>CM002525.2:3315833-4553750 GCA_000338895.3 Oryza meridionalis | reverse complement strand
GTATTGCTGTTACATCTTTTTTTTTGTCTAACTTTTCTAATAAGATCTTTTCTTCTTTGCTCAAGTGGATTACTAGCTGATTGGACGTTTTTTTTATCCCTGGCGAATTGTAGTTTTTAGAAATCTAGAATTCAGCGCATAGTTTCATGCAGGCAGATTGGACTGATTATGCGTATTCCATGTCCACATTGCGGTCTTCATTAGGCTTAGGTATGGTGTCAGGACCTAGTCATAAGTTATTCTCAGTCTGCATATGAGAGCCAACAACAAATATGCTTTTGTGTCTTTAATTTGTAGCCTTCTATTTATGTTAGTTCTTTAGACCAAAAAATATCAAAGAATGTTCTTTGAATAGTTTGAATAAATTTTACATGACATCTGACATAAACAATTGCACTTTTGTCTTGATACAAACAGAATATCTTTTATTCTGTTCTGATATCACTCAGAAAATGATTTATATGTACCTCAATGTTGACTTTTAAACTTGTCCTTTTGTCTCTACTAATACTCCCTTATGTCCTTTTGTCGCTACTAATACTCCCTTACTCCCAGTGAAAAAAAATGTCATGTAGTTCCCCTTAGACCATCGCATTTCCTTGCTTGTTTGATATCGTATTCCTAACCATTTAAACATCATATTGTTATCTAGTATCTTTCATACAGGTTATTTCATTTCCTCCAAACTATCTCTTGTTTTTCTTTGCTATTCTTGGCTGCACTCTTTGTGGACGATGCTAGAGGAATCAATCTGTCAGTGGTCATGACTTTGCTTCTTATGATCTTATCCAGGTTTTAGAGGAACAATAGGAGGACACTAGGTTATGAACATAATTATTTGTTCTTTTGTTTGTATGTTGTTTGTATCTGGTATTATTGTCTGAAGAAAATCCAAGTTATGATTAGGTTTATGAGGGCCTTGTCCAGGGCCTACTGATTAGTATTTGAGTTCCTTTTCATGCCATATGGGGTTGGTACGATGTGATCCTAAAATGGATATTTTCTTCTATGGACTTAGTTTAACTGGCCCCATCAAATTGATGTCTGAAAGTTTCTTTTTTTTATAAAAAATCCTGGGATGTATGAATTTAATATATCATATGTGATCTTGTGCAAGATGAAAAAATTGCTACAATATAAGTAATCACACCCATTTTTTATTATCCTTTGCTTTCTGAAACTTTACTCATTCAGTCAATGATAGTTCTTTTTTTTTTCTTCAGACCAGAGAATTCTTCAGATGTAATTGTTCCCTGTGAATTTTCTGATTGATGACAGCAAGAGAGGGCCCAAGCACAGGCTGTCTGAATCAGTGATTTGCACATGTGTTATTTTTCTCTTGTTGCACAGTTAATCTGGTCCATTTTGATGATGGAATCTTCAGGGTCAGACTTAGTAGGAGGCAAGTGCTAATTGAACTTACTACACTATTTGGTTGTAATTTTTTTTTATCTATATTCCAAGCTGCAAAATTGCAATGAATTTTTTTTTCTTTTTTGCATCCATTTGCAAAGCTTGCAGCTCACACATGTCATGTATGGTGATGTATTTACAACGTCGTCAGAATACCAAAACTGAATGGAGTTTCAGAATTCCCGAGGGTCCACGAACAGGACGGACGACGGCGGCGCCGCCGTCCAGTCGTTGTCGTCGTCGCCGGCATTGGCGTTGGCAGCGACGGACGTGAGCTTCTTGATGCACCAGACGTCCTCGTCGCATGAGAAGCGTCGCCAGTGCGGCACGGCGGCGGCGGCCGGGTCGTCGGGCGCGACGTCGGCGGCGACGACGGCGCACGCCGGGTTGTTGCGCGCCACGTTGTGGGCGTGGCGGCAGAGCGTGCGGAGGAGCGCGGCGCCCGCCGGACCGGACATGTGGAGGCCGTAGAGGAGGTAGGCGCCGAAGGGGCGGAAGACGTCGGGGACGGAAGGGACGCGCAGCCACGGCGCGCGGCGGTCGAGCGCGCGCGCCGCGGCGAGCGACGCGCGGAGCAGCGGCGGCGCGCCGCCGACGCGGAAGCTGAGGGAGCGCGTGGCGTCGTACACGCTGAGCACCGCGAACGACGACGGCGCGCCGGCGCCGGGGCTCCGCTCGACGGCGAGGTACGTGCCGCGGGTGAGCTTGTGCGCGAGGAGCGCCGGGAGGTCGGCGGGGACGAACTCGGGCGCCGCCGCCGCGGGGAGCAGCGCGGCGTAGGCCGCCGCTGCGAGCGGCGGCGGCAGCTGCAGCACGCGGTGCGCGCGCGGGACGCGCGCCCGGTGCCGGTGCACGGGGTGGCCGAGGAACCGCGGCTTCCGGAACGGCGCGTACTTGAACCGGCCCTGGAACAGCGCGAGCGACGCCGCGTTCGACGCCGTCGTCGCCATGGTCGCGTACGTCGCGCCCCTCGCCGCGCACCACTCCTCCGCTCGCCGCACCAGCTCCGTCGCGATCCCGAGCCGCCTGCAAAAGACCGAACACCTCGTCGTCGTCAGCACCAGCTAGCTCGATCGCCATCGCCATCGCCATGGCACGTACTACAAAGCTTAGCTTGGACACGCATGCATGGTCGTCCATGGCGGCGTGGATGATCGATCACCTGTGAGACGGCGACACCCTGAGGCCAAGAAGACACGCCGCCTTGACAAACTTGTTCGTCTTCATCTTCGTCTTCCTCAAGCTGCTGCTGCTGCTGCTGCTGCTGCTGCCTCTGGTCACCATCCTGACACACGCCTTGATCACTCCCACGACCTCGTCTCCACACTCAGCGACCTGCACAGATCAAAGCAGCCAATGACAGCGCATTAATTACGCACGCCCAAGCAACTAATCACATCAAGAATATCACTGTCAGATTAACACAGTGCATGCAACAACACTGTGTCAGGCTGACTGTACATATTCATTTTACTAGGACATATTTCATCTGCTCCTAAATTTTTATATTTTGAAATGGAGGGAGTAGCTAATTACCAGGATGACGTGGTCCGGCGCATGGCGAACCCGGGCGAACGGGTCGCCGATCTGCTCGGCGTAGAGCGACATGCCTCTCTTCTTCTTGCCGCCGCCGCGGCCGCCGCCGGCGTTGTCGCCGGAGAGGCCAGCCTGGCAGAGGCGCTCGAGCTCCTCCACCGCCGGTAAGTCCTTCTCCATGATGAACTCCCTCACTCTCACCATCTTCTCCTCCTCACCCATCTCTGTATACTTCTAGCTAATTGTCTTGTGGTTTTGTGACTAATCAAGCTTGTAGCTAAGCTTAATTAGCTAGGTCCTGACTGATCTTGCTGGGTGATGAATTCTCTGCTGCTGCTGCTTTCTTCTCAGATGGGAGGGAAGGAGCTGGGAATTTATACACATAGGTTGGCAGGCAGGTTAGGGATGAGAGTGGCAGGTTGTGTGTATTACATGTGGGGGCCATGGGAGGAGAAACAATTAAGTAATTAAGTAATTGGTTAATGGGTGATATGCAAAGTAAGCATCAGAAGGAAACAATGGTGGCCTTTTGTATAATAGCTTGTGTGAGAGCTTGATTTGATCATTAGGAGGATTAACAAGTGTGTGTGTGTGTGCGCGCTTGAGTATGATGGCATGCAAAGCTAGCCCTGGCATAAAATATATATCTGTGTGCTTATCTAATAATGTAGGACCTAGCTAATGCTATCTCTCACATCTCTCTGCAGTCATCCATGTCCTATCATTAGCTTGCATCTCTCCTAGCAAATGTGTTAACCTAGATTGAGATTAATGGGGCCTAATTACAAGTTTACAACTAGTTATAGTGATCCACGTTAGCTTTTAGCTAGATGCATGGTAGAGGCATGCATGCATCCTTGAATTATGGATTATGTTGTGTCAAGTTCATGACACAATTGCATTTAATTTAGCTACCTAGCTACAATGACATATACCATGATATAGGAACACTACTCTTTAAATAAATGAGATTCTAAATGTGTAACTTTTGCGTTTTCTATATAGACTAGCTAAGATCACCTAGCTTCTATACTGTATATCAAATTAATTAGAACATTTTTTTAGGGTGAAAAAAGTGGCATAAATTAATTAGATAGAACATAGGCCAAAACCTATCAATTCTAGGGCATCAATCCAACAAATATTCTGGACAAAGCAAGCATTTGTGATTGTGTACTCAGGATATAATCTTAGGGCATATAATATATGTCTCTCCTAGACAAGTGAGATATATATATACATGGAAGAACAAAAATAATCAATCCAGGGAAAAAAACACTTTGCTGACTAGAGAAACTTTAGATGTGATCTAATTTATTTTGGCAATTGGCATCTTTATTAGATCATGGCAGCGTAATGATTGTGTGCATTCTCTCGTTAATGCAGAGACAAGAAGTTGTACTTTCATTATCTTTAACGGGAAACAAAAGAGATTAACTTTGGATGTGTTTTTCTCTTTCCTCATAAAACCAATGTGCTCTGGAGGATGATGGTATATGTTGGATGGTTTCTTTTTCGTGAGGGATACATGCATATAGATGAAATTAAAGATTCAAATTAATTAGTGGATTTGTCAGTTGTCACAATCAAACTTATTTTTTTTCTCCTAATTTCATTTCAATTAGAAGAGAGAAGCCTCAATCGGTTGATGTGTCATTCTGTCATATATATAGGCACTATTTGGGACAGAATCTCCACAGGAAATCTCAAGAAGAAACACGCTGTTTTCCTGAAAAATTCCCTGTTCTTGCGTCCTTCCAAATGCAGTGGTGATGTGGTGATTGTTACATAAGTCTTGTATATTCTGATGTGTTTTTTTAGACAATATAATACTAATTAAAAAATACATGTGATCAGTATATGCTCAAGCTATTTCGTACTGGCCAGTTAAATAATTAGTATGTAGCTGCAGGTCTCTATTAACCCCAATTAGTTAAGAATAATTACTAGCACTTCACTTGTGGACTTGTCGCTGTGCGTGTTCAATAACTTTTGGTCGATCGATGCTTCCTTGATCCTCTAGTAAATTGCACATGTCTTCTTCAATCATAGCTTAAATTGTACTAGTGTTAAGATATAATTAATTACCGGGAACTTGCTAATGACTTGCTGAGTGTTTTCTTGTCCAATCCTAGGAAAGTTTCTGCCCTATATAATACTACATGCTTGGGTTACAGAGTAATTAAGCTTATCTATGACGAAAAGTTAATTTATTCTAAACACGCAGTCAAGTGAATTCTGAATTAAACAGGGGACAATGTACCTTTCGTAAAATCTTGTATTTATTTAGGTGATATCATACAAACTAATATATACAATCATTACACATTCGTGCACATTTAGCGTAAATTTATGTGCCTTCCCACAATCTATAAGATATGATCGGAATATTTGACGTATTTGGAATTTTCGAGCTTGTGTAGAGAAGACTATATATGGCGTTCACGAAAAAAGATGTGTTCGCGAAAGACCATATATGGTTGTAGATGTAGTAAATATGCGTGTTATACTTCTTTGTCGAAAGATGGTACTGCCTATTAATTTTTCTAGAATTAACGACAAATTACCATTTAACAAAAAGATTTAACAACTTGACGTTAAAATGCTCTCTCTATCGACAGACATCTGACGCGAAATCTGGATCATGGTGTAATCAACGTAAGCATAAATTTGAGATCAAATTAAGTTAAATCGATCAGAGAGTGTATTCCAAGATATGTATTTACAGTCGCGTTGAAATATTTACAGTTGATGGAGCATATTTATACTACTTTGAGCTAGGGACGTATTTACAGTACAGTAGATCAGAGATCCAGTGGGCGAGGGTGCAATTATCGCCTCTGTTTTAGTAATATGGTAGCGTAAGTTAGAAAAATTAATGGTCGATTAGCCAATGAAATCTTGATCAAGATATAGTGAAAAGACAACGAAAAAGAAAATATTGGAGAGGAGTGTATTTGTACAACTTGTGTAGCTTATTAGCTAATGAACTACCAATAATGCTAATTAGATATTGAGCATATATGAAAGCACATATTGACTAAGCTAGTGGCGTGTTAATAATTAAGGTTGACATCGTCTTGACCAGGCGAGCATACCGGGTTCATTTCCAATTAATTAGTGTGACATGTCTACAAGTGTAGTACCATTAACATATATATATATATATATATATATATATATATATATATATATATATATATATACACAATCTCCTCTCGAGGAAAAAAAAAACTTGTATAATCTATACATTAGAGGAGGTCAAAAATAGTTGTGTTCACATTGAGTGAAGTCTATATACAGAATTAGTTAGTCTGTGTACAATGCATTCTGAATTTTATTGCCTCCAGGAGTGCTATTTAATTTAGCTCCCTGTCTGTTTGTATGCTACCAAACTTGCCACATAATTTAGAGGTTGCAGTTTTCTTTCCAGTAATGACTTTGTGCAGTGTCATGTGTCTCATTATCTTGGGTCCAACTTGTGCTAGATAGCTTATTATTTAGAATCATTCGAGTGGCTAAACTTGGTACACATATATAACTAGCAATGCAACTAGTTTAATTTTAATATTTGGTGAAGCATGATGTATTAATGAATAAATGATCGAGATGTATGTGAGAGAATATTCCAGTCAAATATGCAAGTCAACTTAAGAACATTCATGCGGATGTCACTGTTTTTTTCTTGAGCATATAAGAATCCATTCAAACTAATTAGGTTATCTAATCATCCATATATATTATATTATATATATGCACTGAAAATAAGATTTGTTCGTTTCTGTTGCATTCCAAGTCGATCAGGGACTCTTTTGACTTCGATCGTCAAGTACTCCATATACACTTGATGAAGTCAATGACCAAGTAAAAGACCTTTTTTTAAAAAGGTAAAGACCAAGTAAAGACCTCGCAAGACGTGTCTACATCGATACTGGTATTACTTGATAGGTGCCTTGCTTAGAACTAATCATAAGCTTTGTTAACCAAAACAATAAAATGAGAGTAATTAATTGTTAATTAGCACAAAGATTAACTGTAGTAATAAATTGCACACAAATTAAAGGAGCATGTTGTTTCATTAACCTTATGTATGAAAAAAAAAATAAAGGTCAAACTTAATTAGTTATTACTCTCTTCGATTTTATTTTAATTGACGTTTTAGACAATGACACGGTCTACAAAATATATTTTGACCTTATTTTTCTATTATAATATATATAATAAATAATTATATGTTTACTTTTATTATAGTGTTTTAAAAAACAAATCTATATATGTTGTTCTAATTTCTTTAAACTAAATATTTTTTAAGTTATTGATAGTCAAAATTATAAAAGTTTGATCTCAATCTTGTTTAAAATGTTGATTAATATGGAACCGGAGGGAGTAATTATGAGCTGCTTAGCTAGCTATATGTTGTACATACAGACATGTGCTCATGGTTCACATTGAGGATTATTTGTAGCAACTAATATAGATTCTCCTATCTCTCCACTTGGAGTGTACGTGGAATCAACAAAACCAATTAGTACCTACTAAAGATCATGTCACGAAAAGGTAGGGCACATTTCGACATAGCATCATGATCAGAAAATATACATTTTGGTTCATAGATAGATTGAGCTACTGCATGCAACGATGCGTATCTAACCAAACTATTTTTTTTTCGAGATAAAGCCTGGACCATGCGTTAGCGGTTAGCCGGCCAGCTGCCTGCACATAGGCTCTCTCCTACTCAGGTTCTGGTCGGTCCACAGGTCCATCTCAAAAAAAAAAAAACCTATGGTTCATGTTCCATAGCTAGCTAATTAAAGATTCACATTGTCCATGATCCAAGTAATTCCGTTTAAAAGAATGCACGCTACTATATTAGAAGAAAACATATTTTTAGTTATATGACACAACCGGCCAGGTGGCCATTGCTAGAGGACAAAAAAAACAGAGTTTTAGTTATACGACACAACCGTTCAGGTGGCCATTACTAGAGGACAGGACACAACAAAAATAACCAATACTACTACGGGAAGCTAAACTTGAAAAAATTGCTCCTACAAAAGATCGAGTGGGGGGGGGGGGGGGCGGAGCTGAGTCCCACTAAACTCCCAAAGCCGCGATGCCTGCAGAAGACTGCCAGACCACAGGCAGTCTTCTGCAGCTAATTATTTTCTTGTAACTAGGTAGGGACCATGCATATAC
This sequence comes from Oryza meridionalis, assembly GCA_000338895.3. NCBI lineage: Eukaryota > Viridiplantae > Streptophyta > Magnoliopsida > Poales > Poaceae > Oryza > Oryza meridionalis. The sequence continues at coordinate 4,545,605 of CM002525.2, read as the reverse complement.
GCGCGCATACGCATGGTTATATTAATTACTCCCTGTACGATAAATCTGGACATACGTAGATATGTCACATACTGTACGATGTTGGTTTATTTTGAGACGGATGGAGTATGTGTGTTCATCAATATCATTCATACATTTGGATTGTTTGTTTGGAATCTGATCCCAGATATGCTGTGATCAACCGCGATTTAATTCTGAAAACGTGTGCATGCATGTCGCCTTCAAAATTTCAGGCAAATCATGAAAGTAGTTTCATTTCATACAGTTTTGATCCGGTTGTTGCATTTTGACTTGAATATATGGTTTGCCCACCAGTTGGAGAAGTGATCGAGTATCTATGTATATACTTCTTTAATATATAGTTTTAAAATTTTTGTCTTAACGTAGCTAATCATGGTAGGCACGTACACACCGACTTCAAGTAAATTGCTCCCACTTAATCAAGGTTTGGTTGTGTGTAATTAATCATGCATGCAAAGCGTGTATTTGCATTCCTTAATTATCATCGAATAGTACATATTTGTGTCAATTAGGACACTTAATTACGATCATGGCATGCACTTATGCATAATTAATCTGCTGGTGATCAGCTCATCGATCTTAGTTGGTTTCTGAAACGTAGTATATACACCACCTCTATCTCAAGAAAAAATAAGCTGTTCCTAAAATTTGAATTTTTAATTTTAATTTTGGAATTGATTTTGTGAGATATTATCATAGTTTATTTTTCAGCATTACCTTTTAAACCGCGATAACATAGATATAAAAGTTTTAGCCGCAATAATTAGTGTTCTGCTTATATGCCATTTTACGGCTTATCAGCAGTAGCCTGTAGGCCAAACAATCAACAGAAGAAACATGAGAATATTTAGTGTGTATAAAAGCTATTTTTATTTGCTTAATGAAATCTTCATTATCTGAAAAGAAAAAAACAGATATGCCATTCTTGGCGAATGTAAGTGTTGCTTTAATTTGGATTTATAAATTTTGATATGCATGGCTACTTGTACCTCGTCTGGATTCGTCCTAGCTATCTAGAAAGCTAGTTGGTACGGCTTAATTCAGTTGAGCTTGCTTTTACCTTTAATTTGTTAGTTATTTATCTAAGAAAGGATGTGAGCTTTCATGGAAGGCCTCACGTTTGTCTCCATCTTTCTGCCAAACTCCAAGCTATACGTGGAAGAAGAGAAGTTAATAAAGGTGGTGGCTCAAAAGGAGATTTGCAAAAGGATCACTTGGGATATGGTATTTTACACAGGACATAAAGTATTATGTATAAGTGATAATATATTTTTTAATATATGACGCTATTGATATTTTATCTATATTTGATATTCGTTTTATTCAAATTTTTTATGCAAATAAAAATTATTCTTAAAAAACATTTGATGATAAATAAAGTCATAATAATTACATATTTGTTTATAAGACGAATGATCGTCAGATGTATCTTAAAAAGTCAACGTCGCCATACATTAAAAAACAGAGGGAGTAATATATAAATTAATAATCATACATAGAGGGTCTTGATCGTACTCCGTAGGAGATAAGCCTCAGATATCCATTGGTGCTCTACAAGTCAATTGAAATCTTGGGATCAGCTTTTTCTCTGTGTCGATCGGAGCGCAAAATATTAATTGTACCGTGCATTTTTTTTTCCTTTGCAATGCAATAGAGATAGCAAAACAATATTCTATAAAAATAAGTACATGTTTTGGCCCTCTTCTCTTGTCTCAGACTGTATTTAAACTTTTAAATACGAGACATTATTCACTTTAACAAACCGTAGACCTAAATGATGTGGTTTTGTCGGAGATGGTGCTGATATTGTAGTGTGTTTGGCTGGAAAAGAGTATTTATTAATTCTCTATTTGCTAATAATGCTTTCGTGGTGTAGTAAAGCAAGTGCTAACCAAGTGCAACGTCATGGGTAACAATTTTTTTTCCTTGGAAATAATCAAATAAGATGTTGGATTTCTAATAAGGTGACGACAGGCTGGATTCAATTCCATTAACGAAAAAATTTGGTGACGATCGACATGATTAACTTTAGCGCCTATAATACGACATTTGCTTGCCAAATTGCAATGTATGATGGATACGATGAATGTAAGTAATTAAGCACTTATATAGAGACAAATTGCTCTTTAATTTCTAGCATTCCCAAATATATAAATATCCTTATACACACTTGGGAAGAGGTACAGGGGGACACAATTCCACAAAGAATTACTAGTTACGCAATATATGTATCATGAAAACTAAAAGGGCTACTAATTAATAATGTCATTGAGATCAGCATTCCCCCGACAGGCTTACATAAGTATTACTGTTTATTATTGTTCAGACAACTTATAGTTGGGTTGTTGAAAATTAAGCACTAATTAGTCTTTTGAATGGTGAAAACTTGCCAAGGTTAAAAACAAATGGTTTTAGACTTATAGTCCCCTAACCTCATTTGCTACCTAAGCCAAAGCTTGTTGTTCCTCTTGGATGCTAGCTAGGTTGTCAACTGGCAGCAACACTGGAAGTTGGAAGATGACTTCATGTATGAAACATGAAAAAAAAAATTGACATCTAGCTGGCTACCTCATGATGACAAGTGACAACACCTTGTTCCAAGGTTATCACAAGCAAATAAGCTAGCTAATGGCATGTGCACCACTTGAGATAAAATGCTAGATTCAGCGCCAATTTCAGATGGTTCTCGGAGGAATTTTTCAGAAAAGCAACTCAATTTCTGCAGGAAGATGAAATTTTAGTCAAGATGTAATAGGTAAAGTTCCTATACCATTCTTGTGTTTTCTTTGTTGTTTTGTCTGAGTGCACTTTGCACAGAAGCTAAATGTTTTTTATTTACTTAATGAAATTAATGTCCACTATCTACATGAGGAAGATGAAAATTTTCCCGACAGCTCACCTGTAGCCTTCAGAAAATGACCCAACTAAATTCAAGCACCCAGAGGCAACTGTGCACACACCATAGACACATCATCAGATATATGGTATTAATTGTTTTGTTTTTGAGATGCAGAGGCAAGAAGAAAAGCATCAGTGCTGACAGCTGGTACTTGTTGCCCATTGTATGATTGTATCCTGATCAGTGTGATGACTTTTCAAGTTTTGCCCAGTTGAGTTTTCTAATCCAAAGGCTGACTCAGATGCACTTACTGAATGTCATTTTTCTCTTAAGAAAATTATTTTCCTGTCCCCTGCTGATGTGCACGCAGACTGCAAATCAATAGGTTTGCTGATTGGGTATATATAAACACAATAACCAGCCTAATTAACCTAAATCTAACCAACAATCTCATCTTTGCTATTCTGATTTCTGAACATTTCCAGGTGAAAGTTTTCATGCAGCAAGATGAAAGGTAGGGCCTGTTGTCGAGGGACAAGAGCTGGCACAGCATTGGGTCCTTAATTAATTATGTCAGAAACCAGCATTGGCATTTTTCAGAGTGTGATCGATCAATCCATCTGCATATGGACATTGAGCTTTGCTGTACTACCCTGTCCCAGCCAGACGCCTCCTGCGCCCTAATCTGAAGGCAACTTATGCTATTCATGGATCATCTCATCTCTTCTTCCCCGCTTTAAAACAAATTATTGATCAGATTATCTAGGAGTACTTGATTATAGAGATAATTTGTTTTTAAAAATAAACTTAACGTATAGTAGCTTAGAATAATTAGTGTAAGCAGAAGAATTTTTTAGAAAACGTATTTTTAGAGCCATTGATCAAATAATCTGCGACTATAATCCGATGAAAGTAGTAGAGAAGAACCGCTCAGTTTTTCTATTCAAAAGATGCAGACTTTTCTCCTATCTATTCCAACCAGTGATTGCAATTTGGGTTCGAAATTCTGGTAATTTCATACCTCTTTGGCAAGTCACTATCTCGATCGAAATTTTTGGTTTTTCTTAATTTTTTTTAATTTGATCAAAATTTAGTCAAATTCAGTTAAATTTTGTTAAAATTTCAGTTGAAAAAGTTCCGAAATTTCGGGAAGTTCAGTTCTACCAAAATGGCCAAATTTTTTTGGTGAAATCAAAAGTGAAAACCCTGATTCCAACTATTTGATCAGAAATCAACGCTGTACGTCAGAATGTGTGTTTCTAAAAATTTTTTTGTTGTTGTTATGCTTCTTGTTCTCAGATTGGCTGATAGAGAATCGATCCATACAGTCTCCTCTGGACATTATTGTCGATTATTTTGCAATTACTAGTAGTACACTAGTACAGTAGAGGACAGTAGTAGTAGCTAAGCTTGTCATCAGAAACAGCTGCAAGGTAGCTGGTTTCCTCTGAAGACGAGTTGAATCTGCACAAAAAGAAAAGAATTATTGGAGCCCGACATAACCCCTAGATCCATCATTAGTGCTTTCCAAATTATGTATCATTTTGTATGTATATACATGCATGCATTTTGAGTCAATGTCAATCTGAATATTTTTATGGATGTGTGTTGGGAACTTGGGATAGGCTCACTACTACATGTTCAGAGTAGTAATCAACACACTAGAATCCTAAAGAGCATGACTGTCAACTACACTTGTCCCCAAATTAATCCCATGTCTAAATCCATATATCATGCATTAGGTCATCAAAATTTGATCTACTAGTAGTGTGCCCTCCATTGTTAAGTAGTACAAAGTTCTATAGCACCTGAAATGACAATATGCATGAGTAATCAACAAGCGTGCTTATTATATGCAGCCACTACTGCTGAAACTAGCTGACTCATCAGATCCAAATCATGGGGTATTAATCAATTGGAGCAGCAGAACACTCCTAGAATCTACTTGAAGCATTAGCTTAATCAAGTGAGGCTAACAAACTCCTGAAAAGAATGCATTTATACCAGCAGTTCACACTTCACATTGAGTCTTCTCTGGGAAAGCTCAGGGCTAATCAGGATAAGAGAAACATCAACTTCAGATATGACACTGTCCATCCTGATGAACAAGGCACGAAATTTCAGCACCAAATCCAGCATTATGCCAATGCAATTACATGCATGAGTAGTACTAACTAAATGCATATATATGTATGTTCTGTGCTTAGCATCAAATGCAACTGCTTGCAAACTAACTCTATCATTTCTTGTACACTTCAGATAGCTGTGTTTGTTTTAAAGAAAATGTAAATATTGTTTCTACATGAATTTTAGGTCAACAGAAGATAAACTGAAAGATGAAGCTTCGGGTTTAAATTCTTCTGGCAAAAAACACAGCATGATTTGATATTTTGTTGTATAGGAAATGCTTTTTTTTTCATGTAACAAATGTTTTAATTTGCATAGTATATATGTAATTCTTGGAAAGAGAACTTTTCCCTTTTTTTCACATATTACCCACTTCTAGAACATTGTATTAGACCAAGAAGAACGGGTGCTATAGATATGAGAATATATCGCTTTAACAAGATCACGGCTTTTCGTCAAACTATCAGCAATAATTAATTATATATATGGTAGCTTAGCTCTCATATGCTTATATAAGGCAAATCATTAGCCCATTAAGAATCAAGTTGAGTTATTTGGGAAAGCATGCGGTGTGCCCCCAAGATATTTAGTTAGGCTACTCATCAAAAGTCTCAACCCATCTGTATATATCTTAATATATTGCTAATTAATATTAATTTTATTCATAGTACATCTTTCATTAGGTTTAACTCACAAATAATGATGAAATAAAGCTTAACACCTTTTTCTGCTAGCTACTACTACATGTACCATCTGAAGAAAATACAGATTAAAAACAGAAAGGCATCTAATTAAGCTAGCTGTTTGCCATGTGTCCATCTCTTGTTTATTTCCTAGCCATCTAAGCAGCCTCTCAAAACTGGAAACGTGTCCAGTTCAAAACAGAGAAGACTTTACACATGTCACCCAACATTCTCCTCTCACATCAGTACTAGTGAGTAGTAGTACTAGCTTAGCATGAACCCTAATTTAATTAGCACAGGAGAATATATTATAAGCCGTACTGTTATCTCAAAACAAAAGGAGCCAAAAGGGAATCATCCATTCCATTGGATGACAAGGGTATCTCCTTGCTTGGGTATCTTGAAGGTGTGCATGGTTTTAAAGGCTAGCTGCCTAGCTAGATGGGGAGGAATTGAATTTGCTTGGAGTTGGAATATAATTAATAGCTTTGGCTTTTAATCAAGGGTTAATTAATTTGGGTGATGATAAGCTAGAACTAGAAGAGTTGCAATTAGCAAATCAGATGTAGGTGGCAAAAGATGCTAAGCTTCTCAAACAAAGTGGTTTTGATTTGATCAGAAAGGTGGATGTGCAAGATCTTCTCCACTTTTACCATGATTAAAGTGAGTTTAATTACTGTGGGTTTCTTTTGTTTGTTATATTTATATTTAACTGCCACTAAGATTAGGCTTACGTGCCCTATTACCACAGCTACAAAATCTAGCAGGCGGTGGAAAAGAATGTGGTTAATTAAATTTTGGGAAAGTAGATTTGATTAAAAGGTTTGTGTGAGCTTTCAGTGGAAGTGTGGTTAATTTCACCCTTTTGAGATCTGATAAAAAGGTGAGTGATACATCTTTTCTTTTCTTCTAATTTTTTGCTTACCATTGGCGGCGAGTAGATTGCAACATTAACAATTGGTAACTATATGTGTAGACTCGAACTAGAAGGTTCCATCTTCCATGGAAGTTCGTGAAAGAGCGAGCTAGTACTTTAGTTGTGTTTATCATTTCTGGTTCCAACCGGAACAATACACAGAAAACAGAGCGATCTATTAACGAGATTAATTAAGTATTAGTTTTTTTAAAAAAAGGATTAATTTAATTTTTTTAGCAACTTTCGTATAGAAACTTTTTGCAAAAATTAGCAATTTGAAAAGTGTGCGCGTGGAAAACGAGAAAGATAGGTTAGAAAAAGAGTGCCAAACACAGCCTAAGACAGTAGACACTTTCATCTCATGCTAACACTCACAGAAATAACAACTGCTAAGTTGGGCCTAACATGACCCTGTTTGGCACATCTCCAACTAAAGCCATTATATACTATTGACCCCAACAATGGCCTTAATTGAGCCAAACAAAGCCATTATATACTATTAAGGCCTCTGAAACTATATAAAGCTCAGCCAAGTGCCAAGTGCCCCATGAATTAGCTTCCCCACATCCACCATTTCTCTGTTTGGAACAGATTTCATTCTGCACATCAACCGCAGTTGTAAAACAGCACACTTGCGTCAATGCATTATGGTGTGCCAATGATTAAGGAAAATAGGGTCAGATGTTCTCGATTACAGTACTTACACAGCTAACAGTACTCGCCACGAATTTTAAACTGATGACTCAATACAGCTAGTATACAAAATTGAGATACACTTTTTTTTATTGAAAAGCATTCATGTACCACACTATCACTTGAGTCCATCACCAAGGCCTGCTGGCATTCCTAAGCTCTGTGCCAGATCAGCCATCCTCTCCTTCATTGCCTGCAGGTTGTAAGTACAGTACCGTGTTAGTATAGAACGCAAGTTTCCATTTCTATGCAAAAAGTAATAGCAGGATTTGCACCTGGACACTCCTCTGATGTGCATCCTTGTAGGCGTCATTCACAAGCTCAGAAAGTTTCTGAAAGGATATTATATATATCACACTTTGAACAATTTGGTTTTGTTTAGGTCTGCTAACGGGTACATACATAAGGTATTTATCAAATTCATGTGTGAACATTGAAATGGTTGACTCATGCCAAAAATCATGCGAACATGCAAGAAATCGTCAAAGAAAATGATTAAAATGGTAGATAAAATACATACTTCAGCACCCACTTCCATTGCAGCTTCGGTGATTTCAACTCTTATGGGCTGCTGGTTCCCAGAAAGTGTTACCTGGTTAATGAATCAGGTCAAATACTTGCACCGGAAGTATATGCATGTGATTTTCTACTTTCGAGAAAAGCAGAGGAGTGTAATAATTGAATAGTCCTGCTAAACGTATAAGAAACAAATAAGATTTAGCAAACTTTGACAACATATGGCTCTACAAAGTATACCAGTATAGCACATAGCTCATGGGTATTGGGAGAAAGTGTCAAGATATTGCAACGTTATTTCTGTCAATTGAAAAGCTAAGACATTATTAACATGCACATTTTCAAATGGCTTTAAGAGTTAATACAGTGACCTTTTCAAACGGTAACAACCTATGCCACCATAAATCATTTGATGACTTATAGCTACCTCCCTGCGCACAGATTTGACAGTGTTCTTGTGCCAAAATAGTACCTTTTCAACATAACTTTATCTAAGCCAAAGCTAAAAGAGATACCAAATGATTTTAATTACTTCATATAGCGATCAATCTAATTAAGATCATAAAAAGTACATGCCATTCTTCAGTATAAGAACATATAAGGGAATATATTTGGTTTTATAGGAAATGACTGCCTTTTCTCAGTGAAACAAAGATCAATGTTTGTCAGTGATAATATATGATCTTTATAGCCTGGCTCAAGTTCAACAGGCTTTTTCAACAATGCTAAAATGTCGGTCATTTAACAAAGAAACCCTTCAATGTTCAAGGCACAATGAAACATACAGCTAGCAAGAATTCAGTTAACAACAACATTAATCAACTAATCCAAAGCATACCTTGATTAGTTCACCTTCACAGTAACCATCGATCTCAGTCCTAAAACAAGAGGAAAAAAGTCACACTGCTGTGCTATTTAGCGATAGCATATCAAATATTACTCAGATATCCAAATGCATACGCTGCAAGCTCCTTTTGCACCCGGACAGCCTCAACTTGGACAACCATCTGGGCCTTCTTCACAGTTTCATAAAGATTTTGCATATTTCCGAAAATTCCTGCCTAAAAGTAAGTACAAAAATGAGAACTACAAGATGTTTACAAACAAAAATAAAAATGCCTACTATACTAGGTATTTGTGCACAAACAAGGGAACATAGTGAGTACAGCTCATGCATCTTAGTCAACTATACAAATACCCAAATAAAGTAAAAGTTTATCATTTTAGAAATGGCATCATTCGTTGGAAAGAGAAGAAAACTGAACATAGAAGCTATAAAGTAGAGGTGATAACAAAAGTACATATTAGTTAAAATATTTTATATTCCCTTAAAATTATATGCAGAATTTCATTTCAGCACGAACTGAAATATCAACATGATGAGTTACACTCTTAACTATTTTCTACAGGAGTTTAAGACTTCAACAGAATTTGCAATGAGCAAGGCATTATCTTGAGCATATTACTATTCAGATAAAAGTATAAAGATATGAATAGCACATACTATTTAACTGATTAAGGTAGACATCCACCTGTGAATTTGCAATTGTTTTCATTTCAGCAGGCATCCATGAAGATACTCTTTAGTTATCGGGAGTACAACAGAAGTTAAAACTGAAAGAAGATAAAGAGTAAAGGCATCTAATTTTCTTACCTTTGATGGTGCTTCTTCACCATTCTCGTCTTTGTCCTTTTTTCCTCCAAATAAACTGTACACACGAAAGGATCTATTGCTAGCCTTTTTCCTATTGTAACATGGCAAACAGAATGCACCTTCGACATTTATCTTAGAACCTGAACAACAAAGAAACAACAGGTACAAAATGTTCAGGTGTACTATAACATAAGGAAAATAGTCAACAAGGACGCTGATCAAAAGAAAAGGGGAGAACGGAAGCCCAAGGGCTAAGCTAATGTATAATGCTCCATTTTATACAATTCCCTGAATAAACAGATACTACTACAACAGAAAACTTACCATAATGAAATAAATTATCTACATGCCAGAATCATATGTCCACTAGAACTAAACGAAACCAATTCCCAACATAAAAAAGGAACATCTGTGTACATTCATTATACATGGTTGAAAGAATAGAATTCTACAAGGACCGCAAAAACCGACGAAAAGATTATTATCAAACCTAAAAACCAATATCTCCGGCTGTCACCTAGAACAGCACAAACGCAACAATCTTCCCCCACACACGCCGCAAAAACATTCAACTAAATTGAGACTTAATGAATTCTTTTTCTTTTTTAGCTCCCAGTGAAACCCTAACCGCAAGAGCAGCAACCCAACTCGCATCCGCACTAATTAGAGTTAAGAGGCCACCCGATAATACGAACGCCAGGCAAAGCGGTGGGCCGCGGCGGCATCGGAGACGAGGCCACCCCGATCGAATTGGGCTCCGAAGAATACCGCCGTGGAGGATTCCTCTGCGCGCGCGCGCGCGCGCTGGGCAGCGGCGCAACGACGGAAAGCGCCCGGCTACGGCTGACTCCGCCGCGCGGGGAGAGAAGGATGGGATGGGATGGAGGGAGGGAGAGGATGGCTTACGGGTCGGGTTGAAGGGGAGCGGCGAGAAGGAGGACTTGAAGGCCACCGGAGAGAGGGCGGTGGAGGGAGCCATCGGCGGCGGCGGCGGCGGCGGCGAGATGGGCGGCGGTGGTGGAGCCGCGGCGGTGGAGGAAAAGGCTTTTTGGGATAGAAGATATCGTTGAAGAGAAAAGGTAGAGAGAGAGAGAGAGATGGGTAAATGACAAATTGAATAATCTGAAGATTTTTTTTTTTGAAAAACTGGCATTCTTCCCATCTCAAAATAGTCCCCCCTCCAAAAAAAAATCGAATTTACAACTGGATATGAGTAACACATTCTAATACAACGAATATGGATAAAGATATATCTAAATTCGTAGTAGTCATATCCAGTACTGATTGATTTTTTATTAGACGAAGGAAATATAGATATACTAATAATATTCTTTTATGTTTCATAAAGCGACACACAAATCAACACCTCTCTCCTTTAAATTCGTTTTCTAAATCCTTTTTTAAGGGAGGCTTTAAAAAAAAAATCCTTCACCCTTGATATCTTTGATCACATTATATTTATTGAATTGATCCAAAACAATAATATTTCTTTTTATATTTGCATTAATCGTGACTATATAAGATAGAGAAAGTACAAATGTTTTTGGCTTTATACCTCTATTTCAAAAATGCAAACCTTCATAAATCGATCACGCATGAGCACATGGAATCAACTTCACATAAGGAAAATTGAGGTTGCCTTTCAAACTGAAATTCTGCTATAAATTCATCCATCCTCGAACAAATTAATTATCGTCAGGAATAAACTTAGTTTTTTACTGGAGGAGTATCAAAGTTCTCACTGCTACTCCATCCATCACATCAAAAAATATAGCTACTTTTGGTGCTTAAATTTTCATGGGAATAAGTCAAGCCCCATCGTGGCCTTCTCCCTGTCGGTAAGCTGCTAGGGAAGAGAGGGGAGAGATGGGGAAGAAAGAGGATGGGTGGCGAGGGGTGGAAGTCTACTTACTGGTGGATCCCACATGTTTTTTTTTCCTGACTAGAATACCACATCAGTCAAAACCATACATTGAAACAACCTTAAGATTTAACTTGAATGGTTTTGCAAAGGTAAGGGGTGAAGATTTATGATACTGCGATTAAGGGACATAAATTAAACTTGACATAAAGTGGAGGAATGGAAAGTGGACTTATTCCTTTCATGGGCCCGTGCCCTACTCCCTCACGTGAGGCCCAACCATCTCCGTCTCTCTCTCTCTCTCTCCAGTCCAATCTCACCCATCGCCGACGACCCACGCACGCAGTCCACCAACGCGCCGCCGCCGCCGAATCCGCTTCGCTCCCTCCGCCGCGCCGCGCGCCGCCTCCGTCGACGCTGGCCCGACGCGCGCGGTTCGTGAAGGAGGAGGAGGAGCTTCTGCCGGGTCGGACCGTCGGTCTCTCTCGTTGGTAGGGGAAGAAGCCCTTTGGTTGGATTTGTTCTTTCGTCTAATTTGGTTTAGCCCAAGATTTGGTTTCTTACAGCAGCAGGCAGCTCTTGCTTTTCCATAACTTCTTTGATTCTTCAATTTAATTTGATACGCGAAATTGTATCTGCAGACCTGCAGGAGGGTGCGCAGGGTTTCTTCTTCGACATGTCTTGGGCTGCAATCGAGAATGATCCTGGTAAAATTCAATTACCACTATGAAGTAGAAATACAAAAGAAGATATGGATTGTAGTATATGAACAATTCATCTAGGTTTTCTCTGCGCATCCGTGGAGGAGTTTCGCTACCTTCCATTTGTGACTTTCGTTCAAATTCTGAATTTCCGGTGACTCGACTCTATACATTATTTTGTTGTTTAGAATTTCTCTTGTGTTTTACTCCAACTACTACCAGTAGTAAGTAGTACCACTTTACTCATCACAAGATTTGATAGCACTCCTCTGAAGTTATGAGCCATTTTTCTGACTACCCTAAAACAAACATCATCTATGGTTTAAGTAGCATATGAGATTACCAAGCTTGCTGTTGGACCTTGGTGTTCTGAGCTGCCGGTTTAACTGTTTAGTGTTCGATGGTAATAGCGGATTGAGATGTGGGCAGTTACTCCTGTTTCACAGCTGTGCTCTGGTCATTTCTAGTTCAGTAGTCCTAAGGGACACATTGAACAGGAGGCGCAGTCAATTAGCTGTTATGGACGATAACTCGAATTTCATTGGAATTGGAAAAGGCTAGGCCTATCCGCCATGTTACACCTTCTTACCACAGTGTTAAATTTCCTGCTTCCCTGTAAATGTTGGCCACTTGGCTTTTTTTTTCCCCAATGAAGTAGGCAATAACCCTTCTTTTGTATATCTTTTGTAGGCGTTTTTACTGAACTGTTGCAACAGATGCAACTGAAGGGTCTTCAAGTAAGTAATCACCTAACCCATTTACTTAAGTCCATTCTTTGTTGTGCTCTAAAGTTTGCTGAAAATAGATGTTTTTGCCTTCAGGTATTGAACACCTTGTATGATTGATGTAGTTTTTGAAACTCTATTTTTATATTAGCTCACGAGTAATAAAAACTATGCTTTTGAATACAACCTTGTTGGCAAATTTTGTTGGTAAAACATATGGCAGAACATGCATGCAATGTACTGGCATATCTTTTTGGAAATCTTGTTCTACTTGTGCTTATATCTGTGTGACATTTTAGAATTTTTTTGTTGACCTCGAACGGTAATATATCACATTCCATGTTATTCCTCCTTAACAGGTTGATGAACTCTACTCACTCGATCTGGATGCCCTCAATGATCTTCAGTATGTAATCCTAATACCTGCTAGCAATGTCATAAATTTCATTCTTTTCTAAACGAACCACACCAACTTCCCTTGGTGCTTTCCAGGCCAGTTTATGGGCTCATTTTGCTGTACAAATGGCAACCTCCAGAAAAAGATGAGCGTCCTATCAAGGACCCAATCCCAAACCTTTTCTTTGCTAAGCAGGTCAGAGCTGTTTATATGTTTATTTTTGTGTAGCCTTTGCTCATCTGCATCCTTTTATGATCAACTCAATGCTTTACTTACAGATAATTAACAATGCATGTGCCACTCAAGCTATCGTTTCTGTTCTATTGAACTCTCCGGGTATCACCCTTAGTGAGGAGCTCAAAAAGCTAAAGGAGTTTGCAAAGGACTTGCCACCAGATCTCAAAGGATTGGCTATAGTCAATTGTGAGAGCATCCGTTTGGCCAGTAATTCATTTGCAAGGCCAGAAGTCCCTGAGGAGCAGAAATCATCTGTCAAGGATGATGATGTCTACCATTTCATTAGCTATGTTCCTGTGGACGGTGTACTGTATGAGTTTGATGGGCTAAAGGAAGGGCCAATAAGCCTGGGGAAATGCCCAGGTGGCGTTGGCGACATAGGTTGGCTGAGGATGGTGCAGCCTGTCATTCAGGAACGCGTCGATTGGTTCTCTCAGAATGAGATAAGGTTCAGCGTCATGGCTATCCTAAAGAACCGGAGGGAGAAGTTCACTTTAGAGCTCAAGGAGCTTCAGAGGAAGAGGGAGAACCTCCTGGCACAGATGGGTGATCCTTCCGCCAATAGGCACGCGCCATCTGTTGAGCACTCTCTCGCGGAGGTTGCTGCTCATATTGAGGCTGTAACCGAGAAGATCATAATGGAGGAAGAGAAGTGGAAGAAGTGGAAGACAGAGAACATCAGGAGGAAGCACAACTATGTGCCATTCTTGTTCAATTTCCTCAAGATTCTTGAGGAGAGGCAGCAGTTGAAGCCCCTGATAGAGAAGGCGAAACAGAAGTCTCACAGCTCTGCTAATCCTAGGTGAAATTGCCGTGGTTTTTGTCAATGTAGAGATGGCTGACTAGCCTTTTGTTTTCGCGGTAGTGTTTGAACCTTGTGATGTTTATTATCTTTAGTTATAGATATCCGGTCGAATTTAGATGAAATTCAGGCGAATGTCCCTTGAAATAGACTGTCTTATCAGACTACATGTGTACACTGGAGGGTCATTTTCCTATTGCATCCGTGTAGTTCTTGTCCTTCCTTTGTCACATTATAAATAATCTAATTGACGGCCTAAAGCCTCACATCATGCCATAATCTATTTTTTTTGTCAGATATTATGCTTTCACATACTGGGTTTGAGACAAATTTACAATATGAAGTGTAATTGCATTGCCTCCTTTTTGCAAAATCCCCAAATTGTTCTGTACTTCCATATGAACTAACCAACAGACATCACATGATAAACTGGATTCAGATTGGACATGATCTGAAGCAATAACCCAAATGGGGCATGGAATGCAATTGACATATCTATCACACCACACACACACACACACAATACACACACAAAAAAAACAGCAAAACAAAAAAAACTCGCCCACGTTTACAGCGTATGCAAAGAACAGAAAACAGCAACTTGATGAGTTCTAATTGTCGACAATTGTGATCATATCCACAATCAGGATGGTCAACTTTTTGGCATGACAACGAATGGTGGATGGCGCACAAAAACTGCGCATTAGGTTTTCACAGTTGCTCCATTCAGTGCCATTTATCTCCGAGTTCTTGGGCAGAATGTGTGCAGGCACATCATTTGACAGACAATTGATATATATATATACAGTGACTGCTGCTCCACTCGGCCTGCTTATGAAAAGCAAATGTCTGCATAATCATCGGCGTCAAGAACCATTCTCCTCAGCAGCACTGGTCACAAAGCTTTCGAATTAGTGCACTGACAAGGGGTTACATAAAATGATTGATGAAAGAAAGATATGGTGGCATGAAGGTCTACTCACTTGATCTCAGCCTCTTCCACACCTTTCGCAGATTGCTCCCCTACGTCGGCTCTTTTGTTCTGAGTAATAGGCTTTTTGAACTGCACCAGAACCATGGTCATGTTGTCACATCCCTCTCCACCAATTGTAGATGGAGCTAGGCATCTGTCGAGCACTCTTTCGCACACTGCAGAAAGACTGCTCTCCTGCATTTTGTTTTTTCACACGGCAAGTACTGAATTGGTAAGTACTACAGCCTCCTCCAAAGTTCAATGTTGGTATTTGGAATTAGAAAAGGAAAAAATAGCTTACCTTCTGTATATGCTCGTGGATGAAATCCACCAGCTGTTGGCTTGACATGCAGTCCCTGTTCATCATACAATCTTGTTATTTATATCAGGAACACTAGGTAAGTCAGAAGCAAAGTACTTTTAACCGTGGCTAGAGAATACGAATTATGCACTACAGCTGCATGCGAAACAGTACAAAATAGTAATGAATGATATAACAAGTGTATATAAAAAATTGCAGGTAGAGATTCTCACCAAATGCCGTCACATGCTAAAACAAGAAAGTCATCGTCGTCGCAAAGCTCAACCTAAGAATAATAATTTATGATATTATGGAAGGATTGATTGATCAAAGCCGATCATGATTAAGTGCAGAAATTGAAGGTAGGTACATCATTCAGAGCCAGAGGGCTTACAACGTTGATGTCAGGATTTGCAGTCACGATTTGCTTCTCAGGAGGCAAGAATTTGTTCTGTTTAAATTCCATATCTCCTACAAGGAGGTATGCACACGCTTAAGGCACCGAGTGATAAGTGGCTTATTAACAGATGAGCAAGTAAAATTGTAAAAATATATACCAATTGCTCTTGTCAAGTTTAAACTTCCATTTATTCGTCCCATATGGATGAAACCCCCTGCTTTTACTATTCTTTCTCTCTCAGCTTCAAGCTCTGGCTTGTGGTCTCTTGACAAATTGTATGCCTATTACACACTTAAAGAAAAGTCGCTCAGACTGCCATACATACATTCACAAGTAGACATAACTAAAATGATGAATACTTATAACAGACCTGGCCAGCCCTAGAAATAACACAACGGGAATCACCAGCGTTCGCCACAAAAAGTTGGTTATTTCTTATTAGCGCTACGCATGCTGTGCATCCGCATGTTGGCCCAGCAAAATCGGAGTGGGGTCCCTGATAGTGGAATATGATGTGAGATAGTAGCTTGTTTTGGGGAGATAGGTTTGTTGATGCACTTGTGTTGCATAAATACCTCTTCGAAAGACCAATCATCTTGTCCATTATTCGAATCACTGCCTCTCGGAGACCAAATCAACCCTTCAATCATACCACCAATCTTGTTTATCTTATCTCCAAGTGCGGATAGTTCTCTCCAGCCTCTCTGTCCTCGCATCATTTCGTCCATCCTGAAGTAGTACATCAACAGAATTAACAGGCAATAATTAAAAGTAAGATTCTAAATCTCATATTATCTATTATGGTAATCTAATGACCCATATACCTGAAGAAAGCTCTATGAACAGCAGTGCCTAGGTCACCAGCTGAATAGGCTTCGCTTCTGAGAACTTGAGAGTGTAAATATTTTGCACAGAATTTGGCAACCACTCTTCCTGAGGAAAACAAGGAATATGAGGATAATATGTGCAACATTGAAAGTATGGATCTATAAAAACATAGGATAGCTCACGAGTACTATGAGCAAACATTAAGATGATATTTGCAACTACTACTCACCTCCATGGCCATCAAAAACACCAAAGAACGATGTCTCATTGTCAAGATTTAGCAATGCTGAATGCTGCAGAAATTTGCAAAACATCAAGCACTCCATGAAAGGGGATTTCAGCAAACTATGATTATTTGAAATGAACAATATTGCAGTATTTTAAATTATTATGAACAATTCATGCCTTACTGCTGTAGGCTGTAGCTATGTATAACCAGCTCTGTACCACTGGGCTAATGGACCAGCACAGTAAAAACCAACTCTACTATTATTGCGAAAATAATTAATTTGCAAACTAAATTTGAAAAATATGGACAGGTTGGTAAAAGAGAGCTTATGCATAATGACTGAAACTATGATAAGAAAATTAGACTGGAGCAAACCTAGAACTATGATTATTTTTTAGCAACAAACTATAATCATGATACGTAGTTGGATATCCATATCTTTAAAATGTTATAAAGGTTCCGTTAAGCAAATGAGGTATTGCCCAAACTGACAATGATGTTAGCGTTCTAGTGGTAAACTCACAGCATCTTCCATGCTTGCACGCCATCCTTGCATAGACGAAAGACCAAATTTAAGCTTATCGTTTTCCCCATCTTCAGAGAACTTATCGGTTTTGGGGGTACTGAGGTAGATTCCCATGTTGATAAGCTGCACATAAGAAGATGAACTCATGAGGAAAGAAACAGGCATATCACTACGAAATTGAATTAACAGAGCAATCAGAAACCAGAAAACAGTTGAGTCATCAAATGGCACATACACAAGTAAGCACACCTGCTTATGAAAGAACAGGAGTTATATCAGGTAGCTCTGAGCCTTCTTATAAACATGAAGGTGCAAACCGCAAGCCTCAACCGTAGTTTCTCCGAGAGCTAGAAAATTCCTAAAAAAAAAAATCAAGATGGCAAACCATTATCGAATTGAGAACCAAAAGAAGTACAAATGTACAATGAGTCCAAAACAGCGATGAGCCAACAAGACATCAATAATGGCAAAACCAACAATATAAACCAAACAATCAAGAGCGCAATCGCCCAAATTGCTATGTACCAGGTATGCAAAGCACAAATGCTGATGTAACAGGACGGAGAAAAACAGAAACAAAAACCTAACAGACATCACACAAGTGTCTGTACTACTACCAGGTAGGACACAGAAGGATACAGTCTCAAGTCTCAACATCCACTTCTCGTTGGCACATTTCAAGCCTTTGTGATAACAAAAAAAAAACTCAATTATTGCATCATACTTCAGCAATCACAGGACACAACCGCCAAAAAAAAATAAAAAAGGTTATAATTGCACAGAATCAGGAATAAACTAGGACAAGTTTGGCCAACCAACATCCATAATTGAACATCGGTATTTGTCCTAAATCAAAAATGTAACAGGAGAATAAAATGAGACTAGTCGGAATTCCAAAACACACGAATCAAGGGGCTATACCTATACCAACAAAGATATCTTTTTTCTTCCCCCTTAAACCACCACCTGAGTTGGGTGAGGTTTCACTTTCACCATACAACTCGATATAAAAGATAACTTCCTCTAACTAACCCCCAAACCACTCACCTGTACGAGATCCGTGCAAAATCTACTGCTCTGTACTGTACACAATGGAAAATGACGCGCGAAATGACAACACAAGAAATTAACCAACCCAGCAAAACCGAATTCCCAAACCGAACAAAAGGACACAGCCGCCACCAGAATTACAGCAACAAGAACCGCAAAACCAAGCAGAGCGAGCAAAGAAACAAGAATTTATACCTTGTGGGAGAAAGGTGGCGAGATGGATGGATCCGTCGCGCTGCGAGGCGGAGGTTTTCTGGGAGATCGGAATCTCGAGGGCTTCTGGTGCGAGGGGGATCGGCGCGGCCCTTGCGATCGCGGAGAGGCGGGGAGTGATGCAGCTGATGCTGAGGCTGCCTGCGAGTGCGAGTGCGAGACGAGATCACGCGCATTCGGAGAGAGAGCGGAAAAATGGATGAAATGGCTTTCGTGAGGGGATTGGGATATTTTTGTGCGTTGGGTTGGGCTGTTGTCACAAAGGCAGCTGGTTTAGTATTATATTATTGTCATTATTTGGCTCTCTGGGTGTATTTGCTACGTGCACTGCATGCCATGCCAGTGTACTCGCCGTACCGTACCCAACGGCACCAGCAAATTTATATATACTCCCTCTATCTTTTTGACACCGTTAACCTTTTTAAATATGTTTTAACGTTTATCTTATTCAAAAAATTTAAATAATTATTAATTATTTTTCTATCATTTGATTCATTGTTAAATATACTTTTATGTATATATATATAGTTTTACATATTTCATAAAAGTTTTTAAATAAGACGAACGGTTAAACATGTTTGAAAAAGTTAACGGCGTCAAATATTTAGGGAATGAGGGAGTATTTTTTTTCCACGAAGATGGATAGATAATTAAGGTGATAATACTGTTTTGTAACCGTTTGTTATGTACGCATAGATGATAAAAGTTAGCTTACCTCAGAAAACAAGTTTTAAATAAATTTCATGGGAAGATTCTAGTTTGTACGGAGTCATTACCATACAGCTAATCATCTATTCCAAGATACCTACTGTACATTGTCAATCGCAAACGCAACATTTAATATATGGAAGATATTACAACAAAAATCATTCCTACAGATGATACGATTATTCTTAATCTTAGTTTTAGATGCCAAAACTTTTTCAAAAGGCCATGAACAAACTATACGCATGCAGATAGATTTCAACTGGATTTTTGTAAAATCAGAAACGTATCGTTAGTTTTTATTTCTTAGAACATGTGTTAACGTATTCACGGGAGTGTAAGTGTAGTGTTGCATAGGTAGTGGTGTATATGCGTGTATCTGTTGTGTAATTGAAAAAAGAAAAATAATACAATGGCACAATCACCCAATAACATGCTATTTGGATTGGCGAGCAGATAGGAAAGCCATTCTTACAATTTCACATAAAGGAAAAATATCTAATGCCTTATATTTCCTCATTTTAGCTCGTGTACAAACCGGTGTGAGAGAAGCATTTTGCCCAGGATGAAAATTTATAGTACTATAGTAGGGCAATATGAATGCAAGCCTGAATCTATGTGCCGCTGATTCATTATCTGATGACTTTTCTCGTGCATATCTTATCATCTTGTGATCCATTTATGCTGAGATAGCTCGCATTGCCTTGTGGGACCTGAACGTTGAGGAATCGCTTTTTTTCTCTTCGAATGACAACATTTGTAAGTAGTAATCTCGCCATCATGCAAAGACAATAAGCAACGAAAACTGAAGCTGACAGGCAGCGTGTAACATTCATCTTTAATCTAATTCATATCCATCTCTAGCCCGAGTCTTCAGTCTAGAAAGAAGTTTGCGATGGCGAAAAGTGGTGACGGATCAGTTCAAGGTTCATGCTAATTAATTCATCGCTATTTGTTATTATGTATAATTGTTAATTCTTGACATGAAAACCTGCTTTGCCGCTTGATTTATGTTATCACCGAAAATATAGCTAGATTAAGTGAAGATTCCCCTTAACTAACACGATCAAACCGGTGGGCTGCTGCGGCTTTAAAAGGTGTTACCTCTGAATTCGCTGCCAGAAGCCTTTGAGTTTGTTTGTTGCGACGTCTCATTCGATCCGGGACCTAACTAGTTTAGCATGGGGCATCACCCCATGTTTTGGTTGTTATCTCCTGCAACTGCATGCTCTTTACCTTCCATTTATGGGCTCTTCTTGTTTTCTTCTGGTAGATTTCAGATGCTCATCAGTGATTCACCAAGCATTCATGTGCAGACATCCATACATTTACATGCATACCAACATAGCAACTCTACTAGAGAACGATTTGTTCTGTTTGTGTATGCAGGATTGGAAGGGAGGTAAAAATAGCAGCAGAGCTAACCTGACCAGACTGGTAAGATACAATTATACAAACGCGAAGGATGAGAATAATGCACCCTCAATCTGACAAAACATACCCAGTTTGACCCCTGCTAACACTATACTACCTTCCATAGCAACTAAACTAGAGCAAAGCAGAAATTGTAAAGCAAAAGGATTACTTAGTCAACTACACTCGTTGATTTCATCAATGAATAAAATGGACAATGTCGTCAAAGCAACTCTCTTGACTACATTTGTCACCAAAGCAAAGTTCCTAGCTGCGGTCGTCCACACTACAAGGCGGAGAGTTTCATGCGCTACTTCCGCAGTTCCACTCGATAATATTCTATTTTTCACACGCTGTCCCTGTTTTTCAAGCTACATGAGTAGGGCACTCAATACACAGGTTCTTCAAGCCATGCGGCAGGTGGCAGGCCAGATACTCTTTCTTCATATATGCAACAGATTTTAACTGATGCAACCTGGCACAGGATATCACACTGCACCTTATTCAGGCAAGGGATGAATGCAATAGATTTTTCAGGCATCAATCACCTTCCCTTTCTCCTGTCCTTCTCCCTGTCATTGCTTCTATCATAGTGATCATCCCTCCCTCGGCTTGCGCTTTTTTCACGTACCCTGTCTCTCCCTCTTCCAGCATCATTACCATGAGATCTGTCTGTGTCTCTGTTGCGATTGTGCTCTCGATCTCTTTCCAGTGATCTCCTTGGAGGACTACGGCTCCTGCTCAGGCTTCGACGACGCTTTCTTGAAGAATCATCATGCCTATCTCTCCGCTCCGACGATGTTCTCTCTGAAAAAAAGAAGTGATGCTTTTCATGAGGATATATCACGCAGATAATAAAGGTAGCCAAATATCAAAAAAATATTCTTCACTAGTATCAGAATTCAGAAGTGAAGGATGTATGTTCAAAAGCAACAAAAAAGCAATTATCTAACAAGCAGGATATGTCATTGCTGCCTTTTTACATACCAGAAGAACGCCTGCTGTTTGCACCATCATTTGAAAATGATAAACCATATTCAGACTGAAGACGCCTACGGTGGCTGGCAACCTTCTTCTCAATCTCTTCTGTGTTTCGCAAACTCTTCTCCTCAAGAGATTCACGATACTGCATAACAGCAATTTCAATCTGCCTTAACTTCTTTCTGCAGATCACAAGGCATGTGCAATTACGTTATAAACTGTATGAAGTAATTGGCTAATACGGAGTACATGATTAAAAAATGTAATTGAGTTGCATGATAAATCATGACAAAAGGTACCTATGCTCTTCATCAAGAATCATATCCTGGTGATGATTCGAATGATCAGTACTAACTTCTGTCGCATCAGCTTTCCCAGAATCACCAGCAATATCGCTACCAGATGAATAGCTTAATCCTAAGCCTCTGCCACCTTTTCTATCTTCATCATCGCTGACATCATCCTCTCGACTCCATTTTGAAGCGGGCAAAACAGGGTCAACTTTTGGCTTCTTGCTTGGAACAGGTTCAGCGGGTGTGGATTCATTAGAGCGTTTGCGCCCTGCTTCCATAGCATAATGAGAGAGACCCAACATGTCTGATTCACCACTATCAGTACCTTCTCCAGGTCTAGAAGCATTACAAGCATTCACAGCAATGTCATCTCTTCCAGTTCTATGCGACTCTCCTTGTCCATATTTAATGCCCGCGTCCTTCTCATATACTCGTTCCTTCTCAGCCTCTTCCAAGCTAAGCAGCCTGGCAACCATCATCTCTTTACCACCACATAGCGAGAGGCCATTATGTCTGCAACGGCGTTCAAGTTCAGCTAGCGGAAGCCCTAACAGCTCCCTTGTTGCCGCTGCCTTTCCTGTGGCCAAGGCACCATCTTCGTTGAGCCTAAATCCATCACTGCCGTCCTCAGAGCTAGCTTTCTTTTCAATTTCTGGTGTATCACCACATAGAGAGTGAAAAGGGATGACCCCTGAGTGGCTTGATCTAAGAAAGGTAGCTCTTAGTCCATTCAGATATGCATCGGAAAATAAGAACCAGTCCGCCCATACTTGTAGAACTTTCAAAACTCTCTCCTGCAGAGAAACAACGAAATAATGCTATCGTATGGTAACATCAAGAAAGGAATAAAATAAAGGACTCAAAAAACAGAACAATACAACTTACCTTCAGAGCTTCAGCGGTAATCCTTCCAGTGATACTGCGGTATAAATCATTGAAGCTTTCTATAACATCAGGTAGAGCAGCCTCAAACTTTGTCCGGAATGCAGAAGCATTCTTCACTGGAGCACTGCTGTTATGAAGAATATCAGACACTAGCATAAGCCGAGCAACCTTGGTTGGGATGGGTGTCTCCTTGAGTGTCAAAGATTCTGTAAGAACCTCAACAATCTGAACATACAAGGCAAAGCACTAATGAGTATTCTCATGTTATGTGATTTACCAAAAAAGGGTGTTTTATAAAAAATCTAAAACAAAAAAGAGAACAAGAAGGTGGCAACCTAAACAAAAATGAAATAATACATCCTTATTTAAAAATAAGGGGAGAAATTGAATGATCAGGTCAAATCTAGCAAAAGGAAGGATTTACCTCTCCAGCTGCATCAGCATTATCCAATGCAAATCCCATAGCCTCCTTTATCTGACTTCTCTCCAATGTCAATGCACGTAGCATGTCCTCAAATTCATCACGCTGTGAATCAGTCAATGTGCGCTCCACTTCGACACGCTGAAGAGAGAAAATGTGAATTCGTATTTGTAGTAGGACAAAAACATTCACCGTAACAAAGCAAAAGGCCTTCAAACAAGGTGCAGCAATCTCTTACCCTACTTCTACCAGCCGCAAAAGTAGATTCTTTTTCACGCTCAGGACTTCTGCTGGATGGCAAAGCAGGTGGAACCCATCTGGAATATGAATATCATATTTAATACAATATCATGGCATTACGTATTCAATGGGCGAACGCATGACCAATACATATTAGAATAAAAATATAATTATGTGATCTCTCTTACCTTCCACTTCCTGTAATCATGATAAATGGTTCTGTTCTCCACCGCTGCAAAGTGTCGCCCTGCATTCCAATATCACCATACACAGTTAATGCTACCATCCTATCACTTCAACGATTGGCATTCAGAATAATGCATAGATGCAAGAACACAAGTGATAAGTGGCTAGGTGCAAAAGAAGATCATTTCAAGTCCAACTCTAGGAGAACAAAAAAAAAATTCTAACAAGAACTTTGATAAGTGACAAAGATAAATAAATTTATTCGAACTACAAGAATTTTCATTTTTTGCTATTTGATTTTTGTATTATAAAACATATATAGTGCAAACTCAATGATAAATCTGCATTGCATAAAAGATATCAGAAGACAGCAATTAAGACAAACATCTTTACTATCACAGTTCACTTCCAACAAAATACTATCACCACTTCCCTTTAATAGATCATAGATATAGAGATTGAAAATTTAACAACATCAATGTATTTTACCTGAGCAAATGAGTATAGCCTCCAAACATAGTATGTGTGCTCCTTTGATTTAAGATCAAACAAGAAACTAAATAAAGAATTTCCTCGGCCTCTCTCCATAACAGCTTGTTCAAAAGCACATCCCCCATCGAGTACATGCAGAGCCATTGTGTCAATCACATGCCGAACATGTGCATCATCTGGTGGAGCAACCACTATATCGGGAACATTTGGTGTGAGGACCTGTTAAACCAAATGAAATTAGAATAATAACCAAAATGCTGGTTAAAACTTATTAGATTGATATTCAATTTCAAGCTAACTGCAGATATCCTCATCCAAGACAGAACCACTTTACCAATATTGCAAATCAGTAAAGCACAAAAGAAAGGCATTTCGTAACAATAAACAGCTGCAGTAAGAAAAGATCCCCTACCAGCTCTGAGGTCTGTGGTTTAACAGATGCAAGAGGTGGACCACCAGGACCAGATAAGATGACAGTACCACCCTATATAAATATAAGAGTAAGGTAATCAATGCCAACTCACGCAGGCAGCACCAATAATAAAAGATTATCTCAACATAGAAACTTTGACACAACGCAAAAGAACAAACAAAGCACCTCCTTATTCCGGATTGCCATGTGCCCTGGTGGAGGAGCAGGCAGTGCTTGTGAAGGAAGAGCAACAGATTTGCCCCACCCTAGTTTCAGTTCATAGTCATACACAACAACACCTGAGATGAACCATAAGATTATAAAAAACGAGACCACTGAAAGCAAGAGTATAGCTAGCTCCTGTACAAATGGACAAAAATGATCCCTGCACTACATGAAAATGTATTACCTTCCATTTCATCCTTGGCGGCTTGTCCATCAGCCCTATTCATGAAGGCAACAAAACCACAATTTCTTTGCCTTCTGCGTTCCTCTTCTGTTCGAGGCCACATAATCTTGACACTAGCAATAGGTCCAAAACGACCAAATGTCCTCATAAGAAAATTCTCGTCCACCTGTCATATAATATAATGCAACCATCAAGTTAATCATGATGTGAAGTTAACCTTACGTATAAACAAAACAAGCGCATTGGAGAATGCCAACCTTAGGAGAAAGATTCCCAACATATAAGTTCGTGGTTTGTGGATCCCCATCATCAAATGATCCTGGAAGTTTCCCAATAGGATCTAATTCATCTGGTAGTTCATCAAAACGGCTAGAGGACTGCAGGACACAGTAACAGGCATCAATTAATAAATAACACTATTAATAATGCCGCAAAGATTTCTACAGAAAAAACTGCAAGAAATCATTATTTTTCTTTATTAACTACTCATATTATATTAAAAAAACAGTTATAGAGTGCAGACAGGAAAAAAAAACAGCGTTCTACAATCTAGTCAATTAAAAAAAGAATATTTCATCATCTTTACTCTTCTAAAAAGAGGAGTTGGGGATGATGGTGTGTTCTACACCTCATTCCCCCTACCCCAGAGGATCTTCTGTGGCCATATATGTGAAAGCACTGCAATATTTGTTTTAAAAAAAAGGGGTGTTTTTTTGCAGGTGTCCATATATAGGTTACTAACTGATATCATGTGATCAGGTATATTTTTTTCATATTTGAGGATAGTTGTATTTTTGCTTTTTCGTTTTGGGTCCTATAGTATATATATTTTATTCGTTTTGGGTCCATCACAACTAATGGGCATTAATGCTAGCCAATAAAATAAACATGATCTAAAGCACTCAAAAGTTCTTTTGGAGTGCTGTCTAGTGCAAGAAAATAAAGGCCAATTCTGTCAAAAAAAAAGTGCGTACAGCAGATGTGTCAGTGTGTCGACCCTCGCGCCATTGCTCGCGTTCCTGATTACGCCTTTGTCGAAGCTCTTTCTCAAACTTGAGCTCCTCCATGAACTCGTCTATTACCCGTGGCTTTCGTCTTTCCTTTTCCTTTGGACGCTCCTCTTCCTTCTGCACAGCAAGATAATGCTTAACCAGAAAACCATAGTGACTACTGAGACAGCCATAAGAATATTGGAATTGTACTAACCTTTTTGTCTGGCTCTTTCCCAAATGACGGCGGCAAAAAAGATGGAACATACCTGGATAAAATTACGCTACGTATAAGGTATCTATCATGTATACACCTAGATGACACGGGTATATGAAAAAGAAAACAGAATCAAGCAGTGCGCCCAAATGGCCAGCATGGTGAGTTGCTAATAACCCTACAGCTTTCTTGACAAACAGCTGTACTTTTCACCTTGCTATACTTTCACAAATTCTCTTTTTAAAATCATGTTAGCCAAGAAACTATATAGAACGTCCAGTTAATCATAAAGCTTACACTCGACTGCCTGCAATGATTTAATGGAAATCACATAGTAGCATTTCTGACTTATACTAGCATGATTGCACAAGAGGAATCCAAATATTACAAAACTAAGGCTCCTTTCATCCATGCCATGCCATAGGTTTTCACAAGCATGCAGATTTTTCAACTTCTGGAGGAAAATAGTTCAGATCATCTTGTTTTGGAGAAATTACAGCAGAAACATTAATGAAAATATGGAATTAGTAAAAACTCCAGAAACCTAACTAAATAAAGTTAGTTAGTTAGTTAGATAATGGTTTCAGAGGAGAGAGAGAGAGAGAGAGAGAGGATTACTAAAAACAACCCTAACTTCCTCCACCCCAAAATGTTAGCATTTTTTAGGTGGGCACGGGTATTAAGGAAGTAGGTAGAAATGATTGAAGGAAGTTTGTGATTGGTTGAGAAGAGAAAGTAGGTGAAGAAATTAAATGGAGAATGGTTGTGATTGATTGAGAGGGCGTGGTAGAAATAGCTACATTTTGGGACGGATGTAGTACTAAACATACCAGTTGCTCAGCACATGTAAATCATAAGATTCTAAGACCTCTTTTAAGATTCTAAAAGCTATAGTCAGCTTCACTGATAACTGAAACTTCTTCCCGAAGGAACGAAGTATGATGAATTTGGAAATGCTTTTAAGAAAACATATAACATGAGCCATCATTATCCTTATATGTCAGACTCAAGTAAAAGTCATCCCAAAATTAATTACACTTCACTAGATGGATATATGGCTATCCATGTGCTTTGTTACAGTCCACAAGCAATAATCTGTATTGCATATGCACTATAACTGCCAAGTAATTATCATAGAGACAACAAGAAAATCTATGAAAAATGGAATGCTCAGATGCAAGTGATCACATCCCAAGTCAGTATAATATATGTGCTAAGCAAACAGTTATACAGTTATATGGAGATTTACTACTATCAGCAATGGCCTCTAAGGATGAGATTGGATCTGGAAATTAATACTACAATCAGCAATCTAAGAATGAGATAGGATCTGGAATGCTATATAAGGATCTAGAAAATGTTATTTTTACAGGCAGAACTTGACTGGCAACTTTAATACTGCCAAGAGCTCAATCAGCAAATCAGCAACAATGACTTAATCTATGGTGATGATGTGGCAACTATAGTCAGTAAGTCAGCAGTACAGCATAAATGCGACTGCAAATTGCAGTAAAAAAAATGAAACCAGACGAACAGCTATGTGTCCCTTTAAGACAACCCTCGTGTCTATCAAACGCATTCAATAGTTGGTATCAACTTTGTAGATACATAAGCAGATAATTGACAGAACCATGATGCTAGCGAAAAGTAAAATGGTGAAAAAAATATAGCATGAATCATTTAATGCTCGTGGTTGGCCTCTGGATTCCGATTATATTGGCCATATGGCCATCTAAGATGAAGCAGCGGTACCACAAGATACCCTCTTCTAGAAATCGAGTATTTTTTTCGTTTACCTACTGCCCTTCTTTGGAACAGACCCCCCATCTTTGGACTTTCCACCTGCCATTGCCGATGAATAAAAAGGCCGGTCTCTTGATTAATTGGAGCAATAGAAGAAACAATGTATATATCCATCATGATTTTCAATCTACAAAGAGTAAAGCCAACTACAACAAGGTATATGAAAATGTAAACCATATCACTAACCTTCGGAATCAATCCTCAGCTTGGCATTGGGATCAATCACACCTCCTCGGACAAACTTCGACCCAGATGAGCTATCACCCTTGAATGACTCCACAAATTCCTCGTACACACGTGCCGCTTCATCTTGCTCTCTCTTCACAGATCAGAAGCAGTTAAAATCAGATATGGATAGAATGTGCATGCAAAAAAAGTATAAGTAGAGGTTGAAAGAGATTTGAACCCTTACCTTCTTCCTCGCCTCTTCGTTCTCCTTATGTCGGTGGAATGGAACCTTCTTCGAACTCATCCTAATCCTAACATAAAATTATCAACAGATCATCAGAATATGAGTAGCAAGAACTTGAAAATCTTATTGCTCTACCACCCTGCATGCCATGGGGGGGCGGATCTAACATGGGACATGGGGGTTAAGTTGAACCCCCAAACTTTTTGGGAACAAACAAACTGTTATTAGTAGTATTAAGGTTAAGGCAAATTTCTAGAACAGAAGCTAGGGTTAACGCAAACTCGATAAAAAAAAGAAGTGCGTGGGTCGAGAGAGATGGGAAAGAGGATGTGCTAACCAGGATGCGGCGGAAGCAGCAGGACGCTCGCTCGCGGGATGGACGGGGATCGGCGCAGGCGGCAGCGGCGGCGGCGGAAGCGACGGCGGCGCCTCTGCTCGCTAGCGGGACGGATTGGGGATCGAAGCAGGCCCTGCCCTGGGACGACCTACTGATTTTTGTTGCCTCTCTAAACCCGACCGACCTGTGTTCCAACCGATGAATTATAGAGGTGTCTCCCGGCCCGGCACGAGGTCAGTCGGGCCGGCACGGCCCGACCGTGCCTCGCCAGCCCACAGGCTGCACCCACGGCCCAGACACGGCCCAATAATAACGGGCCGGCCCAAGGGCACGATAGCCCATCATGCTTCTTCCTAAAATAAGTCTATTTTGTATTCCTCATTTTTGGGCCTTGCCTTATATGGTTGATTAAGTCTAATTCCCTCTACTATTTTTTCTTCGACCATGCCGAGGCGTCGACCTAGGCATGACCCAACTATCGGGTCGTGCCGTGCTTGGACTGGGCCAAATAGTCGTGCCTTGGACCGGGCCGTCAGGCCTCGGACCTTATGCTATAATAATGTTATACTATATTTTATTTGCTCTATGGTTTGAAAAATATATTTTGTATACAATATTTTCATATGTCACTTGTTATGTTCTAAGATATATGTTAAGTTCATTTTAAAGTTGTTCTAATGCCAAGTAGATATTCAATCTGCTCAATAATCTGTTTCATATTAAGTCTTAGGTGGTGTTTGGATCCAGGGACTTAACTTTAGTCCCTTTGTTTAGACACTAATTTAGAGTATTAAATATAGACTACTTACAAAACTAATTATATAAATGAAAGCTAATT
The DNA here is from genome assembly GCA_000338895.3 of Oryza meridionalis. Lineage (NCBI taxonomy): Eukaryota > Viridiplantae > Streptophyta > Magnoliopsida > Poales > Poaceae > Oryza > Oryza meridionalis. Next base: position 4,515,880 of record CM002525.2, on the reverse strand, counting down.
CGCGTGACAAATTTTTTAAGCCTAATTAATCCATAATTAGAGAATGTTTACTGTATCATTACATAGGCTAATCATGGATTAATTAGGCTCAATAGATTCGTCTCGCGAATTAGTCCAAAATTATGGATGGGTTTTATTAATAGTCTACGTTTAATATTTATAATTAGTGTCCAAACATTCGATATAATAGGGACTTAAAAGTTTTAATCTCATCTAAATAGGGTCTTAGACTTTCTTCGTTTTCTAGTGGATAGGCAGTAGCTTATCCCAGCAACACAACAGAACGTAGCCTTAATCAGCCAAGTGAGTATTTTAGCTTCATGGTGACTAACTTGTGGTTTTACACGCTAGTTGAATTGCCCTACCTCACATTGCCTATTCATACGCCTCGCAGTTTAACATAGAGTAATGAAAACATGGTTAAAAATACATGCATCTATAAATTACTGGTGAAAGTCTCTTCGGTTTTCACGATAATGTTGACATTGGACTAGCCTGATTTATATGGAATATACATGTGGCTTTTTTGCTTTTTTTTTCTCTTACTTCTAGCCTACTAGTAAAAATTGCGGAGTTTAAGGCTTTAGGCGATAACATGATGACTTATTCTGCATGCACAAACTAACTACTATCTGGTTACTCGATGATGGAAGTAAATTGATAATTTTATTTTGAATTGGTCAGTCTATTTTTTCTACTTGAACGTGCTCGCTAGTTATTGTTACATTTGTATTGCATGTTGTGTGTGGCGGTGGCTAAATGGTGCAAGCGCAACCCATCTAGTCAAACATGTTCATATATTAGAATCAAACTTATTGCTAATGATATAATATTTATATATTATATGTATAGTAATAAATAAATAATAACAATAAAATTCATAAGAGAAAATCTATTATATGCCACTGACTTTGTCTCATGTCTACGATTTACCATCGACTTTATCACATTCTACAATATACCATCGACTTTTGCTTAACTTCTACGATTTACCATCGCCGTCCGGTTAGCCTCCGTTAGTGCTGTACAATTTTGTCCGAATGACCGAAATACCCCTAAAACAAAAACTTCCAAAATTTGGATAAAAAATTCAAAATACCATATTATAAACATAAGATTGTAAACATCCAAAATTTGGCCAAAAACTTAAAATCTTATATTTTAGAATTTTTATCCAAATTTTGAATGTTTTTATCCCAGGGGTATTTTGGTCATTTTGGCAAATTTATACAGTACTAACCGAGACTAACCGGACGGGGATGGTAAATTGTAGAAGTTAAGCAAAAGTTGATGGCATATTGTAGAACGTGTTAAAATCAGTGGCAAATCATAGACATGTGACAAAGTCAGTGGCATATAATGGATTCTCTCAATTCATAAAGTCGCATCGAAAATAATTATAGTTTAGAGAAAATTGGACACTCATGTGAAAAAACCGGAGGGGAAGAAATCCACGGTATTCTATTCCCTACGCCGCTTACCCTTCCACCGGAAGCAACACTCTCCTCTCCTCCAATAATTCACGCCAACGTAAATTCTGTAATCTACAAGGACCCATCCGCAAAAACATCCCCGCAGCAATTCTGTATACTACTCCCGCACGGTAAGCTAACTCTAAGCCTAGTCCACTTTTCTATTCAACCCCTCGAAATCTCCCTTTATTTACTTTGCCTCCTTCCCCTTCTCGTCCTCCTCTTCCTCATCCTCCTCTCTCTCTCACCCTCGGTCTCGCTGGTTCTTGCTAACGCCACGCACGCTTGCTGCTGAATCCGTCTTCCCGGCGAAGGAGGAGGAGGAGGAGGAGGAGGAGGGATCCCGGCGAGGCGGTTGTTCGCGCGTGACCCGCTCGGTGAGGTGACCCTCTCGGCGGAGGAGTCGGATTGCGTCTTGGAGACCGGTTCCGTCTTGTGGATGGTCTTGGTGATCGAGAAGAAATCCGTGGCGGGTTGGTGAACCGGAGACGGGGAGGAATTGGGGGAAGGGAAGGGGAGGAGGAGGAGGAGCTGTGTGTTCCTGGGTGGGCGCGCCGCGCGTTCTTGCGAGATTGGGTGGTTGGTTTTGATTGTGGTGGTATGGTAGAAGAACTGCAGATTTAATCTGAACTGCGTTGGGGGGAGTGGAAGAGGAGGAAGAAAGATCGGGTTTCGAGGCGGGGGGGGGGGGGAGAAGATGAGTTCCGGGTCGGCGGTGACGGGCGGCGGCGGCGGCGGGGCGGAGGACGCGGCGGCGGTGGCGCTGGGGCAGAAGCTGCCGGTGCACGTGGCGGAGAACGGCCACACCTTCGAGTTCAAGTGCGGCGGCGAGACCCCCGTGGAGGCAATCCAGCGCACCATCGAGGGGCTCTGCGGCATCCCGCCGGCCGACCAGCTCCTCCTCTGCGGGAACACCTCGCTCGATGGCGCCCACCATCTCGCCTACTACCAGCTGCCCCGCGACGACCGGGAGGTGTTCCTGTACAACAAGGCCCGGCTCCACGACGGCGCGCCGCGCCCCGCGCCGGAGTCGATCGAAATCCCCCAGCCGTCGATCCCGCCGCCGCCCCGGCCGCAGGATTCCCCGCCGCTGGAGGTGTCCGCCGACCCGGCGCTGAAGGCCCTGGTGTCCTATGAGACCACGTTCAGATACCACTTCCAGGTGGGGAATGCCGTGTATCAGTCTAGCGTGGCGAAGCACGAGGTGTGCTGCCGGCTGCTGCGGGAGGGGCAGGTGCAGGAGCGGGCGCTCGACACCGCCCGGAGCAACCTGGAGCACACGGCCCGGAAGCTCACGCAGCGGTATTCGGATTTCGTCAAGTGCTTCTCGCAGCAGCATCGTGGTCACGCCGAGATGCTGGCGAATTTCGAGAGGGATGTGGAGAGGCTGCGCGCCGTGAGGCTTCACCCGGCGCTGCAATGCGAGGGGAGGCGCTCCTTGATTGACCTCGTTAAGGAGAATGACCTGAGGAAGCTGGCAGATGGGTGCTTCAGCTCACATAAACAGTTTGATGTTAAGGTCTCACAGCACAAGGCAAAATTCATGGAATTGAAGAAGAGGCTTGAAAATTTGTTTAATATTATGAGCTCGACTGGGTGCAAGGATCTTGAGGCGATGATAAAGGAACACGAGAAATTCATCGGTGACCAGAAAATCATCATGCAGTCTCTAAGGTTAGACCTAGGCTTTGAACATGTCTTTTACCTAGTTATCTTGCTGTTATGTTACATACCCTCCCTGAACTACTATTACTAGTGAATTCCCTGAATCATCTAAATTTAATAATTACTAGTGAATTCCCTGAATCATCTAAATTTAATAATTTACGCTATGCCTTTGTTCTATGGCTTCACTAAACTACTTAGGAGAAATTTGGAAAATTGTGCTTCTATTGTGTCACTACACGTTAAGTGTCACCTTCCACTCGGAACTACTTTTACTAATGATTGATCTGGATCATAGCTGCGGCGTGTTTTGTGCTGTAGATCTTCATGAAACTACTTAGGATTAGGAAATGTTTCAGCATGGTTAGTTGATGGTTTTGCAAAAAGGAATAGGAAATCTTTCAGCGTGGTTACTTGATGTCTGCAAAAGGAATATAGCTTGTCATCGTACTTACTTCATTTGTTTAATTATTTCATGCACCACGGTTTTCTACACTAATTGAAATGTGCTCAGTATGACCAAGTGTTTTGATGCTTATATGATTATATGTTATATCCCACTCTAAGCTGGAATATCTTGTGTCCTGCAGTAAAGATGTGACTACTTCAAAAAAGCTTGTTGATGACTGCTCAAACTGCCAGCTTTCTGCATCTCTCCGCCCTCATGATGCGGTTTCTGCAGTTGGCCGCATCTATGAAGTGCATGAAAAGGACAACTTGCCCAGTGTCCACAATATTGATCGCATGTTCACAAAGTTGCTGGAGAAATGCAAAGCCAAGAAGAATGAAATGAATACCTTGGTACATGTTAGCATGCAAAGGGTCAAATCTTCTCAGATTGTTATCAAGGAAATGATGAACGAACTCCATGCATTCCAAGAGGTGATGGGTCATCAAGATAAAATTTTCGATAGCCTAAAACTTGCCAGTGGCATGGGTCATGCGTACAGGGCTTGTCTTGCTGAGGTTGTACGAAGAAAGTCTTCTTTTAAGCTTTATACTGGCTTGGCAGGGCAGCTAGCTGAAAAGCTAGCCACTGAGCGTGAAGCTGAGGTAAGAAGGCGAGAGGCTTTCTTTAGGACATGGAGTAAGTACATTCCAGAAGATATCATGGGTTCCATGGGACTTTTTGATTCCCCTAGCCAGTGCGATGTAACAGTTGCTCCATTTGATTGCAATCTTCTCTCAATTGATGTTGATGATGTGGAAAAACTTGCACCCCAATCTTTGGTTGGGTCTTTTCTGAAATCTGAGAGATCACAACTGCCAAAGTCCTCCTTGAGCAATTCTGGTACCAGTGGAAATTTGAGTAAATCCGAGCAGTATCCTCCGAATGCTGATGATAAGATGGATTTCCAAGACTTTCTAGGGGGTTTTGACAGTGTGGATATTGCTGGAACTAGTAAATTGGAAGTTGAAAATGCCAGATTAAAAGCAGAACTTGCTTCTGCAATTGCAGTTCTCTGCAGTTTTGGTGCCGAATATGGATATGAATCTATTGATGAAGGGCAAATTGATAATGTATTGAAAGATGCAAGGGAAAAAACAGCTGCAGCACTTTCTGCAAAGGATGAGTATGCTAATCACCTGCAGGCAATGCTTACAGCAAAGCAGAATCAAAATTTGTCCTATGAGAAGCGCATCCAGGAGCTTGAGGAGCAATTAGCAAACCAGTACATACAAGGGCACGTGATTTCTGGAAGCAAAGATGCATCTGATTCCCTCCTTTCTGCATTTAAAGCTAATGACTGCAACTTGCACATATCTGGAGGGAGGCAAACCCAAGTACGCGATGAATCAAGTGTGGCCATGGATGAGGCCTCTTCAACATCTGAGCAGCCATCTAAACAAACAGAAGGTGGGGATGAGAATATGACCGACATTTCAGGTGCACTGAACTTGCAATTGCTCGATCCAATAGCACGCACTAACTTGGATGCTTTCATGGCAGAATTGCCACCTGATAGTGAACATAAAATTGTTGATTCTGATAAGGAAGGGCAAATATTGACACAGTTTACTACGACTGATACTTCTGGGGTTCCTATAGAAGATCCTCTTGGCATCTTAAACTCCAGAACTAACGAGCATCATACCTCAGAGCTGAGAAACAAAGAGCTGCTTGTGTCAGAGTTGCAAAGTACTCTGGAAGACAAATCAAAAAGGTTAGATGAAACTGAAAGCAAGCTTAATGCCTTGGTGGACGAGGTCAACTCTCTGAAGAAAGAACTTGAACACACCCAGGGTCTGCTTGATGAGTCTCAGGTAAGTCAAGTGGGAGGTAGAATATTCAGCAATAGCTTTTTTTTTCATGCTCAATTGAAATTGCTGCTTACTTTCTTTTACAAATTTTAATATAGATGAACTGTGTGCAACTGGAGAACTGCTTACACGAGGCAAGAGAAGAGGCCCGCACAAACAAATGTTCAGCTGACAGAAGGGCTGTTGAGTATGATGCCCTGCGTTCATCTGCTCTGAGGATACATGGTCTGTTTGAGAGACTAAATAACTGTGTCACTGCACCAGGCATGTCTGGTTTTGCGGACTCACTGCGTGCTTTAGCTCTCTCATTAGCAAGGTATCTTACTGCTCTCATTCGCTTAAACTCATGTGTAGTAGTCAGTTCTGCATTTCATTTACAAACCACCCACCCCCACGTTCGTTGTGCTGTTGGGCTTGATCCATGCCTAGTCTATGGAACTGATAAAATAAACAAGAAAAATAGGATCAAAGGAACTTCTAAGATTTGCTGTATCTTGGTTCAACATATCCAAGTTATTAGTGATTTGTGAGTTGGCAGTCAGTGAGACCGACAAAATAAACAGCAGAATAGAATTCATGGTAGCTTCTAGGAAGTATGTCCAGATTTTCTGTATCTTGGCTCATTGTTGAGATTTAGAGAGGCGCTGGATGTTATTTTAGCGAGACATTTTTGCATAATTTGTAGTAAACAGAGCTAGGAAGATGTTAGATGTTATTTAACCTTGGCATGCTTTCTACAGTGAGTAGTAAACTGTTCTTATATTTTGGGACGGAGGGAGTAGTAAACTGTATTTTGTGCTTACAGTGAAATATTGGTCGTCAAAATAATTTTGTGTTCCTTCAGATGATTGTATGTTTTTGGTCTTTTTGCTCAGAGTAGTTTCCTTTGCATAGAGTTCTGTTACTTTATAAAAGTATCAGCATTTTCTTCCTTTGGATCCCCTACTGCTGTAGAGTTATCGAAACAGCAGATTTACTGGCTGAGTAATACTTTTTTATTGAAACAGTGCAAAGAAGGATGAAGGTGATACAACCATTCAGTTTCAGCAATGCATCAAGATCCTGGCAGACAAAGTTGGTTTTCTATCACGACAGAGTGCTGAGCTGCTAGAACGCTACTCAAGGATTGTAAGAGAGTTGGAGGAGAAGAAAGAGTCGATTAAAAATTTATACAGTAAGCTTCAACTGGAAAAACAGGTACGCGTCATAACTTCTTAAGCCACTGTTTTTATTAAAATAAATGAATTCATAAGAAGCCAATTACTTTGAAATTGTTTTAGTTTAAATTCCGCGCTAATCAATAATAAGCACATATTACTCTATGGGTTAGGTTGAGTCTGTTAAATTTTGTTGATTGAAATATCAAGACAGTATCCTCGGTTGTCAATACTGTTCAACAGGCAAGTAAGGAGAAGATATCATTCGGCCGTTTCGAAGTTCATGAGCTCGCGGTCTTTGTTCGGAACCCTGCTGGGCATTACGAAGCAATCAACCGGAACTGCTCAAACTACTACCTATCAGAGGAATCAGTGGCCCTATTCACGGAGCAGCATCCACGGCACCCGGCTTACATAATCGGGCAGATTGTGCACATCGAACGGCGCATAGCAAAGCTGCCCTCGCACGGTGACCAGATGGAAGCTTCACGCCTTGATAGCGGTGGCCGCCGGTCGCCCGCTTCCATGCTGAACCCGTACAATCTGCCTGTGGGATGTGAGTACTTCCTGGTGACGGTCGCGATGATACCTGACAATATTCGTTGAAAACGCCTTCCTGATCATGCCTATGGCTGCTGAAATGAAGGGAGAAACTCTCAACTGTAAATATACTGAAACTGAAATTTATAGACTTCCTTGGTTGCTTGTGGCTTCTTCATCCTTTGTACATAATGATGATGATCAGGTTCCTTTGTAAATAGACTCTCAGCTACCACTGATGTTATCATCTTCGTTCAAGCAGACTGAATATTCTTTCATATCATTGTCTTGCTTTTGTTAGTGCACTTGCTTGGTTTGATGTTGAGCATATGTTCCATTGCTGTGCTGCTGTTGGACCATATGATTGATCTGTTGATTTCTCCCTGGCATTTTTCTTTGTGAAATCTAGGGGCTGTTCACTTCGTTCCCAAAATAAATCAAACCAAGTTTTGGGTTTACTAAAACAAATTTGGCAAGGTAATAATCTAAAGATTATCAAAATTTGCCTCCACTATCAAAGTTTGGTTATTCTAGAATCTCTCACAAAAACTTGACAAAGAGAACAAACTTACACTTTTCAACCTTATATATACAATGGTAAAATTTAACAAATTTTGGTAATGTTGATTTAGATATCAAAGTAAATAGCTCCCTAGTTTAGTTATTTTGACATACTACCTAGGCCCCTGGTAAGTGTATTTAACAATGCTAGTATGTGCAAACAATTGTTTCTGCAAGAATTTCTTATGTAAATACCTGCCACTTTGGCCATCTAATTTTGACCTGGACCACTTTGGCCTTCGTAGATTAATTATGAGTGCCGTGATTCTCACGGGCACGATATAAAATGGCATGAGTATATTTTACCTGGAAGCATAACTAAGCGCAGCTGAGGCAATATCATGTGATTAACTCTTAAAGTCAAAATAAGCCTTCTCTTTTTCCCTTAGATGAGGACACATATACACCCTCCGTTCAATAAAAAAACAAATTTCTAATTATGTTTATATTCATTCCTAACCAAAAGTTATTGTTTTTATGGAGGGAGTATGTCATGCTCAGAAACAAATCATCTGACTTTGTGCATTTTGTACATGTATTACTAACATCTATACTCTACTTTACAATAACCCACATGTCGATGGCAACTGCATACTCATAGAAATCTACCATACTCGTGTAGCCGTGAAAGCGTCATCTAACACACACTTCATTAACAGACATCAAGATTGAACCTACTGGATGATGTTATGTATCCACTGCTCCTCCACCTACAACAACACAGGTATTTTCAAGTAAAATCCATTGTGCATTGTTCTATTGGTTGAAATGTTGAATGGAACAAAATGCTACGTTGAATAGCCGAATGATTCGAGGGAACGAACGAATTGAAAGTTCAATTTCAATTAATATTTTGTAAAAGTTATATGTATATATATATTTTTTAAAAAAATCACCATGTTACTCAGAAAGTGTACGAATTCTCAAGTCATTCCGTTCTCGCCTTCTCGGAAAGAATGATGAAGTCCAGAGCAACGCTTGAGCCACTAGAAAGAAAAACAAAAAGACGACAGCTGTTTCAAACTACAGTAGAAAACACACACAGTCTTCCGATCACGCTACATGTGCTGCACGACGAGAAAAACAAAACAAAAAAACAAACCGAAATGATCCTTGCCCGCCACGGTACACGAGTCCTACTATCCATACACACCCGTCCTATGCCGGTTCATTTTTTTTTCCTTTGATACGCTAATGTCGGTTCATTTCATCCATGCCAACTTGGCGAGCACCGACCTAGTCCGCCTTGGCTGCCACGAAACCCCTCCCTATATAAGCCACGCGTCCTCCTCCACCAGCACATCCACATCAACCCAACGGGCTCAACTCCAAAGCCCAGCCCCCCACTACCCAGCCCAAACCCAGCCCTCTCTCCTCATGGCCGCCACCGTCGCCACCCTCGTCGGCCCACCGGAGGCACGCCGCCCCTCCGCCGCGGTGGCCGCCGCGCCCGCGCCGGCGACGGCGACGACCACGGGCGACGCGTTCCTCGACCTGATGGACGCCAACTTCAACAAGCCGGCGCCGAGGAAGGCGCTCACGGAGAACCTCTCGCCGACGTTCGTGTCGTCGGGGGACGCCTGCCTCGACTTCTTCTTCCACGTCGTGCCCGGGACTCCCCCCGCCTCCGTCGCGTCGCTGCTCGCCGCCGCGTGGGGCGCCGACCCGGCGACCGCGCTCCGGCTGGTGGCCAACCTGAGGGGCGTACGCGGCACCGGCAAGTCCGACCGCGAGGGGTTCTACGCCGCCGCGCTCTGGCTCCACAGCCACCACCCCGCCACCCTCGCGCTCAACGCCGCCTCCGTCGCCGCCTTCGGCTACCTCAAGGACCTCCCCGAGCTCCTCCACCGCATCGTCAACGGTGGGTTGTCCACGAGGAAGCCCGGGAAGAAGGCGCGCCTCGCCGCCGCCGATGGCATCGGCTTCATCGCCCGCCGTGGCCGCGGCCGCGGTTGCTTCCGTGGCCGTGGACGCGGTTTCGCCCGCGGCTACCACACCAGCAGCAGGAGGCAGTCGCGCGGCGTCGGTTCGGCGGAGGAGCGCATCGCGGCCAGCCTGGAGCGCGACGGGAGGCTAGCGGCGAAGGCGGCGGTGGAGCGGCGGTGCAGGAGGGCGGAGGCGGCAGCGAGGGCGGTGGAGAGGTACAGCCGCGACCCTACCTACCGATCCCTGCACGATCGCACGGCCGATCTCTTCGCTGACCTCCTCCGCGACGACATGCGCAAGCTCGCCGAGGGCAACGTCCACGAGTTCTCGCTCGCCGCCAAGTGGTGCCCGTCGCTGGACAAGTCCTACGACCGCTCCACACTCCTCTGCGAGGCGATCGCGCGGCGCCTCTTCCCCAAGGGCTCGTCGCCGGAGCTCGCCGAGGACCTCCCCGACGCGCATTACGCCTACCGAGCCCGCGAGCGCCTCCGCAAGGCGGCGCTCGTGCCGCTCCGCCGCGCGCTCAAGCTCCCGGAGATCTACATCACGGCGCGCGCGTGGGAGTCGGTGGTGTACACGCGCGTCGCCTCCGTGGCGATGAAGAACTACAAGGACCTCTTCCTCAAGCACGACGCCGATCGCTTCAACGCCTACCTCGCCGACGTCAAGTCCGGCAAGAAGAAGATCGCCGCGGGCGCGCTGCTCCCGCACGAGATCATCAGCTCCCTCGACGACGACGACGGCGGCAGCGGCGTGGCCGACCTCCAGTGGCAGCGCATGGTCGACGACATGCGCGCCCTCGGCAAGCTCCGCAACTGCGTCGCCGTGTGCGACGTGTCCGGCAGCATGACCGGCCTCCCCATGGACGTCTGCGTCGCGCTCGGCCTCCTCGTGTCCGACCTCAGCGACGACCCGTGGCGCGGCCGCGTGATCACCTTCAGCGAGAGCCCACAGCTCCACCACATCGTCGGCGAGGCCCTCTCCGACAAGGCGCGGTTCATCCGCGAAATGAACTGGGGCATGAACACCAACTTCCAGGCGGTGTTCGACAAGATCCTCGAGGTGGCCACGGGCGCCGCCCTCGCACCGGACAAGATGGTGCGCCGCGTGGTGGTGTTCAGCGACATGGAGTTCGACCAGGCGTCGGCGCAGCCGTGGGAGACGGACTACGAGGCGATCGTGCGCAAGTACACGGCGGGGGGGTACGGCGCCGCCGTGCCGGAGGTGGTGTTCTGGAACCTGAGGGACTCCAAGGCCGTGCCGGTCACCTTCGGCCAGAAGGGGGTGGCGCTGGTCAGCGGCTTCTCGAAGAACCTCCTCAAGCTGTTCCTCGACGGCGACGGCGTCGTCTCCCCGCGCGCCGTCATGGAGAAGGCCATCTCCGGCCCGGAGTACGACAAGCTCGTCGTCTTCGATTGAGAAGATGGCAACCCCTGGGGCCCTTTCGTCTCGTGTTCTTCATCTTTTTGTAAAGTTTGGGGAAGTTTTGTAAAAACTAGCAAATCTTCTCTAAATAAAAGATCGGAAAATTCGGTGCATACCACAAATCGTCCTCATATCAGTCATCGCCGTCGCTCTGGCCTCCTTTGGAACGGATGAATTTTGTGAAAAATGAACTAGTTAATACGAAATTCATTTAAAATTCATGCGTGACAACCCCTTAAATTCAGATCTCGCATTAATCAACGAAAAGGAAACCAGAACTTCCAAATTGAAGGAAACCAAAACTTCCAAAGTTCATCGGGATTTGGAGGCACGACCTTTTTTGTACTGTAAATCAATTTCTTCATCGTCCTCAATTCATCACATATAGATGTTCGATCGATCAAATGACACAAGGTCACACACCCTGATTCTGAATCTCATCTAACACTGCTCCATTCTTCTAAATTTGAATCTTGTTTGAATCATCAAAACGCAATGAGCAAAATGCCTAGGAGAGAGAGCCGCCTACGACGTCGCGCTGCACGCGGCGGCCACCGTCTCCCGCCAGTTGAGCAGCACGTCGACGGCGACGTAGTGCGTGACGGCCCCGACGAGCACGAGCACGTGGAAGATCTGGTGGCTGTGGCCGACGACGTCGAAGACGCCCGGGCGCCACTTCTCCGGCACGCGGCTGACGTAGAACCAGGCGCCGGCGGCGTAGGCGAGCCCCATGGCGACCTCGAGCGAGAGCGCCAGGTAGCAGGCGGCGTGGCCCCAGTTGAGCCACAGCGCGTGCAGCGCCGGGACGACGCCGGAGAGGCCCATGGCGAGGAACAGCGCGGCGCGGAGACGCCGGAACCGCGGCGACGAGCAGGGCGGCGAGAGCAGCGCACCGACGACGAGCGCGCCCAGCGCCGAGATGGCGGAGAGGTAGGCGACGCGCGCCGGGCGGTGGCACAGGAAGGCGTAGTACACCGGCGGGACGAAGGAGGCGACGATCATGGCGGAGATGCCGGCGTAGTCGAGCTGCCAGAACACCACGCTGGCGCGCCTGGAGTGGCACGCCAGCAGGTGCGCCGTGGCGCTGATCGCCAGGCACGTCATGGCGCCCACCAGGAACACCATCCGCGGCCACCGCGGCACGCCGTGCCCGCCGCCCAGCACCGCCGCCGCCGCCGCCGCCGCCGCGGCGTCATGGCTCGCCGCGCCCTGCATCCAAAGCCACCTTTCATTCACATCACTGTAACAACTGCATAGTACTTACCATGATGCTAAGCGCAAACACACCAACTCGTATGCAAGCATAGTGCCACTGAAAAATAGTGAGCACAATTTCAAGTTTCTTTTGAATTTCATCGTAATTTCTCAAAATAAAGAAGAAGAAATTGTTGAAGATTCAAAGACGGATTGATTCATTGGTCATCACAGAAATCAACGGCAGGATAGATACAAAGATTTGCCACTTGGTCTTGTCTGCTCACTGATCTGGGCCGGATGGCGGACAAAAGCTAGTGCTTATCGCAGGTGTGACTTCACTCGTTGTATCATTTCTGGAGCATTCGTGAAAATGCTGCACAAGTATCTAGCAAATCTTAATTTGACAATGAGAAAAAGAAGAGATCAGCAAAGCAAAAGCCAAACACTCCATTTGTTTCCAAGAAGAGAGGAGTGTCTCCATCACAAGGTGAACTGTCTCACATGGCACCAAAAACACCTTGCCGCTTGTGAATTGTGATTGCAGTGTACAGTTTTTGGTTAGAATCTGGCTGCTTTTGCTAGGTCTCCTTTGGAACATTAGTAAAATTTTCGCAGGAGTTTCTATCGAACTTTTACAGAAATCTGGGATATATTCTCGTATTTCCAATAATCCAGTGAGAACTCAAAACCGAATTCAGAACTGGCCTGCCAAGTACTGTACTACTACTCCAAAGTGTAAGTGTGGAGAGATGCCGATTCATCATCAATCATCATCATCCCTGTGGAAGTGTGGATAGATGCCTGGACAATTGTACCAGTGTTACATGGAAAGCAGCAGAGGCATCTCCAAGACACCAAAGCTGATGAACATGTCCTCTCCTTGCAGCTTGCAGAATGCAAGGACAAGGATGACATATGTGTGTGTTCCCTAGCTAAGACCCTAGGTTGGCTGCAGCTCATCACGGCCGTTCATGTCCCTTTCTCACTTGCAATGGATGGTGGGACCCGGCTAGATTAATTCGTTAGCTTAATCAAGCTTTGCTAATGGCGGTACGGCACAGTGCACCTATCTGAATGAGCAATGAAACCCGTCCCATATTGTCGAACTATTTCGTTCGTTACCTAGGATAATTGGTCTAAGAATCTAGTGTCAAACAAAATTCTTTGCAGTAAAGTTCCAATAATAATGGTGCATAAATAACTGCAGTTTTCTTCAGATATGTGCAAAGTAGCAAAGATTGCGAGCTGTGACAAGGGATATAATCTGCTGAGGAGTAAACAATTAAATAATTAATGATTGTTATTTCTTCTAAAGAGTGGATGTTTGTTTCAGCATCTCCGAAAAGTAATATGATGAGTCATGAAAAATAACTAGTATCGCCGAAAGTAATACGAAAACAGGACATATTCATATATTCTTCGATTCGTTTCTTACCGAATGATCGTTAGTCTGCCAAGAAGCATTGGCTGATCCTACCACAAACCTGCAAAGAAAAGATAAGGATGACACAGAATTAAAGGGCCTTTGCGTAAACAGGAAAAAAAACCCTTCATTTTCTGGAGAGCTCATGACGAAGAACTAATGAGCATCCCATGTTCTTACTGAAAACCCCCCAACAAACTTAGAATTTTCACAACCAAAGCCATTGCATTTCCAAAGAGATACTCCATAATTCTCTATTGTATTATAGTGTACTATTATTTTCTTCATTGCCGACAAGAAATGTATAGAAAATGAAACGATAATGTACCCCAGCTAGGAGTACACGTCCTGACCTTATTCTCGAAACTTGTTTGTGCGATTCTCACAATCTTGGACAGTGAATTATTCAGCTTATCCAGATTAGCATCACATGGGCAGCATCTATCTTTTCCTGACTACTATGGGCCTGTTTAGTTGGTGAAATAAAAATTTTTGGATGTCACATCGGACGTTTGATCGGATGTCGGGAGGGATTTTCGGACACGAATGAAAAAACTAATTTCATAACTCGCCTGGAAACCACGAGACGAATCTTTTGAGCCTAATTAAGCCGTCATTAGCACTTGTGGGTTACTGCAGCACTTATGCCTAATCATGGACTAATTATGCTCAAAAGATTCGTTTCATGATTTACATACAAACTGTGCAATTCGTTTTTCTTTTTATCTATATATAATGCTCTATACATGTGTCCAAAGATTCTATGTGATGTTTTTGCGAAAAGTTTCTGGGAACTAAACAGGGCCTATGATACACTTGCACACCAACAATTCATAATCTATCTTGTCACCACAAATTTTCAATCTGCTGTATGCTACTCCATATCTCCAGTGCGAATGGTAATTTTGCAGCGGGATGCATGTAAGAATGCATTTGACCCTTCTGTAAATGTTAATAGTATTACATTTACAACAGCAAACATGTGCACGAACACGAACAGATTTTGTTTGGGAGCGGTTGGTAATCCCTACTCTAGGTGGTCCTCTATAGCTCTAGTGACATCACTAAGAACTTGCTCCCAAAAAAAGGGGTGTGGCAAACTTTGTGTGATTGTCCGTATGCGAAAGTTTGTCGTTTCGATTTCGACATGGTTATTAATAGCATAGAACTAATTTACAGAATAATCGTTAAAAAAACAATATATAAAGAATACAATAGCAAAATTGCGAAAACATGTCAAAACAAGAACAATATAGGAAACTAAGCGGCAACAAATATGTCAGTGGTAGGAGTTTATTCATTCGTAGAAGTAATCATGTAACCAAGCAATATACTCCATATTTGAATCTTTTGGGCTAAAAGGTGGTAAATACACGTAATCTGGAGGGCACCACAGCAAAAAGTCCCAAACACGAAAGCATCAAAGCAAATAGTAATACTCCTACACACTAGAGACCTTTTCAAAGATACCTACCGGCACCCGGAAATCACGCGGTTATTTTTATTTGTGAGATTAAAAATGGATTAGAACAGCGAAGAGGATTACATTTTAAATTGTGGAACAAGAAAGGAATAGAAATGGGAAAAGCATTTTTGTATAAGATTGTGACGTGTGTGGGATGTGATGTGTGTGTGGATGTAACGTATTTACCTGATGATCCCCGGCGCGACGTCGGCGGCGGCGTCGCCGGCGGCTCCGGCGAGCGCGAGCGCCAGGAAGAGCAGGAACCCACCGAGATGGCTGCATGGCACGCACAACAATCGACATGAAAATTGAAAAGCAAATCATCCACCGATGAGATGATGAGAAGGAGAGATTGAATGGAATTGGGAGGGGATTGGGGGCGCGCACGTCCAGACGTTGAGGGTCTCGTTGTGCCAGGAGAAGGCGCTGAGGGCGGCATCGCGGAGGGGCCACTCGGCGCGGTAGTAGCCGCGGATGAACTCGTTGTCGCGCAGGAAGTCCGGGAGCTCGTCGTACCCCACCAGCCGCAGCCGCCGCCCCCTCTCGGCGGCCGTCTCCGTCGCAACCACCACCCCCTCCTCCTTCGCCCCCTTCTTCTCCCCGCCCCCGCCCCCGCCGCCGCCGCCGCGGCCAGTACGCCTCATCTCCGCCGCTGCCGCGGCCACCACCGCTCCCATCGCTCTCTCTCTCTCTCTCTCTCGCGCGCGCGCGCCCGCCTGCCTGGATGGGGAGGGAAGGGAAGGGAAGGGGGGCGATGCGCTCCCGTCACGCGTGCGGCGAGGTTATAGGCGGAGGCGGAGGTGGTGGCGTGGCGTGGCGAAATCTTGGCGGGGAGCGCGCGCGCGGGCGGGCGCGCGGGCGACACGGGCGACGAGGCGAGGACGAGGACGCGGACGAACACGAGCGGGCGGCAGGGCACATGGGATGGGATGGGTGGGCAACTCTTCACCTGTTCCGTTGCACTTGCACAGCCTATTTTTTATCTGAGAAAATTCAACAAAAGTAATCGATCCAATTACAAGAAATATTTTCGATAAGTAGAGTTCTATGAAAGTGCATTATACAAACGTCTCTGTGCTAGAAATACTATATCACCGTTAGGGTTTCCGTTAGAGTGAACGGTGTATTTAGTGACACGGGATGGATAGGATCATAACGGTGATTGTGTTTCTGGACAAAAATCGCTTGTATGATGATATTTTTTGAAACATGTACTCGTTGATGGTATTTCTCGGATTTAGGTGTTTGTCGTTGACATTTCTTAAATGTTCTCTTTCTATTTTCTTCTTGCGGAGAAGCACCTGACAGCTCAGCCGTCGAATTGGGGATCGGATGGTCTAGGATAATCGTTGCGGTATTTTTTTTTCTTTGCGAGCGGGGCTTTGTGCTTTTGAGCTTATATTTTCATGTGTGGAATGGCAATACTTGGAAAGACCGCTCATACTAAGATGTTTGAATCTCCATAAGATGATGATGATAAAAATTAAGTGTTTCACATAAAAAAGAGGTGGTAATAGCATATGATTAATTGAGTTTTAATTATTACAAACTTGAAAAATGGATTAATCTTATATTTTAGAACAACTTTCATATAGAAAGTTTTCACATGAAACACACCGTTTAACAGTTTGAAAAGCAGTGCCACTTTAATCCAAAATTCAATCAAACGTTTTAAGGACATTCGAACGGTGAAGAAAAAAAAACGCAACACATCTGGATGGGGATATGTGCGAGAGATAATTCCATTAAACATGGGTTACTTGCTTGCGTCTTTGAGATACAATAACGTGTGTTCCTATTGATAAGCATGATTACGCATGATTTGTTTTCGAGTGATGCATGCTTAAATTGTGATGGCCATATACATTGTACAGTGCAAGACGTCCACGTGTATGTTCTTTTATGAAAATTAAGAAAACCACATCTTAAAATAGTTCTCATGATAAATGCCTACTCATAGTGATCATATAGGGTTACTTCCTCCATAAAAAAATCACTTATGTTCAGATTTAGGACCTATTTATTTCAGTTTAGAATTACTACAATTTGAATTATTAGAAGTAAGCTGAAACAAACAGATAGTTTATTATGATAGATTTTGCAATCTATAAGTCAGATTACTATTAATCTAGTAATCCACTTTAAAGGTGTTTTTTTTAATTATTGGGTGGCTAACACCTAACAATCAGCTAATAATCCATAGAAACAAACAGCTAACACTATGTCGGCTTAGTATAATCCAGTTTATAGTAATTTGACTCAATAATATAGATTATAATAATTTTAAGCTGAAACAAACATGGCCTTAAACTAAGAAGCGTTGTTTTTTTCTTTTTTGAATGGAGGATGTGTACATGCTTGGAGTTTCGCGATGTCACTTCGTTTCCTGATAATTCAAAATATAACATCTTTGGTTTTTTTTTTTCAACATAGCTCACTGAATGCCAAGTAATACAAGTGTGTGATTGTGTACTTTAGATTTTAGTCACGCACGTTCGACCCGGGTATGAACTATGCCCTACATTTTTCCTTTTTACAAAGGATGCCTTCCTTGCAACTTGTTCGTAAAACTGGTATGATAAATTTTTGTTATTGTTTAGACTGCCAATTTGCTGTTAAATTATCTGAGACGAACAGGACCGGTTCATCGTTTCAAAAGGTTAGGGCCGTTGGGCCAACCACCAACCGTGTAGTTTACCACACTCTCCTACCACGTAAATGGAGGCCGTGTTTAGTTTCCGTCTATTCCCAACTTTCCATCACATCATATCATATTAAAAAGTTTCCTATACACATAAACTTTTAACTTTTTTTTCAAACTCCCAACTTTCTTCAAACTTTCAACTTTTTTTAGGAACACCAATAACAAGTGAATTTTCTGGTTTCGTCAGGGTGGGTGGTTTGCACGCTTGGAAGAGACGGTGAGAGACGCTACTACTATACATGCTTACTTGGCGGAAGGAAGAGGAGGAGGATTCGTGAAAGATTGATCTCGTCAGCTTCGTTATCTCAAACTAATTAATCTTTTTTTTTGTCAAATGCTCAAATGGCACGGTGATTTCATTTGTGCTGAACAGTTCGAGAGTAAATTTTTGCAAAGAAAACCATGGACATTGGCCCGTTTGAAACAAATCATTCACCAAATTATTAATGCAGATTACTTAATTATTTAAATGAATTAATTGTTTAACGAAATGAATGCGGTGCAAAAGTTGTTTCTAAATAGAGCGTTTAAGACGTGGAGCAAATAGTCATGGCAACGATTCGATAAAGCGGCCAAAAATGAATGGAAAAACGCGGGTAATAATATGAGAGACAGTTTCACTTTTTCCGGGACGGCCCAAAAAGTATCTATTGGCTAGGTCCATTTCTGCCATGTGGGCCCATATGGTGCCAACGCGTGGCCAGTTTATTTGTGGGCCGGGCCCACATTTCTGACATATGAGCCCAACCTACCAACAAGTTGTACTCGTACTCCGTGTGGCCGTGTTCTTCTCAACAAGACAACATGTTAGAGCAAGTTTAATAGTATAGCCAACTACTGGCTCCAATTTATCTATAGCCAATCTAATAGCTTATTTATATAATAGTTACATATTACACTATTAATATCTGGTCCCACCTGTTATACACACACTGTATCTTGGAGTCCGTGCTACAGCTAGCTATAAATCTGTAGCCCGGTGCTCTTCTCTCTTCTCATTTATCTACTTAAAATATGTTTGCAGTTGGCTTATAGCCTGCTATTGTACCTGCTCTTAGGAACTCGTCTACACACATAAAACGAAACAATTTATTAGCACATGATTAACTAAGTATTAATTAATATTTTTTAAAAAATAGGTTACCGTGATTTTTTTTAAACAACTTTTATAAAATAATTATGAAAAAACATATCGTTTAGCCATTTAGAAAGTATGCGGGTGAAAAATAGAGTGGGATGGAGTTGGGAAAATTAGCCCTCGTCTCTATAGAGTGGAGATTGGATGGAGCAGATCCCGACCACGCACACCTCCGCCGCTCTGTCGCCGCCGCCGGAGAAGGGACACCCACCCATCGTCGGCGGCGGCGGAGCGCGAGGCCAAACCAAACCACCCATCCAATCCTTCCCCGCGTTTAAATTTGGGTGGCGTTTTTTTGAACAAGTTGCACTGCATCCGCAAAATTCGAGCACCCTGATGATTGCTGCTTCCAAAGCTGGCGTTTGCAGTTTGCTTCGTACTTGCGCATTAAACAAAAGCGGCTCACATGTTTGGGAATTTATTGGAACCGCAGCTTTATTACGGATGGATGGAATGCGTCAACGTTACGGCCCCGCTGTTCATCTTATCCTTTTTTTTATCAGTTCATTCATTTATTTTACTGTTCGCTGCTGCTGCTCGTCCAATTTAAGCATACCATGGTTTTCTTTTGCGGGAAAAAAATAGGCAGGAGTAATAACTTTTTGCAGAGTCAGCTTTTGAATGAGCAAATTTGAACTAGATGAATTAATATACCTCGAGATTTTGAAACAACTTTTTATACTCCCTCCGTCCCATAATATAAGGGATTTTGAGTTTTTGCTTGCACTGTTTGACCGCTCGTCTTATTAAAAAAAATTTAGAATTATTATTTATTTTTTTGACTTACTTTATTATCCAAAGTATTTTAAGTATAACTTTTCGTTTTTTATATTTGCACAAATTTTTGAATAAGACGAGTGGTCAAACAATGCAAACAAAAACTCAAAATCCTTTGTATTATGAGACAGAGGGAGTAGTATACATCAGGATGTATCCAACCAAGCACATTTGAAAAAAAAATGAATTTCAACATTTTTTGTATAATGTTTAAAGAGTAAAATGCATGGAGGGTCATTAAACTTGTTTAAGTGTGTCATATAGGTCACTTTTAAAATGCATATTTGGAGTCACTAATGTGAGGTAAGTGAGTCATTTACCCATCTAACTATCCACGCAAGCATACTTTGTACACATGGCATGCCATGTAGGATTGAAAAAATTGCATTTGGATATATGCAGGAAACCCCCATATGCATTGTGATTAAATCTGACTCATATATACCAACCCCAAAAAAAACTGACTCATACCATACGCAATAAACAAATTCCAAATTCAACTGACTCATACCATACGCAAAACAAATGCTGAATTCAGCGCACGGCACGTTCGCAGGAGGCTTGATTTGCATCCTTGCCGGAGAGGCAATACACACCAGATCATAGAGGCATTCTGTGACTCATATGCAGGAGGCGATCTGAACAAAGGAGCACACGTTGTGATCCATGGCGCCGCACATTCGCGTTGCAGGCAGTCCACCTCCAGAGTACAATGAGTTTCTCTTAAGATCGATATCTTCGTTCTTGAATCGATTTATTTGTTCCATAACTTGTTTGTTTTGAAACAAACACAATCAGTAAAAGTGCCACATTTGTAAATCACGTTATGTATTTAGGTCCAAAGGATGGCTTGTTCTCTTTAGAGATTATGCATGGTGGTTTCTTTCAAGGTGAAGGTTCTGACAGGGGCTATATTAGTGGCAATTTGGATTACTTTGATGGATGTGAGGTAGATGCATGGTCAATGCTCTGGATTGAAGATATATTGAAACAACTTGGACATGCAGAGGTAGATGATTTAAAAGTTTTCTGGTTACTTCCTGGGAGGGGATTGGCTAATGGGCTAAGAAGGGTGAAAACTGGCGTGCACACAAATAGTATGGTTGCTTTGGCACCTCGATTCAGGACCCTGAGGTTGTATGTTCATAATAATGTCATCACCGAATTTGCTGAGATGGATTCACTCGGAAAACATGAGTTAAATGCAAATATCAACTTTAGAAAGGCTCACATTTCAGAGGACTACCAAGTTGACAATATAAGTGATAATGATAATGAGGGTGCTGAGTTTACTAGCAGTGATTATGAAATAGATAAAGGTGATGATGACTTGTTTAAGAAGTGGGTGGACAAGGATGTCGTTGATAAGCTAGTTTCACCAAAGGGCAAACAATTGTCAAGTGCTGGTGAGGAAGATGAAAAATGCCATCTATCTAGTGAGGAAGGTTTGGATCCTTGTGATACTTCTAGTGATGATGAAGAGGCGCAACTAAAATTCAAGAGTTTCATGCCTGAGGACATGACAAATCCACAGTTCTTTGTTGGCATGGTATTCCCAACAGTGGAAGCACTAAGGGATGCTATAAATGAATACAGTGTCAAGAACAGAGTGGCTATCAAGATGCCTTATAATGACAAAGATAGAATAAGGGCTCATTGTGATGAAACCTGCCCATGGAAGTTAAATGCTTCACATGATAGCCGATCAAAATGTTTCATGATCAAGACTTATATCGGCGAACACAGATGCAACAAGAAGTGGGAGCTAAAGACATTCACTGCCAACTATATTGCTAACAAGTATGTGAAAACTTTTAGGGCAGATGATAAGATGACTATAAGGAATTTTGCTAGAACAGTGCAAAAAGACTTTAACCTGACACTATCTAGAAGTAAGCTTGCTAGAGCTAGAAGAATAGCACTCAAGAAGATATATGGGGATGAGATAGCTCAATACAATCAATTATGGGACTACGCTGCTGAGTTGAGAAGGTCTAACCCAGGGAGCTGTTTTTTCTTGAACTTGTCAAATGGACGATTCAATACACTATATGTATCATTAGATGCTTGCAAGAGAGGATTCAAAATCGGTTGTAGGCCACTAATTTGCTTAGATGGTTGCCACATCAAGACAAAGTTTGGGGGACATTTGCTCACAGCTGTTGGAATTGATCCAAATGATTGCATTTTCCCTATTGCCATGGCTGTAGTGGAAGTGGAATCAAGGAGCACATGGACATGGTTTCTTCAGACCCTAAAGGATGATTTACATATAGTTAACACAACTCCATATACAATCATGACTGATAGGCAAAAGGTGAGAATATGCATGTATTATCTCATATACTCTATGTCATACATGATTTAATTTTTACATTCATGTAATCAGTGAAATCCTATTCATTTGTAGGGATTGATACCGGCTGTTGGGGATGTGTTCAATGATGCTGAACACCGGTTTTGTGTGAGACACCTCTACCAGAATTTCCATGTGCTATATAAGGGGGAAACCTTGAAGAATCAACTCTGGGCAATTGCAAGATCAAGCAATGTAATTGAGTGGAGTAAAAACATGGAGAAAATGAAAGCTTTAAACGTGCAAGCACATGAGTACCTAGAAGAAATCCCACCAAATACGTGGTGTAGAGCATTCTTTAGTGATTTTCCGAAGTGTGATATATTGTTGAATAATAGTTGTGAAGTTTTCAACAAGTGAGATATATTTTTCCTAATTGTACATGTGTGCTTTCCAATTAGCATTATCAATAGTATTAACATTTCTTCTTTCAATCTGTAGGTACATTCTTCATGCAAGGGAACTGCCAATATTGAGCATGATTGAGAAAATAAAGACCCAAATCATGACTAGAGTGTACATGAAGCAAAAGAAGGTTGAGGAGAAATGGAGTGGAAATATATGCCTAAAGATAAAACAGAAACTAGAGAAGAATGCCGAGTTAGCCAATACATGCTACACATTGCCTGCTAGGAAGGGTATTTTCCAAGTCACCGACAGAGATCATCAGTTCATAGTTGATATCAATGTGAAGTGTTGTGATTGCAGACGCTGGCAACTCACAGGAATACCATGTAGTCATGCCATATCATGCTTTAGGAATGAAAGGATACAACCTGAGGACATGGTATCTCCATGCTACTCATTAGAGTCATTTCGTGCTGCATACAAATATAACATAGTGCCTCAAGGGATCAATCTAAATGGGAAAAAATGAATGGTGTAAATGTCCAACCTCCTAAATATGAAAAGAAAGTAGGGAGACCAAAGAAAACTAGGAGGAAGCAACCCATTGAATTGGAGGGTGGTACAAAATTGTCCAAGCATGGCGTGGTTATTCATTGTAGTTATTGTGATGGGGCTGGACACAATAGGAATAATTGTGAATTACTTGGTACAGCTAAAAAGATGAGACCAAAAAGGAAGAGGAGTGTACAAGTAATGCAAGATGACAAAGATGTTTACATGAATGAGGTATAGTTAACTATATCCTTTATGTACTGTCACCTTCGGCAAGCATTTCTTAATCTTTTATGTCAAATGCAGACCTCGTTTCCAATTGTTCTAGAAGAATTAGTACAAGAGGGCCAACATAGCACTTCAGTGTTGACTACTTTATTAGAACAGGTTAGTTGCATGCATGGTTTAACATTTTTCACTGTCACTATCTGCTACCTACTCATGTTTCATACTAATTTGCTTGTTAGGCAACATCAACTCAATCCTCCATTAACCAGCTAGGCCCTTTACCGGATTCAGTCTTCATTGAAGCCAATAGAAATACACTACCACAGCCAAGAGCGACAACATCTACACACGTGGGCAGAGCAAGGATGAAGAGAAGCAACACAAGATCAACAACGGCCAGATCATCTAGACCACCTAGCCAGAAGAAAAAAAATTAGAAGTCATATGAGTGCTTTCTATCTTGTTTTTTCAATGTTGCAAAATGCAAAATAAAAAGGTGCACAATTCAACAATTGGATTTATTCCCCTTTTGAAATTTATGGCTTTTGGTTAGTGGAACTTAGTGTTGACTGCTCATGGATGTTATCAGTTAATGTAAGATCGTTTTCTATGTGATTTTGAGATGTGGAACATCATTAAGAAATGTTGATTTATGAAAGCCTGTAGTGTCTCTGAAATTAAAAGTAAAAGTAGAAGCCACTATGGCAAAACATGCATGCCAACAAATTGGTGAATTCTTATGCCATACAATGGTCTAGTATCTGTTAATTTCCAATGGTCTAACACATCCATTAAAAAATTGATCTCACATATGCATTCAGCGGGAATAAGAATATTGGCAGCCTCCTACGAACGTGTCATCAACTGATTTCAGGATCTGTTTACTAGTCAATTTATTTAGGGAATTGATACGAGACGATTTAATCACAATGCATAGGGGGTTTCCTGCATATATCCAAATGCAATTTTTCAATCCTACATGGCATGCCATGTGTACAAAGTATGCTTGCGTGGATAGTTATATGTGTAAGTGATTCACTTACCTCACATTAGTGACCTAAATGTGCATTTTAAAAGTAGAGTGACCTATATAACACACTTAAACAAGTTTAATGACCCTCCATGCATTTTACTCATATTTAAATGATCTGGGATTCTGATGATGACGTCCGCGTGTTCCATTCAAACGAGAGGGGGCACACAGTACATGAGGTTTGTACTTGTGTCACCGAAATGGCAAAATCCAAGGAAGAAAAGCTCCAAAAAGGAATCAAATCAATCCACCCCAAAAAGTCCAACCCCCAACCAAGACGGCGACCGTTACCACGTTTCAAACCCAACCCCCCTCTCTCGCGTTTCAAATTTAAATCCTCCCTCCAAATCACCACCACAAAACACAAACCCAACCCCACAATTTGAATAAGACAAACACAACCCCTCTCTCTCACACACACAGAGCTCGCGAGCTCTCGCGCCTCGCCTTCCATGGCGGCCACGAAGCGGGAGCCCCTCCGCCCCATCAGCTCCAACGCTGGCACGGTCGAGAGACGGGCTCGCGGCGGCGCGGCTGCGGCGGCGAAGGAGAAGGAGAACGAGGTGCCCACCGAGATTGGGCGGGGGAAGGATGGAGGGGAGAAGAAGCCGCCTGTGGCGGTGGCGGTGGTGGTTCCGCCGGCGCCGCCGCTGAAGCCGTCGTCGCTGCAGGTTCGCATGAAGGCCGAGGAGGAGAAGGAGAAGGAGGAGTCGTCTCCGGCGATGGCGATGGTGGCGGGGTTGCCGGTGAGGATGGGGCCGAGGGGGAGGGAGCTGCTGCTTCCCCCTCCGCCGCCGCCGCCGCCGCAGCCGCCGACGTCGTCGTCGTACGAGGCGTGGGACCTCTCCGACAACGAGGCGGCGCCGGCCTCGTCATGGGCGACGCTCCCCAACCGCGCCCTCCTCTGCCGCCCTCTCCCTCTCGACGTCGGCAGGTGCACCTGCATCATCGCCAAGGAGACGCCCGCCGCCGCAGGCGCCCGTGGCGTCGCGCTCTACTCCCTCTACACCAACGTGAGCCTCTTCCATCCTTCATCCAAATCTCTCCTCTCTGGTTGCTTGCTTGAGTGAGTCTAATCGGCGGCGGCGGCGCAGGAGGGGCAGGGGCGGCAGGACAGGAAGCTGGCGGTGGCGCGTCACCGGAGGAGGAGAGGGAGGTCGGAGTTCGTGGTGGCGCAGAATCTGGACGGCATCTTCTGCACCTCCGACAAGAACTTCCTCGGCACATTGAGCTCAAACCTCGTCGGATCCAGATACCGAATCTGGGGCCAGGTACAACAAACCACAACCTCCTCTCTCTCTCTCTCTCTCTCTCTCTCTCTCTCTCTCTCTCTCTCTCTCTCTCTCTCTCTCCTTCCTTCGTTTGATGGAGATGAGCCGCCATTGATGTGGGTGTTCAACTGTGCATGGTTGCAAATGCAGGGGAACTGGGTGGATGAGATCAAGAGCCAGTCGAAGCGTCTCCTCGGCGTCGTCGCGTGAGATTCGATATCCGTTTGGGGTCATTTCATGCAGGAATTGTGAAGGTTTTTGAGTGAATTTCGTTGAATTTGTCAGGTTTTGGTTTTGTGCAGGTTTGCGCCTACTGTTACCACGCTTACAGGGAGCTTCAGGAGCATGAGGGCATGGATTCCCAAGAACCAATCCATTCATCTGAAGAACAGCAATTCAGCTCAGGCAAGTGAATTTCCTGTTGTGGAGGTTGGAAATTCAGTGCAATAATTCATCAAGCTAAGAATGTGGATTTTGGAATGTTCAATTTTTTCATTTTTCAGATTCAGCGCACCAGCGGGCTTCCAAAGGATTGGCAAGAGAAGAAGATCAAGGCTGATCAGCTCTGCTCAAGATCTCCTTTCTACAACAATGTATGCAATTTCTCTCTTAAAGATTTTATAAACGACTCTTGTTATTTGATTGATACTATGCCAAGATTCAGAGTAAGCTGATAGCAAGATGTTTGTCCTGCTGCATTCATCGTTCACAGATGACAAAACGGTATGAACTGGACTTCAGAGAGAGGGCAGGGAGGATGGGATACAAGGTGCAGCCATCGGTGAAGAACTTCCAGATGACTTTGGAGGTAAACAGAGCAATCTTATGCTGTTGGCACACTCCTGAACTCTAATTGTTGGATCTGATTGGAATCTCATGGCTATCACAAGGAACAAACTGTGAGTAATTTTGCTTTGTTTGGCAGGAGAATGGAAGGCAGACAATTTTGCAGCTTGGTAGAATTGGCAAGTCCAAGTACATTATGGACTTCAGGTAAGTTAAAAAAAGAAAGCAATAATCTTCATCATAGCAGGGTGTAATCCTGAATTTCTGATCAGTCAATGAGCAAAGATTCATTAGCATGAGCATCGTTTGTTGTAGGTACCCATTGACAGGCTACCAGGCGTTGTGCATCTGCCTGGCATCCATCGACTCCAAGCTATGCTGCACACTATGATTTCATCATCGGAGATGTGAGGGAACCTCGTTTGGATTGGTGGAAATTCACAGGAATTTTTATGGGGTTTAAACTATTTTCCGTAACAATCCTGTAAATTTCCAACATTCCAAAGGAGCCCTGGCCTATTTTGAATTGAGTAGCGATTTTGTAAGAGCAATTGTCCCATATTCTCGCCTTGAGAAGGGGCTAATAATGCAACGGAGCTCTGTTCTCGACAATCGCAATGTTTCCTGCACTATATTTACTGCTCTAGAAATCACGAATTGAATAGTAACACAAACAGGACAGAAAATGTGGCCAACACAATTCACATCCATTGAAATTTCTGACTAAAAACGGATGGACAAAAGGATCCGTCCCTCAGACAGCTCGAATAAATGTTAAGCCATGTATTTGAATGCTAAGCCAGCAATTAAATAAACCAAGTATTGTACAAGAGATAAATCGATGCAACGCGGTGTTAGCTCCATCTCAGCTTGTTCAATTTGGATTCAAAGCACCCGCAAACTTCCAAAGTCTGATAAATTGCAGGGCAGGTGTACAGAATAAGCTGTCATGGCCCCCACAAATAAAACATAATCGTTAGTGCATGGTTTCCTTCTGAACCAAAGACAGGGAAACACTCGGCCAGGAAATGGCAAGAGTTCTCACCGGGTTTAAATAATTCCATCTAATCTTCATCAGCGGCATGTTCAAGAAGGTAATTTGCTGCGAGTTGCTCGTTCCTGTCACAGGCGAAGAATGCTTCAATGACACGTGCTCTGTCAAATCCCATGCCTTCAAGCTGAAGCATGAAAATAATTCAAAACATTGTTGTTATGTAATGCTATGTACAATGTATATACTTCTGTAACAAGAGGTAATAAGTGAGTTAACTATGTTGTACATACCCGTCCAATCGCCTCTTGCTCTTCAGGTGTGACATTGATAGAATGGGGCATCTCATCCTGGTCAGGTTGGTCTAAGAAGTCCCTGTATCATCAGGAAGCAGGCAAGTACAAATGAATACCGGAGTAATGCACACGTACTACCACAGAAAGTCCATAAAAAGGTGTAACCATATTGTACAAGTAGCACCGAGGAAAATCCATTGAAAGAAGTTGTGGAAGTGAAGCACTGGATGTATTGTGAACAGAACCACAAACATGTGCCCACGGGCGGGGGAAGATTTTTTTTTTTTTTTTTGGGGTGGGGGGTTAGCTAACAGAAAACAGTATTGTGGCGTACAGGTCCCTTTATAAAGTACAAACAAAACAAAACCAAATTAACAGTGTATATTCGATATAACTGGCCCAGAACAAATCAAAACCAACTGCAGCAAAACCTGCGCCAACTCGCAAGCAGTGTGCTGAAGCAACACAGAGAACATACCAATGGCATTTCAAGTTTATAATTGATATTTTTCATTTCACACTAACGAATCCTATAACCCTATAACCAATCAAATGAAACCAGAATTGAATCAAGCAGATGAACGGTTCATACCCATCAGCACCATCAAAGGGCTCATTTATTAACTGAAGGAACTCATCATGATTCTCCTGAATCAACCTCAGAAGTTGAGGATTCTTCTTGCTCAGTTCCTGGAGCATAGGCTATAACATGATACCAGCACAAAGGTTAGGTAGGTGATACAAAATAAGCCATAGCAGGCTATACAAGATAATACATAGCATGTAAACATGTCAAACAAGATAAATGACCTGCAATATTTGTGGGTTAGTATGAACCATTTCCCGAAGCGCCTGAAACTGCAAAATAGTGAAGATAACGGTGTTATACTTCAACAATTCAAACAACTCAGCGTTATACTGAATGGAGGTATACCAAAATGATGCTTTTTTTTTTCTCGAATATGCATGAGGGTACCAAAATGATGTGAACATTAGTTCGTGTCTCAAAAAAGGAAAACATGAAATGGAAGTTTCACTAAGTTGATGCTCACACCATACAGGGTGGTGCCCTGTTCAAGCACAAAAGATGACAGGGTATGCTATCAAAATAACAATAATAAATCAGAAACAATGATAAGCTAGCAGCATCAAAAGCATCTTATCATGCATACAGTGGCTCCATTGCTGGCTATGAAAAGCTAAAAGGTAGTTATCCGGTACCAGACAAACCATGGCAACATTAGAGATGTGGGTCAGCAAAAACCCATCATAATTTATATATTCAAGAAACACTATATTAAAAAACCAAATATTTGCTCAGGAAAATTATACTGAACAAAAAACAAAAATAATCTTATATGGCAAAACAGAGAGGATGACAACCTGTTGGTTATGTCTAAGGAACTCAAGTGTTCCACCACCAGCACCACCTCCATCATTGGAATCGCCCTGCTAAATTTCTATTGTTAAATACATGCAATAGTAGGTGATGGTAATGAATAACCAAGATAGCACATAAACCTGTGGGAAAAGATTTAACGGGGATGCGTTTGGAATTCCTGAAAGACTGGTTTCCCTAGTAGAAGATGGCTCGGTTGTGTTTGCCCCTTGACCACCTGCTGGAACAGCAACCTCCGCTGTAATTGGAATGCCCTAATGTTTGGGAGAAACAAACATAATCTATTAACGTTAGAAAAAAATGAATAACAAACATTTACAGGAGGAAACAGAACATACAGAATATAGATATTCAACAGCACGCTCTGGGTTGTTATAAGCTGCACGTAGAGCTCTTTGGACTTTATCTCTGTCCCAACTGCCACCACCCATTTCCATCAGCTGGTTAATCGTAGTGTCAAGATTGCTTCCCGACAATAGATTTGATGCTGCTTGACCATATGCATTTGAAGGGGCTCTAAAATAAAAATAAGTTTTAGCAAGCATATAAAATATATTTCATTAGAAAGTAAACAGTGGAACCCATTCATAAGACCAATTCAGATCTATCTTCCATAGCTATTAGAATCCTCAAATTGAACAGGACTAAAGCCTAACTTCCTGCTGATAGCTAGCAAGTGTGTTTTTTCCCCCTCCTCTCTCGCAGACCACAATTTATTAGTTCACCTTATCACGTATGCGTGTATGCCAGTCTTCACAATGGACCCTTGTCAGATGTGGTAATGTATGAAATGTTGAATGATTTGAGTGTGCTATCAAATTTAAAGAAAGGATTTTTCCTTCGGAGTGACCACGTCACGAAACATGGATATAAGTGGCAAAAAAGGACATAGCACAAATATTGATTGCAGACTGGAAACATACTCCGCAGGTGGCCTTTCGGGCTGGGGTGTTGTTGTAGGTGCAACTCTGCAGGAACACGATACATCCACCTAGTGAGTAATACCTATATGAATGGGGAAGAGGCAAAAAAGAAAGTCAATAGTGCACTCACAGGGGTTGAGGAGCTGCTCGTGAAGCATCCGGAGGAGTTTCTTGCCTGGTCAAAGGGGTGCTTGAAGTCTAATAACGGATCATGCAGTCAGTAAATGAAAAAAAACATTTGCATATCCATCTAAAAAGTAATAGTGTTACCAGTGAACTTAAAGCTCCACTGGAACCAGAAGCTTTACTCTGCAGAGAATCAGAGATGAAGTAAATAATCATGTCTTCCAAAGCAACACAAGAAGAGTACAAGCATGAGGGGAAATGTTGGATAATGTGATTATAGATAATGGTAAATGTAAAGCCGGTAGATACAGATGCGACTGTTGACAGGTCATGAAAATTAATCATAGAAAGAAGCATAAGAACGATTCAGGTGTCAATTAAGTTTGGTACTGTGGCGTAGAAGAAACTACCCATAGTATAGCTGCTACGTGGAAAGGACTATTAATCATGTTCCTTATTCGCCCATGTCAGATTATCAGAAAACCAACATGCATTAAATGAGGCCAGAGCCAGGCATATTCATCGTTTATGAATATCCACAAAATGATCACGTCTCGCAAGTTATTGTTTAACTGTTTATGCTATTAACTCCCTCCGTCCCATAAAAACAAACCTACTATGGGATGTGACACATCCTAGTAGTATGAATATGGAGGATGTGTCACATCTTGTACTAGGTTTGTTTTTTATGGGATGGAGGGAGTATATGGATCATCATCGTGTTTTCTTTAACAACTAAGTTTGCTGCACCATTACACCCAGCATCCAGTCAGAAAAGAATTAAATGAAGCGTAATAAATAACATCACCATTTAAATTATATACAGCACATACGCGGCCTACCTTACTAAGCATGACAACTAAAAACCCAACTTCACTGACTTTGTTCTCTTCCAATGTACTTTCATCTTTCAAAACCTTGCCATTGTGAATCAGCAACTGTTGGCCCCATGGGTAGCTATCCTTTCCTTGTATCTCTTCAATGATCTTCTTGACAGCCATAATCTGTTCCATAGTGTACAAATAGAAAAATCCTGGAACGGTTATATATGTAGCAGAGCCATTTTTGCTATAATTATGGAAGACGTAGCAGACAAGAAATAAATATCTAAACCCCTGTTGCACCCAGGGTTTCAAATACTTGTTTTGGACGGAATTACCAGCCCCCAGTGAAACCTGACAAGTTTAACTTTTATCCAGTAATCAGCCAGTACAATGCTATGCATTCAATATTTCAAAGGAGACGATAGCTCCTTTCGGACAGTAACCACTTGCTAACATTGCTCACGAACACAGCTCAGAGGGACTATCATCATCCAGGCATATCCACTACATTACCATATAATAAATAACTAAATACTCCCTCCTTCTCTAAATGTGACACCATTGACTTTTTTAAACATGTTTGACCGTTCGTTTTATTCAAAAACTTTTGTGATATGTGTAAAACTATATGTATACATAAAAGTATATTTAACAATAAATCAAATGATAGAAAAATAATTAACAAGTACTTAAATTTTTTGAATAAGACGAATGGTCAAACATTTTTAAAAAAGTCAACGGGCGTCAAACATTTTGGGATGGAGGTAGTAACAGCAAACGGCGAGCCCTCCAACGAGGTGAGCCATACTTGCTGAAACGAAACCCTAGCGGAGCAGGACTCAATGGCTACCTCGCATCTACATTGGTGGAAACCCTAGCAAAAACTCTCCTTCTCCCCACTAACGAAAGCTACACACGAGACGGGGAAAAGAAAATCGAAATGGGCGTAGGGGGGAAATTTCTCACGGTGTCGTTGGGCTGCACCCGGATCTCGAACTGGGTGCCCTTGAGGGTCTTCACCGTCAGCTTCATGGCGCCGCCGGAGACTCGAGCACCCCCACCCCCACCCCCACCCGCAGCCTCTCTCGGCTAGGGTTTTAGGCCCGCCGGTCGATCGGCTCGGTAGCCCTAACGGATCATGCAGAGAGGAGACCCGCTCCTACGTCGCAGCACCGCCCAGCGGCGGCTAGGGTTGGGGATGCGGCGGCGTCGTCGTCGGCGGCGGCGGCGGCGGAGGCGGCGGCTCGCGGAGTGGAGGGGAGGGGAGGAGGAGGCGCGTGGCGGTGTTGAGGTGCCACGCGATTGAAGACGATCTCTCTCTCTCAATTAAGTGGGCCACGCGGATGGTTCACGGGCCGGCCCATCTGAGTTTTGTGGATGGGCCCTGTGGTTACTGGAGACTACAAAAGGTTCGGCCCAAATGGTAAAACCATATTGTTAATTCCGGTTAGGTAGAGAAACGTGACACCCGTTTACCTCGTGCTCAAAATTAACTCCAGCGTATCTAATCTGGTTCTATAGAACGGGCGACGGCGACGCTCTTGACGTCGTTTTCTCCTCGTAGACGTTGATTAAAACACCTATATATTCTTTAGGTGTGTTATGTGATTGTTATGTTTCTAGCAGTAGGATCAAATGTAGACGTGTGGTGTGGTTGTATTTTTTTTTCTCTGACTATGGGCCTCATCTTTTCGTTTATGCTTATACTATTTATCAGTAAAAATTTAAATTTTCAACCTTAATTTTGGAGCTGATTTTGAGATTTTTTTAATCGAAGTTTATTTTTCAGCTTTTGCTTTTAGATCGCTAAGAATATGTATATAAAAGTTTTATTCACAAATTACTTTTCGATTGAAAATATGTCGTTTCGCTTATTCCGTGTATAAGCGAAACAATGACTCTGTATAGTCTGTCAGGAGTATAGACTTGTATTCCATTCTTGCTTTATCAATATAAATATCGCATTATTTTGTGTGGGTTGTTTCAAAAGAAAAGATCAACATCACCATGTTCAAATTAGTTACTGATTATCTCATTATTTGTTTAATTGTTTATTATTCAGACAATGTCATGTGATTCAGCAGGCGATTGAGACCCGATAATGCATGGACACGTCCATCAACAGCTAGACTGTTACACACCACTGTTATGGATCTCGGCAAGGTCCTAATCGAGCCACAATAATTAAATAAGAAGGCAAGCAAGCAACGCAAACGTGTTTACCTTTGTGTTTTCCTTTTTCCAAATATATCTTCTTTAGTTACTTTTGATCTGGGCACAACATTGCTTCTTCATTATAAAATTATAGCCCCTCTACCATACATATGTAATCCCTCCGTCCCATAATATAAAGGATTTTAAGTTTTTAACCACTTGTCTTATTTAATTTTTTTTGCAAATATAAAAAAACAAAAAATTATCTTAAAATACTGTGGATAATAAAGTAAGTCACAAATAAAATAAATAATAATTTCAAAATTTTTTGAATAAGACGAGTGGTCAAACGTTGTAAACAAAAACTCAAAATTTCTTATATTATGGGACAGAGGGAGTATATAGTAAACATATAATGCAGCCGTCAAAACTACATAGTAATTTAACATTCGTGCAACAGCTACATGTTGGAATTAATAGATGGGCTAAGGCCCATTCGAAAATTAATTCTTTGGAAAATCACAAAAGCCCACCTCATGGGATGGCGTGCATGTGGAGTTTAGTATCACCTTGCTTATTTTAGGAGAGGAGGACCTCCTTAAAAGGAAGGATGCCCTCCTAGCCACTTGAAGCATGTGTGGTGGAGAGAAGAGGGGAAACACACGTGCGCGTTCGCTCGCCTCGCCTGGCAGGGCTCCTCACCCTTGCGCAGATGCAGCCTCCTTTTGCAGTTTTCTTTTGCTGCGGGAAATTCGGATTTGTTTGTTTTGGAAACATTCCGGAAAATCCGGCGGGAAATTCGGCAGTTTAATTTTGCTGCGGGAAATTCGGATTTGTTTGTTTTGGAAACGTTCCGGAAAATCCGATGCGTGAAAACAGCGTGGAGTCCGGATAAGTTACGCGCGACTTATCCGGTTCGGTTACGCGGAGTGGAGATCGTGCGGACGCCCTAATCAAGCGACCTATCTCTATATAAAATTATAAACCAAGCCGCCGCCTTCACGCAACACACGCGAAATCAATCTAGGGTTTGCCTCCTACTCTGTGTTGCACCGTCGCTCGTAGACTACTCCATCCCGCTCGCCGGCGTGCACCGGCGATCGGGAGAGCAGGTCTCCGGAACCCCTACCTTCGACGTCCTGCACCGGGAGAAGGCGGCAATAAGGTTTTTGGGAAGCGCTTCGCGCGACTGCGCCCTGTTCCTCCGCGACGGCTCGCCTTCCTCTCCGCTCGCGTGCTGCGCGCCTTCATCAACGCGCGCAACCGCGAATAGTTCCTGCCAAGCGACCGGTCTTTCCGCCACCTCGGTACGTGTTTGACATGTTGCGCATATTTGATCTGTTCATGTTTTACTGCTTAGTTGATATGTGTAGATCTAATGATGCGTTCATGTTAGTTTACATCTGCAATGTCATGATTTATTTATGGAATATATTAAATTATTATATGCCTATAATCTCAACAATCCAAAAACCTTATTATAGGCGCTGTGATTTTACTATGGCTGGTTTTGCCGATGCACTGAGGCCGGATAAATTCACTGGTATGCACTTTAAGAGATGGCAGATCAGGGTCACTCTGTGGCTGACAGCTATGAAATGCTTCTGGGTGAGTACTGGCAAACCTGAAGGAATTCTTACTGCTCAACAGCAGAAGCAATTCGAGGAAGCCACTACTTTCTTTGTGGGATGCATTCTTAGCGTTCTTGGCGATCGTCTGGTCGAGATGTATATGCACATGACCGACGCTAAGGAGTTGTGGGAGGCACTGAATACTAAATTTGGTGCTACTGATGCTCGCAATGATCTGTACATCATGGAGCAGTTTCATGACTACAGGATGGCTGACAATCGTTCTGTAGTCGAACAGGCTCATGAGATACAAACCATGGCTAAGGAACTCGAACTTCTTAAGTATGTCTTACTCGATAAATTTGTGGCCGGGTGCATTATTGCGAAACTACCTCCATCTTGGAGAAGTTTCGGTACTGTACTCAAACACAAGAGACAGGAATACTTCGTTGAGGGGTTGATAGCGTCTCTTGATGTTGAGGAGAAAGCTCGGGAAAAGGACGCTGCGTCTAAGGGCGATGGTGGGCAGTCCAGTGCCAATGTTGTGCACAAGGCCCAGAACAAGAGCAAGGGGAAATACAAAGCTCAACAGACCACCAACTTCAAGAAGGAGAAGAAGAACAACAACAATTCTAATCAGGATGAGAGGACTTGCTTTGTGTGTGGCCAACCTGGTCATCTGGCTAGGAAGTGTCCACAGCGCAAGGGGATGAAGGCACCTGCAGGGCAGACTTCTAAGTCTGCTAATGTGACCATTGGCAACACTGGAGATGGAAGCGGTATGGTAATTTACCTACTGTTTTTTCAGTTAATCAGTCTACTAATTGGTGGGTTGATACTGGGGCCAATGTACATGTTTGTGCTGACATCTCATTGTTTTCTTCTTATCAGGTCGCACGGGGTTCCATCGTCCTAATGGGGAATGGGTCACATGCTTCTGTTCATGGTGTTGGCACGGTAGATCTGAAGTTTACTTCGGGAAAGATCGTGCAGCTGAAGAACGTGCAGCATGTCCCTTCTATCGACAGGAATCTTGTTAGTGGCTCCCGTCTGACTAGAGACGGATTTAAGTTGGTTTTTGAGTCTAATAAAGTAATCGTGTCTAAACATGGATATTTTATTGGTAAAGGTTATGAGTGCGGAGGCTTGTTCCGCTTTTCCCTTTCTGATTTCTGCAATAAGTTTGTGAACCATATTTGTGGCAGTGTGGATGATGAGGCTAATGTTTGGCACTCACGTTTATGTCATATTAATTTTGGCTTGATGTCTCGGCTTTCCAGCATGTGTTTAATTCCTAAGTTTTCCATTGTCAAATGTTCTAAGTGCCATAGTTGTGTGCAATCGAAGCAACCTCGCAAGCCTCACAAGGCTGCCGAGGAGAGAAACTTGGCACCACTAGAACTCCTACATTCAGATCTTTGTGAAATGAATGGGGTGTTGACGAAGGGTGGAAAACGATATTTCATGACGTTGATTAATGATGCTACTAGATTTTGCTATGTGTACTTGTTGAAAATGAAAGACGAGGCTCTAGACTATTTTAAAATTTATAAGGCAGAAGTTGAAAATCAACTTGACAGAAAGATAAAAAGACTCAGGTCTGATCGTGGTGGAGAGTTTTTCTCAAACGAGTTTGACTTATTCTGTGAGGAACATAGCATCATACATGAGAGGACGCCTTCCTATTCTCTCGAGTCTAATGGGATTGCTGAAAGGAAGAACCGCACACTGACTGACTTGGTGAATGCCATGTTGGACACCGCGGGACTACCTAAGGCATGGTGGGGGGAGGCATTGTTGACCTCGAATCATGTGTTAAACAGAGTTCCTAACAGAAATAAGGACAAAACACCATATGAGATATGGATTGGGAGAAAACCATCACTTTCTTATTTGCGCACATGGGGGTGCTTGGCGAAAGTCAATGTACCAATAACGAAGCACTTTCTTATTTGCACACATGGGGGTGCTTGGCGAAAGTCAATGTACCAATAACGAAGAAGCGCAAACTTGGACCTAAGACTGTGGACTGTGTCGTTCTGGGATATGCTCATCACAGCATGGCCTATAGATTTTTAATAGTTAAATCTGAGGTACCTAACATGCATGTTGGTACAATTATAGAGTCTCGTGATGCTACCTTCTTTAAGAGCTTTTTCCCAATGAAGGATACACATAGTAGTTCTAGCCAACTTCCTGAAATAATTCTCAGTTCAATCACACCACCAGAACAAACTGAACATACACATGAACATGTCACTGAGGAGGATGACAGTGAAGCTCCTCGAAGGAGTAAGAGACAAATGACAGCTAAGTCCTTTGGTGATGATTTCACTGTGTACCTCGTGGATGACACTCCTAAGTCAATTTCAGAAGCATATGCATCCCCTGATGCAGACTACTGGAAGGAGGCTGTCCGTAGTGAAATGGATTCCATTATCGCTAACGGGACTTGGGAGGTGACAGAGCGACCCTATGGGTGTAAACCTGTGGGGTGCAAGTGGGTGTTCAAGAAGAAGCTTAGGCCTGACGGTACTATTGAAAAGTACAAGGCTCGGCTTGTTGCTAAGGGCTATACTCAGAAAGAAGGCGAAAATTTCTTTGACACTTACTCACCTGTTGCTAGATTGACCACAATTCGTGTGCTACTTTCCCTAGCAGCCTCACATGGTCTTCTCGTTCATCAAATGGACGTTAAGACAGCTTTTCTTAATGGAGAGCTGGATGAGGAGATCTATATGGATCAACCTGATGGGTTTATAGTTGAAGGTCAAGAAGGTAAAGTGTGCAAATTGTTGAAGTCTTTGTATAGTCTGAAACAAGCTCCTAAGCAATGGCATGAGAAATTTGACAAAACATTGACATCCGCAGGCTTTGCAGTCAATGAGGCAGATAAATGTGTGTACTATCGCCATGGTGGGGGTGAGGGGGTTATTATGTGCTTGTATGTTGATGACATACTGAAATTTGGGACAAACCTTGAGGTGATAAATGAGGTTAAATCATTCTTGTCTCAAAATTTTGATATGAAGGATTTGGGAGTAGCTGATGTTATCTTAAACATTAAGCTAATTAGAGGTGAGAATGGGATTACACTCTTGCAATCCCATTATGTGGAGAAGATCTTGAATCGCTTTGGCTACATTGATAGTAAGCCTTCTCCAACACCTTATGATCCTAGCTTGTTGCTTCGCAAGAACAAGAGAATTGCTAGGAATCAACTGGAATATTCCCAAATCATTGGCTCGCCGATGTACCTGGCTAGTGCAACTAGGCCTGATATCTCCTTTGCTGTGAGCAATTTGAGCCGGTTTACCTCTAATCCGGGAGATGATCACTGGCGTGCGCTTGAGCGAGTAATGCGCTATCTGAAAGGTAATATGGAATTGGGGCTTTA
The DNA here is from genome assembly GCA_000338895.3 of Oryza meridionalis. Classification (NCBI taxonomy): domain Eukaryota; kingdom Viridiplantae; phylum Streptophyta; class Magnoliopsida; order Poales; family Poaceae; genus Oryza; species Oryza meridionalis. Next base: position 4,477,913 of record CM002525.2, on the reverse strand, counting down.
CTATACTGGGTATCCTGCGGTACTGGAGGGTTATAGTGATTCTAACTGGATCTCTGATGTGGATGAGATCAAAGCCACTAGTGGATATGTCTTCACACTAGGTGGTGGTGCTGTTTCGTGGAGGTCTTGCAAACAGACCATTTTGACGAGGTCAACCATGGAAGCAGAGTTGACGGCACTGGATACTGCTACTGTTGAGGCAGAATGGCTGCATGATCTATTAATGGATCTGACTATTGTTGAAAAACCGGTGCCGGCTATTCTTATGAACTGTGACAATCAAACGGTAATTGTCAAAGTGAATAGTTCTAAGGATAATATGAAATCGTCTAGACGTGTGAAAAACCGATTAAAGTCTGTTAGGAAATTGAGAAACTCCGGAGTTATAACGTTGGATTACATCCAAATAGCTAGAAACCTGGCAGATCCCTTCACGAAGGGACTATCACGAAATGTGATAGACAATGCATCGAAGGAGATGGGTTTGAGACCCATATGAGTTATACTATGGTGGTAACCCATTCTATGTGATCGGAGATCCCGTGAATTAGAACCTGGGAAGAACAAACCATCAGTAAACTAGAGGAGAGTACCAATATATACCCTCTCTAAGTGAAGATGCATGTACTCTCGTGAGCTGCAAGGCAGGTTGGCTATGCCTTAATGAGTTCTGTTAGCTTTAATTAGCAAAGATGCTGTCCTGCAGAGAATTCTTGAAAGAACTCACCTTTGTGAGCTTGATTGTTGGTTGCAGTTTATGAAGATTTTGGGTGAATCTTCTAGGAAACTTACTAAAGACCTAGGAGTATGACTTATACACTCCACCCGAGGGGTAGTCTACAGACGGTCTAGTACCAGATAAGACTCTGAGTGAAACTTGCTTGCACAAGACTTGCAATTCAAGGCATAGTCCATTGTTCAAGTTGTGAGTAAGTGTAGCTTGGAGTTCTAGATGGATGTTCAACCTTAATCGGTCTCCATCGAACCGCTGGTATATAAATAGTACATTGAAAAATGCAAATCTCAGTGGGATTTTAAGATTTGGTGGGGGATTGTTGGAATTAATAGATGGGCTAAGCCCCATTCGAAGATTAATTCTTTGGAAAATCACAAAAGCCCACCTCATGGGATGGCGTGCATGTGGAGTTTAGTACCACCTTACTTATTCTAGGAGAGGGGAACCTCCTTAAAAGGGAGGATGCCCTCCTAGTCACTTGAAGCATGTGTGGTGGAGAGAAGAGGGGAAACACATGCGCGCGCTTGCTCGCCTCGCCTGGCAGGGCAGGGCAGGGCAGGCGGCGCGCGTGCACGACGTACGCGTCGAATGGTCCGCTCCTCACTCTTGCGCAGATGCAGCCTCCTTTTGCAGTTTTGTTTTGCTGCGGGAAATTTGAATTTGTTTGTTTTGGAAACATTCTGGAAAATCCGGTACGTGAAAACGGCGTTGAGTCCGGATAAGTTACGCGCGACTTATCCAGTTCGATTACGCGGAGTGGAGATCGTGCGGGCGCCCTGATCAAGCGACCTATCTCTATATAAACCGAGCCGCCGCCTTCACGCAACACACGCGAAATCAATCTAGGGTTTGCCTCCTACTCTGTGCTGTGTCGTCGCTCGTAGACTACTCCATCCCGCTCGCCGGCGTGCACCGGCGATCGGGAGAGCAGGTCTCCGGAACCTCTGCCTTCGACGTCCTGCACCGGGAGAAGGCGGCAATAAGGTTTTTGGGAAGCGCTTCGCGCGACTGCTACCTGTTCCTCTGCGACGGCTCGCCTTCCTCTCCGCTCGCGTGCTGCGCGCCTTCGTCAACACGCGCAACCGCGAATAGTTCCTGCCAAGCGACCGGTCTTTCCGCCACCTCGGTACATGTTTGACATGTTGCGCATATTTGATCTGTTCATATTTTACTGCTTAGTTTATATGTGTAAATCTAATGATGCGTTCATGCTAGTTTACATATGCAATGTCATGATTTATTTATAGAATATATTAAATATTATATGCCTATAATCTCAACACTACATCCGTACATCTATACCATATTTCACCTGATATTCTCAATTGTCATTCGCATATGTCATTATCATATTGTATTCCACCCTGTGTTTACCTCCGATACCAATCCTCTCAATGTGTACTGTGCGTGCTATTCAAAACATACTCCCTCCATAAAAAAAGCCAAATAGGAGGGGATGTGACGCTCACATCCCCTCTTAGTTGGATTTTTTGGGACGGAGGGAGTAGTTCCTTAACCTCTCATGGCATAAAACATGTGACTAGGCATCTAATCATCATTTATTTGACTCGTGATATTGTCGCCAACCTATGTGTAAAAACACCATCGTGACATCTCGGCCCAGAGCTTAACAGGATTAATAGAGCACTCATACCAACAGGTTGCAACTTCTTTTCCGAAAACCGATCTTGAAAGAACTCTGAGGTTAAACGTGCTTGGCCTGGAGCAATTTCAGAAAAGACATGTGTTGGTCTGTGAGGGTAGTCTATGTCCTAGGAAAGCTGCCAGATGTAAGAGGGTCCGGCCTCGGAAAGTGCGGGGCGTCACAACCACCAACTGGGCTATGGTAACCCTCCCCTCCGCACACAAAACGGAGTGATAAATTAACGCATGATTAATTAAGTATTAGCTATAAAAACTTAGAAAATAGATTAATATAATTTTTAACGCAACTTTCCTACATAAACATTTTGCAAAACACGTACCGTTTAGCAGTTTGAAAAGCGTACGCGCGGAAGTTGGGAACTCATGAGAAATAACACAAAATAAGAATGTATTTTTTCAGCTTATATATGTTCTTATTTTCTAGCTAGCGAAGATCAGTACGTCTATTCCAAAAGATCTAAAAGAGTAAGTTCGTTTTAAAAGCTATAATTCACATCTCTCTAAAGACTAAGAGTATGACTTCTTTTTCATATTTAACATTCGTGCAACAACTACAACCGTACATCCATCTCATATTTCACCTGATCTCCTTAAATTATCATTTGCATATATATGTCATTATCATATCGCCTTCCATCCAGTGGACATCTCCATGCCGGACCTCTTCATACACTGTGTGCATATAGATCTATATAAGTCCCTTAACCTCCTATCACTTTAAATTAACCATGTGCCATATTATAATAATTACTCGACTCCTGTTGTTCTCATCAATCTATGTCAAGAAAAACCACTCACTACAAAACTTCAAATCTCAATTCAACTTAAGCCCCGAATTTTTTTATTTATAATAATTAATAATATTTAAATTAAATAGTTAGTAATTCCTTGTGAGTATTTACCAAAATAAGAAGGGCGCTACTCTAAACAGCGTCCGCATCAGGACGCTCCTGTAAACAGCGTCCGCGGATGGACGCTAATCCAAACGACGTCCAGACTGGTGTAGCCACTTCAAATGTAGCGAACCGAGCGAAAGAAAAAAAGGAAGAAAAATTAAAGCGGTGCTAGGGTAGGTTGCCACCGCCGCCGTCGCCTCCTTCGGTCGCCGTAGCCGACGCCGTCCAGATCGACCCCAGGAGGCGGGAGGTCGTCGCCTCCTTCCAACCTGACACGGGTAGACCACCTCCGCCGTTTGCCTCAACATCGGGAGGCTGTAGCAGACGCCCGCCCCCGGGAGGCCCTCATGATCGCCCGCATCGATTCCAGAGGACGCTGCCATTGGTGGCTTCCAATTTGGGAGGCCGAAGGTTGTTGTCTTCCCCGGAGGCTGCTGCTGCTATCTGCTCGACTCCTGGGAGACCGTTGAATTCCATTATCCTGATAAAGTACGTATGAACACAATGTATACATCAGCAGATCAGTTGATCAATGGTAGTAATTAGCTAAACGTATGCATGGGCGGGCACCTGTTGCCTCCCACCGAATGACATAAGTAGATCAATGTGAAAGATGACATGCATGTCTTGCAATTCACCTGTTGCCGGCGAGCAGCCAACGAACTTGCTGCTCAAGACGCCGTGGCTGGATTGATGGCGCTGAGTAATGGACAAATCCAAGGCGCCGGCGTCGACAAGGACAGTAACAGTGACGACGTGGTTTGCTGGGTGAAGCGTACGGATTACAGCCCCTGATCGAAGGCGAATACGACGACACCGGTGATCCCTAGCCCTAGCTAGGTCGAACAACTTTTGTTTCAATACTTCCCTTAGCGTATTGGTGGTGTACTGATGGTCTGGCTGCACCAGGAAGGTGGACGTTGTTTCTAGTAGCGTCCATGTCTGGACGCTGTTTGAAAGAGTGTCCAAGTCTGGACGCTGTTTCTACCCGCGTCCATCCTATTTTGGTTAATCCTCCTAGAGAATTACTAATTATTTAATTTAAATATGATTAATTATTATAAATAAAAAATTCGGACTTAAGCCTCTGGGTGTGTCCTACTTAAATCCTAAGGCGATGCATTATTTTCAACTTATGAACTTATTTTCTAGCCAAAATCAAAATGTATATTCGAAAAGCTTTTAAAAAAAGGTAAGATCATTTTAAAAGCTGTATAAATCACATCTCCCAAAGACTAAGAGTATGTCTTCTTTTTCATATTTAACATTCATGCAACATCTACAACCCGTATCTATCTCATATTTCACATGATCTCCTCGAAAATTGTCATTCACATATATGTCATTATCATGTTGCCTTCTATCCTATGGACAAATTGTCGGGTCCCAAAACTAATGATTCGGAAACCGACATGTTTAGACTGTATCAAGCCCTGGATTAGTAAATTGATACAGGTTCAACAATCTGGATCTTCATTGCATACATTTGAATAAGGCTCCAAATGAGATATTATTACAAATCATATGGGTATTTACAAGGTTGTGGCTAACTAATACAGCAGAAGCTATAGAATGACTTAACTCTAATGTTTGGCTATACACTTAAACCATCTATCTAATCTAGACTTGAGAATTAGGTTGAAATGAAACTAACTTATGTGATTGAACTCCCAGCTTCGATAAGAACTCCAAAATGACTCTGAAAAAGAGGGGTTGAAGCAAGGGTGAGTACAACGTACTCAGCAAGCTATTATATTCAATAATGAATACATGAAATGGTAATATCTGAGTAGAGCTAGGTTTACTTGCAGAAAGCAAAGAATATAGAGGAAGAAAGCCTAGAATGTTTTAAATGCAACAATATTTAATAAAGTTTGGAATTAAGTTTCTAACCAAATACCATATGAGTCCCAATGCTCAAATCCGTGAGCATGACTATTCGAATAGATTCATTTATACTTTACTGCAGTAAATGTACGCTTTACCCACAATCCATGACGTGCCAAACACATTAGCCTTGTCATGGCAAAGCTTTTCGGTTACTAACATCAGTGGTACCTGTTCCATGAACTCTAGTCCCCATACGCTCTGAACGTAACGTTATCAGCGGCGAGAGGAGTTCTGGCGTTCCCGAGGTCTTTAAAGAAAACTGATTGTATGACACCATGTCATCGCAATCAGGATTCACAAACAAGTCGACATCAATAAATCTCATATATTTACCTGCGCCTCGGTAAATATCACAATCGCCCTGCTCAGCGTAAATTTGCCTCCTGCGCGAGGACTTAAAATAGAACCACTGTACAGAGGTACCACCTTTACTAGACAACTTAATCAGCTAGGTCTATACCCATACGAGAATTGCGGTCGTACTCGTATGTTCTTCACATGTACTTGGCAATTTTATGTCGGTTGGAACAGTACTAGCCACCCGGAAATCAACCATTTCTACCGTACTGTTCCAATCTAAGTTCATTATATTTTATGCAGTCTAACTAGGCATGGCTAAGCAAAATCTAGCATATATCTGGTTTGCTATATATTTAGGTTGTGCATTTAAAATCATGTATGGCTAATGCACAAGATACTGGAGATACAGAATATAGGATTATTATGCTCAAAGGAGAGGAATAATAACTTGCCTTACTCCAACGCAAATAAATCCGAGATAGGCAACCTGATTATCCGATTCTTGAAATACCACATATTGCCATCCAAAATATAATAGACTCTATTACAGAAGAGGAAGAACCAAATTTAATAAAAGTCATAAAATAGCCAGAAAAAGATAAACGGTTGGGAGGGTTAGGATTTAGGGTATAGCCTATCTCTTTTATGGTCACCGGCTGGCTCAACAACGCCACGCTCGATCAGATCATGTTGCCGCGCTGCGGCGTCGGGGACGACGAGGAGGAGCGGCGTCCAGTGTCCGTCGCGCTCTCGCCGGGATAGGGCGGCGTGGTCAGCCGGTTCATGTTCTTCAAGGGCGAGCCGCGGTGGATGCGGTCTTACCCGCCGATCGTGCTGTCCTACGTCGTCCCGCCGACGGCCACCGTCCACTACCTGCCACCAGCCGTCGTGCGTGCCGTGTTCTAGCATGCGTTTGCGCGGTGGGCATGGGCAATCCCCGTGGGCTTCGTCGGGACGGACAACTACGAGGCGGCAGACATCAAGGTGGGCTTCTACGCCGGCGACCACGGCGACGGCGTGCCGTTCGACGGGCCGCTCGGCATCCTCAGCCACGCTTTCTCCGCAAAGAACGGGCGGCTCCACCTCGACACGTCGGAGCACTGGGTGTGGTGGACTTCGACGTCGACGTGATGGCCGCGGCCATCGACCTCGAGTTCGTGGCGACGCACGAGATCGCCCATGTCATGGGGCTCAGCCACTCGGCGTCGACGCGCGCCGTCATGTACCCGAGCATCAAGCCACGGGAGAAGAAGGTGCGCACGACGTCGAGGGTGTGCAGGTGTTGTACGGATCCAACCCACGGTTCAGCCTGAATTCTCTATCTAAGCAAGGCTCGTCCAGCTCGTCGTCGCCGCCGGGGAGCAGCAACTTGCTTGCTGTATCAGCTAGGCTGCTTTATACCGTCTTGGTCATACTTGTAACACAATTGTAGATAAGAAGAAAGGGTAAAACTGTCATTTTATATGGTTTCTCTCTCATCAATTCGGTGGATATTATATTTTAATACGTCTAGTGTCCTATAGCAAATTACCATACTTTTAGAGTGTCCACAGACAAATTCACGTCTTTACGATGTCCCACAGCTAATTACAATTTTTTGGATGTTCTATAGCAAATTTTGCCTCGCATATAACATGTTCAGTCATCCCTAAAAAAAATAACACACTTCCTCCGTTTCACAATATAAGTCATTCTACCATTTTCCACATTCATATTAATGTTAATGAATTAGACATTTTCCACATTCATATTGATGTTAATGAATCTAAATAGATATATATATATGTCTAGATTTATTAATATTAATATGAATATGGTAAATGCTAGAATGACTTACATTCTGAAACAGAGGGAGTAAATAAAATAACTCAAATTCAGTTCAATCAAAATGCCAGCTCACCAACGGATAACAAATTATATAAGCCGAATCCTCAATTAATTCCACATACACGCGTACGCTTTGTTCTTCTAACTACAGTAAAACTTTATCACGCGGATGCGTATCATTCATGCGCGCATGCAGAACAGTGCAACACGGATAGATCGATCGACCGATCCCCATTTCGGCGGAGTTTAATAATGCGCGGCAACCCCATCACGTGTTCCACACACCCGACCGCGACGCGTCGCCGCCGAGCTCCTTATATACCATGCATTCTCGCCGGCAATTTCACACAGCTAGCTAGAGCTCGCCGCCGGCAACGTACTACACACAGCTTAGTCCTACTACCTCGCCGGCGCAAACGCACTCTCCTCGCTCGCGATGACGGTGGCGGCGGCGGCGAGCGGCGGCGGGGGGAGGAGGTACGCGCTGCTGCTGGCGCTGAACGACTCGGAGTACGCGAGGAAGGTGTACGGCGGGTACGGCAACGTCTTCGTGGCGGCGCTCGGCGGCGGCGGCGGAGGCGGAGGAGAGGAGGAGAGGTGGGACTGCTTCCGGGTGATCGACGGCGAGTTCCCGGCGGCGGAGGAGGTGGGGCGGTACGAGGGGTTCGTGGTGAGCGGCAGCCCGCACGACGCGTACGGCGACGAGCGGTGGATCCTCCGCCTCTGCTCCCTCCTCCGGGCGCTCCACGCCATGGGCAAGCGCATCCTCGGCATCTGCTTTGGCCACCAGGTTAATCTACCAACATATAATACTCCGCACGTTTTAAAACATAACAACTTTTAGCCTCTAAATTTAACCTATAAATTAAAATATAATAATTTATCTGCTTGTATTATCTTTTTAACCAACCATAACTTTTCACCATTCAAATTTTCTATTCACCTTCTTGTCCCAACCAGTTTTATCCAACCTTCTTAATACCCGTGTTCAACTCTAAAACTCTCTAAGATGGAGATAGTATCATTTTCATATATGCTCTATCAACAAACTGTACACTTATTAATGTGTTATAATTATTCCAATTTTCTTATTCTTGGAGAATATATGAAAGAGAGCGCAAAGATACAATTTATGTAAATATAGAAATGCTAATATTTTAGAATGAACTTTAAATTTGAAGGTTAATCTTCATGAAAATATTAATATATATTGAGAATTAACTTTTTTTTCTTGTGTATGGTTAATTAGATATTGTGTCGAGCATTGGGTGGTAGGATTGGTAAGGCACGCAATGGATGGGACATTGGGGTGAAGAAGATGACCTTTGTACGCGATTTCGAGGGGTCCAAGTTATTTGGGGATCTCGAGGAAATTCCCCAGAGTGCCTCCATTATCGAGGTTCACCAAGATGAGGTGAGAGCACACTTATCGTATTTTTTAAAGGTTACCATAGAACGAATATTGGAATAAATCTTGAAATGATATGAAGGATATTAAAGGTAATAGTTTTTTCTCCTACATGGCTGTTATAGATATTTATTATATAAAAAACAAAATTCTACTTCTCATCGTCTACATTGATTTAGAACAGCTACATTAATTTTTGTAGTCTAGACAATCTCCACTTTCTTCCCATATTATAATATGATAATTCTTGTAACCAGTAAGAGCTGACTGTGATGGCTCTTTTACACTGTATTTTAATAATATAATAATGAGTAAATTTCACAAAACTACAAATACTTTGGTTAAATTCTCACAAAACTACAAATTTAAGGAGATGTATCACAAAACTACAGATGTAACACTAAATTTCTCAGAGAACTACAGATTTAAGGTGGAGTATCACAAAACTACAGATTTAGTAACAAAGTTATCACAAAACTACAGATATTGGAGTTTAAATCCTTAGTACTAGTGTTATATTTGAGTTATAAATGCATAAGTTTTGTGATTGAATTGACACTAAACCTGTAGTTTTGTGATAATTTTGTTACTAAATCTGTAGTTTTACGATACTCCATCTTAAATCTGTAGTTCTCTGAGAAATTTAGTGCTAAATCTGTAGTTTTGTAGTTTTGTGATACATCTCCTTAAATCTGTAGTTTTGTGATAATTTGACCAAAATATCTGTAGTTTAGTGAAATTTACTCTATAATAATTATTACACAGTTTGATAATATCGTATCGTGTTGGCATTATTCTATAGCCATTTGCGTATGTTTTAAAACCTGAATTGCGGACACTTGGCTAGATTGGCCGGTGATTGACTTTAATTTTTGGAGTGCTGATTTGAGCACCACACTCCTACCTTTCAACTTGGGTGAATGCATGGCATATAGCACTGTATACTAATCATATGTGTACTATTATTATTATTACTTCCTGTGATCACTTCACTCCCTGGCCAAGTAACAAAACAAGTGTCAATATTTTTAAAAGAAATATTTAGATATGCAATACCTAACAAAAGATATGTTTGTACGTTCATATATAATTAATCAATCGATTGACCTGAAAATGTAAGTTGATGTGTGCTTAATTAATTAATTGAATTAGGTTTTGGAGGTGCCTCCAATGGGCAGGGTGTTGGCCTACTCCGACAAGACGCCGGTGGAGATGTTCGCCGTCGGCGACAATGTGTTGGGCATCCAGGGCCACCCGGAGTACACCAATGACATACTCCTCAACCTCATCGACCGTCTTGTCGATAACAACACCATCACGGTAAGCAGCAGTACAAAATTAATCACCATCTCTAAACATTTGAGACCTTGACATGAAAAAAATGAGAAATTAAATGAGGCTCTAAACCAAAAAAGAATCATATAATCAAAACGTACTTTTAATTGAGGACTCTTTATAGAGCACTGGTGTGCAACATATAACAACACATACATTCCACCTAACGAGCATATAGCTTTTGGACCGACACAACACAAGTACCAAATCCCTATAGGGATATATATAGAATCTTACTTGACATAACATATACTCCCTCTTTTTTATATTATAAATCGTTTAAATTTTTTCTTAATCAATATACTTTAAGTTTGATCAACTTTATAGAAAAAATAGTAACGTCTACGACACCAGACTAGGTTCATTAAATTTAACATTGAGTATATTTTGATATAATGTTTATTTTGTAATGAAAAAAATATTATTATATTTAGCTATAAACTTGATCAAACTTAAAGAGTGCTCGTAGGAGAAGTGTGTATGTTTATAGGGGTGAGCGTATGCGTTGTATTGTGTTTCACCAAATGATTGGTAAAGGAAAAAGTCAAACGACTTATAATATGAAATGGATGGAGTACCATATAGTATTTCCTTCTCTTTATATTAATTTGATTTTCTTGGTTGCAGAGTGGCATAGGCGAGGAGGCGCGGCGGACGGTGGAGGCCAGTGAGCCAGACCGTCGATTCTGGACGGGGTTGTGCAAGGGCTTCCTTAAGAGACCGACCACCGCCACCACCGTTGACATGCCTCCGTGGGAGGTGGCGCCGGAGATGATGAGCTGCAGCCATATCATCGCCGGTGGCCACTTTGTAGCAACTACTCCGATCGGCTTGTAGCTAGCTGCTAGCAGCTAATTAATTTCGCTGAAAGGCTTATATATATGTATGATATTGGCTAGTATAAATTTGAACTAGCCAGCTTCATATAAAAAAAACTGGAGGAAGTAATTGTCACCTACTCCGTATGTTGTGTGTACTACTGCAGCTACCGTTTGCACCGTTGCTCGTGGCCATGCATACCCGTACAAGCTAGCTAGACAACTGGCAGCCATTTTTTATTGTCTTTTTTTCCTTCCCCTATATATAGAGGAAGATGATACATTTGTAAGATGTTTGTCTCTTGCAAACTAGCAAGAGATGCTAAAGGAGTTCAGATCTCACACAATATGATAATCATAAGATAATCTGTATATGGTGGGTTTAATCAAGTGGAAGCTTTTTTTTAGAAACACGATACAAAGGTAGACGCTCACAGCATGCACACACTCATCCCTATGAACATACACACGCAACTCCTATCTCTATGAGCATCTCTATAAGACTTGTCAGGTATATCTTGAGATTAATAAAGTTACCACGGACGGCTCACTATCGATGAATACTCCGCCTACCACTGAAAGACTGATTAGCCGTAAATACGAGCACCTATCAAATTTAGGACTTGAAAAATGTGGCCACAAGAACAAATTTAGAACTTGAATGTGGGTAGGTTGGTTCCACCGCAGGAAACCTAACTATCTGAGCTAATTTAGGACTTAGGAGTGGAATCTATCCTAGAAGTACTTATTATGGGATAAACTAATCAATGACACTTCCCTGATATTATTAAAAATCCTGCTGAAAGCTCACTTATACGTGCTTAATATTCGTGGACACCAAAATTTAAACCCCGCTGGTTGAAGTCGAGCACCATCAAATCACATGCTTCCCCATGTCTAAATCAAATTAGATGCACAAAAGCAGATATTTTTCTTACCTTTGAATTATCAATTCTACCAAACAAAGACACGAAATACAATTGTCAACAGCGACTGCAGTGAGGGGGACACTGTACTTTATTCGTTATAGCTTTTGGCCAACACTATCAAACGTGTCACATTACAGATTACGACCCACTCTTCTGGAGTATTAGAGCTGACATGACATTATTTATTAGAGTGAATAATAGTATGCTTTACCCATACACATGCTCATATAAATTGTTAAAAATTGCTAGTTGGTCAATTAAAGTTGGATGATTTTGGTCCAAGCTTCAAATGAAGTAATTAATTAATGTGTGGGTTAATTAATTAGGCCGATCCTAACTAACATCTTACTATTACTACTTTGATCGAGAATGAGTTAATTAGGGTAATACCGACATCTCTAGAATGAAATAAATCGAATGAGGTGGTGGCGTAACCGTGTAAGAATCACTATTATGCCGATAAATTAAACCCCAACAGGTCGATCCAAATCCGTCTTTGTATGACTGTGACTACCATGATTAGACATTGCAGAATTAACTTTGCATTAATTAGTAGGGTGATACACGAGGAGATTTAAAGAAAAACATACTCCTTCCATCCCACAATATAAAAATATAAAATTGGATGAGACATTTTCTCATACTACCAGAAATGTTCCACCCGATCCTAGATTTTTTATAATTGGAATAGATGGAGTATGGTTTTGTTTAGTTCCTAAAAAATTTTGCCCAAAAAGATCGCATCGAATCTTTGGACACATGTATGCATGGAACATTAAATATAGATAAAAAAACTAATTATACAGTTTGTATGAAAAATCGCGAGACGAATCTTTTAAGCCTAATTAGTCCATGATTAGCCATAAATGCTACAGTAACCCACATTTGCTAATGACGGATTAATTAGGTTTAATAAATTCGTCTCGCGGTTTCTAAGCGAGTTATGAAATTAGTTTTTTTCATTCATGCTCAAAAACCCCTTCTGATATCCGGTCAAACATCCGATGTGACATCCAAAAATTTTCTTTTCCCGAACTAAACACACCCTATATAAGATTAAAGAAAAACATACGTAGGCCAATCTATTCGTAAAAATAGGTTCAATTGTTAATGTACGTACGGTACCATCAGTTTCGTTTTCTCCCCACTTTACAAGACGAAATTTATGCCATTTTTTCTACTGCCAACAAAAATGAAACGGCTATGGGTTTCAACGAAAAACGACATGGCTATATATATCTTGAAATCTGGCGAAATTATTTCCATATGTTGATATAGAGAAAAGAGATGAAATCATTTCCAGCTTATTTGGTCCCAATCTTCATCGATGCGCTTGTCTTAGTGCATACTCGCTCCTTCCCTAAATGTTTGACGCCGTTGACTTTTTTAAACACATTTAACTGTTTGTCTTATTCAAAAACTTTTATGAAATATGTTAAACTATATATACACATAAAAGTATATTTAACAATAAAATAAATCAAATGATAGGAAAAGAATTAATAATTACTTAAATTTTTTGAATAAGTCGAACGGTCAAATATTTTTAAAAAAGTCAACGGCGTCAAATATTTTGGGATGGAGAGAGTACTACCGAAATAATTGGAGAGAGAGACTGGCTCAGTTAGGCTTGATATATTAGCGACGTGTAAAATAAGGTAATACATACGGTAGAAACTTTTATAGGTAATGCATTATTTAGCAGTTTGAAAAGCGCGCTAATAAAAAATAAGAAAGTTACCACTACCAAAATCACTTCCAAACAGAGCCTAAGACAAAAACATGAATTGACATGACAAAAGTATGCTGGCTAATGAAAGGTTTAACAGTATAAGGGGATATATTTAGTTAGCGAGCACAGTTCGTCCTTATCTAAAACAACGATTCAAATAGCGACAATTGAGACGAGGAAACTCGATTGGCATAAAAACTGAATTAGTTGATTTTATATCACAACAACGAGGACGGCCAATAAGGCTTTCCTAGTGAATCAGCATCCCGGAGGCAGGCAGGTGAGCTACAAGAACCCAGCTTAAGCAAAAAAAACAACTAGCCTCTGAAACCAGCTGATCTCAATTCTCAAGCTCTAAGCATCGGGTCCAAATGGCCCAGAGCTAACAAAGTCTTTAAGGGTGAAGTTTAACAGAAACCTTGAGGTTGTCTTTGGAAAAGAAACACCAAAGGGGGCCTGTCAAATGTCATGTGATTGGTTAATTTCACTTTCTTCTTGATGCTACCTCTGCTGCCCATGCTTTTCCAACGTCTGTCTGAAATTTCCCTGCAAAGCAATCAACCAAAAAAAATGTTAGGTCATTAGTCAAATGGTTGCTATAAAGATATGTTGGAAAATTAAGAACAAGTGCAAGGAGAAAAAAACCCCCAGAAGAATATAGAAATTCATGAGAAAACAAAACTTATGTCAACAATAACCACTCTGGTGCAAGCATGTTGTGATGTATTGAACAGTTAAGGCCATTGCGCAGATTTCAATTGAGTATACCGAATGCTCATGCAAACAACAGAACATAATTTGATGGAGGGAAATCCCAAGAATATCTTACCTGCTGTTGACTGGAAAAACTCTTCTAGGTCCAGCCCTTGCTCTGCAAAATTTCAGATACATAAGCATTACGATACTGTAAACTCCATTAATATAGTCAAGATGTTCTGAGTGCCTATCAATTTGTACACTATTTAGAGTTTGTCAGTGCTTTGTGAAACAATAATGCAAAAGATATTCCACATTTGATCTAACTTTCCTTGATCCTTGCATATCGACAAGAATAATTGATAAATGTATATCTGTATAGTTCATAGCTAATTCAAAAAGGAAAAGGATGATTCTGGATACATCAAAATATTAAACTAGCAACATAAGAGCTTACCCTTTTCATACTCCAATGCTTGAAGAATCATCTCAACCTAAATAGAAAGAAGAAAAACAACTAATTATAAGTTAAGGAAAACATTGATCCAAATGTCAAGTCTCTTGAGGGTTACTCAATTGTCTATAGTGCTCACCTAATGTTAACAATACTTTTTAACTATGGCATTGCTTCTGACATCTAATAGCCTGGAACAAATGATGCCAATCATGCCAGTATTTTTATTTCCTTACATAACTTCTTATCTTCTAAATGATGAGTGCAGACATCATGCCTCATTAGACTAGCAGTTGATAGTGCAAGTGCAGGAGCATTGATATACTGATATACACTTATACAGGGGTTGGCGACCCCCATGGGGGCACGTTAGGGACAGGGTACAAACTCCCACATCCATACTAATTACTTATTAGACAAAATCTCTAACACTTAGGACTTGTTCGGTTAATCATGTTGAGGAAGGGATTAATTCCACACCTCAATCCCCTCCAATCGTTGTGGGGAGGGATTAACTGAACAAGCCCTTAGCAAGATAAATAATTACATAGCTGGACAAAAAAAAACTGTACCTTGTCAAAATCTTTCACAACCTTTGCTTCCAAAGTGGCATTCTGCTCATATTCCATCCAAAGTTCACGGATTTCTTCAGCTGAATAAAATGACAGAGAATAGGCATATGTTTACTGTATATCAAATATTGTAGGACAAAGAACAACACTGTTTGTATATTCTTCAGTCTGTCCTTTACAAAACAGTATTTTATCTATCTTGTTCCTGCAAGAAGAACAATTTCTCCAAATGGTAGTCTTTTTTTTTGTTTCAAAGTGCTTCCTAAAGGACTTTTACGTTATGTTCCAAAGTGTGAGACACAACCTATTTAGGGGATCTCTAGGTCCTGAACTATTTTCCTGATGTCAGCAATAAGTAATTCCTTGATGATATGATCTGGTTGTCAAGGGAACATCACTAGAAGGATGATGAGTATTACTTCAAGGCTAACAATGGATTTCAGCTGGAACCAATATTTTTAGCATAGCATCTAAACAATATCGTAATTTTTCTCTCAGGTCTTCTCGTTGGACTTTCAAGCATAGTGGGGAATAAGGCATTAAGTTGAACTGTTGGATCATCTTGCTGGCATGCTAAGAATATTGTTTACGGTCACCAGGAAGTTTTCAGCAATTTACGCTAGCATCACAGTTACTTTAAATAAATACTCCATCCATCCCATAATATAAGAAGTTTTAGAGTTGAATACGGTTATTAAGAAAGTAGGTGGAAGTGGATGGTGAAGGGTTGTGATTGGATGAGTAGTGGAGCCGGAGGTAGGTGGGAAAAGCGAATGGTGGAGGGTTGTGATTGGTTGGGAAGAGAATGTTGGTGGGGAAGTTGTTACATTTTAGGACATTCTGAGGGCTAAAAGTTGTTATATTTTGGGACGGAGAGAGTATATGGTAGTAAAAGATAAACAAAGATTATTTTGACAGGATCGAAGCAGATTTAACTCCCATGGCAAAGAATGTTAATATGTTGCTTTTGCATGTAGGATAATTACCTCTCGGACCACCACCGAGCAAACTGCACATATGGTCCAATGCTTCTTGCTCTCTGCGGCTCTTTTCTTCCTTTGGCACGCCATCTGAAGGGGTGATATCACCAACAATAGCTGGAGAACAGGGAAAAAAGGTTTAAGTGAGACAAACAACCCAGCATCTTCGCATCACAGCCAATTATTATCAAAAGTTGCAAGAATAAAGAAAATAAATGCAAGTACTTTCATTCAAACTGCTTATAACATGGAAAATGTGCATGCAGCTACAAGAAAGTTTGTAAGGGATAAGTCATGGCCCATTACAAATGTAACTAGGAAAAGTTTACACCAAATCAATAGCATTTTGCATAAACTTTGATTACCATCTAATTATGCAAGCAACGCATCATCACTTTACCAAATTTGTGTAACATATAAAAGACGCACATTATAACAATTCTGACAATTATAAGCACTTGAATGCTACAACATCCTACTCCACCAAATCAAATCCCCCGCTTCAACACAACCCACCCACGGCATGCACATGTCCAACACAATCACCGTACAGATCCAATTCAAGCAAACGAAAATGTTGGATACCTTCGGCTATGTCGTGCACGATCGCCATCTTGACACACCTGCACAGAACCCAAAAGAAACAATGAAACTCGCTACCAAGACATGAATGACGCTAGGAGCCAAGAAGGAAATGGAATCCCCACGCTTGACCTGTCGCGGTTCACGCCGCTGGGCAGGTCGGCGGCGACGAGCGCCATGACGCCCATCCGGTACATGTGGTCGGCGACGGACTCCGGCCCCTGCACCCCGCGCCTCACCCACCCGGCCCTCTTCGTCGTCTGCGCACATCATCAACAACACCAACGGCGTCACGGGCCAATCCCCACGGCGGCACAAACAGAGGAAGCATACAAAGCAGAGGTCGCGCGCGTCGGCGTCGGCGTCACCTTGAGGCGGTAGCAGAGCGTGAGGAAGTCGATGGCGGAGGAGGCGGAGGCGGAGGCCGGAGCAGCGGGAGAGGGGGAAGGGGACGACGACGACATGGAGGCGGCGAGGCGGAGCGGGAGGGGGCGGTGGTGGAGGAGGGGGGATTTGGTGGCGGCGGCGGCGGCGGCGAGGAGGGAGGAGAGGGGAAGGGCTCGGCTCCCACCCATCGCTGGGGTTATTAGGAGGAGACGGAGGAGGAGCGTGAGGTGGGAGGCGTCCGCGAATGGCGGAGTGGTGGTGGTGGTGGGGGTGGCCGCGGCAAGAGGTCCGGATGGATTCACCCCGTCTTTTTTTTTTTTGTTGGGCCGGAGCACGGCGGGGAGCCCATGTCCGGCATGAATCGCTCGGTTGGGTTACTATAGGAAAAAGTTCATTTGGGGTCCCTCATTTTGTAGTCGAGTTTCAAAATCGTCTCTAGACCGGAATACCAGATACAGCGTATTCCTAGTGTTGCGAAACCGGGTCACATTGGGTCCCAACTTGGGACTCCCAAGGCAGTATCACTCCTGGTGTTGACTGACGTGATGGCTATGGTAGAGTGGGAACCACACGGACCCCCATGTACTAGCACCTCCACCTCTATCCACCTCTCTTCTTCCTCCTCATCCTCCTCCCCAACCGTTGTCCTCGTCTTCTTCCTGCGATGGCAAAGGAGGCACGTGCGCGGGACTCTAGCCGGGCAGGGTGGTGATGGCGGTGAGAGGTCTAGATGGATTCACGCCATTATTTTGTTGGGCCGAAGCACGGCGGGGAACCCATGTCCGGTGAGGTATGGGCCGGTGAAAATCTTAGGGCAAGTTAAAAGTAGAAGCCAGCTATCAGCTATAAACCCATATAAAACTGACGTATATAATAGATTAGTTATAAAGTTGTCTCTAATTTTATTCTCCTCTCATTTTCTCTCACTTATACAGGCCCCTTTGAATCACAGGAATGAAAAAAACGGAGGAATAGGAAAAACACAGAATTCTGATAGGAATGCAAGTGTAAAACAGAGGATTGCAAAACACAGGAAAAACATAAGAATGGCTGTTTGACTGGGCTGTAGGAAAAACACAGGAATTTGAGGAGACATAAAGGCTCAAAGGATTTTTTCCATGAGGTTCTACCTCATGTTAAATTTCCTCCAAAATTTACATGGGAAGAGACATTCCACAGGAATTTCATAGGATTCCATAGAATCCATTCCTTTGATTCAAAGGGCTATATAGGAAAAATTTCTATAGAAATATAATCCTCTAAAATTCCTAAGAATTTCCTTTGAATCAAAGAGACCCTACATTTAGCTTATTTATTTCGGAGTATGTGAAGAGTTAGCTTTTGAATGAGAGCCAACGTTCTTTATTTTTCTAGTTCTCTCACCTTCACATGAGTTTACAATTGGTTTATAACCTTTTACTAAACTTGCTATTATGAATCATTTTAAGGCCCATTGTTTTCTGATTAAGATGTAAATTTTACCTCGATTTTCTTTAGCACGTTTTTCCAACTACAAACAATACTTTTTTAAAAGCCTTTCTATATGTAAGTTGCTTTAAAATATCAAACAAAATTATTCTTCCAGTCTTTTTTTGACCAGGAAAACTGCCAGGGTTTTGTCCAACAGTGTAATTTTATAAATGAAAGAGAATATTTACAAAGTTACAGAAAAAACAGAAGAGAAAGAAAAACAGGATTCCTATATAGTTTGTATTCTTCCAGTCTTTAGTAATTAAAACTTAATTTAACATACACTAATGGTTTTCCCATTTTGTATACGCTAACTTCAACTTCATAGAAGCAAAGAACATTAGAATTCAAAATATAAGTATTATATTACTCCCTATGATATTGATTAGTTAAAAATGAACTAACCAACATCGTACATTTTGGGATGGACGTAGTATTAAATTGTAATGAATTGCGTCCCAATAAAACCCAAACCCTAGCATCAAGTAAAGGAGAGATAAAAGACCAAAATATCCTTGATTAATAAGAAGGGTAATTTTACCATCCTTTATAAAGTACCTAGAGGTACTATATTTTATAATGTAAAAATTTGGTACCTCTAGGTACTAAGTACCTCAAGGTACCAAAAAATTTTAGTGTAAAATTTAGGTACCTTAAGGTATTTTCTCAAGGACTATAAAATTCATGTAATAAGAAACTATAAAATTCCTATAATAAGAAAGTTGTATTGGTTGTAGGGTGGGTAAGAGGTATTGAAGAAATAAAATGTCTCAATTTATGGATCGATGGTAGATAAGAAGGTAGGCCTTGGTTTATTTTGCGACAAAATTCAAACACTAGAAGTTGGTTTATTTTAGGACAGAGGGAATTTGTTGCAACTTGCATTGCATGCATTGTATAGTGCTAGCTTGTAAGGAACTAGGTGGGAGCACAAAGAGTATTTTTAGGGAAAAAAAGATATTGCCGTGAAAAATACTGAGCGAGATTTTTTTTAAAAAAACAATTTTTTTTATAATTGATCTATATTCAAGATGGAACAAGCTTATGAGATGTTGTTCAAGAAAATTCAAACCCTATCCACAAGTAAGATGCATGTGTCTTCGGTGACATATCGTAGGGAAACATGCACATAAATAACAAGCAAATAAGTTAGCCTTCCACTTCAACATGTGCTCTATTTTAGCCATGTGCTTGACCAATGATCATAAACACCAAATTTGCACTCCTAGATCATTTTCTTCTAGATAATATAATGTCTAATTTAGACACAATAAAATAGAAGGTGAGCTAAGATTATAATTAAGACATAATGTCATAATGTTTTCTAAAACTATACACTCTCTTATGACAGCTAGAGCATTTGACATTGCTCAATGTTATGCCAAGAACCACCTAATAAGATAGAAATTGTCTTGTACTTTTTCCAGACTAACTTGGGTTGTACTTGGACTTTGCTACTGTAGCTGTGGGCATGACATTGCTCCTTTTATCTCTGCAAATAGCATGTGGAACAAAATATAAACTGTGAATCTAAAGTAAACCTCTTAATCTTTGGGAAGTATAATCTTAGGACAAAAATACAATTACCCTTTTCTCTAAGCCTCTGAACCTCATCTTGGCTATCACGGAGCCTACAAAGATATATGGTTACAAAATATGATGTTATAAACAAATAAATTACTTTCACTTTAAACTAGAGAATTATATGTTAAGATAGTGAAAGTTGTTTCAAATAGAGGCGTACATTCGCTCCAAACTAGCAATCTGTTCTAATAATTCCTTTTCTCGTGGTGTAGCCACTTCTAACTGCCACAAAGAAGATTTCAAATGGTTACTTTAAAAAATGTTCCTATCAATGTTTAACAATAGCATTTATACGTAACTAGTTCATAAGCCTATTGTATTGCAATTTGTTAACAACTAAAACTAGATATGTTGAAGCTACAAATTAAGAAACATACATAATATAGATAATCATATGACCAAGATAAACTAAATTGAAGATTATGGCATTACGTAACTTAGGGTGCATGCAAAATGACTTTATACCATATATATGAAATGATGTATATCAAATATGATGTTTGGCTGATAGTTCTTTTTTTTTTTACTCGGCGAATATATTCTACCAAAACATGTAAATTGCAAGAGAAGGACAAATGAATTGAACAAAAATAAGCACATAAACTAGTAATTATGATATAAGCTAATTCAAAATGAGTACCATGTCACATATAAGTTGTTTTACCCCTACTTATAGTTAGAGAAAATATCATGCAGTAAACAAGTCAAAAGTAACGCTTTAAAAACTTGGACACATATAGAAAATTTTCGTATAATAAAAGACTTACCTTCTCAACCTCAGCACCTTCTACCGTCACTTTAAAACGGCCTTTCTGAATGGCCGATTTAAGATATTCATCAAAGTCCTTGCAATTTGATACTGCAAAAAACAAGTCATTCTTTCCTTGCTCTAATGTGTGTAAACCACTACAAAATTTATACTATATTCAAAATGCAAAGTGTTAAAATGTGTGAAACAATAATAAGCATAAGAAAATATGAACAATACTAATTACCCAATACTTAATTTAAAACCAGTATAATACATTTAACCGCCACTTTTTTAGTTGGGATAAGGAAATGTACAAACATGCCTGCTCTTGTGATTTGCTTAGCAGGTGATTTGGATCGAAGTTGAAATGACTCGTGGTGCACGAGGCCATTAGGGCTTCCTTTATTCTCAAGTTGTTTCACACTGACATAAACAACTAAGTTAGATATGATGTATTAAACTTTTTTATGCTTGTGATTACATCAGAATCTCATGGAATCATTCCTAGATAAATCATGTCCAACCAAAATGATAGAGCTTGTATGTAATATAAGTAGAGGGCAATGATATAATAAAACACAATAATGGTCAAATAACCACACAATGCATTGTAAACATCTTATGAGAGTTGTTACATCAATAACATACTTGGCTCAAAAAAAGATTGTGCCATTAACGTTGAGCATTTATTGTTAAAGAATCCATATTTGGAACACCTATTATTGTGAAATGATTTGCATAATTATTTTAACGAAAATTATTATTGTATTAAAAAATTAAACATTGTGCAAGGAATGAAGTCGATGATGAACCTTTGAAGTATGGGCGTCGTATCTATTTTCTCATTTCTTGTGATTTCATTGCTTTCCTTCTGAAAATGTAACTTTATTAGATATATGATATTAACATAGTCACTAAAATAAAAATAAAAAATCTCAAAAATAAAATTACCTTCTCATTTTCATTTTTAGAGTAATCTTGTGATTGAACGTCATGTATGGGGGCACTTTCACAAATAGTATCAAGTTCAAAAAGAAAACGCAAATACTCATCTTCGCCGCCATCATTCTCATCTGGGTACTAAACATTGTTCAAAAACTTTATATAGTTAATAGTTAAAAGGTTGTTATAACCTTTGCAAAAAAAATTATACACGTACTAGTGCAGCTTGTGCCTTTAGTTCTTCTATATCAAAGTTCCACTCACTAACTCCTCTCATATACTCATCCTGTACGTAAAAAAATGTTCAAAGATTGTTACAATAGTATCGATTTCTAGATAATGATGGTTACCATAAATTAAAATTATATAACAACCTGATCTCATATAATCTTAGTTAATTTTAGCATCAATTTAGATGCATTCATTAGTTTTAATAGCAATAATACAATTTATAGGTGTGAACAAGTAATAAGCAAATGAAAATTAGAGAAAATGCATTGTCATAACAATGTTGTTAGTGTAACAAAAATTGCAAAGTATATTTTTAGTATTATAAACCTGTGATGCCTTCTCTTTGCATTTATCAAGAGGTTTTTTCTCAGCTTGCAGCTTTGCTTCATTCTCCTACAGAAAATATATTATAGAATTTAACATTATGAAGGGATGAATATTTGACTACGATAGGACGATGTAGGGATCATACCTGTATAATTTGCATCCGATCACCCAACGATGGCAACTTATTTAGCACGGATTTCAAAACATTGTCTTCAAACTTTACCTTTTTAAAAAATGGGAGTTCTAATAAATGTTGTGCGGTTGGCCTTTTCGATGGATCTTTCATTAGACAAGTGGCAATCATTTGCTTAAAGGACTGCAAAACAAATGTACAATTAAGGTAGTATAGTTAAAAATACACATATTGAGCCACCATATAAAGATTTATGAACCTTTGAAAACTTCTTATCCTTTGTATTGTGAAGTGATGGAGGAGCATGTTGTAATGTCAAGAGAAAGACCTATACAATATTTGATAAAAGGTATTAAGTTATCATGACGCTATGAAAAAAAATATCAAAAGTTAGACTAAACAAATACCTTCGCTGGAGGTTGAGTAGAAAAAGGTGCATGACCATGAGCCAATTCAAGTGCGGTTATCCCAAAAGACCATATGTCTGCCCTACATTTGACTTTTGTTTTATTGAAAAATATAAAAATAAAAACACTCATTCTGAACTGAAAGATGATAAGCCAATAATCAAAATTGATAAGTACTTGGCATCATATTCCTTTTGCTCCATGACTTCAGGTGCCATCCTAAAGGAAAAAACAAAATAAACAGTATATTAGCATTAAATTGACTTGGGTAGTTTAAAATTCACAAATAGTTGTTTTCTGTTCTTTAGAAATTACCAGCAAGGAGTTCCCACAAGAGTCTTTCTTTTACCATGTCTATTAATCATTGGGTCATAAAGACTAGCCGAGGCCCCAAAATCAGCAAGTTTCACTCCTTTATGTTGATCAAGGAGTATGTTGCCAGCCTAAGATCACGTATGAAGTATATGGTGTGTTACCGTAATACATGTTAGCCATATAAATTATGAATTAATTCATATTTATTAAACTTTGCATGAGAAAGATTCATACCTTCACATCCCGATGTACAAGTGCATAGCGATGAAGGTAAGCTAAACCTTCTAATGTTTCGCGTAGGACAAATGCTATAAATTTTTCGTCAAACCCTTTTGGATATGAAGATTTCATCAAGTGAAAGCATGACCCGCCAGCCATATAGGGCATAATAATCCATAAAGTTTCACCTTCTGTAAATGAACAATATGCACCAAGGAGATTGTCATGGTCAATAGTACTCATCATTTTAACTTCCTCAGAGGCATGGATCTGCAGAAAGTAAAGAAATATAGGTCTCCCTCAATACAACTGACGAGTAATACGTTCATAATTTCATTCTTGCACACTATGCATCTAGAGGTATGCACAACCATGTAATTAATAAGACTACAATTATCTACAAATCAACACTCACATCTACTGTTTCGTTGTAAAGTCGTCTCCAATGCAATACTATAAATTTAACTAGTTATTATGTCTAAATCCCAAACACATAGCAGATTTAACTTAGTAAGAAGAAGTAAGTTAAGGCCAGGGTGACGGTCACCCAAAGACATATATTAAATTCATTATGCGAAACAAAGAGTTGATTACGTTGCTTATTTAGACACAATGTAGAGATATTTGTGTTGGGAAAATGCCTCATGTGCATTGCTTAGCTTGCTATCATGAATGCTAACACCATCGTTTTTCCGGGGACAGAGGGAGAGAGGGGCTAATGCTCACAGTATGCATGTTGTACACAATTTCGTTATGTATGTATAGGTTCTAGTCCACTTTTCGAAATAGTTACTCTTTTTAACCCGAAGACATCAAGACCTCTTAACAAGTAAACTTATACTTAAGCCTTCTTAGTTGTTTATGTACCAAGTTTATGTGATATTCAGTAATGCACACAATATGCATGATATACACAATTGTTATGTAGATGTTATATTCCATTGTTAGAAATAATTATTCTTTTCGACTCGAAGACTTAAGTATCAGTTAAGTAAATTAACTTATACTTAAGCCTACCTTCAGATTCGTTGTTTGTGTATCAAGTTCATTTGATATTCAGTAATGCTTATAGTATGCATATAGTATACAATTTTGTTTTATATGTCTTCTATTCTACCGTTGGAAATAATTACGTTTTTGACCTAAAGACTTAACTGATCATTTTGGAAAACATATATAAACTTAGAACCTTCAGGGCCGTTGATAATTCCTACGAAAAAATTATAATCCGCTAAAATTTATGAAATCATCATGCAACTAGATTACTAGAAATTACCGATGAACTTAAGTTTGCACAAGTTTGGATGCTGGCACCAAATCACACGACAGACGACTCGCATAAGCAACTAAGCAAGTACGCACGATCCAGAGACGACGACGAAGAAGAAATGGACGTACGTACGTACCACATCGGCTTCAGAGCGCTGCGACATGTTCATTATCTTGACGGCGACGACCTCGCCGCCGAGGGGGAGGCACCGGGCGCGGCGAACGACGGCGGTGGCGCCATCCCCGACCGGCTCGAGCAGCTCGTAGTCCTTGGCACGGCTGGGGAACTGGTCCCTCTTCCTCGCCACCGCCTGCGGCCCCGACGACGACGACCCTCCCCGCCTCTTCCCCTTCTCCATGGAGATCGATCGATCGATCGATCGAGCCCCCCACCACGACACACAACGAATTACCCTAGCTATGCGTCGTCTCGATCGGCCATGGATAGACGACCTCGTAGTCGATCTCTCGATCCCGATCGATCTCTCTCGGGAGGGAGGACGCGGCGGAGACCGATTTAAATCGATGGATCGATCCCGAGAAGGAGGGGGGATTTGCTTTTCCCGTGGCTCGGTGCTCGCGTGGATTCCTTTCTCGATCTTTCTCGTGGGCGATCGAGAAAGGAGGGGGAGGATAGATGGCCGGGAAAAGGAAGGAAGGAGGAGGACGAGACGAGACGAGGCGTCGCCGACGCCCGCGCGCGTCAAAGTGCGAGAGATATTTATATCGGATCGGAGACGGTGAGATCCGCGCGCGCTGGTGCGCGGGATTAAGGCTGCGTTTGTTCCTGCTGCTTCTCAACACGAACAAACATTACACACGGAAAACGGAACGGTCTATTTAGCAGTTTATATGGTCGATCTGTCACATAAACCCTAGTGCTCTGGTAACGGTAACTTAACTGTATATAATAGGCTAATATTTACAACCAGTATATATAGTAATTAAGAAAATTATATTTCGACTTTTAGTTACATAGAATTTTAAAAGAATCGCACCCGGCCTCGTCGGACGATTGAACCATTTTATTATATTGCACATCACTACACACACGCAACACACCACACTCATACATTCGTGATTTGCACTCCCTAAGACGCGCCCAAAGCATAGGCCGGATACACCTTGTACCCTCAAAAAAATTCTTAAACACCTTTGGATTTGTTAGATATTATGTATGTGTATATGATTTAATTTGTCAAGTTATAATAACTATAGTTGATTCTAAAAGAGTAAAGTCCATCACCGGTCCCTAAACTTGTACCACTTTGTCATCCCGATCCCTAAACTCGCAAATCGACTGTTCAGGTCCTCAAACTTGTTCGACTGTATCATCCCGGTCCCTAAACTTCCAGATCACTCGTTTAGGTCCTCCAACTTGTTCAGTTATGTTACCCCGGTCCCTAAACAGGACGGTCTAAAAACTTTATATCAAAAAATAATTCATAATTTTTTTATGTGAACTCTAATGAAGACAAACTTTATATCAAAATTGTAGCCCTCGACGCGACCTACAACTTTGTTGTTGAAAAGTTTTTGAATTAAAACTGTTTAGGGTCCCAAAATATTGTTGCATGTTTATAGATTTTGAAATTTTAATTTTAAAATTACATTTTGGAATAAAAAATGACTTCAAATAAAAAAATTCAACTACAAAGTTGTAGATCGCGTCGAGGACTACAAGTTTGATATAAAGTTTGTCTTCATTAGAGTTCACATGAAATAGTTATGAATTTTTTTTAAATATAAAGTCTTTAGACCGTCCTATTTGACCCAGATGATATTCAAATCCAAGTTTAGTGACCGGGGGGACACAACTGAACAAGTTGGAGGACCTAAACGAGTGATCTGCAAGTTTAGGTACCGGGATGACACAGTCGAACAAGTTTGAGGACCTGAACGGTCGATTTGCGAGTTTAGGGACCGGGATGACACAGCGGTACAAATTTAGAGACCGGTGATGGACTTTACTCATTCTAAAATTACAAAATAGCCCAAAATAACCAAACCAAACAACTATATTTTACTATAAGTATTTCCTTATTATTTTATAACTTTTACATAGTTCTTTCTCTTTGGTAGAAAAGCTTTAATTAAGCTTTTTCATATGTTGATGTTTCTCTTCAAGTTTGTACCTCTATCTTTATAATCACGCGTCCGTCACTAGCTCAAAGAGATAGAAATCCAGCACATCCGTGATTTCGCTAAAGTCGCGTTGAAAGCTTTTACTTGCATTTACGTAATAAACCCATGATTTGAATTCTGATGGATAGTCATGCGTTAACAACTCCATCACTAAATTGTTGGTGCTTTAACGGACGATCGAACCAACCATGACCGTTGATTTCTGATCGGACGGTCACAATGGCATGATGGAAGGCCGATCGATAAGATGGAGGGAAATTAATTAGCAAATTTTTGCATGAAATCGAAATAATTTAAAAGTGTGGAAAAGTGCGTGGACGGTGGATGGCATGAATGAGCTCGAGCTGTCAACGGAAAGGGGACGTACGCTTTTCCAGCTTTCCAATGGCGAAGGAAAGGGGATTATTCACGGGCAAACTTGGAAAAAAGATCGCCACTTATATAGTTTCCGTGACTCTACTGCTGAGCTCTACTGGGCGTGCCATCCGTGTTGATCTTCACCCAATCACATCGGCTTGATGAATTTTGTATGCATGCATCTGTATACGATTCTAAGGGCGTCATTTTCAACCATATTATTTTTTTTAATGTTGTTAAAATTTTGGCTACGTTTAGTTTATTGTCAAATTTTAGTAAGTACATATGAAATCTTACCAAAATTTGGCAATACCAAAACTTGTTAAGGTTAAAAATGGTAGCAAAGTGAACAAATCCTAGACCATACAATTTTTAAAATCTGGCTTTTCATGGCGCACATATGTTTCCTTTGTGTTTCTTTCCCTTCAAATCTTTTAACTTATGATACGATTCTAAATTTTACAAATGTTTAAATAATAACTGTATTCTCTGCGCATGTAATCCGTTGTAGTCTAGCTGGTTAGGATACTCGGCTCTCACCCGAGAGACCCGGGTTCGAGTCCCGGCAACGGAATTTTTTTTCTCCCCATTGTCTCACTTTTTTTTTTTAGTTTTTTCCATTGGCTCTCACGGCCTTTGGGCTAGAATATGCTAGTATACTTTTTCATTTTTTGGTATTGGCTGTCACGGCCTTGTTCTAGAATATTCTACAGGACGGGCCTGGCTGCACTTGACATGTTGGGGGAAGGGAATGGGCGTGGTCCAACCACCAAATTGGGCTCACAATGCAAGATGACACGCCACTACCTCCAACACAGGCCGGGCCCACCAAACAACAGGCCGGAGAGCCGAAATCCCTCTGCATCTGCATGTCCTCACGCAAACCAGCACTGCCAATCATCGCAACCAATAATTAACTCCACTGCAAATCATCGCAACCAACAATTACTGTAGCTTTGCTTTTTTCCAGTGATTAAGTGGTTAATTGCCCTAGCAAAGTATGCCTTTTTGCAGTGATTAAATGGTTAAAATTGCCGTAGCCACAAGCTACTAGCAAGTACTACGCCGTACGTGCTTGCGATCACTGTTCGATCTCCCGTGAGTGTTCTCCTCCGTGGGTACCTTAATTAATTACTCCATCTGTACGGCTGTAAGCACGTCCACCAACAGTCTATCTGTTCTATCCTTAATCCTAATTTTTAAAGATTTTGGTTAAAAAAACTAGTCCAACAAATTTCCAAAAGAGCTCTGGACGTTTTGGAGTTCCCATCTCCAATTTTCTCGGTAGGTGTATTTGAGGACGAGAGAACGACTCCCAATCCTCTCCTTCCGCGCGTTTCTCCCCTCCTTCCGCATTTCTCCTCTCCTTCCGCATTTCTCCTCTCCTTCCCGCGTCGGGGCGATTGATCTCCTTCTGCGCACGCAAAAAAAATCTAGTCCAACAGATTCCCAAAAGAGCACTGGACGTTTTGGAGTTTCCATCTCCAATTTTCTCGGTACGTGTATTTGAGGACGAGAGAACGACTCCCAATCCTCTCCTTCCGCGCGTTTCTCCCCTCCTTCCGCATTTCTCCTCTCCTTCCCGCGTCGAGGCGATTGATCTCCTTCTGCGCACGCAAAAAAAATAGTCCAACAGATTCCTAAAAGAGCTCTGGACGTTTTAGAATTCTCATCTCCAATTTTCTCGGTAGGTGTATTTGAGGATGAGAGAACGACTCCCAATCCTCTCCTTCCGCGTGTTTCTCCCCTCCTTCCGCATTTCTCCTCTCCTTCCCGCGTCGGGGCGATTGATCTCCTTCTGCGCACGCAAAAAAAATCTAGTCCAACAGATTCCCAAAAGAGCACTGGACGTTTTGGAGTTTCCATCTCCAATTTTCTCGGTACGTGTATTTGAGGACGAGAGAACGACTCCCAATCCTCTCCTTCCGCGCGTTTCTCCCCTCCTTCCGCATTTCTCCTCTCCTTCCCGCGTCGAGGCGATTGATCTCCTTCTGCGCACGCAAAAAAAATAGTCCAACAGATTCCTAAAAGAGCTCTGGACGTTTTAGAATTCTCATCTCCAATTTTCTCGGTAGGTGTATTTGAGGATGAGAGAACGACTCCCAATCCTCTCCTTCCGCGCGTTTCTCCCCTCCTTCCGCATTTCTCCTCTCCTTCCCGCGTCGGGGCGATTGATCTCCTTCTGCGCACGCAAAAAAAATCTAGTCCAACAGATTCCCAAAAGAGCACTGGATGTTTTGGAGTTCCCATCTCCAATTTTCTCGGTACGTGTATTTGAGGACGAGAGAACGACTCCCAATCCTCTCCTTCCGCGCGTTTCTCCCCTCCTTCCGCATTTCTCCTCTCCTTCCCGCGTCGGGGCGATTGATCTCCTTCTGCGCACGCAAAAAAAATAGTCCAACAGATTCCTAAAAGAGCTCCGGACGTTTTGGAGTTCTCATCTCCAATTTTCTCGGTAGGTGTATTTGAGGATGAGAGAACGACTCCTAATCCTCTCCTTCCGCGCGTTTCTCCCCTCCTTCCGCATTTCTCCTCTCCTTCCCGCGTCGGGGCGATTGATCTCCTTCTGCGCACGCAAAAAGGAAAAAAACTAAATTTATATTGGTAGTTTAACAGAAAGGTTCACTTTTAGTTTTTGGATTGAATTTAGACTATCTCTTAGAGGAAGAGGTTTTTTCACCACCTATTTTCAGTTTAGGAAACCTAAAAATTAATTTTTGGGGATAGATTATTGGTGGATTATTGGTGATACTGGACGCATGCACACAAAGGCACCGCACGAAGCTAGAGGACGAACTACCATTGCGATATGGGTTAGTTTTTGATCCATGCCGTTTTAATTTGTCGATGGTAATACTGTTCACGATATCAGCTAAATATTATTAAAATTTTACAAAACTAAAATCGTGTCAAGATTGTCACATTTTCTATTTTCTTCCTTCTCTTCTTTTCTTCTCAATGACACGGTTTCAATTTTGTAAAAGTTTCAGCGACATCCAACTGTGATATGCGGATTAATAATAGTATTTTTTTTTCAAACTGGTAAAGTTGAAATCATGGTCTCATGGATCAAATTAAACCTTGCGTTATAGGTTACTACACTTATATATATGTAAATTAATGTTCGTCTTGTTCGGGCATCATGTAGGCCCTGTTTGAGGATGTTTCGGTGGCTGTAACATCTTCCATAGTAAAGTATTCAGAAGTTTTCTAAAACAGTTCAGATAATTTTAGAAAATAAATTAGTAGCAAAGAACCTGAAAAACTCAGGGCTTGTTCACTTTGTTACCATTTTCATCTTTACTAAGTTTTAGTAAAGTTAAAAAAAGTGTTTACATTTGGTTTGTTGTTAAATTTTAATAAGAGCCTATTTACTTTGATGCCATTTTTAACCTTATCAAATTTTGATAAAGTTGTCAAAAAAATAGCTACATTTAGTTTGCTGCTTAAATTTTGGTAACTATATAAGAAATCCTACAAAAATTTTGGCAATGCCAAAATTTGAAAAATGGTATCAAAGTGAACAGGCCCTAAATACATATGAAATCTTGCCAAAATTTGATAACCTTGTTAAAATTTTTGACAACCTTATCAAAATTTAATAATACGAAAACTTAGTAAGGTTGAAAATAATAGCAAAGTGAACAAACCCTCAGTTTTTTCAAAATTTTATCCGCTGCTACTCAGCATATATTGCGCGCAGATCAAAAGGACACGTGTACGTCTGGTCCATGTTGTTTTTTTGGCGACAAGGCCTCGTGGATGCATCGATCTGGCAGAGCAACGCTAAGCTAGCTAGCCTGTCAGCGAGCAAACACCATGCATATGAAAACGGACAGATCAAAACAAATCCATCCATCGTGTAATGTTGTTGCTGAACCTGTGAAGAATCGCAGAAATTACAGTACATGCGCGCAGCCAAATCCATTACTGGACTGTCAGCGAGTCAGTGCAGCATTATTCGTCCCCTTTCATGAGAATCGATCGATCGATCTCTCTAGCTAAATCTAGCTGTTCACCATCTCATCCTCGATCGACGCCAGTGTACCCACCCGCCGGCCGGGCTTGTTGCCTTGTTCAATTCAGTATAGAAAGGATGACAGTCCTATCGGTTGACAAAAATTTAAAGTTAAAGTAAAAACTAAAATTTTACTACTTTTAAACTTGATTTTTGAAGTTGATTTTAAGATATTTTCAACGTAATTTTTTTCAGCATTGACTTCTAAATCGCTACGAACAGATATATAGAAGCTTCACTTATAAATTAATTTTATTCCCTAATAAGCCGTTTTGCCTTATTAGAAAATTTGGACAGCCGATAAGACTCTGTATTCGGCTACATGTTGCATTGGCTATAAGCATGCAAACGCAGCTCTGCTACGCACCCATAATAATGCAACCAAATAAAAATATTTTGTTATTATCAAATTTTGATAAGATAATTAAAATAAGGATATTATGATCGGTATTTGGTCTGATATCTTATCAAACTTTGATAGGAATTTTGAGAGTAAGAAGTTTGGGAACTATCAAAATTTAGTAGGATTGTGTTTGTAATGCTATGCATGTATAGTTTGTTGAGTTGTAAGTTTTAGGAATGCCAAACGGTATTCAACGTACTAGCCTTGTTATCACAGTGATAGTTCAAACCAACTATGGCTATTGACCGCAGTAGCTAACGCTTTTGATCAAGGTCAGAAATTTAAAAGGATTAGAATTTGTAACAAAGTGAATAAGCCTATAGTCAGTATAGTGCAATATAGATTCTGTTTAGGGGGTTTAAGATTTTGAGAAGCGAGAGGGATGATGCAGTGTCTTAAAGTGTGCAGGTCTGCAAGATCAAGAGGGAAGCAAATACGATTGCTCATGATTTAGCTCAAATGGCTATGAGGTCTAGATTGTGTGCAGAGTGGAAGTTGTGTGCTCCCGCAGGAATCTCAGACTTGATAGATCAGGAATGTAATCCTCTTTTCCGTAATCAATAAAGTTTCCTCTTTGAAGTCAAAAAAAGAAAGATTTTGAGAAGCGGCTGACTGATAGCCAATTTCTAAGAATCTACAGAAGTACTTTATTTTGTAGAATATATAAGTACAGCTTCTTAGAATACAAATGAAAATTTAGACTATTTAGAGAAGCTTTTTAAAAGAAACTACTGCTATCAAAAGCTCACTAAATATCACTTACAATGTCAGATGTCTCAGGCTGATGGCACTACCACAAAGGAGCGCATCAGTGCCCCCTCATCATTGTCGGTTTGACAAAACCCGACACTGATGATGGTTTTAAACCCCCAAAACAAGTTCGCGCTAAAGACATGTATGCTTCGTCCGGCATTGATGAGGAGACATCAGTGTCGGGTCTTATAATCATCCGACACTGGTTGTTCGACGACACATTATATTAGCGCTTGGTCTTACCACAAACCGGTAGTTTTGAGTAACACATTAGTACCAGATCTTACTATTTAGAGTGAGATGATTGAACTTTTGGCGGGAAAAGACATCGGACATGGCATTGATGATAGGGGATCATCAGTGTCGAAAGATTCGTACCGGGTCTATTTTCGACACTGATACCAGTTACGAACTAACACCGATATCATTTTCTTTTTTTTTAGGAAAAAGAAGATATATTACTCAACAAAGCCATCCATATATACCTACAAGGTGTGAAATACAATTACAGCTATTATCCGGCCAGAAAGCGGCCATGGACTCACTTCTGACACCGATGTCATTTTCTATAATAGTCCGGCGAGCTTGTCGACGACGCGGCCGAGGACCAACCCGATCCCGATCGCGCGTGAGCAAGCTTTAGCTCGCCGACATCGTATGATTCGTATGGGTACTCGGTAGATCATTCATGGCGAGACAGCGGTACGCAACGCCCCGGTGCTCACCCACACACGTTGACTAGCTAGCTAGCTATAGCAAGCATGCAAGCAAGTTGAATCCTACTTTGTTGGCGGCTTGACGTACGCGCATATATGCATGGGTACGTGGGGTTGAGACTTAAGAGCTGAGACGACCAACATCAACACGTTAATTACTCTCTCTACCCACGTCCCTCCTGCAGCTTACTACTCAACCACTATAACGTGTACTAGTGGCAAATAGATACTCTCCTCATTTATCTACTATACTATGCTGTGCTAATTAAGACAAAAGAAAACTAATCATATTGTACGTGCCACATCGTTCGCAAAACAAGAACCATTGGATCATTTACATGCGTCGTCTCGCAATCATCCAATAGACATTATACATCGATCGACAGCTATCATTTCTCTTTGATTATGAGATAACTCAACATTCATTGATCACTTAGTGTAGTACTATACTATAAAAGTTGCTTTGACGATGATTTGCTTCTGCCCGGCCTGTGGATTTTTTTTCCCACCGTTTTATACATGTCGTACGTCTAAATAGCTTTCACAAAAATTAAATTCTCTTAACAAAACAGATAAATATGTAAGTTAAGTAGAAACATAAAACGACAAATTTGACCGCGAATAATGATTTACAGTAAAATTTATTTATTTTTGTTTGAATTCGCACAACGAACTTATTACCACAGTTACAGCTTAAACCATTTTTTCACTTTACACCGAATATACACTAATTTCACTTTGGGCTATCTTTTTTCCTGTCATCGTTGCCGACGAACTTGCACCTAGTAGATGGCGTTGGAGGATTTCGTCAGGGGAGCTCGCCAGTCGCCACCATCAGGCCTAATTTCCTTCGCCGCCGTTTATTGTTTTGTCATATATAGACGATCTGACAGCTGGGCCATTTGGTCCAAACCAAACCGAAAATATTGAGTAAACAAGGCTGGTCAAACGTGAAAAAATTGTGCAAGAAGGGGTTCAAGGGGAAACTTTGGCAAATTAAGAAAACTAATCCAATATGCACCTTACTCTTTTTTGCGTTTCTACTCTGCAAGTCGAATTTGAATCGTTTGCTGAGTGACACATTATATATCGATATGCCTTATTAAAATTTTCTAGACCTTTTAATGAATTTTTTAACGACATGAAAAAACAAGAAGATGTTTTTTCAATGGACAAATAGACTTTCTTCGCTACAACCCCTATAGTAATAGTAGTATGAAAAAATAGGCTCTGTTCGGCTACACCATAATGTACCCCTTGTTGCTGCAACTACAGACACATCATTCTGTTCGAATTGGCTACACTACGATTGAAACAAGTGCAACCGAACAGGGTCCTAGATGATTCAGATTAATTTTACCGATCTACCAATAAAGAGCACCGTAGAATTAGTCTTTTAGTAGTAGTATATCAAACGGCACATGGAAAGAGCTCCGTGAATGATCGGGCGGCAGGCAGGGAGGCAGAGGTAGAAGCAGGGGGCCAACGAAGAGAGCCAACTGCTCTCAGGGCACGTACAAAGATAGAGTCAGATATAAGCTCTACGTTATCTAGAGACTAGTATCCTACAATAGTTAGGATAATATGGTTTCTAATCATTAATATATCCATATACTTTTTCTTACTTTTCTTTTCTTTTTTTCACCACCATGCAACAAAATTTGCTCTAATAAATGCTAAGAGTCGACTCTGAGCCGTTGTCATGCATAACAATCATACTTCTTTCTCTATATCATCAAATTTATTTGCATGGCAATAGAGAGACCACTAATAAAAACTGTTGTATATGCACAACACCTATCTATCACTTCATTCATTGCCGGCCTGTACTTGCAACCTGTGTACTAGTATGAAACAATGGCAGCAGGACTACACTACTTCTCTCGTCCTCGCCGTCGTGCCGTTTATTAATTGATTGCTAGTGCTACGACTCCTAACTTTGCAATCAATTCTCGACCCACCGGCGCCCAAACAGGCACCAACCAAACGAAAGCTAAGTTGCTACAGCCGCTGTTTCGGGAGCTACAGATTCTGAGAAGCCGTTTACGATTTAGTATTAAGTAGCCGACCTATAAAAACAAAAAATAATACTAGGATTTTCAATCTCTAAGTTAGCTCATTTTTATATTCTATTACTATATTAATTCTTACTAGAATTTTTCAATAACATGAACTGCATAGGGAGAATGATTTGAGAGCAACTGCCATAAGTTGACCATATATCCTCAAACATTTAAGCTAAGGTGGGTGTTCTTTCTATTGAAGATGAAAACAAGGTTAGGACACGAAAAACAATTAAATCATTAGCGTATAATTAATTAAGTTTTAATTATTATAAATTTAGAAAATGATTAAAATATTTTTTATATAAAGTTTTCACACAGAATACACTTAGTTGTTTAAAAAACGTGGTACCAAAAATCGAGATGAAATTTACTACTCCCTCCGTTTCTAAATGTTTGACACCGTTGACGTTTTAAGTACATGTTTGACCGTTCATCCTATTAAAATAATTTATGAAATATGTAAAACTATATGTATTTATGAAAGTATATTTAATAGTGAATCAAATGATAGGAAAATAATTAATAATTACTTATTTTTTTAATAAGACGAATGATTAAATATGTTTAAAAAGATCAACACGTTAAATATTTATGAACGGAAGGACTACTGTATCATAGGCAGAAAATAAACTGGGTCTAAGTGTACCACGCATGCATATCACATCATCATATCCGTCCAAAAAGAAGCAGACACAGATCGGGGCCGTCCATTCGACGTGCTACTAGTATGCCGTACAGCTCGTCAACGGCGGCATTTAATTAAGGCTGACGCGTGGCTGTTGCTGCAACATGCACGAATGCAACAGGCCAGCACACAACCGCTGCCTGCCTGAATCCTGAAATCTGTTCTGAGCTCTGAAAAAAATCTGGCACGAGTCATGACGCCGCATGCATTGGATTGGATTGGATTGGATTGATCGATCGATCATGGCTGCATGATTGGATAGGTCCATGCATATGGCAATTCAGGCTGCGGATTAGGATCCAGTGAAGTTGTTATTATAACTACAACTTAAACAGTTATATGTGCATCACACGATCCTGAATGAAAGGTCCGGATAAGCAGCAGTACTATAAAAAAACACTGTAGCAGGCATGACTATTCTGTTGTTACTGTAGCAGTCATCCAAAGCCGTTGGATCATAGAACGAATAGCCAAGATTGTGTGCAGTTACTATTGTGCAGATATAATAGCAACTGCATTTAATCTCAATTTCAAGAGTCCAGTATGGTGGTAAGGTGGTGCGAGGGGATAAATTGTTACTGTATCAAATTCGTGTCAAGAGTTTTATATGAGAGAGGAAGGCTACAACATCCCTAGCCAACTATATGGCCTGTTGGGGGGAGCTTTTAGCTGCTGCAGCTTCTCTCAGAATCAGAAGCTCCCACAAACAGTCTAGCTTTTAGTCTAGATTTTGAGAAGCTATAGTTGTAGAATTCAAAAAATGAACTAGAAGCCAGAAACTTGAAAACCTAGCTTTTCTAGATTCTAAGAAGCTGGCTACCAACCAGCTGCTTCTTAAAATCTTAAGCTCTCCAAACAGGCCCTTAGTATCGTCATTTTTTCACCTATGCTTATACTTATATCGATCAAAATTTAAATTTTTAATCTTAAATTTGGAGTTAATTTTGAAATTTTTATTATTATTTTTCAGCCTTTGCTTTTACATCGTTAAGAACACGTATATAAAAGTTTTATTCATAAACTATTTTTTATTTGTAAATATGTCTTTTTTGCTTTTTCCTCCAATATGCCAACGATGAGGCTTTAGACTTCAACAATAAGCTTTATGAGAAAAATAACATGGCTAAGTATTAATACTGTCCACATGTATATAGCTATTATTTTAGTTTCATAATTATTTACGTTTTAATATAATCTTACATGTCAATACATGATTAATTGAGGTAACTATTTCTATTTTACCCATATTAAATCAACCAAAATATCAGACCATACGGCCCATTGATGAAGCTGAATAGTCATGCACTACAGTACTCAAAGCATTGATATTGAAAACAACAATACCATTAAGATAGTACTACTCCCTGTGGTTTTATTTATTTGACATTCATTAGTTCATTTTTAAACTACTAACAAAATACTCCACAGGGAAGGAGAGAGTAATTAACTACACAGGGGCAAATTCGACATAAAACCTTCTCAGAAATGCTCAAACGCCAGGAATTATATATCATCCACAAAACACATTTGCTATAGCTATATCATTCATTTTGGGACTTTGGGACACTTTGGGTGTACTGTATATTAAATTGGTTATAAATAACGTGACAATTGTTAGTTATAGCTATCAGTTATCTATACCATCGAAGTTACTCTTGATCTGTGTACCGGTACTACTAGTAGTATTATTCATGTTGTCAAGAACAGGAGGAGAGAAGTATACTCCATCTGCATTTAGTAGCATTGTCTGGCCGGCGCGGCGCAGGTGTCAAAATCTGCCCTAGCTGGTGGTGTGTGTGCATCGGTTTGGCATGCACTTACTAGTAAATGTTTGTGTTTATGGACAGTTAGTTTGCAGTTGCAAAATGGCACATACCGTTCTCAGAGTTGGTCCTCATAAAGAGGAAAAATGATAGTATTAGTTATGGGAGTAACACATGTATCTATCGTCTCTACATGATATGCAAAACACGCGTTTTAATTTGCATGTTCCCATGCTGTTACAATTTAACGCAATATGGACATGGTCAATTATAGCACAGTAATATTTCTAGCTGGACCGGTATACCATTTGCATCTGCCATTACCTACTTGCTCCGAGTAGTATAGTAGAAGATATTCTAACATTCATCATGAATCATGTATTCAATCCTTTTTTAAAGATAGTGGATAATAATTATACACAGTCAAAATATAAAAACCTGTTTGGTTTAGATTATTAAGTGGATTATTGCTCCAGGTTATTCACTTGATTATAGAGATGAACTAATTATTTTAAGAAAAAAGTAAACTAGGCAAATAGCTAAAAATGACTCGTCTAAAGCAATAGGAGTACGATAGAAGATTTTTTTTTTAAAAAAAAACGTTTTTTCTAAGCGTAAAGCAAATGATTCATTAAAAAAAACCCGATGAATAAGCTGGAAATTAAGACCACGTACGCGCGGTAGATCGATAGATGCACCAAATCAGTTTCTTGTACAACCGTTCGGTCTAGTACGCAATAGGAGTATATATCTGGTCGTATTTTCCGGCGGATATAGTCATTAATTAATTAGTCCATATATATATACTACATATTTTATCATCATATTGTGTTAATTAATAATCTAGTTAATTAGCCGTCTCCCGAACAAATACCCTAATTACTGTGCCTAGGTGGGCCGTACGTGGGGGCCAACCTAATATGGCGCAGGTAAGTTTCGTCGTCGTCTCCTACACGCGCGTCGTCCCCTTCTTCTCCTTCTCTCGGATCTCTTCTTATAAGTAGAGAGGGAGACGCAGCGTGTGGCATCCAAAGCTCTCTCCCTCTCTCATAGCTAGCTAGAGCATGCAGCTACTAGCTAGCTAGCAAGCTTAATTAGCAGCCACACATTAGAATCACAAAGTGAGAGAGAAGAAGAGCTTCACAAGCTCGATCGAGAGAGCAAACTAAGCAGCCATGGCTGCTCCTCCTCTCTCCTCGTGGCCATGGGCAAGCCTCGGCTCGTACAAGGCATGCATATAATTAATCTCTCTCAACTAATTAGTTTCTTCTTCTTCTTCTTCTACCTAGCTTGGAAAGATGAAGGTTTATTATAGCTAATTAACGTGTGGTTAATTAATGGGGGATGGGTGGGGGTGCAGTATGTGTTGTACGGGGCGGTGGTGTGGAAGGTGGCGGAGGAGTGGAGGCAGCAAGGGGCGGCGGCGGCGGGTTCGTGGTGGCTCCACCTGCTGCTGCTGTTCGCCGCCCGTGGGCTCACCTACCAGTTGTGGTTCTCCTACGGCAACATGCTCTTCTTCACCCGCCGCCGCCGCGTCGTCCCCGACTCCGTCGACTTCCGCCAGGTCGACGCCGAGTGGGACTGGTACGTACGCCCTCCATGCCTCGCCGGCCGTCTCTCTCCTCCTCCGTAGCTAGCTAGTCGCCGGCGGCGTGCATTTGTGTCATACATAGTGTACGTCCTATTCATTTTTAGATTAAGTTTTTTGAGGGGGCCGGAGGAAATATGGCTTTGCATCCAAGGCAAGCAGTGGTCAGTGGTCACCAAGCCCAGAGACACTACTGTACCATCCAGTCATCCACTGTTAGATCAGATCCCAGCTTCAGCCTTCAGAAGAGTTCAGACAGACAGACGCCATGGCTAGCTGCTGCTCTCTTATCTAGAATCATCGTAATTACTACCCATATATGTCACCATTTTTCTGCTCAACCAGCACCAGCAGCAGTAAAATTAGTACCCATATACTTCCTCCATCCATAATATAAAGGATTGTCACTCGTCTTATTAAAAAAAATTTATTAGATGATAAACTAAGTCATAAATAAAATAAATAATAATTTCAATTTTTTTTAATAAGACGAATGGTCAAACAGTGAAAACAATACTCCTCCACCCTAAAATAAATACAGTTTTGCATCGTTATGTGTAATTAATTCTTTTATAAAATTTTAAAATAATACGGATAGTTAAAGGTTGGACACATATATCAACATCTATACTTATTTTTAGGTATTATTTGTTTTTCTTTTTCTGATGGGATTATTATGCATATGCAGGGATAACTTTCTGCTGCTGCAGACGCTGATAGGGGCAACGTTGGTGGGGAGCCCAGCGGTGGCGCGGCAGCAGCTGCTGCTCCCAAGCCTGAAGCAAGCGTGGGACCCACGCGGGTGGGCCATCGCGCTGCTGCTGCATGTGTTGGTCGCTGAGCCGCTCTTTTACTGGGCCCACCGGGCCCTCCACCGGGCCCCACTCTTCAGCCGCTACCACGCCGCTCACCACCACGCCTCGGTCACCACACCATTGACAGGTACTCTACACCTGTAGTACTCCTGTACTCGATACCATACTCACCCAACAAAGTTTAGGGGTATAAAAAGGGAGTGTATTTATTCCTATTTATGAACTGTTTGGTGTACCAAATTTGTTTTGAAAATTCTCGTTGGAACTGTGAACCAGTTTATGTATGATGTTTTGTTGTCTTAGTGAGTTGCAGCAGATATTTTGAAACTTAATGTTGGTTTTGGGATGGATTTTGAAGTGTTTTATTCGTCGTAGTTTGTTTTCTAGCATTGACTTTTAAACAGTAAATAATAAAAATATAAAAGTTTACGTATAGATTATTTTTTCCTGCTTCGTTCATATTTCTACATTGATTAACCAATCAGAGTGGTAGAATTCATGAAGATTAAATTAATTGAGACTAGCCTAAAATTTTAATTTTAAAACTTAATTTTGAAATTGATTTAATTATTTTATCGCGATCCATCTTTTAGCAATATTTTTTTATGTCTTTTATCATTATAGATATAAAAATTTTATCTATAATATATTTTTAATTATACTCCTAGTACGTCTCATACGGTTATAGCGTTGTAGGAGTACAATTTTGACTGGCTGATGATAAGCATTTCCTCTGTGTTACGTTGGTTTGCAGCTGGATTTGGGACGCCACTGGAGAGCCTGCTGCTGACGGTGGTGATGGGGGTCCCACTCGCAGGGGCCTTTCTGATGGGGGTAGGGTCCGTGGGCCTGGTCTATGGACACGTCCTTTTGTTTGACTTCTTGAGGTCCATGGGCTACAGTAACGTGGAGGTGATATCCCCTAGGGTCTTCCAGGCTGTTCCTCTTCTCAGATACCTCATCTACACCCCTACGTGAGTAAAAAAATAATAATAATTTTATAATATATTTTTTTCTAATAAATACTTCTCTATTCATAACTTTTGGTAAATTGGATTGAAAATTATTTTAGTTGACCACCGATATCTTGTAAATCGTTTGATTCAATGAATGGGAATTATATGCTTATATTTTTTTAATAGCTATCAGTTTATTTTTAAAATAGGAGTGATCGGACTAAAACAATGCAAGGTCAAAATTATCAAGTATTGTAAAATGGAGAAAATAAGTAAATTGTTTTTGTCTGAGACAGTTAGTTAAATAAAAAAACCTAACTTTATAAGCTTGAGATACTAGTACTAATTATGCTGCACTTCATTGAATGGACAGTGCTGCTATCTGCTTAATTGCATCTGTCATTTGGTCACTATCCTAGTGTTGTTAGCTGCACTGCTAATTGGTTGTTAGAGAAAAGTTGATTAATTAGTCGGTGTTTGTATGAAGAGGTGATACAAGTAATTAAAATCGATTTGATTGTTCTAATGCATTATGCATATGGATTTAATTGCGCAGGTACCTGAGCCTGCACCACAGGGAGAAGGACTCAAACTTCTGCCTGTTCATGCCTGTTTTTGATCTCCTGGGGGGCACCCTCAACCACAAGTCATGGGAGCTGCAAAAGGAGGTCTACTTAGGTAGGGTGCACGCCTAATTAGTGCATTTTATTATGCCTTTTGCTTCAAGAAACAAGAATTATATTCAGTTATTGCTACAAGACCCATAAAAAGAAACATTAACAATTGGAATTAATTCCTGCAAAATTCCCAAGCCCCGAAAATCTTGAATATTTTTCCAAAACAAAAAACCCATAAGAAACATTAACATTTGGAATTATTTCCTTCCAAATTCCCTAAAAATCTTGAAGGTTTTCACAATAAAAAGACCCATAAGAAACATTAACATTTGGAATTAATTCCTTCCAAATCCCTTTACAATTAAAAAAAATAAGATTTGGAGGGAGAGACGTTACTTCAAATATTTTTTTAAAAAGAAACTATGAACATGTGGGGATTGAACACAAGCGTATCTTAGTGTTGAAATCACACATGTCTTATCATTTCACTATCGAGAGCTTGACGGTTTTACAATAATATTATTTCGTGAAAAATGGCAATTGGCTGATGTAGGCAAGAACGATAAGGCGCCGGACTTCGTGTTCCTGGCACACGTGGTGGACATCATGGCGTCGATGCACGTGCCGTTCGTGCTCCGGTCGTGCAGCTCGACGCCGTTCGCCAACCACTTCATCCTCCTCCCCTTTTGGCCGGTCGCCTTCGGCTTCATGCTGCTCATGTGGTGTTGCTCCAAGACCTTCCTCGTCAGCTCCTACCGCCTCCGCGGCAACCTCCACCAGATGTGGACTGTCCCCCGCTATGGGTTTCAGGTATAATCACAAACGACCAATATAATTTAGAATAGTTTTAAATTGTGTCATATCTCGCACCAATATAACATGAGACAATATTTTAGAATTATGCCCTTGTTTCGTTCCAAACTTTTTTTAAATTTCTAACTTTTTCATCACATCGAAACTTTCCTACATACACAAACTTCTAACTTTTCTATCACATCATTTCAATTTCAAGCAAACTTCCAATTTTGGCGTGAACTAAATACACCCTATGTGAGTATACGATTGTATCGAGAGGACAACTGAGATATCATGGATTGATCCTAGGTTGTCCATCATTCAATTGGTAGAGGTGTTGTGGTACCATACTATTCAATGGCACCTCTCTCGCAAGTACTTGTACAGTACAGTAGTAACAACAATGGTTAATGTGTGGCTTTAACTTGCAGTCCCTATAGAAAAAACTGCATGTGATTGCAGTCCCTATAGGAAACTGCATGTGATTCGGTTTTGTGTAGGC
The DNA here is from genome assembly GCA_000338895.3 of Oryza meridionalis. Lineage (NCBI taxonomy): Eukaryota > Viridiplantae > Streptophyta > Magnoliopsida > Poales > Poaceae > Oryza > Oryza meridionalis. Next base: position 4,434,879 of record CM002525.2, on the reverse strand, counting down.
CATCTGAACTTGTGAATTGATTCTGACATTGGCGCCATGTATGCAAATGCACAGTACTTCATACCGGCGGCGAAGAAAGGCATCAACGAGCAGATCGAGCTGGCCATCCTGCGTGCAGATCGGATGGGCGTCAAGGTGCTCAGCCTCGCCGCTCTCAATAAGGTCAGTTGTTTTACAAAAGATCTGGTTCGTTTCAGCTATTTTTTTCGATTATTATCACGAATTATTTATTTATTTATTTATTCACGTCACCAAGAATACATTTTTTTAATATTTATTTATTAAAACATTTAATTTATGTATACTCATATAGATAATCGTTATAATAATAGTCCAATAATTTATGTATATTTAATATTTGCTACCTGTACATGTCTTGTCTCTTCCATGCCTCAACTTTTTTTTTCCTTTTCCTTTATCACTTTCTTGCAATGACACAAACACATCCATGCCTCTTTCTTGATCGTAATGTGCCGTGTTATGCATATAGTTGGGCAGTATTGGATATACAGCATGTATAATAAGCTACGTACAGTATCACTGCTGATGATTCAGTATGGGTGTTCTGTTTTTCCTCATCTTTCTTCAACTTTCTCCCTGTCATTTTCAAAAAAGAAAAAAAAAGAGAGTATGTGATGCTCCTGTCAGTCTCTTTGCTGTTCATGTGTCGCCCATACAGTTGGGCAGCATTGGTTATTTAGCACAGACTACCGGAACCAATTCATCAGCATTTATGATGGGCATGTGAAATCCTTAACTGATTCAACGTTGAAAATGGCGGCGAAGAAGGAAATGCGACCGTGACGCGTGTAATCGGAGTAGATGCAGCGGTGGCTAGCTCATAACTAAAAAAAATCTGCGTTAATTATTCAGACAGTTGAAAGTTCAGGAATTTCATCTGATCAGCACTGAACAAAATCTTTAGGCTATCAATCCAACATTACTGAAAAATCAAAATGCAGTGCAACGATCTGGTCCTAACTGAAACTCTCTGAATCTTTTTTATATTTTGGTTTGGTTTTTCTTGTTTCTGTCAGAACGAGGCACTGAATGGAGGTGGCACGCTGTTCGTGAACAAGCACCCGGAGCTGAGGGTGAGGGTGGTGCACGGCAACACCCTGACGGCGGCCGTGATCCTCAACGAGATCCCCAGCAACGTCAAGGACGTATTCCTCACCGGCGCCACCTCCAAGCTCGGCAGAGCCATCGCCCTCTACCTCTGCAGAAAAAAGATCAGAGTCCTGGTTCGTGCTCTGCTGCCTGTCTGAACTCTGAACTGAACCCAAAAAAAAGAGAAAAAAAAACTCTGTGTTAATTCACAGCATGATTAGATGACTATGTGAAACAAGAGGTTGATTGCAAGATTGGGATTGATGGTTCTGTGTGCTAATCTTTTTTGGTTTTAGATGTTGACATTGTCGTCGGAGAGGTTTCTGAAGATTCAGAGGGAAGCACCGGCAGAGTTCCAGCAGTACCTCGTGCAGGTCACCAAGTACCAGCCTGCACAAAACTGCAAGGTAAATTCACTCACTGGCATTTCAGTAATTCAAGGCTGTGTCCATGATGTGATTGTCCTCATTTTCTTTCATCGAGTTTTATGCACCAACCAGTTAACCCCAAAAACATAGACTTTTGTCAGAGTCGTATTGTCATGCTGGCCAATTAACCCCAAAATGTTATATTTTTGTCCCAGTTGTATGCACTGACCTGATCACCGAAAGTTTAGTTTATTGTTTCTTTTTTTTAAGTTGTATGCACTAGCTAGTTCGATGGAAAAAGCTAAGGGTAAATTTACCATCTAAGAAGTACTAGGAGTTACCGTATTTTCTGATGTAAAATTTAGTACTTCCGAATACGAGATATCTCAAGATACTAAATATTTTTAATGTAAGATTTAAAATTTCTCAGAAGCTAAAGTTGGATGGATGGCGTTGTTGCAGACGTGGCTGGTGGGGAAGTGGCTGTCGCCGAGGGAGCAGAGGTGGGCACCGGCGGGGACACACTTCCACCAGTTTGTGGTGCCGCCGATCATCGGGTTCCGGCGAGACTGCACCTATGGCAAGCTCGCCGCCATGAGGCTCCCCAAGGACCTCCAGGGCCTCGGCTACTGCGAGGTATTTCCTCCGTTTCATATTATAATTAACTTTAAACCATTTTTTTAAATAAAACTCTTTTCAAGTTTAACTAAATTTATAGAAAAATTTTTTGTCCATTCTTCATTTTTTCTTCTCCTTCTACTTCTTTTCCGAGCTCGCTGATATGGCCGGCCGGCGATCGCCGGGAAACATATGTGTGCAGTACACGATGGAGCGCGGGGTGGTGCACGCGTGCCACGCCGGCGGCGTGGTGCACTTCCTGGAAGGGTGGGAGCACCACGAGGTGGGCGCCATCGACGTCGACCGGATCGACGTCGTCTGGAAGGCGGCGCTCAAGCACGGCCTCACGCCGGCGTGACCGCCGCCGACGAGGCCAGCGGCGAAGCCAACGAGAACGGCCGGCGATCTTGTGGGATTTGGTGTGCTGTAAGATAGAAGAAATGTACGAGGAAAAACGATTTGCCGTGGGATTTAAATTAATTAAAATTTAATCAAACTCCCTATGGCATCTCTTGGTTTGGAAATAGTCAAGTCATCTCTTGTGGCAAACGGATGGTGGCAAATGCCCTTATTGCTTCTGGCCGTCTTTGAAACTAGGAATATAACATAGTAAAGCACACAACTCGTGGTCTTCTTTGCCGCAAAATAATCATTTCAATTTCCATAGGAACTGTGAAAATAAAAATGTCGAACAGGACCCGTCGAAACATGAATTCGGCAATAATAAAATGGGGTAGTGCACGAGACCTAAAAGTGGATGGATGCGGAGACAAAGGATTTAGACAAGTTCAGGCCCTCTCGATGAGAGGTAATACACTACTCCTGTTTGAGAATTTGAATCCGCCGGGTATAGTATGGATCTGACGATCATATGTGCTCATACCTCCTAGAGTTATATAAGATGGGAGGCAGGATTACAAGATAGAAACCTTAACCAATATGGTATCGGTTTCCTAAATCTACTTTACAATATTATCAAATCAGGACTCTAGGCCGTTCCATAATATACAAGGAAACGTAATACCCAAGTCATGATCTGTTACATATTTCATAGATATAAGTTATCCCCTATAACTAGTCGGATAACCATGCCATGTGGGTATGGGGTACCCATAATCTCCACAGTAGCCCCTGATACCTTCACAGTCGAAAAGATATTCTTCTCTCGAACCTGATTACTCCAAAGCCGAGTGCTTCAATCATCTTTGCCATGGTGTCCCGAGTACTTTTACCAAATCTGAAGACTGTGGAGGGCTGAAAAATAATTAAATGAAATTTTAGGTGCATCGACTAGATGCACCTAATAGGTGTAGCCCCCGACTATGTGGTTAGTTGAGCAAACTGAACATATAGTCAAGGAGTAAATAATCCAACCAACTGAGGTTTTTTGATAATTATAGTCAACTAAGTGACTTGATAGCATATGCGGTGTGAATCCCCGAATAACATGCTCCCGAATAATAAATCTTTCGGGTGATATAGACCAAGTGTAGCTCATATGAATAGCTTCTGGTCTGAGTAATTATCCCTTATGGGATACTCCAAAATAGATATAAAAATTGAATCCCGACTGGCGCAAGTATTCGGTTGATAGCCCTTACGGGGAATAATGATTAGTCCAGTCTTCGAGCATAGAAAATAATCTCAGGACTATGAGTGCATGTTGCCTGTATCTAGAACAAAATCCAACTTGAAGGTATGATCCTTGTGTTTGAGTTGATAAGCCCCGGAGCATATATAGCTTGTCCTTCTGTCATAGTCAAAATTGTCTATTGGCAACAGCTGATGCAGTCAATATGGAGACGAAATGACTAACATGAAGACGATATTGCTCATCAGAAGTGACGGAAGATGTTAGTGGTAGTAAAAACAGTGACACCAATCAAAGGTGATGAAGTTGCATAGTCATGGAGGCGAAGAAACCAGTCGGCAGCAGTCAGGTTAGCCAACAATGAAGATGAAGGCGCCCAGCGATAAAGTTGTGTAGCCATGGCAGCGAAATAATCAGTCGGTGACAGACGAGGCAGCTGGTGAAGAAGATGAAGATGCCCATTAGTGGCGACATAATAAGCCATCCGTGAAGGCGAGGATACCGGTCGGTGGTGACGAAAGCAAGCCGACGGTGAAGATGTAGACACGCATCAAAGGCGATGACGAAATCCACCAATCATGAAGATGAAGAAAATAGTCGGCGACGACAAACGCAACCGACATTAATGATGATAAGCAGCAATCATAGATGATCGACTATGATGACGAAGTTGCCCATCAAACAGCAGCAGAGTAGGCTATGTTGAAGAGGCTTGACAGGATGTTGATGAAGATGACGATGTCGGTGATCCAGTCAATAGCGATGTAGCAGCCGATGATAACGATGAGATTCTCTATCGGCAGTTTGCGTAGTAGGCCAACCGTGAAGACGAAATAACAAGTCGGCGATGAAAGTCGGTGATGACAAAAGCAACCGACGACGAGGACGTAGTCACCCCTTAGCAACGGCGAAGACATCAGGGCCAATGAAGTAGATGTGCTGGTGATGATGTCAATAACAACAATCCATCAAACTATTGAGAAGAAATCCATGCTCAAGTAGTTTCCTTGGCGCGAGCGTGTGTATAACGAAGATTGATGCAAAGCTCCTTGATTTATGAAGATGGCAGTAGAACTTGGGTTATAGCTGTTGCAGATGCTTCACTTGGAGGAAAGTAGATGCCGTTGTCTAACTCGTCAAAACTGAGCTGATTGGTTGATAACTCCAAACTCCCGAACATGTAGATTAAATCTCAAACTTGATACTGGAAAAATTTGGAGTAGATTGTGACGGCGTGAAGAAGCCAAAATTGCCGGTGTAATAATTGGAGTCGCTGAAATTAAATGTCGGCTCTAAAGCGAAGACGAAGATAATAACTCCCCGAATTGACTCGTTGATTGATTGATTGCTTCATTTTGACATAAAGCTTGTCGAATTTTGAGAGTCTTGTATTTGTGTAGCCCCTGACTCTTTGGTTAGTTGAGAAACAACTGAACATAGAGTCGAGAACTGTAGCTTCTTGTCGTCGAGTAGTCATTACTTGAGTGAAGATACGTGTTGAAGATGTCCGAGTAGGAATATTGAAGATTGGAACACCACTTGTTGTAGTAAAATAACATGGCATCATATTTGGTGACGTATGACGAGATGTCGAAACTCTTGTAGTCGTCGTGGTTGGTGAAGTAGCAAAGCTTGCGAAGTAGAGGCAATAGAGTTTGCCGGTGCCAAAGATAATAAAGATGAAGTTGCTCCACCATGGTGACAAAGCAGTCAGCGACGGAAGAAGTAGAATGATGACGAAAATGCGCAGCCATGGAGGTGAACAAGCCAGTCAACAGCAGACGAGACGACCGGTGGTGAGGACGATAAAGCCAATCAACAGTATCAGAATCATGCAGCCATGGAAATGAAGAAACCAGTCGGCAGCAGACATAGACAGCTTGTGTTGAAGATGCTGACGCCTATTAGCGGTGGTGGCGACGTGGCCAGCTGGGAAGACGATAGCACCAGTTGGCGTCATATGAGGTGGCTGTTCGGTGAAGATGTAAACATCCAACAACGGCGGCATAATAGGCCAGCCGTGTAGGCGAAGACACCAGTCGACGGCGATGAAGGCAAGCCGGCAGTGAAAACGTAGATGCGCAACAACGGCGACATAATAGGCCAGCCGTGCAGGCGGAGACACCAGTCGGCGGCAGCGAAGGCAAGCCGGTCGGTGAAGACGTAGACGCCCAACTAGGGCTGTCAACGAGCCGAGCTCGAGCGAGCTCGCCTGCCTAGGCTTGAGCTCGATACAAGCTCGAGCCGAGCTCGAGTCGAGCCTATAAAATGTTCAAGCTTTCAAACAGGCTCGGTTCGAGCTCGATCAAGCTCGAGCTCGACTACCGAGCTCGATTTTTAATTAGAACAATTTATATTTCAAAGGATATTTTTTAAAAAATAAATAATTAATTGTTTATCATATTAGTAGAAGAGAAAAAAGAATAAAATAAATATATGATGCCAATATAAGACATACAAATAACATATTTGATCTACCAATTTATTAAATAGCAACAAAAAATCATATATTACTAAGCTCGTTAGAAGCTCGAGCTCGGCTCGACAAAGCTCGCAAGCTTTGGGACAGGCTCGGGCTTGGCTCGTTTGGAGCTCGAGCCGAGCTCGAATCGTGCCTAGGACGAGCCGAGCTCGAGCAGCTCGCGAGCCTCGAGCTTTTTTGACAGCCCTACGCCCAACCACGGCGGCATAATAGGCCAACCGTGTAGCCGAAGACACCAGTCGGCGGCAGCGAAGGCAAGCCGGTCGGTGAAGACGTAGACGCCCAACAACGGCGGCATAATAGGCCAGCCGTGTAGGCGAAGACACCAGTCGGCGGCGGCGAAGGCGAGCCGGTCGGTGAAGACGAAGACGCCCAATAACAGCGGCAGAATAGGCCAGCCATGTAGGCGAAGACACCAGTCGGCAGCGGCGAAGGCAAGCCGGCCGGTGAAGACGAAGACGCCCAACAACAGCAGCATAATAGGCCAGCCGTGCAGGCGGAGACACCAGTCGGCGGCGGCGAAGGCAAGCCGGTGGTGATGTTCTGACTGATCCATTCCTGAAGCGTAGGAGATAAGCTTAAAGCCATGAATCCCTTTTATGGTATTCTGGATCTGGATCCTACAGAACAAACAGATAGGATGAGTAGTATCTGATGTAAATATAATACTCAAGAAAAAATCAAGTATTTTAAAATATTTATAAATATATATTTCTACACTTGTCAATTTTGATTTCCCCGAGCAGATGACTCCTTCCGTTTAAACACTCTGCCCGACTAGTCATAGCCCCCAAGCACCGGGAGTTGGCCTAGGCACTTTCCAAACATGCATATGAGTGACATGAGTTCGTCATTAATGGAACAAAGTTTCACGAATCAGAATTTACTACTCGAGTATTTTTGCAATTGTTAAGAGCAGAAAATAAATTTATCTTATCTCCATGATTTTGATTTATTTCCGATTAATACTTAGCACCTTGCGTTACTCGGTCTGTCCAACGAGCCCCCGGGTGCTAGGAATCGGCCCAAAGGCAACTATCCATCGACAAACCAAACGGAAAGCATAGGAAGATAGAACTCCATAACTCGATAGGCACTTTTGTACTCAGATTATATCACAAGCAATCAAGATAAATATTACGAAATTTGTTGAAAAAATATGATATAACATCTATAGCCCCTGACTCACTAGTCAACGGCGAACTAGTTGATGTAGTGAGGCAGAGGAAAAGGAAAATATCATATAAGAAAAAATGATGACTTAGCTTTGTAATATTCCTCTTGATGATGGTAGAGGTGGCTAATGTGGGAACAAAGTCGTCCATCAATGGCAATGAAAACACCAGCCGTGGAGGCAGCCTAGGAGGTCGGCGGTGAAAATGTGGACGCCTATGAACGGTGGTGTGACCAACCAACCGTATAGGCGAAAACACCAGTCGGCGGCGACGGAGGCAGGTCGGCGGTGAAGTCGTAGACGCCCAACAACGGCGGCATAATAGGCCAGCCGTGCAGGCGAAAACACCAGTCGGTGGCGGCGAAGGCCAGTCGATCGGTGAAGACGTGGACGCCCATGAACGGTGGTGTGACCAACCAACCGTATAGGCGAGGACACCAGTCGGCGGCGACGGAGGCAGGCCGGCGGCAAAGTCGTAGACGCCCATGAACGGTGGTGTGACCAACCAACCGTATAGGCGAGGACACCAGTCAACGGCGACGGAGGCAGGCCGGCAGTGAAGTCATAGACGCCCAACAACGGCGGCATAATAGGCCAGCCGTGCAGGCGGAAACACCAGTCGGCGGCGGCGAAGGCCAGCCGGTCGGTGAAGTCGTAGACGCCCAACAACGGCGGCATAATATGCCAGCCGTGTAGGCGGAGACACCAGTCAGCGGCGACGGAGGCAAGCCGGCGGCGAAGTCGTAGACGCCCAACAACAGCGGCATAATAGGCCAGCCGTGTAGGCGGAAACACCAGTCGGCAGCGACGGAAGCAAGCCTGCGGTAAAGTCATAGATGCCCAACAACGGCGGCATAATAGGCCAGCCGTGTAGGCGGAAACACCAGTCGGCGGCGACGGAGGCAAGCCGGCGGTGAAGTTGTTGTTGCTATCAGCAATGGCAGTGGTGAGGACAAGCCGGCGGAGTAGACTCGCAGCCGATCGACCAGAAAGCTGAGACGCCTCGAGTCCATAACCAGCATCGATCGCCTCAGTAGTGCCGCGCAATTATATGCGAACAACAAAAAAAATAATAAGAGATTAATCTGTGATTAGAAATCACTTGTAAATAATGATAGATTGGAAGAAAAGGACCTGGACGACGTCGGAGATTAAACCGTCGAACTCGCCGAGATCAGTCTCCCTAACTGGATTGGATCTGAGTTGGAGAGAACGAGCTTAGAGGAGTTCCCCGTCGATGCCTGCAGCGATGCAGAGCTCCGGGTATCTTTGGAGCAACATCTCGGCTTTTTGGCACAATATATACATGCAAGCAAATACAATCGTGATCAGATTAGCATAGGAATTAATGCATCTACGCAGTTGATTATGGGAGAAAGTAAGCAAGTTAATTTGTTTGCTCCCTCCATGGCTTGCATGCTCCTGTGTGCACGTTGGTTATCCATGCAAGGTTTCAGTTAGCGGCATGGGAGTAGATTCTAATTCCTCGAGGGGATATCCCCTCGTATATCTTTTTCTTTCAAATTCGATGCAAATAGTTGTGAAAAATTCTAAAAAAAAGTTAACAATGTAGAGTATAATGATACCTACTAGTCCACCAAAATTCAAGTTCAAATTCGATCTACACATCGAGAAACAAAAAAGACAAATTTAGATATAAACAGTATGCTACTATTTATACGCTGAATTTGTCTTTTTTATATCTTGACGCGTGAGTTGAGTTTGGAATTAAGATTTTGTTGAGTTGTATATATGTGTTGTATGAATGTTGTCAAATTTTTTTAGAATTTTTCATAACCGTTTAGATGGTTTTTAAGTAAACGATGGAATATCCCCTCGAGGGATTAGAATAGTTTCCCGCATGTCAATCGAATCAACACATGCATGTGCTTGCTCCTGGTGGCCGGGCGTTCCTCGGCCCAACTAACGGCATGGCCATCTGCGTGGGAAGGAGAAGTACTCGGCAACGGTTAGGCAGGAGTGGATGACGATGATAATAGACACGCCTTGATCTCAACCAGCATGTGGAAAACAACAAAACACCAAGAAATCAAATAACGATTAAAAATTAATCTAATAAAAATTAGATTGGAACGATAAACCCGATTAAAGATTTGAGCCGTCGAAATTGATGAGATTGATCTCGGGGTTTCTTCTGAAGTTGATTCCATCGCACTTTTCAACGGGTAATTCGACGCAACCCCTACCTGGCGCGCCAACTGTCGAAACATAAATTCGACAATAATAAAAGGGGTAGCGCACGAGACCTAAAAGTGAATGGATGCGGAGACAAAGGATTTAGACAGGTTCAGGCCCTCTCGATGAGAAGTAATACCCTATTCCTGTTTGGGGATTTGAATCCGCCGGGTATAGTATAGATCTGACGATCATATGTGCTCGTGCCCCCTAGAGAGGGGGCTACCCACCTTATATAGGATGAGAGGCAGGATTACAAGATAGAAATCTTAACCAATACGGTATCGGTTTCCTAAATCTACTTTACAATATTATCAAACCAGGACTCTAAGCCGTTCCATAATATACAAGAAAACGTAATACCCAAGTCATGATCTATTACATATTTTATAGATATAAGTTATCCCTTATAACTAGTCGGATAACCATGCCGTGTGGGTATAGGGTATCTATAATCTCCACAGGACCCGAAAAGAATTGGGCAATGGTTGATTGACCATTGTTAAAATACAGTGAATTGTACGTTCTTCCTCGGCCGCTTAAACTCTGCGTTTAAATTGGTTGGCACATACAGCTTAATCTTGCCACTTCAGAGTTCAGACATCACATGATCAAGAAATGAAAAGCCCACTCTAGAATGGCCCATGATCAACACAATCAAAATTAGTTGGGCTTCTGGTGATCCCAAACACCCAGCCCAAATTCAGTTCAGTACAACAAGTCTCCATGTGAGTCTCACTGTAGCAAGGAGACCTGCAGAGCTGTTGCTGCAGTTCAGGGACAGCACCAAAATCTTTTTGCCTTTTTCTTCTCTGTCACAGGCAAATGCCCATATCTGCCTACCACTGACAGAGAGCTAAGGGACAGGATACAGGCATGGCTGCATGGATTGGACACCAAGATCCAGCATCCACATGATGCTTGATTCTGAATTTCACATTCTCCCCTGCATTGAGTGTTTCAGATCTCTGTATCTGTATAGATGTAACAATTTTCTTTGCCCCTAGGGATCGTAGTTTCCCCTCTAATTCAATGAAATAGCACAAGCTCGTGCTGGTTGCCTTAAAAACAAAAAGTGTTTGAGATCTCTCAGTTCTACACTTCTTTTTTTGCGAGGAAGTTCTACACATTGCTGTTGACACTACAAGCTTGCAACAACATAGTATCAGATGAACTACATATCTGTTTCCTTAATTGTTGTGAAATGCGGTTCGCGTGTAAATGGCAGGTGGTTCAGACATAACTGAAACATGGTTTAAAGAAACACTGTTTCAGAGTTTCTGTGGACTGAAATTAACACCTGAAGTTAGTTAATTCTTCAGAAGTATTGGGCTGAAGATTAGCTTAGAACACAGTTTCGAACTTTCAGGTGTACAAGCATTTGAAGTTAGTTAATTCTTCAGAAGTATTGGGCTGAAGATCAGCTTAGAACACAGTTTCAGACTTTCAGTGTACAGGGGTATAGAAAAAGGTGTAATTTCAGTACTATCTACTTATCTCTCTGCATTATAATTAATCAATTTCACTTTTACTTCTGGTACAAAAGTGGCTACTACAATTAGTACCACCAACTTACAAATTTGCTCTCATTCATCTCTGAACAGTACAAATCTTGATCTACTCTCCACCACTCTTCCACTTCTATTTCTCCGGGCACTTCTGCACTTGCTTATCAAGTGTGATCAGGGACATAAATCTGATCACCCTCTTGGATATTTCTCCAATATCTGCAATACATTCTGCTCTCTTTTCAGAATCACATCCTACTAGCATGGGTTCTCCGTTTCACCAGAGATCTGAACCGTCCGTTCCTTCAATTGTGCAAGCCCACCTGCATGATAGAACAAGAACAAGTCACAAAAACAACCCAATACAAACTACCAACAAAAAGAGTCAAAACAATTTCAAGAACATCAAGAAGATCTATCTGCAAAAAAAATTCAAGAATCAAACAAACCTGAAGAAGAAGATGCATTGGATCTCCGCGCCATGGCGGCTCTCGAGACGCGGCGGAGAACGTCGACCTGGGCGTGCAGATGAACGACGTAATCCATGGCCTCGTGCAGCAGCGAGATCTCGTCGGCGATGAGCTCGCCTCCGGGTATCATCCTCCTCAGCACATTGGCCCTCCTCTTCACCAGCCTCCTCGCAACCTCACTACTACTACTCATCAATGGCGTCCTCCTCTTCACGATGCTCTTGAACCTCCTCACCTTCCCTTGGCATGGAAATGTAGTTCTCGGCAGCGACGATGACGATGAAGATGAAGATGAAGAAGAAGACGATGATGATGCCAAGATGGCATGTGGCCACCGTGCTGCTCCGGCGATGCCGGTGCGGGCAGTGGCCATGGCGATGTCGGCGGAGGACTTGATGGCACGCCTCCTCTCACTCAGGGTCGGCATGGCCTTGTTTTTAGAGTTTTTGAGGCTTGAGAGGAGGTTCTTGAGGAAGCTTTGCTTGAAGGTGGCCATGGTGGTGGTGCTAGGGCCTCTCATGGTGGATTTTGGTGAGGAGAGAAGCTAAGAAATGGAGATGGCTCCTCTAGGCTGTAGCTAAGCTAGGTTGGCAGAGGTAGCCATGGACACCATGGTTGCTTATATATGTACATCCATGGAGAGAAAGGAGAAATGGCGCCATGTGGTGTGTGAGCTAGCTAGCATGCAATTGCCACTGTTTTTGTGGTCCTCTAAATTACATCTTTTCTTTCTCCTTTTCTGCTCATGCCACATGCTACATTGTGGTACGATTGAATATTTGGACACCCCCATTTTAATTAATCAGTTTCAAATCAATCAATTAATAAATTAATTAAAACAGTTAAATGGCCAAAAATCAAGATAGTGCACGGTGCAACAGCTAGCTAAGCTAGGCATGGTAGCTGATAATTAAATGATAAACATGTGCAGTAGTAGCTACCTAGTAGTTGATCATGTTGGAGAATACAAGGTATATATATCTTCTCCATTTTTCTAGTGCAAGTTATGTACTCACATGACGAAAATACGTGCAATGACAAGTACAAGTGTGAACAAATGCATGTACTTAATTAATTAATTGTTAATATAGAGATTTTTTTTCCATGACACACTATCTATAGTATCTGACAGTATTTTGGCTGAATGATCCAGATAGGAGAGGGTCCCAATTAAGCTGAGAGAGAGAGAATTAGAATAGGGGCAAAGCAAGACGCACATGGCGGCACATGTAGCGTCGCCTCCCGAGTTGGAAAACCTTGTGGAGTTATGAAGCGAACGTAGGTGTGTTGGCATGCATCTTGTGTGTGTGAGTGTGTGCTGTCTTTGCTTCACAGGCGGTTTGTAGACTTGTTATGCAGGCATCGAAATCGGGGAAACTATTCTAAACTTCCGAGAGGATGTTTTCTTGTTATTTGCATATCACTCAAACAGTTATGAGAAAATTTGAAAAATTTTAAGAAGATGTATTATATGTGATATATCACTTCACAAACATATTACGTAAAATTCAACTTCTACATGTCGCAATTTAAAAAAAAATAATTTTGACTGTGAATATGCGTTAACTAGCTGTAGTTTAATTTGTTTTTTTTTTCGTTACGACACGTAGAAGTTGATTTTTAAGTTGCATGTTTAGACTTTATCTAAAAAGTTTGATACCTTCCAAGTACCTAAAATTTCTCATTTAACAATGTTCAAACAAGGAGTGTCCGACTATCTTGAAACAATTTCACCCTAGTTAATTATGATGGTTTCGCATTGAGGATTAATTTTCTGGCAAACAAAATTGTGATAACTTAATTTCAGACAACAAGCCAGGATTAAAACGCAAATATTCGGAAAGGATCTAATATCAAATAATTAAAAGGGGTGATGTTTCGAATCCAGGTAGACTAGCCTGCCACCTTGTGAAGCTAGCCGGAAAACCCCTGGACGTAATTCAATATCTAGAACGATCGAATTGCCCACATATATATATATATATATATATATATATATATATATATATATATATATATATATGTAATTCCTTGCATCTGAACAATTAAGTACCTAAATTTGCAATATATAGCATGAGAAATTGATCACTACCAGAAAACCAACTTTTGCCTACCGTTCTTCAATACATGAGTACATGACCAGCTTGGCTTGGCCTAGCCAGGCTAGCTTTTTGTGTGTTTTAGCCGGTAGTAGTGTACATGCTTTGAGAAAGGAGGAGATGATCAGCTGTGTGACCTACCTAGCTAGCTCACATGACGGCCACATGGGTTTCCTCTCCAAACTCGGAGCGAGCACATGACCCTTTTTCCAATCACCTCCTACCTCGATCACTTGATCGATCGTGCAATAGCTGTGCTTGCATGGTAGTAGTACCATGTTGGCATATATCCTTGGACTTGCACCATTTCGACATTCAGGTGCAGTTCTCGTTAACAAATATCGTGTTTTGATATCGTCATCAGCACGTTTAGATCTTCTATGATGTTCTTCTTTATAACAAGTGCGCTCATCTCAATATATATGAAATCTCTGAATTAATGCCTCCCAGTTCATGCAAGGTCAGCTTGTTCTTCTGATGAATCTTGATGTGTGTTGATCATGCAGCAATTGTCACTGCAAATTGATGATGTGCAGCATGCAGCATATGGGGTCTTGCAGTTGCAGGCATTATGGAGCATGCACCCATGTGATGTGATATATTGTGATGTGAGCTAAGGTTTTAATACGGCTACTGGAGAGAGAGATATCTGTCCTGATGTCGATCACATGAGAACCGAGCCAAGCAAATCGCAACAAAATAGTTTAATGAGATCGTTGGATACATCATACATGCAGTGATCATACATGATCACCATCAAACTCTGAACATAATGGTACTCGATCGTGTTCAATCAGAAAACGCGGTTGTACTAAAATTGCGAGATAATTTCCAGAACGACGTGATTAGAAGAAAGTACTCCCTCCGTCTTACAAAGAGTCATTCTGATTTCAGCATTCAAAGTATTTTGTCCGACAAAGAGTTTAGAGTAAATAGTATTCCTCTTAATTAAATCTATAATTTTGTGATACTTGTTTTAAATTTATAGCTTTGTGATAACTTTAGTGTCAATTCTATAATTTTGTGATAGTTTTACGATAGTTTTAGTAAAGTATCCGTAGTTTTGTGAAATTTACTTTAAGAGTTTATTTGAAGCTTGTTATCTTTTTAATGGGCTCCAGCAGACAAAACAACCACGCCTAAATTAGCACGCCCGAGAATTACAATACTGATCTATTGTGAGACGAAGGGAATAAACAAAACGACATATAACTATGACAGGAGGAAAGCAGCAGCAGCAGCAATAGCAGTAGCAGAGAGATTTCTGAATCTCTGGTCGATTTGTGAACAAGCTTGCGGCAAGACTGAAACTGTAGGAGCACACTGATTCACTGAAGCAGTGAGGGATCTGGCGTGTTTGTTTGTCTCCCCTGAAACATGGATGGTTTGTCTGCCTAGCTATACCACTCCTTCCTACCCAATTCCATTCCATTCTACACAAGCATTCAGCTTAGCTATGGCGATCTTGGGACTTGTAACCACTGGATTTATGGTCAGACTTGATTGAGTCGATTGTCTTGTAGCTCCTGCCTGCTTTTGCTGATTTGCATTTGCTACATTACGCATGATCCCGGCAAGCGTTGCTCATCGGTCACTGTCAGTTCGATCACCGTGTTTGCTTCTGTTTCTTGTGGTTTTTGTTTTTGGCTCAAAGGGGATGGATGGATAGATGAGATTCGTCGGATTGGAAGATCTGACGGTGGAGAGAGCAGTGAGGTTCTCTTCGACGACCTCTTGCATGCGTACAAGGCCGAAGGTTGGAAACTGGGCTGCTGATGGGCTGCGTCCGCGAAGGGAGGCGGCCCATGTTTGCAGCCTGCAAAGCTCCCCTGAAAAGTTGGCCCAGATTGAAGAAGGTACAAAATAAAGAGATATGTTGTTCTTTCTTTCTTGTTGCTGATCATTGACTAAATATTGCTTGCTTTTCTTTGGGTTATGCTTCAGAACTTTTTGCCAAAAAAAAGGGGGTTTATTTCCAAGTCTCCCATGGCTCCTGTGTATGTATCAGGAGATATCGTTTTACTAGCATTAGGAACTGGAACATAGTTTTTCCTAATCTTGATTAATCTATATAGTTGAAACCAAAAACTTAACATACATTGAGTCACATCATCTATACAATAGTAGTCTTTGAATCTCTCTCATACTTTGATCTTAACTATCCAATTGTTATATACATTTACAACTCACTTAATGTAGTTATTGCTATAAAACTTAATGTGCATTTAAACATAATACCTAAAAAACTAATAGCCATTAGATCTCTCTCATGTTCAATACATAATCATTCAATTGTCATGTTGAATTGCAATTTCACATCAACAATTGTAGAACAAATATAGTCCATTTAGATATCGCGAGAATAGACGGTTTATATATTATTTTCTTTGAGTTTTCTTTGAAGTATTTTTAAATTTTCTGCTGCAACGTGTGGGGTATCCACTAGTTTCTTTGTTTTTTTATTTGGATGTGAGCTGTGGTATGCTGAATTTGGTGGGTAGCTGATTGCAAGCAACTAATCAAGTCTAGTTTTGGCCAAGTGCTTAAGTTGGAGCTTCTTGTAATCCAGTTTTGCTGTAACGTTACTGGTCTGCTGCACATGTATTGGTATTGCAGTATGATCGATCTATTGATATTCCTGTTGGGAGTTTCCTATTGCTTGTTAGACAAATGATTATTGTATGATTTTAGAAACTTCAGTACTTTAGTATAGTATATTATCTGGTACCCTAAATATCTGGTGGAATTGTGCCATCTAGCTACTATCCAGTTATATAAGCTTTTTATGCACTTGGCTTTGCATCTTAAATTCTTTTTTTTTTGTTTAGCAATGAATCTGGATACGCATGTATCTATATTCAGATTTCAGATTTGTAGTTAGGATTGGGTTTTTGTGGGACGGAGTGGTAGCTAGGAGTACTTGCTAGCGTACATTTCAAATAAAGGGTCACATCCTGTTCAGGTTCACCCGAGAACCAAAAAAAACAACCCGAATGTATTCGGTTGTTAGCTCGATTTTTCCTTTTCAACTGTCATATCTCTGAAACCAGTCTTTTTCAGAATAACCGACAACATCGAGCTGAGAAAACCGGGAAAACTGAATGGCCATCCAAGTTGCAGGTCTACCTACGAAAATTCAGTCAAATCAATCGGGACCTTTTAATTAGTCCCTTTATTTATGTTTTGTGCCTTATCCTCTGCTACTGTACTCTACTGTTTAGATATGGATATGGGTTAGAGATACCATTGTTTACTCATGGTGATAGGCTGATAGCTGCTGGTTCATGTGTTCTGAAAAGGAAGTGGAACCAAACACCTCCTTAGATGTACCGTGTACGTACTCTCCTTCATTTTCAATTATATCATTCCCTTGGGTTTTGCAAATACCATTCATCTTAATTACGTATTTAATTAATAAAACTATGTCTTACTCATACTATTAAAGGTACTTTAAGTATTACTTATATTTTTCATGTTTGCACATAATATTTAATAAAAGGAATGGACAAACAATATGTCAAAGATTCAACAGGTTTATATTTAAAAACGGTTAGCATCATTTTGACTGTTTATAAGGCTTGTTCTTATAATTGAAGGTATTTTAAGCATGGTATTTTACATATTCGAGTTTTTTTTAATAAAAAGAATGGTTAAACTTCGTATCCAAATAAGAGGGTACCTTTTTTTTGAGTTTACCATTTTTCTGTGCAGTATATATATGTTATATGCAGCCATCACAATTGTATGTGTGTGTGATTTGTATGTCAATATTTTCTTTTGCTATCACGCGTTTCGCGCTTGCCTCCCATGCTCGGCACTTTCATATAATATCTACTACTCCCTCCGTTTAATATTATAGGTCATTTTGACTTTTTTCTAGTCAAACATTATTAAGTTTGACTGAGCTTATAGAAAAATTAGCAATATTTTAAACACCAAATTAATTTTATTAAATCTAGCATGGAATATATTTTAATAATATGTTTATTTTGTGTTGAAAGTGCTAATATATTTTTCTGTAAACTTAGTTAACCATAAAGATTTTTAACTAGGAAATAAGTCAAAATGAAACAAAGGGAGTAGTAAATGGAATTGAATGTATATATTGAAATCATAAAGATGATCAAAGGTAATCTTTACTTTCGTGCAATCTGGATCACTCTATACCGTTTAAAGTCCATATAAGATGAACATATATATTTTAACACAATAGCCAACTATATATGAGTTTAATTGCTAGGGAACTAGTATGAGCTTAGCCAACTATATATGAGCATATTTAATTGCAAGCACCAAGAATGGCAAGATTTAAACCTGATAGTTAGAGGCTTAGAGCTAATAGCCAACTAGGATCAGTGGTGGAGCTTAAAAAAATCTTCACATTTAGGGCTAAGCTAATAGAAGCTTAAATATTTTCACAAATTACACATCATGTTTAATTAAGATTATAATGGTGGTGTAAAGCTTGGCGTTGCTGGCACTACGGATCGATCGCACGATCCGGATTAGCGAAAATCAGACGCTGCGCATGCATGCAAAATCACTTTAAACTAATTTTTCTCTTAAATTACTTATCCAAATCATGATCTAATTGCACCATTAAATTTGTTGCAATTAAATCTTCAAAACAAGACTACACATAAATATATTCCGATGAAAAAACATTTAGCTTATTATTGAATTATTTTTAAATGTTGCACGATGTTCCACCAAATATATCGGAATTGTTTCACTAAGTACATCGAAAATGTTTAAATCGTTTAAATCGGGCGTTGTTTCACCTTATATAAAAACAATGTTTCAGCAAATAGCGAAAAAAATGTTTCAGTTCACTACAACATTAGATCTATATATAGTGAAACATTGTGAGTATATTAGGTGAAACATTTTTTGTGGAATAATAAATAAAACGAATTCTCTTAATAGAGGGTTTCCAAAATATGTGGGTGGTTTGTTGCAAAAAGAATATTTCGTTCACTGCAACATTAAATCTATATATTAAAACATTGTGAGTATATTAGGTAAAATATTTTTGGTGGAAAAAAAGAAATGAATTCCCTTAATAGAGGATTTCCAAAATATATAGGTGATTTGTTACACTGCAGTATGTGGTGGAGACACATAACAGTTGGGGGCAGAGAACGTGGTGGGCCCAAACGCCTGCATGCACGCGCGTGGGGGACGGGGCGCGTGGGGGGAGCGCCCGATCTGCTCCACCCCCATCAGACGCCCGGTCCGCAGCATTTTCGGCTCTTCGACGTGGAAATCATAACGAGTTGCTGGATACCGTGGAAAGAGAGCGTCGCTAGAATGCTTGACGGCAAGTTTAGCATGGTGGATAGGCTGCTAGACTGTTTAATCTTCCTCAATCATCTCCCCTCAAACAATCCCCTCTTCATTTTAAATTATCAGCCTAAATTATTTATGTATTGATTAATCACACCATTCTTTTAAAAGTATGATTTCTTTAATTACTTTTAAAACTTTCTACGTCCGCGTTCCGTAGGTTACTTATTCAAGCTATTTACACACAATATTTAGTCCACCCTGATAGGTAAATCCATTATCAATTAACAAGTCGTTGTCCCTACATATTTCATCCGAAAAGAACAGCCTTAATCATTTTCTCCTAACTGGAACAACTGGATATGCCATCAATTCCTTCTCCAACGTCACTATCGAAATTGCTAACAAAACTAAATTTGATACGACAACATCCACCTATTGTCCCACATCATGAAATGATTTGCTACCAAATTTCCTGCGTACACACTTTCATATTTAGAGAGAACAGAATATAGGAGAAAACAATCTTATTACTAGCCTTCATTCGGTCACTGGAGCGGATCTAGCGTATATGCTTGGGGGACTCAAGTGATCTCTACCTTACAGGATATCATTGGTAGGAAGGAGAAAGTAGGAAGAAGATGATGGGTTCCCTCTATAATTTTGTCTTGGATCTGCCTCTGCTCGGTCGCGTTCGGAAGAGCTTCTTGAGGGCAATCAACTACTCCACTTGTAGAGGTTTTATTTAGATGGCATTTTTTTCTCATCAAGATATCGATTTTAACTTAATTTTCGTTAGTATACTTCTCAAACGCTAAGGTACGTTTCACACGGAAATTTTCGTAAAATATCAAATGAATCCATTTTTAACTTTATAATAATTATGACTCAATTAGTTAGGTGCTAATGATTTTTTTACGTGTTCTATCTTCAACTTCGATAGAAAGTGACACTACCTTAAAAAAAGCAAACTTATTTGTATTTTCTGGAAAAAAAATAAATTTCTATGAAATGGAGGAGAAGGGATTTAAGTACGTGACGAGAAGTGACAAACATTGTGTGCACCCTGAAACCGTCCGAAACCGCAACGCCTCCCCCCAAAGAAAGAAAAAAAATCTCCCCACGCGCCGAATATTCCGACCCGAACCCGACCCCGACGCGGCCGCGCGCGCGCGACATGGCCCCGCCCCCGCCCGCCGCCGGCGACGCCGCGGCCGCCGCGGACCAGGACGGGAAGGGGAGGCGCCACCGGCGGCGGCGGCCGGACTGCGCCGGCGCCGGCGCGCGGCTCCTGTCGCTCGGCGTGCAGGCGGCGGTGATGGCCGCCGCGCTCGCGCTGTTCCTCCTCTTCGCCGCGGCGGCCGCCATCCTGCTGCTCCACCTCGTCGTCGCGGCCCGGGCGTTCCGGAACCAGCGCCACGGCGGGGCCGGGAGGAGCCGGTACCGCGTCCCGGAGACCTCGTACACGCCTTCCCGCGCCGGCCTCTCCCCCGCGGACCTCCGCTTCCTTCCCTGCTTCGCCGCGTCCGCCTCCTCGTCGCCGGAGCTCTGCGCTGTTTGCCTTGAGGCCGCGTGCGCGGGCGAGCGGTGGCGCGCGTTGCCCGCCTGCGGCCACGCGTTCCACGCCGCCTGCGTCGACCGGTGGCTCGCCAGGGCGGCCGCCTGCCCCGTCTGCCGCGCCGCCGTCTCCGCCTCCGTGAGCTGATGGCGAGAAATCCTTGCCGTGGAGAAGGAAGGAAAGGCGCTGCCAATCGCGCACCCGCCGTGGTGGCGACGCAACCCCCATGTAAACTCTGTAAGGTTTGGCCCCCCCGTTAGGTGTTCGGCTAAATGCCTTTACTTTGATCATGATGTGTAGTGTACTAGTTTTAGCTGTACATTTTGCATGCTTCTTTCTGCTGTTGTAACCAAAGAAGCAACGAAAGCATGCATACAAGTTTCCCTTTTCACATAATCTTGCGGCGTTAACTCTGTACAATTCTGTAGTTTTTCTTGCAGTAGTAGGTATTGTGTAGTTTATGCCTATCATGTTGCTCACAGAGCAACTTGTGAATTTTCATACTCATACATGAATTGTTGGTGTGTTGGAAACGTGGGGATTCCGGGATCGGGAGCATTGGTTGATTAATAGTTTAATACTATTAGTAGCTTACAAAACAAATAATATCTGTGTGATTATTTTTTCGTACAATAATAGCGCATAGATGTAGTGAATGAGTGTAGGAAACTTCTCCTAAGCTAATTAAGAAATGGTCTTTGATGTACTGCTTTTGTTCAGTACTAGCACTGTGATGTCAAGATTTCTTACAAAACAAATAATCTCTGTTTGATTATTTTCGTACAATAATAGCGCATAGATATCAAAATTCAGGAATTTGAGGTGAATGAGTGTAGGAAACTTCTCCTAAGCTAATTAAGAAATGGTCTTTGATGTACTGCTTTTGTTCAGCACTAGCACTGTGATGTCAAGATTTCAAGATGATGAGCTGTTGGAAACTTCTGCTTTTACTCCAAAAACCAGGTAGCCTGATTGATCCAGTCACTTGACTCCTGCTTAACTCTTCTCACCTTCTAGCTCTAGGTGTTAACTACATTTGAGGTTTTATTTTGGTTTTGGAAACTAATGGGATGCATAGTTCAGCTTATCCATGGATAGCAGCGATGGCTGAAATTCTCCATTTCATATGTACCATATTCTAAGTTCTAACATGAGAAAGAAGGATAACTTTTTCGACAAATTCAAGATTTTTCCTGTGTCCCAGCCTGGTATTGGGATGTTCCCATTTTCTGCTTCATGGAAATTTCTTTTTCAGGAGTCAGGACCACTGATATTTGATGTTTGGTTTTGTTTGATCTGAATATCCTTTCCATTTATGCATCTGGTCCTGCCACTGGTATGGTATGGGTGCAATTTATTGTTGCGTGTGACCTTCTAACTACATTGAGCAGCATCATAACATCAGTGTCCTTTCCAGGAGCCTGTTTCAGAATTTCAGTATTTAAGAGGTCATTTTGTCTGCAATATTTATCTGGGACGAAGATTCCAAAGATCTCGTCATATACTCTCATATGGCCGAACATGCTCAAGCCTAGTTTTTTTGTATAGCTAATCTCATAATAATCTTTTACCATAAACACTATCAGGTGTTATGAAATAGGAGTAGTTCCCAGCTAAAGTGATGTGCTCTCCATGAACACTGCCGCTCCTCATTTCTAATGATCATGATGAATTAGGTATGTACCTCACTGATACTTGACTGGGACGAATCACAAATGCCATTTTCAGAGTTCAGAGTTCAGACACGATGTTCACAATACTGTTTGTTGTTTAGTGGTGACTGATAAATATAACGGTTTACATGTACAAGTCATACACTGATCACTGGTGTGCCAAGTGTGTTTTACAATGCCACGATTGATGATTGCATCCAGAATCTCTTGGTTTTCTTGATGCTGATACTAGCAGAACCTCTGATTTTGTTCATCATTGTTGACTTGTTCTTGCATCCTCCTCCCTCTTGTTGGAAAGCAGAAGAGAGGACTTGGGAAATGCCAGATTGGTTGCAATCATGTTGCTTTATATTATCGTATGGAATAATGGAAATCTGCTGACCATTTTATCATGCTGATATCCTAGTGTCTGATATGCCACAATTACTTTCAAAATAGGCACAATGAAAACAAGTAATACCTGAGAAAAACTTTAGACACGAGTACTGTTATGTAACCATGAGCCTCTCAACTCTCTCAAGTCGGAGATGACATTACAGAGCGTTTGCGAGATTTTGTTCTTTTGCGAGATTAGTAGCAATTTCATAAGAAACTACGTGCTCCTGCTTGGAAATTTAGCAGAAAATGTCGTTTCATTTGTGCAGCGGTGTGCTTTCTATTAAGCTCCTAGTATTGAAGTTTGTTAGTGTACATTATGGTAAATCGTATAGAAGTTAGATAAAACCCTTCTTTTCCTGAACTCTGATCTTGCATATGTGCATCACGCTTTACCAGAGATAGTCAGACACCTAACTTTCATCAGAATCGGCTAAAACGACTGAATTATCGTAGTCCGCTGAGATACTATCTGTGTTTTCTTTTCAAAGGAATGGAATCATTCTGATTCTATTTAGTGGAATGCTTCTCAGGCTCATAAACGAAGTAATTTTCGCAAAAACTTTCTATATATAAATTTCTTTGAAATACTTTTTAAACCTATCTTCAGTTTTATAACAGTTAATTGGCATGCCTAGTTAATTCATTCGGTCAAACTTTCGTATAGTTATCACAAAATCATTCAGCAGTTCACCTATTAGGCTATTCATGAAAAAGAAACTCCAAATAGAGTCCTATAATAAGGTACTACAGTACCAAATGGCAACAAATCAGTTCATATTCAAATTCAATCAAAGTAGAGTGAGTATCAAAACCGATGCAAAACCAGCACAAACTTGCGTGTCATGTACAAAAGTGGTGTTTCAGATAGATTAAGATGAAGATAAAGTTATCACACGTAGAACTAGAAAGTCATTAACGCGTGATTAATTGACTTTTAATTATTATAAAATTTTTAAAAATAGATTTATTTGATATTTTAAAATAACTTATATATAGTTCTTTTTATGAGAAACAACCGTTTAACAGTTTAAAAATCCATAAAAAAATCAAGGTAAAATCTACATCTTAATTACTTCTAGAAAATAAATTCAAGAACAGGCCTAAAGTATGCTTAGTAATTTCTTTGTCCCATAATAAATTTATTTTTAGCTTATTTCTTTTATCCTAAAATAAATTTAGTTTTAAAGTAATCATTGCATTAGAGTTTATGAAAATAGAAAAATACTACTTGTATTAAAATTTGATAAAATATGGGTATTATAGGTAGTACTGAACTAGTAGTACTGATGAATTTGAAAAGGGAGCGTGTGTGCCGTTTGGGTGTGTTCAATTCAGAGCCCCAAAATCCAACGTTTATTATTCCCCAGATCTCCACACCTCCTCCATTTCCTTCCGCTCCCAAATTTCAAATTCCCTCCCCTTCCCCCTCCCCCTCCCCATCCTCGCCGAAACCCTAACCGCCGCCGCCGCCGCCGCCATGGGAGGCTCGCACAGCCGGGAGGACCTCGACCTCTCCGACTCCGACGACGACGACTCCGCCTCCCGCGCCTCCGACGCCTCCTCCGACTTCGCCACCCCACCCCCCTCCTCCTCCGCCAAGCCCAGCGCCGCCAAGTCCTCGGCCGCGGCGGCCACCCCGGCCTCCATCGACGCGATCGACCGCCACCTCCGCAGCCTCCACCTCAAGTACGCCGAGCCCATCTCCCCCAACCCTAGCCCCTCCCCCACCGCCGCCGCCCCCGCCGCCCTCAACGCCGTCAAGCTCTACCTCCACATCGGCGGCTCCTCCCCCTCCGCGCGCTGGATCATCTCCGACCGCCTCGCCACCGCCTCCTTCGTCCGCGCCGGGGACGCCGACGGCGACGACGATGACGATGCCCCCTCCTCCGGCCCATGGTGCCTCGTCGTGGGGTCCAAGATCCGGGCCAGGGTCGGGCCCGAGCTGCAGCTCAAGACGTTCCCCGCGCAGCGCCGGGTCGACTTCGTCGCCGACGGCGTCTGGGCGCTCAAGTTTCTCCACGCCGATGGCTACCCGAATTTCTACGCCAAGTACCAGAGCTGCCTGTTCGAGAACAGCTACGGCGTCGCCGCCACCGATGAGGGCCGCGCCAAGGTGTTTGGGAAGGATTTTGCGGCGTGGGCGCGCCCGGAGGACGGAGACGAGTCCATCTGGGAGGACGCGACAGATGGGTTTGCGCCGAGCCCGAGTCGCAGCCCGATGCCATCGTGTAGCCCAATTCTGAAGCCGCTCATGGAGGACTTGAGGGAGTATGAGGAGCCAGTGGAGGAAGGTGGAGGGATACAGAGCCTTGCGCTTGGTGCATTGGACAACAGTTTCTTGGTTGGTGATTCGGGTATCCAGGTGGTGAGGAATTTCGAGCATGGGATACACGGAAAGGGCGTGTCGGTCAAGTTCTCTGGAGGGAGCACAAACTTCTCGACACCAAAGAAGGCGCTTCTTATGCGTGCGGAGACAAACATGCTGCTGATGAGCCCGGCAACTGATGGGAAGCCTCATGCCAAGGGTGTCCATCAGCTGGACATTGAGACCGGGAAGGTCGTCTCGGAATGGAAATTTGGGAAGGACGGAGCTGATATTAACATGAGGGATATCACAAATGATTCCAAGGGTGCGCAAATGGACCCATCAGAGTCTACCTTCTTGGGGCTTGATGACAACAGGTTATGCCGTTGGGACATGAGGGACCGTCGGGGGATTGTGCAGAACATAGCCAGTGCTACAGAGTCGCCGGTCCTGCAATGGACACAGGGGCATCAGTTCTCTAGGGGCACCAACTTCCAGTGTTTCGCGTCAACAGGAGATGGGTCAATTGTTGTTGGTTCACTTGATGGGAAAATCCGTCTGTACTCGAAGAGTTCTATGAGAATGGCAAAGACAGCCTTCCCAGGGCTGGGTTCACCAATTACTCATGTTGATGTGACCTACGATGGAAAGTGGATCCTCGGAACTACTGACACTTACTTGATTCTTATATGCACCATCTTCATTGACAAGGATGGGAAGGAGAAGACAGGATTTGGAGGGAGGATGGGCAACAGAATTGCTGCCCCAAGGTTGCTCAAGCTGACCCCGCTTGATTCTCATCTTGCTGGACAGAATAATATATTCCGTGAAGGAAGGTTCTCATGGGTGAGTATAGCCTTCCACTTCATTTCAATTTACTTTTTTGTGCATTAGCCAAGATCAATTCACATGGTTAAAACTGTCTTTTGTTATCTCGCGCATTCTGAAACCATGAATTTATGAAAGTGTATATCCACAATCCCACATAATGTGTACATAGTAATCATTTGAAGTTGTTCAGCCATTTGCTTGTGCAAAACTGTATTGTAGGTTTGTAGCTTTCGCTCATTAAAATTGATCATGCCTACTGTGATTCGGGTATTGTGTATGACATTGGCAATTTGACCAAAATAGTGATCGATGAATTGGATTTGATTGGCAACACATATGTTATTATTTCTCTTATGACCAATCCCAACTTATATTTTGGTTTCTTGGAGTATACCATGAAAAAGTGCTAAAATGTTTTGTTTTCGCAATGTACGCATGCTGTTAAAAACTAGTGACTCACTTTAAGCTGTTCGTGTCAACCTTTTACTTGCATAAGTTTGACAACGAGGGGTAGTTGCTAAAAGCCTAAAGCTTTACACTGGGGTTTCACATCTTATTTTGATGCTCAGCAGTAGCACACATTTTGTGCTGTAGAGTAAATATATGGTGGAAACTATGTAGAACAAAGCATGAATGTTCTCAAAAAATCACAAAACAATCGGATATGTAGCTAAGATAATATTTGACACCATACAAAATCTGAGGATGAAATTTGACTACGTTTGATAGATAATGCCTTGATAAATAATGGACAAAAAGACAATCAGGAATAGTTTCTTTCTCTTCGCTGTTTGTTAGTCTCATACCTTGTGAATGTACTCGAGCTTGATCTTGAACTTTTATATGGTTACCTAAATAGTATAACATTACCTATATGTGAGTTTTGTCTTAGACTGTTCTGATAAGTTTTGTGCATAATTTCCAAGTTTCCACCTTAGTTATGGTTTCCACTTGCATATTTTCCCCATATTTTGTGGTGTATGCGTAGCTAAGAAATGCAGGAGTGTTGTATGTTTGATCAACCATGATACGTTGAAAACCAGCTCTCTTGGGAATTTGGAAGTATTATTAGTCATTATGAAACTAGAATACAAATGCTGATGCGTTTACATGGTTGGTTTTGTTGCATCCTGCAAACCCAAAAATTCATGTTTGTGAATCTGCTGTGTGGGTGGGGCAGGTGACCGAGAACGGGAAACAGGAGAGGCATCTGGTGGCGACGGTGGGGAAGTACAGCGTGGTGTGGAACTTCCTCCAGGTGAAGAACAGCCACCACGAGTGCTACCAGTGCCAGGAGGGGCTCAAGAGCTGCTACTGCTACAAGGTGATCCCCAAGGACGAGTCCATCGTCGCCAGCCGCTTCATGCACGAGAAGTACGCCGTCAGCGACACCCCGGAGGCGCCGCTGGTGGTGGCCACGCCCATGAAGGTCACCTCCTTCAGCATCTCCAGCAAGCACTAGCCCCCTACTGCTGCTGCCTTCTCGCCTTTGCCTCATACGTTGTGTCTTGTAACTCTCACTACAGATGAACCTTGTGCCCTTTGGTTTGACTTAACCTCTCTTCTTTTCTTTTTTTTTTACCTTTGTTTTTTTACATTATATAAGTACGATGATGATCATCATCAATTCAGCATCATCGTCTATGGGTTGTGCTTTTGTTTTTCAAGTACGATGATAATCATCATCGTCATGAGTTGTGCCCAGGTTTCTATGTACTCCATATAATGTAGTGTTGACGAAAGATCATGAGACGCTTGTTACATTTTCGTTCTACTTTCTATGTCTTCTCTGAAAGATCATGGTTGGTACCTAATCTCTGCACATGCGTGCAATTACTTGTGATAATCAGGACGCACTTGTAATTGCGTCTAACCACAGGTTTGTGAACAGTACTGCATGCAGCTAGTAAAGGAGTTAACCTTGTGACCTTTGCAGTGAGATGGGCACGACACACCATTACACAGACGACAATGCAACCGAGAAGGGATATTTGTAAACTTTGTTACTCTCTACTACTTCATAAAGTTTACTCGTTATCAGGTACAAAACGTTCCGGGCAGCAAAATGTATTTTGTTTCTTTCAAATGAAAGAAATGGGGAATTGTACTCAACAACAAGGTCCTACAGAGAATGCTTTACGAAATCATCAGGAACGGAGAAGTGGAGCCGTCTCTGCGATGTTTGACGCCACCCTCTCAACTCCTGCGAATTCTTGCCTGCACGATAAGCAAAAAAAAACAACCCTTCAGAACTGATCACAAACAGAATACAGTCATCCGAAGCAATACACAACACAAAGAAAGCATGACAGCAAAACGGAAGCTAGAGTGGGTCAGTGGTTGCAAGAGGGTAATGATGAGACAAGGTGCAGTGGATTACTTAACACTTGATCATGCAAAACTAATATATCCGGTTTGCTACCGCTAGGCCACCAGAGGTGGTATTTGTTTTAGCTTGTTACAGCTAGCTAACACTTCATGCAAGACTAAGAAGAAGGATTTCAAAGGCTTCTGGGTTCAAAACTAGGATTCAAGGTTTATATTTATTGTTCCAAAATCTTACAAGAATGATTTTCAAGCTGTTAAAACATAAATGGTAATGCTTATTTTAGTCATTATACCACTGAAACTTCTGAGCTAAACTAAACAAACATAAATATTTGCCAAATCAGCTACTTCCTCCGTTTCATATTCCTATACGTCCAGTCAAGGTTCGGGATCGAGGGAAAGACACATGTGCATGACATGACAAAACGTGATATTTCACTGTGTTCAGTAACTCGTTCCCTCACTACAAAGAAACCTTTCATCTAGTTGACTTGAAACCCATTCAACTCAACTCGATTTCAGGTTTTGAATAAACCTCTGATGGACGGAAGGGAGCGGGAGTCAGCTCCCTTCCTATGAAAGACACGAGCTTACTGGGATGATACCCCTGGAGGGGGGGATCATTCAAGTAAGGGAGGGAAGACACGCGCACACGCATCCGCGTGTGCGCTCGCGCGTAATAGAACACGTGCGCATGCGTGCACCATGCTGATTCATTTTCCCCTTTTCTATACTACTCATTCCATTCTCTTTGTCTTAAAGTATTTATCCGGGTAAATAAGGGAAATGCACTTTCTAGCATTACCCACATTCATATATATGTTAATGAATCTAGACATATATGTGTACCTAGATTCATTAACATCTATATGAATGTGGGCAATACTAAAAAGTCTTATAACCTGAAACGGAGGGAGTATTACATTTTTTTCTTGATCGAACCTGACAGGAATAGTAAAGAGAAAAACACACGTCTAAGCATCTCTCAACAGTCTTTTCAAACCAAGCTGATAAGTACATCTGCATATGCTAACATGATATGCTTGTGTTTATATGTGTGGTTACACTTGCACATGCATAGAAACTAGGCAAAATAAAGCTAAATCATGGTAGCACACTGTCTTGCTAAGACACAAAGGTACAACAGTCCCGTAAAAAAATATAGCTGAAATTACTTAAACTACCAATTGATATGAGCCTTGAGTTAAGTTCTACAAGTAGATATAGAACATGATAAAGTTGCTTAAGCAGGCTGGAACATTTCTTGGAGTTTAGAAGTCTGGAAGTTTGGCATTTGCAGACTGATAACACGTGAAAATTTCATCCATAAACCCAATGGCACCTACATGCAACACTTGCTCTTGAAAGTGCAGGAGAGAGTAGGAGATATAGGACAGAAGAAACTCATTTTTCCGAGTTGTCTAACAAGGGACAGTATAAACTTGCAAGGAATGGTCATTGCTACAGACATCAAAAGGAGAGCGTAACATATACACTAGCAAATTTCAGAAGAAAATGTTCTCCAGGAGACTAGGATTCAGCAAAATGAGTAAGGTCAAAATATAAAATGGCATCACGGTATCCACTGAACTACAATTGGCCTGCAACCCAAGCTAAAAGTAACCAAATAAATGCATTTAAGTCAATTCGGTGTGGGTTAAGGTGATCTCATAGCAATTGGTGTTGATTACTGTATCGACCAAAACATGATGCTGACTGCTGAGTGGAATGTCCAAATTCCAAACAAATACTCAAGGATTGTGCAGAATTCCATATAAGCGAACTAGTACAGTAATACTAAACCACTACCGAATTGCACAACACATCACATCCACAAACACAACCGGATGCACACGGAGATCGATCGACACGAAGCAACCAGATCGAGGCAGATCACGACGAGAGAATATATTACCTTAGTGCTCAAATCAGCCGGATCCGACGATGATGTTGTTGATGGGGATGAAGATGAGCTTGACGAAGAAGCCGACGAAGCCCATGACGACGAACCCGATCGCCGTCCTCGCCGCCACCTTGGTGAACTCTGCAAGCAAACGCCAAACAAACATCAGATCTGGCGCGGCGCCATCGGAGGCCACGAGCGGGATCGGGATCTGGCGCTCACCCTTGCGGTCGGGCTTGTGGCAGCGCTTGACGAGGCGGACGCTGTCCTTGGCGAACTCGCGCAGCGGGTCGACCACCGAGTCGACGGCGTCCATGGCGGCGGCGGCGGCGGCGGCGGCGGGAGATCTCACGGGGCTTCGCCTTCGCTTCGCAGGTTGGAGAGATCGGGTTTGCGCGTGGCGTGCGTGTCCGAAACTCTTGACTCTACTCTACTTATGGGCGATTCGGGCTTCTCCTTGATGGGCCTCATGGGCCAACTTGACGGGCCGGTTCATGGGCCGACACAGTGGGCCCAGTTGGGAGGGAGACGTCGTCATTTGGGCCTAATTTGAAGCCCATCTCAACTGTTTCCTCCAAGGTTGCTCACAAGCGGCCCAGTTTGTACTGCAGGCAACAAACTTTTAGTTTTTATCGACCGTTACCGTTTCAAAATTTTAGTTTTTTTAAAAAAATTTCTATCAGTGACGCATTGAAGTTGATACTAGGTAGTTTAATTCATAAATATGTAACATTCCTGACCATTTTCGACTGTTTCCATAAAAATAGTAGAAATAACAATAGAAAATGATATTGTTTTTGATTATTTCCGACCGCTTTCATCCCTACAGCATTATCGATAGTAGGAGATTCAGATTCTTTTGCTCTTGCTGCAGAAATTCAGAGCTGGTTTTGTAAATAGAGGAAGAAATTCAGAATTGGGAATTTAGCAATGCACTGTTCATAAGTGCTGGTGTAATTAACAGCAGTGAATTAAAGTGACACCAAGAAGGTAAGAAATGGACAGCCTGACCTGCCCATATGGATGAAAAAAAAAGAAGCGTCTTTTCGTTTGGAGATCACTGTTCCAGATCAGTAGTAGCATCTGCACCTGCCGGAATCGACTGCATTCAGTGAACTCGTAGGTTCAGAGGCATGAAAAGAGGCCAAGTTGATCATCGCACAATCCGATTCAGCCTCAAAGCGCAAAACCATCTGAATCTCCGGATGCTTCCCTGTATTTCCAGCTTCCACCCATGTTTTGGTGTTTGAATTTTCTCAGGTAAATTTCAAATTTTGTTGTTCAAATTATCGAGTTAACTAAGGAAGAAAAAAAATAAAGAAAAAGGGCACCAGCATCATATTCAGATCCTGAACCCACTGACTTGATGTCCTCAGGGGCAGGGGCGAATCTACCCTTGGGACTTGTTGGGGCTTAAGCCCCACCTCCAATAACCTGAACTCCCATGTCTCCCTTCTCTCTGTGGTGTTAGTTAGCTTGGAGAATCATCAAAGAGCAGCAAGGAGAGATAATACATGGATGCACGATTTTTTTTTTTTAACGGACTGGATGCACGATTGCTGCTAGAGTAGGAAGACGATCGTAACGCCATGCTGGCCTATATCGGGCTGTGGACTAACCAATTATGCTTCCCAAGATTGGTGATCGATAGTATTTTTTTCTTCCCTTAAACTAGATATTTAGTTTAGAAGTACATATAGATTTTTCAGTGTTTTGGTAGGAGTATATGCAGAATAAAACTCTGCACATATTTTACTTAGAAGAAGTAAAGGAAAATGTAACCTACAAACCGTTGTAGCATATATATTTTTACTGCACAACATGTTGTCTCTTTTAATAAAAAAATTATAAATCTAATTTTGATTAGCAATAGAGATTAATAATAATTTACTACAAGCTCTACCTTAATTTTCATCCTAGATTCGCCACTGCTCGGGAAGGGTCTGAAAATCTGAAGAACAGTAGCATCATTAGACAATGAACACGTCATGTTCCTGTCCTGATGATGTCCAATCCGATCTACAGCAACAGTGTCCCCAGCACCTGGGCTGCAGTGCCCATTTTCAGTCAATGCAACAATTGCGGCCATTGCCAGCCTGCAGGCAAGAACATCTCCGTTTTGATTCGATTCCTGTGGGCGGAGAAGCTGAAAGCAAAATTCAGAGATCAGGCATGGCTTGGGGGGGGGGGGGGGGGGGGGGGGGGCAACCCGGCGATTTGATCATCCGATGGCGACTTGCACTGACCCAGTTCGTCATCAGTTGCGTCGCGAATTCGCAAGCGAAATTTTCTTTCTTTTTAATTTTTTTTCCGGGCAAAGCTGGCACCTTTTCTTTTTACCCATTTGTCTCTTCTCTCTGTGTGTGGCATCTTCCGGTTGGGTCTGAGCTTATCCCGGCGATCGGCGGCGGCGGCGGGTGGCCGGCAAACTCATGGAGGTGGGTCATGGTCTCTCATGGATGCTATGCCCTAGCTCTTTGTCCCCAGCTCCAGTATCAGACTTTTTTCACGAACGCGTAAAAATATTACACGTCGTCAGTATATTAGCAGTATCTGCCCAAAACCTGGCCAGTGGCCATTCATATGATTGGTTCTTCTCCTAGTCCACTATAGGTTTAATCTGTAGCGGATAAACTTTATCAAACACAATTAAGAGTTAATATTCTACCCTTCCTTTTGTTTTCTGCCTATAGACAGATGGATAAATAGTTACACTCACATCTCAGGATAGAATCAATAAAGCAGAATAACCAGCTTTGTACTTTATGAATAATGGGCTTTATACTTTATGAGTTAGATATGCGGACCGTAATATTTTAGTTGCCATTTTTTCTCCAGATATATTTAAACTTAAAGTCAAATACCTCAAATGGATTTCTTTTCAAAGTCAAACTTGATTTTAACGGTAATCCAATCAGACTAATGCCCCGTTTGACAGATAAAGATTAAGCGCTAACACATAAAACGAGAAAGCTGTTAGCATATGATCAATTGTTTTAATTATTTTAAATCTGAAAAATGAATTTATTTGATATTTTAAATGTACTTCTATTTATAACGTTTTATTACGAAATACATTGTTTAATAGTTTAAAATAAGTGCTAACGAAAACTAAGGTAAATTATATATTTTAATTAGAAAAGAACACGTCTATTTGGACAACTCAGAAAACCAAAAGTAGTTCATCCGTGCACACGACAAAACCACGCAACCACCCAGACAAGAAGTTGCATGCAGCATGCATGTGAGCCCAAACCACGCAAAAATCAAAAGGGAATAACATGATTAATTTCAGTGAACTCAATTAAGCATAGAGAGTCCTCTGGATTTTTTCACTTTTTGCAGTGTTCTAATAAATCCATCCGGTAAAGGACATAATCAATGGGCCGGCTTGATGGTGATCGCCCAACCAATTGGATCACCTGGCAGTGGACTCCAATCAGATACTCCAATTATTCAACCGTGTCCATGAATCAAGCTATAGCTATTGAATAAAGTTTTTATTTATTGGATGAAGCAGCTCACTAACCAGTAAAAAAAAATCAGTTACCATGTTTTTTTAAATGAAAATGCCATATCAAAATTCATAGTTTAGAGCCTTTCATATATCGTAAAAATTGACAATCTTAGTGGTGGCATATTTTTGCGACCCGATTTTACCAAGGTCATATAAATGAAGCACCGATGTTGTTTTCAAGTTGTACAAATTTTTTGTCAAGATTTTAAGGTATGATATGTTAATCGAATAAAAATCTTCCATCCTGCTTTTCTTTTTTCTGTTAGTAAAGGTTGGTTTTTTACCACAAGGTAGGGTGCATCTGTATATTCATGTATCTTGCAAACAACGTGCATGAAAAAGTAGAGATTAAAGAGTGAGAACAACCTTCTTGTATCGTTGGTGCACTGTTCAATTTGTCATCCTCAACTGTTCCCAATCACATTTCGACTTGCAAAATAATCGCCTTTGATTTTTCTATAGGTGGCTAAAATCTCATGGTGCATCTAAAAGCTCTTAAACTTTTTTTTATATAAAAAACGATTGCTACTGCCTTTTGAAAAAAAAGGATTGGAGTCTATGGAAGTAGGAGAGATGAAGCAACACACTGGAGCATTATGACATTATCCTCTACTTTTAGAGACACTAAAGCCTTATCTGTCACATTTGATTCTACAACTTTTGCAGCTTTGGTGCGTGCATAATTTCAACCAAAACCCTTTTGTGTAGTTTTCATCTTTTGAAGTGCATGCTGAAAAGATTTACGCAGAAAACCGAAACTCTGTTGATGTAGGAAAACGAATCTCGCCAAAATCTCAATTATTGCAGCCAAGTGTACCGTTTGCATTTTTTCTTCTAAATTTATAGTGTTCTCAAGGTAAAATTATAAATATCACACCAAATTAGTGCTTTTAAGAGCAACAAGCAACATCGATAGTGAATAAGCAGAAGGTGGCATCTTTCTTTTTCGGTGAAAAGGTGAAAATGTTATATTAGATGATTGAAAATGAAAAAGTCTCCCTCTTGCAGAGAATGCTGAAGTGCCGAGGAGAAAATCTAGATGTCATAAAAAACGCATGAATTTCATAGGAAACAGTTTCAAGGTCCATTTTATGGAGCCTTTCCATTTAAAAAATTGGCACACTAGAGCCTCCCCCAACATAAGCAATCCATGTAATGCTCAGTCCACTTCAGATTAATTGAACATAAACATAAAGATAGTAAGAGATAAGAACATGGTTTTGCTACTAGTTGCTAATAGCTTGTAATATCCTGCAACTGTAGATTGCACCATTGCCTTCAAGGCCAAACTTGATAAGAACTAACTCAATAATAATAATAAAAGTTGGTTTCAGGATGACTCAAAGACTCATCACATCTCACAACACTACCATCTTCAACTCTTCAAGTGATGCAAGATCTAGCTACCAATGCTGCAAAAAGAAAAGAAAAAAAAAGGCTTTCAGTTATAACAGAACATGGAGAGACATATCCCTTCATTGCTACTCCTCTGCTCCTGATTTGCCTGATCAGATGAACAGATTAGCATGATTCTTGCAACGTGAGATCCAATCCTAAAATGTGCAAAAGCGAGTTTTAGTTAGTGTTAGATATGTAAGCAAACCATAGTACCATGCAGTGCCAACTAAAGCTAAAAAGAGAGTTGCTTTTGCAACTGTTATACTTAACAACCATGCTTGCACTGAGAATATCAGGTTAGCAAGCTTATCAAGCAAAGAGAAGTGCTTTTGGAATATCCTTGCCGTAAGACCAGTGGCAAATCAGATGCAGATTTTTTTTCAGGCCCTTCTAATCTAGGGAAGGAATTAACTACTAATTTAGTATGATAGGTTTATTTTGGTAATCAAGCTTTTGATATAGTAGTATTTATAAGTGTTGTCATATCATGACATACCTCTTGAATTTGTCCCAAATCCTAGCTACCCATGTAGGATAATTATTTTTTCTTGACATCATCATGCATTGTGCCTAACAAATTGACCTATGAAGAAATTACTTATGCCAATATATCAGTCCCCAAACAAATTATAATTTTACATCATATTTTACACCTTAATTAATTAATCTTGTTTTCTCATGGAGTTGTCATTTTCTTGTCATGTTAGTGACTTGATTAGTGAGCTATTAATGCATGGGCCTCTATAAATAGGAGACTAAGCCAGGAGAGTACACAACATTGCCTCACTTCTCTCTGAAACAACAGAGAAAATTTAAGCTGAATACTGCAATGAGGCCGGGAGCCGAGTACGCCATGGTTCACGGCGGCGCCCCGGCGGCGGCGGCGGGGCCGAGCTCGAGCGTGGTGGTGGCGTCGACGGCGTCGGTGGCGGCGCGGTCGCCGTGGCAGTCGCCGGTGCCGTACCTGTTCGGCGGGCTGGCGGCGATGCTGGGGCTCATAGCGCTGTCGCTGCTCGCGCTGGCGTGCTCGTACTGGAAGCTCGCCGGCAGCGGCGGCGGCGGCGGCGGCGGCGGGCAAGACGGCGGCGAGGAGAACCGGGATGGTGGTGGTGGGGAGAAGGGCTCGGGCGGCGGCGGCGGCGGGCTGGCGCGGGAGTGGCGGGACCACGTGGTGGTGATCATGGCCGGCGACGAGCGGCCGACGTTCCTCGCCACCCCGGCGTCGAGCCGGGCCGAGCCGGCGGCGCCCGACGTGGCGGCGGCCGTGTGCTGCAGCTGCGGCGCCGCCTCCGGCTCGTCTTCGTCGACGACGGAGGTGAAGACGCCGGCGGCGGCGGCGCCGGAGTTTCCCGCCGGCGACGGCGAGCCGCAGTTTGCTAGCCCAAGTGAGCAAACCAGCAGTAGTCACAGCTCTGTAATTACGAGCTAACTCAACACAAATTAAATTAAGATCACAATTAAGTAGTAGATCTACTTGAATCTTTCTCGTAACATTTTTAGTTTTTCTTTTACACTGCTCGTGTAAAAGGGACTGTAAATACACTTAGATGAGCGAACTAATTAATACAACTTGGTTACTCCTAAAGGATTAATTGTAATTGATCTATACATCGCTATTCGAGTAATATCAATTTAGACCTCTTATCCTTTTTCAATCTATTGGACTATTGATAGTAATGAATTTCATAAACCAATAGTTAAAACTAATTCTACTATGAAAATATACAAGTAAAAGAAAAACTAGCTTGGGCGCCCCTATCTCCTCTACCACTTTTGTTACGCGTAAAATAAACATCCGTAAAAATTGGTCGATCACTGTGAAACGTTATTAGTTGTTTGGACTTGACGATGTAGCTGACTAGACCACTGTTTATAATTTATACAAGACAAGTAGGCAAAAGCTTGAACAGAGATTACAGGTGGATTGATGGACTAAAAGGGCATGCAAAGCACAATAATAATCCAAATTAAGGACCAGAACCGGCAAGGAGCATCATCATGGCCGTGCAGACTTGTTGAAGGCCATGTTGCATGGAAAGTGAGCCTGACCCTGACCTCGGACAGGTTCTCGGCCGTGAGCTGTCAGCTCTATAATATTTCTTGTCTGCATGGACCCCTCCTACATATTTGGTCAGATTACGTATAATCATTGACATTACACGTTAAAATGCAGAGCATAATCTGACACGAATTCTAAAGAAAATATTTAGGCCCTGTTTAGTTCTCAAAAACTTTTTCTTAAAAACATCACATCGAATCTTTAGATACATATACATAGAATATTAAATATAGATAAATTTAAAAACAAATTACATAGTTATAGGGGAAATCGCGAGACGAATCTTTTGAGCCTAATTAGTCTATGATTAGCCATAAGTGCTACAGTAACCCACAGGTACTAATGACAGATTAATTAGACTTAAAAGATTCATCTCGCGGTTTCCAGGCGAGTTATGAAATTAGTTTTTTTTATTTGTGTCCGAAAACCCCTTCCTACATGTCACCTAAAATTTTTCTTTTCACGAATTAATCAGGCCTTAAGTCAATTGGCTGTTGCCCATGC
Organism: Oryza meridionalis; assembly: GCA_000338895.3. Lineage (NCBI taxonomy): Eukaryota > Viridiplantae > Streptophyta > Magnoliopsida > Poales > Poaceae > Oryza > Oryza meridionalis. Next base: position 4,397,523 of record CM002525.2, on the reverse strand, counting down.
TCTCAGTGGACTGGAAGTAGCACCTGAATCTGAATCGTTGAGAATTCGTGAGCAAGCCGACAGCTCGGATTAGATGCTCCCGTGCCCTCTCAACTTGTACAAGATATTATTCTCCAAACTGTGTTGAATGATAAATAAGAAATTACTAATTATAATATGATCACCCTCAAGCAAATTAATTTGACTCCTTTCATCCATTCATGCTCACCTGAAAATTTCATCGTCGGTCGATCGTCTTGTTGCTCGCTCGATCGCCAAACTCGCCGCCGGCGAAGTCGGCACCGTCCGTTGTTCCCAACGTCGGCGGCGGTCAATCGAGTCGCCGGAACTTTCTCACGGCCACCAGCGGCGACCCTCGCCGGCGCCGGCGCGGGGAGAGGCAACCGGAGCGCGCCATGCAAGCGGCTATATAGCCGCAGAATAGTGACCGTTCGTTTTTTGATTCAACGACCATAGATCGACATCGACTTAAATAAACCAGGCCATGAACTTTCTGGGCCTAACTGGGGTCCATATCTCGATGGGCCTCCTGGGCTGACCTTTTCGCGCTCAACGACTACGTTCGTGGGCCCAGCTTTGGTAGGCTCGCAACGGTGGATTTCACCTACCTGACTCACTTCGTCCGGAGCCACAAAAAAAAGAGAAGGGTATTTTTTTACTCAGCAATATATGCAGCCTTTTTAAATTAGAAAATTAGCCTATCAAATAGAAAACTTAGCTCTCAAATAATCCAATTTGAAATTCGCTCATATGGATATTTGAATTTAGAACCTTAACGTGCTACTCAGGTCACTACAATCACTAGGCTAAATGCCTTTTCAAGGATGTACGTAGCATGGAACTCAGAGAGTACCATTCTCTGTCATTCAGAATCAGATAGAAACATGTGGCATGATATTCTTTTGTTTGGGGGAATAGTGGATAGAAATCCAGCAATTAGGAGTAGTCACCACAAATGTAATTGGTTGAATCCTGTCCAACCCAATAGACAGCACAACAATCTAAATCAGTGCCTTGCATCTAGGAGTAGTCACCACAGCTACTAGCCTACTGCAGGTGAAATCTTGGGTGTCGAAATATGTATTTAGCCCCATTTGAGCTTTGAATTCAAAAACACATAAAAGGATCATCACATGACAGATCAGTTCCATATCGGAGGCTCCAAGCGCTACCCCCTGCACGAAGTCTACTGATCAAGAACCCCAGTTTGTTGCCTTCTCTTGCCCATTTAGCAGATTGCAGATCCATCACTTTGGCTGCCACCTCTTCCGGTGCAGAGTACCTTCCAAGTTTCATCACAATCACCATCTTCTCCAGCACTCGAGCATTCTCGCCGACGAACTTGAGGAAGGAAAGCTCGCTTTCCTCCCCTTGGAACTCCCGTAAGATCATCATCTTAAGGTGTGACAGGACACATTCAATGGGGCCAGCCTCCTGCCAGAAGTTGACATCAATGTTACTAGTGCGTCCAGGTGCTTCTTCAGACTGAAAATCAATACCAATGAAAAGATGTCATTGTTAATTGCATGCTTACATATATGCTATATATTATGGAACATCTAAAAAAAGTGGTTGTGCTTTATATTATGGAAGGGACCACCTATACATTTGTCGACAAATTTTCTCCTAAAAATTTGACAGATGTAATTACACTACGACACTGTAACTTGTATGTAATTACACTGTAACTTGCATGTAATTACAGTGTAACTTGTATGTAAGTTTCATGTAATTTTGAATCGTTAGATCTATTACAAGATTTGTTTTGGTGAGAAAGAAAAAAAAATCACAGCACACACATATGTAAAAGGATTTGTTCCCACGACCTCCATTTTACCGAAATAACATATAACACAGAGATTTTTGAAAGTTACATACAAGTTACATTATAGTTACAGTGTAATTACATGTAAGTTACAGTGTAATTACACTACAATTGTACTGTAATTACATCTATCAAATTTTTAGGAGAAAATTTGTCGATAAATATATAGCAAAATTGTTATGGAATGGAGGGAGTACATGCCTATATCTAGCAGAGTAGTAAAAGAGGTATGTGGTCGTCAAGCAGGTAAGGTACCGCCGAGTGATTAAAGAAGGCAAGGCTAATATGTTTATGTCCTTGATGATGACACTCCTCAATATACTGAACTCATAATTTTGGCATAATCATTGCTTAAAAAGCTAATCTGAATAGACAATACATACAGTACTTTCCTTCAAATGACAAACAATAAATTCAAGCTTTCAACCAAGCTAAATATTCATTCATTGTTTTTTCACAAAATTTAAAGCTTGCAATTGGTTTATAGAATATGGCAAGAAATAGCTGCATTGACGTAAGGTCATAAAACTGATGTGATCAAAGACCTAAATATACTGGAAAGTTTCTATGGTCAATGAAACTTTTTTACTCATATAGTCAAATAATGTTTTGTCGACAAACTAGAGTGAATATTTGTGAAAGCCTACTCAAGCATATTACCTCTGACCAATGTTAACAGTGCATAGGTATATTATTTGCCCCCGTACAATTAATTAATTTGTTAATTTCACCACTGCAAGAAGTTGTGAAACTTTGGTCTGTTCTAGAATGATGTTCCAAATGTAATGAATCATTGGTGATACCAAGTATGTAACTATTTCTTCCAAAGGCTCCGAATACATAATGCTCTATTTTCTGTGTTAGATTTAAGTTAGTGCATAATTATCATGCGAGAATAGACAACTGCATACTCCCTCGTTGATTTTTATGAGGTGTATTTTGATTTCAAAAGGTCTAATTGTAGAACCAATAATTAGTCAAACTAGAAGCAAATTTAGAAGTACATTTAGTGTATAGAAATTATCACAGTAGATTCCTTTTCAAAGTGTTTTCACAAAATGTTGGTTTTATAACTGTTAAGTTACAAGCAATCAATGGTCAAACTTTAATCTTAAAAGACTTTTTAAATGAGATAAGCCCTGTAAAAATATCAACATAGATAGTAATATTAAGGACCATAGATGTGCTTTACTGCTTTGAGCGGTTGAGCCTAATAGTAGCTCTCCAAAATAAATGCTGAGACATTTCTCTAGTATTGATGAAGCATAAGCGAAAATTTTGTGGCAATATGTGTTGACAAAGTTGGCCCAATTGGTGAGCTGGTTTCCATTGTAAACATATAAAAATAAGTAGTGCATTTGTCACAATTGCTGATGTATCAATTGTCACTGGAAGCTAGTACAAGATGTTGTAAGAAACATATTAAAAATCAATTTAGTCGATGGAACATGCAGTGATCCTCATGGTTGCTATACTTAAATTTTGATAGATGACTGCAAACAATTTGCACAATCAGCATCTTTTACATGCACCTTGGAGCAATGGATGGGGCCTACCACTAGTACAACAGATTATTGGACCAATTAATCATTCACGAGGTGTTCACATTACATATAGTAGCTAATTCTGATCTTATGCCACTCTTCCACTTAGTCAGATAAGTAAGTACCAATTTTTACTGCTTTGTAAAAGACACTGATAAATACCATATACTAGTAATGTACTATGAAGCACAGAAGCAACAATCTGATGCAATGTAGTAACAATGATGGAGACAACAAGTGCAGGGAAAGGAGGATTTGACTCCACCTCAACACACAGCGTCTCAACGTTGGGAAAGCATCTGAGGAAGCTGGGCAGCATTTTCACTTCATTCCGAACTCCGAAATGCAGGTGCAAGGCCAGCATATTGACGCTCGGGACAGTGGTGCCTGGCCTCACAATTGTTCTTGCCTGCAATATGCACCCAGGAACAGATTGATTACACATTTCATCAGGCATTTAACTCATCCATTGCCAAAACAAACATGATCTGTCTAGCTTTGATACAATGATTCGACGCGCATATATATATCATCGGAACAGCGAAATGAGGCTCTTCACCTTGATGATGGTGTTACCGATCTCCAGTTGGTGCGCTCCTGGCTGCAGGTAACCAAGCATACGAAGCTGAGGAGCATGGCCAATCTTGACCCTGGTGTTCTTGATGTTTCTCCAGAGGAATAGCCGCTCGAGGCGCGGAGCATCCAGCACGGCCACTTCCTCCATGAACGACAAGCAGAACTGCGCGCACCGTAGGCTGCCGCTGGAGAGGCGCGCCCGCAGCGTGTTGAGGATTCCGAACACGGCGAGGGTCTCCAGAGCAGGGCTCGCGGCGAGCAGGAAGGGGAGGTCGCCGTCAACCATGACCACGCACCCGAGGACGAGCTCCCGCAGGTTGGGGAAGGCGGCGGCGGAGGCGCGAGGGAGAGGGATGGAGGCGGTGTCGGGGAGCTCCCATGAGCCGATGTAGAGGCGGCGGAGTGAGGAGCAGTTGAAGAGCGCGGCGGGGAGGGTCACGCCGGGGAGCGGGCAGGGGCGGTTGACGAAGACGAGGTGCTCGACGCCCTTGGCGGCGAGGAGGTGGAGCCATCGCGCCGCCACGCCGCGCTGCGCGGCGTCGCCGATGAAGCTGCAGGAGAGGCTGACGAAGGGGAAGGGCCCCGGGTGCGCGATGAAGCCTCCAGGACGCGGGAGACGGCGTCGGCGACGGCGCGCGAGGCGGCGCCCGCGCGCGGGGGGCGGCCTCCCCGATGCCGCAGGAGGTGGGTGTCGACGAGGACGAGCGGGGTGGAGCGCCAGAGGCGGCGCCAGCGGGAGGAGAGCACGGCGGTGCGCGCGCCATCCTTGGCAGGGAGGCGGGAGACGACGGCGCGGAGGATGTCGTCGGGGAGGAGGCTGATGCGGTCGTCGGCACCACCGCCATCGCCGTCCCCGTCGCCGGTGGCGGTGGCGGAGAGGGAGGCGAAGGCGGAGACGGGTGGCCTGGGCATGGACTGGTAGAGGAAGCCGAGCACCATGTCCATGAGCGGGGTGATCCTGATCCCCTCCGGGTCCAGGCCGTGGCCCATCCCAGCGGCTCTGGCGTCGTCCCGGTCGACGGCACGGAGGCGCGGCCAGTAGAAGGCGGCGTGGCGTGGCAAGGACATGGCGACGGTGGCCGGCCGTGGAGGAGGAGGAGGCAGCGAGGGTTTTGTGTGAGGCAGGACCGGACTACAGTACGCCGGAGGCGGAGGCAAGGTCAGGCTCTAAATTTCAGAAAACTGTGCATCTAAAGAAAAACTATCAGTTTGCTGCAACATTAGTTGCAACATTAATGGTCTATTTCAGTTTACTATAACAATAGCATAGAAAATTATCATAAAACTGTAACTTTACGTGATATGTTGCCACGTATAAATTACAGTTTTGTGATAATTTTCCATGTTATTGTTACAACAAACTAAAATAGATCACTAACGTTGCAGTAGACTGATAGTTTTATCATTGTAGTGGTAGTTTTCTGAAATTTACTTTTTTTTAAAAAAAAAAACTTCTAGCAATTGGCTTTCCAGGCGCCTCCAACTCTCAAAGACGGTTCAAACTGTCATCCACGTTCTGAAAAATGTGTAGTTATATAATTTAGAAAATAAACTAAAGCAAGAAGTTGTAAAAACAGCTTATCTATATTGAAGTCTTGAAGCTACTCCACCACTGCCACCGTGCTCCCTCGTCGGCATCTCTCCCCAGGTGAACAAGCAAAGACATAAGGGAGAGAAAGGGTAAAGGATGAGAAAGGGTAACTGACGTGAGCCCGATATTTATGTTTATTGTTTTACTTACTGACATGTGATCCGTTTATTTTTATTTTAATGTTATGTAAATACCACATGGGACCTCTATTAAAACCATGAGGGACTCTATTTGCACCGCTTTTTAAACTTAGGGAAGGTATTATACCCGGTTAATGGGTGTGATTCAATTAAGTGTAAGAGATGAGGGAGGTCAAATGGACTTATTCCTGCATTCAGGAGCCCTTGGGTAGTCGGGTGGGCTTGCTACCAATGGTAATGCTTGAATTATGGTAGGCCATATTGGGCCGAATATTTATTGCTGGGCCTGACTTGGAGCTCCAATAACATCTGCTGCGGCGCGTCACAGCGCAGCAACCACGTCGGCTCCAAGCTGGAGTAATGTGAGCCCCCGCCTGCTTGCTTCTGAACTTGAGCTGAATTATGGAGAGCAATCTTGGTTCTGAACTTTTTACCTGAATTCTAGACTGGCGACAAATTACGGTAGAGTGATGGGTTACATCTGAAGTTGAGCTGAATCCAAATTCACCTGCCTGACTCATTTCGTCAGGGCCACAGATAGGTAAGGATAAAGAACGTGACATGCAAACTCACATGCTTACTAGACATCTTCACTCAGATAGGAACATATGCCAGCGGAATACGCTTCTGCTTGGAGAACACGGGATAAGAAATTCAGCAGTTCAAGTTACTAATGCTAGTTCAATATCCTGTCAAATCCAAAGGGCATCCCAACGATGCAAATCACTGCCTTACATTGCATCTACTCCACAACTACTACTAGAGGAGAAGTCTTGGGCCGTTGGGCGTCGAAATATGCAGGCTCATATGAGCTCAGAATTCAGGGGCACAAAAAAGGGGTCACAACTCGACACATGACATATCAGTTCACTACTCCGAGGCTTCAAACGTTATCTCCTCCATGGAGTACAGACCGTTTTTCTGACGCGTAAAGCGATGCAAGCTCGACGGAGTAAGAGCAAGTAAGTAACAGAGGGCTATAAGAAGACTGAATGCTGAGATGGATGAGAGAGGAGAGGAGAGAGATGAGAAGCGGGCTATAAGTTTACAGCTTAGGTACAGGAACCAAGAAAATCTGTGAGATAGATAAATGGACCATATGTTTATAGTGAAGAGTTAACCATTGTATAAATGAACTGATAGATGGGTTATAAGTAAGCAGCTAGCTGTATTATTATCCTTGCTCTAAACAGCTCCAGTTCGCCTCCTCCACTGGCCCATTCAGCAGATCCAAAATTTTAACCGACAGCCCATTCAGAGTACCTTCCTCCAGCTTCCAACTTAATCACTACAGTATTTTCTCCAGCACTCGAGCGTTGTCAGCGATGAACCAGAGGAAGGAAAGCTCGCTTTGCTCGCCTTGGAACCCACGGAGAACCACCATCTTAAGATGTGACTGGACACACTCAGGCCTCGTTCGGTTTGGAGGGGATTGAGCGAAAAACAATTCCATATCATAATAGATGTGAAATAAATCGCTTCTAATCCCTCTCTCATGAGGATTAACCGAATAAGCCTCAATGGGACCGATCTCCTGCCAGAATTTGGTATTGACGTCGTTGCTAATAAATTCAGGAGCTTTTTCAGACTGTAAATCAATATCAGTGCACAATTCAGCTATATGCTAATAAGAGGTATGTGGACAATGTGGTGTTTAGATTAAAGCCCTGTTTAGATGTTCTAAAATAGTAAAAGTTTTGCCATTTTGAAGCATTTTTTGTCATTTTGGATCTAAACACTAGTAGCAAAACTTGGCAATTTGTTATTTGGCATTTGCTAGTCTATAGTAGCAAATTATGCCAAAAAGTGCTTTGGAACCACTCCCTCTCTCTTTCTCTCTCTCACTTTTTAGTGCTAGAATGGCAAAAGTTTAGGATGCATCTAAACACCCAGTAGTACTTTTGCAATACCAAAACTTTTGCCACCAAAACTTTTGCCATTTGCCATTTGGCATTCCAAATGGAACTAAACAGGCCCTAATATATCTATGTCTTTGATGCTAATTGTACCACTAGTTCTAGATATACTTATTTTGCATTGTGGCATAATCACTGGTTAGGAAACTCATCTGAATAGATATGACCCAAAAAAAAATTTCAAGCTTTCATCCAAGCTAAACATTAATCTTTTTTCTCAGGAAACCAAAAGCTTGAAATTGGCCTATAGTATAGTATATGGGAAGTAAATAGCCACAGGTACTGGCATAAAATCGTAAAAAAGATATGATCAAATAATGAAACTACTTACTCGTAAGTTATAAAAGTCTCTCATAAAGGTACCGGAAACACTTTCTCCGGTTGATGCAACTTTTTTACTCAAATAGAAAATATCATTTGTTAACAAACTAAAATGAAATATTTGAGGAGATGTATTCAACATATACTTATGGCCCATTTAGGTTCCTTCTAAGTTGGCAAAAGCTGAGAGCCCACTCACATGCTTACTCCCATTTCTGGGCCGAATGAGCGCAACGGTCCATCTATTATATTATTAAAACAGCTTTGAAAGGAGGCACCACATTTACTGTGGGGGCTAAAAATTCTCACATTAATCGGAGAAAAAAAAGAAAAGGAGAGTCCAAGTAGAAATACGATTTAAAAATAGCTGAAATTCGGAATTAAAAATATGCAATATTAAAAGAAGTTTCTATATAAGAACCCAATACGAGATTAATCGAAATTCGAAATAAAAATAAAATAAAATCTAAAATTAGAAAAGGAAAGGAGAGTCCAAGCAGAAATATGATTTAAAAATAGCTCAAATTCGGAATTAAAAAAAAAGCAATATTGAAAGAAGTTTCCATATAAGAACCCAATACGAGATTAATCAAAATTCGAAATAAAAATAAAATAAAATCCAAAATTAGAAAATGAAAGGAGAGTCTAAGTAGGAATACAATTTAAAAATAGCTGAAATGCGGAATTAAAAATAAGGAATATTAAAAGAAGAGTCCATATAAGAACCCAATACGAGATTAATTAAAATTCAGAATAAAAATAAAAATAAACCCAAAATTAGAAAAAGAAAATAAAAGAAGAGTTCAAGTAGGAACACAATTTAAAATTAGCTGAAATTCAGAATTAAAAATAAGCAATATTGAAAGAAGAATCCATATAAGAACCCAATACGAGATTAATTAAAATTTTGAATAAAAAATAAAATAATATCCAAAATTAGAAAAATTAAAAGAGAGTTCAAGTAGGAATACAATTTTGAAACAACTGAAATTGAAAATAAAAAACAAAAACATTAAAAGAACACAATACGATATTAACTATTTTTTAAAAAAAATAAATTCTGAAATTAGAAAAAAGAAAAATAAGATTTCAATTAGGAATACAATTTATAAATAACTAAAATTTGTGATAAAAATAAATACTATTGAAAGAAAATACCATCTAAAACACATGATGAGATAAAATTAAGTAACAGCCCTATAAAGGAGTAAAGTGGTGGCGGTTGATACGACATATAAAAATTGTTAATAAAACACCAAATAGAATCCTAATGACGATTAAAAGGAGGGACGTCAGGCATGCCGTAAAGCAAACAAGTAAGGCGGTTGCCGGGACTTCTAGAAAGTAAAAAAAAAACCATGGATAATCATATTCGATTTTTAAAATCTCAGTGACAATAAAAAGGAGAAGCAGCGGGCGGGGTGTATAAGAGTATAGTTGCAGAGCCGCCAACGGTTGATGGGACTTCTAGAAAATAAAAAATGAATTCCAACGATAGTTATGTTCTATTTTTAGAATCACAGTGACAATAAAGAGTAGGCAGCAGACGGGCTGTAGAGGGGCATAGTGGCATCGTTTGATGGGACTTCTAAAAATTATAAAAAATAAAACTACAAGTCCAATTTTTAAAGGTTCAGAACTTTTAAAAAGTAAAAAAACAATGATAATCATGTTCGATTTTAAAATCTCAATGACAATAAATAAGGGAGGCAGTGGGCGAGCCGTAGAGGAGTACAATGGCAAAGCTGCTGACGGTTTGGCGGGACTTTTAGAAAGTAAAAATGAACCCAAATGATAATAATCTTTGATTTTTAAAATCTCAATGACAATAAAGAGAAGAGACAGTCGATAGGCCGTAGAAGAGTATAATGGCAATGTTCGACGGGACATCTAGAAATTACAAAAACGAAACCCAACGTAACAATAAACTCTAAAAACTATAAAATCTAATTTTTAAAAGTTCCAAGAAGAATGAATAGAAATAGTGATAGATCGAGTAAGCAAATAAAGAAGGAGATGACATAAGGGGTAGCAACTGGTGTGACTTTTAAAAATTATATAATTAGAAACACGAGGATGATAAGGTTTGGTCTTTCAAAGTCTTAAGACAATGAGATAGCTATTTAATAAATTTTAAGTAAAATCATACTAAAAGAATATATGATTTTGTTTGGGTGCTAGCCGCGCAATTGCGCGGGCCAACCAGTTAGTTTTATTTATTTTAGACTAGGGGCTACATTTAAAGTGCAGGGCTTTTCAAGCTATTTTATTTTTTCAAGACTATATTAGTATTTGGACCTAGTTTTTGTTTTCAAATTACATCACAACACACGTGCTTGTAGTAATTCAAACGGAGGTCCCTTGTAAAATTATTAATGAATTGTCTAAGTAAGCTTGTTCAATTGTACTCGATCCCCTACTATTTTTGAGATTATTATTTTTTTGAACCTGAACTATTTTGCAGATTTTGCCACTACTATTCAAGTCAAGCATGTCACGATCTTTGATACTAGCAGTAAGTCGCCGGCCGTCTCATCAATAATTTATCACACAAACAGTCGAGTGATTAATCTCAATCCAGATCTCGCGCGCAATCGATCGATCGCATGCATGTTTATTAGAAACTGGATGTTTGATCGATTTTGCCCAAATATTTTTCTTCATCATCATCATCATCAGATCGGTACTACAAAACACCATACATACAGAAAATCCAGATCAACTACAACTAGTTATAGCCGTTCTAGCAAACAAGATTGAACTAGCCTAAAACTCAATCAGGCTAGCTAAAAAAAACATTCAAGTTTGTGAATTGTGATCAACTAGAACTTTGGCTAATCCTATGCATGGTGAATATGAAGTACGTTGTACGTATGCAACGCCAGCTTGATCAATTTGCCAGCTCAAAAAACGTCCAGATCGATGAGCTAGAACACTAGAAGGTAGGCACGACGCCGTAGCCGGCGAAGTCGAGCATGACGTGCGGCGGCGGCGCGGCGGCGGCGGCGGCGTCGGCGTCGTCGTGGTCGTCGGCGCGCTTGGCGAAGCGGCCCTTGACGCGGGGGCGCGTCTCGGCGTAGGCCTTGCGCGACGCGTACCGGATCGTCTTCTCGAACCGCCGGTTCTTGCGCTTCTCCCGGTATCGCATCAGCCGCGCCGCCCTCCCCTCCGCCGCTGCCGCCGCGTACGCCCTCCCGGCCTCCGCCGCGCCGTCGCTCATCTCCGGCGCCGCCACGCCCATATCCATCGACGAGGACATCTGGTTACGGAAAAAACACGCTGGTTAGATCGATGCTTGGATTGATAAGAATTGAGGTGATTTCTTGTGTGTTCATGGCGTGCTTGCGAGAGCTTACGCTGTGGCTAGGGGTCGAGGCGTATGGCAGGAAGGCCGCCTTGGACTGCGCGAAGTCCAGCTCGATGATTCCGCCGCCGCCGCAGATGGCGTCCGGCACCAGCCCGACCTCTGAAGACGAGCCCTGCTCGATCGAAAGAAATATAAATTGGAGATGTAAGAGATCGATCGATCGATTATGCAAGGTGTTCTTGACGCGATCGAGGAAGAGAAGGGGAAGATCTTACGCTGTTGCCGAGGGAAGCCGCCGTGTAGGAGCTGTACGACGGTTTGACGGCGGCGGCGGTGGCGCCGCCGCCGCCGCTGGCGAAGCCCAGCTCCATCGCGGGACCGGCCGATCCGTTGTGGTTGGGCACCACGCTGTCGGCGTGAGGGAAGCGCGCGAGCTCGGGGGAGCCGCCGAGGTACGGGTCCATGAAGTAGTCGGCGAAGAGGAAGTCCAGCTTCACCTCCTTGCCGCCGACGCCGCCGCCGGCGGCGGTGGTGAGGTCGACGGCGGCGGCAGCGGCGTCGTTCTCCCCGCCGAACAGGAGCGCGTCCGGCGGCGCGGCGGCGGATGACCCGATCGGCTGCACGGGGACGCGCTCGTGGCGGCGGGCCAGCGGGTTGGCGTCGTGGATGTCGGAGTCGCAGGCGGCGCACAGCGCCGCCGCGTCGGCCTTGCAGGTGACCGCCGCCGGCGCGAGCTCGCACACCTCGCACACCCACACCCTCTCGTGCCCCGCCCTCCCATGCTCCGCGTCGCACCCCGCGCACAGGTACCCACCTCCGCCGCCGCCGTCGCACGTCCGGCAGTGCACCGCCGCCGGCGCCACCGCGCACGCGCCGCACCGCCTCCCCCCAACCCCCCAGTACCTTCCCAACCCTAGCTCCATCTCCATCACCAACCAAGCGAGCGAGCTCGACGATGTCGCCACGAAGCGAAGCTAACGACGACGAGCTCGCGGGCGCGGCGAGGCGAGCACTGGTCTCCCGCTTTATAAGCGAGGAATCGAATGCAAGTCTACATATCGCAAGTCGCAACGAAGAAAACAATTTTAGCTCAATATACGTTAACTGCGGTTTAATTTGTTTTTCGTTACCAGTGACTTCGGATATTAATGAACTTTATAAGAGAGTTATCCGTCGAAACAACAATCTTGTCTATAGACGTAGAAATTAAATTTGAACTTGTATGTTTATGGACTGTTATATTAAATGTAAATACACTATTTTAATTTTTTTTAAATTTTTCATAACTAATTTAAGTGACAATGAAAGAAGGGAAGTTTTCCGAATCGTGGTTTACTGGGTGGGTGAATTTCCCCGGGTTTATTTATTATTTAAACGGTTTGTTTGGGTGGGAGAGGATGGGATTGGTAGGTGGGGGTAGGATGGTGACGTGGCGGGGTGTGGGGGGACACGTGGACGGCCGCGAGCCAAGCGAAAATTGTGGAGAAAAAAAAAACGGTTTCGTCTCGTGGGGATTTCGGTGGGGAGGGTGGTGGGGGCCCACCTGTCGCTTCTGGGCCATGTGAATTGTGGGGCCCACCCAGTGGCGCCAACCGAGACGCCACTGCTCCACGGATTTGGGACTAATTTAAAAGTCTCCTGATCTGATTAGTAGCCATGATTAGGCCGAAAGGTGTGGATAATCACATCCAGGTCTGGTTATAAGCAGCATCGCTTATGATAATCCAGCCTTTGCATGTGTCTGCAATGTAGAGGACGCAAGCAGCTACTACTTGCATCGAAACAGATCAAGTTCTGATCTGTTCTACAATATAAAAAAAATGTTTGAAAAAAGAGTTTATCTTGCTTAGTGAATAGTAGTAGTGATTAGTGAGAAATCATGTGTCACAAAATACAAGTGGATGAGAAGATCCGGGGTGGAGATATTAGGAGAGCGGCAAGTCGAGGGGGAGAGGCATCAATCAACGTCGGAGCATTTAAATCGATTTTTGCAAAATGAGGTTGGAAGAGACAAATATTAGCTTTTACGGGAGGAAGGAAATTAAAAGGGGGCGGTTTGACCTGGCCGTCGAAAGTTAATTAAGACGACAGTAATGACCGGCTAACCACCTCGATCGATATACCGTCGGCTGATCTTCAGCGTTAATTAACCTGTGCGTGACTGCTACTGTCGACCAGCCGACGAACTTCTATGGGTGAAGACTTTTCTCACTCGTGCTACGCGGAAAATGAATGCGGGAAAAAATTAACGCAAGTAGTACTCGCTTGAGATACGGATTTTCATCCCTCGAGTGATATCCCTGGTTGTTTGCGTGTCATCTAAATAGTTATAAAAAATTTAAAAAGAATTAATATGAAATACTCTCTCCATTCTATAATATAAAAGACTTTGGATGGATGTGATATATCATAGTATTATGAATCTGGACAGATTTCTTAATCAGATTTATAGTAGTAGGATATGTCATAGCCACCCAAAATCCCTTATATTTTAGAATGGAAGAAGTATATCACACCACAAACATGCAATACGAAATTTGACTTCTACAAGTTATAAAAAGACAAATTAAACTAAAAGTATTTATCGTATATTTGCATATATATTTGTTATTTTTGTTACAATTTGTAGATGTTGAATTTTAACTTGTATATTTGTGGAGTGATATATTTCATATTAATCTATCTTGTCAAATTTTTTATGACTATTTAGGTAACATGTATGAAATGAGAGGATATCCTCACGAGGGATGAAATCACTTTCAGTAGTAAAAATTGTCGAAATTAAAAGTTGGGCAGGTACATTTATTTTCGTCGTCTCAGCTTGCTTTTGGTTTTGAATGAGAGTTGCACGTACACTTAATTTGTGTTTGTACCATAGAACTTGGTAATACTAACAAGGAAGTTGAGCTTTGTGTGTGGGTGTGTGGTTTGTGCGAGGAACACGTCGAGTGCATATACAGGACGTGCCGGTCCGTAGCCGTTGAACGATCCCAACACAAGTGGATATATCCGGTCCCTGCTGCACGTTAATTACAACCAGCTACTACGATCTATTCAGAATCTGTCGTTCCGTGAGTGAAAAATCTCCGTTGAAAACGACCAAAGGAGAGGAGAAACCAAGCCATCTTTATTTGGATTTTTTTGATACTAATAGTACTCTCTCTTTCACTAAATATTTAACGCAGTTGATTTTATCAAACATATTTGACCGTTCGTCTTATTCAAAAACTTTTATAAAATATGTAAAACTATATGTATACATAAAAATATATTTAACAATAAATCAAATTATAGGAAAAGAATTAATTATTACTTAAATTTCTTGAATAAGACTTTCATAAAAGTTTTCAAATAAGACGAACGGTTAAACATTTTTTAAAAGAATGACAGCGTTAAAAGAGAGGCATTTGCAAATTTGCCATCGACTTTTTTAATATTGCAAGGATGCCACTCGAATGATAGTTCTAGTGGTATTTTTATAATTTCTAGTGACAGTCTTGCAATAACGATTTAAAATAGTGGTAAATTTGCAATTGCCCCTGGAACGTTTTGGGATGGAGGGAGTACTAATCCTGAAGTGCAGGTGCGGCAGCGACGTCAGTCCTGGGGCAGCGACTTTTATTACAAATATTTTTTTATCATATTTGTAATAAAAGTTAATTTTTAAAGTTTGATCATATGCTTATTCAAAACTATAAGTATTATTTATCCGGAGAGATTACTGTCATTTCTAAAGTTATACTTTATCCGTTCCATTTTAAATGCATCCATGAGTTTTACTGTCCAATTTTGATCATCCGTCTTATTTAAAATTTGTTGACTACTATTTTTATTGTTATTAGATGATAAAATATAAATAGTAATTTATGCGTGATTTATGTTTTTAATTTTTTTTAAAAATAAGATAGATGATCAAAATTAAACACTGGACCTGTTGCTGTGCTTAACATTGGACTTCTACTTGTGGGTGGAGATGGGGTTGCAACTTGCAACGGAGCGGGAGTTATGAGTCATCAAGTGGATCGCCGGCCGCGGCTGGATATGGGTTGTACGTAATCACATCGAGGTGCGTGGAACAAGTTATGGGCGTGACTTACTCGGTGATATCTGGATCAGGCCGGTCGACTTAATTGATTGCCTTCACTTCACGTGCGTTGGATGGAGACAGTCTACGGCCACGATTGGTTTCGGCGCAAGGAAGCACAAAATATACGATAGATGCTCGAAAAATGACATGGATATTAGCGAATAATCTAATATAAATAATTAGAAAGGGTGGTGCTTCAAATCAAAAAGCCGGAAGACCCATGGGCATTTCTCCGTTAGATGCTCAACTCTTTTCTATTTTTTGTTTGTATGTCTTCTAAGCTCTTAAATGTATATTTCATATAAAATTATATAAAATTTTCATTTCAATATTTTTTACCAACTTATTTTTTAACTTTATAGTACTAGTTATAATCCATTCGTTTATATCTACATGTAGTCATCACAGAAAATAAATTGTCCATAAAGTGGACCGATCTTATAATTAGAGCATGAAACAACGAATATAAAAGATTTTGGGAGGTAGTAGTAGTGAACAAGCGTACGACTTTATCCGCTAGAGTTTAAATTATGTATGCCGTGTAATAATAAAAAGAATATATAAAATATCCGGTCAGTTGGATTGGTCGGCTGGGTACGTCCGTCCCGGCGTGCCGTGGATGCCAAGCCACTCTCGCCGGCGCCGGCCATTCCAGACGCTTCCTCCTCTGAACATCGGGGCATTTAACTATTTACCACTTTTAGATTTGACAATTAACTATTTGTCACACATTGTATCTAAATAACATATGGGTCTATATGTGTCTATGATATATAAGTCCAGTGGTAAATACTTAATTGGCACACTAACATTAGTTGCATATAGTTCAATATCTCTCAAACATCGCAACAGGGGCCGGCCTTCGTTTCGGCGCTTTTTGTACCCAAAACGAGGCCCAAAATTAGCCCGATATCGCTGCAGCCCACCTACGCAAAGCCGGAAGTTGGAGTGGGACTCCCGTTAAAATTTCCGTCGGCGGGCGACGCGAGGGCAGACGACGAGACCAAGCAGCCAGAGAGTCGATCGCCGCATGCGATGCGACCGGCAGTTACATACCGGGATCACGCGCGCCCCGGGCGTTTCCGCCTCCAAACCCACCCCAACAACCCATCATCTCCTCCTCCTTTCCCTCCCATCTCTCATTCACACCATTCACCAATGCAAATCACGCATCGCAAAACCTCCAAAAAAAAAAGCGATGCAAATCACGGCCATTTCATGAGCAGACAGGCACACGGCAACGTCTGCTGCTGGTGGTGGGGCTCGTGTTGTGTGATTTGACAAGTTGGGAGAGAGACGGCGAGATGGGGTTTGTGGAGAGCATTGGGAGGTACAGGGTTGGCCGGACCATCGGCGCCGGCACGTTCGCCAAGGTCAGGCTCGCCGTCGACGCCGACACCGGCGCCACCGTCGCCGTCAAGGTCATCGACAAGAGGATGGTGATCCGCAACAACCTCATGTACCAGGTGATGATCATGATGAACAATTTATCCGTGTAATTTATCATTTGTAGTTTCGTGGTTAGTTCACTGATTGATTGATCGATCGATCGATCAGGCACGAATAGACAGATAGGTTATTCTTTTTTAGGTAACGGAAATGGTGATTTACATCCCCTGCTTCTACCATAAAATATACAACCATAAGTTTTGTTCTTGATCGTTAATTAGTTTGCATGATCTGAATTTTGGTGAAGGTCAAAAGAGAGATCACGGCCATGAAGCTCCTCAACCACCCCAACATTGTCAAGATATATGAGGTGATTTAAGTTTGGTTAGCTGATGTTGTTAGTAATTGCCCGTATCAGCATCAGGGTTTCAGGAGGATTATATTATACCTTTTCTTCTTGTGCAGGTGATCGCGACAAAGACGAAGATATGCCTGGTGATGGAGTATGTCTCAGGAGGGCAGCTATCTGACAAGCTAGTAAGACATCATGCATGATCAATTAACCAGCATGTGATTCTAGTCTGATTAACTCGGCTAATTTTTCTTGCAATCCCTGATCTTTCCTCTCTCTTTTTCCTGGTTTTAAGAGTTACCTCAAGAGATTGGATGAGAAGGAAGCAAAGAAGTATTTCTACCAACTGATTGATGCTGTAGACTACTGCCATAGGAGAGGTGTCTACCACAGAGATCTCAAGGTCAAGAAATCAAGATATTGCTGCTCTCGTTTCATTAATTGCTAATTTGCTATCCCTGTTTTAATTATAATTATCTCGATCCCTTCATCATAAGCTATAATTTGCTGATTTATAGCACTTTCTGATGATGTAAACAGCCTGAGAACTTGTTGGTAGATAATCAAGGCAATCTCAAGGTATCTGATTTTGGCCTCAGCGTGCTAAAAAAGGTAAAAGCTAGCAAACATTATCAGCATCACCGAATAATTCATACTCAACTCTGAAAATCTGTGTTTAAATTTCTTTGATCCAGCCAGGACAGTTTCTATCCACATCTTGTGGCTCGCCATGCTATGTAGCTCCTGAGGTAGGACAAGTTTCTTGCAGAAGTTTCAGTCATTTGCATTGCCAACTTATGATTTGGATTGTTTGACAGGTGATTCAGCACAAGAGTTATGATGGGGCAGCTGCAGACGTCTGGTCTTGTGGTGTGATCCTGTTTGAACTTCTTGCTGGTTATCTACCATTTCAAGACTGCAGCTTAACAAACTTGTACAGAAGGGTAAACATCCGAATACGATACGGCCTTTTACTCCACCGTCTGTTACTGATTTCAGATGTCCTAACTGAAAATATTTCTCTTGAAAGATATCTCGAGATCAGTTTGTTTTCCCACAATGGCTCAGTGTCCCTCAGAAGAAGATTATAATCAGGATACTGGATCCATCTCCTATAACAGTAAGCTATGATAAATACTTATGTAGCACTATGTAAGCATTGGATGGTTGCCGACCTTTATTTTGCTGATAACACCATACCTTAAATGTTCTTCAGAGAGCAAAGATAAGCGATATTTTTGATAATAAGTGGCTCCAAGATCACAGTAATCCATCAGCAAGGATTGAGAATGATGATGACTGTGATGTTATTGAAGAGGCCAGCACAGACAGTGATAGCAGTCACAACACAGAGGTAATTTGATACAGTTTGGAACTTACTCCATTGTAGTAGTTCTTACCTCTCAACCAGTCTTTCCTGTTGGTAGTTGCTAAGACTGCCCTTGTATCTAGGTAAAGGAAGCTGAAGAGATGACTGCAGAAACTGACCGATTCATTAATGCCTTCCAATTGATAGCGAGATGCAGTGATCTTGACTTGTCAGGTCTCTTCCAGGAGCAGGTGCACTAAGCTTTAGAACAGATTACTTTCACAAATTACCTACACCAATACATGGCAGTAAACTAAGATCCTTGATTGATTGACCGATGTTTTGCAGAAAACAAAGCTCGCCTCACCACACCCAGTGCAGGAAACCTTCGACAAGATCAAGGTTGCAGCCAAGGATGTGAGCATGGCAGTGAAGAGAATGAACAGCTCTCTGGTAATTTATCTCACCAACATATGGTTTCAGTTTCTCCAATGAAATTATCAAATTCCAGGTGAAATTTTTAGTCCAATTCTCATTCAGGTGGAGATTCAGGACAGCAAATTACTACCAAGAAGCAATCTTGATCTTACTCTGTCGGCCGAGGTGAGATATCCTTTCTGAAATCACCTCCATCATGTGTAGTGTGTCCTTTCTCTATTGCTCAGGGATTGAAGCTTACCTGAAAAGTGAGAAATTGCAGGTGATCAAGGTAACACCAGCTCACTGCGTCGTCGAGGTGTCCAAGTCAACTGGGGATCTGAGATCATACAAAGAGGTTTGTTAGTGTTATGTTTTTGTTTCAGATCAGTTTGGCTTCACCTCAAGATAGTAGGATGCACAATTTACTGAACGGAAATGCAATGCATATGATGTTCACTTGCAGTTCTGTAGAAGCCTATCGAGCTTGCTCAATGGTGGACAGCTGTCTGCAAGCTCATCTGATATGGAGAGTGATTAATCAGGTTATCTTCTATGAGTAGATGAATCAATGAATCTTCAATATCACAAACTCATGGAGGTCAGGAGGAAACAAGAGTGCCTACTGGGCAACTGGTGACCTGAAAAAAGGTGATGATAAACAGGACTAAAGTCACTCATCGCCCTTGTGCTGCAAATGCTGGTGCTGACGAGTTGTAACTTGTACCTTCAACTGTATGATAAACAAAACATGTTGCATTCAAAGGGAACATGCAAACCATTTCCATGTATTGGATTTTTTTCCCTGAACCTACAATTTTCATTATTGCGCTTTTCTAACCAACATCACATTTCTGAAGGATCTTATTGCCTTTCTACTGTTTATACATTGTATATTTGTATCATCAGTTTGATCACATAACATGGAACTCAGCATATGAGATGTCAATGACCCAAGAGAACATGGCAACATAATACGGTGTTTTCACAAGATGAATGAATGGGCAGCTCAGTGGTCACTGGAAGTGGTCAACTGGTCATAAGCCCCTACTGCAATGCCTGCGCCATAGCTGAGCGATGGGAGAGCTGTTGCTCATACAGGGATCTGAATATCTGATATTTTGCATCATGGTATTTCTTTACCCTAGGATCTGAAGATGGATATACAACCTACAAAAGGTAAAACCAGCAAAGAAAGCATTATTCAAATTACTAGTACAAAGGTTGAGACCAAGATGTGTTGGGACTTGGGAATACCTTCCCGGCCGCATTCAGTGCTTTCATTGCATCGCGAACACCTGGAAACTTCTTTGCAGCAACAGCACCCAGGACAGCAGCTCCTAAAAGCACAGACTCATTCTCTCTAGGAAGTATTATTGGACATCCTGTCAAGTATATGTCTAAATTCATAGATCAAGAAATGAGGGAATTGAGATGGATAACTGTAGTACAACTGTACAAGGGAACTTGCCAGTTATATCTGCGTGCTCTTGGATATACA
The DNA here is from genome assembly GCA_000338895.3 of Oryza meridionalis. Classification (NCBI taxonomy): domain Eukaryota; kingdom Viridiplantae; phylum Streptophyta; class Magnoliopsida; order Poales; family Poaceae; genus Oryza; species Oryza meridionalis. The sequence goes on along the minus strand of CM002525.2, from coordinate 4,377,248 downwards.
AGGAATTCTTCGCAAGTCCGCCACAAGCAAGAAGAGTATCGATCTATGACACATGAAGAAAAAGATATCATATGCTAGGCCTCTAAATATATGCCATCAGATCAAATTCATTTTGGAACTCTTCATAGCAAATAAATACCTTGTGCCCATGAGCATTGCAATGCTCCACAATATGACGAGTACCATAAGCAATGCCTTGAATTGTTGCTAGATAAAGAAGCGCCAAGTGCTTCTCACTTGTATCAAGTGTGAAGCCACATATGATTCCTTTGGATTTTGGATCAGCCAAAGGAGACCTAACCATTATAAACAATGCAGTCAAGTAAACTACATTGGAAGAATGCCTTTCAGTGTGTAAAGCCAGAGAGAGAGAGAGAGCATGGTGAATTTTATCAATCACTTTCATCCCATCTCCATTTTGCATGTCAAAATTGAGGGGAGAGAATGAACAAATAGTGTGCATCTCATAAAAAGTATCCATGCCACAATGCTGGTGCAGCATTAACTTTTAGCAAAAGCTGTACTGATGCCATATTATTTGCTTTGTACGTATATTCAGGGTGAAAAGAAAAGAGAAACACTTTCTAGCAACTTTTGTAACTACACGTATAAATGTTAACATGTATAACCACAGTTTTCACCACCTGAAAGAAATAATAGCTGTACATGCCAGAATCAAAGTTTCATTTTTCACTACAGACGGTTGAGATTCAGAATAGTAAAAGAGAAACTGTGATTGGCCTTGTCTGAGTTACTTGTGTGTTGCACAGGAAATCTGCAAAAAAGTGACCTAGATAGTCTGTCTTACTCACTGGATGTGTGATGAACTCTTACCTATTTCCATGAAAATCTGGGAGGACATGGATGTCTTGAGTCAGGGAAGAAATAAAAGCAATATTTTGCTCATGTGCCATAGAAAATAGTATCTTGTTCAGTAGCTCATATATGGATATTCCTGGACAGTTCGAACAGAAAATTATGCGCCTTTTACAGGTCATAACAACTAAAATTACACAATTGCATGCTTCAGTAAGCATGAAAAGGCATGATACTTACTTTGAGAAGCAGCATGATTAGCAAGACGAGGAGCAGCAACATGGTTTTCAACAATGTAATCAAGTAGAGCACCAGTTGCACTTTGGCCACCCTCCGTGAGCCAAAACTCAGGAACCATTGCTGAATATGAAATCATGATAACAATTATTGACCATGCTCACCAACGATAGCAGAAAATCAAGCACGGAAACAAAATAACAGAGATCCTGGCAAGAACTATATGGAGTGGAAGTAAATATGTGATCCGAGAAGGAAACTATACCAGACCAAAATGGCCCCCAGACACCAGGGATAAACAGTTTGTTCTTTGAGACAGCCATATGGCATGTAGATGTCCCACAAACCAAGACCATGCGGTGGCATATAGCTTGTTCATCAGATTCATCAGACGCTGAAATAGAAATGTTTCACAACACATGAATATAAAGTTCTAGAACTGATTTCTTTAGAAAAATACAGATAAACCAACACTGACTGTCAGCTTTAGATTCTACATCTGGCACACTTTCCATGACTCCAACACCACCAGCATGAGCATCAATTAGTGAAGTTCCAACAGGAATCCCAGGACGCAAACCTAACTCCTGAGAATTGGAGGAAACAAACATAAAAAATAAATACTGAGAAATAACTATAGACATTTCTTCCAACATAAGAACAGTAGGCAACAAACTTGGTGACCTAGATAATAAGAAAAAAAATAGTGCATTTCACATAATTCAACTTTAATAACATCACTTTTAGAAAATGAGCAGACTAGTTGCTTGCCTTGGCAGCAGTAGCTGTCAACCCAGAACCCAGAGGATGGCCAGGAAATGCAACACTGCGTCCTGTTTGGTTTGCGTAGAAAATTAGTCTGTATATGAAAATCATAAAATGGTATGCCGATTTAGCACCAAATGGAGAAAGTGTAAGCACTCAACCTATTTTTGCATGATTTCCTTCAACAAGGTCTCCCAAGCCTATTTCTTCCCAAAAGACTTCATCCCATCCACATGCTTCCATATCACGTGAATCTGATTCCTTCCATTGTTCCATGTGTGCATGCCCAAGATATGTCCATTTGCAAACAGTTGTGCATAAGCTGCGTGTGTCATCGCCAGTCGCTCTAAAAAAGGATTGCCAAAACAGAACATGCTACAAGTCAATACATATGTTATGAGAAAAAAAGAACCACACAAATTATATCCAGAACTCTCACCTATATGCTAACCAATCACTGAGGTCCATCCACCTACATATCATAGACCACGACTCTTGCAGATTTTCCTTTACCCATAAGAGCTGTACAATCAGATAATGCACATCAATATAAGTGCCTCCCCATTTCTCAGTACAAAATTGTGAAAAGGCCAAACTACGCATATGTATTCATAGCAATTTTAATAACTAATCCCATCCTAAAAAATAGTGACTGAATCTAAATCACTATCCATGCCCATCATGTGATTAACGCCACCTCCATTCTCATAGAGCAAATTTGGTGAAGAAGCAAAAATGATTTTGACTTCAGTAACATAAACAAGCATTGTGGTCAAGAGAAAAGCTTTACTAAGGCCAGCAAGAGAAGTGGGCATGACACCACTTTCCATCAAACCTTCAAAAAGTTGATATGTTCTACACAGAAACTATGCATATGCTAAATTGTCACCACGCATGGAGGTCTTTAGCATTTTAATGTTAGGTTTTTCCCTACCAGTGTTTGTCCTAGCACTTGTTCCCTGATTGGACCATTCATTTTTCTAATACGCAGCCCAACAACTGACAACTAAGTGCAACCAGGCAATGAATACAATGGTTGACAGGAGCATGTTCAGCAGTTTTTACTAATGGGTGGAACAGGAAGCTAAAAACTAGTACAACAATTGAAGTATCATATGCATGAGCAATGAAAGGACACCGATTACCTTTGGGGCTTGCATTTCTGGGGAAACACCCCCACCACAGTATTGCAATACCGGCGAATTGCGAGCATTGATTCGCTCAGCCTGATCTACAGCCCTATGGTCCATCCACACGATGATGTTCCTCCTCGCATCACCAGTCCAAGAAACAGAAACAGGGGAACCATCGGCATCAACAGCAACTGCAAGCAGCATCCCGTTTGATCAAGCCAATGAAATCCTTGACAACTCATGCAAGCATCTGCTATGGAGATAAGAGCAAACCAAGAGAACAAGTAGCGGCGAAGCCAAGCCCGACAACATTCTCAGGCGCAATATTTGCCAGAGAGCACGCGTGTTTTACCGCAGCACACACGGCATGCCATATGTCTGTTGATGATTGCTGGTGATGAAAAGTTCAAAAACAGTCCAGAATTAGCAATTAGCCAGTACAACTCAGTATCATGCAATACATCGGATGGATTAGAACATAATCTCCTCAACCTCAATGCAGTCCTTCTCCTTCCATATCTGTATAGGACTGCTCGCCGACCCCAGCAGCTTACCCTTCTCATCAAAGAGACCTGAATGAATTTAAATTAAGAAAATATTAGTAAGTTCATGCCTCTTGTGCATACACCAACTGAATTTTAAACACGTCCACTGTAGGAAATAAATTCACTGAACACGTATCCCTGCAATATCCCCCTTCCACCACAGCAAATTCTCGCATAATTCCTACTACCATTTTCCCCATGAAACCTATCGTTTTCTCTTTTTAATTTTTCAGACGACGAAACAATCAACTTTCCTCATCACTGGACATTCAATTTCTTCTCCGATTCCGAATTCCGCACTCCAAAAAAAAAAGCATCTCCACTACCCCACTGAACAGCTAAATCCAGAAACGCATATGCGACTATCCCAAAGCGAAGAAGAGGTGGGGGTTCAAACTTCGAAGTGGGGGGATAGGATGACGGGCCTGCGCGAGCGCTGCCGGTGCCGACATCGACCCCGAGGAAGACGGCGCCCCCGCCGCCGGGGGGCATGATAGCGGCGGCGGCGGCGGCGGCGGCGGGCGGCGGGGGGAGGAGGGTGTTCGTCCACGTGGGCGTCGCCTGCGCCTCGTGTTTTTTTTTTTGGGGGGGATTTTGGTTTCGGTTTGATCTGATCCGGTATGCCCGGGCCCACCGGTCAGGTAGCTGCTACTACTGCTGCTCCTTTGAAAAGGAAAATCGTGTGAAAAACATTTGAAATCGCAATTCTTCGGTGTTCGAAAGTTCACTTTGGATTTGCCAAAATATGACATGTGTTCAAGTTTTCCCAAATTAATCCAGTAAGTTATGGGGAGACATAGTTAACATATATATTTAGATATATCTTGGTTGACAAGAGTAATCCGTTAAAACAACTATGATATCATTTACTAGAACACAGAAATGATGAAACACGGTAAATATATGTAATTCATCTGTCCTAAAATATAGTTAACTATGAGTGTTTAGAAGAGTTAAGAATTGAAGTGAAATGTCTAAATATACATAGAGGTTGATGGAATTAAGGGATAATATGGGTAGAGCGTAGGTCTCGAATGCTAATAAAATGGTGGTTCACTTATGGTAGGTAGCCGTATTTTAGAAAAGGGAATAGAATATAAAAAAATTACATAAACAATTGATCAGGATAAAAAAACACCGGAATTGAATCACAGCAATATAAACTTTGAGGGAATTTTTCTGATGGTTTAGGTTTAAACTTTTCTCCAAAATATTCATGCACTGGGCCATTTTGTATTAGAATTTTGGAAGCTTCAATCTTTTGGAACTCCAAAGTGTTAAATATGAAATTTCTTCCCAGATCTCTGATTCCAAAAAAGGGCCTAAAGCTCTTCGAAAAAAAGAATAGAAAAATTATAAAGTTATTCCGCGATAAAGACATTTTAAATTTGCAAGTTGGGCAGATGGGGCCAGGGTCCACTTGGGGTTTGATTAAATATTCCCTCGAGCTGTACTAATCACATGGCGTGAATCATTATCTTATCCCCTTAACTTAACCCTGCAAAAAAGATCACCCACCCGCCGTCTGCCCAAAACCACGTCACCCCCCAACCCAGACGGCGACGTCACTGTCGCCGCGGGCCCACCGGCGACGAGCACGTGCGCGCGGCGCTACACCCATCCCTGTGTGTCCATGTGCGGTGGGCCCGGCCTTTCGTGGGCCCGTTGTGTCGGTGATGTACTGGGTGGGGATGTATGGATATCAGAGCCCAGTTCGCGTGGTCGGGGTAGCGTTTTTTCTGCAGTTCTCGCAGCGGTTTGCAGTTTAGCACCTCTAAGATGGGGTATTTCGGGAAACTGATCCATACAGTTTTCTTTTGTTTTCTGCGAAAATTGTATGAAATTGTGTAGTTTTAGTTGTTATGGCCTGTAAAAGGTGCATAATTTTCCGTTCAAACTGTCCAGGAATATCCATGTATGAGCTACTAAACCATATATGACTTTCTATGGTACATGAGCAAAATGGGATGGTTTAGTTTAGAATTAAGGGGTGCAAAATTTGCACCTAACAAACATGTCATAATTCGGCTTTACTTTTACTCGCTCCGTCCCATAATATAAGGGATTATTAGTAGATACGATATATCTAGTTCAATGAATCTAGACATACGATCTGTCCAGATTCATTGTGCTAGGATATATTACATCCATCTAAAATCCCCTGTATTATGGGACGGATGGAGTATCGTTCAAAAGGGAAAAAAATGGACTTCACTGATATGTGTTGTTGTGATGCATTTGTGCATATGATTTAGACATAAAAAATGTATTTTAGTGCGACCGAGGAGATAACAATAAGGTGTTTTTTTATATCCAACTTTAAACCCCTAAGCTAAGTGGTGTTCAAAAACAATACGAGGGGAATAATATGATGTAGAGTTGGACATACAACTTTAATTTAAAAACATGCAACATTTCTCTAATTACGGCAAGTCCAACCAAAAGTAAGGAGAATGTGTGAAAAAATTTAACTACAAAGAACTGCAACTTATTAATGTCACATGATACGGTATTATCACGAGAAAAAAAACTATCTTAAACACCCAAAATCCCTTTAACTCTAGTCCAACGATCTTCAACATAGCCTATTTTAGGTTTTTATTTGCTTCACACGTTTACAAAGACAAAACCTAAAAATTTAGGTGTACATGTGGCAACAACCAGTGGCAAAGGTAGCTCCCGGGTAGGTCGAGCGGCTGCCCGGGCTCCGCCACTAGCGTTTCTACTGTAGATAGTCTTTAATGTCAAAAAGATTAGTCGATTAGTAGAAATCGCTAGTACTCACCCGAGCTTCACGACATCTCTTGGCTCCGCCACTGGCGAAAACCTAAGATCGGAACTGAGGGGGTTCATTTGTGTAACAAAACTCCTCTTGATGGACTTGCATGTAAAACCAACAAACGCGGAGGTCCATTTGGCAAAAAAAGCAGCGCCTTTTAGTGGCTGGTATGGTATCTCTATCTCTCTTCTTGCAAAGAATCCTGCATTCCCCGCCGACGCCTCCTCCCCTCCCCCGCGACGCGATCCCTCCGCCGCCGCCGAATCCGGCGTCCCCAGCCGAAGCGAGGTGACCGGATCCCTCTTCGCTTTCCTTCGCGCGTGTCAAATTGCGGAAAAGGTGGCGGAATCTGACGCGAGTTGTGCTCGTTTCGGTTGCAGATTTGGGTCGCGCGATGAAGGAGAAGCGCGGGCTGGAAGCCGCGGCGGCCGCTGGCGACGGCCGCCCCGAGGCCAAGCGCGCGCGGCCTCCCGCACTGGCCAGGTGAGGGGAAAATTTTCCGCGGTTTTGATTTTTCTTTCCGTTTCTAACCTCGAGATATGTTTGGGATGCTAACCATAGTAGGGTTAGGGTTACTCCTGCAGTAGTGCTCGATCGAGAATTGGGAGTGGTTTGATTTAGTTTACTACTTAGTTGCGGTGTGAAATTTGAGCATATGTAGACATGATGCTGCAAAATTTCTTTTAGAAAGGTGGTGTGTGATCTGTCAGGGAAATGCCAGAAATCTTAGCAAGTTTGTACTCTGACCCATCAGTAGAATTTTTATCCTTCTGCGACTAATTTTGGTCTTAGTCGGCACTCGGCACTGTTAGTGTTACTAATAGTGATACTGTTGACCAACGCCAACCCCTATCTGTATGTTATAGGGTGGATGCAAATGAATGTTTCAGGATTTGGGGTTGTACTACCTTTTAGAGATAGCTTTTCCCAACTGTTCTTTTCTGTGCTAATGTGCTTGTGCAGAGGTCAGCAGGTGTGAAACACATTTCCACTATCTAACAAAATAATCCTCATCTATGGTCTCTGCAATAATAGTGTTAGTATTTTTGTAACAACCAGCATCTGTGACTTATTTGCATTTGTTTTTAATCATGGATCTGTTCGCAAATGCTAGTACAGTAAATGGCTATGAAGTGTACTGATGCTGATTTATGGTCTGTCAGTTGTCGAATTTGACTACCATGGTTTTAATGAATGTCTTAATAGGGTTTTTCTTTTATTTCTGCACATCATTTAATAATGGTCAATTACTTACTTCTGGTAGTTTTGATTACAGTTTTTTTCAAACATGTTTCCCTTGCGTGTTCATTACTGTAAAGATCAACATGTGAGAAGGTGAATTGCGTCTTTTGTTCTTCTGTCATGATTTTTTCCGCTTCGCCTCTTTCTCTGCAGTGTTATTGTTGAAGCATTAAAGGTGGATAGTCTACAGAGGCTTTGCTCATCACTGGAACCAATTCTTCGTAGAGTGGTAAGAACAAAGAAATTCTCTTTTAATCAGAATTCTATTATCATGTCGCTTTACTCTTTTTTTTTTTTTGCAAAGGTTTATTCTTGCATGCTACTGTCTACATTTATATGTTCCTTCACTACTGTTAATTATTTCTTGCACTTAATTACATTCGCTTATATATATATTCTCTGTGTACATACTAGGTTAGTGAAGAAGTGGAGCGTGCGTTGGGCAGACTGGGTCCTGCAACAATAACTGGAAGGTACTCTGTTCTATCGCTTAGTTGACTATGAATTTATTGTTTCACACACTTCCTTGTATAGTATAATCCAGCAGTACATCGAACCAACCGTTGAAGTCATATTGCTGCAACTCCTACCATCAAATTGCATATGATACAAAATAACCTTTTGTTAGCTGTGCTTGTTCATGATGCTTGTTGCTAGTTCTTTTCACAAGTAACCTATTGCTTGTTTTAGGATATCTGGGCTAGATTATAACTGTTAAAATGAAGCACGTAAACCTACAACAACCTTTGGTAGAACCCACATTGATATATATATATATATATATATATATATATATATATATATATATATATATATATATTTTGCTACTGTTGGAATAATTCAGGTCTTCCCCGAAGCGAATTGAAGGTCCTGATGGAAGAAATCTGCAACTCCAGTTCAGGACAAGACTGTCTCTTCCTCTTTTTACTGGAGGAAAAGTTGAAGGGGAGCAGGGAGCTGCAATTCATGTTGTTTTGCTTGATGCTGGAACTGGTTGTGTTGTATCTTCTGGACCCGAGTCATGTGCCAAACTTGACATTGTTGTTCTAGAAGGTGATTTCAACAATGAAGATGAGGAGGGTTGGTCGGGAGAAGAGTTTGACAGTCATGTAGTGAAAGAGCGTGAAGGAAAGCGCCCTCTTTTAACTGGTGATGTACAAGTCACACTAAAAGAAGGTGTTGGCACGGTAGGGGAGCTTACATTCACAGATAACTCTAGCTGGATAAGGAGTCGGAAGTTCCGACTTGGTTTGAAAATTTCCTCAGGATTTTGTGAGGGTATTCGCATCCGCGAGGCAAAAACTGAAGCTTTCATGGTTAAGGACCACAGAGGAGAATGTAAGTACTCTGAAGCAACCATGATATGATACGATTCTTCATGATATTTCTATTAACTGTTTGAATTTCATTTGATTAGTGTATAAGAAGCACTACCCACCTGCGTTGAAAGATGAGGTCTGGAGGTTAGAAAAGATAGGGAAGGATGGATCTTTCCATAAGAGACTGAACAAAGCTGGAATTTCTACAGTTGAAGACTTCCTTAGGCTTGTGGTTCGAGATCCTCAGAAGTTGCGCAGCGTAAGATTATTTCCTATTCAGCATTTTTCTTCTTTTTTTTTTCTTTCGTTTGAGTTCTAACATATATGCTATTCTGTCCCAGATCCTTGGAAGTGGTATGTCTAATAAGATGTGGGATATTCTTGTCGAACATGCAAAGACTTGTGTCTTAAGTGGAAAATATTACATATATTATTCAGATGAGAATAGATCTATTGGTGCTATTTTCAACAACATCTACGCATTCTGTGGGTTGATTTCTGGCGAGCAGTTCTATTCATCTGAAAGTCTTGATGATAGCCAAAAGGTTGGTTATAGTAGTGCACATTGATAACGATGCATAGATTATGTTGGCTGTTTTTGGAAGACATAATTCATACCAAAAATTTTCTTATGGAAACTTCTCTAACATGCCTGTCTACATGGCTATGTCCAAGAATGAAACCACGGCAACCAAAACTACATGTGCCACCAATAAAATGACAATCGTACCCTACGTGGTCATGACATATGTGATTTTGCTCTTCGTTCTCCATTCACATGCATAATTATAAGATGATACATTAGTTAGAGTTAATCTGTTTGACTCTGTAAGGCTTCTAGACTGATAAAGATTAAAGCATTTAACCATGCTAATGAATGCAAGTGGACAGCAAACTGAATGAGCCATGGTCACAGGAACAAGTCAGGAAACCATAAAACTTTTGAAATTTTCATTTGCAATGCCATGGGATTTCGTTGGGATTTCTGCTAAACCACACATTGTTGTAATCCTTTTTGTTGTGTGTGTATGCCGTGGTCCTTAAGTTGTCTTCTAATATCAAACTTGAATGGTATTTCCATTCATTTAAAGATGCACTCATGTAACACAAAAGCAATTAAAAATGCTTGGTTGCATAGCTTTCCTTTTGTCACATTTTATTCTGGACAGTGAACCCTTTTAGGCATGGCCACCAACATAGTGGCGGTGTTGTTTTGCTACGTGGCGTGGTTAAAGGTTTCATTTATTAATAAAAAGTAAGTGAGAACTGTTGGCGTATCAATGTTCATTTGCTACACCTGACTGGTTGCATACTAGCATGGCCGGACAGCCTAAAGGGTTATTTTTGTAAATAAGTTAGGGAGGGGTGATAATAATGTGTACTTTGAACTTTATATTATGTTAGTGCGTTGACGTAGGTCACGCACACACCCCTTATCTTATATTGTAGCGCATGCTATGAACTGGAATAAGGTGTATCAAGTGTTTGGTGCTACGATGACCCAAGAGTACTTGGGTTAGTTGCATTGGTGCCTCATCATGTGTCTGCTGTTCTTTTGTTCCTAAGGTCTTCTGACCTCCTGTCTGCCAATCGATTGTTGCAGTAAACTTCCTTTGGTACTTAGTGAATAGAGAGTGCCCCTGTAGTCTTGCCATTTTTATTTTTTAAAGGATATGTCACTGTACAACTCCCCAAACATCCAGTACAGAAGACATCAATAAATCATTAAGAATAACCACTATTTAATGAAATAAAACTCAGCCTTATATTCACTGTATTCTTCTGTGTAAAATCTAAGCTTGTAGTCCTACACTTGCATGTTTAAGAATTAGAGCTATGCTTTATTTATTCTCAGCATGAGCTTTTGAGAACTTTAAGCTATTCGTTTTTAATACCATATTGACTGATTGGGATGGTATTGTTCATTACAGCTCTTTGCTGATGCATTGGTTAAGAAGGCATATGATAATTGGATGTATGCCATTGAATATGATGGTAAAGCTCTCTTGAACTCTAAACCGAAGAAAAAGGCTGCACCCACTGGACAAGCTGAAACACATCCTCCTCTGAGTCAACCTGCTTCATACGAACAGCGCATCTCATCAGCAAGCATGACAGGACCATCTCCAGCAGGTTAGAAGCATGAGTTATTATCTACCATTTCTATGTTAGTACCTCTTTGTTATTTTAGTTGACAGCTAGAAATATACTCCCTCCATCCCCAAATATAAGGCATCGAATAATTCAAATTTTGTCCCCAAATATAAGGGATTTTGTAGTACTACCTGTCCCATCCAATCACCCCCTCATTTAATTTTCACCCAATCCTACCTTAACCACCCTCCTGCTCCCCAACTCCCCCTCATTTATTGAGGGGCATCATCGTCTTTTTCTCTCATCTTTAATCTCTCCAAAAGACTCTAGAATCCCTTATATTTGGGGATGGGGTGGTAGTAATTAATATGGTTGAAAACCTAAAACGTTGCTTAGACATTTAGAATAAACAGATGAACTATAGGGTGCGTGATTTGTCACTATAGAAGAGTCTCTGAACACCATGCTAGTTTCATTCATTTCAGGTGGAAGTGGAACTGATTCCATAGGGTATGATGGCAACCAAGCAGCTACACAGCCATCTCAACTTCAAAGTACATCTGCCAATGTCCCTGTGCCATACGATGACACCTTTTCATTTTTACCGCCTAGTATGTTGATGGGGTCTGATAATCAAGAAACCGGAAATGATGGCATGGGCCTGGAACTAGGCCAATTGCAACAAGCAATTTCACAGAGTCAGTCGATTCAGCCAGCAAATGTTGGCTATGATGATTGGACTCGAAGTCAAAACAGTCAGTTCGCTGATGACTTCACCGAAGATATTCGCATGAAAAGCCACCAAATGCTCGAGAGCGAAGACATGCAGCAGCTGCTCAGGGTCTTCAGCATGGGTGGAGCGTCTACCAGTTTGCAGGAAGATGCCTTCGGCTTCCCGACGTACATGCCATCTCCATTACCAAACCTTGGGTTCGAAGGTGAGCGCACCCGTTCATCTGGGAAAGCTGTTGTTGGGTGGCTCAAGATAAAGGCCGCCATGAGATGGGGGATTTTCGTCAGGAAGAAAGCTGCCGAAAGAAGGGCGCAGCTTGTTGAGCTGGATGATTAACAACATGTTAAGCGTGTATTGGCTACCGTTAGATGCTATTAATGTTGAAATGTTAATACCATCAGATGCTCTAAACTAGGTTTTGGGACTCATGCTGCCTTGAAAGGCATTGAAACAAACCAACCGATTATGTACAGCGGGTAGTTCTGCTTTGTTGTAAAAACACCTGAAATGTTTGCGTACCATTTTATTTTCCTCGTTTGTTATAGATTGTGCAGATTATAAACAAAACAATGTGAATTAACGCGGATAGTATGTGTATGGCCGATGTGTTACCTGTAGGACATCTATTTTTGCAATGTTTAGAATTTGATCTGGTACGTTGGCAACAATGTGACTGGAGGTTCATGCGAAAGAGTCGTATATTTCATAGGTTAGTTTGCTATGAGATGGGGGTTCTTTTCTACCTTATTTTTTAACTTCGACATGACCAACAATATCTATAAAAGCAATATCTATAAAAATAAAATGTTTTAAATAAAAATGGTTGTATATTATAATAGTTTGACTAATGATAATAAATCTAGTAACATCAATTTAAGTTAAAAATGGTTGATTTGACACTATACTAAAAATTCTTACTCCCTCTATTTTTTAATAGATAACGCCGTTGACTTTTTCTCACATGTTTGACCATTCATCTTATTCAAAAATTTTATGCAAATGTATAAGATATAAATCACACTTAAAGTACTATAAGTGATAAAACAACTCATAACAAAATAAATTATAATTACGTAAATTTTTTGAATAAGACGAATGATCAAACATGTGAGAAAAAGTTAACGGCGTCATCTATTAAAAGACAGAGGTAGTATATTTTTAGACGGAGGGAGTAAGAAATTCCGCGGGGATTGAATTGATCCATAAAATCCAACAAAATTCCTGCATGGCACGCCGCACATGAGCCCTGAAAAGATGGGAGCGAGCGGCAGAATGGGGCAATGCTGCATCATATCGCCAGATTGCGCCCTGTCCTCGCCTTCACTTTCGGTTGCCATCATAGTAATTAACTAGTCCTTTTATGCGGAAAGAAGCTTTGGTGTTCCATCAAGCCCTTCAATCACCGTTGGCCGGTTTCAGTTTAGGCCGGCGTTGGCCGTTGGATGAGCTGGGCGAGGCTCCCCGACGAGTGATGACGACGGAGTTCAATTCTCCGACCGCCGCACCATCAGGAATTGACTTAATTGAGACGGTGTAATCTCTGCTTGGGGGCAGCTTGTGTTTCAGCAATCGCCACCGTTTTGTGAATCTCATGGTGCAGAACACAATGGTTGATCGAAGGACACGACAAATCACTGATGACGATTTGCGCGTGCAAAGTCGCTAATTACTCTCCCTTTTGGTCCTTCCAAGTGCTGGAAGAGATGATGATTTGTTCCAGCATACTCACTCCTTTACATTTTAATACTACGAATTTAAATAATTCGTAGTACTAGAATATGTCTTATCTACCTAAAATTCCTTAATGTTTTTGAACGGAGGAATGCTGCTAGATGCTAGTATACGACATTCATCAGCTACAGTGACAATAGCGATTAGTTCTAAGAAATTGATCCTGCATATTTTGACGAAGTCATTACAGAAAGTGTCACTGAAAGAACAATAGTTGTAAGTGTGTTTACCTAGGACTTAAATTCAGATTAATGGATTTCATGATAAGTTACCTAACCAGCTAAGCTATGCTCAGTTCATACTCCCGCTTCCCTTCGCTTGCATTAACGCGAAATGTTAAGCAAAGAAGTTAATGTGGTATATACGTTGGCAATGATCAAATTTGATCCCAGCATTCTGTCTGAGCTCTTATGCTTTATCAAAAAGCTTATGCGTTTCTCCATAAAAAAATTTGGTCCTCATGGAGGGGCTATATATTTGTACTGGCTAGATCGATCGTTTCATAACTCGAAATGGAAGTATTTGCTTGACGTCTCTTGTTTTTCACAAATCACAACCCCTCTCACTGAAAAATGAGGAGGTCGTCAAGTCAAATTCCCTCCATTATTTAGAAATTAGAACACGTGAATTTTATAGGATTTTTATTTTAAAAAATCAATTTAATTCATAAACAAATCTTCTGAAAATCCTTTGACCCAGCTGTTTTGTGTCATCCAAATACTAGATGGAGAAGAGTACACGTACACGAGTGGAGAGGCCTAAAGAAACGATGCAATAGACGGACAGTTGGGATCTTGATGCAAGTGGATTGATTAGCACTATTTTTTTTTTGAAAACTCATTATATTAGTATAGATTAAAGATAGAGTTTAAGGGAAATAAATTTCCTAATACATTGCCTAAATCAAAAGATCATATAGAGAAGGATAAGAATAACTGAACTAAGAAAACAACTTTGCAAATGGAACTAAACAACAGTAATGGATGGGATCAATGGGGGGTTGCGGCATTGCTGCGACAACTGCATCCACAGGCCTCTACTACTAGTGTGCACACTGCTTGATAGACCGGCGACCCCTTCGACTGCCTCCACAGAAACGGCACAATTCGAGATTTTGTTGTTGAGTCATAGATTTTGTGTGAGCTTCACCGGACTCAACAAAGGGTTGCAAAATGAAGATCTCTATCAAATCTGAAGAACAATAATTGCAATCTTAACAACATGTGCCGTACAGGCGGTTGGTGCTTAACCCGAATAAATAACTCAACATGATTACTGTTGTAAGAGCAAGTTTAATAGTATAGCCAACTATCGGCTCCAAATCGTCTATAGTATGTTTTATAGCCAATTCATACAATACAATATTTACCTATACACATATACTACACAATTAGTATCTGGTCCCACATATCATACACACATGCATCTTGAAATCCGTGCTGCAGATGGCTACAAATCTATAGCCCGCTGTTCTTCTCTATCATATTTTATATCTTTAAAATATATTTGTAGCTGGCTTGTAGTCTGTTATTGTACCTGCTCTAAGTAATGGATGATTAGCACTAGTTCAAACTTTGAATGGAGGTTCCCCAAAAAAAAAAAAGAACTTCTAATGGAGGTAACATTTGGCACAGAGGTTAGTCCCAGATCTTTCTTCTCTATGCAACCAAAAGGATAAAATGACGATATTAGCTTTTTGATATATCTGTTTATTTAAAATGTAGTGTTAATATGAAAGTATGAACCATGCTTAAAGTAGCTTCAATGAGAAAATAAATCACAATAGAAATATAAAATAAATCATTATTTTTTTTGTAAGATAAATAGTCAAACGTAGTATTAAAAAAACGGAAGGGTAAGTGAGCGCCTGAAATCACCGCGCAAACACACAAAAGCTCCAACCTCGTTGAGTTAATGTTAACTGAAATTGTTTAAAACATAATAATGTTGACTAAAATTATGGCAGATCCTGACATGGATTACAATAGGAGAAACTTTTGCTTTTTTTTCTTTAAACGAAAGAAGAAACAAAGCAAGCATCTGCCAGTAGTAGATCGATCTACTAACCTATCATCTCATCAATAAATGCAAGAAATCGACATGATGTTACAGGAGTATAACTTAAACGTGCGCACTGTTATGTTTAGCAGCTGGAAAATGAAAAGGTACTATACTACTACCAATGAACTATACGTGGTGATTAATCGAATACTATCAATTTCCCCTCTCCTACAATTAATCAATGAGGAATAACTAATTTCTTTTCAATTTCATATCACAACGTACTATGATCTGTTGGGAGCTCTAGATTCTAGCAAGCACTCAGTTGGAATCCAGCTAGGGAGAATATGAGAAAACCAGATTATGATTAATTTCTAGTATATTTTTTTAATTCGACAACTACAACTGCAACATCTCAAAATTTAGACAAAATACTATACTGTTTGAAAAAGGTTTGAAAGAAGCTGCAGCCATCAAAAGTTTCCAATAAACCTTACGTGAGGTTGAACATTTTTATTTGAAGAATACGTACGTGTAGGCCATGTTCTTTTCTCCAATAAAAATTGGATAAACTTTTCGATGCTCGTGGCACGCTTTTCAAACTAATAAACGGTGTGTTTTGTACGAAAACTTTCTACTCACTGTCCCTAAATATAAGGGATTTTGGTTGGATGTGACATATTCTAGTATGAATCTAAGGATATGTCACATCCAACTAAAATCCATTATATTTAGGGACGCGAGAGTATATAAAAGTTATTCTAAAATTATCAGATTAATCTATTTTTTAAGTTTATAATAATTAAAAATTAATTAATCACATATTATTACCACCTTGTTTTATGTGAAACACTGAATCTTCGTCTTCAGTAGATTGAAACACCACCATAGTTGACGTTGGATTTGCTGGCAACCCATCGCATTCCTGACGGTTGAAGCTTTTATGAGTGATCGCCATTGAAGTCTGCAGCCATAGAAGGCTGCCTGACTAGTCAATGTGAGAAAAGCAGATTATAGTCCAGATGGCTACATTGCCTTAGAGCAAGTTCAATAGTATAGCCAACGCTCCAATTTATCTACAGCCAATCTAATAGTTCATTCATACAATAATTACATACTACACTATTAATACCTAATCCCACCTGTTATATACATACTATGTCTTGGAGCCCGTGCTGCAGTTGCCTGTAAATCTGTAGCCCGTTGCTCTTCTCTCTCCTCATTTATCTTTTGAAAATATATTTTCAGCTGGCTTATAGCCTGCTATTATACCTGCTCTTACCTAACATGCTCAGATTATCAAGTCACCATGCACCATATCCAATTCCTTTCCAAAACTTTCTACTTCTCCCTAGTTACCACTAAAACGTATTGCGTGTTTTCGAGGAAATTACTATACTTATCATCTCATATAGTCTAGACATTCGACATCGATTGATCACTCACATACTATATTTATACATTTAAGTATTATTTTTGAAGCCATAATTAAGGTCTCTAGCTGGCTAACTGTTTGCATACTCTATCCATTTCCATCTGTTTCATACTATAAGGCTGCGTTCGATACCAAAGGTTCCAACTTCTCTCTCTCGTTTTCCGCGCGCACGCTTTTCAAACTGTTAAACGGTATGTTTTTTTTAAAAAAATAATTTCTATACGAAAGTTGCTTAAAAATCATATTAATCCATTTTTTAAAAAAAATAGCAAATACTTAATTAATCACGCGCTAATCGCTGCTCCATTTTTCGTGCCACCCTCACTCCCGAACGTAGTCTAAGTCGCTTTAACTCATTTTTCTTATCAAACATTTTTAAGTTTAATTAAATTTATAGAAAAATTTAGCAAACATCTAAAACAAAAAATTAGTTTGAATCTAGAATTAAATATATTTTGATAATATGTTTGTTATGTGTTAAAAATACTTACATTTTCATATAATCTTGTTTAAATCTTTAAAAAAATTCCTGGTGTAAAAATCAAAGCGTCTTGCAATACGATGACATGGAGTGAGCACCACATAAAGAAAACCGGCCACAATTAAAGCTTTTATGAATGAATAGCCTCGCTGGCAAGTGAGCCCCACCGCACCAACAGGCAACAGCTGCAAAAGCCTCTGCAACGCACGACTTCCAAACGTGCGATCCAGATCTCGCCACGTATGCGCGCGGATCGGCCCCGCGCCGTTCGTCCGTGGCGCACGCCGCGCGCGTCGTCGCGCCTATATACGACGCCATGGCCATTGCCAACGGCGCCACGCCACCAACCTCCGATCGATCGATCGATCGAGCATAGCTAGTCGCTGTCCGATCCTGCAGCTATAGGGTATAGCCATGGCGGCGGCGGCGGCGCCAGCGCCGGGGGTGGTGAGGGCGGAGAGGCTGCTGCGCGGCGGGTGCGTGGTGATGGCGGCGACGGCGGCGCTGCTCCTCGGGTTCAGCGCGGAGACCAAGACGGTGCTCTTCGTCCGCAAGACCGCCGTCGCCAAGGACGTCCAAGCCCTCTGGTACACACGCACACATCTCGTCGTCTTCTACCTTCCCCTTCCATGGCGGAGACCGATCGATCGATCGACTCATCTCTGCAGGGTGCTCACCGTGGCGGCGGCGGCGGCGGCGGGGTACCACTTCGCGCAGCTCGTCAGGTGCATGTACTGCTCCTCCTCCGGCGACGGCGGCGCCATGGCGGTGGCGTGGACATCGTTCCTGCTCGACAAGGTGAGTCGTTGTCATCGGATGTACGCATGATATGATGCGATCAGATCCTCTCTTGCACTTGGGAATTGAAGAAGTTAAGATCGTCAAGATATGGATGAAACAGTGGAACACATGCATGGAACATGAGTGAGGCTGAGGCCTCCAGAAAAGAAGGAACAGGGGTGATGGAGCAAATGGCTGGTTCTCCCAACTGTTTCCATTAATGCGCAATATCATATCATCTGGAATTATCGCGATATATAGATAATTAGATAGCAAAGCGCCCTCTACCTGCCGTCGTCTTCGTCTTCTCTATTAATTAATACTAATTAAATGCAGAAAAAAAAAAGCTTCTAGTCCACGTCGATCTTCTCTCTATTTTGAATTATTTGTTTTAAAATATAAGGATTTCTCTACCAATATTTTCTTTAACCAATTATAACTTTTCCACTATTCAATTTTCTCATATACTTCTACTTCTAAACCAGTCGTAACATTTCCTTATTGAATTTTAAATATTTTATTAATACTCGTGTCCAATGCTAAAAGTTTATATTCTAGGACAATGGAGGTAGTACGTACTTGACTTCAAATTTCATGTGGAATACTCTTCCAGTAAAATTAATTAAGCATCCAATTTGTTGGTCAAGTGGTAGCTAGCTAGCCAGAAACAAAAAAATAGTACTAATTAAATAGCAGTAATTTGTAACTGATCATGAATTTTGTATTGTTTCTTCTCGTTTTGATTTGCTTGTGGATGCAGGGATGCGCGTACGTGGTGTTCGGGAGCACGGCGGCGGCGCTGCAGGCGTGCATGGTGGGGCTGATCGGCGTGGAGGCCTTGCAGTGGAGCAAGCTCTGCAACATCTACACCCGCTTCTGCGAGCAGGCCGCCGCCGGCATGCTCTGCAGCTTCCTCGCCGCCGTCGGCATGGCCGTCCTCTCCGCCTTCTCCGCCCGCCGCCTCTTCCGCCTTCTCTCATGCTAGAAAACTCTAATTCTAGACATGAATCTTAAATGTTCAGATACATCCCCAGAATTATAGCTGCTAGCTATAGGAGGCCAGCAAGTATATGTAATTTGAAGCTACGTACGGCTGCTTTTTAGCAACGTCCGACATTGCAGACTATGTAAGTTTTCAGATAATGGAAGAGCAAAAAAAGTTATGAATTCGAATTTTGTTTTTTGATCTCACTTTCTCTACATAGATCATATACAATCGAAAGGAAGAGAAATAAAATAGGTGATAGAGGCATAGAGCTAGCAAACCTTTGACTAGAGAAATAAATAGGTGACAGAAGAAGTCATTCCTCGACTAGCTACCTACCATACCCAGTTTATTGTAGATTATTAAGAATTTAAGAGTCACGGATTATCTATTTAGTTTTATGGATAAACTAAATATTTTGAGAAAGAAACTTAACAAATTACTTGGTCTTATCCATGCAGTGGAAGAAAGTCTCTCTCTTTTTTGAAAAAAAAAACATATTTTTTGAATGTGAAGCAAATAATCTGTTGGATAATTCAAAAAGAACATTCACAAACTATGTAGCCCTAACTATAGACAAATCAATAGTCCGCCTATTGCCTTATCATAGATTTCGGTTATATGAAAAATGGAGGGAGGTGAAATTTTTGCAGGTATTTGTTCTTCAAAACCGAATTTTGTTTGGAAAATGGTTAGCCAATTGTAGCACAAATAGTATGGCCATGAAACCAAACGAGGCCCACGACCGTGAGGCATTCCCTTCGAAATGGCCCGTTTACTGTGCCTTACATAGGCCTCGATGTCTCTTGGGCTTCACGTGAAATATAGTGGGCCAGCTCCATTTTGAGGTGGAATAAGTCCACTTTCACTCTCTTAAAATTGACCCGAATCTAATAACCCTCAGCCGCAAAACCGGATAAGACGACTCTCCGAACTATTCAAACCAGTGCAATTTGACTCCCTTAGCGGCTTTGGACGGCGGTTTTGTTGACGTGGCGATGTTGACCTGGTCTGTGATGCTGGCGTGGCGCTTAGGTGGTATTAAAATGAAAAACTATGTGGGCCCCATTCACCATTCACATAAAGAAAAATTGTGGGACCCACGTATCATCCCCTATCTATCCTTCTTCCTCCCTCTCTATCCCTTCTCTGTCTGTCTCTCTTCCTCCACTCAGGCGTAGGATCTGGAGAGGCGGCGGAGGGTGGCCGGGTCGTTGCCATGGTGCAGGAATGCGAGCGCGGAAGCGACGCCGTAGGCGCGCCGGCCAGGGGAGCTGGCCGGTGGTGGCAGCATCGCCGTACAACCATGCGTTGAGGCTGCCGCGTGCGAGGAGCTCGTAGACGAGGAGGCGATCGGCGCCAGCGGCGCAGAAGCCGAGGAGGCTCGCCAGGTTGGGGTGGCTGAGCGTGCCGAGCACCTCCAGCTAGGCGTGGAACTCGCGGTTCCCCTCGCCCCGGGAGGCGTGGTCAGGAACTCAGCTCCAGCGAACAGCATTCGGGAACTCAGCTCCAGGATTTGATGACACTGCAGCAAACACCTTGATGTCATCCTTGCTGATCGCGTCTCTGTTCAACAATCACAGACAAGTAAAAAGTGAGCACAACCTCATCGCAGATTACCAGAACAGATATCACCACACCAATTGCTGCACAATCACCACAACAAATACTACTAAATTAACTTATAACAGACGCGCACACCCCCCAAATCACAATAACAAAACACTACCAAAAGTGAGCACACGCCAGCATCGCGAATCATCAGATTTACTAAATTGAAATGGATTTAACAAGATCTAATCCTCTGACCATGCCTCCGGGGGCGAGGGGAACTGCGAGTTCCGCGCCTAGCTGGAGGTGCTTGGCATGCTCAGCCACCCCAACCTGGCGCGCCTCCTCGGCTTCTGCGCCGCTGGCGCCGACCGCCTCCTCGTCTACGAGCTCCTCGCGTGCGGCAGCCTCGACGCATGGCTTTACGGCGATGCCGCCGCCGCCGCGCCTGCGTCGTCGCTTCCGCACTCGCATTCCTGCACCATGGCAATGACCCGGCCATCCTCCGCCGCCGCTCCAGATCCTACACCCGAGTGGAGGAAGAGAAACAGACAGAGAAGGAGAGAGAGAGAGGGAGGAAGAAGGATAGATAGGTGATGACACGTGGGCCCCGTAATTTGTTTTTGTGTGAATGACGAATGGGGTCTACAGTTTTTCTTTTTAGTGCCGCCTAAGCGCCACGTCAACACCACATACCAGATCAATATCGCCACATCAGCAAAACTGCCGTCCAAAATCGCTGAGGGAGTCAAATTGCACTGGTTTGAATAGTTCGGGGAGTCGTCCTATCCGGTTTGCGGTTGAGGGTCATGAATTAGATTCGGTTCAATTTTAAGGGAGTCAATGTGGACTTATTCCTTTTGAGGTTGAAATACTCAAATATTGGGGCCTTTTTCAAAAGCATATGTCCCAGAAAATAATTTTCTTCCTGAAATGCCGCTCAAATGCAATCAATTTTCACCCATTTTTTCGTCCGAAACTCGGCAAAATGTAAAAGGAAGCATCTCAATTGGAGTCTCCAAAGTAGAGAAACAGGGCGTAATTAATACACTGTATTATTTTGTAATCAGCCTTGTTCTTATGGTCAAAAACAATACATCATCTATGTATAATAATAATATATTAATGCCATTTTATGAACATTGCACAAGCTGCTGCAGCAGCATCAACCAACCAACAAACCAAACTATAAACTTCCTCTGCTCCATTTCTGCCTCCATTTTCATGGACAGCAATATCATATCTCTGCATTTTTTTTTTCACCGGTTGTGTGACTGAAAATAGAGAAAACGTCGGCGTTGGCCTTAGCTGCTTTTGGGCGGCGCATCGGCGGCGGCGGCGGCGACGGCGTCGGGGATGCCGGCGGCGAGCCTGGCTCTCAAGTCCTTCCTGAGGATCTTGCCGGAAGGGTTCTTGGGGATGGAGTCGGTGAAGAACACCTTGTTGATCCTCTTGTAGAACACCACCTGTTGCAAACGTGTCAAAGAGATTTTAGAAAGATTTAAATCAGAATCCTTGTTGCTGTCATTTGCATGTGATTAGTACCTCTTTTGCAACGAATTTCTTGATCTCATCCTCGGTGATTTCTGAGCCTTGTGTCCGGACAATGAAGGCGACTGGCACTTCACCGGCAAGATCATCCTTCATCCTGAAAACAACAAGTTTCACCAGCAACTGAATCAGTGACAGTTCTACATTTCTCTCGTGATTAATCAATGGCGAATTTCATCAGAGATGGACTCACGAGACGACGGCGGCGTCCTTGATCTCCGGGTGAGTGATGAGCAGCGCCTCCAGCTCGGCCGGTGGCACCTGGAACCCCTTGTACTTGATGATCTCCTTGAGCCTGTCCACGATGAAGATCTCGTCGTCGTCGTCGACGAATCCGATGTCTCCGGTGTGCAGCCACCCGTCCTCGTCGATGGTGTTCTTGGTCGCCTCAGGATCATTCAGATAGCCTGCAAAATTCCCCACAGCTCGTCAGTACGGCCAAGAATCCTTTCCTGCTGTTTCTGAAGGAGAAGACAGTTTCAGTGGTGACAAAATTCTGTACTGCAGATCAAATAATCCAAAGGAAACATCGGATCCAGCTTTGCATCAATGCATGCATGCACACGGCAGAGCTAAGCTGTAACTGTTCATGTCAAGGAGAGCCATTGGTTTTCGGATGTGTACATGCACATGGCAATTGGGATGGTACTGAATATATTTTTTCAGGTGATTCTTGTTTGGTACCAGCATTGAAGTGGCAATCATTTTCTGAATTTTCTGTTGTTTTTGCAGCACTGGTAGAATTCTAAGCTTTATTCAGAGTAAAAAAACTAAAACCTCACAAAGATATGCAGGATGCTGGCAGCTGCATCCATCAACCAAACCAAAGTCTTGGATTTGTACCTACTGTACCAACTAGAGTTTGGTTTGGTCAGATAGACTCTTCAAATTTAATGGGACAAAGGTTAGGATTTTTTTTTTTGTACCCCGGCAAAAGCTTTGCCATTTAGACAATGGTTAGGATTGACTTGTGACGCCATTGCCATCTCTCTTTGATTGATTTTCAGGCTGGACTTTAAGCAACTGGAGCAGTCACCCAACTGTGGCTTTTCTTGTTCACAATTTCACATGATGGGCCACCAAACATTTCCAAGCCAGTGACAGCAATTAGGTTGATGGACCACTCATTTGGCCTGTTCTAACTATGAATTGTGCAATGCTTTCTGAGATGCAGCAGTGCTAATTGGATACCTCCTTATTCAACTTGGTACTTGAGATGCCATGTCCATGCTAATCCTGTATTATGTGATGGTGACACTTGCTTCACATGACGGTGTGGTATTGATTAATAGAAGACTAGCTAAGCTTTGGGTGTTTGGTTTGGATTGGGTTTCATTATAGTAGTGGTTGATGAACAGAAAGATGCAGGAGAACGGAAGCATGGCTGGCGACTGAAACTGATGTGATCTCCACTTTGCACGCCAAGCAGATACCAACCAATGATCCGTTGATAGGTAAACTAGAACCTAACAATCTTCTGAAAGGAACTTGAAAGGAAAGGCTTAGAAAAAGAAAACATCTCGTTCTAATTAACCGGTACCAGCTGTCTCCTGGCCCGCATGAGAACATCAACCATTTTAAAACCAATAGACATAATTTATTTTGTAGAATATGTACTAGTAACTACTAAGTCTTCAGAGAAACAAGTTCAGAACTGTTCTTCAGAGAAACAGGTTCAGAACAAGTCTTGAAAGAAGAAATCTTCAGCAAAAAAGAAGTTGAGAACAATGGACATGACATCCACATGGTGAGAACCGAGATAAGATACGGTCAGGATAAGCTGCCACTTCTCCTTTGCTTGATGTCATGTCCAACTATAAGCCCCCTACCGAACACACGCATACTAGACGCATATGCCTAAATTGCCAATGACCATGTTCGCCTCACCCAAAGCCTTTGACCTGCCAGGTTCCTAATTGCAATAACGCCTTGTCCAAAAACGCATTGCGAAAACAAACATAGTGGAACCTCACTTCCTGAATTTTCTGATCTTCAGATCATCCATGTGGCAGACACACTTGCTCTTATCTCTCTCTCTCTTTTTCCCCATTCTTTCATCTACTTGAAGAAGCATCGCAACTTGGATTCCGGGATCGCGTGCCATTGCGATGATGATGATGAGCATGATTTTGCAGTAGCAACTAGTAGCAACGTGCGTCGTTGTGTGGCTGCTAGCTAGGACGCGAGCTGGTGCGTGCCAACAACCACGCGAGGTCGCTGCTACCACAAACAAATCAGAGAAAAAAAGACGTGGAGTGGACGGAAATTCCTCTCTCTCTCTCAGCTGTTCAGGCAATCATCGCCATGGAGCTTGGACCAAACCACTAATCCGTCCACTTCTTTTTTAATAAAAAAGGATCTCCCAACGAACCAACCACCTAATCAGCAACACCTCAACTGTTTCCAGTACGGGAAATTCCGACCCCTCAACATTAGCCACTAACCACGTTTCAAAAGCCGAAAAAAAGAATCAGAACCTTCCTCTGTTCAAAGGAATCGGAGACGATATCGATTTTTCAGCTGGTTTTGCACAAAATTTCTCCGAAAGAATTCAGATTCAGTCGGTGGAAACTGGAACCTACCCTACTGGCAGCTAGTCTACCACGTTTGTGGCTTGGTAGAGACCAATCCAAAATCACGACGACGACTCATCGTCGCATGTAAAAACATGTGTTTTGGCCTAATCGCAGGGGACCAAACGAATTGGTTTCCAACCTATGCATACACCAAAGCTGCAGCAAGTTTGTTCACTCAGCTCGCAGCAAGACGCCCATGTACGACCTGAAAGCCAAGTGTGCGGGAGAGAAGTCGCCACCCCGGGCCCACCCAACAGTGGGAGAGGTGAGTGTCCAACGGCCTTGTGTCGTTTTGTGCCACGTCAGCGTCAGGTGTGGACGTCCTAGCTAGAGATCAATGGAGGGTTTGGCCTTGGTGGGGTTGGGGGAGAAGAGTTGATGGGGTGGGGGAAGTGTGTACCTTTCATGATCTGTTCTCCGCGGATGCAGATCTCGCCGGACTGGTTCCGACCGAGGGAGGCGCTGGTGTCAGGGTCGACGATCTTCAGCTCCGCGTTGCGCACCACCGTACCGCACGACCCGGACTTCACCTTGAAGGGCTCCTTGGCAAACGCCAGGCACATTGCCAGCACCGGCCCAGCCTCGGTCATACCATATCCCTAGAGAAGGGATGACAAACTCACTTGTCAGTGACTCAAAAAAAAGGAGATTAAAAAAAGGAGATTTTGTTTTCGTTCGTGCAATGATTGTAATGTGGCATCAATTTACCTGTCCGAGGACGGCATTGGGGATCTTGGCCATGAATGCATCCTGAAGGTCCTTCCCCATGGGCGCAGCACCAGACATGACCATGCGGATGGAGGCCAGATCCTCCGCGGTGACGCGGGGGCTCTTGGCAATCTCCACCACAATGGGTGGCACGAAGGGCGCAATGGTGATGTTGTGCTTGCGCACAAGGTCGACGAGCGTGCCGAGATCAAACTTTCGCATAATCACGATGGTCGACCCGGCACGCAGGCCAGCGAGCAGCACTGAGTTGAGCGAGTAGATGTGGAACAGTGGCAGCAGGCATAGTATAACATCGTCCTTGTTGAAGTACAGGTTAGGGTTCTCTCCATCCACCTTCATGAACAAAAAAAGAATGAAAATTTGATCACGTTTAGTTACTACACCATATATAAACTCATGTTTTAAATAGCTTGGCCGTTGGCGCCAAAACTCATGGATGACCATGCACGAATCTTGGCGCAGGGGCCAGAACCAGACACCGTTGTTAGGTGACGATGCCTGTGGGAGGTGGGCCCCACACCGAGCAGCATAACATTATTACCAGTAGTAGTAGTAGCTCACAGTTGCACACACAAGTGAACAAATCTACGGACATAAGCACAGCGCATATGTAACGCCAAATCGAAACAATCCGAATAATACAACCCAGCCGGACCCTGCTCGCTTGATCACCGAGTTATCCAAAATCGGAACAGAACATCCATCAGATACTCTGACATGTGGGCCCCACCGAGCTGGCGGTGGGGCCCACATGTCAGCCACTGCGAGCTCAGCTGCCCGACTCGGACTCGGAAACGACGGAAATGGAAGCAGAGCAGAGAAGAGAAGAAGAAGCAGAGGGGGATTCATGGAGGGCGCACCTGCTGGGCGACGCTGGTGATGAGGCTGCGGTGGGTGAGCATGACGCCCTTGGGGAGGCCGGTGGTGCCGGAGGAGTAGGGGAGGGCGACGACGTCGTCGGGGTGGACGTCGGCGTCGGCGTCGAGCTCCTCCGCGGCGAGCACCTCGCGGAACTCCACGCAGCCGTCGAACGCGCCGTCCACGGTGACCACGGGGACGCCCCTCGCCGCGGCGAACTCCCGCACCTTCTCGACGGCGCACGCCTCGGTGACGATCACCCTGGCGCCCGCGGCCTCCGCCTGGCGGTGGACTTCGTGCGGCGTGTAGAACGGATTCGCCGTGGTGGTGGCGGCGCCCAGCCTGGCCGCGCCGAGGAAGGAGAAGGCGAACTCGGGGCAGTTGCGGAGGAGGCTCATCACCACGTCGCCCTTGCCCACCCCCATCCGCCGGAGCCCCGCCGCGGCGCGCCGCGACGCGGCCTCCACTTCCGCATACGTGTACGACTCCCCGGTCTGCCCGTCGATCAGGCACGGCCGCGCCCCGACCTCCGCCATCCTCGCGAAGCAGTACTCCTGCAGCGTCATGCTGTTGTCGATCTCGATGTCCGGCAGCTTCGACCGGAACACCACCGTCTCCTCCGCCGCCGCCGCCACCGACCCCATAATCTCCGGCAAACAATTAACTAATCCACTAAGCTAGGGTTACACGAGGAGACGGCGGCGATTGATCGATCGGCGGCGAGGTCTCCTGGAGAGGAGAGGAATGGAAGGTGGGAGGGGTTAAATACTGGCGGGAGCGGGAGGGAGAAGGGAGTTGGGGGGAGTTGGTGAGTGGGGCCCGGGGAGGATGACGTGTGGGGCCCACCTGTAAGCGAGAGGAGCATTGGGTTGGTGAGAGGGAGGGGGGGTTCGTTGACTGGGGCAGGGGTGCCACGTCAACGTCGTTTACCAACCCCATTATATCAGCGGGTGTTTGGGTAGGGTGGGAAGGGGAGGGGATTTTACGGAACCCCCATCGCATTGGTCGCTCGCTTTTTTGTTGGGGTTGGTGACCATTGGCTTTTCTGGTTTTTTCAGTTTTTCTGCTGGCATGGTTGGGTTGTGCTGTGAGTTTCAGCCTTTCAGGCCACTGACTTTTATCTCGGTATCTCCCCTTTTCTCCTTGCCTATTGTAGAGTAAATCTTTTGCACGGCATGCGTGTCATGTCTAAAATATGAAAGCTGTTGGCGAAGAAGTCTGGTGTGGTTGGAATATCCAAGTTTTTTTGTAGATGTTTTTCTGTATACGTGATGTGACATTTTGGTTTTATATGTCATTTTGTGTGTATATGTGGCAAGCTGAATTTTTAGAATTGGTTTACAAGAGTATGATTTTTTATCCTAAAAAAGTGGCGGTTTCATATATTCGTTGTTTACATGTGATACATCCGTGTATGAGGGAGTGGCTTTATCCTCAAGCTTTTTGGTATAATTGTTTTTTTCCCAATTTAGAATAAGACATTTTTTCCGCATTGCATGTGTTAATACCAAATAAAAGTTCGACGATAACAACAAAAATAGTTACTACTCCCTCTGTTTCCTTTTATAAGTTGTTTATAGAAAAATTAATAGTACTTTGAAGACAAAATAAACATATTATGTGAGATTTAATAAAAATAATAATTTGATATTTTAGATGTTGCTAAATATTTCTGTAAACTTGATCAAATCTAACAAAATTTAATCAGAAAAATAGTCAAACGACTTATAATATGAATTAGAGGGAGTATAAAACTAACGAGAAACAATTCGGAGAAAATTTTTATATGGGTATATCTTTTGTGAAATATATTAGAGTTGCTCAAAGACCATTGGTAAATATAAAAAAATATTTACGAAACGGACACTACGTAAAAAACTATATAAGGGAAGGAAACATCCAATACTAAGGCTGTGTTCTTACCCTGGGTTTCCCAATTCATCTCCCTCGTTTTCCGCGCGCACGCTTTTTAAACTGCTAAACGGTGTGTTTTTTAAAATAAGTTTCTATACGAAGGTTGCTTAAAAAAAATCAATCATATTGATACATTTTTAAAAAATAATTAGCTAATACTTAATTAATCACGTGCTAATGGACCGTTCCGTTTTTCGGAACACGCTGGAGCGAACACAGCCTAAATCGGATTATAATCTAACAACACCACCAACCCAAAAAAATATATAATACGGTTCCGGTCAGCTTAGCGATGGTCACCCCACCACACTAAGCTTGGACTTATGCACTGTAGCTTCCATGGGAGAGGTAAAAAGAAAAAAGAATAATCAAAACAACAATCAGAGATAATAGTTAATTAAAAGAGAGTCAAAAGGAACTCTTCTTCAATTGTTGCTTCCACGGGCTAGACCGGACCGGACCGGAGACCCGCTCCGACGTCCAACCGGCCCGGCCTCACCTACCACGGCCCGGCGACGGAGAAACGAACCTACCGGCTGACGTCACCGTGACGTCGGTCACACCGCGCCAGTAGCACGGTAGAAAAGGCAGAAAGGTAGCAGTAGCACGTATAGTGGCGGAGGACGGATCGGGTCGGCCGGCCGGTGTCCACTCGCTCGGTCGGTATGGTCCAAGCAAAAAGAAAAAAAGGAGGAAAAAAAAAAGGCATCCGTGTGGCGGCGCGTGCGAACGAGAGCGCGCGAGCCGTGGTTGTTGGGGGTGGGGCCCACCGTCGCGTAGTCTGTAGATCACGGCGGGCACGTAGGAGTAAGCAGAACGGCTTATTAAAAAATAAAAATATATTTTTAGATAAAACTTTTATAATTGTGTTCTTGGTGACTTAAAAGTTAATGTTAAAAAAAACTACGTTAAAAATATCTTAAAATCAATCTCAAAATTAAGCTTAAAAATTTAAAATTTGACTTTTTTTTTTGGCTGATTAGGCTTTCCGATGGGAGCCGTAGTACTTACACCGGTGTACCGTGTACACGGTACAGCGCGGCTGGCTGGAACGTTAAGTACTCCGTTGAGGCGCGGCTACACGCCTACACGCCTACACCCAGTCGGTCGGTCACTCGGTCGCATCTAAGCTAAGGTAAGCACTATGGAATTTTCTGGGTTTGCTTACGAGGGTGTGTACATTGTACTGATGATTAGATATACCTAACCTTCTGTGTAGAGAAAAATGGAAGCCAGGAGGAGATAAAGAATATGATTTTGCGTCGTGTGTGTGTGAAGAAGACGTTTGGCAGTGTCCGATTGGAATGTGTCTTGAAAGACGTGAAGTAGCGTAGCTCAACCAGCGTTTTCAATTTCGATTTCGGCCCTTTCGGTATAACCGAAATTTCGGTATTTCCTAGACATTTTTTTTCTGAAATTTTGATACAATTTAATTGAATTTGACTAAATTAATAAAAAAAAAAGAAAAGCTAAAAATTCCAGGTGAGATATTGACTTGCGCGCGCGCCGGGGGTTCTGAAATTTCGAAACAAAATTTCAATCCTTGAGCTCAACTAGTGTGGTGAAATCAGTCCATATGGATTCAAGTTAGACAAGTTAACACATGTACTTATATTTACGGCTAATTATTTTTCCAGTCATAGATGACGCGCGTGCCCGTTGATAGTCATATGTGTGGAATGAACGTCTTCGTCAATCTCAAAATGTGTCAGTCCTTTTTTTAAAAAAAATCATATTTTATACATACCGACTGAAAATCCATAAAAAAATATCAAATGTAACTCACCACATATGCTGATCTTTTTTACCCGGCCGTCTAACACGAATTTTATCACGCATCCAATAACCAGCACGAATCTTAACACATATCCAACGGTCATAAAAATGACGACTATAGCTATAAAAAATAAGGAAAATTGGAACCATGCCATTATAATTTTGCAAAATTTGAGATATGCCATCCTGACCTACATATCATTGACTCATATGGGTCCTACATGTCATTGAGATACCGATGGCATATCTCAAACTTTGCAAAATTATAATGGCATGGTTCCAAATTACCAAAAAAAATATGTCGAATGACATGCCGGTAGCCGTTTATACTACTTTCTCCGTTTCACGATGTAAGACTTTCTAACATTGTTCACATTTATATAGATATCAATGAATCTATATATATAATAATGTCTAGATTCATTAGCATATATATGGATATGGGCAATGCTATAAGTCTTATATTGTGAAACAGAGTTGGTTTTCATGCAATTATACTTTCAAAGCATACTGTAAATTAAGTTTTGCATGTCCTACGTGAGCTAGCTATTGCTACATGAGACAAGGAATCTTTGTTAGCCGGCGGAGACGATCGATGCTGAAATTAGGTTCTCCAGCTTTTAGGCACTAGCTAATCTAGACACCAGAAGTGGCTTCGATCGGCTAGCCTGGAGTCCCTGGAGCAAATTAAACAAACAAAACATGTGTATATGCAATGCATGTCTCATTCGCACGAACTAGTCACCTAACACTCGCGCCCCCCAAAAAAAAAAAATGAATCACCTAACACGTTGGATTTGTATTACTACTTAATCATAGGATTAGCTGGGGAGTAAATGCTTGACTTTTTCAAGGGAAGAAAACAACGTTGTCACATGTGTATATATGTTATGATGGATTATATATCCGTCCGGTTCATGTTCATCCGTACTCGTAAGCCTCCACTACTAACAAGTATAAAATGGTTGATATGTAACACACAGATGAATAACGCTGTTCGTGTCCTTCTTTAGTTCTTTTTAGTTAGTAAGCCTAATTAAGCACTTTTTTTTTTGCGGGAAAAGGAATTAATTACTCAGGAATAATATCAACCATTACAATCTGTGCTAATTCCTCACAGTTTGGGTCTAGCCAAGTAATAGAAGAAGATTCCTGTCTAGCCTTATTAGCCTAATTAAGCACTTTCATCGATCTGAACCATTAATTGCATTTGTTCATTATTGTTTAACAACGATATATATCAAGGTGGATCACAAGCGCGCATGTCGCCATAAAGAACCTCCGGTATCCTACGATCTTCTTAGTTACACACCTTCTTAATTACACACCTGCTCCCTCCGGGTTGATAATACTTGCCGTTTTAGACAAGGACATGGTCTCTAAAAAATAATTTTAACCATTATTTTTCATTATAATATGTATAAAAATATTAACAAATATATGATTTTATTAAAGTACTTTTTAAGACTAATCTATACGTGTAGTCACCATATTTGAAAGGTAAATATTTCAAATTTGATTCACAATCAAAGATTCTAAAGTTTGACCTCACCCTTGTCTAAAACGACAAGTATTATCAGCCCGGAGGGGAGTACTAGGTTCATCAAGTAAATATAATAGACTAGCTAGTCAATTTTGAGGTTCGATGCAATCCCCTACCCAAATACTCCATCTGTCTCATCTTAAACGCAGCAATGTGTTTCCGTATCCAAATTTAATCGTATATCTTATTAAAAAAATTTGAAAAAAAATAAATAAAAAACATAAGTCACGCATAAAATACTATTCATATTTTATAATCTAATAACATTAAATATACTAATCATAAAAAAATAAATAAGACGGACGATCAAAATTAGACACGAAAATTCATGGTTGCGCTTACAATGGGATAAAGGGAGTATATATGACAGAACCTTTTTCCTTGTTTCCATCTTCGCACGGGCTAAGAACCCTTTAAAACGTAGGACTGAGAAACACGTAAGAATAAGAAAACAGTAGAAATAGAATATCATACTCATTGGATTTTTACGGAATTTCGCAATATAACTTTTGTGAATTTTGCAACATAGGGAAATTACAAAACCATTGTTCGATTAGAATGCAGAAAAAACACGTGAAAGAGGAAAAACCATGAGGTGAAATCTCATGCTTATTTCCCCCCAAAATTGCTTATACTGGTTTATTTCATAGAAACTTTAAAGGAATGAGTATGAAACAATCCCTTGTTTCAAAAAGCTCTATAATATTATTTCACATAGTATATACAAAATTCTTTAGATCTATAGCTTTTTCTTCTTCTTTTTCCTTTTTAAAAAAATGGGGGCTAGTTAACAAAGTACGCAACCAAAAACATATTAGTTATGTTAACTACATACAGAACTAGCGTACATGCTTCCTACGTTTTAAAATAAACCAATCTTGTAATAGGATGTGTTACATAATAATACGATGAATTTGGATATCTAAATTTAAATTTAATATGATGTGTTATATATATTCTAGTACGAGGTTGGTTGGATAGATGGAGTATATGTTAGCTGCTACTTCTATGTCACTTCAGTTGCTCATCCGACCAGCTCTGAAATCATGCATCGCCGTCTCTGTCTGCAAATCGTCATCTACGTGACTACACAGTTTATTAATTTAATTGAACTTGGTGATAAATGTAGCTAAACATCAAGTCGTGGAAAGCCTAATTATGAAATTTAACAATTCTTATTTAAAGAAGTTTAACAGTATTTGGGGCTAATGTTTTCTGTCACCAACAATTACTGGCTAATGGCCTTAGGTTTTGTTTACGAGCTCGGCAGAAGTTAGTACTGATGCGAAACGTTGGCTATCCGAATTTCATGGAGTTGATCCAGACGGCTAGCCAAACACATGCCTGTGAGTCTGTGATTTCGTGAACATGTATATCTATATACTTAAAGGTTATAATTGTACATGTTTATGCAATTATTTACATATATGTGCGCTTCTTTTTTCTTCAGGACAACCAACCTTGACCAGCTAGGAGTAGGACTTAGGACGTCTTAGAACCAACAAACTAATTGATTATTATATAAACATGTGTGTTTACACATTATGACTTCTTTTTGGGCAACCAACCTTGACGTAAGAAGTGTTAGAACCAAACAAATATTGAAAAGTGCTTCTGTAACCTAATGATGTATGTGGGGGTATTGAGAAATTAGTATCGGGAATAATTTTTTCAGGTTCATGTAGTCAATGCTTAAGGTCAAACTTTGAATGAAATGGTAAAAATCAATTTGCCCCTCTTCTTATGGATAACGGTATTTTGCAAATAAAAATAAAACAAGGGACTGCATTTTTCTTTTTTAATTGTGTTTACACTATATTTAACTACAACAGGACAAGACATTATATAAATTATGGTATATAAAAGCAAATTTGAATTACAAAGTGAGCGTAGCTCAACTGGTTAGGTTTCTGGTGGTGGAACATGCCCACCCGTTTTAGAGTCATAGACTTTACACAGGACTCGCATTCAGCTAATTATTATTTCAGTGATAAGCAAGTATGTATACGTACGTTTATATGAACTCCTGCATATGTACTATGTTAATAAAAAGAGCAAATTTGGATTATTTCTTTCCATACAATTTTAAATATGGTCCTTAAAAGGAAAGAGTGCACGACCTCAAATTTAAACCGCTTAGAAATAATCCCACTTTACGTCCCTCATATTTTTGTCAAGTTTAATATATCTGAACCGTGATACCAAAAATCTGGACCCACTTACAAAACCAAGTTTAATTAGGTCCTATGGCAATGCTAACGGCTCTCCGATATACTGCCGTAGGTCATACTCCCGTTTAAAGATAGTCGTAATTTGACTATCTACCTACCAATACCACATGTTTAAAAATTATATAATATGACACTGAGGTGGTAATAACTAAAAGGCTATCAAGATTTCCAATATTACGATTGAAGCATATGATTTAAACTCGACAGAAAGATGAGGGACATAAATGGATTTATTCCAATCGCTTAAACCGATAAATGGGCCGCGGCCCATCGAGCCCAGCTGATAGTCTTTTGTCCAGGCGGTGGTATTCCAGTTCCCCACCCCAAAAACCCTAGCTAGGCCGCCTCGCCGCTTCGTCCTCGTCGCCTTCCCCCCTACGCGTCCCCGACCAGCACCGGCACCGCCGGCGGCGGCGACTACTCCCCTCCAATGGCGGTATTGCCCTCATGTCTCTCTCTCTCTCTTTCTCCCTCGATATTACTCCGCGAAGTTGTTTATCTCGTGTAGTGGATCTGTTTACGCTTCGAATGTTTTTTTGTCGCGTGATTTGGTGTCAACTGTTGTGGTAGTCCCGTAGCCTTAGCTTCGTGTGCTCGATTCGGAGTAGGTGGATATATAGATTGGAGGGCTTAACTGTTCTAGGTCGATGACCTCCAAGATAGATAGGTCGGATGTGTGATTTGGGATAGGTTTCATGTCGAATTGTGGTGAGGGAAAAAATTGATGTCATGGTATTTAAAGAATCCTCCGAAAGTTCGTTTTGAGGTTGTAGAGCTGCTTGTTTCTTCTTCTTCTTCTTTTTCTTTTTGAAACCCCTAGAGCTGCTTGTTTCGAAGATGTGGTTTGAGTTATGGTTATCTTTTATGGCGCAGGAGTGTAAGTTTGAACCCTTGCTTAGCTTTCAGGTTGAAAGAATGATGGATGTAGAGCTGTTTGTTTGGTTGGAAGATGTGCTCTGATTTTCTTTTTTTATGCGGCACACGAGTGTAAGTTTGAACCTTGCAGTAGTTATCCTTCTATCACTGAAACTGAGGGAGACCTCCCTAGTTATCCTCAAGTCATGGTAGATCAGTCCGAAAACGGGATGGGATGGGCCAACCCGTCACCTATACCCTCTGCCCCAATTTAGTTGGGAACCACTTGGAAACCAGGGAGAAAATTTGGCCCGTCCCTCTCTCGGTGGAACTGGCTGGCCCCATTAGGTTCCGCAGGACTGTGCACTAGTTCAGGCAGCAGCGCATGCAAAGTGCACACTAAGCATCACACAGAAATTCAGACTGACAAGTTGATAATAGAATTTGACAGATTGATAGCTGAATAATTCAGAACAGAAACAGAAAGCGTGCCAGATTGAATTAAAACCAGAAAATAGAAATTTCAATCCAGAAATTTAACAAAGATACATACAACTCCATAATTTTCTGAGATGTTCAGATCAGAAACTGTGATTCCTTTACGCATATCAATAGCACAACTGCCAAAAATCGAATTGAACATCAGAAAAATCCATGGATTGCGATAAAATGAAATTCAACATTTCAGAGTAAAAGAAGAGTTTGAATGGGAAGCACACACTTGAACCTGCCCTGCCGCTCAAGATGCAAGAACAAGAAGTGTTCCCATTCCTTGCTCACTATTCTGACTGGTACATCAGTATGGGCTGAAGAGGAAAGGGCATCTTCAGCTTAATCTTGTATAAGATATTTGAAACTTGACAACTCAGCTGTTCACAACAAGGTTCTCTAGTGGACTATGCTTTACTTGAATTGGAGCTTCAGAAGAGCATTGAGGAACTAGTGTATCCCATGCTGTCTCTTTGAGTGGGGAAAACAAAGACAATGAGCCAGTGGTCTAAATGTCATGCGTTGCTCCTAGCCGGTCTGTCCTTGCTTGGCTTCCGCCTGTCTCTTGTTAGGCCTGTGTAATCAGTTATGGTCTTATGGAGTTAGGCTCATGTAGTTGCTGGTCTGTCAGCTGAGTAGGGAGTAGCACCCAGCGTCTTGAGTTAATTAGGGCTTCAACACAGTCATCAGTGTGGTGTTCTATTGCTGCCGATAGTTGCAAAACAAACTTGATTACAACATACATTGTACTGACTTGACTAGTATTTGTTTTCTTCTGATTTTCTTCATGATGATTATTCATGGTATTCAGTTCCAAGTGGTGCCTCCATATACATCTTTTATATACTATTAATGGATTGTTTCTAAATGCAGACTGTGCCAGTTAACCCGAAGCCTTTCTTGAACAATCTGACAGGGAAGCCTGTCATTGTCAAACTTAAGTGGGGTATGGAATACAAAGGTAATCTATACTTTTACCCGTCACATTTTTTTCACTGATATGCTTAGGCTAGTGATTGAAATTTCAGAATGAAATCTCTGAGGTTTCAGAAACAGCCAAATTTGTCCAGTTTTTACATGAAATTTCTTGCTGCCATGGACAATTACTTCATGGCACTTATCAAGAGCATCCACTTTCATTGGTTTTTCAATGGAAATTATGTGTTAAAATGGGTCCTCTTGTTGTAATTTAGTTTACAGACTTTGCCTTATTATCGATTATGCTGACTCTTTTGTACCCTTTCAGGATATCTTGTTTCTGTTGACTCTTATATGAATCTGCAGGTATTATTTTGTGTTTTGTATCAGCTAAATTCGTTCATCATTTACCAATATGGATCGACGTGTCATCTTCTTTTGCTGCAATTTATTTACTCAATTGTCTACTGCTTTCAGCTGGCTAATACAGAGGAGTATATTGATGGGCAATTCTCTGGAAACTTGGGTGAGATACTGATAAGGTAACTCTATTAGTCCTGGACCAGATTCATCTATAGTTATCAGCGTACCGCTGGTACTTGTGTACTCATAGGTGATCAGTTGGTTACTTGCATGCTATTACCCTGTTTTCAGTCTGACTGGTAATATTAAGAGATATAGAATAATTGTATGGTAATATGGAGAGATGGAATGATAAACTTCAGAGTATATGGAATTTACTCAAATGCAGAAGTATAACAAGTAACAGCGCATATAACTTAGGAAGTCTTTTGCTGACTAAATCGTTACACAAAACATATTCTTTTGTCTGATGTATAATTCTTATTTGTTTCATTTGTGAACTGTACAGGTGCAACAACGTTTTGTATCTCCGAGGCGTTCCAGAGGATACCGAGATAGAGGATGCGGAATGAGATAGCCTGGGCCATGTCCAGATTGATTGGTGTAATATGCTGCTGACATGAACAATTTAAGTGTCATGTACAACTGATGCAGATTCCTTATTGACCTGGATCTTAGCTATGCCATGATATGGTAATGTTAAGCGTTGAAACTGATTCCCATCTACTACTGTCATTGCTCAGAATGTGTGAGATCATATTTCGTAAGAAAAATACCATTTGCTTGTCATGATTAGCCAATTTAGATAAGCTATCAGTTTTGTGTTTCATAGTTCGATAACATCAAAGGCAATTTGAATTCTACGTTTCGTTTCAAACTTATGACAACTTCCATGGATCAAAGCAAAACAATCTGTTCTCGACTTACTCAAATATGAAACATCTAAAGCGTAGTATTACTTTTCCGCTTTGAACGAGTTTGAAACGTGACTAAC
Organism: Oryza meridionalis; assembly: GCA_000338895.3. Classification (NCBI taxonomy): domain Eukaryota; kingdom Viridiplantae; phylum Streptophyta; class Magnoliopsida; order Poales; family Poaceae; genus Oryza; species Oryza meridionalis. Next base: position 4,339,824 of record CM002525.2, on the reverse strand, counting down.
TCAGGCGGCTCTATCTTTTCGCTTATTCTTATATTTACTAGCTAAAATTTAAATTTTTAATCTTAAATTTGAAGTTGATTTTAAGTTATTTTTATTGAAGTTTATTTTTCAGACTTTACTTTTAGGTTGCTAAGAACACGTATATAAAAGTTTTATTTACAAACTACTTCTCATTTGTAAATATGTCGTTTGGCTTATTGCACGAATAAACCAAACAATGGGCCACATGGTGTTTAGGAGAAATTTAGATTCCGAGAAACGGCCGGAAAAACCAATTTTTACTTTTTAATTTGCTTTCTAAATTCAACAACTAATACTCCCTCCTATTAATGTATGACGTTAGTTCATGGAAGGAGGGAGTACTTTCGTAGTTCGCTTTTGAGTTCTATAACTATAACTAACTTTGCAGAATCTGAAAAAAAATGAATTATTTAGGAGAAGTTTTGATTTAGAAGAAGTTGTAGTTATTAGAAGCTTTTCAAACATACTTTCGGTAAGCCTCTGAAATTTGCTGTTCACGAAGCGAGCAAATAAAAAGGAAAAAAACCTGAAAATTCATCGTGGCGAAAAATCCAGGGAATTGTTTTTTTTTTTTTCGAAAAATCACTCCATTTTAATATTCGCAGTAACTGAGCGCTAACTTCCCAAATTCCAAAACCAAAAAAATTGCTCTCAATCCCCTTCCCTCCAATTCTCCACTCCCCCATCCATGGCAACCGCCGCCGCCGCAGGCGATGATCCACCACCACCGCCGCCAGCGGAGCGGCCCGGAGGGTGGTTCTCCGGCCTGGTATCCGGCGCCGGCCGCCTCCTCGCCGCCGTGCTCGGCCCGGACTCCCCCGACTCCGGCACCGGCGGCTCCGCTTCCTCCTCGCAGGAGTCGTCGTCCCAGTCTCCGCCGCCTCCGCGCGGCCACCGCGGCAGTGGCGGTACGCGATCCTTCCCTCGCGCGGAGTTCTAGAATCCGAGCGTGCTTTGCGTTTGCGTTGTTTCGCGCCGTGGTTGATGCGCCCTCGCGGGTGACTTCGCCGGCCGTTTCCCGTCGGTCGCTGGAGATGGTGGCGCGTCCGTGTGGTTGGTTAGCGTGCGAAATATTCGAGTAAATTTGGCGCTACCTACAGTCCTGTAGTCCACTTGAATGGTGTTAATTTTTGCACAAACCGAGTGCAGCATCACACGAACACGGAGTTAGAGGTATAATATGATCGGATTCTCTAGGTTTTAGTAGTGGCTTCATTCTCCAATTTTGAGAGAACGGGAGAAATATTTGTTCCTCACGGGATATTGTACTGTATTTGTTAGTGGCCTTGTGTTTTCTGTATGATTGCCTGTGATCTGGTATATGTTAACAACAGCGAGGTCATTGGTTTGAACAGTAGTGAGAAAATGGTGTGGGGTGTTGGGCTGAATCCCATTTTACAATGCTTGAAAATTGAGACTGGAATTTGACCTTGTCGATGCTCCTCTCTCTGCCACATGAAGTTTCAGTTAACCTCTGATAGGACAAAGCATTGAAACATACTACTTAGTTTTTCTTGTTCCTGTAGCTTTTCTAAAAGCGCATGCATTCTACATTATCTGAGAATGCCACACATGCAACATTTGAATCTTTTTGATGCTATACTTTGAAGCAACAGATGATTAGATTAAACCCATTACTCTGTTGGTTCTTTGTCTTGGTTGTTATCAGTGTGCTTCACATTTCTCAATGATGAAAACACATCAAAGTTTGCTCCCTTTTTGCCTGATGTATATCTTCTTAAATGAACAGATAATACTGGGCACTTTGCTTCTAACAATCAGTTCAACCAGGTATTTCCATCGTTGTACATCTCTGTAGTTCAAGTGGACTGTAAATCTTAGTTTAGGAGTGATGAGATTGATCGAGAGTGTCCTTTTCGTGATTATAGAGCGGAAAGGAGATTACTCTAAAAGACAGTGGTGTGGGATCCTTAGCACTTGTCTCAGAGATAGATCCCAAGGATGCTATAATGCAGATGCTTTTGCAAGAAACGTACTCGAGGTATCATACCTTATATCTTTGTTTTCTTCTGCTGTAGTTTTTTTAGTTGCATAACCAATCTTATCACTATTGGATTTGTATTAGCTTAATCAGGAGTTTATTTTCATTGAATTTCAGTACTTCCTTCCGGTGAAAAAAAATAGTACTTTCATAAGTTAAATGTATCTGTGGCCTGCAATTACTAATATATCTATCAGATCAAATTTCAAGAGCGTGGCCTTTCTGTTATTATCTCCTTGAGATGATATAGAAAAAAAAAGACATAAGTTTGATAGGGAAAGTTTGTTCTCGTAACTTATTATGACTATTTATTACAGAGGCAATTTCTGAACATATTGAGTTATTGAGTATTGACTGCTAAGTTTGACTTCAATTCTTCAATTACGTGCCAGGTCAGAATGTGATATACTGATAAAGATAATTCACGAGCGGGTTGTGGACTCAGACCCTGATGTGGTGGAACCTTCTATTGTTCTTCCAATTGCTTGGCAAACTAGCCAACAGCAAGATCATGTTCCATACTCTTCATTTCGTCCAAACACTTGCTCTGCGAGTTCTAATGTTCATGATTGTAGCCAACAGCTTGATAACAACATTGTTGAGAATGGGTGGCTTGAAGAGAGTCAGCGTGTGAGTCTCCAACTCTCTGAACCTTGTGGAAATATACTTTGCACTAAATATCTTGGTACTCAAGATCACAGAATTTCATGACGTGTATTTACATTTCACCTTATATTTGCCTCTTCAATACCATAAGACTGTGCTCAGTTTTTTATGACTACTTCTGATGATGTAGAATGCCAAAGTACACAATATTTTCTGAGGTTTTCTTCATGTTATTACTTTCTTCTGATTTTTCTCCCATCACTACAAAATTCTTCATAGTATAGGCCATGGGTTTGATAATTCTGAGCTTCTAACCTTATAGGGTCATTTTAATACCATTCATTTTCTAGACCAAGTGATGTTTCTTTATTGGCCAACAGCATGCCCAAAAGTTTTTGGTGGGCAATACTCAGTTCTATCTCAGAGCAGGCATCTCATTTTATTTGTTCAAATCTCGCATTTTTTGTTTGACCCTGGAATGATGCAAACGTTCTAACTTTTCTTCTTGATGTGGACTATCATCTGCTATTGAATCATTATAGTAGGAGCAAACAAACTATAAATAATGAAGATCAAAACTGCAGAACTGCAAGCCTGATCAAATCAACCAAAGAGAATGCCAAACCAGGTCGACACAGTTCAAATTATAGGATCCTAACTTGCAGTTTTGTTGAACAACTGCAGGCTTTGAAAAGAAGTAATTCTTGCGCTGGACATAACCTCAATGAGTCTCACTCCCGAAGTGTCAGACCAAAGCTAAATGATTTGAACATTTCAAATAAGCAGGATGGTATTCTTAAGAGTCATTCAGGTAAAAAATATGTTATAATTGTTGCAATTGCATTTCAAAACCGTAAAGCCTATTGAAGTGGAATATATGTTGGTCATCAACTATTTCTGTTCCTTTATTTTGTGATAGATATAGCTTCAGAGGCAACCACCAAGGATCCTAATGCATTCAGGGGGATACCAGAAGATACAAAGAAGCAGTTCAAAGATATCCCCCTTCTCGGGACGGACAACCTAATATTTTCCAACATTGTTTCATATGATGACACTGATAATGATATATCAGCTCTCCGTGGTAAGCGCCCTGCTGTAACTGCACGGACCTTTGCTCCAGCCACTAGTGAAGCCAACCGGGATAACCGTTGTGCTACCATGCTCTATCCATACTCTGATCGGGTACTTGGACTATACAACCCTACTTTACTGGGTGTCGCTCTTTGGAATTTGTCAAATTCGGGTGTGGTGCCCTGTTACTGAAAGTAACTCCACATTTTGTCACAGGACCTGACAAATACCTTTCCTATTAAGGTGGAACCTTTGGATGATATTGTTCCTTTTGATCCTGAAATAGTAGACCTTTCACGCAAAAATCACAACAGTACGTTTATGCATTTAGTTCAAAGTTTCTGATTCTGTAAGCAAAAACCTCAGGTTTCTACTATTAGCTCTTCTGATATTCTTAGTTTTTCTGCAGCAGGCACCATCTGCAATGACCCTTGCTCTGTTTCAAAACTTATGTTTCAAGAGGACAAGGAGGCTGTGCCCAGGTAATGTCCATGGCAGGCATGTATCTTCAAATGAGCCAATGTTGTTTTCCTGTTATAAACTCATGATATCTGGTATTTATGGTTCATTTTGTTTGTTTTATGACTATAGTACGACATTATAATAATATGGCAGGAATTGTTTTTCTTAGTGTACATGCTCGATAACCAATGATCAGCTTATAATGCCTTACTAGTTATGAACAATCTGAAATGTATTTCTTCTACCAAGCAATGTAAACTCTTGTCCACAATGAACAGATGGATATACTACTATATACATTTTATATTTTCATGATAAAAGAAATTATTGCAATACATAAGTAATTGTGTCCTTCCATCTATTCAGTTCATCAACAGGTGTGCTGCTTGAAAACAGTCCTAGGAATTGCACAGGAGCTAGCCTGCAAAGGAGCACTCAAACTAGGAGAAGTTCACCTGCTAATGTATATCGTCGCCAATACAATGACAGCAGAACCCGATCAAGGAGTGGTCCATCACATCAAGGCAAACCTATAGCGGTCGGCCAGGAGCCAGTCTTGGCCCCAATCCAGGCGAAGAAACCGGTTGGGAGGCCAAGGAAGTCAAGAAGGTGAGGTAATTCTCGGCTTCTTCTCCGTTCCATCCTTTAGTTTAAAAATCAAGATAAAGCCAGGGCCATAATTAAGCTTGATGTACATTCTTACTTACTGCAGGTACTGGAAAGCCAGCAGAAGATGAAGAATGCGCAAAGATCACAACTGTAAAAGGCTCACTCCAGGTTCGAGCTAACACCAGTAATTTCTACTTAGTAGTATTCAGGGAGAAACTGCTTGATGCCTTTGACCGTTGCTATCTTCAGTAGACTAACTAAGCATGCATAACCATTCTGAATTTACCTTCAGTTTCTTAGCACTTCCGAATTCTAAAACTTTTGACGGGTTCCTTTGATGTATATATGGCAAGCCTAGCGCGGCACCATACACTACATATACACACATATATACATGTAGAGCGTGTGCAAATTTTGCCCTTGTGCCTTCTACTCTCATCCCCTTTTCCTCTAGGTGATCAGAACTCAGAGTGAGCTGTTCTGCTTTCAATTTAATCATGTGTTGTAGTCAGTAGCCACTGCACAGTCCTACCTCCGAGCAGTGGCGTATTAAGAAATAACAGAAGGGTCTGAACAAACTAGACATATCTATAGTCCCCCTCGTATGTATATGGTAAAAAGAATTAGTGAAGGCTTCCATAATCCTATTGCCAGTAATGGAGGCTCGAGCCCCGCCACCCCTTGCTAAATCTGCCCCTGCCTCCAAGCTCCAACTTTGGAGGAGCTATAGTGAATTGGGGAAGTGGCAACGTGCACGCACTGACGCATCTGGCTACCCTAGTCCACAATTACTACACAATAGCATAGCAACAAGTTCAAAGCATGGAAACAACAGCAGCACTACTAGTAGTAGGAGCCTGGTGCTGGGGGTGTGCATGCTCCTTAGCACGAATCACGAGGTGGCTTGGTGGGGGCTGATCGGTTGATGATCCCCTCATTCTCCCCACCATGTGCGTGGCATGGCACATTGGCACCTGAGTGCTTTCTGGAATTAACGGATCACTGGCCGCGCCACCCCTCGCATCGCCGTGGCTCAAGTACCCGGCCTCCTCAATCTTTTTTGCCTTTCCGGCCTATCGTTGTGTAGTGTGTAGGATCACACCTCCTCTGGTCTTCAAGAATGGAGAAGGAAACATGTCTCAGTGAGATGGACATTTTTGTGCGATATATCTGGGGAATTTTTCTGAATCTACCCGGTGCGCGACACCACCTAGGGTGGTGAGAACGCCGGAGAGGAGAGGATGGGCACCCAGGCCAGTTTTAAAAGGATTTATTTTTGAAATTAAAAAATTTAAAAGGTTCGAAAAATAAAATGAAAATTCCCGGGTGAACAGCCCTAGTGTAGGGCCTGTTCACTTTGATGCTAAAAAAAATCTTACCAAATTTTGGTAGGATTTCTTATATAGTTACCAAAATTTGGCAGCAAACTAAATGTAGCCATTTTTTTTGGTAACTTTACCAAAATTTGGTAAGGTTGAAAATGGTATCAAAAGTGAACAGTCCCGTAAACTTGCCTAATTACCCAGAGTCCAGAGCCCCACATCTTCTGTACTTGTCCATAAATTCAGCCCGGCCGGCCCCATCACCATCAGAGCCCCTTACATTTAGCAGGCCCAAATGATGGTATTGTTGTCACTGTAGGGCGAACGCGAACTGTCCCAGTTCAGTTCAGGTTCTGAGGTTCGGATTCATGGTGTTGGTTAGTAGGCACGTAGGGACTTAACTTCAAAACCTGTCCCGCCATCTGCATACTCATTTATTTTAGACTTAAAAGTTCCTTTATTATGACTTTTACACTTATGTAGTAATGGTTGAGAGAACTTAGAGGTTGCCTTGAAAACAATCGGATCCCCTCTTTAAGAATTACTCACTCCATTACAAAATATAAGGCACAACCACCCTTAACTCAAAGACCAAGAAATAATTATTATCATTTTGTAGTTTGGATCATCCTCATAAATATAATGCATGCATCCAATAGAATTAAATAACATGAGAGTAGAGGATTTAAGAAAGTTATAATTTAATGAAGAAAATATCATAATTAATTGCATGATTGCATCCATGCCGTATACTCCCTCCGTTCCATAATATAAGGCACAATTACTTTTTTAGATGTTCCATAATATAAGGCATGGATCTTCTCCATTAAATTATTAATTTTTAAAATCCTCCACTCTCAAGATCTCTAATTCTATTGGATGCATGCATTATATTTATTAGGGTGATCCAAATTAGAAGATGATAGTAATTGTTTCTTAGTCTTTAGATTAAGGGTGGTTGTGCCTTATATTTTGGAACGGAGGGAGTATTATGGAACATTTAAGAAAAATGGTTGTGGCTTATGTTATAGAATGGAGGGAGTATCTGATCTCTTGTTATTCAGACAATGCTAGATTTTACGTACTCTGGTCACGAAAACCAATCATTTAGAGTGCAGTAGTGCACATCTCAAAGGGACTTTCAAACTTTTGAGCATTATCATTTTGAATGTTTAGTTTGGATAAAGTCGTTGTAGACCGTCCTGAGAAATACTTTCATAAAGTTCTACAATACTGCAATACTCCGTAGGAATTAGCAATGGAAGTTACATCTTCATTTTTATTTTCATATTTTGATGACCCAAGGAACAGTAATTAACAAATTGTACTAGTCCTAAAAAGAGAAAGAAAACCCATTTGTGGTAGTTGACAGATGGTATTGTAATCTGTCTAAACTTCAATCTAAGCATGGAGGGTGGACCCTGAGTAACATGCATCTACTGGGAAGTGGAAACTGGTGTTGTCCTGTTATTCGCATTCATTTCCATGCGAGTACTAGTACTCCTAGTAATTAGGAGTAGGGGGGATCACTTAAGAAAAAGGAGTATGAGATGTCCGAAAACAAGTAATAGATGCACGCACGCGGGAGTTGCCACGACAAGGCAATTATATATATATAGACATAGGGACTGTTTGAAAAAAAGATTTTGTCCCCGTGCCGCCATGTGAAACTAGCGTATGATTTGATTGTACATGATTAATTGGATGTTTCCAGGGTCTTGAAACAAGAAAACATGGCCAACTATTAATACTTTTAGGAGTACATGTGCACATCCTGTGTTTATTTAGGTAAAGTGCACATCCTATGTCACACCATGATATTTCGGTTTGGAGATATTTTAATTTATAGAAATATAAAAAGAAAAAAATATGAGTGTATGCATACTTTAATCCATATGATTTTTCAAGAGGTTTAAATGGATGATTTTTTTTTATGTTTTAATTATTTTTCAACTTGTAGGAAGGAAAATTTCCGGTTTACCTATATTTACATTCCTACAAACTGAATATGCCTCCTAAGAATTAATTCTTAGGAGTCCAAATCTGTTGTTTTTCCTCCAAATTAACTAAAAATGAGAAAGTTCTGTTTAGGTTGTAGTTTAGAACTCGAGTTTCATAGCTCCAGCTGTATAATACTAGCTTTAACAGCTTGAGAAATAAACTACTTTGATCTCAAAATCAACTCTAAAATTAAGTTTTAAATTTAAACATTAACCATGATTGATAAGGCAACAAGCTTAAGGGTCTGTTTGGGGAGCTTCTAGCTGCAGCAGCTTCTCTCATAATCAGAAACTCCCGCAAACAGTCTAGCTTTTGGTTCAGATTCTAAAAATCTACAGTTGTAGAATTCAGAAAATAAATTAGAAGCCAGAAGCTGGAAAACCCAGCTTTTTCAGATTCTCAAAAGCTGGCTACCAACCAGCTGCTTCTCAGAATCTTAAGTTCTCCCAAATAGGCTCTAATATATTCTGATATGATATAGTCGTTGGCCCTCTACATGAGAGTTAGGTGGTGTTTGGATATAGGGACTTAACTTTAGTCTCTGTATTTAGAGACTAATTTAGAGTATTAAATATAGACTACTTACAAAACTAATTACATAAATGAAGTTAATTCGCGAGATAATTTTTTTAAGCCTAATTAATCCATAATTAGAGAATGTTTACTGTAGCATCATATAGGCTAATCATGGATTAATTAGGCTCAATAGATTCGTCTCGCGAATTAGTCCAAGATTATGGATGGGTTTTTATTAATAGTCTATGTTTAATATTTATAATTAGTATCCAAACATCCGATGTGATAGGGACTTAAAAGTTTTAGTCCCATCTAAACAGGGTCTTAGTGTCTCTGGCCCTGTTTAGATCTCACCCCAAAATTTTTCACCCTGTGACATCGAACATTTGAACATCTGTATGAAGTATTAAATATAGGCTAAAAAATAACTAATTACACAGTTTGCAACTAATTTGCGAGACAAATCTTTTAAGTCTAATTGCTCCATGATTTGACAATGTGGTGCTACAGTAAACATTTGCTAATGACGAATTAATTAGACTTAATAAATTCGTCATGCGGTTTACTGGCGTATTCTGTAATTATTTTTTTATTAGTGCCCGAACACCCCATGCGACACTATATAATATCTGATGTGACACACCAAAACTTTACAAGCGTGGATCTAAACACCTCTCTCTTTATGAAGGGCGTCCTATGGGACTCAACATACTATGACATTTCGGATTGTGATCGCTGCAACAGCAGCTTTTGCCCCTTTAATTAGCAACCCCTGCATGCACAAGCCTTTGCCATTTAGCACAATTCCTAGAGCTTTTCTTATGGCCGAACAGAGGAAAAGCAGCCATATACATTTACTCCAATTCTCTCTCCCAATTAATTAAAAGCTGTGATGCACGCAGGGGTAATTAATTAAGTTGACTGGATGTTACAAATCTGACGATGATGGTAAATCTAAATGTTAGATATTCGAAGTTAACGTGTTGTTTGATCCATGAAGTTGGGGGGAGAAATATAATGTGTATAGGAGAGTTTAGGGAAAAGAAAGAGAGAAAAAGAAAGAGTACACTAGATCGTGGCATTACATGCGAATAGCTAGCTAGCCCAAATGTGCTGAGTTACAAGAGGAGAATGAAAGTAGAGTATAGCATATTGAGAGCAAATGAATAAAAAGTTATGTTGCATTGTATTGAAGCCAATGTATTAGAGTTAAAATATCATGTTTATTTAGGTGGTTAATCCCTCTATCTCGAAAATGTAACTTTTATATATGAATCTGGACGTATGCTAAGTCAAAATTCATATATAAAAATTGCTTTTTTAAAATAGACGGAGTAGGTTAAATCCAAGCTGACTCAACACCGGCTCTAGGTGCAGAGTTTTCAGTTTCGTAGCCGGCATATATAATCCCGACCAGAACAGCATGCATATGCAGGACATGTACCACCAAGCTAAAGACTGTCCAGATAATTAAACCGTGTATATATGTACGAATTTTCCAAAGTGCACCTAGAGCACATGTACAGATGTAACATACACAGGATTTTAGCTTGCTAAAGCTAACCATATAAGTACAGTATATATAGTATTGTACTCCCTCCGTAAAAAAAAAAGAAGAAGACAAACTCTGGGTTTTCGTGTCTAACGTTTGACTGTCCGTTTTATATGAAATTTTTTTATAATTAGTATTTTTATTGTTGTTAGATGATAAAACATGATTAATACTTTATGCGTGACTTGTCTTTTTAATTTTTTTATAACTTTTTTAAATAAGACGAACTGTCAAATATTGGACATGAAAAACTAGGTTTTATTTTTTTTTAAAGAACGGAGGGAGAAATACGGATCAACAGGAAGCTAGCTAGCTTAGCAACTATCCTAGCTTCTTCGTAGGCAGCTTCTGCATATTCATGGGAGTCTCATTGATATGGCCTACGGTCAGCTGGATCGATTAATAGCTCTCTTAATTCTGTGCTGCAAAACACGTACAAGTTCTATTTTCTTCTTCTTCTTGAAGTTTTATTTGCATACCGACATGTCTCTAAAACACATGTTTTATAATTACTTTTTTTCAACTATATATTTATAACTATTCAAAAGTTTTTCCACATCAAATCTGCTAATATATTTTTTGCATATCAAGTTCTAATACTTTTATAGTTCTTAATGATTTACGATTTTGAGATGTGTCTGTACGTATTTTAGGACGTCATTCTTTTCAGAACAGATCAGACACTACATATCTAGATTTGGGGTGAACCTATGAACATTGAATATGCTTGATTCGTTAGCTAACGATTCAGATATATATACGTGCGTGTGACGGGATCAACGAGAAAGAAAAGCCTGTTGGTTCCATCAATTGTAGGAAGAGATCAAGAGAGGAGTAAATTAAATGGGGAGAGATCCTGCTGTGTGATTTCTTTCTGATTCGGCCTGCAGAAGCAATTGAATTGTTGTAACAACTCCTGATCAGTCCTGACAAGCAATTATAGGGAGTATTATATATTTGGTCCATCTATCTCTCCCATGTACTAGAGGTAATTAATTTGTTAATTAAGTGCATAAGAGCATATTTACAATGAGGTTGATCGAACTGTTGGTACAATTAAATATCCGTAAGAAAAGAGAATTTGGGTCCCAGCACAGATAGAGCTCATAAAAGATCCAGCAGCTGGTATCTCAAGCTTTATGAGATCATCGCTTTTGTCTATATATCAATCAAAATTTCTTCCTGAACTATCTATGCCCTTGTTTTGTTCTAAACTTTTTCTTTAAACTTCTAATTTTTTCATCACATCAAAACTTTCCTACACACATAAACTTCTAACTTTTCCGTCACACCGTTCCAATTTTAACCAAACTTTCAATTTTGGCGTGAACTAGCTAATGGATTTTGTTCACTGATCGAGATCCATCTCTATAGCTTTTGAATTAATGTTCTTGGAGCGTTAGATTTCACTGCCATAAATTTAAAACACGCAGGCATATATCGATGGCGGCATGTAGATAAACAATGTGATGCGATCTTGGTCCGGTCCCTGCTTGATTGATACTAGTAGTACTTTTCATCTCTTCTTTTCAATTGAAATCCTTAGTTATTACTCCTACTGCAGTACAGCAGTAACTGTGTGTGTGTCGTTGCTGGTCCTACCGCCTTTCAATACGGAAGAGATACCCTAGTTATTGAGAAAGATATGTTCACCCTTTCTATTCACTGCTGATGAGGCCAACGTTCATTATGAGATCGATGGCCGGCCTATACTATAATATTGTAGGCATGCATTAACTAATCCTAGAAATCATTCACGCTTGGGAGGTATTTTATGGTGCGAACTTTTACCCTTCTAGTGTTAACGGTCCAAAAGACAAGGTTAATTAAGCAACGAAACCAACGTAAGAAAACCCTAAATCATATCAAGTTCTAAAATTCAAAATTTGTTATGCCTTATATATGACGCAACTCAAATAGGTTCTCCGTAGATAGTGATCAGTACAACTTATTGCAGCCTAGCTCAAGGCACATAAAGTTATTTTTTCTATGTTTTCAATTAATTAAATATAGTTAATTCTCATCTAGCTAGAACTAGAATAAGTACATAAAAAATTATAAACTTTAAATTTTTCATACAGTTTTCAATTGTATTGCTCAAATAATCTTATTACAAGGCATACAAACAAACGATCTAATTGTCGAACAAAACATATTTCAAGCAAAACAAATACTCCGAACCACCCTCGATAACCGCTCTTGATAGTACCAATGGTTTGACTAACGGTGAAATTCGACTAAAATTCGGTTTGTTTTTTTTAAAGAAAAATGATTGGTTTACCAAGCCATTTGATCTCTAGCTAGCTCGAAATGTCCATTTTATATGAAGGCGAGCGGTTTTTAATAATTTTGTAAACCCTGATTACCACTATCACTATCGTCTTTTATATATACTCCCTCTGTATTTTAATATATGACACCATTGACTTGATCGGCGTTTGACCATTCGTCTTATTAAAAAAAATGTCATTATCATTTATTTTATTATGACTTGATTTATCATCAAATATTTTTTAAGCATGACATAAATATTTTTTATATTTACACAAAAATTTTGAATAAAACAAATGGTCAAACGTTGGTTAAAAAATCGATGGCGTCATACATTAAAATTTAAAATACAGAGGGAGTATTATGTATAGACAATGTCACTTGTAAGTGATCAGCTCCCATTTGGACAGGACATTAATTGCTGTGACTAATTAGGGGAGCTAGCTAGACAGTAGCGATCCATAATCACCAAAGGAGCTCAAAGAGCTATTTCCAGAATTCCAGACCAGGGACATGTTCAGAGATCTGTCAACATAACGGTCTAAAAACTCAACGAGACAAGGGAGATAATTAATCATGAACTTATTCGACATTTAACAATCAAGATCTTACAAGTTACAACAAGTCAAGAGGAGATGCAAACAGAGCTAGCTAGTGTTTCGTTGTCAGGAACATGATGCACAGCAACATAATTTACATATTGTCACCAAAAAGGCAAAAGAACAAAGAAAAAAACACATGCTAGCTGCACACTATTCCCCCCCTCTGGTAAAAAGGGCAAGCAGCAAGAGCAAGTACAAATTAACACAGTGAAAAGAAAACCCCAAAAGAAAAAAAAAAGAAGCAAACTTTAGCTACACACTCACTCCAGCCTAGCTATCGCATGCAACGAACCTAGCTAATACTAGCTAGCAACTGCAGCTGCAGCAGCAACAGCAGCTAGCTGCTTTCTTTTCAACTCATCGTCTCATAATAATGCAGTCAAACCAGCAGTAGCAGCCTATCTCCACCCCCTTTTCTCGTTACTTCCCATCCACCAATCTCTAAATTTTCTGAAAAACACAGATGTACACGTACATATCAATCCAATCGAGATCTCCTTTGGAATTTTACAGGATTTTCACGTGAATCGGTTCGAAAAAACCATAGGTAATTCCAAAGGATATTTACCCTGATGAATTAATTTGTTTTTGGTTTCGAGACGACTAGATGAAATCGACCTCGAAGAAATGCATGTTGGTGTTGTTGCTGCTGCTGTTCTGCTGGTCCGACGCCGACGAGCACGACAGTTTGTTGTTGTTGTTGTTGTCGTCGTCGTCGCCGTTGTTGCTGCAGCCGCTGCTGTGGCGATGCTGCTGCCGCGCGAGAGATCGCATCAGATGGTGGTGGGCGGCGGCGACGTCGTCGGCGTCGGCGTCGCCGTCGCCGTCGTGTTGCAGTCGCCGCCGTTGATGGTGCTGCTGCATCATCAGGACGGTGCCGAGGCCGCCGTCTTCGTCCTCGTCGTCGTCCTCCTCCTGCGGCGGCAGCGCGGCCAGGGACAGCGTCGGCGGCGGCGCCGCCATGGCTGCCTGATGGCCGCCGCCGACGTCGTGGTGGTCTGCAAGCTCCTGCAGGCAGCTCACGCCGCTGGCCGTCGTGGTGCTAGCAGCTGCCGCACGTAGAGAGATAGTTAGGTCGTCGTCGATGGTCATAAGAACAGATGTAATTATCACATGTAGAAATGCAGGAATTGCAACGTAAATTAATCATGTCGTTCCAAAATAATATAATCTAAATAGAATGTGCCGTAGTCTAGTTCAACAAATCTGAATAATCTTCTATCCAGATTCGTTATATTAAGTTATATATACCATCTTATCTTAGATTGTTTTATTTTTGGACGAAAAGAGTGCTAGCTAGCGAGCACTACGTACTCTAGGCAGGAGTATTAGGTGCATGAAAGCTTAATTTGGCGCGAAGTGTGCATGATCGATCAGCTAGTTGTACGTAGTTGTAGCATCTAGCTAGGCGTGACAACTGTCAAGTCATATGTGTTATGTCTGTATATATATTTGCCACGTTCTTGCACAAAAGATCGTATCTATGGACTATGGTAGTAGTTCTCCATTATATAGACAAGTTGGTGAATAGACGTTATATAACGACCTGGCTTTTCTCAAAAAGAAAAATAATCTATCAAGGCCTTTCTTTTTTTTGAAAAAAAAAAACTAGCAAGGCTTGGGCTTGGGGTCAAAAACAGTGAAGAGTAACAGATCCTAATGGTACTTTTTCTCTTTTACAAACTCACGTGAATTATTGACTGTGTTTTAGTTAAAGAAAAACCTATTCAGTTCATCTTTAATTTGCATATTTTTCTTCAGATATACCTTGAATGGTTAATTAATTTAAGAAGAATATTAATCTAGTCTGTACATAGTTTGAAATTTGGAAACATCAATATCTGAATTTTGCTTTCAGATCGATGTAACATTCAGCATTATGTTGATGAGCATTGACACACACACTTAATTATATTTTGAAATATTTCAAATGTGTTCTCCCTTCTGAGGACCAAACTAATTAATTGAGTTAAATTTTACTCCAGTACGTAGTACGTACCCTTGTGGTGGTCACAGCTGGTGTAGGAGCTAGCGATGCTGGCGTCCGTCCCTTTCTTCGACGGCGGCGGCGGCGGCGAGTCCTTGGACGATTGGCCGCCGGCGGTGGGCTTCCGGCGGCGGCGGTTGTGCTCGGTGAGCCTCTTCCGGCAGCTCCTCTTCGCCTCATCAAACTCAGCAAGCACATGAAACCTGTCCAAATTAAAACACAAATTTAATCAAACTGAATATATAAATGTACCAAATTAGAGTTAATGGACACTGCTACTACTGTAAATTAACTGTATTAATACATGCAGCCGTACTAATGTACACGTAAATATGCCAATGTATGCAGATACAGAGTCTGTTTATGTAGGGGCTAGTAGGTGTACAATCTGTCAGCTGTACTCCTATACAGTATATATATAGGGGCCATGTATCTCCATCCATGGATCGTCAGATGAGTTGCAATGATGAGTGTGCTACACTGGTCATGCAGCGCTAGGTATAGCTACAGTGATAAAGTGCAACCACTGCCTTGTGCTCTCTGATCTGATCTGACTGACATGCATGCATGCATCATCTAATACTAGTAATTAGCATCTGACCTCAGATTAAACTCTTGGGATCAAAGTACCTCATCTAGTAGCCTTTTTCTTTTACAGTTGATGCATGATGAACTCACAGTACAGTGAGAAGAAAAGCAAGAACTGAAGAAAAGAAAGCTTTTTCTCTGTTGCATGGCCATGAATTAATAATGCAGGTAGCTATATACTACCACTAGCTAGTGATCAGGTTGTTTTTCATCATAATTAAGCTCAATTGCATGCATGCAAACATCTTGGGAGCTATATATATAATTACTCTATCATTCCCAACTATAAGAGATTTTGAATGGATATGACATACTACTTCGTCCCATAAAAAACCAACTCTAATCTACGAATCTGTACACATATGTGTTTAGGTTTATAGCTAGGATTGAACTTTTTTTTAGGACGGAAGGGGTATTTCCTAATATACACGAGTCTGAACATGCTCTCTGTCTAAATTTACAGTACTAGAAAGTGTCTCATCCATCTAAAATTATTTATATTTTAGGACGGATGAAGTAGGTTGCATATATATAGTGATCCATCCTGATGAAATAGAAATATCCATGCATGCATGGAAAGTGAGTGAGATGCGTGGTTGGCAAGGAGACAACGGAAAAGACAAGCAAACATATCTCAACAGTTTGCTGCAGTGTTCATCTCGTACGGAATTGAATCAGCTATGCCAAGTGTGTGAGTGCGTGTGTGGCTGTGTGCTGGGTCCCACCTGGCAGCGACACGTGTGCGGCGGGTCCCACCTGGCAGCGATTAGTTGGGCGGGAGCTAAGGAGCTAACCTGCTGCACTGCTGGCAGAAGCGCTGCTGCTTGCCGGCGGCGAGGACGGCGGCGGCCTTGGCGTGGAAGTCGCAGACCTTGTGGCGGCGGTGATAGTGCTTGGCGGCGGAGAGGTCGGCCTTGCAGCCCTCGGCCTGGCACCGCGGCGGCTGGTGGTGGTGCGCCGCCGCGGCGAGGCCCAGCCCGAGCACGCCCATCCCCATGCCCATCCCCATCCCCATCCCCATCCCGCCGAGGCGCGACCGGAGCAGGAGCCGGTCCACGGCGAGGACGTCGGCGGGGGAGAAGTAGGTCCGGCGGCCGAGGTTCAAGCCGATCCTCCCGCCGCCGCCGCCGCCGACGACGTCCAGGACGGGGCCATCCTCCCGCTTCACGAACCCGCCGCCGCCGAACGGGTACACGTCGGCCGCCGTCGCAGGCAGGCCCGGCAGCGACATCATCATCGGCATCTGCAGCGACGACGGCGTGGCGGCGGCGGCGGCGGCGGCGGGCGGCGCCAGGGACTGCAGCAGATTGCCGCCCGGCAGGCCAACTCCAAGAGTGGCCGCTTCCTGGAACGCCGCGGCGGCGGAGAAGTCGAGGCCACCGTCGTAGAGGCCATGGCATGCACCGCCGTTCTGGAACAGCTGGCGCTCGCCGCCCATGCCGGCTGGGTCGAAGCCGACGTAGGGCGGCGGCATGGGGGCGGCGTACCCGAAGTCGACGACGTCGGCCGCCGCCGCCGCCGGCGCCGCCATCGCGCCGGCGTTCAGCCTGCTGCTCATCATGGCGCGCGGCGAGCGTGCGAGAGCTAGCTAAGCTAAGGTAGTGGTGGTCGGGACTCGGGACGAACAAGTTGTGTGCAGTGCAGTGCAGCTCGGTAGCTAGTGATCAGTGGGCTAGTGCAGCTACTGGTGTGTGCGATCTGTGTGGAGGAGACGACTCGACGTGTGGCTGCTTAAAAAGGCAGAGGAGAGAGAGAGAGAGAGAGAGAGGCCAGTGCATGTACTACTGTGCTTGTTTGATTGTTTTAGGTTGGGTTTGTAATTTAAGCAGTATCAAATTTTAAATTTGAAAAAGAAGTCCTAATTAATAACCACCTAATTAAACTTTAATTGAAATCAAAAGTCCATCTAGCAATATGAAGTTTTGAACCGGACATTCAGTTCCCTAAACTTTTCAGTACTGTTCATACGGATCCTTAAGGTAGTTTTACAAAGTCGTTATCTCATTTGCATATGTTTTGGCTGAGCTTTGATCATGCGAAATATGCATCGAAACATATATGTAAATTTTTCACTTAAATGTTTCTGTTTACTAAATTTTTCACTTAAATGTTTCTGTTTACCCCTTGTTTGCTCTTACTCGCAAGAGAAATACTAGAGTAGCAATACTATAACATCATTGTATAGTATATAAATTAACTGCCTACAATTGATGATACGTAAATATATTGAACTTATTTAAATACAACTATGTAAGATCTCAAATACGTCAAACCATTATGTAAAACCACCTTAGAAGGTAGTATGAACTGTATTATAAAGTTTAAGGGGTTAGATGTCTAGTTTTAAAGTTTAGGGTGTCAAATAGAATTCCATCCAAAATTTAGGGGGAATATTTGGATTTTTTTCCTTTAATTTTACAATTAATATAGGGTTTTTACATCAATCAGTCTTCTTTTTACTCAGTGTTTTTATGGCTCTTAATGAGGTACTGGAAGGTATCGAATTTCCTGGTGTGTCTCGTCTTCAATTACAAGTGTTGAAAGCTACATTTTGGGTTAGTATCAAGTTATTTATTGTTCAATTAAAAATAGTATATATGAAAATATTTACATATAGTTGTATGCATTTAAATATCCAAAGAAGCGCATAGTATTATAAAACATGTACATATATTTGGATACAACAAATTTCCCCATAATTCCGATTAATCGTCATCCCTATTCCGGTAATTCGTTAAACATTATTCTCTCATGCGACAACTGCACTCCTTGTTTCATAACACCGTTTTACATTAAAGAAATTTGATATCTCTCAAGGACTGTAGTCTGTAAAGTTTATCTTTTCTTATGCTCAAAGTAGAAGAATAAAAGCTCATACCTTAAAATTATTTTTTTGCCTTATTAATTCCAATTGCTATCCAGGTTAGAGGTTGTAGCTTGACAAATAAATACATTCCAAATAAGTCCTAAGTATTGTTGAGTTGCATACCGTTTTTGACACACAAATACCGTTTTGGTATATGAAGTACTCCCTCCATCCCATAATATGGCTGTGTTTAGTTCCACGTCAAAATTGGAAGTTTGAAGAAATCAGAACGATGTGACGGAAAAGTTAGAATTTTGTGTATGTAGGAAAGTTTGATGTGATGGAAAAGTTGGAAGTTTGTAGAAAAAAGTTGGAATCTAAACAGGGCCTATACTATCTTTTGTAAAAATTAAGAAAGTGCCAAAAGAACATGTGATGGGATAAAAGGTGATGGGTGAAAGAGTAAAGTAATACTCCATCCGTTTCATAATGTAAGACTTTCTAGCATTGTCCATATCTATATAGATGTTAATGAATCTAGACACATATATGTTTAGATTTATTAACAACTATATGAATGTGGACAATGCTAGAAAGTTTTACATTATAAAACGGAGGAAGTAGAAAAGTTAGTAGGTGATGAATAAGGTTGATAGGCCGGTGAAGAATACAGTATTGTCTTGGAATTCTAAAATCCCTTATATTTTAGGATATTTTTTTCTAAAGTTTATTTTATTTTATAGGACGGAGCGAGCAATACACAAGTAAATGACACGAATATTAAGGAATGATTTAATATTAAATAATTAGAAGAGTTGGGACTTCGAATCCAGATCATCTAGCCCACCTCCTTGTAAAGCTAGTTGGAAAATCCCTAAATGTTTCTATAAGGAGTACACAAGTAGTACTGCTCAAGTAGAGGTTTATGCAGCTAGCCATGGCCACACACTGTCTGATCAGTGTGTGCGTGTGTCCAAACAGTATAGTAGTGTGCACACTGAGCAACAGAGAAAGTACGCAGTATAGCTAGGTAATGCACATGCAATTCACGTAGTACTGGTTGATCGGGAAAAGCATGAGCACCCAAATGACCGAGGTGGCTGGCCTTTTTGTCCTGTAATCGATCGATCCTGCAGCCAGTTTTTTTCAGAGGGATATATGGATGATTCTTCCGTGATGGTGATAGTGAGAGTAGCTTAATTAGCTAGAACGTACTCCCTCCGTTTCACAATGTAAGTTATTTTAGCATTTCTCATATTTGTATTGATGTTATTTCTCACATATATGTTTAGATTCATTAACATCAATATGAATGTCAATGACTTACATTATGAAACGGAAGAAATACAAGAGAGGACACGATCAATATATACAGGAGGAGAGACGTATGCATCCAGGGAGAACCTCTGCCTGCCTTGTGGCCTGGTACAGCTGAGAGTATAGCTAGGTATTATTTTGTTTTACACTTAGTTAATTACCTGATTTTGTTTTCTTATCAATTAGCCGATCGATCGAGTACAATTAGCTCCCCGCATCGGTGGTGGTATATATGACCGTTCTTAAGCCTCCAAGATATATACTACTCCCTCCATATTGTAATATATGACACCGTTGATTTTTCGACCAACGTTTGACCATTCGTCAAATTTAAAAAAATTATGTAATTATCATTTATTTTAATGTGACTTGATTCATCATCAAATATCATCAAATGTTCTTTAAGCATGATAAAAATTTTGAATAAAACAAATGGTTAAACGTTGGTCGAAAAGTCAACGGCGTCATACATTAAAATACGGAGGGAGTATTAGTCATGATTCTAGTGTTCTTTGTATTTTAAAATCATGATATATTCGACTGTTACGTATTTATTTCTCTTGAGTTCTAAATTAAGGAGCCCTAAACTATAACTCTAAAAAGAGTTAATTTCATAATACCGTAGGTATTGTAGTTTAAAAACCACATGTGAGTTTTGGTATGCGTCACATAACTATGAGTATTTTGGTTCTAAGGTTTCTTAAAACCATAGTGTTAGTGCATTTATCTTAGTACTGCAATAAAATATAAAATAGTTAATTTAGATTACTACTATTTGTATGATCAATGAAACAAAAGTTGGTTAATGAAACTATATAAAGCCATAATACTTTATGGTTATATGCAACATGCACGTCAAAATATATCCTTGTGGTTTTGTGCAATTTTGATCGTAATACCTAAGATTTTGTAGGTTTTGTTTTTAAAAAAACTAAGGTCTTATAGAATTTACTTAAAAAAAACATATACAACAGACTATGCTTTTTGGTAGTGTGTCTTGATGAGCTCAACCTTAGTCTCTCGCAATCTATACTACAGGAATGAGCATCCTATGCTGTTGAGATCTCTCTATATTTTCTCTTGTTGAGTTTTGAGACACGCTGCTTATCTAGTATTAATTGCTAGGGGACTACATGGTACTAGCTATAGCAAGTGCGGTTACTTATAATGAGAACAAGACACTATAGAGCCTTAATTTTCGACACACTATCATATTTTTTGCATTAGAAGCACAAGATTGGAATAGTTATGTCAATCGATAGTACACGCTTAAATGTGTATATATAGCCTAGTACTTCTCCTGACATAATTGCTATCATTAAATTTTGATCGCATCCAAGAATATATATGTCGACCAACAAAAAGATATATACCATCCACAAGAATTTAAATCTTGGTTTCATAGATATATGCGCACGTTACTATGCTTTTAATCAGAGTTTGTCTCCTTAAGTTTAAGTGTGTGTCCACGCTCATGGTCATGGGTGTGTGGATATATAATGGTCTGCGTCTTTCTTTATATATAATAATTAGTAATTGCCTATGTTTTAGAATAGACAGATCCTATATTATTGGGAATTGCATGGATAGTTGGATTATATTGAGGATAAAGCATGGGACTGTTTGGGTGAGTGGATTAAGAATAAAATACTATATCCTACATATGTGTTTGTGGTTAATTATATACGTATACAGGAAGAAGCGGATGACTTCGTTTTTAAAAGTAGTAGAGATAAAATAATATTTTTTTTCTTTTGAATTATAGGAAAAAGGAGTGGTGAGTGGATCAGTTCTCACTGCAGCGCGGCTATACAAACGCTCCATTAAGTTTGGGTATAGACATGATTGGATGTTCCTCTAAATAAAGACCAATGGTTTCCTTAGGGAACCTGTTTGGACGAGCAGTACAGGCCAGTAACTCGACATGCAGTAATTTTGTCAGTGCATTAATGCCAATTATAAACTTTGTTATATCATATTAATTATAATCAATCATGCATGTCTCTTTGGTACAAGCTAGGGCACTCTCAACGACCATGGACAGTGTCAATAGAAGTATTATCAACATCCTAATTTAAATATAAAATGTTTTAGGGTTAGATACGTGTATCAAATTAAAAAGTAGGTAATTAAATATGTGATGATTGTGATTGATTGAGAAGGGAATAAGTTGTTATATTTTAGGATAAATATTAGAGGCTAGAAGTTGTTATATTTTGGAACGAAGGGAGTATTACTACTTAGCAAAGAAGCAGTAATATGGTATTCCCTCCGTCCCATAATATAAGGGATTTTGAGTTTTTACTTATAGTGTTTGACCACTCGTCTTATTCAAAAAATTTATGCAAATATAAAAAATGAAAAGTTGTACTTAAAGTACTTTGGATAATAAAGTAAGTCAAAAAAAATAATTCTAAAATTTTTTTTGAATAAAACGAGCGGTCAAACAACACAAGCAAAAACTCAAAAAACCTTATATTATGAGATGGAGGGAGTACGTATCTATAATTCTCTGCATGATATGGTATGGTAATACAACATATATATGTCCGATAATGTTAATATTGATTGTATCCATTATAGATACCAAGCATTAAGGGTGTTGCATCTAAGACTAATTTTAGAAGACATGAAAATTATGAGCATGGTAATATTGATTAGATGGCTAGTCCGGGAAAAATTAAAAGTGATCCTGGAAATTAATGATATATAAACGCTATCTAATCTTATATGAAACTTCTTGGTTCGTATCCTAGCTTATCTCTCAAGTTCTTTTTGACAGGGGCATCTAGAAGTACAAAATACAAGACCTCTCAGAAGAAAGACATCATAATCTCAATATGATATGGTATAATTATTTGTATGAGTCATAAGCCGCATTGAATCAACTTCTGAAAGATCTTCAAGAGCTAACTGAGCTAGGCCTCGACCATATCGTCTAGATCTAGTGTCACTGACGACATAGTTGTGTGGGTTAGATTAGGGTTTTCACCTTATACCATGTACTCGTTCCTATACTCGCTTAGCGCCGTGTTTAGTTCCAAAATAATTCTTGAAACTTTCAACTTTTCAATCACATCAAAACTTTCCTACACATATAAATTTTCAACTTTTCCATCACATCGTTTCAATTTCAACAAAACTTTTAATTTTGATGTGAATTAAACACAGCCTAGATTCATATGTCCACAACATACAAACAGCTAGTTTTGCAAAATTAGTTTACTCAGATTATTAACAGTTTTTCCTTCACAATATTAATTGTCTAGTGTGACCACACTGCCTACTGCCTCCGATGAGATCATTAGAGGATCGAGCAGCAGGGAAATCTGCAGCTAGCTCGATCTGCAATATCAACTGGTAGCTATCTGGGAGTATATCGTTGGCGCATATGCATCACGCTTGCTTATCAAGCCGCATGCACCGCGTGCGTGAACCAGGGGAGAATGATCATGTCTCCCACCTGTATGTTTCTCTCCTTACATCGTGTGCAAAACTTCATTTTAAAAAGTATGTACTCCCTCCGTCCCAAAATATAAAAACCTAGAGTCGGATGAGATATTTCCTAGTGCTACGAATCTGGACATACCGCATGTCTAAATTCATAGTACTAGGAAATATCCCATCTGATTTTGGTTTAGTTTTTTAATTTGTAATTTGCGGTCCTGTTCTTTTCTCCAACAAGAGTTGAATGAAGATTAAGATTTTCGTGGCACGCTTTTCAAACTGCTAAACGGTACGTTTCGTGTGAAAACTTTCTTATATAAAAGTTGCTCTAAAATATCATATTAATCTATTTTTCAAGTTTATTATAATTAAAACTCAATCAATTATACGTTAATATCATCTCGTTTTGTGTAAAAAACTTAATCTTCATCTTCATCTTCATTTTTCAGGAGAAATGAACACCACCTAACTTATCGTATTTGCTTAACATTAGGTGATCAAAATCTTTATCACTCGTAACTT
The DNA here is from genome assembly GCA_000338895.3 of Oryza meridionalis. Lineage (NCBI taxonomy): Eukaryota > Viridiplantae > Streptophyta > Magnoliopsida > Poales > Poaceae > Oryza > Oryza meridionalis. Next base: position 4,316,119 of record CM002525.2, on the reverse strand, counting down.
ATCAAGTCTGAGAGAATCTTTCCACACTTTTTTTTAAGTCATGACGCGTGAAACCTAGCTAATTTATTGGAAGGAAATCTCTCCACAACTACGTCTGAACCAAGTAACTCTTAAGTTGATCAAGCTTATCTAACCCATAAGCTAGCATGACAAACTATAACAAAATGTGGCTACCAGCCAGACAACTCCTAAATATAAATATTTCTAGTTTGGTTAGCAAAGATTAATGATAAGGAGAACCAGTCACCTAATTAATATTAGTCCCTCCTAACACTTGATTGGCTGAAAATAATTCGATTTCATGCAATGTACTTATATAGTGTGTATATTATTTAAATAATAGAAATGCTTGTATTTGGGAGTGGAGGGACGTACATAGTTGGAAATATTTTGATGATATGCAATGTGCAGCAAGTGCAGTACAAACATCACATGCAATGGCATTACTGTTCACTGGAGAGTATCCTAAATTCCAGAGGGGGAAAGATTTGACAGCACAAAGAGGGTATTTAAGTGTGGGCAGGCAATTACTGCCTAACCAATTTACTGTTACATGCGTAGTATGCATGCCGATGGGAGGAGAGGACAGAGGATTGTGGTAGAGCTGCTGCTCACTATTATGTGTAGTATTCACAAGTGCTATGCCTACCTAGCTATTACTCCATGTAGCTAGCTAGGAAGCTTGAGTAGGAGTATGAAGTAAGGAACCCACATAATAATTAATAGCTGTTTGTGGTTTTAAAAATTAATTAATGCTACTAATTGAACTTGCTTCAGTAGTAACAGTACCCTCCACCAAAAACAATTCTTTTATTATTTTCAAGTAACATAAAGAGTGTTTTGATATATACATATTATTTCCCAATTTCAATTTTGCTTTGTGCATTATAGAAAATAGAGGTTTAAAGGTGAGAACAATCATGAAAACTGACAAAACTAAGTATTCTTCACTTAAAATCGTGATCTACACTGTAATTTCTAACTGTTTTTGCATACACTAATTTGTTTTTAATAAAAAAATAAATTTAGTGGTGTAGAATTCGTGGAATGCTCAGATCACTTACTCTCTCCATACTCGTAAAGGAAATCGTTTAGGACAACGACACCGTCTCCAAAACACAACTTTGACTTCTTATTTCTATAAAAATATTTATTGAAAAGTGATATATGTATACTTTTATGAAAGTATTTTTCAAGACAAATCTGTACATATAATTTTTACATTTTTAAACTCAATAATTTAAAAGTTATTCATGATTTATATTCCCAAGGTTTGACTTAAACATTGTCCTAAATGACTTTCTTTATGAGTATGGAGGGAGTATGCTACAACCCCTACCCCCTCATGTCTTAATCGGTGAATAAAAGTGTTAATTGAATTCATACCATTATAAATGTGTCTTTTTAATAAATGTCATTACTATTCGTTTATGCATATCCATTCCTCCTAAATATGCACAAAATTAGAACCATGCCATCACATCACATTTTTTATCATGTTAGTTCAATTTTCTTCCTTCATTTTCCCCTCTCCTCTCTTCCCCATCCCTCTCCACCTTGTTGAGCTAGACGCAGCGGGTGGCGAGGAGGGCACCGATGAGGGAGGCGAATGGGGAGGCAGCAGCCAGCTCGGTGGCGAAAGTGCTGGCTCCCATTCACATGTAGCACATCTTCACCGCCCAGCTGCCAACACGTGGCCATCTCGGTGCAGTACAGTAAGTGGGAGCAACTCTAGCTCCGGCTTCACGGCGACGGGGATAACCAATTATACCACCACCACGTGACCGACTCCCCATGTAGGCAACAACGGGGCGATGGCGTAGGCGCTGCTGCTATGGCTGTCCTTCCCGTGCCCCCACGCACCGGCATGTGGGACGGCGATGGCATCAGCTAGCGCCGCTGCTGTGGCCGGCCTCCCCGTGTCCTCACACCTCACCGTCGCCGATGTGTTGGGCGGCAATAACATCAGCCCCGTTGCTATGGCCGGCTAGCTAGAGGGGAAGGGAGAGCGAGGAGAAGAAGAAGAAATTGGGGATGATGCAATATGATGGTGATGATCCCATTCAAATGACATGGATACGAATAGATAAATAATAATATTATTTATCTAGAATGACACATTTAGTATAGATCCAAACTCTTTATATGAGCACCAATCAGTTTAATCGAAAGCTTATTACAATAAACTTAAGAGAAAGGCTAATAATACAGCCAACTGCTTACTATATAGATCTTTATAGCCTATCTCTCAGCGATCACTCATATAGTGGTTAACTCTTCACTATAAATATATGGTCCACATATCTGTCTTACAGATTTTTTTGGTTTCTTTGCCTAAGCCGGTTGTAAACTTACGGTCCGCTTCTCATCTCTCTCCTCTCCTCTCTCATCTACCTTAGTATTCAGGCTTCTTATAGCCCCATGTTATACTTGCTCTAAAGCTGAAGAGGTAATGACAGACGATTCACTTGCTCCGACGCTCTCGATCGATCGTTCTTTTTCTTATTTATTTTTCAAATTAAAGAGGACTACATAGCTAGGAGCAAGTATGCAACAGCTAACTAAATATCGTGCACATTACGTGGATCTTGCTTTAGCTAGGGATCATATCTGTAGCTGCGTCATTAATGTATATTTGATACGAAATTACGCCGCTGTCGATCGATGCGAAGGAGTTAATTAATGTGCGCGAGGTACACTTGTACGTTTACGCATGGATACCGACGCCCACAAAACGCCTGCGAAGTTGCAATGCTTTTGCTTCCCGATTCGGGCTGTCTTTAGTTCACGTTAAAATTGGAAGTTTGGTTGAAATTAAAATGACGTAAGTTTATGTGCGTAGAAAAGCTTTGATGTGATAGAAAAGTTAGAAGTTTGAAAAAATATTTTGGAACTGAACACGGGGTCGATTCGATTTCATATGCAAAACGCAACGCACGCACGCTAGCTTAGCTCTAGCTACATGTGCTACTATAGCCACACAAGTACGTGCCATTTAATTACGCGCCCAATTCGATCGGGATCATCATTTCATTAAGACGGGGCGTCTTGTCGTCGTACAGTGTAAACTAATTGAGGGGGGGCTATACGTACTACTGTTAATCGATTGATCAATGGCAGGGTAACAATTGGTTAATTAATACTATAATGTGACCATGGCTACTACGGATACAACCATTGCTCACATCATGCATGAACAAGAAGACATCAAGATCAAGGCCTCCATGTGCTGGAATCCGATTCAGCCACCTGCTGCACTATTGATTTCAAACGGCCGCCGAATCTGCATACGACCTCCGTTTTCGGCCCGTGAGTACTTGATGGAAAGCCCACGGAGTCCTCTTTCCAATGGATCCAGCCTCATCGCCAAATTCCATCCTAGTCATCCGCGGATGAACAAATAAGGTGCTGCGTCACCTGTCATGGGCCTTTGGGCTTGTAACTTCGTTTGGGACCCTGCCCCAAGTGGGGCCCAAGTGGGGTGCGCCCCAATCTGGTGGAGCACGACTCTTGGACCCTCTTGGTCGTCCTCCCACCTCTATAAATAGTTAGGTACCCCTTCAGGATTTCTTGGGTTTTGTTTAGATGAAAGTTTAGCCATTGCTACTTCCTTGCAGCGCGCGTGTCGGCTAGACCGTCCGTCTGCTTGTATTCGAAACCCCAACTTATCGTGTGTATTCATTCCTATTTGTAATTCAGATTGCTTTTATCTTGTTCTTGCTTGTTTCTTCGATTTGCTTGCAGGAATAAGGTTGATCTGCACCGGCAAGATCAACAACCCACGGAGAGGTGTATCGATCGCTAAGGCGCAACACAACGTCTCGTACGGTTGTAGTCGGATCGTCAACGTGTCTCCCAAATCGTAGTTATCATCAACTCACCGAAAGATCGGGCCAACAACAGCCTTGATTATCGAGTGGAACTCAGGGTTCATCAGGTGGTATCAGAGCTTTCGTTGCTCGGTGAGTTTTATCTACCCATAACCAGAAAATTGCCATACAAAAAAAATTGTATCCTGTACCTAGCCATATTGTGCCATTGCATTGTTTTTATCAGTTTTTGCTTTGTTGAGTTTTGTGTTGCATTGTCGAGTCATGTTGCTGGTCTTAGCGTTTAGTTCGTTTAGAGTTTCGAGTTCTGGTCACGTTTCATACCATTGTCATCGCCCCCGCCGTGTCTTTGTTGTCGTCGGGACCTAGGAAAACGGAATCATCTTGTTGTTGGGGTTTCGTTTTTCTAGTTTTCAGAAGTTTTTGTCGGTCGGTCTTGGAGTTGCTGAGTTGCATCAAGGGTTTGTCGTCTGTATTCGGCCGTGCTTGTTTCTCTTGCGCGAGGAAGAGGAGAGAAAGAAAAGATAACAGATCGGTTTTTGGAGGAAGTTTTGCAGACTAGATCAATCAGGTTGGTTAGTTTCCATCTAAGGCCAAACTTTCCAAACTCTCCCCACGCGTGAAGACCGGTTGGCGCCATCTCCTTTTGTCGCCCACTTTAGCTGAATCGGACTCCCTCCCTCTCACGTCGGTTTCGCCTGTTCCGAGTTGTGTCAAACACCTTGGTGAATTTTTGTTTGGTGTCAGTTTCGAGATCCGTTTGGAAAAACGGAACCAGTATAAATTCAGCATTCCATTTTTGTATAATTTTTAATTTTGGTTTGGACTTTTACAGTTGAGTCCTTGTAATTTTCATATTTACATTTGAGTCCCGATAATCTTGCATTGAAGTCCTTGAGTTGTTTTTGCAGAAAAAAATAAAATAAAAAAAAGAAAGTAAGGAAAAGGCAGGAAGGTGAATAAAAAGAAAAAAGAAAAGAAAAGCCGCACCAAAAAAAAGGAGAGAAAAAAAAAGAAGAAGAAAGAAGGAAGAAGAAAGAAAGAAAGAAAAATCAGTTGTATCTTTGAGCTGAACATGATCTATCAGATTGTGCATAAGTTGTTTCTAGTGCTATTTGTTAGTACCGTTTGTGTCTAGGCTCGCGTCTCTATTACGTTCTAGCCTAGGACCAGCACGATACTTGACTTTGAACCATTATTCAACTTTGCATTCTCTGAATTGAACCATTGCTTTCCTTTGCTACATATTTAAGCCTACCCAGAGCTCCACAGACTTGATTGCAGCCGTACAGCAAGTGTTTGCCGAGGCATCGATACATCCAACCTCTATTGGGGTGCTTGGTTGAGTCGGTGTATGTCACCATTCCGCTTGCATTGATAAGAATTTGTAAGAGCTCGATATAAAGCTTGAGTGCGTGTGATTTGTGAGCTTCCACTACCTAGTAGTTGATAGGAACGTATATATTCTTGTATATGTTTTTTGTTTGCTACTAGCTATGGCAGGGTTACACAAAGAGTTAGGAGCTGTTCGTGTTCAATGTGGACATTTTCACCTGCGACAACACATGGCAAGTGACCAACATGACGCAAATAAGGTACATGATCATAATCTTGCAAGAGTAGAGTCTGTTTTGCCATCTTTTGATGGAAAGTATGATTCTGCTGCATACATTAATTGGGAGCTAGCAGTAGAAAAACAATTTGATGAGTATGATTTTTCTAATGCTCAAATGATTAAGGCTGCTAGTAATAAGTGTACCGGTTCTGCATCTTTTTTGTGGCATATTGTGGGAAATAAGCTTGAAACTTGGGATGAATGCAAAATACTGATGAGAAAAAGATTTGTGTTTTCATACTATAGACGTGCTCTCCTTGAGAACTTTGAACATCTAAAACAAGGTGACAAAACTGTTAGGGAGTACTTTCATGATTTTAAAATTTGTATCACTTATAGTGGTTTACAAGAATCTAATGAGAATACAATGACTAGATTTTTCAGAGGGCTTAATTCCAATATTCAGGCTGGGCTTGTTAATGTGACATATAATCATATAGGCCAATTGTTCATGCTTGCTTGCAATGTTGAGCGCAAAATTTTAGAGAACCCAATGGAGCAACAAGCTATGCTTGTGCCTCCTATCACTGATGTTTTGCAGGAAGTTCAGAACAGTCCCAAAATGAGAAGAACGATATGTTTGAGATGTCACTTCCATCACTCACGAATGAGGAGAAGGCTGATGCATCTACATTATCTGAAGACGGCATAAAAGGTAAATTAAATGGTGCAGAAATTACTCAAGGTGAGTATGCTTTTGATGAATTACATTTTTCCACTTTCCATGCTGACCTAGAGCAAACTTTAGTAGAACCTACTTCTGAATTGCCTTTGTCTCAAGTTGATTTGCATTCTGTTCCTTGTGGTAAAGAAGAGTTGTGCGATAGTACTTCACTTATATCCATTCCACAACTAGTGAATGAACATGCTACTTTTAATCTTGATTCTCCATGTACTGAATTTAAGCATGTTATTCATATGTCCAATGAGAATGATGAACTTCAATTGCAATCTTCTTTAAATACATTGGGCTATATTTTGTTTGATGATTCTTGTGAGCTCAATTATTTGAAGGCCAAAATATTTGCTCATTCTGATTTGCCATGTCCTCGTAATGTTATTTTTCACATCTTTGGCAAATATAATGATAGCGACATTTATTTGGTGCACAAAGTTTACATTTGTTCAGATATGCAACCCTCTGTTGTTGTGCCAAGAAAATACAAACTGGAGAGTAGTGTTAGGACCACTGATGTTACTTCAAGTTTGTTTTGTTTTTGTCCAAAGACACAGGTTGGTTTTGAAGAGGGGGAGCAAGATTTGCACCACATGGAAAAACCGAGGACGGTTTTCCGTGAAGAAGAGGAGGATGATGTGACCATAGCTACTACGGATACAACCATTGCTCACATCATGCATGAACAAGAAGACATCAAGATCAAGGCCTCCATGTGCTGGAATCCGATTCGGCCACCTGCTGCACTGTTGATTTCAAACGGCCGCCGAATCTGCATACGACCTCCGTTTTCGGCCCGTGAGTACTTGATGGAAAGCCCACGGGGTCCTCTTTCCAATGGATCCAGCCTCATCGCCAAATTCCATCCTAGTCATCCGCGTGAACAAACAAGGTGCTGCGTCACCTGTCATGGGCCTTTGGGCTTGTAACTTCGTTTGGGACCTCGGCCCAAGTGGGGCCCAAGTGGGGTGCGCCCCAATCTGGTGGAGCACGACTCTTGGACCCTCTTGGTCGTCCTCCCACCTCTATAAATAGTTAGGTATCCCTTCAGGGTTTCTTGGGTTTTGTTTAGATGAAATTTTAGCCATTGCTACTTCCTTGCAGCGCGCGTGTCGGCTAGACCGTCCGTCTGCTTGTATTCGAAACCCCAACTTATCGTGTGTATTCATTCCTATTTTCAATTCAGATTGCTTTTATCTTGTTCTTGCTTGTTTCTTCGATTTGCTTACAGGAATAAGGTTGATCTGCACCGGCAAGATCAACAACCCACGGAGAGGTGTATTGATCGCTAAGGCGCAACACAACGTCTCGTACGGTTGTAGTCGGATCGTCAACGTGTCTCCCAAATCGTAGTTATCATCAACTCACCGAAAGATCGGACCAACAACAGCCTTGAGTGTCGAGTGGAACTCAGGGTTCATCATACTATCTCCATATTTTAATATATGACGCCGTTGACTTTTTATCCAACGTTTGATCATTCGTCTTATTCAAAAAATTTATACAATTATCATTTATTTTATTGTGACTCGATTCATCATCAAATGTTCTTTAAGCATGATATAAATACTTTTATATTTGCACAAAAATTTTGAATAAAACGAATGGTTAAATGTTGGTCGAAAAGTCAACGGCGTCATACATTAAAATACGGAGGGAGTACTCTCCATGCATGTCAATTTATTGGTGCTATATATCAAAGGAGTATTGTTTTGCTGCATGCACACATATCGGTTCTTGCCTGTTGCATGCCAATCGTTATCATTGTTACACTTAATGTATCTCTGATGAATAATCATATCGATCGGTTCCTCTGGGACAGTCCTAGTGCAAGGCACTGTGGTCTGTGGGTGGGTTTGTAAGATCGTGTGGTTACACTTACCACATGAGGTAACCACTATCTCATGACACAAGTAATTTTTTCAGTTTTTGAAATCTCACAATTTTTTAGGTAACCTTATGGATTATTTCATGGTGACTGTGCAATTACAGTGACAACCATGATATCGAAGCGCACTAGTAGGTAACCCTCACCAAAATGGTAAGAAAAACATACTCTCTGTAAAGATCAATAAGGATCAAACCATTGGAGATTCGACCATCTCAAACTATTGTGTGTGTCTAAATACACCACTCAACTCCAAAATCAAGTATTTAGCACCTCTCAACTATTGAAACTATTCATTTTACCCCTAGTTCTAAATTAAGGTAGTTTGGTTCCTATATGGTGCTTATGTCGTAGTTCGATCACCCCAAAAACTTAATTTCCCCCAAAAATTTTCCCCTACTTTCTTCCTCCTTTCACTCGTAGACCTACGAAAAAAAAAACTGAGTAAATTCTAAAATCAAGTTCTAAAATATCCTCACAAATAAATCAAGTTCTAAAATTTAAAATTAATTGATTATGGTTTATAAGCCACAACACAAACGGGCAAGGCAGTAGTTATTATAAGCTTACCTTAACTACCTCCCATAAAAACAATCCCAGTGTTCTGTATCATGGAATTAATTGCACTATCATATATTCATATATAGGCAAAAGAGCTGATGTAGCACATGGTTAATATTATTTTATAGACACAAAATATAATTTTATCCATGTAATTATTTCAAAGCCTAGTTTTGCATTGCCCAGAAAATCGGACATTTTCCATAAATTAGCAAATGTTTTTCTAAAAAGATATATATTCCTATGCGCATGGCGCGCACAAATTAACACCACACGACACGACATATGTCCGGTTGATCCCAGTCACTGTGGCAGTCTGCGAGCAGGAAATAACTTATTACAATGTGGTTTTACTCTGCCCAATCATAAGTAAATAAGGCAGCAACCGTACAAAAATTTGCACGAATCCCGACATCGATCGATCGAATCGAGACTGGAGAAATCATCAGAAATGTAATGCGGCAAAAGTGAAAAGCCGTACGTTGATATCTCGAGTCTGAATTATTAATTGACCAACGGTATTGCTTCTGGATAGAGAGGCCAAATCAATTCTTGCAGTTCTCCTCAGCTAGCTATCGTCGTCGATCGATCTACACCACGATTCATCTGCTAGCTAGCCGCAGCTCAAATCTTGTTTAAAGCTGCTCTCTCTTCAGTCTTCACTGCTACTGCCACACACGCATTATTCCGGTCCATATTGATGATATGCATTCATCAGTTTGCAGATTTGCAGTTGCGCAGAATTGAATCAATTTTAATCAATTCATCTGGATCATCGCAGCAGCTGGGAGAGCTATGGGTGTGTTTAGTTCGTGAAAAGAAAATTTTTGAGTATCACATCGGACGTTTGACCGGATGTTGGAAGGGGTTTTCGGACACGAATAAAAAAAACTAATTTCATAACTTGCCTGGGAACTGCGAGACGAATTTATTAAGCCTAATTAATCCGTCATTAGCACATGTGAGTTACTGTAGCATTTATGGCTAATTATGAACTAATTAGGTTCAAAAGATTCGTCAAGCGATTTTCATGCAAACTGTGCAATTAGTTTTTTATCTATATTTAATGCTCCATGCATGTGTACAAAGATTCGATGCGATGTTTTTGGACAAATTTTTTTTGGAACTAAACAAGGCCTATATGAGCTAGGCTGCATATATATGTTCATCGTCAGAACTGTTCAGAGATTAATTCAGAGCTTACTCGAGTCCAAATTGGCGATTGATATCGATCGATTGACTTGTAGATATATAAATATTAATTTCCTTCGTTTACTGATCAATTAGACACATCTATTACTACGAATTCGGACAGTGGTGATAGCCCTTTTGATCGGTTTGCAGATTTGCAGTGGCAGATCGAATTAAATCAATTTAATCAATTGCAGCAGCTGGGAAGCAATACTACTCCAGCTATGTATATAGAGCCAATCGCTTAGCTATGTATATAGGCTGCATATGTTCATCGTCAGAACTGTTCAGAGATTAATTCAGAGTTTACTCGAGTCGAAATTGACGATCGATCCACAACTTGTAGATACAAATATATTGCTAGATGAACAGTGGCTGTAGCCCTTTTCAAAGGCAATCATCTTTTTGCTGATCGAAAAAAGAAAACAGTTACACATATATATTGTAGCATGTGTAGGCATGGTACCATGGATATGGCCCAATGCTGATGTGACATATATATGTTTTGTGTCAGGGTGTTTTACACATGCATGGTCGTTTGCTTGTTTGGATCGAAGGTTTCAGTTACTACTGCTATACATGAAAAAGAAGTCAATAATGTAGCAAATGGATGCAAATGCATCTGCATTCTAGCTAGGTGATAGACAGAAGAGTTCTTCTTCAGAACCTGCATGGAATAGTCTGTTCCATGAGCAATTTTTTTTCTTTGACTCTCCTTATTTGCTCTAAGGATAATAAACCATGAAAAAATGGACGGAGAAATAAAAATAATTCATAGTTAAAAACTGTTATATTTTTGTTCTTATAAGTTTAAAAGCTAATGCTAGAAAATAAATTGCGATGAAAAACCCTTGAAGTCAACTCTGAAACTAAGTTTTAAAATTTAAATTTTGATTGCGTCAGATAAACCAACAACAAAATGATGGAGCATTTTGTTTTGAATGCTGTAAGTAAGTTGAGGCTGTGTTTTTTCCCCCAATGGATTGGGAGGAAAGATACCTTGTTAGCGCGAATGCTTTTCGGACTACTAAATGGTACGTTTGTTGCAAAATTTTTATATGAAAGTTGATTTTAGAAAATCATATTAATCTATTTTTAAGTTTAAAATAATTAATAGTTAACTAATCATGTGCTAATATCTCACCTCTTTTAATTTACTATAGGTAAAGCTTTTGTATATGTGTTTTTAGTAACTTAAAAGCCAATATAAAAAAAATATTAAAAGTATATTACATTTAACTTTAATTTTAAATTTAAAATTTTAAATTTTAGATTTGGTTTTAACTTATTAGGCCAAATGATGAAACCCTCAATTCTCAAACACAACCTGAGATTGTAGGGCTTTATTTCCATTGTGTGACAGAGCCAACACCTGAGCCAACTGAAAGGCCCAAAACCAACAACTTGGCCCATTTTCAGGACAGCCCAACAGGCTTCTCGCAATTTCCGTAGAAAGTAGTAGTAACGTTCATTTTCGCATCTTCTTTTTTTTTACACATTTTTTTTTTAGAAAAAAACATGTTAAGAATTGAATCGATTGTACTCTCTGATGCAGGGTGTAACTCAGGTAGGATAGTAAGCCTTTTCAAGTTGGCTATTCTTTTAGGTTTGAAGTTTCTGTTTTCCTTTTCTGCAAAAAAATAAATAAATACAAAAGTCTACAATGGCTCACAGCTGGTCAGAAAATTAGACCAACATAATGAAAACGCATGACCTGTTCTGATCAACAGCGGCACATAGAAATATTCTTCTTCTTCTTAATTTTCCAGCCAAAAAATAACCTAAATAATACCCTGGAATCAATCTCTACATACGTGCAAGCACTTTGCTGTTTTCAAAAAAATATTATAATTTTCTTTATGTACGTATGGGTTAGCTGCGGCAAACCTTGAATTAGTACTTCAAAAGTTTTTTTATTTTTTTTTTGAAAATTTTATATATGAGATTGACGCGAAACAATTCAAACTCTGAAACATTTTTTTTCCCTCTTTGTTTCGCCAACGCCTATAAATTTGAGCGACAAATCCCACCGTTTCTCCTCAGTTCCCTCCAATTTTCCCCCCACCGGAGTTCACCGCCGGTTTCCGTTTCCTCCCCGGCGGCGGCGGCGGCGGCAGCTAGGATCGATGGCCGGCGGGGTGTCGTCCGTGGAGGTCGTGAAGGACGGCGCCACTGGGCTGGAGAAGCTCGTCCTGCGCGAGGCCCATGGCTGCTCCGTCCAGGTCGACCCCCTCTCCTCAACCCTAGCTTTCAGTTGCAGTATTTCTAGCACTGGATCGATCTGTTCGTCGCCAATCCTCCACAAACTTATTTCAATTGAGATGCAATTAATTAGGGGGGAATTAATGGAGTTGATTCAGAAAATGTTTGAGTATTGCTGTTGTTTAGTTTGTTGCAATCATGCGGGGGGAAGGTAGCAGGTTTGGTCAAATTCCCAGTTGGTGTTTGACCTTTGGCTTGTGTGTGGAGGTGGGTGTTCATATCTACGCTTAATTTAGTATCATTTGATTTCATTTTTAAGATGTGAATAAATTGTTTATTGGGGGTGGACTCCATGATGCTACTGTTAGCTGTGGTTTTGATTGACCTTTTGTCATTATTATAAGGCCCTGTTTAGTTTCCAAAAAGTTTTTCCCAAAAACATCACATCGAATCTTTAAATACACGCATGAAGCATTAAATATAGATAAAAACAAAAACTAATTGTACAGTTAGGGGGGAAATTGCGAGACTAAACTTTTGAGCCTAATTAGTCCATGATTAGTCATAAATGCAACAGTAACCCACATGTGCTAATGACGGATTAATTAGGCTCAAAAGATTCGTCTCGCGGTTTCCAGGCGAGTTATGAAATTAGTTTTTTCATTCGTGTCCGAAAACCCCTTCCGACATCCGGTCAAATGTTCGATGTGACACCCAAAAATTTTTATTTCGCGAACTAAACGGGGCCTAAGTATTCTCGGCAATGGTATGTCTCATCTGTTTTAGACACAATCACTTGGACATGTTTGTTGTAAATATTGCTCCCTTCTATATTCAATGAATAAGACATTTTGCCTTTCGTTCAAAAAAAATCACTTGGACATGTTTGCACATCGCTCATGCTTTGTTTTTTATTACTTTTTGTTGTTGTTGTTTCAGTTTTATTTATGTAAACACTACCAAAAATGTACATAAAGCATTAGATAACCTTACAGGTTCCTTATTATCTTTTTTTTTCAGAAGTGGTCAAGTTCCTTATTTTCGCTATTTTCAGGTATATCTGTACGGAGGCCAAGTGATCTTTTGGGAAAATGAATATCGAGAGCAACTGCTCTTTGTTAGTAGAAAGGTATTCAGATCTTTTAATGTTCGGTAAGAGCATTATTGCTGCCTTGCAGGCCTATATGTCGAATGCATTTTTACATTTATGCACTCTACAGATTTGGCCGGAAGGCTTCCTTTTCTTAGATAAGTGGTTGTTTTACAGTTCCTTTTTTTTTTTGGTCATTTTAGTTTTTCAGGAAGATGAGATATGTTATGAGTGTCAAGCGTTTTATCTTCCAGTTACATGAACCGACACTTAATCCATTAACAATTACCCAGTAATTCCACATTTTTTAAATTTCTTGGCAGGCTTATTTCAAACCACCAAAGGCTATTCGTGGGGGCATACAAATTTGCTTTCCTCAAGTATGACCCTGGGACTGTTCATTCATAGTCCAGTTATGTTTTTCAAGAATTTTGTCTCCCCTGTAATACCCAAAATGGACGATCCATCATGCAGTTTGGGAACCATGGAGTTCTTGAACAACATGGATTTGCAAGGAACCGATTATGGAGTGTTGATGAAACTCCCCCTACTTTTCCAGCTACCACTTCAAACTGTCATATTGACCTAATACTCAAGCAGTCCCCAGAAGTTTTGAAGATCTGGCCGCATAGGTGTCCTCTAGTAAATCCTTAACATTAGTTGTTATGGCATTGGCAGATTAGAATGTTCCATTTTTGAATTGATATATCCTTTGGCTCCTGCTAAACTGATGATGTTGATTATCCATATATTTCAGTTTTGAGTTTAGGCTGCGAGTTGCTCTTAGTCCTACAGGAGATCTGATGCTCACATCTCGAATAAAAAATACCAATGCAGATGGGAAGCCATTCAAATTTGGATTTTCATATAACACATATTTTTCAGTCTCTGACATCAGGTACATTTTGTCGTGGTAGTTTGCTTGTATTATGTTTGCATGCAACATTTAGGCATTTCTTACATTCTTTGACTAAGGCATATAACTCATAGGATATGCACTTTTATACTAAGTCGTGCTGATTTTTGTTGACAAAAGTTATGTTCGGACCTCTTTTGGATTTTATCACTCCAAATATTATTCAAATGTACAGAATGAATGATGTACTATATGGGTACTTGGCTTCTACATTGTATTTTTCCTCCATAAAAATTATTTTCACATTCCAGTGAAGTACGGGTTGAGGGTTTGGAGACCTTGGACTACATTGACAACCTGCAATGTGGAAAGCGTTGTACTGAACAAGGAGATGCCGTTGTATTCGAGTCTGAAGTAAGCTTCATAATTCATTTGCAAGTTTCATATTTTGCAGCCATTGCAGTAAGATTGTGTTTCTTGTTAATGTTTTGGTTGCTAAGGCGGAGAAGGTATATTTGAGTGCTCCACCCAAGATTGTGATCATTGACCATGACAAGAAGAGAACTTTTGAGTTAAGGAAAGAGGGACTTCCTGATGTTGGTAAGATGCTAATTTCTGGATTACACAGCACGGTTGTTCTGGTCCTTTTGTTTTGCTTACTTTTATGTATGTATGTATGTGTGTATATATATATATATTTTTCGCCGGGTCAACAAAGAAGCCGTCCGAAGTATATTAAGTTGAAAGAATGTACAGGGGTGCTTTACAGCCACCCACAAGGGGCCTTCTGTATATATATGTCTCATCAGTATACTTTTTTTTAATGCAGTTGTTTGGAACCCATGGGACAGGAAAGCAAAAACGATACTGGATTTTGGGGAGGAAGAGTACAAATGCATGCTATGTGTAGGGGCTGCAAATGCTGAGAAGCCAATTACATTAAGGCCTGGTGAAGAGTGGCAAGGAAGGCAAGAGATATCTGTTGTTCCATCCAGTTACAGCAGCGGACAATGGGATCCTGAAATAATTCATCGGATATAGGAGATCTGAATTTCTCGGGGATTGCATTCCATCATTTTCGCGTAAGTATTATGGACTTCCCTTAGATCTTTTTTTTTTATATGTGTAAAAGAAATAAGTGCATAAGTAATACTGTTTGCTACTTACACTGAAACATCAAGTTTTGCTGCAGGAAGACTCACCACACAGTCACAGTTGGTAGTACTCTTCAATAAATTTATCTGAATGTCTGTCTGCTCCATTCCAAAATCAAAAGCATACTGTGGTTTTCCTGGAGGAGTCAAAGTCATCATCGTGTTTTTATAGAAAAGATGGAGAATTTCAGGTTCAATAAATATGTAATCCTGTACCGTATGGTTTACTGTATTACAAAAAGTCCAATCTGACACTGTGGAAAAGAAATGTACAGAATGATGATTTTCGTTGTTTTACCTAAGAGGCTAAATCACCAGAAGATCATTTAGCTCTCATCAAGAGCTGCTCTTAATTCTGACGTGCAAATTCAAGCTGTTATAAACTGGAGAGACAGGAAATCGAGAGCTTGAAAGCTTGATTTTTTTTTCAAGATTTTGAAATATGCTACCTGGTCAAACTAATCTCTCTCCTTTCCATTGGTAATTTACAAGTCACAACCTGGTATTTTTGGTAGAAACTCAGTGCAAATTCAGAAGGCATCAAGAATTCCTGGCCTGTTGCTCCCATCGCCATCTGAATAACCTGTAAGTGAACAGTCTTCTCTGTATATTTCCTAGATTAAAAAAGAAGTCAAAATACTTTTAATCATTGTCCCACTAGTTGAGTTCGACCTTGAAATATTTTCTGCATCTCTCACCGGGCTCAATCTAGTGTTGGGCCATCGACACAGCTAAGCCTGATCTTTCCGTTGGTTAAATGGGCTTTTGATTTTCAAAAATGTTGCAAATATGTACTCCCTCCGTCCCAAAAAAAACAACCTAATTGAAGATGTGATATAACCTATTACGATGAATCTGAATAATTACTAGGTTGGGTTTTTTATTTGGACGAATGGAGTACAATTGTGTAACCCCTCTCATCATCGATGGTCCATCTCTTTACCTTCGATGATTCTTCATCTCTTTTGCCTTTTGTTATAATCTAAAAAAAGATGGCCAGCTTGCTCTGGCGCCTTATTACCTTACCTTTGCCAAAGAGGAATAAAGCGAGCTCGGCGTGAATGATGCAAGCGCAGCTTTCATCTTCCCCAGCATAGCCCAAACTGGAATAGTGTGCATCTGGATAAGATTTAACCTCTCCGTTTCGAAATATAAGCAGTTCTATCGTTTAAAATTTATACTCAAATATAAGCATTTCTTGTACTATATATTCTTATTATTACTACTCATCTCATCAACCAACTTCTGTTTATTTTTTCTCCATCTTACTCATAACCATATGTTGTTTAATTGTATGAAAATATTTTTCTTGTGATTTTAACATCTGCTAAACATGTTAGAAATATATCTACCATAACCATCCCTTATTTAATGGGAAGTATCGAAATATTTTCTTTTTGATTTTAGTCTCTGCTAAACAAGCTAGAAATACTTATATCGTGAAACCGAGGGCTAGCAAGATAACGCAGCCTGCAGGACCTGACGCCGATCTGCTAATAATGACAATGTGTGTGCAGACACCGGGAGCAGGTGTAAATAGCACTTGCAAACTCGTCTAAGTAAACACTGTCATATGATAGGATAATTATATATTAAACATGTGTATTATATGACATAATCTTGATCTACCATTGTTACTTTTCACTAGATGGCAACTGTTGTAGTTGGTGATCAGTAATGTCGTACGTCAGGTGTGGTCGGATGTAATGCATCATGGATGATCAAATCGAATTAATGCGCGATTATATTAGCTAACGCAACCTAACTCCCAATCTAACCTGCAGCTACTGCTAGGCTAGCTAGTAGCTCGCTTGATGGAGGCAGATGAGCTGCATTTCTAAGCCAGGTGGATTACCCGACTTAAACCTATTTGAGACCCAAATGTATATTCTGAGAAGCAGTTAAGTGTCCAGTTAATCAGAATCTATAAGCTGAGACGATGGCTACTAATTTATTTTTCTCTTATGTACTTCGTCTGTCCTATAATATAAAGAATTTTAGAGAAATATATTACTTAGATTTATAGCACGATGATGCATCACATCCCTCCAAAATTCCTTATATTTTAGAAGAGAAAGTAGTTGCTACGTGTAAAAATCAAAACAAAATTTATATTGTTTAATGGAGCGAGAGATTTTTAAGTAGCTATAGTTGTCAAAAGGTATTCAAGTACTCCTACTCCAACCGTTCATACGGTTTGAATAATGACACGATCTCTAAAATATATCTTTAACTATAATTTTCTATTATAAAATATATACAACAAATAAATACAATTTTAATTTTATCATAGTATACTTTGTGAGATAAATCTATATATATTTGTTTTTTTTGCCTTTTAAGCTAGATAATTTATAATAGTTTAGCCTTAATTTTATCTAAAACGCTAAGAATTATAGAATAGGAAGGAGCAGGTCCTAAAGCTATTACGCATGCGACCAACTGGCCTGCATGCAGTAGGCTTTCTATCGATCTATCGGCCGGGGACCTAGCATATGCAGTTGCGAAACACTCAAGCTAGGAATAAGCTGGCTAGATATATATATAGATCGATCGAGTTGTTTGCAGAAGCAGACAGATAGGAAAGGAGATCGATCGAGAGCTCATTTGTGATTGCCCGAGAAACGCCAGGGATTCCTGACTGCTCCACGAGGTGATGGGTTTAGCTCATCTGAGTTCAAAGTCTAACCCTTTCTATTTATTTAATATTAGGTTATTCTCTAATATTCGCGTTATGTTTTTCCATCTGTGATTGCACATTTGCCCTTCCAGACCAAAGAGAAGAAGAAAAGATACTATTTTTAATTATAATAATACAACGATTTTTATATGTGTATATGTACTTATTAGGCGCTTTTACAAGTGCAACATAATTTGTACCGTAGCTGTCTTGTTGATTTTTTTGTGGCGATGACAAGTGCAAGCACTTGCGCTAGTGGAGCTGTTGGGGGTCAAGTAGTGCATGAGAAACTTATCCCGTAGGGAACTGAACTTGGTTAGTCAAATGGACGTTCATCAGCCGTCATGCCGCAAGTAACTTAGCTTTTCTCCTTTTTTATTTCTTTTTTTTTTGGACAAGAATGTAATCAAGGGTATTTTTGTTTGAGCTTTAGTATACAAGTGACGCTAATTTTGGAATTTAACTAGGACTTAATTTCAAGATCAATTTATAGCTTTTAATCATCTCTTTTTATGAGTTAGCTTTTTTTATTTGGACGGCATACATGGTAGACATGTACACTACACATGCACACTCAACCCTTCATAAACTAGGCTGTACCCCGACCCTTTATAAACTAGGTTGTACCCCGCGGCAAAGCCGTGAACGTCGTGAAGAGTATAATGGTAAGCATGCACGTAATATATTTATAAAATGTGGAAATGAAGATTGATCTGGATAAAATGGCTAATTAGTTCCCTAATGCATATAACCAAAATCTAAAAAAATCAACACTGGTGATCCAATGTAGGACAACAGTCAATATACTCGAACAGCTCTGAAAACTTGAAAGTTAGTTAAATTCGATGCTATTAAGAGAAAAGGTACCTAAAAGGCGTAAGTGTAGGCAAAATAAACATAAAAGAATAAAACTATCTATTGCGTAAAGCTGTGAAACAAAGAAGCTAGAAAAGGGACGATGAGCATAGCAAGCAGTAAATCAGAACCAACCATGGAAAAAATCCATTGGAGAAAGAGTGCAACATACATCAGTACATCACATCTCTCTCCACTGGGGAGTGAGTAATGGATTTTCCTAAAGAAAGTTCTATACTTTCGATAAAATCTACTAAGGAATAACAACGGATAAGAGACATATTTGATATTTAATAAACAGAAAATCACTGTACATGTCTAATGGGTACTGCATTAAGAAGGGAAACATGGATTGATACCATTCCGTGAATATCCAAAATGAATATAGGACTTCTCAATTGCGCTACAAATGATTCACTGGTGGAGAAATGCTTTTTAGTCCCGGTTCGTAACCCCCCTGTAGTCCCGGTTTTCCAACCGGGACTACGAATCCGAGACTAAAGATCGCTATCTTTAGTCCCGGTTCAAATAACCGGGACTAAAAATCAATCTTTAGTGTTACCAACCGGGACAAGATGGGAGCATCTTTAGTCCCGGTTGGTAACATTTTTTCTTTTTTTTCTGCTTTTAATATTGAATATTGATTTCACACCATCCCCTCCCATATCCAAATCATCACATATTACAGAACATCTCCAAATCCTCAAACAAATCATCTCCAAATACATCACAAACTCTTAAAAAAATTACATCACGGGATTCTAAAAAATTCATCACAGATTCACATCTCACACAAAAGTACATCACAGATTCACATCTCAAAAAAAAAGAAAAAAAATCCAGCCGGCGGCCACTGCCGCCTCCCCTCCTCCCCTCCGCGCCGGCCGGCCGGCGCCGCGCCGGTTGCCGCCGAGCGGCCGCCCACCGCAGCCGCCGCCTCCGCGCAGCCCCCGGCGCTGCCACGCTGGCCGCCCACCGCCGCCGCCGCGTGGCCCCCCGCCGCCGCGCCGGCCGCCCGCCACCGCCGCCGCGCAGGCCGCCTCCGCGCCAGCCGCCTGCACTGTGGTGAAGGAAAAAAGGAAGGAGAGGAGGGGAGTTAGAGATAAGGAAAGAGATAAGAAGTTAGAGAGGAAAAAAAGAGATAGAGGGAGGAGTTTGTTGTGTGGACGGGAAAAGAGGATCGGTACTATGGATTATATAGTGTGTTTTGATTTTTATTTCCGGTTAGTAACACTAACCGGGACTAAAAACGGGACTAAAAATAAGTTTTTAGTCCCGGTTGGTGTTACTAACCGAGACTAAAGATCATAGGGCCGTGACACGGCCTGACATGGAATCAACCGGGACTAAAAATGAACCTTAGTCCCGGTTGGAGTTACCAACCGGGACTAAAGATGATTTTTAGTCCCGGTTGGTAACAACAACCGGGGCTAAAGATTTTCCTCTTATTAACCGGGACTAAAAATAAATTTTTAGTCCCGGTTTTTAATGGAACCGGGACTATTGTGGATTTGGGTCGACTGACCAAAGATAGTTTCTCTACCAATGATTATAATGACAGGTAAGAACGAAATCACGATGGAAAACAGAACTACATGATAATAGAGCAGAATGCATGGTGTTTCTTTTTATCCAAAATAAAAGGCTATCATAATGCTACTGATACCAGCACATCACATTTTTTTTGTTGTTCTTTTTCCACGAGTGAAAATTATGAGGGAAAACAAAAGGAAAGATGCAAACGTTAGATTAAACTGGAAAGCAAAATATTGGTACAGAGTTAGTTTAGAACCTCTAACTGTTAGCTTTGTGTGGTGGTTTCTGGATTAATAATACCTTCAGCCCAAGTCCACCACATTCATAATTATGTTCACAGATCTCACATCAATAACTATAAAATAAAGCACCCCGAAATTCAGAAATTAGGTACATAAGGCTAATCAAGGGGGCCCTTCAAAAAAGCTGCTGCTATTTTTTTTTCCGCCGGGCGAAGTAGCTGCTTACCTCCCAAAATATTGACTGAATACCATCATTGCAATGGCAATGCGCTTAGCTTATATATACAACATATTAATGTGCACTCATCAGTCATCACTCATGTCAAGTATCTTAACTAAGACAGCAAACAAAAACCTTCAGGGACAGTGAATTACAGCAAGTATAACACAGGCACACAGGACCTAGAAACAGTAGCAAGGCACGGATCGATGGGGTTTGGGAGGAAACAGGCAAACAGGCAAACAGGCAAGGTGACGGAGGAGGATAGCAATTGGGCAACGACAAGACTCCGATGCAGCTTCTCCGGCCGCCGCGCCGACCATAGCGAACGGGTACGGACACGGCGATGGGTGAGGATAATGCATGGCTGCGCGGCAGACTGGCAGTAGATGCAAGAGAGAAGGAGATGAAAGCACACATGAAGGCAGCGACAGGGGTAGCCGCCGACGGAGTTAACAGGAGGGCGTCGGGAAGCAGGAGACCGCGTTTTCTTTTTCCGTCGGTGGATGAAGAGAAAAGCTACCCTAATGCTACGGATGGCCAGCACGCCTTGGAAGGACCGATCGTAAGATGAACAGTGGAACAGTAGCCTGGTAGCGTGGCAAAGAGCGCTGCGTCTCTCCGTACTTCACCAAAAACTATAGATACACCCTTAACAGGGAAACCAGCTGATTGTCCTTTTTTAGCACGCTTTATTTTATAAATATTTTCTATCCAGAACCTTTTTAGAAATTAAATAAATTTACTTTTTAAGTTTACAGTAGACTTAATTAAGCTAACGATCGGTCTCTTTTACATGCAGCTGACACTACTAGAAAAATGGTTTTTGCAGGTGAGTTAAATCGGTCTTTCCAGGCAAGGACGACCGTTCCGCCTATAAGCAAAGGCATGCGAAAATCATTTTGCAGTTGGCTTCTTATTTTTCGCAGGCGCCAAATTCACCCACCTGCGAAAACATTGCCAGCACACAAAAAACAAATCGCCCACCACCACCCCTACCCACCACCGCCCTACCAGCTCCGGCCGGATCTAGGGTTTTTGGGAGGAAAGGGAGGGGAGGGAAGTCGCGCTGCTGCCGGCCGCCGCCGTCGCCGGAGCTGGAAAGGGAGGGAGGGAGGATGTCGCGCGCCGCCGCCACCACCGCCACCACCGCTGCAAGGGGGGCCCCGCTAGATCTGGAAGGAGAGAGGGAGGAAGCCGCACCACCGCCGCCCTCCCGCCCCCTTTGGTCAGATCTAGGAGGGGAAGTCGTCGCCACCGCCACCGCCACCGCCACCGACCTCCCCTCTCCCCCATCCAGTCGGATCTGGAGGGAGAGGAGCCGCCGCCACTACAAACGTCGCTCCGCGCCGCCGAGTTACGAGAGGAGCCGCCACCATCGCGAGCCCGCGCCGCCGCCCTCGCTCCCCCTGCTCTGAAAGAGGGGGAAGGGAGAGAAGAGGAGCCACCTCCGCTCCGCCGCCGCCCTCTCCTCCCTGGTCGGATCTGGGAGGGGGAGGGAGGAGGGGATGGGAGGGGAGGGGAGGCGGCACAGTGAGGGGAGGGAGGTGAGGAGCGATTTTTATAACTAAAAAACTTTTTGCAAACGGACGTCCTAAGGTCTCGCCTGCAAAAATTTATTTTTGCAGGCAGACCTCTTAAGTGGTCCGCCTGCAAAAATCGATTTTCGCAGGTAGACAACAATCTCGTCTAATGGATGTTATTTAAGTAGGCGGCCATTTAGCTCCGAGAGGCCTACCCGCCTGAAGAAAAAAAAACGATCGTCTTTTTCATAGTGTGAGATATGCTCAGCCAAGTAGCTGAAGTGAACGGGCGTTATAAGTCCAAGTATAAACAAGACTTCAAAATTGCGTTCGGTTTATAATCCGCATCCCAAAAATTGCACAAACAAGCGGGCTTAATCTACCGTCAAATGTATATACTACTCCCTCCATTTTAAAATGTATGATGTCGTTAACTTTTCGCATAACGTTTGATCATTTGTCTTATTTAAAAATTATATAAATATTATTTATTTTGTTGTGACTTATTTTATCATCAAATAAAATATAATTTCTTATCTTATACTTTTAAATATTTATATTAAATTTTAAATAAAACAAATGATTAAACATTTTGGAAAAGAGATTGTATGTACCGGTCCCTCTCACCCGAAACTCCCTCTTAACACATGTTCTTCATTTATTCGATCTTCCCTTAAAAGCGTATCAAAGTCGGCCGCTTTCGGCCACAAAACGCGTGATGGTACCGAGAATCTCGATCGTTCCGGCGGCGTATATCCTTTTTCACAACGATATCTACAAAAGAATTGTAAAGTATTTTAACAGTGTAGTACAGGTTAATATCGATCTTATCTATCACTTCACAAAATAAAATACATAATTCTGTTAATACGGAGAAACATAAAATAACCAAAACGAAATTCTCTTGCATATATTTGTAAAAGTGATAAATAAAATAACTTTTTTTATAGAAAAATGACTGTTTGGATGCCATGCACAAATAACTAAATAAGAGTGTTCACGTTAGTTGATGATGGTTTGAACATGAAAATGTAAACCATTTTTTTAAGAAAAATGTTGATAATAGTTTGGAACTTTTGATAGCGCACGCACGAAATGAAAGCATGTGCACTGGCACTGCAGGAGGATGGCTGCTTGAACCTGGAAATACATTTTTTTTTTTGAGCTATCGCCTTCGGGCGCTTTCGTTCTAGCTTGTTACTCATAAGTCATAAATGTAAGAATTGAGCATTGAAACAAATAGTTTAACTTATAGGCGCTCAGTTAAATTTGGTTAAACTTGAAGAATTTCAATCATTAATAATTCAAGTGCTTAGTTTTAAAAAAAATGGTATCATATATTTTACTCAAAAAGTACTATTATTATAGTTGCTAAAAAAAGTACTATTATTATAGGATCGAGTTACAGATTTCATTACTCTAATACAAAATCAATTGTGTTAAGAGTTGTAAAAGTTCGATATATTCTTTGTCCTAAATAATAAATACTATCGGAGGTATCAATATACAATATAGAAAGATAACAAAACAAACATTATTCCATATATGCCATTATTATCTTCACCCTACAATTGGATAGCTTCATATATGCCTTATTAGAGCACCTCTCACTATTGTTTTTTCTAGCCGTGTTCGTACATGTAACATATTTTTTATGAACTTGATAATAGCTATAACTTTACACGTACAAGCTAAATTATCTAAATTACCTTAGGCCATACACAATGCACCAAGGTGCAAAGTGACTCCGGACTTCCACGTCAGTTTATGTGTGCCAGCAGAGCGGAGATTGTCCTCCGTGATGGCACTCGTGCCTTGCAGCAGAGGGCACGGGTGACCGGTTGTGGACTTGTGGTGAGGCCTTCGAGCATAGGGTGCGGTTCGCACGCGCGCTGTAACCCTCGTGCCAATGCCTTGTCGTGCGTCCTCGTGCCTGGTCCTCACAAGAAGAAGGTGGCAGAGAGAGGGAGGGAGAGGGATGAACAATATGGCACTGACATGAGCATGATGGTGGAGGATGAAGAGACCTGCTCCAGCGAGCTCGCGTCCGACATTGATGAGCCCGCCGCTGAGGCCACTCAATCCGCCACCGAGCTTACTCGATCTGCCACCAATGCCTCGATCTGTCGCTGAGAGAGCTTGATCCATCGTCGGGCAAATAAGAGGAGAAGAGCTCGATGACACCTCACTTCTTGAAGCAAATAGGACGCAGACCATGGACCTAGAGCTTGCTGGCACTGGTGGAGAAAGGGGCTTTACTCCCGGTTCGTAACCCAAACCGGGACTACCAATCCGGGACTAAAGAGTCCCCGGGTAAAAAAACCGGGAGTACAAATCAAGATAGAGCCTTTTTAGTCCCGGTTGGTATAAGATAGAGCTAGGCTAGCTAGATCCGGTTACTCCATTATTATTTTCTTTTCTTCATTGTTTTTAATGTATTGATTTCACCACATCCCCATCCCAAAATCCCAAATAAATTATCCCCAAATCCTCAAATCCTCAACTCCCCAAATCGCATCACAGATACATCACAAATTTTACAAAATACATCACATTCACATCACACACAAATCAAATACACAGATCCGAATCACAAATTCTAAAAAGAAGAAAAAAAAAGGCTGTTGCCGCTGCCGCTGCCGCGCCGACCGCCCAGCGCCACGCCACCCCCAGCCACCGCGCCGACTGCGAGGCCGCCGGGGCCGCCGCGCCACCGCACCGCCCAGCGCCACGCCGCCCGCGAGGCCGCCCGGGCCACCGCGCCGCCGCGCCGGCACGCCGCCGGCCACCAGGCCCTCCGCCCGCCGGCGCTCGTAGAGGAGAAAGAGGAAAAGAAGGAGAGGAGTTAGAGGAGAGAAGTTAAAAGGAGAGGAGGAAGAGGAAGAGATATGGAGGAGGAAGGAGATAGAATATATTAACTGCTCCTCCTCCTCCTCGATTTGGCCTCGTACTCTCCGCCACCCATGTTGCGCATGCCGATCTTTTATTCCGGTTGGTAATAAATATATCTTTAGTCCCGGTTGATAACACTAACTGGGACTAAAGATAATAGGGATCTTTTGTTCCGGTTGGTGTTACCAACCGGGACTAAAAATAGATCTTTTGTTTCGGTTGGTAATACCAAACGGGACTAAAGATAAAAAAAAACTCTAACCTTTTGAACCGGAACTAAAGATATCTTTAGTCCTGGTTTTTATTGCTGTCACATCCTGATTTTCGTTTCAGGATTTATAAATTATTTAATAAATTATTATTAGAATTTATATTGAATGTTCATTAATTTACAAGTGAAGTTAAATGTGGGGAAATAAAATTTCCTAAGTATAAAGCATGGATGGATTTAATTTTTATTAAATTCTCCATGGTTAATTATACTCTCTGAAATTTTCTCGGATTTTTTCAGAGATCAACTCTTAATTTTAATAATACAAAGAGCAGTTCAGCAATTATTTAAATATTAAATTAATCATTAAATGATCTGATTTTAATTTTGTTAAATACTTTGAGTGTCCAAGTATTTTCAGGATTTTTCTTGAAATTATTGGAGCATTGGAATTATTTTTAACAATTCAAAGATCATTCAGTGATTAATTTAATTGGAAAAGTAATTAATAATTCTTTCCTTTCCTTCCTTTGGCTGTCAATCCTTCCCGGTTCACTCTCCCTGTCCACGGTTCGTCGTATCCGCCGACCCCTTTTGCCACCGCGGTTTCGTTTTGTATGACGAGTCGAGTCCTATTCTCTTTCTGGTTCCGTTTCCTCTTCCTTTCCCAAAACGGCACCGCATCTGTTTTCCCCACCTTTCCTTTCTAGGCAACCTTCTCCTCCCGTATCTTTTTCCCTTCCTCCTCTCGGCCTCCTCCCAGCCGTGCGCCTCTCCCCTCTCCCAGCCGCGCACGCCTCCCCTGCCCTCCCCCTCTGCCGTGCCTCCCTTGGCCCCACCTAATCCTATTCAATCTTCCCCTATATAAGCCATCCTCTCCCCTCATGTTTCCTGTTTTTTTTGTGTGTTGCAGCCGCTCCTAGCCTCCTCCTCCTGTTTAGCCGCCTCCTCTAGCACCCTAGCCGCCGCTGCCCTAACTCGCCGCTGCCGCTAGCCGTCACCCCTCGCCGTCGTCGTCTTGGTCGTCGCCGTCATCTTCTCTGGTGAGCTCTCCTCTCTCCCATGTCGTTTACCGGTGTAGTTTATCCCTAGGGACTTAATCCAATTTAATCTAATCTTGTTTGGCCCTAGCGTCGTCGTCGTCTCCGTGTGTTGTCGCCGACGTCGCCGTTGCCTCTTCCTCTTCGGTCTTCCCCGGTGAGGCCTCCTTTCCGTTCCTTAGGTTTAATCTTTGTGTAGCTGCAATCGTGTCTTCGTGTAGTCGCTGTTGTGCAGCCTTAGCCCGTGCGTACCCGTGTGTGCCTAGCCACCGCAGCCGACCCATGCGTCGTCGCTGCCCTAGTTGCATCGCCGCTGCTCGCTGCGCTGGCTCTGCCAAGTTGCTGCTATACCGCGTGCCGTGCCGCTGCTGCGCCTGCACGCCGTGCAGCATTGCCGTCGCTTTGCCGAGCCGCTTGTAGCCGCCACCGCTGTTGTGCTGCTGTTGCCGCAGCCGCTTGCTACCACCGCGTCGCTGCCCTAGCGTCGAGACGGTCATTGCCGTGCACCGCACCCGCTGTTGTCCGCTGCTAGCCGCCGCGTAGCCGCTGCCCTAGTGCACGTACTGCAGTCGCCGCGCCGCTGTTGTGCATCGCTACCGCTGCCGCTGTTTACTGCTTTGCCACAGCCGCAGTCGTGCCGGTTGCGCTGTTGCTCGCAGCTCTGCTGCCCTAGCCCGTGCACCATCGCTACAGGTTGTGCCGTCACCCTAACCCTAGCTGTGTGTTTCCGCCGAGCCGCTGCCTAGCCAAGCCAAGTCGCCCTAGTGCTGCCGTGTCGCAGTTGTGTGCCGCTTTAACCTAGCTGCCGCTTTGGCCGTTGCTCGGTAGCCAAGTTGTCTAGCCGTAGGTGCATCCCTAAATTCCTACCGGTCTATCTTTCGTCGTACCGGGGCTTTACCGTGAATCGTTTCTAGTCCACCGGTTTAGTCGCAGCCGTTGTTGAGTCGTTTGCTCGTTCGTTCGAATGAGGTGTTCCCCGTGCTTCGTTCGTTCGTCCGTGTTGAGTCGTCCTTTAGTTCAGAGCCGCCGATTCCGTTCGCCGGTTTCGGTTGATCATTTGGGTGATCCCGTGTCACGTAGAATTGACTCGTTGAGTCGGTATCTCATGAGGCCCGCTTGCCAGATCAATCTAAGCCATCCGATCTTGGTCAACTCTCGGTCGAGATTAATCTCAGCCGCTCAAAATCAATATAAATTCTTTCCTCTCTTTCCAATGGCATATTGGTTCTTTTTATCATATGTCATCTACCAATATAATCTAATCTTTTCCGGAGGTTGTTTTAATCTTTTATCTCAGTTATAAATTATTTGTAAATTGTTTAATTAATTTGGAATAGTCTTTTTCTTTAATAGGATTAATTGGAATTAAATCTTGTAAAATTCGTAACTAATTCATATGAAATCGGAATGAGGCCGTTGAAGCCTCATAATTCATCTAAAATCATGATCTACATGTTTGTTTACTTTATATGTACTGTTTATTTTGTTTTTATTAGTCTTTTTCTCGTTTTGCGTGTTAGATATAATTGCTTAGCCATGCTTAGAAACATTAGCATATGATTGGGATAACTTATGTTACACTGTCATTTATGATTATATTTAATGGTAGCTCACGATGGTTAATCGTGATTGGTTAATTAATTATTGCCAACTAAAACTTGACAATGGTGGGTTGTTGTCACACCCCGAAGTTTTCCTCCCAAGCCAAAATTGTAATTTGCAAATGACCCCAGGAAATTGCAGGTGAAATCAGGAGAAAACCCTAAGAAAGTAATGCAAATAATAATCGGATTTGACATGTGGAATTTTTCTTGAGTTCTACATGTCGAAATTCATTAACAGGAGTTTTAGTGGAATTTTCAGAGCTCTAGAAATAATTTTAACCAATTAAAATTGAGCAAGCAATATTTTAATTCCTGGGAAAATCCTTTTTCTTTTTCTTTTTCTTTTTCCTCTCTTTTTCCTCCTTTTTGTCAAATGGGCCGTCGGCCCATTTCTCTTTTCATTCCCCTCCTCTCTGCTGGGCCGGCCGCAGGCCGAGGCCCAGTCCGGCAGCCAGGCCGCCCTGCTGCCTCCTCTCTCGGGGTCGCCGACAGGTGGGGCCCACCTGTCGGGCCCGTCTCCCTCCTCCCGCCGCTCCCGGCGCGCCGCCGCTCCCGTAACCGTCGCCGCGCCCACGCCCCCGCCCTCTTCGGGCCACGTCGACCACGCCCGCGCGTGTGCCGCGTTCCCCGCGCCCACTTCCTCCTCTCTCCCGCTCGCGCCCGCGCCCGAGATGGCCGGGATTCGAAAATCGAATCCCGCCTCTCTCTCCTCCCCACTCCCCACGTCGGCCGGCGATTCCCGCCGCTCCCGGCCACGTCCGGTCCCCTCTTCCCCTATTTAAGCATCACCGGCGCTCTCTCTCTCTTTTTCCCCATTTCGCCGACCTCTCTCGTGCCCCCCATCGTCCCCGCGCCGTGCAACCACCCGTCGCCGCCATTTCCGCTCCTCCGGCCGCCGCTAGCCGCCGCTAGGCTCGCCGCCGTCTTGCGCCGTCGCCGCCGTTCGATTCGCGTGGCCGAGATCCACCTCGTCCACCCCTCCTCCGTTGAGGTTCGCCGCCGGAGTCCCATCCCCGTCGTGTGCCGGTGAGTGACGCCATGGCCGCCGCCTTCGGCCGGCGCCCTCGCCCTCTCGCACTCTTCTCCCTCTCTCTAACCCCTCTCCTTTTGTTCGTTAGGAGGCTCCGGAGCTCGTCCCGCCGTCGCCTTCGTCCTCCGTCGCCCGCCGTCGTCGACCGGTGTCGGTGAGGCCTCTCCTCCTCGTTTTCTCTCTCTCCCGCACCGTTTAGCCGCCGCGTCGCCGCCTAGCTGCGTAGCCGCCGCTCCTCCTCTAGCCGCCGCTCTCCGCCGCCGGTCGGTCGCCGTCGGCCGTCGCCTTGCGCCGCTGCCGCATGCGCGCCGCCGCCGCGTGAGCGCCGCGCCGCCGGCGCCATGGTCGCCGGTTCGGCTTGCGCCGTGCCCGCGCGCCCCGGCCGCGAGCTCCCGCCGCCGTCCGATCTACCCTTGGGTAGATCGGGGCCGTCGGTTCGGCCGCCACGTGGTGCCGCCGCCCCTTCCTTTTCCCCCGAGCCGCTGACCAGTGGGCCCGCGAGCCGCCGCCCCTTTCTCTCTCTCCCGGGCCGCTGACCGGTGGGCCCCGCATGTCGGCGCCGCATCCCCTGTGCTGACGTCAGCCCTGGTTAATATTGCGCAATAAAATTATTTAAGGATTTTTGTTATAGTAATAAACACAGTGAATCTTCTAAAATTCATAACTAATTCATCCGAGCTCCGTTTAATCCCATTCAAGTCTCAGTAAATCAAGAAAAATGTGTAGAATCCATTAAAAATGGTTTTGTTCCCTGTTTCAGTAGTCTTATAGTCTGTTTGCAATGTTTGCCTTGTATGCCGCTAGATTCCGATCCCTCCGACGCTCCGGTGTACTTCGAGATAGTCGCCGAGGTTCCTCCAGCATCAGAGCAAGGCAAGTCATGCTTGTCATTTGAACATGTTGATCCTATATTGCAAATGCTCTATTGTTTCCTTTCAAATATTGCATTGTTTTATAATATTACTATGGGATGGTTACCTATTGTTACAGCCATGCTTTTTGGATACCATGCTCCTTTGTTAGCTTGGGTTATAACATGATTAGAGTTTGGACTAGGAATTGCTTAGCCATGCTTAGTTCAACTAGCACATAATGGGGAATCTCATTTAAAACCTAGACTATAGGTTTATATGATAATGTTGGTTTAATACCACCGCTCTGGTGTTGGTTAAATAAAATGAACCACATGGTGGGCTGTGGGTGCATGGTTTTGCTGGTCGCACCCATGGCAGTTAAGGACCGGTTCGCGGGATGCCCTGGAAGAATTTATCGTACTTACCACAAGCCAGCGTGGGCAACGGCTGGGCTTGTAGTGTAGCTTTCCTCTAGTCGACGCATCCAGGCAAGGGTGGGCGTGATGGAGCGGGGCGGGCCCTGCGACGGCCTCTGTCGCTTCCGGATTCACCTAGGCACGAGAGGGGACTGCCCGTTGCCCGCTGGGGACGGGGGTGAAACCTGAGGTGTGGTGTGCTTGGCTAGAGGGGGTTATGCGAAGGGTCCTGTCACGGCCTCTTTCCGGTATGTCGTGGTGGCATGTCGGCGCACGGAAACGTGTCGTGGGGCTGTGTCTTGTGGGTACAGTTGTACACCTCTGATCAGAGTAAAACTATTCGAATAGCCGTGCCCGCGGTTATGGGCGGTCAACCAGATTCACCGTGATTAGTTTCACTTTGGTGTAATCCTTTAATTTGGATAGTTTAGGTGGATGGTTGGGCCTGTTGCAACGTGGTGTAGCGTTGGACAGTGGATGATTAATACTGCTTAATTATTACAACTGTTTAAATCTTTCAATCTCTGTTTATAAATGCCCGCTTTATGCAAATGAACCACCTTAGCTCTTCTTTGATGATCCCCTGCATCATACCTCTATTCCGGTATGACTTGCTGAGTACAGTGGGTAGTACTCAGTCTTGCTCTACTTTTCCCAACCTCAGAGTTCGAGTTCGGGTCAGATGAAGGTTTCTCTGAGGAGTAGGCTTCGTCCGTGCCGTCGAGGATGCTTGTGGAGTGGTGTTCCCGCTGCAGTTTAGTCAAGGCTTAGCTCCAGTTTCTTTTGTTTTCCGCTGCATTTATGTAAGACTTTATGATGTTTGTAAGACGTGGATCTGTATGTCAACATTGTCGTTTGTGTACCCCGGCTGGTCCTGGACGGGGATTTTAATGCACATTCTGCTTGGAATTCTATTCGGGAATTTCTGGGCGTGACAAGTTGGTATCAGAGCCGACCTTGACCGTAGGACAAGCCAAATGGAAAACCCTAAGGG
The DNA here is from genome assembly GCA_000338895.3 of Oryza meridionalis. NCBI lineage: Eukaryota > Viridiplantae > Streptophyta > Magnoliopsida > Poales > Poaceae > Oryza > Oryza meridionalis. Next base: position 4,284,959 of record CM002525.2, on the reverse strand, counting down.
CCCTCTGAATCCTTTTCACTGCATATGTTCTTTGCAATTGGATTTGTTCCGGGAAAATTGGGATCTGTTCTTGTGGTTCAAGGGAAAAATCTTGGTCGCTCGTTTAAGCGAGGTCTTTCAAAACAAGTCAGTCTAGGGTTTTAGTAAAATTATTGGGATTTATTCGTCAGTCAGTTGGGGTTTGATGGGTGAAATGCACTAGGTCCTAGTTCTATAACATGGGTTGCAAGGTGTTTATGCTTCGTTTGTTATTATTAATATGTATCTAATTTTCCATTATTTTGTCGTTACGTGAGTCTGTCTTATTTATTCGCTCTCATGCAAAATGATCTATGCATAAAAATTTCGCTCTTATTCGATTCCCTTATTTGAGTCTTTTATTGCTTTATTTAAATTTGGATTTGAGCATGCATTGATCCTACTCCTTTGTCTTCTCTAGATGGCCGGTCACCCACCCAACCACCGCAGGAGCCGTTCCGAGCATTAGGCTCGTTTTTCCCACTAGTTCATCGACTGCCTAGCTTTTGTTTGTTAGCTTGTGTGTTTAGGTTGCTTGTTTGGGTCAGTCGACGGTCGATATCATGTGCCAATGGTATGGCTGTCTTAATAAGGATTTTGCTTGCTCTTTAAGTGTTTTAATTCAGATCAGAACAATTGCAGTTTAAATTCCTATGTAATAAAGCTTAGTTCCTGAGCATCTGTTTTTCTTCTTTTCCCCGTCTGCTCTTCCCTCCAGATGGTTTACACCAGGACTGGCAACCGCACGACAGGCGAGGGCAGCAACGGCGAAGAACGCGTTGATGGTGTGCACCCCAACAGCGATTCTGGCAATGGTCCGCCACCACTTCCCGAGAATCCGACCCTTGCCCAAGTTATGGCACATCAGACTCAGATGATGGCAGCCATGATGCAGCAGATGCAGCAACAGCACCAGCAGATGCACCAGAGGATGATGCAGTACGCCGAACAGCAGCACCAGCAGTTGGGTCCCCCTCCCCCTCAGTCCAAGCTGCCTGAGTTCCTACGTGTCAGGCCACCCACCTTCTCCAGCACCACCAACCCTATGGAGGCAAATGACTGGCTCCATGCAATAGAGAAGAAGCTGAATCTCCTGCAGTGCAATGATCAGGAGAAGGTAGCTTTTGCCACACACCAGCTTCAGGGTCCTGCGTCAGCTTGGTGGGACAATCACATGGCCACCCGCCCACCGGGTACGGAAGTCACGTGGGCAGAGTTCTGCCGTAGCTTCAGGAAGGCACAGGTGCCAGATGGGGTCGTGGCACAAAAGAAGAGGGAATTCCGAGCACTCCACCAGGGCAACAGGACAGTGACGGAGTATCTCCATAAGTTCAATCGCCTTGCGCGATATGCCCCAGAGGATGTCCGCACCGACGCCGAGAAGCAGGAAAAGTTCATGGCAGGTCTGGATGACGAGTTGACCAACCAACTGATATCTGGGGACTACGCCGACTTTGAGAGGCTGGTTGACAAGGCAATCCGTCAGGAGGACCAACGCAACAAGATGGACAGGAAGAGGAAAGCCGCTCAGTTCAGGGCACATCAGGGAAATCACCAGAGGCCGCGCTTCACTCCCGGACAGCAGGGTGGACCTACCACCATGATCGTCCGCCAGCACCGCCCGTTCAACCCTAGCAACTTCCACCAGGGCACCAGTGGCAGTCAAAACCACCATGGAGGTCAGCCCAACCGCGGTGCAGCTCCACGCCCACCAGTGGCACCGGCACAGTCAGGCCAGCCCGCGCAAGCCAAGAAGGAGACGGGAGCAAAACCAGGGTCCTGCTTCAACTGTGGCGAGCTTGGTCACTTCGCCGACAAATGCCCGAAGCCCAGGCGTGCCGGGCCAAGGTTTATCCAGGCTCGTGTCAACCACGCATCTGCGGAGGAGGCACAAGCAGCACCAGAGGTCGTACTGGGTACGTTTCCTGTTAACTCAATCCCTGCAACAGTACTTTTTGACTCTGGTGCAACGCATTCTTTCATCTCAAAGAAATTTGTTGGGATGCATGGGTTAATAAGAGAGGAACTTAGCACACCGATGCGGGTTCATACCCCAGGGAATAGCTCCACCTCGGTTCAATTCAGCCCTTCTATAACAATAGAAATTCAAAGGTCACCATTTCTAGCCAACCTCATCCTTCTCGAATCCAAAGACCTAGATGTCATTCTTGGGATGGATTGGCTGACCAAGTTTAAGGGAGTCATCGATTGTGCGAATCGCACAGTCACCCTGACCAACGAGAAGGGAGAAACCGTAGTGTACAAATCTCTAGTCTCGCCAAAGAAAGGGGTCTCGTTGAATCAGATTGAGACGGAAATCCCAGTGGACACCGTAGAGAAGAACTTGAGAAAATTGGATGATATACCCATAGTCTGCGAGTATCCAGAAGTATTTCCCGAAGACCTCACTACCATGCCCCCCAAGAGAGAGATTGAATTCCGGATTGATTTGGCACCGGGAACCGCTCCAATTTACAAGAGACCGTACCGAATGGCAGCCAACGAGTTAGCAGAGGTCAAGAAGCAGGTCGATGAGCAGCTGCAGAAAGGGTACATCCGACCGAGTACTTCACCTTGGGGTGCTCCGGTCATTTTTGTGGAGAAGAAGGATAAGACGAAAAGAATGTGTGTCGATTACCGCGCACTCAATGAGGTCACCATCAAGAATAAATATCCTTTGCCGCGGATTGATGATTTGTTTGACCAGCTGAAAGGAGCCAGGGTATTTTCCAAGATAGACCTGCGATCAGGCTATCACCAGTTGAGAATTCGGGAAGAAGATATTCCCAAGACAGCCTTCACCACTCGGTATGGGTTGTATGAGTGCACGGTTATGTCTTTTGGACTCACCAATGCACCTGCATTCTTCATGAATCTGATGAACAAAGTGTTCATGGAATTTCTGGACAAGTTTGTTGTGGTATTCATCGACGACATTCTCATCTATTCAAAGTCCGAAGAAGAACATGAACAACATCTCCGTCTGGTACTCGAGAAGTTGAAGGAGCACCAGCTATACGCCAAGTTCAGCAAGTGTGACTTCTGGTTGACGGAAGTCAAATTTCTGGGCCATGTCATTATAGCTCAGGGTGTGGCAGTTGATCCATCGAACGTGGAGTCAGTTACCAAATGGACCCCACCGAAGACCGTGTCGCAGATCCGAAGTTTTCTTGGACTTGCGGGTTATTACCGCCGATTCATCGAAAACTTCTCCAGGATCGCCCGACCCATGACTCAGTTGCTTAAGAAGGATGAGAAGTTTAAATGGACAGCTGAGTGCGATAAGAGCTTTGAGGAGCTCAAGAAGAAATTAGTATCCGCACCGGTTTTGATCCTGTCCGACCAGATGAAAGACTTCCAAGTCTATTGCGATGCATCCCGTCACGGACTTGGATGTGTCCTAATGCAAGAGGGCAGAGTGGTTGCATATGCCTCACGGCAGTTGCGTCCACACGAAGGAAATTATCCAACTCATGACTTGGAATTGGCAGCAGTGGTTCATGCTTTGAAGATCTGGAGGCACTATCTGATTGGCAACCGCTGCGAAGTATATACGGACCATAAGAGCCTGAAATACATCTTCACCCAACCGGACCTAAACCTTCGACAACGAAGATGGTTGGAACTAATCAAAGACTATGACATGAGTATTCACTACCACCCGGGTAAAGCCAATGTGGTGGCAGACGCTTTAAGCCGGAAAAGTTACTGCACTGCCCTATGCACCGAGGGCATGTGTGGGGAATTGCGGCAAGAGTTTGAGCATCTCAACGTAGGAATTGTTGAACACGGGTTCGTAGCCGCTCTGGAGGCACGGCCTACGCTCATGGATCAAGTCAGGGCAGCTCAAATAAATGATTCTGAAATAGCAGAGCTGAAAAAGAACATGAGAGTCGGAAAAGCCCGGGACTTCCACGAAGATGAGCACGGCACAATCTGGTTGGGAGAAAGATTGTGTGTACCTGACGACAAGGAACTGAAGGATCTGATACTCACCGAGACCCATCAGACCCAGTACTCCATTCACCCAGGCAGCACTAAAATGTATCAAGACCTCAAAGAAAAGTTTTGGTGGGTCAGCATGAGGAGAGAAATAGCTGAATTCGTCGCACTCTGCGATGTTTGCCAACGAGTGAAGGCGGAGCACCAAAGACCCGCAGGTTTACTCCAACCTCTTCAAATCCCGGAATGGAAATGGGAGGAGATTGGAATGGACTTTATAACGGGACTGCCCCGGACATCATCGGGACATGATTCAATCTGGGTAGTCGTGGATCGACTCACCAAGGTGGCTCACTTTATACCAGTACATACCACCTATACGGGAAAGAGATTGGCAGAATTGTACCTCGCAAGGATCATGTGCTTGCATGGGGTACCCAGGAAGATAGTATCCGACCGAGGTAGTCAGTTCACCTCAAAGTTTTGGCAGAAACTGCAGGAAGAAATGGGGACCCGTTTAAATTTCAGCACGGCCTATCACCCGCAAACTGATGGTCAGACCGAGCGAGTCAATCAAATCTTGGAGGATATGTTGAGAGCTTGCGCTCTTGATTTTGGTGGAGCTTGGGACAAAAGCTTGCCATATGCGGAATTCTCGTACAACAACAGCTACCAAGCCAGTCTACAAATGGCACCGTTTGAAGCTCTATACGGCCGGAAGTGCCGCACACCTCTCTTCTGGGATCAGACAGGCGAGCGTCAACTGTTCGGAACAGAGGTATTAGCGGAAGCAGAAGAGAAAGTCAGAATCATCAGGGAAAGGTTGAGGATTGCCCAGTCTCGACAGAAGAGCTACGCGGATAACCGTCGAAGGGAGCTCACTTTTGAGGCAGGAGATTACGTGTATCTTCGTGTCACTCCGCTCCGGGGAGTACACCGTTTTCAGACGAAAGGCAAGTTGGCACCACGCTTCGTGGGACCATACAAAATCTTGGAACGAAGGGGAGAAGTGGCTTATCAATTAGAACTTCCATCCAATATGATCGGAATCCATGACGTATTCCACGTGTCCCAATTGAAGAAGTGCTTAAGAGTACCTGAAGAGCAGGCTGATTCAGAACACATTGATATCCAGGAGGACTTGACATATGTGGAGAAGCCGGTTCGTATACTTGATACCAGCGAAAGGAGAACCAGAAACAAGGTCACCAGGTTTTGCCGAGTTCAGTGGAGTCATCATTCGGAAGAGGAAGCAACCTGGGAAAGGGAAGATGAGTTGAAAGCCGCCCATCCGCACCTCTTCGCCAGCTCCTCCGAATCTCGGGGCCGAGATTCCGTTTAAGGGGGGTAGGTTTGTCACACCCCGAAGTTTTCCTCCCAAGCCAAAATTGTAATTTGCAAATGACCCCAGGAAATTGCAGGTGAAATCAGGAGAAAACCCTAAGAAAGTAATGCAAATAATAATCGGATTTGACATGTGGAATTTTTCTTGAGTTCTACATGTCGAAATTCATTAACAGGAGTTTTAGTGGAATTTTCAGAGCTCTAGAAATAATTTTAACCAATTAAAATTGAGCAAGCAATATTTTAATTCCTGGGAAAATCCTTTTTCTTTTTCTTTTTCTTTTTCCTCTCTTTTTCCTCCTTTTTGTCAAATGGGCCGTCGGCCCATTTCTCTTTTCATTCCCCTCCTCTCTGCTGGGCCGGCCGCAGGCCGAGGCCCAGTCCGGCAGCCAGGCCGCCCTGCTGCCTCCTCTCTCGGGGTCGCCGACAGGTGGGGCCCACCTGTCGGGCCCGTCTCCCTCCTCCCGCCGCTCCCGGCGCGCCGCCGCTCCCGCAACCGTCGCCGCGCCCACGCCCCCGCCCTCTTCGGGCCACGTCGACCACGCCCGCGCGTGTGCCGCGTTCCCCGCGCCCACTTCCTCCTCTCTCCCGCTCGCGCCCGCGCCCGAGATGGCCGGGATTCGAAAATCGAATCCCGCCTCTCTCTCCTTCCCACTCCCCACGTCGGCCGGCGATTCCCGCCGCTCCCGGCCACGTCCGGTCCCCTCTTCCCCTATTTAAGCTTCACCGGCGCTCTCTCTCTCTTTTTCCCCATTTCGCCGACCTCTCTCGTGCCCCCCATCGTCCCCGCGCCGTGCAACCACCCGTCGCCGCCATTTCCGCTCCTCCGGCCGCCGCTAGCCGCCGCTAGGCTCGCCGCCGTCTTGCGCCGTCGCCGCTGTTCGATTCGCGTGGCCGAGATCCACCTCGTCCACCCCTCCTCCGTTGAGGTTCGCCGCCGGAGTCCCATCCCCGTCGTGTGCCGGTGAGTGACGCCATGGCCGCCGCCTTCGGCCGGCGCCCTCGCCCTCTCGCACTCTTCTCCCTCTCTCTAACCCCTCTCCTTTTGTTCGTTAGGAGGCTCCGGAGCTCGTCCCGCCGTCGCCTTCGTCCTCCGTCGCCCGCCGTCGTCGACCGGTGTCGGTGAGGCCTCTCCTCCTCGTTTTCTCTCTCTCCCGCACCGTTTAGCCGCCGCGTCGCCGCCTAGCTGCGTAGCCGCCGCTCCTCCTCTAGCCGCCGCTCTCCGCCGCCGGTCGGTCGCCGTCGGCCGTCGCCTTGCGCCGCTGCCGCATGCGCGCCGCCGCCGCGTGAGCGCCGCGCCGCCGGCGCCATGGTCGCCGGTTCGGCTTGCGCCGTGCCCGCGCGCCCCGGCCGCGAGCTCCCGCCGCCGTCCGATCTACCCTTGGGTAGATCGGGGCCGTCGGTTCGGCCGCCACGTGGTGCCGCCGCCCCTTCCTTTTCCCCCGAGCCGCTGACCAGTGGGCCCGCGAGCCGCCGCCCCTTTCTCTCTCTCCCGGGCCGCTGACCGGTGGGCCCCGCATGTCGGCGCCGCATCCCCTGTGCTGACGTCAGCCCTGGTTAATATTGCGCAATAAAATTATTTAAGGATTTTTGTTATAGTAATAAACACAGTGAATCTTCTAAAATTCATAACTAATTCATCCGAGCTCCGTTTAATCCCATTCAAGTCTCAGTAAATCAAGAAAAATGTGTAGAATCCATTAAAAATGGTTTTGTTCCCTGTTTCAGTAGTCTTATAGTCTGTTTGCAATGTTTGCCTTGTATGCCGCTAGATTCCGATCCCTCCGACGCTCCGGTGTACTTCGAGATAGTCGCCGAGGTTCCTCCAGCATCAGAGCAAGGCAAGTCATGCTTGTCATTTGAACATGTTGATCCTATATTGCAAATGCTCTATTGTTTCCTTTCAAATATTGCATTGTTTTATAATATTACTATGGGATGGTTACCTATTGTTACAGCCATGCTTTTTGGATACCATGCTCCTTTGTTAGCTTGGGTTATAACATGATTAGAGTTTGGACTAGGAATTGCTTAGCCATGCTTAGTTCAACTAGCACATAATGGGGAATCTCATTTAAAACCTAGACTATAGGTTTATATGATAATGTTGGTTTAATACCACCGCTCTGGTGTTGGTTAAATAAAATGAACCACATGGTGGGCTGTGGGTGCATGGTTTTGCTGGTCGCACCCATGGCAGTTAAGGACCGGTTCGCGGGATGCCCTGGAAGAATTTATCGTACTTACCACAAGCCAGCGTGGGCAACGGCTGGGCTTGTAGTGTAGCTTTCCTCTAGTCGACGCATCCAGGCAAGGGTGGGCGTGATGGAGCGGGGCGGGCCCTGCGACGGCCTCTGTCGCTTCCGGATTCACCTAGGCACGAGAGGGGACTGCCCGTTACCCGCTGGGGACGGGGGTGAAACCTGAGGTGTGGTGTGCTTGGCTAGAGGGGGTTATGCGAAGGGTCCTGTCACGGCCTCTTTCCGGTATGTCGTGGTGGCATGTCGGCGCACGGAAACGTGTCGTGGGGCTGTGTCTTGTGGGTACAGTTGTACACCTCTGATCAGAGTAAAACTATTCGAATAGCCGTGCCCGCGGTTATGGGCGGTCAACCAGATTCACCGTGATTAGTTTCACTTTGGTGTAATCCTTTAATTTGGATAGTTTAGGTGGATGGTTGGGCCTGTTGCAACGTGGTGTAGCGTTGGACAGTGGATGATTAATACTGCTTAATTATTACAACTGTTTAAATCTTTCAATCTCTGTTTATAAATGCCCGCTTTATGCAAATGAACCACCTTAGCTCTTCTTTGATGATCCCCTGCATCATACCTCTATTCCGGTATGACTTGCTGAGTACAGTGGGTAGTACTCAGTCTTGCTCTACTTTTCCCAACCTCAGAGTTCGAGTTCGGGTCAGATGAAGGTTTCTCTGAGGAGTAGGCTTCGTCCGTGCCGTCGAGGATGCTTGTGGAGTGGTGTTCCCGCTGCAGTTTAGTCAAGGCTTAGCTCCAGTTTCTTTTGTTTTCCGCTGCATTTATGTAAGACTTTATGATGTTTGTAAGACGTGGATCTGTATGTCAACATTGTCGTTTGTGTACCCCGGCTGGTCCTGGACGGGGATTTTAATGCACATTCTGCTTGGAATTCTGTTCGGGAATTTCTGGGCGTGACAGTTGTGAGTACATGGTTTTGAAGGTCGTGCTCATGACAATTAAGGACCGGTTCGCGAGCTACTGCTGTGAGAAATTAACCGTGCCAACCACAAGCCAGCGTGGGCAACGGCTTTACCTTTCGTATAGCATGATTCATTATGGGGTGCCAGACTGAGAAGCGGCGAGAAGTCCGTGGGGGTCGCTGGGGAGTCCATGCCTCTGGTTTTTGAGGGGGTGATTATGATCCAGGAATGGTGCACTGTGGTGAGTTGTGTTGTGCGAATGGTATTGTCATGATTTCCCCCTTTGCAGTGCCGTGGTGGTACTTCGGGGCATGGCAACATGTGTGGAATCGTGTCTTGTGGGTACAGTGGTACACCTCTGGCCAGAGTAAAACTATTCGAATAGCCGTGCCCGCGGTTATGGGCGGGTTGAGCAATGTTTTTCGTGATTAGTCCCACACTACTCATTAATGATAATAATGTGATAATAAATTTGACTCCTGGTTTGGAATGGTAAATTCCTGGTTGGAGGTTTGATCTGTACGACCGGGGTTGGTTGTTCAGGTTTGGTTGGGCCTGAGCAGCATGGGTGTAATGTTTAGTGTTGATTAAAATTTCTGATTAATTACTCTACTGTTTCACTACTCTTAAATCTTTGCTAAATGCTGCTTTCGCAAATGAGACTATATTATGCCATCCTTTGGTATCCTTGTGCACTTGCATATTTGCTGTGTGGCTTGTTGAGTATGTCATATGCTCATTCTTGCAATAATCAATCAACCTCAGTTGAAGTAAAAGGATCCAGAAGGAGAAGACGTTTGGCTTATACCCCAGTTGAGCTGCCTGTGGGAGTGGAGCTGAAGCCATCGCTAGACCGTTATTCCACTGCTGTTTTCTTTTCTTTTGTAAGTATGTAACGTTATTATTATGATGGATTTGTATATTAAATTGTCAGTTTGTGTACCTCGGCTGATTCCTGGACGAGGATTTTATGCACAAATAAGTTCGGAAATCACTAGTGAATTTCTGGGCGTGACAATTGCAACCAGGACTATTGTGTATTTTGGCCGACCGACCAAAGATGGTTTCTCCACCAGTGTGGCTTCCTATCAGTGCTGACCTAGATCTCACCGGCCTCTGTCTCTAAAAGGGAGAAGCCATAGTAAGAGAAGGATGGTGAGATGCCAGTGGTGACGTGACAACGAGGAGGGGGGAGCGGGCAATGAGGGGGAGGAAGAAGAGGGATGATCAAAGGAGCTCAGACATCACCTATCGGTGGTATAGATCGGGGGAAGGAGTGATTTTATAATAGTTTCAGTTTCCTTAGTGGTGTTTACGGTAAAATTTGAGCTTATATGCCAATTGAAGGAATATATGCACGAAAATTAAAAATATTAGGGACTGACTTGCTAAATATTAGGGAGTCTAGTCTTAGTTCACGTGGTGCTCTCTCTCCTCTATATCACTCCTAAGAGTGTGTTGCAACATGAATGTCTTAGGCTACGTTCGTTTCTGCATAAGGGTATGTACAGTCAAAGCCACACATAGAGTACCCTCACTAACTGAGGGCACTCCTAGGTGCACTCATCTCCCAATGAAGGCTATACCTAGGTGGGCTTTTCAAAATCTAAAGTAATTGGATGAAGGTACTCAAGCTCACAGTGGGTGTCCCAACCCAAAAGTCTACACTGGGTGTTTTCCTATACCACCTCTCTCTTCTCCTCCCTCTCTCACTCTCTTCTCTTTTTCTTCGTTGCCCCTCCTTTTCTTCGCCTCGGCGCCGTCCTCCCCGCCTCGGTGCCACCGCCGCTCGCCTGACTCCCTCTCCCTCTCCCGTTGCCGGCGGCTGCGAAGGCGATGAGGAGGGCCGCCGCTGCTGCCGGAGCTTCGTCGGCGGATCTCTTCGTCGCCGCGGTGTCGGCGAGCGGCGCGTGGATCCGTCGTTGCCACCGCGAATCCATCGTCGTCGTCGCTCGCCTCTCTCTTTATCTCATCGCCGCTCTCTTCCTCTCCCTCGGCGGCGAGCACAACATCCGGCGAGGCGTCGTCGTACTCGGACGGCGGCGGCGGCTCCTCCGCCTCGCGCCATCGCCGGCCGGCTACTTCCTCCGGAGGTGAGAGGGGTGTCCACAAGCCACACCCCTAACCACCGCGCGCCCAAACGCGGATCCCGCGCTGGGTGGCTCTGCCAAAAGTGGTCGAGGGGCACGTCCCCCAACCAAGGGTCGCGTTTGATCGCAGGGAAACGGCGCGGCCTCGAAAAACAACGGAACCGGACATCCGTGAGCGGGGGAATGACCCAGGGATACGTATTGTATATGCCCTAATAGGAAGTGCTATTTTCTTATTTAAGGTGAGCGCGCGCACGAGTGCTTCTCAAACTTAATTATTATAAACTTAAAAATTAATTCACTTAATATTTTTAAACTTCTATATACAAAATTTTTACGCGAAGACATACTTATTTCAGCTCGGAAAATGTACTCACCAAAGAGTGAGTAGTTCTCATGTTCCATTCGAAGGAAACTAGCCTGAAATTGCTCCCGGTCGTCTCGGAGACCGAGATCATGGACGCCAGGTCAGGTCGCCGACCTCGGTCTCTCTATCGAGCTAGCCGCACATATGCGATCCTCTGCCCTGACGACCTACATATATCCCTGGGCCTCTCATGTACTTTGGTCAAGTCATCGATCGATACCTTTGCAAAAAACATAGGCATACATAGGCAGAGATAAGCTCAAGCCCGCGAATGAAGCAGCGCGGAAATTTCCAGCGAACCTAGCGAATTGCTGTGTTTAGTTTATGCTAAAATTGGAAGTTTGGTTGAAATTGAAATGATGTGACAGAAAAATTTAAAGTTTATGTGTGTAGGAAAGTTTTATGATGTGATGAAAAAGTTAAAAGTTTGAAGAAAAACTTTAAATCTAAACACGGTGTAATTTGAACACTATTGCAGTGATCCTGTACTTTATAAGACAAATTTTATATGTGTAGACATGTAGTATTGCATAAGACAAAATGTGTATATAAATATGCTTTGAGTGCTCAAAGGGGTGGATTGATCGTCACGACGGCAGAAAAGCTAGTTCGTTACATTTGTCGCAAGGTTCGTCGTCTACGACATCAGACAAAAGTGATAGTATATCAGAAATGAATACCACCCTTTGTGATCGATCGGCAAGCTATATGGTTGCAATAATCTGCCGCCCGACCGATGATGAACGTAATCGCTCTAGCTAGCCGCGTCATTCTATTCTTTTACTGATCTGTGTATACATACCAGTCCTGTTCATTTCTCCAATAAAAATTGGATGAAGATAAAGATTTTCGTGTTATTTTTTTAAACCGCTAAACGATACGTTTAATGTGAAAACTTTCTATATAAAAGTTGCTCTAAAATATCATATTAATATATTTTTCAAGTTTATAATAATTAAAACACAATCAATTATACGTTAATACCACCTCATTTTGCGTATAAGACTTAATCTCCATCTTCGATCTTCTTCGGAAGAAAAGAATACCTCCTTAATTTCGAACATTAATCGTGCTAATCTGTGTGAATGAATGCGACGACATTGTGATCGATCTAGTTGCAATTAATGCTCGATCGAGCAACTAGATCAACGAGTAAAAAGTAGCAAAGGACGGCGACACGGCGTACACACATGCATGACATCCAATTGTGTTCCAAGTTTCCAACTTAATACTACTAATGACCTAGTCAATTAAGCTACTGCATATGAACAGTCGGATTAATTAGGATCCAGTTGCAAAATCATGCGAACAGCACATCGATCGATCGATCTCTGCGACCCTGCCTTGCGAAATCATCGATATATACAGGTCGGGACGAGGGTATATATAGATATCCATCTCCTTCCAAGATCCTAGCTAGGCAGTATCTGCTGTTGCTGCAGTTAGGAGAATCTTTCGTTGGTCGTGTACATTACTACTGCCTCCTTACAAACATGTATGACGTTGGTTAGTTTATTTTTGAGCTAACCAACGTCAAACAAAAAAAATTGCAGTGAGTACTAATTAAGATTCCTTACCACAACTCTCTCTTGTGTATTTAGGTACATCCCCAGTATACTATGTATGTTGATATCATACGTGAAGTGAATATAATCATGCTGTTATTAGTTGAGCCCTAGTAGCTCGAGCTCACTTAGCAAACTTGCACTGCACAAATTAAAAACCATAACGCATACTCTCTCTCTGTTTTAAAATGTTTGACCCCGTTGACTTTGTAGCATATGTTTGACCGTTCGTCTTATTAAAAAAATTTGTGAAATATATAAAACTATATGTGTACATGAAAGTATATTTAACAGTGAATCAAATGATATGAAAAGAATAAATAATTACTTAAATTTTTTGAATAAAACGAATAGTCAAACACGTATTAAAAAGTCAACGGTGTCAAATATTTTGGAACGGATGGAGTACTATATAGCGCAAAAAACCGTATACTTAACAGTTAACACTGTCGTTTAAAACCGTATACTTAACAGTTAACACTGTCGTTTTCTTCTCTCTCTATAAAAGAGCAGAAGATAGCACAAGGTGAGAGCAGGCAGGCAGCGATGCAAATGCGCAAAAGCTAGCTACCGACATACTTAAAGCAGAGAGGCGCTCGCGCGATCGATCGCTTCCTTGTTCACCGCCGGAAGCAAGCGTTTGTGTCTCCTGTAAGCCCCCTTAATTTGATCGACGGATGCACCAATAGTCCAAGAGTGTGTAGTCGTAGATCGTGTATATATATATATATATAGCCAAAAAGGCGGCGTGAAAACGGTGGCTGGCACGGCCGCCGACAGGAGAGGCTAGATTGGAGAAGCCGCGGCATATAAAAACCCTGCGGATCGACCAGACCAGCGGCGGATCGAGGTAGATCGAGATCGAGGAAGCTCAGTGCTCAGAATCGTTCGGCGTTTGTGCTTTTGATCGCTGGTTTCTCTGTACGTCGCTCGCTGTCGTCGTCGTCTTCTCCGCGCCGCACGCCACCGCCGCGCGCGGCGGATCGATCGCCTAGCCGAGGTACGTACTACGGACTACTCCCTCCTTCCCTAAATGTTTGACACCGTTGACTTTTTTAAACATGTTTGACCGTTCGTCTTTTTCAAAAACTTTTGTGAAATGTGTAAAACTATATGTATACATAAAAGTATATTTAACAATAAATCAAATGATAGGAAAAGAATTAATAATTACTTAAATTTTTTTAATAAGACGAACGGTCAAACATTTTAAAAAAAGCCAACAGCGTCAAATATTTTAGAATGGATGGAGTATATATTTGCACACGCGGCCGTGCTGGTTTTATTCGCGTTCACCCAAGTCCGACCGCATGAGCTCCTTTCCCCCCAAAAAAAATAAATGTTGGAGGAATCGCAGCTTCCATGAATTTCTTCTCTCGGGGAGTTTTCATGGAAATTCTAGTGTGTTTTTTTATATAGTAATATTAGCCGCAAGTCTCCTCCAAAATTCTTATGAGCTGATTTCTTATATATTTCAAGACACCTCTTTAACTTGTGTCATATCCATATACTTTTAAACCCATCGCTTTCACCATTTCATTTCTATGCATACACAATATCTTTAATTCTCACCGATGTTACACCTCTCTCCACCACATCTCTCTTGCTTGAAATATTTCGCGCTAACCTCTTGGGGCCACCATATATAGGCATACAAACAATAACTGATGGGGCAAAGTGGTGAGTGCTCGCGGATGAAAAGGGCCAAGTGGGGAAGTACGGGGGGGGATGTTCATTTGGTTTGGCCAAACTACATGTTTGGCTTTTGGAATAAACCGATCAAATATGAGGCACTAGTTGATCTAGTGGCCGATTGGTAGAAGCCTTACTACGATAATCATGACTCACGAGATGACAACGACTAACTAGACAACAATGATGCTTCTAAAGATTAATGGCTTTGCAGCTGGACGTGGGATGGGATGTGTCTTAATTAGTCTTATGAACTTGATGTGTTAGGTTTGAACTTGAATTGGGTGAGGAGTTACACTCATGTATGGTATTTCCAGGGTTTTAATTTCCTTCTGCTACAAACCAAGCTAAATAGCCGATAACTTGAGTATTGAGATTAGGGAAAAAAAGAAAAGGCAAAAAGTTGACACTTCGGTTTAGTCGGTTTTTAAGATATTCTGGCTTACTCCTTTTACAAAGCTAGGATGTAAATATGATAAGAGATAAAGAGTCAAAGTCAAAAAAAAAAAAAACAAACAGTAGTACATCATACTCAAGCAACTCGTCATCTTATCCTTGTGACTTTGCTATTGTCCGCACACTATAAAGAAGGGAGGCAGGGAGGTGTGTGTTGGATGAGTGGGAGAGGATGGTTTGAGTTGTTTAGTTTTACATCTGAATTATGATAACAGTAGATAGTGTCAAGACTAATTATGATAACAACTAGTGTGGAATGGAGGTTCTCCGTTTCTCGTTGATCGCTATACCATAATTTACATTAACAGCGGTCGAGGAGAGGTTTACCCCTATGTACCCGACATATCAGCAGTTCAGGAGAGGTTTACCCCTACCTCTGTGTAAACCATGGTACAGTGATCAACGAGAAACGGAGAACCCCATCCCACACACACCCACCCCTCTTACTATTCTTTTGACTTACTAATTTGTCATTTCGCTTTATCTCACTTTCGTATTCTGAATAGGAATCGGCAAGCCGGTACAACGAACCTCGAAAAACCGAACTTCCCACCACCCACACACACATCCACAGTCCCACAGCAAAGCACGTTTTTGCTAGCTTGTCTTGAAAACAATCTGGGGCGGCCGAGGATCACGAAAACAATCGATTTGAAAACCAGCGACAGCCGACAGGGTCGTCGTCGTCGTTCCACTCCACCGTAGGTTCGCAACGAACCACAACATGCAACCAACGCGTGCGCGCACGACGCCGTGTGCCCCAGAACAAGCAAGACTCGCGCGACTCAACTCAACCCAGCCCCGGAATTTATTAGCCAAGCCGTGCCACGCACGCAGCACGTATACTTGACGACGTCGACGGCAGCCACCACCACCACTACACACTCCCTCCCGATCGAGTCCCCCAACCCCGCCGGCTTCGTCTCGTCGCCGCAGCAACGCCGGGGAAAAAAAAATCCCCGCCCCGACGAACTGCGGCTCCAGCGTGCGCGAGCGCGATTCCGTTCCGAGTTAAAGCCACAAGGAAAGCAAAAGCGGACGCTTCCGCTTCTCAAGCGGGAAAAGGGGAGGGAAGCAACGCGGAAATTAAAAAGGAGAGGGAGAGCAGAGCAGAGCCCAGAGCCCTCGATTCGCTTCGTTTCCTCCGCCGCACGCCTCCTCCCCCACCCCGACTCCACCGCCGCTGCGGCCGCGGCGGCGGCGTCCAGCTCCACCGCCGCTTCCGGCTCCGGCTACAGCTCGCCGCCCCCCCAGGTTGCTGCAGGCCCGAGGTCGCTCTGGATTTTGCAGCGTGTCGCTGTTGGTTTTGGGGGCGGGATCGCTCTGGATTTTGCGCGGATTGCTGTTGGTTTAGGGGCGCGGGGTTGGATTTGTGCTTGGTTTTTGTGCGTGTGTTTATGCTGTTACTGATGCGGGTGGTGTGGGAATGTGCGTGCAGATCGGGGGCGGCCGCCGCCTGGTGGTGTCCGTGTCATCTCTCCTGAGGAACCATGCCGGTGGGGGTGCAGGCGCCCGAGGCGTCGCCGGGGAGGTACCATCGGCGGCGGGACGACGACGACGGCAACGACTGCAGCGACTGCAGCGACGTGCTCGGCGTCGACGTGCTGGACGAGGGGGCCGACCCCTTCGACATCCCCGCCAAGCGAGCCTCCGTCGAGCGGCTTCGCCGGTGGAGGGTGAGTATGAGTTCCTCCCCTTCTCTCCGCTAACTGCTACATTCAACTGCTCATGCTTCCATGTGCAATGCTGTTTAATTCCGTGCGGGATTTACCTTTGGCTGCCACTTGCGCTTTTGAGTTTTTAGTTATATTAAACTATTATTATGATCCTGTATACCTTTTTCCTATTTTGTGGCTCCTGTAAAATTCAATCGTGGAACTGTGGTTCTCTAAAGCTTCCGAATGATCTGAGGATTGCCAATTTTACTCTAGGAAACGATACTACGAAGTAAGAACCTAATGTTGCTGGTGTTAGTATTTTGTTCTGTTGCTACCACCTAGAATCTAATGAGATGAACACTGACTGTGAATTTGAATGGTCGGTTCTTAGCTCTCTTCAGGTACTGTGAAATGTTAAACTATGCTAGTGAATAGGTATGCATGTATAGGCTCATTCATGACCCTTGGCTACATGTGCAACTGTTGCGGGCTGAGACATTGTAATGAACCTATCCCTCATGTACAGAGACATTGTAATGAACCTCGTATACAGATGGGAAAGCAAATGTCCTAGTTTTAATGTTTTGAAGACCTATTGATCGTATTTTTAGGTGGATCCTATTGAACTTGTAAAATCGTTAGAACTGAATTTACAAGTTAAACAATCTCGTGAAAATTATTTTAACTAGCAATGCATATACAATCTTGACTAATGTTGTATCCTGCTCATTATTTTTACACAATACAACTATGTTTTCCATTGGCAGCAAGCTGCTCTTGTGCTCAATGCCTCTCGGCGATTCAGATATACTCTTGATCTGAAGAAAGAGGAGGAAAAGGAACAAATAAGGAGGAAAATTAGGGCTCATGCTCAAGTCATCCGGGTATATGTTTAACCTTATATTTGTGATATGCATATCATGTCATGGTATCTTGTTTGACGGTTTCAGTTTTGAATTCAATCAGGCCGCATTACTTTTCAAGGAAGCTGGACAAAAGCATGATGTTGATAGGGAATTACCAGGTAGCTTTTGTGGACTCACTTTCAGGCTGGAGACATAATTGTTGTGTTTTTTTTCTCTTGAATAATTGTTAGTTGTGTTTACCTTTGTTGTTTATCAATATGCTTGCTATCTTTGTCGAGGATTAATAGTTCACATAGTAAAGGATTGAATTGCATTGTGATATATAGCTGTGCAAAGAGAAAAGAGAGAAAACCTTACACATTCATATAATGCAGAAATTCTCCCTCGCGGGTTCGGAATTGGAGAGGAGCAGCTTACAGCTATGACAAGGGATCATGATTATTCTTCTCTGCACGGATATGGAGGGGCATGTACCATTCATACTGCAAATTTAACTTGAATATCATTTTTAGAACTACTAATTAAGGCATGGAATTCTTCTTTAATAAACATTAGGTTAAAGGACTCGCAAATTTACTGAAAACAAACACGGAGAAGGGAGTCCATGGAGATGAGGTAGATTTGGCATGCAGGGCAAATGCTTTTGGGGCTAACAGATACCCTCGCAAGAAGGGGAGAAGTTTTTTGGTAAATTTATTTGTCCATTTCAACTAGTAAGCGTGTCTTAGTTTCAGTACTGATCTGTGTGTGTGTGTGTGTGTGTGTGTGTGTGTGTGTCTGTCTGTCTTTGGGGTCCGGGGGTTAACAGGTTTTCCTCTGGGAAGCTTGCCAAGACTTGACACTAGTTATCCTTATCATAGCGGCTGTAATTTCTCTGGTATTGGGCATTGCAACAGAGGTGACTCCTATAACCATCCTCATTTCTTATATCTCTTATGCACTGTATGTTATCTAACTATTGGTTAAATATGATTTTCCCTTCTGATCTTGTAATCCAATTTCATTAATGTCCACAAACGATGGTTTAGTTGAGCACCCTCACTGCCAGCAAAACTTTTGATCAGTGTTTTCTTTAGTTCTAAGTTCTGTCTTAAAAAAATTCATTAGGGCATCAAAGAAGGATGGTACGACGGTGCAAGCATTGCATTTGCGGTCTTTCTTGTCATACTTGTTACTGGTATGCTATTCTTCGCCTGTTCATCTCTATGCTAATTGATATTCTCTAAGCAGTTCAATAGTTGAGATATTAATAGGTGAATACACCATCATTATACTTTACTTGGATGCAAACCATTGTTAAAGGTTCTTTAACTTTTTCTGAAGTTTGAGTCATGCTCTAATTTGTAATGATAAAAGACTAGATGTTTTTTGTGTTATTCTTTGGCAAAGTGATTGCAGTTTATCATTAGCTCTTTTAAATAGAACACCACTTTTATTTTTGTGATGTACTTTTTTTGAACAGTAACAAATAATACTCAATTACTGCAATAATGGAGTTATGATAGACGTCCCCAAATAAATTATTGCACATAAGGCTTGTACAGAACTTGTTTTTTTTTTTTCGAGGGGACAGGCAGGGAGCTCCTGCAATTCACTATAGAAGAAGAGAGTTGATCCAGTTTATAAGGGAAACCGGACCCAAAAACCTTACAACAGCACGGTTAATTAAAGGAAAACCGGCAAAAACCCCGACATTGACAAACTGAACCTAAGTACAGCTGTCCAACAAGAGATAAACTCCTAAAACGAAGCCTTCAAGAAGGTCACGCCGACATAATGGCGACATCGTCCAATCCTGACGAATCTAGGTTTTCACCCGGAGAAAACTCTTGAAGTGGAGTTGAACGAGGGCTCCAGTAGCAACGCCTTCAAGAAGGTGAACGGCGCCCAAGGGCGTCGCCGTTGCTAGCACCGAGAGCGGAGCAAGACTTTCGCCTTGGAGCACCCATCAACCATAGCATCCACGATGGGAGCCACCAAATGTCACCTGCACACCGAGGGTACCTGCAATATTCACACCACCTGCACGACGGCCGGACGCCAAACCACCCCGTGCCCACCCGAGGATGCGCCGGATCTGGGCAAGGGAGCCAGATCCGGCCGTCCCCCTCACCACCAACGCCGGCCGACGCCTAGAGGGGCGCCGGAGGACGCCAGTGGCCGCCGCGGGATCACGCCACCGCCGGCCGCCGCGCTGCCGCCGGATCCGTGGCCTCCACCGCCGCCGCCCCAACGTCGTCGCCATCCCCGCCGCCAACACCCACAACTCCACCCGACGCACTCACCTCAGCCGCCACCGTCGCCCGTCCCCGCTGCCGTCGTCGTCCCCGCCGCCGTCGTTGACCCCGCCACCGACGCCTACCCCGCCGCTAGCCCATCCCCGGGCGGCTCCCTAGGCCGTCCGAGCGCGAGGAGACGAGGAGCGCCCTGCCGCCGCCGTCCTTGCGACCGCGCGGCTTCGCCGGCGGCCGCTCGGGCGACAGCGAGGCAGAGAAGGGGGGTGGGGTGAGGGAAAGAGGGGCGGCCAGGTCGCCTCCCGAGCCGCCCCTGGGGAGAGCCGACTCGGGGGAAAAAAGGATGACTCCTGTAAATATGTACAGAACTTGTTATGAAGATTCAAACAATCCAAGCCTAAATATCTCAGGCACCCTTAGTTACATTATGCACAATACAACGAAAAGGCAGCTAGAGAGTGTAGATGCTTTCCCTGACAACAGGCCCAGTAACCCTTCTTCACAAATCATTACCTATTGCTTGTTTGGTTGAGCCACTTCCATATGTCCGCTAGAGAGTGCAGGTGCTTTCTCTGACAACAGGGCAACAGGCCCAGTAACCCTTGTTCGCGAATCTGCTACACGACATTATTACCTATTGCTTGTTTGGTTGAGCCACTTCCATATATCAGTATCAGACGACCCTCTGATGTTCCCAACTCGCCTATCCTGATTCTGTTAACTGAAGCCTGCATGCTATTCCAACGCCTATGCTTGAAGAGTCTGAGCTCTATCCACAATAGCTTGCTTCACAACATTCTTTTGCTGTCCGATATTTCATTAAGAACACACTGTATGCAATTTTCTCAGCAGATCTAATCAAATTGTTCTCAAAGCATGCTCAGTTTTTAGTTTCCACGTTGTTTGTCATTTACTAATGTTTCTGCAGCATGTTTTGTTTTTCCCCCCATATCCTTCATTTTTCAATGTTCAACATTTTTTTCCTTCTGCTTAGCAAACCCATGCAAGACACTCTAGTAGGAATAATTTAGTTGCTTTACTAAACACTCATTTTGTTTTGTATTAGCTGTGAGTGACTACAAACAGTCCCTTCAGTTCCAGCACCTTAATGAAGAGAAGCAAAATATACAAGTGGAGGTGCGTCATATGAATATACCCATTTCTCAGATAATTAGCAACAATATTTTAGTCCTCTAATGGGGTTGTATTTGTGTTACACTTGTCAGGTTATTAGAGGTGGTAGAAGGATTGAAGTGTCAATATTTGATATTGTAGTTGGTGATGTAGTGGCTCTAAAAATTGGTGACCAGGTAAGATTATGTAAATCCATGCATTCTGATTTGATTTATGTTCTATGCTGTTTGTATTTCTGAGATTATAATGAAACTAAATACACCTTTTAGGTCCCGGCTGATGGTGTTTTGGTGAGTGGTCATTCTCTTGCCATTGATGAATCCAGTATGACTGGGGAAAGCAAGATCGTAAGCAACCTTTTCGACCCCTATTGTCCTATATAGGACTGACTTCCCCATCATATGTAAACCCTGTTTCTTTTATTAGGTTGTCAAGGACCATAAATCACCTTTCTTAATGGGAGGATGCAAAGTAGCTGATGGTTATGGTACCATGTTGGTAAGTAACCATATCTTGATTCAATGGCCTCACTCTTCCACTTTTTTTTCTTATGAAAATTGCATGCCTGTTAACAAAAAGAGGCTATTTGAGGCCCATCTGTCACCTCTGATCATCGATTTAAGTACTGCTGTTTAGTCCAGTAAATTAATTCACAAGCTAGAGTAAACCAATTCGGTAGACTTTTTAACAGACCCTAGTGAAATGATATGAAATTTCACCCCTACTTACACGAGTGAAGTGCAAAAATATCAACGTCATTACTTTGTCTCATGTATATTAGTGCCTTATACCCTCAAGAATTAAGTTTGTGACGTTTTTTTCTAACATTTGTAATGTGGTGTGGAAGTCTTTTGTATATGAAATTTTGCAGTTTCTTTTGTAGGTAACTGCAGTCGGTCTTAACACTGAGTGGGGCTTATTGATGGCCAGCATCTCAGAAGACAACAATGAAGAAACTCCACTACAGGTTTTTCTCCAATCCCTGTGCTATGACCTGAATGGGAATTGTGGGCTGGTTTGGTTTTGCACTACCAGCAATTTGGCAACTTCAATATGTACCTATTATGTGTTCGCATTGAAGCCAATATTTGTCAAATCCATATAGTTGAGGCACCTCTATCCTATCGAAAATTTGGTAGGGTCAAAACTT
The DNA here is from genome assembly GCA_000338895.3 of Oryza meridionalis. NCBI lineage: Eukaryota > Viridiplantae > Streptophyta > Magnoliopsida > Poales > Poaceae > Oryza > Oryza meridionalis. Next base: position 4,263,265 of record CM002525.2, on the reverse strand, counting down.
GCCCAAGATTTGGCACTACCAAATAACCAAAACATGATAGAGTAGAGAACCAAACTTGCCCTGCATTTGAACAGTTGCCCATGCCATCATATACATTATGATTCATTCATGTTCTTCTCTTTTCTGTTGAAGGTACGGTTGAATGGAGTGGCAACTTTCATAGGTATTGTGGGGCTTTCTGTTGCTGCAATGGTTCTCATAGTCCTTGTTGCAAGGTAAGCAAAGTGAATGGCTATCTATGCATCTTCTTGATGTAAATTTAGTATAGGTTTGGTGATTAACCCATACAAGCAAAAATCAAATTGTCGGCATGACACTTTTTACCACTAAACTTATGCGTTTTGAATTGTACTGGAACCTGGAGTGCAATATGGCATATCATTACACTGCTTGGTAAAGCAATAAAGTGCTCACTCTGCAATGAATATCATCTGAATAGCTTAAATATAAACTGGACTATACATGAAACAGATGAAAAGAGACACTACTGCACTTGTAACAAGGTTTAGTCTCTTTGCATCCTCCCCCCATCCCCGACCAACCCCCACCATGATGTATGATCCCCACCACAATACATGCACACACGCACAATGATGTATATGATCCCTATATCGAGAAATATATAAGATACTATAATTAGGAATTGCCATCATGATTGTGTATATATGTAATATATGATGTTTGTTGCCCATGTATCCACTATGTACTTAGAACTTCTCCTTTGCTCCCAGATATTTTACAGGGCATACTACAAATCCAGATGGCTCTATTCAATTTGTTAAGGGGCAAACAAGTGTGAAATCTACAATTTTTGGGACAATAAAGATACTAACTATCGCGGTATGTAGTGGTTTAGTGTTCAGTGTATCTGAAGACCCTTCTGTTATCCCATTCTTATATTACAAAGTACCATGTAGGTTACTATTGTTGTCGTTGCTGTACCTGAGGGACTACCACTTGCTGTAACTCTAACGTGAGTTGATATAGGTTGATGTTTTCATTCATGTTTAACTTTATTTGAATCATTCAACCTCTTGTTTTATTTTATCAGGCTGGCCTATTCGATGCAAAAAATGATGGCAGACAAAGCTCTGGTATATATTTCTCGGTTTTGTTTATATTGTACCCTTTTGGTTATTACATGGTTCCACTCATGTGATTTTCAGGTGCGGAGGCTTTCAGCTTGTGAAACAATGGGTTCAGCTACAACCATTTGTAGTGACAAGACTGGTACACTAACACTCAATCAGGTTAGTTGTTTTTGCATACTAATGGATATACAATTTACTCTAATACTCAGTTGTAAATTACTTTGTGATTATTTGACTCTGAATTTTGGTTGCTTAAGATGACCATTGTCCGATCTGTTGTTGGGGGGATAAAGCTGAAATCTCCAGCTGATATTGAGAATTTGTCGCCTGTTGTTTCCTCTCTTATACTTGAAGGAATCGCACAGAATTCTTCAGGCAGCGTTTTTGAGCCAGAGGTGATGCCACGTGTTTATTACTACTGCAGTTTACATACCTGAACACTGTTCATTGTTCTAAATTAGGCTATTCAGTAGCTGGTAGATTTGGTAGATTCTAGTTATCTATTTGGTAGGTATATAACATCCTGGTCTGATTTTTTTATGAGTTGCATTCTCTTGAAGAGGTTCTTCCATGCTCTCCACAATAGTGTATAGTGTGAACTTTAAATCATATTGAGTGTCTGTTTGCAACAACACACAGTTCCACTACTAAGGATGCTGCTCGCCTGCTTCAAGATTTGTGCAAATGAGGAAGCACATGAGCACTAGTCAGTTCGTTACCAAGCTGATACCATTTTAAAAGGCATGCAGGGGAAGCGTTTTAAATTTGATCACTAATATGAGACATACGTCTTTTTTCGTACTTGTGTACTGGTGCCATTGCTAGTGGTTGCAGTGATCTGCATTCTTTGCATGCATTGTCTCATATTGGTACCTTTATCCTTCTATGTTATCCTGATTCTTGATTCATCAGGATGGTAGTCCTATTGAGATAACAGGCTCACCAACTGAAAAGGCTATTCTTTCTTGGGGTGTTGAGGTAAGTTTCCTTGCATCTCAAACTTTGCTTCTCTTTTGGTGGCTACATTTTTACTTATCTGGCTGATGCCTCCTGTAGCTTCATATGAAATTTGCGGAGGAGAAATCAAAATCTTCTATTATTCATGTCTCCCCATTCAACTCAGAAAAGAAACGTGCCGGTGTTGCAGTGATTGTGGTAAATCCCTTTTGTCACTAATGTTATTTGAGATCTAGTTTTTGGCTGTTAGTTTGTTCGTGGCATCCTATTTCTTGAAATGATTTCATAGACACATACTCATTAGATACACGAGCTTCTTCCTGTGTTGTCAATATGTACATGTACTTCGATAGCGATGAAATGGCAATGGGCCTTATCTCAAATATGGCTCCCTAGAATTTGATGATTACATGCTCTATTTTTGTTGGTTGATTGACAAAAGGTTCATTTCTTTTTCAATTTAATGTTACGTATATTCATTGCATCTCCACGATTGCAGTTTAGTTTTTTTTTCCAAACATCTTCTTTTACTTGTCTAATGTCTATGATAATATGATATGATATCGGTTCAGAACATTTTTTTTCGTGATTTTAGAACAGTAACAAAAAGGATCTTATGTATCAGAAGTTCTCCTATTTGTTAACAGACATTCTTGTTGATTTGTTTGAACAAAAGGTCTTGCACTGAAATGAGAAAACCATTCTTTACATAGAAATACTGCATGGCAGGTTGAGCATGCTCTGATTACTCAGTAATCTAAAAAACACTATGCTTGGTTTATGGATCTAGTTTAGCTAGAGTACAAATATTTTCATGATTTGCAAGTGCCTTCTATTTGGCATGTTACACGCTGCAACCTTATAATATTGTTTGCATTCAGGATGCTTCAGATATTCATGTGCACTGGAAAGGGGCTGCTGAAATTGTTCTTGCCTTATGTACAAATTGGCTTGATGTAAATGGCATTAGTCATGAAATGACACCTGATAAGGTATTAACCACATAGGAAACCCTTCTCAGGTTTATTTAATAATTCTCATGTCTCAGCTGGGTCTTTCAGGCTAATCAATTCAAGAAATACATAGAGGAGATGGCCGAGGAAAGCCTTCGATGTGTTGCTTTTGCCTATAGAAATCTTGATCTGAAATATGTTCCAAATGAGGAAGAAAGAATCAACTGGGAATTACCAGATAATGAACTGGCTCTCATTGGAATCGTAGGGATGAAGGTACATGCCAAGCAAACCATGATATCTGAATTATGATATCTGTTATATTTAAAGCAAGGTTAAAAGAAGTTTCTACATGTCTAAAGAAATGTGTTGAAAAGCAGTAAGCGGTTTCGTGTGGTCACCCCACCTTGTAGCGCCTATGCGGCATAATCGGTCACTTATATGGTATAATTGACCACTCATGCAGTTTAAGCTGTACAAGGTTGGGACAAATGTTCCTTGTATGCAGCCTTGTAGACCTTTTTTGAAAAACACTGGTGTAAAGGCAAGAAATTAGCTTGTTAATCAGAGGAAAAAGAAAAGGTTATACAAAATTTAATATGGTGGGTCTAGATTACAGTATAAATTTATCGGATGGTTATTAGGGCCTTATGGTCATTAAAAAAATGTATTCTTTGCAATATGCATGAGTGTTCTAGTAAATGCAACTCTATTTTCAAATACAAGCATGCGTTAGTATCTAGCCATGCAATTGCATTTGTGTTTGGCTAGTTATATATTATAGCTCACTTTTCCTTTATTACTGTTCTGGTAACATTGTTTGTCTTTGTTTGGGACATCCATATTTTTTGCAGGACCCCTGTCGCCCTGGGGTAAGAAATGCTGTAGATCTGTGCAAAAATGCTGGTGTAAAGGTATGTAGTTTGTTGAATTCATGTGTACTGGAGGACATAATGGGCATTTTTACAAACATTACAGTCCCATTTTCCTTACAGCGAGTGTTGATACTTGAATCTTCCTTCAAATATTGACTGTTATATTCAATTATAGAAAATCAGATTTAGATGTGCTTTATGCTCCTGTGAACATAAGATCTGTAACTTGATTTTCTTGCCTTTAGAATTCATGTTCTTTTACTTAAGGAACTAAATCTGTTTATTTGTTCATGTTGGATGTGTAGGCATAAAACTATGAATACTAGTAATGTTGGCACAGTGCCACTTGAATAGTTGTAGCTCTTCTCATCACTATTACCTGACAAACTCCTGCGGTTTTTGAACAAGCAGGTACGAATGGTAACTGGAGATAACCTACAAACGGCCAGAGCAATAGCACTTGAGTGTGGAATACTCACGGACTCCCAGGCATCTCAACCAGTTATAATAGAGGGAAAAGTTTTCCGGGCATACAGTGACGCTGAAAGGGAGGCAGTTGCTGATCAGATTAGTGTAAGAACAATCTCATTTGTGCTTGCAAAAATATTAAAGTGTGTACCAAGTTTATCGATGTAACCTTATAATGGTGCTTTTAGTTCTTAAGCTGGTTCATTGCTCATTGTGTATGTTATTTTCCCTTGCCTTTTTGGTTTGGCAAAAAATGGAACCATAAACCTATAGCTTGGTTGCAGAAATTGCTGCAGAATGCCTAACGATTTATTTCATGTAGTAAGACAGATATTTCTGGAGTACATACTTTTGAGTTTACACATTACCATGTTCAGTACTTGTACTGGCTGTTAGCTCGATCATTCTAGGGGAAGCAACCTGATGTCAACAATGCATTGTAGGTCATGGGAAGATCTTCTCCAAGTGACAAACTTCTCCTAGTAAAAGCACTGAAAAAGAAAGGCAATGTTGTTGCTGTTACTGGAGATGGAACGAATGATGCTCCTGCATTGCATGAGGTACATACATAATTGGGAATTTTGTTTTGAACAAATAAAAGGATAAACATAATGGATTTATTTCAATCAGATGAAGACAATCGGTCATGCATGTTGATGCACATTTCTATTTTTGATCTCTTATTCCTCCTAATTTAGGCAGACATTGGTCTTGCTATGGGTATCCAAGGAACAGAAGTAGCTAAAGAGAGCTCAGATATAATTATTCTGGATGACAATTTTGCTTCAGTTGTAAAGGTTAGGGAAGTTGGAGCTTAATAATCTTACGCAATTAATTTAACAAATGCCTTAACATTTATCCATATGTAACGTTCTAGGTGGTCCGCTGGGGTCGTTCGGTTTATGCAAATATCCAAAAGTTTATTCAATTCCAGCTTACTGTAAATGTTGCGGCTCTTATAATCAATGTGGTTGCTGCTATTTCTTCAGGAAATGTTCCTCTAAACGCCGTTCAGGTTTGCAACAACACAATGCTCTTAGAATTTTCTTTGAGAGGAAAAATACTCTTAGAGTTACTGCTATGTACTATGCCATATTAGTATAACTTTGTTTATTGATAGTTTAAAACTCAAATTGTTAGCCATGCCTGAATTGCCATGACTAGTTCGGCCACTGCTCTCTGTAGTAAGGCCGCAAAAAGATATTGCGAGATAAACTGTGTTGCTTTAAACTCTTTTTTGTTTTGGGTTGGTCTGTTTGCTTTGGGAGTTGCGAAGATGGATTCTTTGAGAACTTTGTTTCTTTCAATCTTAATGCAATGATGCACAAGTTTTATGTGCATTCCCTCAAAATAAAACTAGTTTGTCCACTTGCTGCTGTGTCTGAATCATTACATTGGCTAATGGAAATAACTATGGAGTATGTGCTTGTTACTTTACTGGCAGTGTGGCACTGTACGGAGTTTACTTCAGTATATTATCATTTTTTGCTACTATTGGGGACTGTATCCTGCTTGCTCACTGTACCATTCTTTAATCACATGAGGGCTTCACTTGGAATCTGGAATTTGGCGGTGTCTTGTTGAAAGCATACCTAGGATGCAAAACCAGTTAGGACATGAATACGTTTTCTAGTATATTGTGATATGTTAAATCTTAAATCAATCAAGTTTGTCGAAGGGACATTTAGAAGATGTCCTGTAAATAAAGATGGGGTTGAAAAAATAATGTTACCATGGGCCAAGGGGAAATTGTTAGTGAAAATGAAATTAAGATACTTAACTGTATTGATTTGCACGTCGGCACATGGCTGAATGTTTTACTTCCGTTTGTTGTTGATTTAGCTTCTTTGGGTCAATCTCATTATGGACACACTTGGTGCACTTGCATTGGCTACTGAACCACCAACAGACCAACTTATGAAGCGGCCACCTGTTGGACGGAAGTTAGTACACCTGAAACCAACCTGTGCTCACTATAATTCTTGATTGTCTTAAATTTGTAAAGGAATAACAAAATTCTAACATGCTTTCACATTTAACACAGAGAACCACTTGTGACTAACATTATGTGGAGAAACTTGTTCATTCAGGTAGGACGGACTTGTCATATAATGCTTCTGCATTGTTAATCCAATTATTTTTTACTTGGCTAGTTGCTGAGAATTTTTTTCTAACCACAGGCTGTCTTTCAAGTTACTGTTCTTTTGACACTCAACTTTAGAGGCCGGGATCTTCTGCATTTGACTCAAGATACTCTTGATCATGCCAATAAAGTGAAAAATACATTTATATTTAATACATTTGTGCTTTGTCAGGTAATTTGTCTTCGGTGGGCTTCTTGCACCTTTTGAAAGCATGTTACTGATTTTTGTTAAACGGTTATCTTTTCTTTTCATATATAGCATAGATGTGCACCATTTTGCAGCTTGAGAAAAATCCTAACTTCTCCATTTCTTTTCCAATAGGTGTTTAACGAGTTCAATTCTCGTAAACCATATGAACTTAATATATTTGATGGGGTTTCAAGAAACCATCTTTTTTTGGCTGTAGTGAGCATAACTGTCGTGCTGCAGGTATGAAAGGGTGGAAAGACTCAATCCACCTTCAAATGCTGATTAAGTAGGTCGGGGAGCAGATAAAATTTAACTAACATATCTCTGATACTCAGGTAATAATCATTGAGTTTCTTGGGAAATTTACATCAACAGTGAGACTCAGTTGGAAGCTTTGGCTTGTTTCTATTGGTATTGGTTTTGTGAGGTGAGATACTTGTCCACTTTGTAGAACGTAGTGCTTCTGTTGCAGGGATGATTAATACTTTCCAAAATTATTTAGTGACCTTTTCTTCCTCCAACTATTGATCTGATAGCATTCTGAAGAAAATAGCTTGGAATTAGTTTGGGATGGATAAATTATAACGATTGACTGTAGCTTGCTTACTGTGAGCTAACTATTGCCTTGTTCATGCAGTTGGCCCCTGGCTTTTGCTGGAAAGTTCATACCGGTTCCCCGAACTGAATTGAAAACTTACATCTCAAGGTGTTTACCGGGAAAGAAAGGTACCCACTATATTTTAGCCAGCTGTTGTAAACATTTGAAACATATCTGTTCATATCTGTTCTCTAGCAACTATGTTTGCTTCTATGTTTTGTTTCCTTCGCTGCTGTTTATCAGAACACCGGCAGTAACATTGTTTCTTTTTAGTTTTACCAATTTAATCACCTTCCTTTGGCCCAATTTACAGATAACGAAGGATCAACTCCAACTCCACCACCACCTCCACCTGTGTGATTGTGCATGTCCAAGTGACCAAAATTATCAGCTCTGAAATTAGTGGTAGTGCACATAGATGCTTGTATAATTTTGAAGGTTGACTTGTAACCATGCTACCTCTTAGGCTGACTGTATACTGAGGTTGAAGCCAATCCGACAGATGTTTCATCCTCTCTTACTCATGAATTGGGCCTGACGCCGATGTAAACAAAGATTAGGAACTTAGACATGCACTTCACTAGTTGGCTAGGGATGAGTGTGGGCTGACCCGTGGATACTCCTTTACCCACACTAGTTCAACTAAATGAACTAAATTTCACTTTTAGAATCACAAAAAATGAAATGTAGTTCGTTTAGTTGGACTAGAGTGGGTCAATGAGTACATATGGATTGGACCGTGGCCAGTCTTGGCCGCATTCGTGCATCTTAATACGCTACTCAGCACCTTTTCTTTTCAAAGTATTACACGGAGATGTCTACAAATTTGAGCTAAATTACTGGGAGGTTTATTAGTGTTGCTGCTTTTGATTTTTGAGAGCTGCTCATATTTTTCAGGATCAAACATACATTTTGTACTTGAATGCTGTACTTTTGTTTAGGTAGGTTCTGGTGCAAATTATATAATCCTTTATAGGCCTGTTTTGACTCTGATAGTACTCCCTCTGTTTTATAATGTAAGTCATTTTAGCATTTCCCACATTCATATTGATGTTAATGAATCTAGATAGGAAACGGAGGAAGTAGCTTGTTTGTTGGAGGATTTAAGCTAATCTGGCTAGTAACCATCATGGCAAACTGACCATCCAGCTGATAGCTTCATTACGCATACCTGCCATTACCTGGTAAGTACATATGACAAATGATAAAAACTAGGATGTTCCATAGCAAATTAGTCCTATGTTCTGCCTCTAATACTGATGTATGGAGTATTTCTCTTGACTGAACGAAGTGCAATTGCTAGTCGTACAATGCTTGCCTAGAATTCTATCACTAGCTTGCCATTTCGGTAACTTCTCTAGTAACATGGAATGCCCCTCTTTTAGTATATCTCCTTTGCTTTGGATCTATGTAGGGTTGATGATTACTAATGCTTTAAGGAGTCAAATATGACCTTTCGCGAAAAAAAGAAAAGAAAAGAAAAGATAGCAAGGCAATGCATGCGATGCTTGGAAAAAAAAAACACACCCCCTTTTTTCATTTGTTTACGGAGGAGTAATCTAAGCATGTCGCCGAGCCACACAATAAGTAGGCCACATGCCCGTGCTCCCATCCAAATCATGGTGTTTAGTTTCCGTGCTCCCTGCATTGCTTTTTCCCCTTTACATTACATGCAAGCAGCCATGAAAATATTACTCCCTCCATTCCATAATATAAGGCACAACTACTTTTTTTAAATGTTCCATAATATAAGGCACAACCACATGTATGCCATTAACTCTGACATATTCTCTATTAAATTACTACTTTTTAAATTCTCCTCTCACATTCTCTAACTCTATTAGATGTATGCATTATATTTATTAAAATGATCCAAACTACAAGATGATAATAATTATTTCTTAGTTTTTAGGTTAATGGTGGTTGTGTCTTAGGGCATTCCCAACCCAATGACTAGGATGGTGTCCATAGCATTAAATAAGTTGCCACCTAGGACAAAAAATGATGTGGCAAGTGAATAAATGAGGAAAGAGAAGGAAACCATATCTTGTATAAGACATGGTTTCTATATAACATCCAAGACATCATGTGAGATAAGTAAACATTAAATTGAAGTATGGAATAGTGGTGTTTGCATTGGAAGAGTAGTGTCTAGTACTAGTTTCTTGATGACGTAGAGTTTATGGAAACCATATCTAGTTTTATGGGTTGGGACTACCCTTATATTTATTTTAGAATGGAGCGAGTACTTACTTGTAGTACGTACATGACTTGTCGCTTTCCATTACCGGGATCGAGATCGTACTGATCAGCAGTAGTACTCCTGTTGCTAATAGCGAGGCAGATTAGCATCGGTCGTATCGACGTATTGCATCTAACTCGGGGTGCTTAGATTAATTAAGCACAATCGTACTACGTACTGCTCCAGTAGATGGTTGGTTCTTGGATCTCGCACTGGATGGAGGCATGGAGCGTATGCGTGTCTCCCGGCGTACGGACATGATATCTCCTGGTGAAGTGGTGATAGAGCTAGCTACTACTAGCTCTAAACATCCGGATCAAAATGATCAAAATATGGGGTTTTGTAGGTCGCATACCAATCTCTCCCATATACTTTTGGGACGTTCTCATGCATCGAAAATATGATAAGCCATAGAAAAATTATGGATAAAACTCATGCACTACGAATCTTTAAAACCTAAACAGATATCCTATCTAGATTTATAATAATATGATACATATTGTTTCATCCGATTTTAGATTACTAACGTACGTAGCATTAAAATCAGCTTAGATCATTCCCAACCCAATAACTAGAATGATGTCCACAGCATTAAATAAGCTGTCACCTAGGATGAAAAATGATGTGACAAGTAAATAAATGAGGAAAGAGAATGAAATCATGTCTCGTTTCTACACAACATCCAAGACATCATGTGAGATAAGTAACATTAAATTTAAATATAGAATAGTGGTGTTTGCATTGGAAGAGTAGTGTCTAGTACTAGTTTTTTTATGATGTAGAGTTTATGGAAACTATGTCTAGTGTCTTAGGTTAGGAATGGCCTTATAATGTTAACATACTCCCTCTATCTATTTTTGATAGTCATATTCCATCTTGGCACACAGATCAAGGATAAGTAATTCTACTTATCATCCATTTAAACATACTAGTACTAGTCATTTCTCGTAAACAAACGATTTATTAATGTTTACATTTATCGATGCCCATATAGCCAATCTTGTGTGGAAGAATAGAGAGTCATGCGTTAAATCCGAGAAAGTCGTTAAGATAATAGGTTGTTGAATTGAAATATATCTATCAAAAATAATTTTTTCAGATTTAAAAATAGATGGAGGGAATATCGCTACACGTGCTTGTCAGAGCCGCTCCATACACAGCATTAAAATCACCTTGTCAGTGCTGCATGCTGAGTTAACGTAGCTAGGCTAATTTCTACGTGAGCTACAGGGAACGCGCATGCTTGCAAAGTTGCAAGACACGCAGATTTTTTTTATGTTGCAACTAATAACGAACATCATAAATGCAAGTCAAGTTTTGGGTTTTCTCCTCGCAAAATAGGAAAAATGTTTTGGCTTTCTTGGATCCACCACACACCGAATTTTAATTTGGTTTCAAAACAAATTAAGTTTGTAAAATACTAGGAGCATGATACTAATATACTAACACACACTCATTAATTAATCTGGTTTTGCTCATTAATTCTGTGTTAACCGTTTGTCTTAGATTTTTCTTCCGGACCATTTTCTTTGAACATACTAATCATCTTAATTATGGGGAAAAATGATATATTGTATCAACATATATGTTGCGCGTGCTTCATGCGTGGCGGCCGGCATGTACATGAAAAATAATTCGGATATGGCCCACATAATACGTATCCTTGGGATTGGGCCCACACCTGACAGTGGTCCAGGGAGAGAATTGGTTCAGAAAATACGTTGCCGGGCACATGCGGTTATGCTACAATGGCGGCAACACGGGTTTTAATTATTACCAACTTCAAAAAATTAATTTATTTGATATTATATAGTAGTTTCTATATAAAATAATTTCGCACGAAACACACTGTTTGACGGTTTGAAAAAAATACTAACAAAAATCGAAATAAAATCTACATGCATCTTAATCAAAAAATAATGATATGTAGGCCATGAAACCATAGTTTTTTTTACCACTTAGCTAGGGACGGTTCATTTGAGCAAATGGTAGTGGTAACTTTCTTAATCAAAAAATAATGATACGTAGGCCATGAAACCATAGTTTTTTTTACCACTTAGCTAGGAACGGTTCATTTGAGCAAATGGTAGTGGTAACTTTCTCGTTATCCGTTATCATGCTTACTAAACTGTTAAATATTTTTTGTTTTTACAAAACTACGTATGTAGAAGTTTCTTTCAAAACATCAATTGAACTTATTTTTTAAGTTTATAATAACTAGAAAAAATACCCGTGTGTTGTAACATGTGATGTCTATTTTAATTTTATTATTGTTATATGGTTTAGTTAAGATGAAATATTGTGGGAGTTCGCTTGGATATATATATTTTTTGAAAATCATGAGCTGCAGTTAGGAGTCCGATCGTCTCAAGTTAGCATGCGAGTTTTTTTAAACAGATTTCTTATATGATTCATTCTGTATTACCAAACCGACTCAATTACGGATATGTATTTTCAAAACCAAACGAACTTAAAAACCGACTCATACACGGATGACGTACCAAAATACCGGTAAAAGCATCTTCAATTTTTATAATAGTAGAGATAGAGATAGAGAAGAGATATAGATTAAAACCAAAATATAAAATTAAAACTGACTCAAACACTGATGACGAACCGCGGAAATATCTTCAATTTTTATAACCGACTCAAATACGGATGACGGACCACAAAAATATCTTCAATTTTTATAATAGTAGAGATTAATACTCAATTAATTATATACACAGCCAACAACTGCAGAGAACACAGCCTAAAGGCATGGTGGACCTAGAAATTTCATAGAGTATAAAAGCAGGGTGGTCTTGCCATATGAACTAGTACATACAACTGCAGTCGAATTTATTGTTTCTTTAACTTGTAAGAGTGATATATGTTATATTGATTTATCTTATTAAATATTTTTAGATTTTTTTTATAACTCTTTAAATGACATATAAAATGAGAGGACATCCCTCGAAGGACAATCAGGTTACATTCATTTGCAGAATACTAAAAGAAGAAATATCTCGTATTCCATTCGTACGCTTCTCGAATTGTTAAACGGTATAATATTAGAGAAAAGGTGTTTTTAAAATCATATTAATCCATTTTACAATTTTAAAAAATGACATATTAGGCTCTTCCTTTCTCCTCTTCTCAAGCACACCCTTAAACTTTCATGATGTAAGTTCTCACAAAAATGCACTATACTCTGGACACGCTTAATTTGACATATTCACCCTACATTGGTGATTTAATTAAGGAAAAATTCCAACTTTTTTTTTTGACGGAAGGCAAGATCCAACTTAGTTTAAAGCTGAATTCTACTAAACTAACAAAACCTAATTATTAACACACTCCAACCTAGACAGCTTAAATCTGATCACCCCCCAAAGCCCAAAGCTTAATCACCATCATCATCCAACCCCCACTTCATTCCTCTCACAATCATCAGCATCACCTCTCTCTCTAACCTTTTGCACCTGCCTGCAGTCTGTCTCCATAGAATTACCTCTCTCTCTCTCTCTCACTCTCTCTCCTCTCGATGGATCGCCACCTTTGCCATCATCATCACTGCCATCCTCACCACGCCTGCTCCCCGCATCCATCCATCCCTCTTTACCCCACCATTGCCGCTGCTTCCTTCCTCAATCCCTCGCCATGGCGGCGAGCTACTTAAGTAGAGCTCGAGCAACCCTACCTTGCTTCTTCTTGCCTCCTATCTAAGCTTCTCTTCGATCTTGTGCGTGACACACATGGGCCTCGAGCTCGACCTGCTGTCCGCTCAGCTCCCGCCGATCCGCACGGCGGCGGCGGCGGCGGAGCTAGAGCTGCCGGAGTTCGAGGAGGTGGTGCTGTGCAGCACGCCGACGGCGGCGGCGAGCGTGCTGCGGGCGCCGTCGGTGTGCCCGCCGCCGCCGAGGAAGCCGAGGCGGCCGGCCACCAAGAGGAGGAAGAAGGACGCTCGCTTTAGCCGCAGCTGCTACTGCTGCGGGCGGCGCCGCGGCGGGAGGACGCCACCGGCGGCGGCGGCGGCGTTCGTCGCCGTGCCGGACGATCTCGCCAAGGTGTTCGTCCCTCGGCGGCCGGTGCCGTGCCGGCCGCCGCCGGACGGCGAGAAGATCGGCGTGCACGTCGTGGGCTGATCCATGTATCCACCATTGTTGGTCTCGTCTTAGCTTGAAGCTTTCCATGGCGAGTGGCCTAAAATACTCTGGCTATACGTACATACGTGCATGGCCATGGAGTGTTGCTGGTTGCCTGCAACGAGAGACGGTTTAGTTTAGTAATTAATTACTCCAAGTTTAGCTTAATTAGCTTACTTTAATCTAGTTTTACTGCAGGGGGTTATTTGAATAACAAACTGTAAATGTAGTTCATTATTATATCATTACCCCCTAGCTAGCTAGCTGACTGGATGTTCAGCTAATTCAGTTACCAATTGAATGGTCATCACTCATCACTCGATTGATCATGCCATTACTTACTTTGACAAGGAATATTGTGCTTGCATTGCATAATATGTACTGTACGTATGTGCAAAAGTTGAGCAATATTATTTCTTTCCTTACTTCATTTTGAGACCTCCTTTCGGGAATTTTACAGGGATTTAGTTCAATTTCTCAAAAAATAATTTCTCCATCCCAAGCGTGTGGCTCTAGCTTAGAGCTTAAACTAAAAAAAAAAGGCAACTAAGACACCATTTGATTTAGGTTATTGAGTGGATTATTCTAGTAGATTATCTACTTATTTTATGGGATGTTTTAAATATTTTAAAAATTAACTTAACAAATAACTTAAAAACAATGACCTTGGCAATGCATTAGAAAATAACTTTTTTGAGAAAACGAATTTTTCGAAACGTGTACTACTGCTTAGATCGCTTATTTTAAGTTAATTTGAAGTAAATAATCTGAAAAAATCGAAAATTGATTATTATTTTTTAATAATTCAGTAAATAATCTGAAATACCTCCCCCTCTCTCTCACTCTGCAAATTCATGAATGCTGCATGCTTATTAGTTAAATACTAGTAGATGCATGGTGCGAAATGAGCGTGACTTAACTAGTTAGATTTCTTTTGGTGGAATCAATCCATCCGGATTCAGGTCCTAGATTTGATCGGGTGCTCACTTTTACGACTATTTATTTTTTCAGTGGTAACCAACATACATACTCGTCGGCAGCGAGACGTCCGTGGTGACTTCGTTAATATCAAGATATGTCGACAGTCTTCCGGAGATAGAGAGCAGGTAATTGAGAGGGAGACAGATAGCAGGTAATGGCTGGAGGGGAAAGGAGAGAGAGTGCACTGTGCAGAGCTTCCAGAGGGTGACCACCCCACCCCCCCCCCCCCCCCCCCCCCCCCCCCCCCCCCCGCGGTGTACCTGGTCCTTTTGATACCTAAAAAGGGATGCATATATGCATGAGGCAGAGAGCAAATCCATGCAGAGGAGAGGAGAGGAGAGGAGGCATGCAGCAGTGGTAGAACGTACTACTCCAGATCTGGAGAGGAAAGCTGCATGGTTAATGCCACTCAGATCTGAAAATTTGTGTGTGTGGGGCCGGGCCATTGCAATTTACAAGAGGGGATTCAATGATACTGTCCATGGTGAACTAACTGTACTGCTGCAGCCCCTTCATTTCTCCCTGGACAATAAGCTAGCGGGTGGCAGAAAAGATGAGCGGCAGGCTTCCAACCCCATCATATATGTCCCTAAAAATGCTGCCATGTAAGTCCACATGGTCCATCTGATCATGATTATATAAAAGTTGTTTTAGCTAAATTGCAAGGTGTATTTTGATTTTTAATAGAAGTTTTTATTGCTAATTAAACTGTGGCTAATAGTTTGTCGTCAAATATGTTCTCAATAGTTTCATATGCACACATAAGAAGGTTAATTAGAGATGTACTTGATATTACAGTGGTAAAGAATGTGTGGTTTCAACCCCAAGATCTCGTGTTCAATCTTCAACCAGCTATAAACTTCATGTCTCGGAATTAACACGATATTCTCTTTTCTCATATTTTTATAAAGATAAAATATTGATTCTCCTATCTTCTAAGCCTCTCATCATTTGGTAGTTTATCAACCACAGTCACAGATAAAATTTAAACTTGAAACTTAATTTCTGAAGTTGATTTTTGGATATATTTTTTAATTGTGGTCTATTTTTTAGAATTGGCTTTTAAATCTCTGATATTAATATAGGTATAAAGTTACTGTCAATAAAAATAGCTTTGGCCTTTTCTTTTTCACGGTTTATCTATAAATGTGTAAGAACATGGAGTACAACAGTTCAGACGACCATCACCTACATTATGTCTTCACATTTATGGCCTACGTTGGCGTAGTTGAGGTTTAATGTGCTTCATCAGTTCAGCTTGATCAAACAGCACACGTAGTATTAATTGGACGCCCACTCGCGTATGGGTGTGTTTAGTTACTGAAAAAAAATAGAAGTTTGAAGAAAGTTGGGAGTTTGGAAAAAAAAGTTAGAAGTTTATGTGTGTAGGAAAGTTTTTTTATGTGATATGATGTGATGGAAAGTTGGAAATAGGGGGGAAACTAAACACGGCCTATATATGCACGCACGCATGTACTCTCCATAAAAAAAAGTAAATATAATACGAGATATCATTATGAATTTAGATAAACAGTTAATCTAGATTCATAATTAATACTACTAGAATATATCACATCTCATACTAGGTTTTCTTATAGGGTGGAAGAAATACTACATGTGCTCCCCACCCAATTATACTAATATGGTATTTTTGCACATTTTCTACGAAGGGGCATATACAAGAGGGCAGCTAGCTAGCAACAATTTATGCCGTGGCTAATAAGTAAAGCCATTTCCCTTTGCTGCCTCCCTTTTTTACTTCCTTTTCTTGCATGCCCACTATAGACTACACACACATCAACATTTTACTAGTTCTACATTCTCACACACCTAGCACCAATAATAATAATGCTGGTTTTACCTTTTCTTTTTTATTTTCAAAGAGAAAATGAAGCAAACATGCACTTGAGAGCTAGCTTTGCTCTCATTGTACTTTAGTTAGGACAAATAAGAAGTATAAACCATGCACTTTCTAGGTATCTTAGGTTTATTACATCTTATTGTGTGCAAGTTTATTGTGTCCAAGCACCACCTAATGACAGGGACTAAAGTCAACAATGGCTACATCATAATGGAAATATTGTAATGCCTAGGGCCCTCCCACGACGATGCATGTTTGAAGCAAATGTATTGTATTAATAATTCCCTATCTTCTAAAGAAAAGAAATACGAAAGCAAATACTCTAAGAATACCAACTATATTGCAGCCTTGCCGTGACAGACCAAACTGCTCCTGGCAGGCTAGCATAGCAGGCCATGCTAGACATGGTTGAAAAGGAAAAGGAATAAGTTCACATTAGGTCTCTTATCTTGACTTCGAGTTCGAATCACATGCTTGAATTGTAACACTAGATGTAATGTTTACCTCAACTTACAAAATCGGATCACTCGAGATCCTAGGACAGTATTTTGTCAGTTTTTAGCTAACGTGGTGAGTTGAATACAGTCAACTCAGCCGAGTTAGCATGAGACCCACATGTCAGTGGCTAAGTCTTCTTCCATCTCTCTTCACCTATCCTCCCATCTTCTCCAAAGCGACAACCGATAGAGTGAAGGGTAGCACGTGGCGGGAAGAAGGGCATCGGCCGATGGGAGAGGAGCTGGGGGCCTCCGCTTGTTCATCCCTGAGCTTGATTTAATGATAGCCGACCTTCTCACCTTCTTCTGCTTCATCAAGTGACGGGCGGAGCATGTGAAAGCCGTTAGGCTTCTTGTTTGGGGAGTCCATGGGTGGGGCCATCTACCTCCTCATCCACCTCTGCACATCGTCGGAGGAGTGGGCCGGCTAGCACGTCCTAGTGGTGCCCCATGTGCGAGTTCTTCACCTTCGTTGCATGGTTCGCGCCGACACTCCCCATCATGCCCATTTTCGACCTCACCAAGAAGTCCGCTAAGGCGCCGACCAAGTGCCTTAGCTGCATGCAACCCAATGTACTACAACAACTGGCCATGGATTGGGCCTTTGGTGCACGCCGCAGGGCACCCCCTTGGAGAATATGGGGAAAAGAGAGGGGAGATGGGAAGAGAGGAAGAGGAAAGCGCCGGCCGTTGACATGTGGGGTCTGTTGTTGGCTCCGCCAGGTTAAACATAGTCAATTATCCATGTCAACTACAATCTAGTACAATACTACCCTAGAACCTCAATTACACTAGTTTTACAAGTTGAGGAGCACGTTATAACTGATATTATCGTTCAAGAACACCATTCAAACTTAACGTCACGAGGAACCAAAAAAATGAACTTAGAAAAAAAAAGAACACAAGGCCCAAATATTTTCCTCGTAGGCCGAAAAATCTAGCAACCAAGGCCCAAATATATTCCTTCATGGGCCAAAAAATATAGGCCCAGCATCCACTGGCCACAGCCCAACCAGGCAGGTTGACCCGTACACACATGACGTCCACCAACACCAAAGCCGCCGCTTGTTTTCTCGCCCTCCTCCTCTCGTCTTCTCCTCCACCTTGCTTGTACCCGCATCCACCTCCTCACCCTTTTTTCTCTCTCATCAATCTCTCTCTCTCTCTCTCTCTCTCTCTCTCCACATCCATCCAACCCTACCCACACCCACGCGACCAAACCCTCGGCGCGGCGGCGGCGGCGAGGAGGAGGCGTAGCAGCAGCCGCGTTGGCAAGCACCAGGTGCGGGTGGATCGGATCCGGGGGGCGGAGCGGAGGTGTGGTGGTGGGGGTAGCTATGGCGTACGTGGACCACGCCTTCTCCATCTCCGACGAGGACGACCTCGTCGGCGGCGCCGTGGGGGGCCCCCGCGGCGCGCCAGTCAAGGAGATCGCCTTCGCGGCCGCGCTCCTCGCGTTCGGGGCGCTCGGGGCCATCGGGGGCGTCCTCATGGCCGCCAACAACGTCGGCGGCGACCGCGCGCACGGTGAGCGCCCTCCTCTTAATTCGCGCATCTAGGGCCTGGGCTTCCATACAATTTACCCCCAATTGATGCTGTGGTAGTAGAGAGATCTTGCGGGATTCTAGCTTGGGGGTTGTGTGGTTTGGCTTCAGTGCATTGGGGTTGTGAGGATGAAATTAAGGGGGTTTATTGAATTGTTTGACTGCGCAATCATCCATTTTGGTAATTTCCCAGAGGAAATTTATTAGTAGTAATTTACTTCTGGTATGCTCATTTGATTTTGATTTGGTCAATCACTTGCCCTTTACTACTGCTGGGTGGCAATTGGGGAAAATAACATACTTTATGTATATGAATTGCAATTTGGTGACAGTTCGTAGGATCAGAAGAGGAGGGGCTTAGATTTCGACTGGAACATACATTTATTTTAATGCTACTTGTTTGTTGTCAATAGCATTCATTCATGTATCAAGTTTTTGTAATATACTGGCATTTTATATCCAAAAGCTCCAGATAGCAATCACTGGAAGCAACAGAGCTTGACTGCTGGAGTAATGTTTAAGATTCGAATGGGTTCTCTAGTTTGACAACTTTATAGGCTAAAAAACTTTTAAAATTTTTATGTGGGTGGGCACAAAGTGATTCAGTCATCAAGTTTTATGTTTGGTAACATAACATTTGTTTAGCATACAATAGGTAGGGTTCCCCTTGCATAGAAGATAGAACCTTTGCTGTTGAAACTTTATTCTTTCTTTACCTGAAGCCATTGCCCTTTTGTTGGAACAGGAATCTTCTTCATGATTCTGGGTATTGTGATGTTCATCCCTGGGTTCTACTACACAAGAATTGCCTACTATGCTTACAAAGGGTACAAGGGCTTCTCGTTTTCAAACATCCCGCCGATCTAAAGAAAGAGGTGTATCATAAGCCGATTTGGTTCATCTCATCACGTCCAATGGCGAACACCATTTCTCATTTTCATCTTGTCGATTTCTTCTTCTGCCCCCCTATGTAGGATGAACTTCTAGACATGTACATATAAAATGCTACTCCCATAATGTATCATTATGGTGTGGTGAGCTGAAAAGTTGTCAATTGTGTGATTATGTTGGGTTACTATGACACATGTCTGATAAGAACTTTATAATGTTGTGTTGCTCTCATGCTGTCTGCTGTTTGTGTTAAGATAACTGAAGTTACCGCACTGTCATGACAGTTTGGTCCCCTTATCAGATAAAAACACCATTGTGTGAATAAACGTTCCGTTAGCTTTGGTGTTTCGCTCATTTTACTGTTGATAGATTTACATTCAGTTGTTTTGCATCTGTCAAGTAGGGTTTCCCAAACCGCCAGGCCGAGTTACCACGCCCCGGCGGTAAGCACGGTTACCACGCGGTAACCGTGCAAAACTTATCATAAATTCAAATTATTTTATAAATTTATTTGAATTTACAGAGGTTACCGCGGTATTTATATTACCATACCCTGCGGTAAACCCGGTAACCGCGCCCGCGGTATTTATATTACCATACCCTGCGGTAAATCCGGTAACCGCGCCGTAAGGTAAACCCTGTGTCAACTGCTGTTCTGGAATTGTGGTCTGTTGTGCCTGATGTGTTTTACTGAGAAAAGTTGTGCACCTTCTCGTCTTTGGAATTCAGTGGTCTCTTCTCTTGCATCTAGATGTTGTTTGACTGAGAAAAGTTGCGCACCGTCTCCTCTTCGGAATTCAGTGGATTCTTCTTCTCTTGTGTCGATCTCTGATAATCTCAAATCCACAAATGAAACCGTAGAATGATCCGACAAATGTTCACACACAAAAGTGCCAGGGAACCTCAAATCCACAAACAATGGCAGGTGAAAGACAATCTATACAATGCCTTGCGTTGGTTACTACTATTACGAATGAAAATAGGGTTAACGCTTACAGATTTCAAGTCCAACTTTAATAACTGTTCAATGGGAGAATAAAAACTGTTTCATTTGCTTGACGAAATATGGAGCCGTGTACAGTACTCGTCCATCCGATCAACAAGAAACATTTTTAAGATGGGCAAATTTTATATAGAGTACCCATTGTCCATTAGAGTTTTACAGAAAGTATCCGCCTTAGTCCCAATTCAGTTGCATCAAGTTTTTACGTTCCGCAGTGACTGAGCAAAAACAAGCAATCGATTGAAACAGCAAACACCAAAGCGAGCGAATTAATGAAAAACCGGACAGATCTATGGGAAACAATATAATATTTCCGCTTGAAATTTGGATGGATCTAGAAAGGAAACACCCAATCGTGTTAGCGGCCCGCGTCTCTCTCGGCACTTCTGCAAAGGGTGGCTCGCCCATGGAATAGATCGGCAGAGCACCCGTTCGTCTGAGAGCCGTCCCAACATAAAAAAAAACCGCAAGAAAAAGCAAAAACTACAGCAAAGAAGGTGATGTTCTTGATTGGGGGTAGAGATTTGGGTTTGTGGCCAGGTATTGTGGCTTGGAACTAAAGAAGATGGATCTCCAAACAATCTTCTCCTGGCTTAGGCATCGATCTGGGCTCCAAGCGGCAGTCAGGGCACCATTGAATCGGCGCCTGCTGTTGACTCATAATATAGAGCCTATTATTCTCACCCCCAAATCATTTGCATCCAAACACGATCCAAAACAATAGCAAGCGATGTGATGAAATCACCAAACAAAACAAAACGGGAGCAAATCAAATCGTTCAACGAGGGAAAAGAAAAACAAGAGAGGAAAACACGGAAGCAATTGCCACTCGGAAAGGAAATCAAGAAGGAAAACCAAGCGACCGAAATCTGAATGCGCTTGTGCTGCGGCGGCGGCGGCGAGAGACAAGTGGGACTGATGGGTTTAGGGTTCTGAAGCGCCCCGTGTTTTATAGACGCCTTCCTCGATGTCCAGCCTATAAGAGTATGACACGTGTCCCGCGCAAATCTGTCTCTTCCTGGGCCGAGGCCCAAGCCCAACAACAAATTGGTTGGATACTGGTTAGAAATGGAATTGTACATCCAGAATAGACCTAAGAAAACTTTGAAGGAACAAGTACACTTGACTCCCTTAAATAGTGGTCGAATCTGAATCATATCTCTCAACCACAATAACAGATATTTCGACCCCTAAACTATTAAAGCCGGTGCAATTTGACTGCCTCGGTGGTTTTGGAGGGCGGTTTCGCTAATGTGGCGCATACGAGGCAGCATTGACTCGGTCTTCGTTTCACGTGGAGCTGACGTGGCGCTTACGTGTATAAAAATCTAAAAATACAAGCGGGACCTATTTATCATACACACAAATATAATGTGGACCCATATGTCAGTCCTCCTCTTCTTCCTCCTCCCCCTCTCTCTCTCCCTCTCATCTCTCTCTCTCCTCCCCTTGGGAAGAATGCGGCGAGCAGGCCGGGATGGCGCAGGAGCGTGCGGAGGAGGAGGAGGATGGACTGGTCGAACCTTGGCGAGGAGGGGCCGGCCGGTCTCATCGCCGAGTGCGTGGCGGGCTTCCTTCCCCGGCGGCAGCAGCGGTGGAGCGTGCGGAGGAGGATAAACAGGTCAAATTGTTTCCTTCCCCAGCGGCAGCGCAAAGCAGCGACGCGGTTTGCCGCCCGCCCGCAGCCGCCGCCCGCCGGCCCTCGCCCGAGATGCCGTGGGCGCCGCGCTTTGCACGCGGCGTTCTTGGCGTGCGGGCTTAGGCCACCACCGCTCCGGCCGTTGCCCGCATGTCGCTGTCGCAGCGCCCGCCTGCCGCCGCCCCGCCCAAGATGCCGTGGGCGCCGAGCTCGCAAGCGGCATTCTTGGCGTGCGGGCTTAGGCCGCCGCCGCCCACCGCAAACACCGCTTCGGCCCTTGCCCGCGTCGCCGTCGCAGCGCCCGCCTGCCGCCGCCCCGCCCGCCGATCCGCCGCCCGCCGTCCCCCGCCCGAGATGCCGTGGGCGCCGAGCTCGCCGGCGTTGTTCTCGGTGTGCGGGCTTAGGCCGCCGCAGTCGCCGCTCCGGCCCTTGCTCGGACGTCGCCGTCGCAACGCCCACCCGTCTCATCGCCGAGGCTCCGATCCAGAGAAATGAGGGGGAGAGAGAGGGGAGGAAGAATAAAGGAAAGGGGACTGACATGTGGGCCCCACGTGTCGGTGGGGCCCACATTATATTTTGTGTGTATGACAAATGGGTCCCGCTCGTACTTATTTAATTTTTGTACACGTAAGCGTCATGTCAGCTACACGTGGAACGAAGACTGAGTCAATATCGCTACGTATACGTCACGTCAGCGAAACCGTCCTCCAAAACCGCCGAAAGAGTCAATTTGCACCAGCTTTAGTAGTTTGGGGGTTGAAATTTCTAGTATTATGGTTTAGGAGTATGATTTAGATTCAACCACTAGTTAAGGGAGACAGAGTGAACTTATTCCTTATTTGTATATACTATTTATGTTTATTTATTATTTTTGTATAAAAACGTAGTATACGTGATCATCACTTTTCACGTACGCGTAAAAATCGTTATCCCATCCGAATACGATTTACTAGCATTATATAACGGTATATCTCGAGGTATAAATACTCTCTACAGGGGCGTATATATACGTACACATACGTACGCGCGTCGATCACCGCCATGGCTAAGAAGAAGGACAGCGACGACGTCGCCGCGGTGTACACCTCCGTCATGGACCACGTCATCGGCGAGGTCCACGGCGACCTCGTCGCCCAGGGCGTCGGCGATGGCGTCGTGCTGGGCGTCCTCGCGGCGGTCCGCGCTCGCTCGGAGGCCAAGCTGGCGCGGCGGCGCGGCGCCGCCGTCCCGGAACGCGCCGCCGGACCACAAGCCGGCGGCCGGCGGCGGCTACTGTTGCAATGCGCCTAGCAGTGGCCCGCATCACCACGATGCCGTCGTTAAGGAAGAGGAGGAGGTAGCCGCAGCCGTCGACGACGACGGCGCTTTCTTCCCGGCGCCGGCGGCGACGCCGATCCTGCCCGCCGCGGCGGCGCCGGCGCCGGAGACGGCGAACGACGGCGCCGCTTCTCGGGCGGTGGTCACGCGTGATCTTCTTGGCACGCTTGGCGCGAAACGCAAGAGGGATACGTGTAACTAACAACGTGCATGGAACTGCTCGAATTTGTGATAAATTTGTAGCACTAGCAGTTTGTGATCTACTCCTGCGTTTCGGATTACAAGTTGTTTTTGATTTTTGGTTAAAGTCAAATTGTTTCAAGTTTGACAAGTTTGTAGGAAAAGATAGTTTTTATCCCAAGACAAATATATTATGAAAACATATTCGATTATTGATTTAATAAAACTAATTTAATGTTGTAAATAAATAATATTATATTTATCTGTAAACAAACATAAAGTTGTTTGGCTTTCACTAAAGTTAAAACGACTTATAATCTGAAACGGATAAAGTACTACCAATGTTGTGTATGGAGAATTACTCACCGCAGTGCTATAAGATAGGTGGAGGAAGAAATTATTCGTAATTTGATAGGATTGGGAAGAAAAAAGAATCATCGGATTTGCTCTTCAGTCGGAATATTCGAAGCCGTTACGATATTGAAATTAGAGAAAATTAAGAAATTATTCGTAATTTGATAGGATTGGGAAGAAAAAAAAATCATCGGATTTGCTCTTCAGTCGGAATATTCGAAGCCGTTACGATATTGAAATTAGAGAAAATTTGGGAAGTAGAAGAGGTTTTGCAGTTAGGGGAGCGAGGAGAGATCTGTACTGTACGGTTGAATTTTAGGTCTGATGCATGGTCAGCAAATGACCGAATTCATTCTTCTAATGACTTCTATACGTGATCAACAATTGAGCATCAATGATCTCTTTCTTCACCTGCTTGGCAGATTACTTTTCAGTTACTCCCTCCGTTTCAGATCATAATACGTTTTGATTTTGGTTAAAGTTAAACTACTCTAAATTTGACTAACTCTGTAGAAAAAAGTAGTAATATTTACAACACCAGCATAGTTTCATTAAATCTATAATTGAATAAATTTTTATAATATATTTGTCTTGGGTTAAAAATATTACTACTTTTTCTATAAAATTAGTCAAATTTAAAGTAGTTTGACTTTGACCAAAGTTAAAACGCCTTGTAACCTGAAACGGAGGGAGTACATAATTTACACTTTGGAGTTAATTTTGTACCACATGAGAGTTATTTTACAGATTTACAGACATTGTTTGGTGATATTGCTTCCTGAGTCAGATTGCTTGCTGAACAACTAGTGGTAGTGGGCCTAGCTAGCTAGTATGCTATTCACATCCTATCTCAATTGTGTACAATTGAGCTAAAAAAAATTGTTGTGTATACGAAAAATTCGTAGCTGGGCCCATCCAATGGAATCTGTCTAAGCTAAGGCCCATCCAATGGAATTTGTCTAGGGAAGGAAAAAGTATACTTTGACTCCCTCAACTATGGCCCGAGTATGATTCATATCCTCCAACCACAAAACCGGATATATCGACTCCTCCATCTATCAAAACCGGTACAAACAATGTCCCTCAGTGGTTTTGGAGGTGGTTTTGGCTGACGTGGCGCCTACGTGGCGGTTTTGACCGAGTCTTTGTCCTATGTGGCGCTTACGTGGCATTAGAATAAAAACAAAAAAAATGTGGGACCCACACGCCATTCACACACACAAAAGTATTATGGGACCCACATGTCATCATCCCTCTCCTTCCCTTCTTCCTCCCCCTCTCTCTCCCTTATACTTCTCGGGAGCGACGGCGGGCCGGCGGCTGTGGCGGTGGGGACGAGGCGGAGGGGAGTGGTGGCGGCGGTGACAAGTGGCGGCGATTGTTGCGGGGTCGAGATGGAGGTCGGGGAGCGGCGGTGATTGTGGCGGTGGGGACGAGGCGGTGTGGAGCAGCGGTGGGGAGCGGCGGCGGCGACGGTTGGAGGAGGAGAAGACGGAAGAGGTGATTTGCGGGGAGGATGCGCGGCGGAGGAGAGCGGAGGAGAAGGAGCACAGCGTCCTTCAGGGAGGAGCTCGTGCTTGCGCCACCACCGGTCCACCGCCGTGCTCGTGCTCATGTTTGCGCCACCGCCGCCGCTCCACTTCCCTTCGCCTCGTCCCCACCACCACCGTTCCCCATCGCCGCAGCCGCCGCTGCTCCTCACCGCTGCTGTTCGTGCCGCCCCCGCTGCCGCGCTAGCCAGCCGTTGTCCCCACCGCCACTCCCTACCGCCTCGTCCTGACCGCGGCCACCGCTCCCGCCGCCGCGCTAGCCAGCCGCCGTCCCTACTGCCACCGGCACCACCGCCGCCGCCGCCGCCGCTCCCCTCCGCCTCGTCCCCATCGGCCACTGCCACAGCTGCCGCTCCTGAGTGAGAGAGAGATAAGGGAGGGAGAGAGAGATAAGGAAGAGAGAGGAAGGATGACATGTGGGTCCCACATGGTTAGTGGGTCCAACTTTTTGTGTGAATGGCATATGGGTCCCACATATTTTTTATTTTTGTTTTATTCTAATGCCACGTAAGCGCCACGTAGGACAAAGACTCGGTGAAGACTGCCACGTGGGCGCCATGTCAGCCAAAACCACCTCCAAAACCACCGAGGGACATTGTTTGCACTGGTTTTGATAGTTGAAGGAGTTGATATACCCGGTTTTGTGGTTAGAGGTCATCAATCATACTCGGGCGATAGTTAAGGGAGTTAAAGTATACTTTTTCCTCTAGGGAAAAATTCCTGAACTTGGCCCACTTCAGTTGTTCAGTTCTTCAGGATAATAATGAGCTATGGTCCGGTGAACTTATCATACAACTTCTGTAAAAGGTGTAGAATTTCAGTTAGCAATTTGTACATTGCAACTCTTTTTGTTCAGATGACTGATCTACCTTCACAGTATTTTTTTTTCATACGATTACTTTTGCCTACTTAGATTTTATGAACCTCCATTTTAGTGGGCAGTTAAATAAATCAATCTCGTACCGGATGCGACACATCTTGTACGATTATGTCCAGATTCATTGTATCAGGATGTGCCACATCTTATAAGATATTGGTTTATTTTGGAACGGATGAAGTACTCCATAATAAATGCTATAGTATACTCTAGGATACAAAGTAAATATCCAATAATTATCTGGTCCTAGAAAGTCAAGTAGCCGAAAGGAGAGTAGGTTCTCCTCTGTTTTATGCCTGCCTTTTTCCTCCTTTTGTTCTCACCTTTTACACCCCCTTTTCCATTGTTTAGCTTGACTAGAATCTTTCTACTAGCTACATAGACTGCTATACTCCTGAATTATCAGAAGTGCTTTTCGGGTGGTCTCTACTAGGAGTACAGACGGACATACGGTGATGAAAATTTCCGGTGATCGAGTATCATTTATATAACTGGTCGTACCGTTTTCGACCGAATTTTATTGTAGTCCTATTAAATTTTGATTTTTAAGTTTCTATTAGAATCATATTAATATCGCCGCTAAATAAATAAATTGATAAATATGAAAAAAAATCACTAGATATGAGTATATGACATCGTTTATGACCATTTTCATTCCCGGTCAGATAATGATAATATAATTAGGAGAGTGTGATCGTTTCTCTTGGTGGTACGATAATGAATCAATGGATCGAATTCTCGTTAATCATTGACCCGTTTTGGTAGTCTGACGTGTTAGGTTAGGATAGTGACGTCAGTAGCAGGCCCATGACGGGACGAATCGTTGAAATCATCATGACAACTTGGTGGTGATGCTAAGCATTCCCTCTGATCCTTGTGGCTAAAGTTGATCTCGTCTGTTTTTGTTTGTCCATCCTGTTTAAATGCACTTAGCTTAGTTCGGTATACCCAACTTCCCATGATGCACCGAAAGATCTCTTTGAATGAACCCAGCAATTAACGCCGGCATACTATGATGCTATTAGGGATGAAAACGGATAAGATACAGGTATACTATATCTTAAACCATATTCCCTTCGTCCCAAAAAAAAGAATCTAGAACTGGATGTGACATATTCTAGTAAAACGAATCTAGACAGATGTATGTCCAGATTCGTTGTACTAGGATGTGTCACATTCAGTACTAGGTTGGTTTTTTATGGGACGGCTAAGTATATTTTTAGCGGAATGGTGTGGACTCGATTTAGAAAGAGATTAAATCTATCGGATGTTACATTATTACAATCAATATAACATTGAGTTAGCAATAGGACAACAATAAAATGATCAATAAATGACCTATCGTAATAATTATATACTTAAGTGCTAAATAATATGTATACAATTATACATATATAAAAATACAGCTATGCGAGTGTGAAATGAGATTATGAAAGCCCCAAACTAAAAAATTAATCTAGGTTAATTGATGAATCAGATCATTGGATAGTCTGGCTCATGTCACATGCAATGGATAGAGTGATTACATAGATTGATAATTCTGGATTATTCAACAAACGGCTTATCGATAATCTGATAGATATATCGGATAATTCACATCCGTTGAATTTTAGAGATACCATGTCTACATCCAAATCCGCATTATACTATCTGTATTTGCATCTATATCCGTTAGATTTATTAAAACCCGTACCAATACGAAAGTCCTAAGGGGTGATCGATCGCTCCAAGCGATCGGTCCCCCTCCCCACATCGATCACCCTCTCTTCCATGTGGTTTCCTTTTTCGGCACCGCATTGCTTCCCTATTTTAGTAAATTTATACACCTAAAATTTGTACACCTAAAGTTTACACATCTAAAGTTTATGCTCCTAAAGTTTAGAGACCCAAAGTTTACGAGTCAAGTTTATATATCCGATTCAAATTTGAATTTAAATTCAAATATTTTTATATATAGTATTTCTATACATCTAAAGTTTATACACCTAAAGTTTATAGACCCAAAGTTTATAAGTTAAAAGTTTACATACCCGATTCAAATTTAAATTTAAATTCAAATATTAGTTTATAGACCTAAAGTTTATAAGTTAAAAGTTTATGTACCCGTTTTAAATTTGAATTTAAATTCAAATATTTTTTATATATAGTATTTCTATACATAATTTTTTCTAACTTTGTTTTTTTTATATTTTTTTAAAAAATATATGGTGTAGTAGGAAGAGAAGAAGGGGAGGAGGAAGGGAGAGAGAGCGTATAGAGGATCGATCGCCCATTAACCACACCCGTACCAATATCCTTTGTTTCGGATGGATTCAAAGTGGATGGGATCCGCTTTCACCACTAGATGCTATCGTATTTACGTATTATTCGACAATAATTGATCTGTTAAGGTCAAACTAAACTAATCTGTCAGAGAGTAAACCAAAATTAACCTGAGCTCCATGAAAGAGAGAGCTTCCTTTCACCCTCGTGGCAGTAATAATCAACATAATGATAGATCTTAATTGACATAGCCAATATTGTTTTGTTTGCTTCCCAGGACATGTACACGAGATATATAGAAGTGATAAGTACTGTCATTAATTAACTATTGCATTCCCCAATCACCATTATATTGACCTAATGCGCTTTCAACAAGTATATATCCTGTCATGGCGGCTGGCTAATTGACGTGGGGCCATTTGATTTGAAGGCCTCAGGTTTGAAGGATAAGGATTGCTCTTAACTTGTCCCGGCCCCTTCCAAGTGATGCTCTCACTAAAAGCATGGGTTTTATGTGCTTCAAGCTTCCTCTTTTTTTTTTTTTTTGAAGGGCAAGATTGTGACTTGGCATGGATGTCATTGTCGAATCATGGTTTTATTAGGTTTTTGACGCTTTGGTTTGTTGAAAAATTGCCAGGTGCTTGACGGCTAAGGCAATGAAATTCGGTGTCTCCTAGCTCATGTCATGTTCCTTTGCTTGATACTTCTTTTTCTCTCTTTTGTTTTCCCCTGCGAGGATAGCTCTTCTTCTTCTTCTCGTGGAGCTTGATTGATATCAAGCGATAGATCATTTCTTTTATGATACTTTTACAGTATGTTGTTACAACCTAATTTTATTTATGATAGGTTTGTTACATTCAAAATTAGAATCATGTTTCGACATATTCGAGTTACAGAGAGATCAATGGGCTATGTTTTGGTATATCCTTTTGTCTCACAAATTCATATCAATCCTCAGCACAGAAATATCTAAACCACCTTTGAGCAACACACTTTTTTCTAGCGACTTTGTTCAAAAGATTTGAAAAGGAAGTGCCTTTCGTGAAGGCATGCAGCACAACAAGCACAGGACATTTTAGGTGCAATGCTGGATATACATAACGGCATCCAAAGCTGCAATCTCTTCCTTTTCGTGTGCCCAAACAACTCTCCCCAGGGACAAAAAGCCAAAACGCCAAATGAAAAACGAATCCAGGAGCCCACCCCACGAGAGCTCCACGTCAGCGCTGGCCCCACACACCCTCCCAATCCAGCCCAGCCGAGACCCACGTCATCATGGGCCCCACACAACCCCTCCCCTGCACTGAATGCCTCGCAGCGTGCAGAACACTTCACTACTCGCGTTCCATAAAAAAATAATGTACTCCTGTACAACCAAACTAAAAAGTTTCAATTCATAGTAACAGTATGTGTCATATCCGATATTAGTTTAATTTTTTATGAGACGGAGAAAATACTATACATGGCTGTTCCTTTGTTTACTTTCTTAACTCTATCTTTCTTTTTTTACATGTTTTTTAAATCACTAAACATACTTACTAAATACTCCCTCAGTTTCACAATGTAAGTTATTCTAGTATTTCTCACATTTATATTGCTAGATTCATTAACATCAATATGAATGTGAGAAATACTAGAATGACATATATTGTGAAACAGATGGAGTAGTACATTTTATAAAAATTTTCTATATAAAAGTTACTTTAAAAATCATATTATTTTTTTTAATTTTTTAATACTACTCCATCCGTCCCGGTTTAGTTGTCGCTGGGGTGTAGAGTCATTGTCCCAGAAAGAAGGTCGTTTAGGCGTAGGGCAGCTAGCAGGGTAGCAACTAGCATGACTACTTCTACTTTCTCTGTTTCACAATATAATTCATTTTAACATTTTTTACATTTATATTGATGGTAATGAATCTAATGAAATGGAGGGAGTATTAATTTTCTTCCCCATGCTTGTTGTAGATATATCGGAACGACAGGCGCAGTACTAGTTTTGTGTTAATTTTTAAGCATTGAAATGATTAATGTAGGGGCACGTTGGTCATTTTTCCAACACCATATTTTGTCATCTCCTTCCTAGAACGATAGTAAACTGGGACAGAGCGAATAATACTTAATTAATTATATGCTAATGAATAATACTTTGATAGGCATATTTCAATCAACAACCTATCATCTTAATGATTTTCTCGAATTTAATGTGTGACTCTCCATTCTTCCACACATGATTGGCTATATGGGCATTGGAAAATATAAATATTAATGAATCACTTATTTACGAGGAATTATTAGTAACATGTTTAAATAGATGATAAATAGATGATAAGTAGAATTACTAGTGTTAAGATGAAATATGATTATCAAAAAATAGATAGAGGGATTACCTTTTTAGGAAGATGAATTTCCAAACTCCAACTCTCGAAGGCAGCCTGTACTCACAAGTCACAAGTACAAAATTCCCCTGCTATTCTGCTCGATTTTTTCTCCTCTCCTTTCTCGCAAAACGCCTTTTCTTCTCTCTCTTTCCCCCCTCGCCGCTCGCCACTCACCCACTCCCTCTCTCTCTCTACCTTTTCACGCCCGTTGCTCACTCCCACGCTCCTCCTCCTCGCATTCTCTTCTCTCACTTCGCCGCCACTCTCACTCTCCTCTCTCTCTCTCTCTCCTCTGGAGACTGCAGTTTTACAGCTAGATTCTACTAGAAGCCCACCAAAAGCACAAGCCTCTGCTGCGGCGGCGGCGTGCTCCGGGAAGCGAGCCCCGTGGTGGTGGCGGCGGCGGTGCGGAACACGGCACGGCATCTCTCTCGCGCGCGAGCGAGCGAACGCTAGATCTGCGAACGCGGGCTTCTTCCGCGATCGCTTCGGGTTGATCTGGCTGATGCTGCTGCGGCGGAGGCCGCGCTGATTAATTGCTGGAGGAGAGAGAGTTTGCGTCGATGCGGATGGTGGCGGGCGGGAGGTGCTGCTTCCGGAGAGGGGCTCCCGCGGCGGTGCTCGTGGTGGTGCTGCTGGTGCTGATCGCCGCGGCGGCATTGCCCCGGCGGGCGCTCGCGGCCACCGTCGCCGCCGATGGTAAGTGCTCCGCGCTTGCGCTTCGTGCTTGGATGCGCTGCTTTGCTCGTACGTGTTGCACTAGCTTTTGGTTGGTGGCCGTTGGCCGTTGCACTGTTTGCGGAGGCGATGATTCGAGCTAAGTACTGTTCGGGATGATGAACATGGGATTTGTCGGTGGAAGCGAGGTCAAGGTGGGGATTGATTTCGATGCAGTGCTGTACTGTGCACTAGAGATTGGGCGGGTGGTGAGAAATGTGTGGGGGTTTAGGTTGGGTCGATCGATTCAATTTTACTGTGCGGATTGGCAGGGGATATCTTGCTGTACTTCTGGACTTGATGCGGCGGTTGAATTTTCGTGTGCTTTTGCTTGTGGAAGCAAATGAAGTGGTTAAATGCTGCAATCGAGCTGCTATTTTCGGTGTGAAGGGATGTTTTAGGATTGTTATATGAACTGTGCTCTTTGGATTAGTAATCGTCATTGTTGACGGCA
Organism: Oryza meridionalis; assembly: GCA_000338895.3. Classification (NCBI taxonomy): domain Eukaryota; kingdom Viridiplantae; phylum Streptophyta; class Magnoliopsida; order Poales; family Poaceae; genus Oryza; species Oryza meridionalis. The sequence goes on along the minus strand of CM002525.2, from coordinate 4,231,117 downwards.
GTGGTTGATGGATAAAGTGATGGATGATTTAGTTAGGCTAGTTGTGGTAGAATGAGAAAAGACTAAGTATGGTCTTATTATTACTCTCGCTTACATGCATCTTTAATTAAAAAGTTCCTTTCATACTGTTTGCATAAAAAGGGGTCTTAGTTGTAAAAAGTCGGCTGAAGGTGATATGATGACTAATTTCCACGCTCACCCTTGGTTTTTGGTGAAATGCTGGGTTCTGTTTTACCTGAATTGACTGGCCCATTTGGACACTCTGCACTCTACTTACTATGTAGGTTCATTTCATTAAGTACCTTAAAATGGTGTTGATTTGGTGTGAATCCATGTCAGGGATAATTATGTTTGTTGCTAATGACTGTTTTTGCTTGATTTATGGGCAGTTGCTGCTATAAATGGACTGTATGTTGCACTTGGATCACCGGCTCTTCCTAAATGGACTGCGAATGGTGGTGACCCCTGCGGTGATGGTTGGCAGGGCGTTGTATGTATTGGCTCAAATATAGATTCAATGTACGTCCATTGTACATTTGCATTTCCTTTATCTGGTCGAGTGTTTATATTTTGTGCTTTTATCAACTCATTATTTGTAGAATTTTCAATGCTGCAAATTTGGAAGGACAGTTAGGCAGCCTGGGGAACTTCACTTCAATAACCACTATGTAAGAGTATTACTGTTAATTTTATTCTCTTTGCCCATGATTGATCCTTGATCGTCATGTCATCTAATTATGCATGCATAGTAATTAATAGATCAATAGGAAATTCGAAGTCTGTACTTATATATTGGCAGAAGTTATGTTGTTTTCGTATGTATCCTGGTCAGGTTTTGTGACTATTTACTTTTCTTTCATTGTAGAAATCTTAGCAACAACAATATTGGTGGAACTATACCAGAAGATCTACCTGTTACACTGCAGCATTTGTATGTGCTATTCTTCCTCTTCTGCAATTTTTTTAGCTCTTGTGATTGAGTGATGAGATGCCTTATGTTCCTTGCTGGTGCAGTTTTATGTCTGATAACCAGCTCACTGGAAGCATTCCGACGTCACTATCAAAGCTTCAGAGTTTAACAGACATGTATGACTATTGTCCTACTTCCGTTCTCCAGAGAGGCTGCTGTACTGTTTTTTTCTGATCTGTCTTTTTGTAGGTCTCTAAATGATAATCATCTCGACGGGAAACTGCCAGATGCTTTTGGTTCCCTTACTGGCCTTGTAAATTTGTAAGATACCTCATTTTCCTCTCCTTTTCATTTTGCTTATTCTTACTCTTCATGTGCACTTGCTCATGCACCTGAGAGTATATCATATCTTCATTTTCCCCAAGCCGAAAGTGTTGGCGGGTAAGTGGTGAACTGTTAACTTGTTCATAACATCTAGCATTTGACCACAGTGATATTTCATCCAATAACTTCAGTGGTTCATTACCACCTTCTCTGGGAAGCCTGTCATCATTGACTACATTGTAAGTCTACAATTATTTTCTTATATAGTTTTTTCCCTATCTTTTTACTTCTTTTCATGCCTTGTTATTTCACAGGCACATGCAAGACAACCAACTATCCGGAACCCTTGATGTCTTGCAGGATCTCCCCCTCAAAGATTTGTATTCCCACACTCTCTATTCTGTCTTATATTACTGATTCACTTATATTAGTGCACCATTATGTATAAATTGGACTATCAGCAATTGTATTCTCAGTTATGTGTTGATTTATAAAATTGATCTTCTTAACAGACATTTTCTTCCGGTCTACTTTAGAGATGTAATAGTATAAATTATGATTATCCTGCACTTTGTCATTATTTTGAAGTAACATGCAACAATATGTTAGCAGACACAAAGTTCTCTATTATTCAACAGTCACATTGAATTTGATAAGGTTGTAGAAACTTGACATCCTTTCACAAAGTACATGGCAGTCGTACATTTGTTTGAAGAAGTATAATGTACCATGTAGTCATGACCAGAACCGGGACTTTTAGGTTTTAACAAAGCTGTACTAGTTAGAAAAAAGAACAGGTTCTGTAAGTGATTTAGCTTTTATCTTATCATAGACATTCACAAGTCAAACAGTAATTTAAATCCAATTTGTTATGTATGTCTAATCCAGATCATCCTTTTTCTTAGAATGCTGTTATGCATACAAATATGAAATATCTACACTTGTTTCTGATAATATATTTACCTGAAACAGAAATATAGAGAATAATTTGTTTTCTGGACCGGTTCCTCCAAAGTTGCTGAATGTGCCAAACTTCAAGTGAGAATCCTTTTTCTTACATATTTCAAATTTATTGATGCAATTCACATAGTACTTGGTATTCCTACATAAATATTCTCTCTACTATATACTTTTGCCATATGTAATTATATGTAAGGTAACTTATTGAGTAATTCATTGTTTTTGCCTACAGAAAGGATGGGAACCCATTTAATACCAGCATAGCTCCTTCTGCATCGCCCTCTTCAACACCTACAGGCTCTACACCAACACAAACACCATCGTCACCTTCATCTTCTGGAACTCCTTCGCCATCTAGTTCGCCCTCTAATTCTTCTGGTGGATCTACTGCTCGAGACAGCAGCTCTCCATCATCTAGGAAACATAAGTCTTCAACCCTCAGGATTGTTGGATATGTTCTTCTAGCTATTGTCCTGTTTATAGTTACGGTGCTGCTGGTAATATTTTGCCTGTCCAAGTACCAAGAGAGACAGTCAAGACGTGATTACACAACAAGTCAGGTGGGGAGGGTTCATCAGAGGGTTGAAGAGCCGAAAGTTAAGCAAGCTTCAGTGCAGTCAAGGAATGATGCCAAAAAAGGTCAACAATTAGTTTATATATTCTGTAATATATTTCTGATTATATTTTATTTGTTTTATATCACAGCATATGATGTTCTATTAACAGGATCAACAGAGGTTCCTGAACGGAGGCAGGTTCGTGAAATAAATTTGGCAGTACCAGGTATAGATGCTTGTAAATCTGATCTATCAGGTCTTTTAGTACTGTACTACTATTCACATTTTTAAGTTCAGATGTATAAAATAACTATTCAATTGCTGGCAGCTGCTCTCGAGAAGCCTCCTGAAAAGAGAAAAGAACATGTAATTAACTTGCAGCGATCAGAAACAGAAATTTTTGCTTCTACACCTCCGCCGCCGCCGCCTCCACCACCACCACCACCACCTCCTCCTCCGACACCACCACCGCCACCGCCGCGGCCGCCGCCGCCACCACCACCACCTGTTGAAAAAGTGATTGTAAATCCCATTGTTAAGCCAGAGAAAAGAGTTAGCACTCCACCTAGGACAGGTCCCTCGACATCTGCAACATCCTTTTCTGTTGCATCACTTCAGCAATATACAAATAGTTTTGAAGAGGGAAATTTGATAAGAGAGAGTAGGTTGGGAAAAGTATATCTGGCAGAACTTCCTGAAGGCAGGGTATGTTTACAAAATACTGCTTCATTTAAATGGAATTTTATGATTATTGAAATGCTATACTAATCTTCCTTTATCCTATGCAGTTCTTGGAAGTTATGAAGATTGATAACGCCAATGATAGAATACCGGTAGATGAATTTCTAGAACTGGTCGCAAGTGTATCAGATATTAGGCACCCCAACATCCTTGAGCTTGTTGGATACTGTGCAGAATATGGTCAGAGGTTACTTGTTTATAATCATTTCAGTAGAAAAACACTGCATGATGTACTACATGAAGGGGAGGAATTGGATGGTGCACTATCATGGAATGCTCGCCTCCAAGTTGCTCTTGGTGCAGCAAAGGCCCTAGAGTAAGTTACCAAGCTGTATCGCGGTTCAATATAATTACCATGAACTTGTGCTTATTTAATTTAGTTTTTCATGGGGTAGCTTTTGTACTTATACTCTTCTTTCAGCTATCTACATGAGAGCTGTGAACCTCCAGTAGTGCACCAGAATTTTGAGCCAGCCAATGTGCTCCTTGGTAATGGATTCTCAGTACGTGTCGCTGAATGTGGACTGGCAGAATTGATGCTGTCAGGTTCTGTTACACAGGTAACATCTAGTGCTGTACACCAACCTTGTGGTTGTGATACTTCGGCTTTTCCGTCACCAGCAGTTCTGATACATTTCCTAACATTCCTCAAGTCCAATTAAGAAGAGTAAATTTCAGAAAACTACATATACTTTGATCAAACTATCACAAAACTATAGATTTAAGGCGGTGCATCACAAAACTACAGATTTAGGACCGAATTTATCAAAGAACTAGAGATTTAAGATGGAAGACCACCAAACTACATATTTAGTAATAAAATTATCACAAACTACATGTTTTGCAGCAAGTTAAGTACTACCTCCGTTTCAGGTTATAAGACTTTTTAGCATTACCCATATTCATATAGATGTTAATGAATCTAGGCACACATATATGTCTAGATTCATTAACATATATATGAATGTGGGCAATGTTAGAAAGTCTTATAATATGAAACGGAGGAAGTACAAAACTACAACATTTATAACTCTTAACATGATAGTAGTGGTAGGGATTTAAATTGTAAAATATGTAGTTTCGTGATAACTCTAGTATTAAAGCTGTAGTTTTGTGATATTTGGCCTTAAATCTGTAGTTTTGTGATAAACCATGTGTTAAATACTTAAATCTGTAGTTTTGTGATACAACACCTTAAATATGTAGTTTTGTGATAATTTAATTAAAGTACCTGACTACCTGTAGTGTTGTGAATATTACTCTTTATAATTTGACTGCATACGAGTAACAATCCAGTATTCAAGTACCTAAGCAGCTCTCAGGGCATGACAGCTACTAGGTCTAGTGCTACAACTTCCTTCCAAACTAGAGCAGCCTTACCCACATATTTACTATCGCAGGAAAGACTATTGAAAGAAGGGGGTTAAAATTTTACTTATCTTAAGTTTTAGATTAATTATGTTGGGCCTTCCAGCTACCAGCCTACCATGCACATCCACCACGGCAATAGAACTCGCCTCAGGCCTGAAATTGTTGGTTGTTCCTTCGATTTGTTCATAAGGTGTTGTCTTTTGGTTAGGATTATTTTCAGTTAAGAAGCTTTTAGCTGATGTTTTTAGGAGCTGGTTCATTTAAGGGCTTTAACAAATATCAGTTAAGCAATCAAAGAAACAAGCAAGTTCGTTCACATCTCTGGTCTGGTTGCCCCATTGCATCTCCTAATGAAGCCATTGCTGCAAGGATGTCCTCTCTGTGGTTTTAACTTAGAATGGTGTTCTTTTATTCCAGTTGTCAGGTCGCATGAGGGCACTGCTGAATTATGAAGCTCCTGAAATCCATGAAGCTGGGACTTTTACCTACCGAAGTGATGTTTACAGTTTTGGCGTGGTAATGCTAGAACTTCTCACTGGCCGTAAACCATATGACAGGTCAGTGATTCACCATAATATGCATTTCTTAATTTTAGTTTCATAATTGTGTTAGATCAATGGTCTCCAAATGTTGTCTGAACTTTCTAGTTTGCTTGCTTATTTTCCGTTACAATATGCAGTTCTCGTCCTCGTGCTGAACAACATCTTGTTAGATGGGCTGATTCTCAATTTCATGACATTGAGTCCATATCAAAGATGGTTGATCCTTCTATTCAAGGAGAGTGTACTGAGAAAGTACTGTCACGTTTTGCAGACATCATCAGCCGTTGTATTCGGGTAATCAAATACTTCCATTATCTTTTGAGTTAAACTGTAGTTTCTAGTTTCTAGCATAATATAAGATAGTACATGTGTCACTTCCTTAAGCATATCTATCAGGATTTTATGCCAGAATTTTCTATAGAGAGCTGTTGAATTAGGCTAAAAGCATCAACTATCTAAATTTCGTATTAGCCCATTGCATAATTTTACTTCATTAATGCATTCTGCAATTTTATATCCAAGTTATTATATCACAAATTAATTTGTTTAGTCATTTTGATACTTAAATCACATTCAGGTAATATACTTGATTATCTCTTCACTATGCTTTGCTCTGCTTGTGTTGTTTTTTTTTCTGAGAACAGCCATATGAGATGGATTTAAAAATCATGTGATTGATGAATGATCTGAAATTTCTTATGCAGCCGGAACCAGAATTCAGACCATCAATGTCAGAGATTGTCCAAGACCTAGCTAGAATTATAAGTGTTACCAGTGAGGAATCAGAGTAACGAAGAGATCAAGGTGGGGCCGTACATCTAGGAAGCCAGCTCGCGCAGCTATAAAAAATATTCAGAGGAAACACAATCATTTCTGTGGAGCATCCTTTCAGTATTTATAATGGACAGCATTGTCCTTTAGTGTACATGTTGATTCTGGAGCCGCATTTACCTGTTGAAAGGTGGTAGTGGTACAGCCAGGGGAACATGGGCCTTCTCATTGTGGGCCAAGTAGATTCCTGTACTTCCTAGACATTATCAAATTGCATGTATATCTTATAATCCATTCTAATTCTGATTATTTTATTACATTAAAATTAGCGATGTTCATATGGTGTTCACATGATGTGCATATCTAATTGCTGTAATTCTCTCGAAGCTCGTTCAGAAATCATTTATTTTGTTTGATTAACTCCATGTGTTTTTTGTGATTTTAGAAAGTATACTGGTGTAGAGGTGTTGTTCAGAGGCGGATGAACCCTCTCGACATTCATATGCTTTCTTCTGTGAAACTGGACATGCACATTCTCCTGCAGGGAAAAAGATCATGCACATTCTCGTCCTGCAGGGAAAAAGATCTCATTTAGGTATGTATCATGTGCTCGATTTACTCCTATTTCCTATTGTCTTTCCTTTATATGATATTACTATATAGTATTTGAATGGATTATGGGTTTATGGTTTTGGTTACCCTTGAGTGGTGAGTACTAGTAATAGAGACAAACTGGTGGAAATATATTGCTTAAAAGATACTCCCTCCATCCCATTTTAAGTGTAGCCATGATTTTCCGTGCCCAATTTTAATTGTCCGTCTTATTTGAAATTTTTTTGAAAAATTTAAAAATATAAGTCACGCATAAAGTACTATTCATGTTTTATTATCTCATAACAATAAAAATACTAAAAAGTTCAAATAAGACGGACGATCAAAGTTGGACACGGAAACTTATGGTTGCACTTAAAATGATACGGAGGGAGTAGATGGTAAACAACAGCTGATTACTACCTTGTCTGTTCTGTGACTGGCAGTCTGTAGTAACATTAAGTTTGCTTTTGTAGTGTTAGATTAACACTCTATGCGGAATAATTTGGTTATACAAGAGAAACAGTACTGTAGGATGTTTTGCATGCTGAAATTTGCTCTTCTTTCAAAGCTAGTACTGATAGCTCCAACCATCTACTATTTCACTTGCTTTCGTATGTGCTTGAGTTAGAAACGTTCTGTATCCTTTTCACCTTTTGGAACAGAGAAAACTTTACTGGGTCAACACTGGAAGCATAGATCCCACCTGTTATTTTGGATAACTTCTTGCCGACTAAAAAAGATTATTTGCCTTTTTTTTCTAGAGTATAACATGATCATCTGCTTTGATTGGAGTAATGCGCTCCTATACTTTGTTGCTTTCACCTACTTTTCTGGGATGCATACTGTTTTGAAGGGGGAAAAAATCTACTAGATAAGTAGATGCACTCATCAAATCATTAAAACCTCTACTTATTTAGAACCATAGGAATTGCAATTTGCAGAACTCCCCATTTAGGACAGTGACACGTACACAGGTGCCCGGCCACAAGAAGGTTAGTTGCCTTGCACAGGCACATTGAGCTAGGGACCCTGCACCTGGTTTCAGAAAGCAGTTTTGCCGTGCCATATTGCCATGTGGGTGGGATATCATGAGGCTGGCAAGAGTTGCCGTAGCAGGGGGCTCTCTCCTCTGCCAAGTGCCTTAGCCCCTCTCGCTTTCTCCCCCACAAATGTCGCTCGGATAAACGAGTGTCTATTACCATTGCCAAGGCCACAATCCTGTAGTGGTCCATCTGTGTAAGGATGGTTATATAGGTTAGCTGGTCCACATCAATGGATCAACCGCACTGTCCTGTGGTTGCCGTTGATATGATCCATGGTACATTAAACTTTTATTTTCATCGATGAGTTTTATTTTCTTTCAGCTGTGAAGACTCCATAGTTTATATAGTTATTACCAACTATCAGTGAGATCAACTGCACTGCTGACTGATAAATGCAGATCAGATGTGCAGGTTTCATGAATGGTTTCGGGTCTCCCCGGTTTTTCTCAACTGGAACAGAATTAGAATTGTAGTGGTTCATATTAGCTCTCATCTCACTGTCACACTCATGCATATCTTTGCCTTGCCAATTGCAGTTGGTTGCTGAATAGTGGGATCTTTACTGATCCTGCAGAATCATGGCGGGCAGATCATGCGTGACATCGCAGGAAGCAACTCCCAAGTTTATAACGGGTTGAATTTGAACCAAACGTGTACTCTCTTTTGGCCTGAAGGTTCCATTCATGATCGGAAGCTACATGGAAGTAACCGAATGAGTACTATGCGAGTGAGCTTCAAGTCGCAGCGGCACAAGTGGCGCATCCCTGGTTTTGCCATGCTACAGACACGCGTGCGGTTTTCTCATCGCACGCGTGACTTCATCGTGCATGAATCTCTTCGAAACTTGTCGTTGTTGGCTCGGCTTGTTGCTGGAGGAAAGTGACCCGATGCATCGAACCGGAGGAAGGATGGATGGATGGAGGAATCAGGAATGGATTCATCTCCCGTTTTTGTGGCTGGTCTCGGCTTTCCGGGTCGTGTGGGCCCGTCCTATCAGAACAGCCGGGCTTGGCGTTTTGCAGAGCTTCCTCTTACGTTTTTGACCGCTGAGACGTCTTCGTTTTGACTGCCGGGTGCCGGGCCGGCACGTTAGAAATACGTTGGGTGGCATGTATTCATCGCAATTCGCAAAGGTGAAAGAATAAAGGCCGTGTTTAAATCTAAAGTTTTTTTTTAAACTTTTAACTTTTTTATCACATTAAAATTTTTCTACACACATAAACTTTCAACTTTTCCGTCACATCGTTTCAATTTCAACCAAACTTTTAATTTTAACGTGAACTAAATACAGTCTAAAGAAGCATGCCAATTCGTAAAATTTTAACAGCAAAATGGGCGGTTATTGAAGCGAACAATGAAAACTTCAAGGGAATTCGGAGGAGCATGATGCCTACCGGAAAATCTTGAGAAAAATTCACATCCAGATCCAGTGAGAGCGGATGCTTCCTTGTGGTGTTCCTTCTAGAGAAAATTCCGCGTGCACCAATCGAAGCCTTAAAGAAACCACCAACATGTGAACCATACGCCTATCTGATGTGTTTATGATCGACCGAAAGACCGAAGATGGGGTTTTCTCAAGCGATTAATACCAAAAGTTTACATCAATTCATGTAGGTAGTTGCTGATGAAATCATTATCAGGCCTATGGCACCACGATTAAATTGCCAAGAGCTTGGTGGTGGAGAAGCTAAGCACGGTTGTCCGATCCAGCTTACGGAAGTGAACCTTTTTGGGTCGGATCCAAGTTCTAGCCAAGGTGTTTTCCAAAACAAAAAAAAAAAAAAGAACTGTACACAAAAAAATCGAGAACCTTTTTGGTTTGAGCAGTTGTTTATAAACTGTAGTAAATTCTAAATTGTACTAGAACTTACTTTTATAATTGTTTGTTTTCTTCATTTAGCTTTGGCACTCGGATCGCGAGTACAAGAGTAAGCAATTGCAACATAAATTTTTTTTGGGCAATTGCAAATTTACCATTAGTTTGAATCGTTATTATAAGAATGTCACTAGAAAATTACAAAAATACCACCAGAACTATCATTCAAGTGGCATACTAGCATATTTCAAATTAAAAAAACCAACAGCAAATTTGCAAATCCTACATAAGTCAAAACAAACTTAGGGTGATAGGAGTGAAGGTATTGCACTTGTTGGCCTCGGTTGCCACCTAGGCCTAAGCCCATTTAAGGATACACACTCCACAATGCAGGCTTAAGCCCCTTTAAGGATACACACTCCACAATGCAGGTTTTTTGTAGTGGGTCCCACCAATAACTCCTCTCCCACTTTTCATCCCCCTCTCTCCTCTCTATCTTTCTCCATCGGCGGAGGAAGCTGAGGTGCTGGGCGAAGAAAGCGAGGTGTCGAGCGAAGACAGTGTCGGGCGGAGCGACTAGATCTAGCCAGGCATAGAAGAAGGGAATAATGTGCTTGGGGGCGGATTTGGCGACCGTGCCGAGCAGAGCGATGACGGCGCCGGGTGGAGCACCACCTCTCCTTGTCGGGGTGGCCGCCGCGGGAGATGATGGTGCTGCTATGCTCGCCGGATCCGACTTGGGGCTCATTGGATCTGGCCTCGGATAGCGTCGGCCGCTGGATCCGACGCCACCTCACCCTCTTTTCTCTCGACGCGACGTTTGGCACCTCCTCAAGGGACGACGAGGACAAGAATGGCAGTGATGCTACTCAACCCCCCCCCCCCCCCATCCCTTCTCTTCCATGCCCGCAGTGTCACCCTCTTTCCTTGGCTGTCAAACCCATCGGCGTGAAGCACGGGTATGATAACGAGGGCCTCTCCTCCGGCCAGTCCTCTCTATCCCTTCCCTGGTGACATGGGACAGGAGAGTGTGAGCCTAGACTTGTAAATTATGACGAGGAACATGTAGCTTAATTTGGCTCCCGGTTCTTTGCGGGGGCAACAAAATAAGCCAGCTAACGTGGAGCCGAATATCTGAGATAGTGGGTTCGTGCTGAATAATAATTCCGTGCACTGTGAAAGCCTTCGTAACGAGGGAGTAAAGAAAAACGCTAATTCCTTTCAGAAGAAGCGATCATCATAGCTCCAGCGTGATGACAGAAACAGAATTCGCCAAAAATGATAGAAGTATCCGCTGAATGGTGGTGGGAGGTTGGGAGCAGGTGCACATGCATCGCAGCCTCTCTTATCTCGGTCCCAAGAAACACGTACAGTACCCACCACCACACCGCCTTCCTGAACGGGACATGTGTACGGCCAGGGGCAGGTGGCCTACTCCCTCCGTCTAAAAATAAGACAAACCTTAGTTTCCGTGTTCAACGTTTGATCGTCCGTATTATTTAAAAAAATTATGAAAAAAATTAAAAAGATAAATTACGTATAAAATATTAATCATGTTTTATCATCTAACAACAATAAAAATACTAATTATAAAAAAATTTCATATAAAACAAACAGTCAAATATTGGCACGAAAATCTAGGGTTTGTTTTTTTTTTTTAAAGGAGGGAGGGATTACTCGGCTAGGCATAGGATGGGGACTCCGATCCGACGCGCCCGCAGGCCGTGGAACGTGGCGACAGCAAAAGCCCGGCCTCCACCTGGCGAACCGCATCCATCCATCTGCTTCGTCTCGCCCTCGTCGGATCAATCGACTGACTCATATGCAAGGCTGCACGTACTCCCTCCGTTAAAAAAAAAATTAACCCTCCTAAAACAATGTATTTACACACTCTGATTTTTTTAACGAAGAAAGTACGTATATACTGCGATGGATGGATGGACGGATCGGGGTTGGTTTACCTGATGCTCGATCAGGTAGGGAGCCAGATACTCATTCTGTCGCTAAAAAACCAAACATAATACCGAATATAATACAATATAGTAACGCTAAACCAATAATATTGAATATAACACATTATAGTATTATCGATATTATCCAGATTTATAATACTAAAATATGTTATATTCAGTATTAGATTAGTTTTTTATACAGCCCTGTTGCTGCGTTCGGCACAGTGAGTGTGTGCGAGCGGTTGCGGCCGTCCATACACAGTCGACCGAACCGACCGGGGACGTGCGCGTTTTTTTTTTCCTTTTTTTTCTTTTTCTGTTGTTGGATGAGATAGCTGCACGTACGCAGCAGCAGCAGCTACTACCGTGGAATCGTGGAAGCGATCGGAGCCAGGGTTAAAAACGACTAACCAAAATCGGACTTTCTTCTTACTAGTATTAGCAAATGGGATTTTAATAACAAAAAGAGGCAACAAACTAATTTATGTCTGGTACGGTGACAATCATCCATCAAGTTACTCCTACTATACTTTTTACATGCTCCTTCCATCCCAAAACTTAGGAGTGGATGAGAGATATTATAATATTATAAATCTAGAAGGGTTTTTTTTTTCTAAAAAAAAAGTTTGATTGAATTATATATTTTCAGAAATTATACATAAATCCACATATCAGGATCTACACAGTTACATTAATAACATTTTGATTAATCGTTCTATACAAATCCTAGAGTAAATATCATGTTTTTAGACCACTAATCTGCTACCTAGAGCTTAAACAAGGCCTAGTATTACCTCACCTAGGCATATGTTTTAACTTGATCAAGATACATAGCTTACCTCGATTTTCATTGCATGCTTTTTAAATTATTAAACATTAAATTCTGTAGAAAACTTTATATATATAAAAATATGAATTTAAGTTGTTTTAAAACAAAAGATAAAATTATTTGTTAAGAGTATAATAATTAAAACTCAATTAATTATATATGCTAATGATTTTTTTCGTGTTTTATCTTTTATGTTTAGTGAGTACTCCCTCCGTAAAAAAACAACCTAGTATTTGATGGGATGTTTTCTAGTCCAATAAGTCTGTTTAGATTCGTTGGACTATAAGAGCAAGTATAATAGTAGGTTATAAGCCGGCTAAATGCTGAGATAGATGAGAGAAGAGAAGAGAGAGAGAGGAGAAACGGACTGTAAACTAACAACCGGCTTAAACACAAGAACCAAGAAACTCTATGAGAGAGATAAGTGGGTCATATATTAATTGTAAAGAGCTAACTATTTATATGAGTAGGCTAAGAGAAGGTTATAAAGAATCTTATAGTTAATAGGTCGGTTATATTATTAGCCTTGTTCTAAATCATCACATTTAATACATTAGTTTTTTATGGGACGTAGGGCGAGGGAGTAGAAACGAAAGCCAAAGCCACCTGGGTCCTGGGAGGCGTTGTTGCGTATATGGACCGCAAAGAAAGGAACCACGTCAGCTGGTCTAGTGGTCTCCCTGTCCTCCAAAAACCAAACCCTATGATCAGGCGACACGCCATGATATATTGATACGATCCAGCTCCCAGACGTTACTAGCTCGTCGACGACGTCGTCTCTGCAGATGTACGTGTCTAACTAAACACACACACACAAATTACGCTTTATTAGCGTATTAAAGCCTCTGATTAACGGTGATTAATTAGCTCAGGATTGTAGTCCACACAAGCTCATCTCTCACGATCATGACCCCACACCATGGGAATCTTTTAACGGGCGACGATCGGAGCCACGAGCGCTCCGGTGCCTAACTCCCTAAAATCATTTTCTAATTAATCGCATGGTCTCCATCGGCCATCGCATGCTGTCACCTCTCCTACCCTCACAAATATAAAAATGCCAACAAAAGGTTGATCAGATTCTTTTTTTTTTCTTTTTATCCCATGCCATGACCATGAATAACATAACTGTAGATAAGATTTCTTACTGTAGCACGCGAAAAAAATCATATAATACCTCTATCCCAAATTAACTATATTTATAGTATTTAGAATCTGTCCTAAAATAATTATCGCTGCGGAGTATTAATTGTACTTAGCAATCACTTCTCATTCAAATTTTCTTCATATTCTACCCTCAATTACTTTCCTACTCTCAGTTATACGTAATACATCATTTAATGAGGACACCATAGTTTTTTTTTCTCAAACATTAATATATGCTAAACAATTTAGAATTATAATTATTATGGGACATAGGTGATACTATATCCGTACTATATATCAACCATGCTATTTATTTAGGACTAGCTTGTGCCCTACAAATTCTTTGTTAGCACTAGTGCTTTTTAATAGTGTTTCTAGATAATTGATTGGTGCCCATTTTTACTAACACCATCTGTTAGGTAGTAGCAAATTTGTCCTACCAAATTTGATGGTGCCAAAAGTTGATAGTGTCAAAAGTTGCTTAAAATTTGACACTATCAATATTTTGGTATCGCACTAAACCAAACTGGCTCTGATTTGTTGTGTAACTATGCTATTGAGATTGTTGTTCAAATTATTTTATATTGTGTAAGAAAGATTGATCTTGACAAAAGAAGGATGGTCAGATCAATCAGGTGTGTCATCCTTGAAAAAATGTATATATAAATCAGGTGCATCATATGCTGATATGCATGTGGACCTGCATCACCAGAAAAGGAAATGCACCATTATCCGAACTAATCATCTAATCAAGATTTGGTCCATACATACAGAGCATGATGAAAAGAGAAGCTAGCTAATAGACAGATCAAATAGATCGATTTGACACTGGATAACATTTTCATAAGCAATAATTCAGTGGACATTCCATCACTCATGGCCCCATACAAACTAGAGATAGAGTGAACAGGAAAACAACATTATTCATACTAATTATGTCTATCTCCCTGTCTCCCAATCCAAAAGCTCAAATTGGAGATTAATTAGAAAATTCCAAACCGAAAGAAACCAAGCAACAAGCTTAGGTAGAAGCTTTTCCTTCAGGAGAGGTGAAAGAATATTTCTCTTTTGACCCCAAAAAAAGTAGAAAAAAAATCTGTCCTCTCTCTTCGAAGGCGACGAGGTTTTTGTGGACAAGGATCACTCTACGACTCCCCAACCAATGGCTCAGGTTTGTCCATAATTTCATTAAGCACACAAGCTAATTAACTAAGCATTATTTACCTGTCATTTAACGGTGGCCACTAGCTCGTCAGAAGAACAGATAATATATTTCGGGCATCACTCCAACATGGTATTTTTTTTTTAGATATAATCACTCCAACATGGTATAGAATAATACTCCTAGTGTCATGTGAAAAGTACACCTGAATGATGGCTTATTCACAAGTGGTAATTGTTTTTTTGTTAATTGGGATGGTTGGCGACGAGATTGATCGGAATGGAAGGGGATTGGGTGGATATGTTAGAGAAATTTGTCATGTGTGTCATATTTTGTTAGATAGACACAAGGTTCAGTTTGATCTAGGGAAATTATGAGAAACACCCGGGGTTTTCTGGCTAGCTTCATAAGGTGGTGGACTAAACGATCTTGGTTCGAAGTCTTCACCGCTTCTAATTATTTGATATTAGGTCTTTTTCTAATATTTATGTTTTTTTTATCTAGGGAAATTATCAGATCATGTTGCCCGGGAGTATATATTTTAGGTGTTAAAAGTTACGTCAGTTAGATGAGGGATTAACTCTTGCGCCGACTGCACATTGATCAGCTTCCGTACCACAATTGTTCTGCGTATAATAGAAGATACTTAGCCACGTCTTTTTCTTATAATTATACTTATTAGCTAAAATTTAAATTTTAAACCTTAAATTTAGAGTTATTTTTAGGTTTTTCTTCATCGTAATTTAATTTTTAACCTTTGCTTTTAATCATTAAAAACACATATATAAAAAATTTATTCACAAATTATTTTTTCATTTGTAAATAAGTCGTTTTGCTTTTTTCCTCTAATATGCCAAATGATGGGGCTTTTAAATTTAGAACAATTTGTAGGGCATCATATTACTTGTGCTAATTGCAGCTGTTTTCCTTGTTGAGATAATGAGTTAAAACCCGATCTCTACATTGTAAATGGATTACACGGCCAAAAGTTTATACAAGAGTACTTAGGAGTTAAAGACTCAACCCCTTACACGAAGAACATGTCTCAAACAAAAGTTAACCAACCAAAAAAAAATACAAAGTTAAGTTTCTAATCTCGTTGAAGAAACACTTTTTCTTTAACACAATGCCATCCTCCAATTTAAGCAACATAGACCAAAACTGCGCCCAATGAATCTCCCTAAAAGTTACCTATATATTTTTTAAAATAAAATAAAGTTTTAACACACCATTAAAAACCACATCGTTCCTGTTTGACCATATCGCTAGCCAACACTTGATATTTTACCTTAGGTTGAACACCATTATCCTTCCCTTGGCCAACACGGCTCCGAGAGTAAGCTACGTAGAAGTTAGAATGTTACAATGTGATTATAATATTATAGTTATAGCTCAATTAAATATAGTTATACTCTAAGTTATATATGAAAAATAATTCAATAAAAAAATTGTGACTTCGGCTGAGTTTAGGTCCAAACTTTTTCTTCAAACTTCCAACTTTTCCATCACATCAAAACTTTCATACATACACAAACTTCCAACTTTTCCATCACATCGTTCCAATTTCAACCAAACTTTAAATTTTAGCGCGAACTGAGCGTGTGTTTGGTTCTGGGACTAGGTGGGATGGGATAAAACCATCCCTGATTTTAGGATTGGAATGATTCCATCCGGGCGTTTGGTTTGTAGAATAGGACGATCCCAATTTTTTGTTTGGTTGAAGGGACAAGGGAGGGATGGGGTGAACGTCGTTTGCAACCACCGACAACGCCGTTTGCAACAACCATGGCCAACGCCGCCTCTGCCCTCACCTCCGGACGTGGTCGCCGCTGGCCTCCTTGATGGCGTTGATGGTGTCGGCCTCCTTGAGGAGCGCGACGACGACAGACGGGATGACCCAACCGAGCGCTGGCGGCGATGGTGTCGGCCTTCGCACAGAGTAGCCGCGGCTCGGCGACGACGACGGCGGCGAGGTCCGGTGGAGAGGGAGAGGCCGATGGAGAGGAGGGCGAGCACGGCTACCATCGCGATCAGGCGGCGGAGAAGCGCGACGACGCACGGTCGGCCCGCCGCCGAGTTCCCCGCCTCCGGATCTGTCGCCGCAACCCTCCCCATCGCTGGATCTGCTGCCGCCCTCCCTACCAATGGATCTGCCACCGCTGAGCCCCCCGCCGCTGCCGTCGCCCGAACCGTCTACCGCCGCCGTTGCTGTGCCCCCCGCCGTCGCCCTCCCCACCACTGGATCCGCCGCCACCGAGCCCCCCTCTACCGCCATCGTCGCCGAGCCCGAGGACGAGTGCGAGCAGGGCGGCGAGCGTGCGATGGTGTTCGCTCGTTCACGCCGTTCGCTCGTCCCAGGTGGGACGAGTTCGTCCGCCAGTTTTGGGCGGATAGGTTCGTCCCGGATCTGAGAGGAATATTCCTCTGTAGGGACCAACCTATCCCATTCACCCCTGAACCAAACACTCCTAAAAATGGATTCATCCCATCCCATCCCATCCTATCTCAGCAACCAAACACTTCCTAAACACACCCGAATCTTTAAAAAAAGAACTTCGTAAAAAAAATACCATGTTGGAGTGGAGTATTTAGTAGTACAAACGAGTGGGAAAAGGTGAAAGTAAAATCCTACTAGTCGATGGGGGCGAGGAGAGGAGAGCGAGGCACAGCCACCACCAAAGCCGGTGGCCGCGGGTCCTCTTTAAATACAGGCCACACTCCCCTCGCATTCTCGACTCATTCCAATCCACATCGTCTCGCTCTCGCTTCGCTCCCAACCAAACCTCCCCCCTCGCCGTCCGCTCGCCCGCGCGCGCGCGCCCGCGGTTTCCCCCGCTCGCCGCCGGTTTCCCCGAAGCGCGCCGCGCCCGCCGGTCGCCATCGCCATCTCGCCCTCGCGCGGAGACTGGTCTCCCTGTTTTGCTCTGCAGTATAAAGCCACGCAAACCCCCGCCAGGTGTTCGACCGAGTGACACAAGAGTCCAGCCTCTTGCAAACTGTAATGGAGGTCGGCAACGGCAAGTGCGGCGGTGGTGGCGCCGGGTGCGAGCTGTGCGGGGGCGTGGCCGCGGTGCACTGCGCCGCTGACTCCGCGTTTCTTTGCTTGTCGTGTGACGCCAAGGTGCACGGCGCCAACTTCCTCGCGTCCAGGCACCGCCGCCGCCGGCTCGGGGTTGAGGTGGTGGATGAGGAGGAGGAGGAGGATGACGCCCGGTCCACGGCGTCGAGCTCGTGCGTGTCGACGGCGGACTCCGCGTCGTCCACGGCGGCGGCGGCGGCGGAGAGCGAGGACGTCAGGAGGAGGGGGCGGCGCGGGCGGCGTGCTCCGCGCGCGGAGGCGGTTCTGGAGGGGTGGGCGAAGCGGATGGGGTTGTCGTCAGGCGCGGCGCGCAGGCGCGCCGCCGCGGCCGGGGCGGCGCTCCGTGCGGTGGGCCGTGGCGTCGCCGCCTCCCGCGTCCCGATCCGCGTCGCGATGGCCGCCGCGCTCTGGTCGGAGGTCGCCTCCTCGTCCAGCCGCCGCCGCCGCCGCCGCCGCCGCCCCGGCGCCGGGCAGGCCGCGCTGCTCCGGCGGCTGGAGGCCAGCGCGCACGTGCCGGCGAGGCTGCTCCTGACGGTGGCGTCGTGGATGGCGCGCGCGTCGAGGCCGGCCGCCGCCGAGGAGAGCTGGGCCGAGTGCTCCTGATCCGCCGCCGCCGCCGGCCACCGCACGACGAATCTTCCGGCCGCCGGAGATAGAAAGTACTAAAAATGCGAAACTTGTGGGCAATGGTTGTTTGTTTGCTTCCTCCCTAATTAAATTAAATTAATCTCAAATTCTTAATCACCATCAAGGACCCAAAAATCTTGTGGTTTAGGAAGGCCCCTCTTGTGGTTAAGATCAAATCACAAGTCTAAATCCAAATGGATGGGACTCTAATTTTTCTGTGTAGT
The DNA here is from genome assembly GCA_000338895.3 of Oryza meridionalis. NCBI lineage: Eukaryota > Viridiplantae > Streptophyta > Magnoliopsida > Poales > Poaceae > Oryza > Oryza meridionalis. The sequence goes on along the minus strand of CM002525.2, from coordinate 4,212,469 downwards.
ATTAGTATATACAATGATAGTACAATTTGATTTGTTATTAATTGGTTATTAATTAAAGGTGATTTGATCAACTAGACTTTATGTGGTCAAGAATGTCTCCCTGTATTGTATAGTACCAACTATCAACTCGATATTTTTCATGTCCAATCTTTGCTAGTCCTGTCTTGTGTTTGGTGTTAGTTGGTATCTCAATGTACTGCCTTGTCGACGTTAATCTTTTGAAACCACTTGTATGGACAGTATTGTTAGCACTAACAACAGTGTGTACCCCCAGTTGTGTTAGCTTGAATGGAAAGAGCCAATGATGAAGGAATGCTGTCCTCATGTCTTGCCGATCGCTTTTGAACCGGTAGCATAGCACGTGCTACCTCCTACCACCAAAATTATACCCCCTCCGTCCAAACAAAACTCAACCTACTCTTCTAGATTAAGTTTTTTAGACCAAAGGAATACAGCTTAAGCCTTAAGGACTTATTCGGTTTGAGAGAATTTTGACCCATGAAAATAAAAGAAGTGGAGAAATAGTAATACACTAACCCATCGATCCATAGAAATTTTTCTAAGAGATTTGAATGAATGAAAACTTTTCTATTTTTTATCTTTACAACTTAAAAGAAAGAAAAAAATATTTTGATTTTCCTATACCTCATTCCTACGAATCGAATGGTACTCGTAGAAATTTAATTCTTAAATATTGAAATCCTTTACTATATCTTCAAACCGAATAAACCCTAATCCTGTGATCGTTCTGTCATATTGGAGAGAAATTTGTAACGCACGTGAAACAAGAAAGGTTACAAGCACATGATTAATTAAGCATTATTATTAGGGGCAAAATTTGCTATGGGACATATAAAAAACGCGTAATTAGCTAGGAGACATCGCTAGAACGCTTATTTGCTATAGGACACAAAAAAACTGGTAATTAGCTGCTTGACATCCGTGGGATTATTTTATTATATCAGGAGGAATTAGAGAGAGAAACACTTGTGTAAGTACGATTCTACCCTTCGAGCACCTGTGTAAGTACGATTTTTTTTCTTTTTCTCTATTGTTCTCTACTGCTTCCTTTGCTCTTGGCTTCTTCTGGCAACGATGGCAACTTCGGCTAGATGCGGCGGCGGCCAAGCGGCGCTGGGAAGCAACGACGGTGGTGCTGGCAGGGCACTCGTCGTTCACCCTCATACCCGAAATCCCTATCCAGCAACAGCACGCGTAGTAGCTTGTCGGCGGCCGGCGGCGCTTCATCTCTGGAAAACGGCGATGGCAAAATCTCCTCGAAGGGCTGGCATGCATGCATGTCTACAATGTTAGGTAGGTCCCTAGGAAGCTACTCATGCGAGGAATTGAACCTTGGCTCATCGAAGGCAAACGGAATCTGAGATGGAGACGGTGGTCGGAGCTGGGGAAGACAATGTCCGTTCTCCCTGCTCGAGGCTCGGTTCTTGGGGATTCTTGGGAGCTTTTGATGAGGATGCCGAGGAGAATATTCTGGCGCGACGACTGGGCTTGGTTTAGTCCAGAGTAGCCAGCGCAACGACAGAGAAGCGGCGGTGGCACTCGGTGCTCGCTCCGGAGTCGGCAATGACACGGCAGCGTTCCCGTCACTGCAATGGATGGAATAGTGTGGCGTCAAAAAGGAATATTCTCAGCATGGTGAAGGGAATATAGAACTGGAGAGAGTTGGCGATGGCGATGGCTTGTCGGCAATGGCGGCCTTCGTGTTCCACACTGCTGGCGACGATTTTGAGATGGGAGAGAGCATCAGGGGCTCCTCTCCTCGGTTTCGTCGGTGTTGGAGTAAAGAGTGAGGGCGGGCGAATTTTTGACCCGAAATTGTCCCAAAATAATACGGTCGGGCGGGCGGGCGGGAAATACCCGCCCCGTTTTCACCCCTACCTGCGGATATAGGAGGAGTTCCGGATAAGGAAAGACAACCAGAGTTCTACATGGAAATGATAAGCACTACTCGGATTATATCCATATTGGTTTCCCTAGTTCTATTTGGACAAGGGGACACCTATGGGTATAAATACAAGGCCCACTAGAAGGAGAGGGGACAATCAACACCTACCATAGAAGAGACAATCAACATACATGGAACACAGAAGCCAACATACGCCAAGACAAGATGCCGGATATCGACTTCAGGGATAAGCACGGCTAGTCCCCTACGGTGTCTCCGGATACTGCCAGGAGAGAGGAAAGCGCTATCTCTGATCTCGCCGGGCACGAACTCGAGGAGGAAGACTACCCTGTTGTCGACTACGAGTCAGACCTTCAGACCGCCATGTCGACAACAGTTAGATAGGCTATCCCAAATATTGTACTAGTGTAATTATGGTGAATAAGAGCAATACCGGCTTCGGCCAACAGGATATAGGGTTATTAACTGACAATTCAGGGGCCCGAACCTGTATAAAAATCCTTGTCTCCATCTCTTTTACCTCAGTCTCGCGTATACCCTAGTACCAACGATCCCCATACTATGCAAATACCGGAATCGCGACATAAAACATCGACAGTTTCTCTCTTCTATTCCTCCAAAAATAATAAAATAAACCCACGGGTGTCCAGCAGCTAATTACCAGTTTTTTGCGGTGCCTTATAGCAAATATGCTTTCTTATGATGTCTTCTAGTTAATTACACGTTCTTTTTTTAATATCCTGTATCAAATTTTGCCATTAGGAGCAGAGAGAAAAAACAGGGCTCGTGGTGGCCTCTCGTAGCGATCGTACGCGAGACGGCGAGAGAGGCGGCTTCAACTGCGAACGCGCGTGAGTGAGCGACACGGCGACACGGCGTGGTCCGGCGCACGGTGAGCACGGCCACGCGGCCCACGCGCGTGAGGAGCGTCGCACCTGACCTCCTCCCTCCCTCCCGTCCCCGGCGACCTTCAAGTCCACCTACCTGCAACTTTCTAGTGCCATACTTTGTTCTTATTATGTATGGGAAAAAGGTTAACCTTAACAAGAGTTTTTTTTTCAAGCTTCTTGTCCACTTTAAAGATTGATAACTGAACATCTACTCTAGTAAAAAAAAAACCATGTAAAATTCTCATTTTATATTTTTTTTGGGGGGGCTGTAGTGAACAGTGTCCAATTATTATAGTAACACCCACTTTGTCACAGTTGATGACAAGGTTTACAAGATCAATGGTTAGAGAAAGTACAATAGCAGGCTATATGACAGCTATAACCACTTATCGAAAAAAAAGAGAAGAGAGGAGAAGAAAGCGGGCTATATATTTATAGCTAGCTGTAACACGGACTACAAGACGTTTTGTGTGTATGAGAGGTGTGACCGGATATTAATAGTGTAGTATATTTTTATAGGTAACTATTGTATGAATGGACTATTAGATTAGTTATAAATGATTTGAAGCTAACATTTAACTATACTATTAAACTTCTCTTACTGTTTATTGATCTATGAACATTGTTGTCCTTACTTTACAAGGGCTAACATGAGAATCTCCCGGTATCTTATAGCATGCAAATATGTCTAGAATAGTAATGTTTAGGCCCTTTTCAAAATGCATGAATTTTACTGTTTTAGAGTCTTTTTTTTAAAGGAATTCATTCCTACCTGTTAATCTTTCCACATAATTATAGCTTCGAATTTTACATAATTTTTAACCAATGGATATAGCCCGTTTTAAATAAAATAACTAAAAAAAGAAAAACACATGCCAACAACTGTAAATCTAGAGATTTCTTTTTCTAAAATCTAACTTTGTTGTGCTGTAACTAAGTATAAATGCTATGTAACTAAGTGTAAATTCTTTTTAGATAATGGATTATGTAACTAAGTGTAAATGTTAACTGAGTATAACTATAAATCAGATATACAAGAACATGAATATTGATGCAAGATCCTACAAACGAAAAAGTGGAAGATAGGAACCTAAAATCTACTGCAACTAAAATAGCAAAACCGTTCAACTTTTATGTAGGAACAAAAAGAAAAAAAATGTTACATATTCCGAGGGAGAAACTTACCAGTACTAAACGAAAAAGGCCATTAATCTGGCCCTAACTCCTAAGCCCGGCCCATCTATCCACTTCGGGCCTCCCTGCCATCATCCATCCACCCCGACCTCCGCCTCCGCCCGCCGCCGACGACTCTCCGACTCCCACTTCACCTCCAATCGAGCCCACTCGCCGCCGCCTCCGCCTCCGCCTCCGCCTCCGCCGCCTCCGCCGGCGGCGGCGTCTACCCCTGCTCTCCTCCCCCGCTCGCCGCCGACCGAATCCGCAAGCCGCGATGGATTCCCTTCTCGCCAACTACGCCTCTTCCGACGACGAGGCCGACGAAACCCTACCCACCCCTCCCGCCACCGCCGCGGCCCGACCGAAGCCGCCCTCCGGTGGCGGCATCTTCTCGTCGCTCCCGCAGCCCAAGTCGGCGCCCCTCTTCTCCTCCCTCCCGGCGCCCAAATCCGGGCCCGTCTTCTCCGCCATCCCGCCTCCCAAGTCCTCCTCCTCCTCCTCCTCCTCCGGGAACCCTAAGCGGGTCGTGCAGTTCCGCCCGCCGCCGATCCGCCAGCCCACGGGCGAGAGCTCCGACGAGGAGGACGACGACGCCGAGAAGCGCCGCCCTAGCGAGGCCGAGCCGCGCCCGCCCGTATCTGCGGGCTCGGGGCCTGTCTCTTCGTTCCTCCCGCCGCCCAAGCACTCCCTCGGGCTCGGTGGTGGCGGAGCCGCCAGGAGGTCGGCCATAGACACTGCTGCGCCGGAGAGGTCGAATGTTGTTGCCGCTGGTCCATCGTCCTCGGCCGTCAACGCAATTGCCCCCGAAAGGCCTGATACTAGCCCTGCCGATGATGAAGACGATGAATCGAATGGGAGCAGCGATGACGATGAGATGCCTGTGCCGGAGGAGCAGCAGGAGCAGCTCGCTGTTGATTCCCAAGCTGGACAGCAGCTGCAGAATCAGCAGCAAAGCTATGATGCTGGAGTTGGGAGCAGTAATGGACAGGAAGGCTACGCATGGGATCCAAATTACTATGCCAATTACGGTGCAAACTATGGCTGGGATCCGAGCGGCAATGCGAACTATGGAACTGAAGCGCAGTATGCGGCATATGGAGGAGAGCATGGTGGGGTGTATGGAAATACATACGGAGTAGAACATGGTGATGGATATGGGCATTCGACAGAAATGGCATATGGAGGGGGCTATGCTGGTGGGTACGAACATAATGCGGCTGCAGCGACAGCACCACCGATCCAGCAGCCAATACTGCCACCCGAAGTCGGTAGGATTGGAGGGAAGAGAGGCAGGAGTGATATGCCGGCAGAGATTTTAGAGGTGGACCAGGCAGAGCTGATGAAGAACCGACCGAGGGAAGATAAGTCCAAGCTCACTGGGATGGCCTTTGGCCCTAGTTACCAGGTACCGAGTCAGCTTGTTATGATTTCTACTTAGCTCGCAGCATTATTGTTATGTTCAATTATTTTTCTGGCAAGTATCACATGTAGTACATAGTAGGATGAGATTTCTAGAGTAGCTCACTCTCTTGCCAGTAACTGTAACCTTATATCCATCACTATGACTGGTTAGAGAACCCAACGCTGTAGTTATTCCTACAAATGGTCTGTTGCTACCAGATAATTGGCTTATTGGTTAGCGATACGGTAGTATTTATTTGACATGCTTGTGATCAGTTTAGAACGCTGCAAGCTCCCAAGCAAGTATTTATTGCAGGACATAGGCAGAATCATGATACAGTGGTTCTTTCTTATTGTAATTTTGCAGTTCATTAGGTCAGCGATATGGTTGATTACTGATAACCTCTGTAAGGACATTTATGTTGCTCATATTTCAGTTGCGTGGTTTACTGTACTGGTTCTCAGATCTTCTGTGGAGCAAGTTAAATAAAGTTTTGTGTTCTTGAATTCTTGTGAAAGGATATAAGCTAACGTTACATGTTACTTATGGTTCATACAGCGTTTCTGTTGGTGGGTACCTGGGTGGTGGCTTTATGCTATTTACATGTACTCTATAACATTTGATCCACTTTTATTTGGCCAGTGACTGTAGGCTAGATCTGGTTCTGTATAGAAGGTTTAAATTATAATGGGTGGAAAGGGTATGAGGTTAGCTTATGTACATATGGAACAGATATCACAGCTTCCCAGTGTGCGCTATAGGATTTCAGTTGGAAAGCAATAGGAGTGATGCTTTTTGCAGATCCAACATCCCTTATCAGTGACCAACAATCTTAGTTGTTAATTAAGATAACATGATTAAAGTTGCAATTGCCATGAGGTGCTTATATGTCATTGTGTCCACCATTAGTTCGAAAAGATCTAAATTGTGAGTGAGCATCATGAGCTCATAAGTGATAAGATATCATTTTTCGAAAACCAAACCATTTTTGCATCGCCAATTAAGCAAGGATCGTTCTAACCCAAGATTTCTGTCTTGAATGCAGCCCGCTCCTTCGGCAAAAGGAAAGCCGTCCAAGCTGCACAAAAGAAAGCACCAGATTGGTTCTCTATTCTATGACATGAAGCAAAAGGAGATGGAGCTTGCCGAGAGGCGTTCCAAGGGATTCCTCACAAAAGCGGAGACTCAAGCAAAATATGGATGGTGACTGGTGAGCATGGTAAGTCGGGCATAGGATGGAATTGAACAGTGTATTTTGGTTTTGTTGTCTAATTATTTTGTTGTAAATTGTTCTTGATAGTATAAACTGGAATTTAAAACTAGTTGTTGGAAGCAACCTTTTGCCCCATTCGATGGGGAACTACTCTTTGCTTTGCCAAGAGAGGCATTTCTTGCAGTAGTAACTAGAAATTCTGAGATAATTTGATCACTTGCGATGACAAATTGTGCCAATTGTGCGCTCATCTATGAGGCAACCAATTAGCCTGCCGACAAAAGGGGCAGGTCCAAGGCATGCAATGTTGCACTCATCTATGAAACAACCTGCGATCCATGCTAGAAGGACGAGAAGAGGTCTATGAAACAACCTGCAATCCATGCGAGAGAAGGACGAGGAGCCTCACATTGTGGGTTCGATTTAGGGAGAAAATGTTTGTGGTTTCGATTTAGGGAGGAATTGAGGGTTCGATTGCGTGACCACGAAAGGATATCGAAAGCTCGACGACGGCTGGTTCTACCTTAGACGGACGATATGGGCTCTGTTGGATTACATTGCTTTCAATTTGATCTTTCCGTTGGACAGGAATTCAGCAAATACCGCGGCCAAAACTTGAATTCTCGAAAAAAAAAAGGATTTTCGTTTCAAAAGATTAAAAATAAAGTAACCGCGATGGTTTCATCAGGTTGAGAACTTGATATGACGAGAATGAACCACAACCTTGCAGGATGACAGAATATCAGTGCATGTCAATCCATGGGCTGTAGCCTGTTAGAATAACAAAAGATCAGCCCGAAAACTCTGATTGGTACAATCTTTAGCGATGGATACACAAGCAAAAAAAAGACATGAGATGAAGTCTTGCAAGCTTAAGAAAAGGCCACAAAATCACCACGTGATTTATGACATACAAACTGCAGCAAAACAAAGCAGATGCAAAGGTTATGCCTATAAGATCAGAAAGGCGGGGAAATACATTAAACGACCGACAAAGCTGTCATTGGAGTATATAACGAAGCAGCTGTGCTCAAATTAACTGAAAAAGTTTTTAATCACAATGCATGCACTTCCAGTTTGAAGTTGCTTATGATAAGATGCATAGGAACGTAACAATAAACTGGAAAGTTTTTTGCTGCCTTTCCGTACAAAATAAACCATCAAACGAACATCATCACAACTCCAGGTAGCTCATCGGTGGAAGAACAGAAATTCTGTTAGATCGAATCAACCACAGACAAACCCCAAGTCCTGCAATACAGCATAGATAAAACAGGGCATGTAGTCAGCCTTCACATCAGTTGCAGCGGGGTTCGTATGACAACATTTAAATCATGAACATTCGAGTATGAGCTTGGAGTGGCTAGAGACATTGCATAATTAAAAGGTGCATTGCAGACCTTCCCTTGTGAACAACTGTACAACCATATAGCTCCTCTACAGTAGAGGCATACATTACTCCTAAATCACATTATATCAGCATGTTGGAAGTTCAGCAAAACATTATATCAGTTTGACTGTTTGAGTGCCTGTTTGTTCTTCTTAAAAGAACATCTACCAATCATTGATCTAACCAAGTAGCAATTGAACTATGCAACTTTGAAGAGGATTACATAAAATGCTGCAACTACGCTATTATATACTGTACCAAGGTTATTTCACAGTATACTAAGGTTAAGTCAGAAGATGCTCATTTCATATGGTGTGATAGCAATATGCATAATTTCAACTAATTTCATTTCAATTATACAAATCAGACATGAACAACGAGGCATATGCACTGATTCAAACAATAGCTGTGACTCTCCTCCTCACTACATTTACACTACAATAAACAGCAAAGATGCATCCATTCACACAGCAAATGCTTCAATCCATACACTACACTAAAGATTATCAATAAAGATGTTTCACCCTTTCAAGATAAGGAAACAAAGCAAAGCGTGAAATGCACAAAATTAGTAGATCTCTGCACGACTCGATATATATTTAAAGAAGTTGTAACTTGTTGCGGTGGAGAGGCCTGCTGATATCCAAGCAGTACTATGTCAAAGGATAAATGGATCACGACCACCAAACCAATTCAGTTGTACTAAAAACCTAATAATCAAAGTTACTCCTTAAATCTATCATTTACCTTTTCCTATAACCTATATTATCCTCACCGTGGTGGAAATGGAGCAGCATACGATCCAAAAAATTCCTAATCAAAGTTACTCCTTAAAAAACAAAAAATTCCTAATCATTTGTTTTTTCCTATGATCCACGAAACAAATTTAATTCTATGAAAAACTAATTAAACTTACTCCTTAAAAGCTAGTATCACTTTTTTCCCTATAATAATCCAGATCCCTCTCCCGCACCGTGGTTGAAATGCATTAAAAAAAAATCCCCAACCACTCGTGATAGATTTTAAGAATAGAAACATTTCCTCATATCTCCATAGCTAACATTTCCAATCTAACCATCCCAACGGCACCGAACGAAACAATCGGGGAAAATCCCAGATCAGATCAGGGGGGCAAGGAGACGGGGAAACCCTCACCTGACCTCGGATCTAGTGGTGGGCGGCGGCGGCGCCCTGCCTCTCGAGCTCCTCGAGGTGGGCGAGGTGGCGGCGCTCCTTGGGGAGGTTGATGAGGTAGGAGAAGGCCATGAGGCCGTAGATGACGTGGAAGAGCGGCTCCGGCGAGCTGGTCTCGATGTACTTGTCGATGTAGCGGTCCACGGCCTGGTCGCTGCTCTTCTTCACGTTCTCCCAGCTCAGCCGCGGCTTCAGGTACCCCGGCACCTCCCGCACCTTCATCCCCCGGATCTCGCTGATCAGGGCTCGCAGCGCCATGGATGGATCTCGACGATCTTCTTCTCCTTCCCCTTCCTCTTCCTCGCGTGCGGCTCGCGGCTAGGGTTTGGTGGATTCCGAGATGGGAGGAGGAGGAAGGCCTGAAGGGTGGGTGGGTGGTCAAGGAATGGATTTGTTCGCCGCGCTGTTGGGTTGGGCTGGGCTGGGCCGACCTGGGCTTGTGTGACAGACATGTGTAGAGGCACACTGTTTCGGAAAAGGAAAAGGTACACCGAAGGTCCCTCAACTTGTCATTGAGTTACAAAATCGTCCCTCGACCGTAAAACCGGATACAACGCATCCCTCAACTTACAAAACCAGTGCAAACTAGATCCTCGGTGGTTTTTGACTCCGATTTTGTCCAACGTGGCAGCTGACTCAGATGGTCAGTAGCATGTCTTCCTTCCTTCAGGCGAGGAATGCATTGACCTCAGGCAGTGCATCATCCTTCCCAGCCGCCTCACGCCCTCGCCAGATCTAGTTCGGTGCTCTCACTGTCACCACAAGCTCTGCCAGTCCTCGTCCCCGCATCGTCTTCGTGGCTACTGGCTACCGCCAGCATTGGCATCGAAGGTTCCTCATTGTCGAGGAAAGGGGGGACGAAGGATTCATCCTTGTCGAAGCTCTTGCTGTCGGCAAGGAGAGGAGTAGGGCGCGGGGACTAGGATTACGACGGCTGTGGGGTGGCTTCGCTGACGAAGATGAAACTAGCATGTGGCGAGAGATGGGAAAGAAAAAAGAGGGGAGGATGAAGGAAGAAGATGAAACTGATATATGGGTTTCACGTCTAGAGGTATTTTGGTTCGTATGATAACGGAAAATATAACGGTGATGGCATGATTTTAATTTTATGTGAATTCGAATAACATGAATACGACTAGATGAATTAAAATAAAATTTGCATGAATGGGCATATTTCCAATTAACCCTTAAATAAAATTGCAAACACGCGGATTGCGAGCGCGCGCACGAGCTAGGAAAGGGAGGGGGTGGGGAGCTTAGCTCGCGCGCGGCGCGGTGGATCGCATGCGCGGGCGGGCTAAAATTAGCGGGAGGGGGAGGAGTTGATCGGAAAAGGGAGGTCGCGTCGCATTGCGTCGTCGTCGTCGCCGTCGTCCGTAGCGGGAGGGAGGGAGAGAGAGAGAGTGGGGCGGGCGGCCGGAGGTCTCAGCGCACGCCCGCGGCCGGCCGTCGCGCCGATCGCGATGGGGTCGTGGCGGCGCAAGGCCTACGGCGCCCTCAAGGACTCCACCAAGGTCGGCCTCGCCAAGGTCAACAGCGACTTCAAGGTCCGTCACCTTCACTATATTTTTTTTTCTCCTCCATTAATTTCTCTCCTGTTCTTGTCGACTTGTCCGTGTTCTTGCAGCTTTCTTTTCCTTCCTTCCTTCCCTCCTTTCTTTCTCGCTGTTGTTGCTGCTGTTGTTGTGGGGAATTTTGTTCATATGGTCTTGCGTTGTTGCTTTTTTTCTGTGAGCTCTGCTTAGCTGCATTTGTCCATGCAAATGTTGCATTGTCTCGGGACAAAATTAATGACAAATGCATACAGCTTATCTTTTCGTTTATGCTTATACTTATCAGCCAAAATTTGAATTTTTAACCTTAAATTTAGAGGTGGTTTCGAGGTTTTTTTCATCGAAGTTTATTTTTCAGCCTTTGCTTATCACTAGGAACACGCAAATAAAAGTTTTATTCGCAAATTACTTTTTGTTTGTAAATATGCCGTTTCGCTTGATGACTCCGATAATTTGTATGCCTCCGTTCTAAAAAAATCAACATCTAGGATGAATTTGGACAAACATTTATCTATATTCATTCCTAGATTTTTTTTTTAACAAATGGAGTATGTTACCTGATATTTGCTCGGTTGTTTCAATGGCAGGAGTTGGACATTGCAATTGTGAAGGCCACCAACCATGTAGAATGCCCTCCCAAGGACAGGCACGTTAGAAGTGAGTACTCGATTATCTTCTCCATAATTTAGTTGGCTACCTTAATGCCAAAATGTATCTCTTTCAGCAGGTAATATAATCTTAGAATCCATTTTTTTTCCTCTCACATTGTTGCAGAAATACTCGTGGCGACCTCCATTAACCGCCCTCGAGCGGACGTTCAATACTGCATCTACGCCTTGTCAAGGAGATTGTCCAAGACAAAGAATTGGACAGTTGGGTCTTGCTATTACAGTCCTCTTTGATTATATTCCTTAATTATCTCGATAATCTGCGTGTTGATGGACATTTTTGGTTGCAGGTTGCATTGAAGACATTGATAGTGGTACATAGGCTCTTGAGAGAAGGTGATCCTACATTCAAAGAAGAGTTCTTGGCCTACTCATACAAGGGAAGCGTTTTGCAGATAGCAAACTTCAAGGACGATTCAAGCCAATTAGGTGATTCCCTATCTTGCATAGTGATCAATGCAACAGAGAGACATATAGATATTTTTCCCAAATCAAACTCTAATTGGAGGATAGAAATGATGCATCAATTCACCTAGCTAGCCTTGATTTTCGCCAGCTTGGGATTGCTCCGCGTGGGTTCGCGCCTACGCGCTCTTCCTAGAAGAACGTCTCGAGTGTTTCAGGATCTTGAAATTCGACATCGAAACCGAGCGTTTGATGAGATCTCCTGAGTGTTCCAGCAAGGTTAACACTATCCTTCTCACATTATCAAAACGAAGTCCATGTAGTGAATGAGATGTTTTGCCTCATGATGATAAAACTTTCGTTAATCCTAACAAATGCAGGCACACAGTAGAACTAGAACCCTGCCTTGCATTGAACTTCTGGAGCAGTTGCCTGCCTTGCAGCAGCTACTTTTCAGGCTAATTGGCTGCCAGGTTTCATAACCAAAATGTTTTACGAGCACATCCTTGTAAAGTTGTTGGATGTTGTCAGTAGCTTCATCCATATTTTTTTGCCATTGCAGCCTGAAGGTGCAGCAGGCACGAACTACCTTATCCAATATGCATTAGCCCTGGTAATTTAATTTGGAAGAAATCTTGCATAGGTTACTCCCTTTATCCAACACATTATTTGTTCTTAAATATCATATGGTGGTTTCACATTTGCTATAGGTTTTGAAGGAGAGCTTCAAGATCTACTGTGCAATCAATGATGGTATCATCAATCTTGTTGATATGGTAAAGTAATTCTTTACGATTTTTTTTTGATAAGTCAGGTCATTATCGACGTTTTATATAAAAGAAGAAGGCGCCCTATTTTTAGAAGAATTATTTACGATATCATCCTAAATAGATTATCGCTTTCAGTTGATGAATGGTAAATATAAATTTCTGGTTCCTATTGTTATGATGCAGTTCTTTGATATGCCAAAGTATGATGCTATCAAGGCTCTTGTTGTCTATAAACGAGCTGGCCAGCAGGTATATATCTCAATTTTATAATCTGGTATTTTCTTTCATGAAAATGGTTGACCCTCATGCTTGTCCAATGCACAGGCTGAAGATCTTTCTGACTTCTACGATTCCTGCAAACAACTTGAGCTTGCCAGGACATTCCAGTTTCCTACTCTAAGGCAGGTTAGTTCATCATCTTGATCTCAAAAGATTATCTTAGGTCTCAATCAGAGCAACAAGATAGCGAAACATTTTCATGAATTTGGCCACATCCCCATGATCTTGGATTTCTAATGCTCATTCCTTGCACATTATATTCTGCAGCCACCACCATCATTCATTGCAACAATGGAAGAGTACATCCGAGAAGCACCCCGTCCCTCGATTAACAGCGTGGTGAGTGCGGTTCTTCATGAGAAACAAGTACTTAAGAACTAGGGCAATTCTATTAGTACCATTATGTTTGTGTAGTTCTTGTGTTTCTTTTGGGAAAAATACTGTAGGAGAGGCTCCTACAGTGAATAAATATAATAACAATATAAAGTTATAAATACATATTTACAAGTGAAAATACTTAGAAACTGTCTAGCCATTCTGAAATTTGTGGGTGGTAGTTTTCTTTTGCCCTATGGATAACCAAGGCAAACTCTGCTCTAAACTTATCTTTGCAAACTTTGAGAAAGGGATTTAGATTATTTTTTTTTTCGTAATTCTTGTTGCAAAAGCAGGAGAATGGTGAGAGGAAGCTAGTGACCTACGACCAAGAAGCTACAGAGGAGTCTGAAAAACCAGCAGAAGAGGAGAAAGATGAGCCTGCAGAGTCTGAACAAGAACCTGAGCCTAAACAAGAACCAGAGCCACCAGAAACCACTGGAGATCTACTAGTACTTTTCTGCACTATTTTCTCTAATCCATTAATGTGCTAATCCAAGTGTCCACTTCCCTAAATCTTATTTCTTTGTGTCTGTTTTTGTTTTGTATCTTGCAGAACTTGGATGCAGAGGTGAGTCCATTGGTTGCAGAACTGGAAGAAAACAACGCATGGGCCCTAGCAATTGTGGGAGCAGGTATATTTAGCTGTATTAATCTCAAATAACAAAACATTGGCCACTTAAATTTAGCTGTAAATTTGCGGACTTGCTGCCAAAGTTTAAATGAGCCAAAAAAGAAGTCATCAATGTTTTTTTTGTGTGTTTTTTTTGGTCTTTTGCTTGCAGGTGATCAAACTAAGGCATCAACTTCCCTGGACTTATTTTCTGGCAACACATCTGGGTGGGAGCTTGCACTGGTCACTGCTCCAAGCAGCACCAGCCAACCAGTTCAAACCAAATTGGTTTGCACAAATCTTTACTCCACCAGCTTAGCTTCAGATAACATTTGCTCATGTCTGAAACTTGTGAAAAACGATCATCAAAGACCAAAATTACTTACAAATTTGCATCTGATCCAACAGGCTGGGGGCTTTGACAAGTTGCTACTCGACAGCCTCTACGAAGACGAGACGAGGCGGCGGCAGATCGCCGGAGTCACCTACACCGGTAGCATTGGAGGAGCACCCAACCCTTTCGACACCAACGATCCATTTGCTACGTCGAGCAGCTTCTTGCCCCCATCCAATGTCCAGTTTGCAATGCTGAACCAGCAGCAGCATCAGTACTACCAGTCTCAACACCAGCAACAACACTACCAGCAGCATCATTTCCAGGATCATCAACATCACCGTAACATGTATTTTCAGACACATTATCAACAAAATCAGATATACCAACAACAACAGCAGCAGCAGCAGCATCAGTACCCTGCATCTCAGGCTGGATCTTCCAATCCGTTTGGTGATCCTTTCGGTGACCTCGTACCAATGGCAATGGCTGCCTCTCAAAAACATGGACATTCAAGTTTGCTCTGAATTTGCCATATTCATGTTGTTACTAATCCCAGGCAATTTAACATGGATGGTTAACTTAGTCACCTTCTCACTTGACTTGAGTAGAGCATCTTGTACAACTTGATCTTCTTCGTGCTAACTTGAGAATTATGATGCTGTATTTGCCATCTCGCTCTCTCTTGCAATATCCACATTTACTCGTACAATTGTAGATTTGTGATGCTAATCTAATGTTGATCCCAAATACAATGGTATAACCTTAATAATAACACCGGTATAATCCCAACAAATTCTACTATTAAAGTTTGCTGCTCTATTAAAAATATATTAGAGTGAACTGCATCCTTATATGTGCATTAGGTTACTCCAAAATCCAACGCAAATCCAAACGCATTAGGTTAGCATCCGCATCTGACAGGCAATACAGATACTATACATGGAAAATCTTTATGCAACAAACCATCCATTCCCAATAGCATTTCGATATCAAAGAATAATAATCAGAATGATATGCGGCACAAAATATTTGATATAAACCCTACATGATCATGTAATTCAATCAAAACTCATGAATAGCCACCACAGATCTTAGTAGCCATACCATCAATTTGTTCCATAACACAAAAAGCAGCAGCAGAAAAGTAGGTCTTTCTTTGCTTTGTCTTCCAACACAACAAGAGATAAAAAAAAAGAAGCTAACACTTTAGATAGATAGCAAGAAGCCAAGAACCCTAGCTCCCGAGTACCTAGGCGGTGAGGAGGACGGCGCCGCCGGCGGCCTTGATCTTCTTCTCGGCGACCTTGGAGATGAGCTTGGCCTTGACGACGATGGGCCTCTCGGGGGGGACCATCCCCTTGCCGAGCACCTTGGTGTAGCCGAACTGCGTGACGTCGATGACGGGGGCCTTGCCGGCGCCGGCGCCGGCCTCGGCGGCCTTGTCGGCGGGCACCATGGACCAGAGGCGCTCGACGTTGACGGCGGGGCAGTGGAACCTGTTGCTGAGCTTGTGGAAGTAGCGCATCCCGACCTTGCCGAAGTAGCCCGGGTGGTACTTGTCGAACAGGATGCGGTGGTGGTGCATCCCGCCGGCGTTCCCGCGCCCTCCCGGGTGCTTCCGGTGCTTCCCGATCCGGCCGTGCCCGGCCGACACGTGCCCGCGCTTCTTCCGGTTCTTCTTGAACCGCGTCGTCATGGCGGCGGCGAGCGGCGAGCGGCGAGCGGCGGCGGGTGGGTGGGGAGGAAGAAGGGGGAGGTGGGAGAGTAAGTGGGGTATTTATAGTGTTCGGTGAAGGGGTATCGGCCGTTGGATCGTGAGGAGGGGTGATCTCGACCGTTGGATGGATGCGGGAGGGCTCAATTAGGGTTTTTGGGGGTGAGGTGGGCTGGGCCCTCCCTATCGCTGAGTGCTCACTTGAGATGGGCTGTTGAAATGGACTAGCTATTATTATCAATTGGAATTTTAAAAAAATCAAGATTTAATCACATCATCTTTTTTCTAAAACACAGGTAATTTTATTAGATAAAGAACAGTTACATCGCTAACTAGCCAGTTTACAATGGAAGCCAATGGCTCCTCAAACCAAACAGATGGCAGATCAAGCCATGGCCATGCTACTCGAACTCTCTAAGCCTCCCTAGGGCAGTGAACAAAAGTTACCAGTGCACGCTTCAGAAAGAACCACACAGTTATCGTAATCGCCGCAGCTGCTGTCGCCGAAAGGCGAAAACCCTACATTTAATCAAATCGTTTGTAAAATGATTGTAAAAGAAAGTTTGTACGTATAATAAACCACATGGATTGCCCTTGACTAATTAAATGCTTATTTATGCAGCAACAAGACAGACCCTTTCTACTAGTTACTGATGATTTACATTCAGAAATTCAGAAACGTGTATTTTCACACCAGAACTGGATAACATGAAAACGATATATATGCTGAAAATAAAAATCAGATGCATTCGAATAATTTTCTGCCATTTACAAACTTCCCAGCAGACAACTAGAAGAGAAAATGACGCACATCAGAATCGGAGTATGTGTAAACAACACTCAAGAGGGCAGATTAACTGTAAGGTTGTGCTGGTATCATAATAATCTCTTCATGTCTACAAAGAATGGATCATATAATAACAGTTCCAATCTGACAAAAAACCCTATTCCTCAACAGATGGGAGGAGGTAGGAAACTAGAAAGAAAAGAGAGAAAATGTGGGCGTGAAGAGCAGCTCATAGCAACATACAAAAAAGCACAACATGTTACAATGAGGGCTGTGTCAAAACTAAATAAATATCGCCTCAGCCCTACCTAGGGACTCAGAATTTGCAAGACATCGGCATTGCCGCAGCAACGTTGATATGTCTCTGGCCCTGAATCTGTGTTACGCAGCTAAATATCAATTTCACAATTTACATAAAACAGAAGAAGAAGAAATAAATCCTAGGGAAATTCCTAGGCCAAAAGCAAAGAATCGTGTAGAGCTCAAGTGGACGTGTAGCTGGAGTGCTTCAGTAGGTTGTTGAGAGCTTCTGGGTAAAACTTTCTAGCAAAAAGGTAGCATGGTCTCTTTGTTCCGTTCCACATACAGGGTGTCACTGTCACAACTTTCTGCGATACAGATAAATGTACATATCAATATTACATGTAGGAGCTACATTTCTATGTTTTAGTTAAATTCCTTGACTGCGTTGCATGCAGACACTCAAAAGCAAATATCTTCAGGTGTTTGCAGACAAGTGCACGAACACAGTAATCATCACCAAAATTCTAGTAATGGTATATTTGTTTTTATGCTTGAGTTAAAAAGAGGATTTGCTATATTACCTTATCATCACTTGTAATACGGAAGTTCTCTTTGATAGCCTACACAACAGTAAAGTACATTGGTAAGTGTCCACACATAGAGGACATGTCAATTGGCAAAAGGCCGAAAGCATGTGTCCATTTACGGATATAGAGCATACCGTTATGTTCTTCAAGAGAGCATAGGTAACATCAATAGCTCTATACGACCTTGGATGCCATTTTCCTTCAGACCAATCAACATGTGTCACTGACCAATTAGAGATTCCACCAGGATCTACCATCTGAAGATGAAAGTGAAAGCATATGAAAGAAAAGCAAGGGGCCAAGAAGAAAGCTAAATATCAATTCAAAATATTATTTACTGACATTGAAGAGGGTTGGCAAATAATGCTCATCAGCAATACAGTTGCGTCCCTCTGCTGGCTGCAGAACACAAAAAAGCAGAAAAAAAATTGGTGTATTAAATAACATTATGTATATATACATTATTTCAACAACATGAAACAGTGTTTCACGATTTTTTTTTCTTAACGAGTAATACCCTTTTGATTTCCTGTAGCATATGGCTAAAGCAGTTAGAACTTAGAACCAAGTGGCACAAGTCTTAAATTCAGGTCATCTCCAAATTATTCTCTGCTAAAGCTTTACAATTGCCCATAGCAGTTCCAAATTTCATATCTCAACTAACACCCTAGCTTTGAACTTCATTCTGACAGTATCACCAGGGTATCATTTTCCCTCTTCGGGATAAATCCTGGTACCCTGGTACCTACTGTGATGCCTGTTACTGGCTGGTTCCCAATGAACACCATGACGATGCATTTATTTTCATTTATCTACTAGATACACTATAGTAATAGGATTTGTGTTTAGATGCTACCAAAATAACTTAGTAATCACTGTACACGTGAAATGAACTATAGCATGATAGGCATCAACAATTAACAATCAATGAAGGAGGAACATACCTTGCAATACAGCTCGAACTTATTGTAGTAAAGGTGGTCTGCTAAAATCAGTAAAGCATGCCTTCGTGTTACAGCAAACCACTACAACACATACGAAAACCAACTCAGAAAAGCATAAAAAGATGGAAGTGATATATCATCATTCTCACAAACAAATGTCCTAGTTTCTGAAGATGTTGACTTAAAAGAATGCCTCTAAACCAAGAATATATGAAGCACCTAACAAACTTTGGGGTAGTAAACATTCTGAAGAATAATAAAGTAGTACTGTAAAAATATGAACCTGGGCACCCTTCCTGAAGTCCCTCTGTTCTATTTCAGGGAGCATTTCCACAGAATACCTTCCGCTTCCATGTGGTCCAGGATCAAGGAAGCTGATAGCGTGAAAAAACACAATGAAAAACGCACACAAACATGTGTGACTAGGGGAGATAGAAAATTGTGCGGTGATCATAGCTCTGTGTTGATGCATTCCATTCTTTAAGTCAAAACACACCAACGTTTTCTACACCATTCTTGTGATGTAACAAGGGTATTCCTTTGTAAAGAAATATAAGCCAAAAGATTGATCTAGAATAAAATGCATGATGAAATATTCCTGATTTTCATATTCCCAGTTATTCTCCTGTAAGGTCACAGATGAAATTAAAGTAGAGATGTTATAATCAATATGTCAAAGAACTCTTTTTAAAGCAGAATTACATGCTCTGACAGTAGCTATTCCCTGCACTTGTATGTACTATATTTTCCTCTTGTCAAATGGATCAAAATATGAGTTCAGCGCTCTTACCAATCAATGAAGCTGACGTTTGTTCCCATCAAAAAATTATATATGTAATCAAATGTATGTAGTGGAACACAGCTGTCAAACAAATAAAAAGGATCTTAACAAAGTGCAACAAAAACATTTTCTTTTTGCAGGCAAAGTTTTTAAAAAACAAAACCTGTCTGATAGCAAGACGAAAAATTGATTATCAACATCTTCCAATGCATTTGCTAGCAGCCTCTTCTCCGCATCAACCATTGAAATCCTCCCCCATACAACCTGCAGATACAAAGATAATGCAATGCTTTAGTTCTGCAAAACAAATTATAAAATTGGATGTAAAAGAAATAACAGGAATCGCTGATAGCAAAAAAAAAAAAAAAAAAAAAAAGACAAATCACAGTCCTTTTGCTTATTTGCTGCAAAATGTACTACTAAAAAGTAAGAACTTCTTAGGAGAACCAACATGGAGTTTCCTAAACACAGGAAGTAAAAGCCAGATAAAAAAAATGAACTAAGCCTAGCTCAGTTAATGGGTGTGGGTTGTATACACTACCACCACATAGGCTCAAATCTTCTTCTTTTTGAATTAAGATATTATCTTTTTCTTTATTTGAACAACATAGAGTTTCTTTGTTAAAAGCTTGCCTTGTATGCAGGTCATTGGTTGCAAATGTAATGTCACTTATAGGCTACACAATTTTCTTCTTTCTTAGTATAAAAACAAGGAACAGTTGTCAATGCATAACAACATTTCTTATTGTTGATAACACCTTGCTGAGCAGATGAGTTAAGATAAAGCAAGAAAAGAAACAAACAAGTACATGGGGTGAACATTAGTACCTTTTCACTATGAATCTCTCGGCCAACAAACAAAGAACTAGAATGTACAGGTCTTTCACGTGATGCATGGATATAAATGGAATATCGACCCTCATGACCCTGCACACAGAAGTTCAAGCAAATAAATTTTAAAAACTAGATGTTGATGCATCTATACATGAAGCACATGATGGGTATATCTGCGCCACACCTGTAGAAATTTCTCCCAGAGTTTCTCAAAGGGCAATGAACCTGGTGTCAAGAACATCAAGGCGATCTTTGGATTCTTTGAGACGGGCATGGGCATTGCAAGGAGATCCCTCATAACAACAGACGAGACGATCTCTTCGTCTGTTCGCTCCCGTCGGGTCACAGTAGGGAGCCAATCCTTGAAAGGAGTGCAGACGCTCGAAGCGAAGAAGTAGCACGCGGAGTAGCGGCGCGGAGGGTACGCGTAGGCCCCGATGAGCGCGACGCACACCAGCGACAGCAGCACGATTATCCACATGGGCTTCTTGGCGGCGCCTCGTTGGCGCGGAGGAGGCATGGCTGTCATGTCCTTGCTGCCCCGCTGCCACACCTGCGATGCCTTCATCTCCTCGCCATCGACAAAATCATAACCAAAGCCTTGCGAAAACTACATGCCACTCCAAACAGGGGCAGTAGCACTAACTACACCTCCAAGGTTTCCAACCTCTTCTGCAAATGCAAGATTATCCATAGTATTAATCCACCAAGCACACTCAACAAAGTATTTAATCCACAAATCATCACATTCTAAGTGTCATAATACAATTAGCTGTGAATACCGGCGCAAGGAGCCGGACCTAAATCGTGGGGCATATGGGGTTGAGCTGAACCCTCGTCGAAACAATATTGGAAACAAACTGCTATCAATAATACTAAACCATCACGTATCATCAAATTAATAAAATAAAATAAAATAAATCCGGGGTAAACTGATTGGAAAAGGAAGGAAATCAATCCCAACTCCCGATGGATCTCCAATCTAAGCCGCGGTGCTCATCAAGCGCCCGCGTAAGAGCAGCGAGAGCTCGAACGATACCTTTGAATTCGATCCGAGCCGAAGCCGACACGGAGGCCGCGTCCACCCCCTCGAAACCCCCCGCCCGCAGCCAGGGGAGGCGGGGGCTCGGAGAGGAGGAGGAGGTCGAACTCGCCGCGCGTACGAGGCGAGGCGAGAGGAGAAGAGCAGCCGCGGCGGCGGCGAGGCAGATCGGAGAGAGAGAGGAGGAGGAGGAGGAGAGGTGGTGGGGTTGGGATCCTCTCTCTTCTTCGCCTCTTGGTTTTTGAGGTAGTAAAGGGCAAGTTCAGTTGTATTCATATGACTCGATCACACTGGGGATCGACACAGGGGCCGAGCTGAACAGTTGGGAACGAATCCTGGCCGTCCGATGTATGAATCGGACGGCCCAAATCATCTGATGTGCTATAGTAAGTATATAGTACTTTTTTTTAATGACTGCCCAGATATTCTTTCACATGACAATATTGATCCATTGTGTTTGTCCATAAAACAACATAGGAGAATGTGGTTATTGAAGGGATTTTTATGATTTGCCATTCCACTCTCCCTAGTAGTAGTTGAAAATGAAATCTAGCGTTTGTTGTTTATAATAACACATGAACCAAAACCCACATGATATACGCATATGAAAGAATTAATTAATGGTAGAACATCATAATAAGGATTGGCAAATCCTCGGAGTTTTCGGTTTATCGCAGTGTTACCACTCCCTATATATAATTAATTGAATACTTTGTGCGGGGTAGAGTACATCATATGTTGTATTACTATTCCCCAAAATTTATGCACATATTGTACCGCGGATAAATATTGTGAACAAATGAGGCATTGCGTGAATATTTCACTCTACCATAAACTACTACCTCCGTCCCATAATAAGTGCAGCCATGAGTTTCCGCACCCAACTTTAATCGTCCGTCTTATTTGAAATTTTTTTATAATTAGTATTTTTGTTGTTATGAGATGATAAAACATGAATAGTACTTTACTCGTGACTTATGTTTTAAATTTTTTTAAAAAAAAATTTCAAATAAGACGAATGGTCAAAGTTGGGCGCGGAAAACCATGGCTGCACTTATTTTGGGACGAAAATAAATGTGGTTTGCCAAATTTGCCATCCTTCTTTATTCTATGTGTTTCCAATAGTGGATAACATTTTTATGCTCAAATTGTCCTCGATGAATGATAGTGTTAGGCTGATTGTTTTTGCCCTTGGAATATTTCACAGATATGTCGTGGCCCCACCGAAGCTGCGGTTATTGACCTCTGTTTTGGACTGTTCAATTTCAGGCGTATGTATGCCTTGCCGTGGACGATGGATCGTCGTATGATTTGAAACACTACATCGGATGTTAACTTAGACCTTAATTAGGGTGTGTTTAGTTCACACCAAAATTAAAAGTTTGGTTAAAATTGAAACGATGTGATGAAAAAGTTAGAAGTTTATGTGTGTAGGAAAGTTTTAATGTGATGGAAAAGTTGTAAGTTTAAAGAAAAAATTTAGAACTAAATAAGGTCTTAATAGATAAATCAACTCTGATATACTCACATGCTCAAAGTGTCAAAAGTCAAAACAACACTCGTTCTATCGTTAATCTGTAGGAGTTGTACACGTCAGAAACAATATTGTTTTGTTCTGTTTTGGAAATAGAATATAACCAACAAAGAAAAGGGAGAATTTTAGGTTGAAATAAATAAAGTATATTGCAAAAGGAGAATCCAGCCAAACAAGTAGGAGTTTAAGAGAAGACAACATAGACAAATTTAAAATTCTGCACACACTTACAAACAGGGATCGCAATGTAATAATAATATTAAAATATTATAAGGTTGATCCGTTGATTTGAGTTGGGCATTATTGATTGGCCCCAAATGTTAATAAAGCTTGGAATTTCTGTGGAAACCATTCACATGGATCGAGTCAAATAAGTACAGGCTGCTGCGTTCCAGACAAGAAACACAGTATGCAAATGCAAGTTGGAATAATATGCCAATGTGCACTGTATCTGTACTGGACATAGCTTTGTCTAGCCACTCTCCAGCTTCAGCATCTTCCAGTTCCAGCATAGTGCAAAAGGGATTCAATAATGGCAATAAAACAGCAAAAATTAGCATGATTTTGATTGTTTTGCGAGTCAGCATCAATATTTATTAGCGTGGATTGGCTTAATCTGCCTACCACTTGAGTTTTGTGTTAATAACCTGGCTGCGTAATTCCAGCCTTCCAATTTGACATACAGAAACAAAGGTCTAAATGCATTTAGTTGGTGTGACTAGCTCACACTTCTGGCCTATAAGTTTCAATCGTACAATAAAAAAAAAAAGAGTACTAAAATAGTTAATTACATTACCTGCTCATCGTACCACATCATGAACTGCCACAACCAGATACCTAAAAGCTAAGCAACATTTGCTTTTCAACGAACAAATAAAGATGAATGACCTTCAAAGAAGACTTTTAAACAGATGGGCATCGTACTTATTCGACTATAAACATGCCCATGTTTATTACAATGATGTGAATGAAGATGATAAATAAATGATACATAGAGTAGAAATAATGGCGTGTCCATCGAGCACTTGGGATCAAAACCTGACAAAACGACGACGGCGCGTATAGTTGCAGGAAAAAATCTACATGATCTCGACCTAGAGCCTCGGTAGCAGCAAATGGAATGCTTCCATGTTTTTTTTTATAGAACATTTGGTGATATATCCTTATTGTTTACACAGAATCTACAATAATTATTCACCGTGCTTCGTCTTCTAGATTGCGGAACCCGGCAGTAAGGTCATCGTACAGCTTCTGAAATTTCGCAATCAAAACTTCTTTGCCCTCTGCGGGATCCTCGAATTTTTGTGACCTGTAACAAGCAACAAATACCATTGGTCATATTGCAATCTACATAGCAAGTGTTAGAAACTTGAAAATAGGGTAGAAATGCGTATACACTAGACGGTAGAATAGATCGCCCATGCGATGCTTTATGACACTATATGTAATCTTCTGTCCATCAGCACCAGCTGCCCGCTCCACCGCCTATAAAACAAAACAAGCATACAGATTATTAAAATAGTTCTTATGCTACTTTTGTATGGGAATATCCTATTTGTAATTATACTGAGCAATGAGTAAACAATTTGAGTAACTTATATGACATACAACAAACAGTGCCTCTAATCAGTTCAGTTGTCTTCAATTAGCTCCACTCATTCACCTTTCAATGTAAATGATACATTAAGAGTTGAAGTTCGATGCTGATGCCCATGCTAGGATTCAATTATTTAAATTCAAGTGACAAATCAATCCAGAGCCTATCTATGCCAGTAATCCAAAACCTAGAACTCCGTATATCAATCCAACTCATACTACTATCTTTTTGTTCCAGAAATCAGAAATTCTGGATCAAACAGGAACCAGTGTCTCAGGGCCTGTTTGGTATAGCTCCAACTCCTAAATTTAGCTCCATGAGTTGGGTCTGGAGTGGAGTTGTGGAGCTGCCTAAACCCAGCTCCACAACTCTAGTTCATTTTGTGAGAGCTCCACCCAGCTCCACTCCCAATTTTGGTGGAGCTGAAACTATTTGGCTGAGCTCCAGCTCCAGGAGGGGAGGAGCTGGAGCTGGAGCTGTGCCAAACAGGCCCTCAGTTTCACGCCACTCTATGATCTTGGGATTTGGGGACTCTAGGTGACCCAGATTGATTTAAATATAAGCTCACGAGCATCAGTGACAGCTGATAGAACACAATTATTGGAAAGTTTTGGCATGATTTTCTAGTCAGCTAGGATTGGTTTTCTAAAGAAAATTGGCAAATTATCGAATTCCTGGAACAACAAGAGAAATTACCTGGGTTGCCAATGTGTTGAAATGAATAATGTTGCGCATCATCCAAACAGATTTGTAGAATGGGCAATACTTATCATATCTGTTTCATGCAACAGAATTGATCAATTAGTTAATATGGACTATGACACAGATTAGTAGAACTATCAAATGGGTTTAACACTCACGGGGTGAATGCATTTTGTGCCAAATAATCTTCTCTCAGAAGTTTTGCTGTCTCCAGTGTAATCTTGTCAGATTCTGCCAGTGCGTCTTTACCAACAAGCTGAATGTGGGGTAGAGTCAACAATAAATATCACACAAAGAACAACAAAAGAGCTCAAATCTTACTTATGCCACAGCTTGTTTAAAAATAACGTACGTACTAAGGTCAAGTTTATTATCATTTTCAAAATAATTAGCAGGACCATTAAGTGAACAGATGCCAAGAAACTGGTACAGAGCACTTATGGTAGACAAGCAATATGTGCGAACACTTCTGATAGGATGTTACATTAGCATGATGCAGATTAATAAGAAGCATTACAGCCAGGAGTGATACGACAGTATGAGAAAAGGTAACTTCAATAAGAGAGGTCAAACCATCGTGGAATTCCAGGAGAGTAAATATTCACAAGGCTCAAAATAGTACCTGCACTATTTCATTTAGATCATCTTCCCTCTGCAACACCTCACGTGCCTTTGTTCTAATATCAATGAAATCTGGATCTTCCCTCTCATAGTGCGGCTCAAGCGCCTGCAACACAAAACATTGTATTGTCACATAACATCAAAGCAAATGCGAACGAACAGGAAAATGTTCAAATATAAACTTATGAGCATTTCATTGAAAAAAATGAGTTAGAAGACCAAAAACCATTACAACAATTATAACCATAGAAACTTGTGTAGTTCTGTTATTCTAGAGACCTGTTGTCTACTTCCTCTGGCCATTTTAGCCTTCTCAACTCCTTCCTATTCTCTCCGTTTTATATTTTGTCGCTTTGACATTTTTCCTAGTCAAACTTCTTTACATTTGACCAAGTTTATAGAAAAAATTAGCAACATTTACAAGTTACAACATCAAATTAGTTTAATCAAATGTAACATTGAATATATTTTGATACTATGTTTGTTTTGTGTTGAAAATGTTGCTATATTTCTCTACAAACTTTTAAGTTTGACTAGAAAAAAGTAAAAACAACTTATAGTGAACTCTTTCATGTTTGCCCTTGTCAAATAAAATAAGTGCTACAGCTCTCACAAATAAATGTTCCATTTTTTCAATAGTATAAAACTATAAATGAATGGCAACAAAAAAATTACTTTATTTTCTTCCCCTTAATGAAATGAAACGTAATTCTCTTGCATTTTCGTGAAAATAAATGAATGGCAACAAATTCATTTTAGTACTTTCTTAATCTTTGTGCACAAGTCTAAATCAACTTACAGTTGGAATCTGAGGGGAGAATAAGCTATTTAAGCAAGTTGCTTGTCAGAACAAACCTTAGAATATTTCGAATAAGATATGAGCCAATTCACTGATGGGAAATGCTTCCTCTGGGCAAGCTTTTTATCTAATCCCCAGAAGACCTACAAACAAGAACATGTGGTTTAACAACACTGAAACGATAAACATTATTAATCATGACAGACTTAGCTGCTTCCTTACCTGAACAATACTAAGGGTTGCAGAGGTAACAGGATCTGAAAAATCACCACCAGGTGGAGAGACAGCCCCTACAATTGTAACACTTCCGTCCCGTTTTGGACTTCCAAGACACCTTACTTTACCAGCACGTTCATAGAAAGATGCCAGTCTTGCAGCCAAATAAGCAGGGTAACCACTATCTGCAGGCATTTCAGCCTGGATAACAAAAATGTGGCATTGCCCATTAGAATATTAACATAAAATAGATATTTAAAAAATCAACACGAATGAGTTATAACAATCTTAACTTTTAAGTATTCTATTTCCAAAGGCTATATTAGCAGTTAGCAATTTTTAGCCATACATGGTAATATTGCAGTAAATGATGTAAATTGATTCTATAACTACTTTAGTGTAAATAGGCTATCATAACTACTAGTGAAAACACAATGAAAGAATAACTGCTGGTGTAAATATGTCGGCACACCATTTAAGAAATCGGAAGCTGATTATCTTTCCAATGAGAATAGGACAGAGCTTTGTGCAAGTTAAAGTACGCTAGGATAAGAAATACAAAAGGAAATGAGGGCAAGTATGGCAGAAGAAAAACAACGTACCAAACGCCCAGAAATTTCACGCAATGCCTCAGCCCATCGTGAGGTGGAATCAGCCATCATGCTGACATTGTAACCCATGTCACGGTAATACTCAGCTATCGTAATTCCTGGGGGGCAAAGTCATATAAGATTTTGTTTACAATGAGATCATTGGTGATGAACTTAAGGTCCATAAAATACATATTATTAGCAGTCCAAATGACCAAAGCAACAGGAAATTAAATATATAGATAAACCAATGTTACAAAAAATCTAAACTGGATAGCAACAATTGAAAATATAGTTGGGGAGGGAAATGCCTTCATCATCAAGATTTTATCATATATTTCACAATAATATACAAGTGTGGGTCTCAGGAATAAATGCGCATCTACATTTCGTTTTGCCCTGCATCTCTTATACACAGATAAACCAGGGACAAAGATGCATATATTTGTACTTTCAGCCACTGTTGTGCGGTGTGAAGATTCTAAACGTGGATACATGTTAACTAGTACTCGTACCAAATAAGTAGGCATGTCCAGGTTGATGTAACATCATATTGCTGGGATCCATACAAAACTAAACAACTATATGACAACTAAAAAACAAAACAACTATATGACAAAGTGGGGCACACTATATGGATATCAGACACTATTATGGCTCAATGTAGCAATCAATCAGGGGCAATACGCCATTACCTGTATAAATGGAAGCTTCACGAGCAGCGACAGGCATGTTGGATGTGTTAGCCACCAGTGTTGTTCTCTTCATCACAGACTCTTCACGTCCATCCTCTGTCGTCATTGTCAATTGGGGAAAGTCCATGAGAACCTCAGCCATCTCATTTCCTCTTTCACCACATCCGACATAAACCACAGCTTGGGAGTTGGAATACTGCAGAGTTTGAGAGGCTATTCATCTCAGTACAAAGATGTGATCAAGGCAACAAAAAGAGAGTATAGTTTCTATAGATACTACATGGCAATGAGGAATAGAAAAATAGTGATCACCTTGGAAAGTGCCTGACTAATGACAGTCTTTCCACAACCAAAAGCTCCAGGAATGGCACATGTTCCTCCAAGAACTGAGGGGAACAATGCATCAAGTACACGCTGGGATCGTTTAAAAGTATATAAGAATTAGATTAGTTGAGTAGAAAAAAGAGGGGGAAAACACTCAAACAGTACTTTGAACATTTAGTGGTTCAACACAGAAACCTTAATAAAAATGGGGAGGAAAAGCACATATTATTATGAGTGAGAACCATGGTAGGTTCTGTACAAACCTGTCCTGTAAGAAGAGGTGTATCTGCAGCAAGTTTTTCCATAACAGGCCTTGGTGAACGCACAGGCCATGTCTGTAGTGCAGTACAACAGATTAAACTAATGCTTTAATCCTCAGACATGTTATCTTCATAAAAGATGGAACTTGTTTACCTGGAGCATGGTAAATTCCTTTTTGATACCCTGAAATTCCAATTCTAGCACTGTATCCTGCATTTATAGCAAAAACAGGGTTCCATACAAGGTTAAGCAAAGTTAGAATGCATGCAGATCAATAGGACATGGGATAAAGTGATACTGATAGCATCCACTAACCTGCAGGCTATATTGACCAGCTGGGGCGATGTAACTTATTTTCCCCATAGCGCCAGGTGGAAGAGCAACCTTGTGTTGCATCAAAGTATTTTCATTGACAATCTGCCATATAGTCAGAAAACTTTAGCAAAGGCACATGGTTAATGATGACAGATCTCAAGCTACTATCTTGATGCATAGTGTTCATAATAACCATATAAGATGAAACTCAAAATTCATGGTAACTTACAGCATATAGATCTCCACCCGTGATAATATCTCCAACGCCTGCAGCATAATGATAGTAAGAGATGATTTTAGAGTGCCTTGCACTGCATGCTAAATGAAAAAGGATAACAAAAGGTTAACCCCCCCCCCCCCCCAACCCCTGAAGTATACAAAATACATTACCTAGTTTTTCTGGCTTAAAATGCCACAAAGCATCTTTGTCAAGGGCAGGAACTGAGACACCACGAGGAATGTACACATCTCCGGATTTAATAGCAATAGTTTTCAGAGGGCGCTGCAAACACGATAGGAAAAAGGACATGACAAGAGTTAACAGACAAGGAGTTCAAGGAGCTTAAAAAATAAATGAAATTACTCCGCATTCACAACTTGAAGTACCTGGATCCCATCAAAAATGTTCCCAAGAATACCAGGTCCCAACTCAACCGACAGGGGCTGCGCAGGCATAACCTTTATGTGTTAAAAACAAGCAAAAACAAGTACACTTGACAGATCAGTTTAATAAATGACAAAAAAGCACCTTTCGTGTTCTCAAAACAGGGTCGTTAACCATCAGTCCAGCAGTTTCCTCATAAACTGTGATACACAAATAACAACATTTCTGATGTTAGATATTGACTATGGTTTCTACAGGCATATAATTGCTATCAGAACTCATGTATGTATGCTGTTAAAGATAGAAACTAAAGAGCTGTTCCACACCTTGAATTGTAGCTGAATCCCCCTCAAGACGAATAATTTCTCCAATAAGATTATCGTGCCCAACACGGACGAGTTCATACATGGCAGCACCTCCCATTCCATCAGCCACAACCACAGGTCCAGAGACCTAAAACAACCCATTCGATCAATAATGTTCATCAACACAATGAAATTAAGAGCTAAACATGCCATCACACAAAAGAAAAAGGGCAATTACTAGTGCGCATATAACTAGGGAGCAGATCTTAGCATAAGATGACATCTAAATATCCTACCAGACAGATACGATAGCACTGAGTTCATAATAGGATCTATGATTCCAACACATAAGTATGAGAAAACTCACTTTAGCATTAACAAACACTAAATCTAGCATGAACCTATCTAGAAATACATGCGTGACGCAATTCATTGTTGAGTGGCACGGTCAGTTGAACTATGGCATTTTTTGAATGATGCGTATTGTTTCTAAATAGATACTCCATCCATCCCAAAATATAACACCGAGTACTACGAATCTAGACAGGTCTCCTACTAGGTGATGCCAAATCTTGTACTAGGTTGTTATATTTTAGAACAGGGGAAGTAGCAAATTCGATGAAATTAAGCAGAGAGTGAGAGTGCACACTATTCGTACAGGGTTCATCATTCAATCCATAATCCGGGAGAGGAATAGAAGCCAGTGTATCTTCTAGTGGTTCTTAAATTACAACAAACGAACAACTTTATTTTTATATCCAACCACGCTAATAGCAATGCCATCCATCAGTCAAATTGTCAAAATACATCTGAGCCCCGCTCTAGACACGAGTTCACAGTAAAACCTAAACTATTAGCGATACCCTTGCAACAAAAGATCATATCATTATACGATGGCGTGGTACGGACTGGCGATCAGAACACCACACCACATGCGAATCTCAAGCAGAGGCGCGCAGCAACACGGACTCTCCGCAAAACCCCACCCGACCAAGCGAGCTAGCCACCAATGCCAGACTGGATCCGAAGGCCCTATCTAGCCACCCGCCCGCGACAGGTCCCCAAAGCAATCCGCGCCGCCACCACCACCACCCCATCCCATCCTAACCAAATCTCGGCGCCAATTCAGCCCCGATCCGACCACGCCCCCGCCGCCACAGAGCCCGCGCCCCGTCGGGATCGCGCGGGACGAGGCCGGTGGGATCTACATTGGAAGCAATGCGAGCAGAGGGGTATAGCGGGGGAGGGAGGGGGGTGACGGACCTTGCGGACGTAGCCGTACTCGCTCTCCTTCTCGGAGTCCTCGAAGGTGGTGATGCGGTCGCCGAACGCCATGGCCGCCGGCGGCGAGGAGGAGGGCGGCGGCGGCGGTGGTCGTCGTCGCCGACCTTCGGATCGGCGGTGGCGGTGTCGCGATCTGGTCGGGGAGGGAAGGGAGCGATTTGGGCGGGGGTGAGGTGGATTCCTGCCTTAAATAGATGTCGTCGTGTTTTTTTTTTCGGATCTGATTATATTTGGTAATTGGGCTCGTCTCGAGCTCTGATTGGAGGACGCCTCTTCTGATACGGTTACGAGCGCTGCATCTCGTGTTAGATTAGTACGCTGACATGTGGGCCAGTGGATATTGAATCTGTGGCTTTTTTATTTTTATTATTTTGACATTATCTGTGGATTTTTTAAGTACACAACATGTGGCCTTTTGAGATGTGAAAAGACACCCAAGAGCTTGTAATATTGATTTACAATAACAGTGTAATACTTTTAGATGAGTTTTTACTTGTCAGGTTAGTAAGTACTAGTAGCGGTTTTTCCCGTATGATATTGTGTGAAGCATTTTTTTTAAAAGAAAATTGAATTGAATTTGATATGCAACTCTGAAGTTGTCATGAATATAATCTGTTGTGATGTACAGATGTTAGTTTCTGTTCTGTAAATACATTTCTAATTCGCACACAATATGTTCTATTAAAAGTATAGCTAAATATGATATATAACTCTTGTAGTTTATTTTTCCATAAACATAAAACATATTAGGATCGAATATTAAAATGTCAATATTTACCAATCAATATATGCTCTAATTACAATTGATGAAAAAAATCCATGCCTTCCCTATATACTAGTATTTAGGGAGTGTCTATAGATTTTTTTTTTTTTTAAAGGAGCTTAAAACTGTGGGATACTGAGGAGGAACTTAGCACCCATTATTGATAGAGAGAAATTTGTGAAAAAAACCTGGGTTTAAGGGGAATCGAACTCAGGCCAACGGCATACCCCGGTAGCTCTCTACCAGCTGGGATACACGCTATTCCCAGGAGTGTCTAGATTTATTAGCCGCCCGGAATTTAAACATTTCCATTTGCTTTTCACAGATCACATCGCTCCGCTGTTACCTAAACCTTTAAACAAAGTCCATTCTTTCAAAGATAAATGGCTGAACAATGAATTTTTCTATCCTAAACAGGATAAACTCACAATTCATGCAAAATTAAACCCATGTAAAAAAATTCAAATTTACACACAAAATAAAAAAACCATATATGACAAAAAAATGCAGTTAAATCCTCTTTTCTCCTAAAGTGGGGATTGAATTTATTCAAGCGAAGATATAAGTTTCGACAACTAATGTGGAATTGGTATTTCAGATTTGGCATTAGGTGCATTCCACCATCTTTTGTACGCACAACTTTTTTTATGAGTAAATTGCACCCATGATACAACAACTTGGTAGGTGGGTGCGATATAGTAAAAGAAATTGAGAAATGAACGTCCGAGTGCAACAACTTGACAAGTGGGTGCGTTCTAGTACAAGAAATTTAACAATTTAGTATTTTGATGCATCAACTTGACTAAACATATGCTAGTTGAACTTTTTTCACGATGTCAATATGCTATGTAATCCTACGGATATTATCATATTACCTTATAATATTAAATTTAATCTTTCAAAATTATACCGCACATACCATTTACATCCAATTACCTTTTATTTATTTATTTTCACCTTCTCAAATATCAATAAGTACTTAAAAATTAAATCTATATAAAAAAACGCTCCAAATAATTAAGTTACCACACAACTTCTTAATTTATTGTATCAAAATTATATATAGCAAGCTGTTGCATTTATATGATCACTTATAAAGTTCTTGTACTAAATTACATCTACCTGACAAGTTGTTACACTAGAATGCTCATTTCTCAAGTTTTTGCACTAAATTATAACCACCTGCCAAGTTGATGTACCGTGTGTGCAATTTACTTTTTTTTATCCAAACTGAAGCTTTACATTCAGATAACTTGTTGTTTGTTAGTCAATATGCTTCCTGGCCATTTGATTTAGATTATTGCTATAGATTATCTATTTGATTATAAGGATAAATTAAATATTTTTAAACAAAGTTATAATATTTTTTAAAAACAAGTTATCTAATTAATAAAAAAGAAAAAAGTTTTAAGCAACCATATTTTTAAAGCGTGCAGCAAATAATCCATTTCAATAATCCAATGAACAATTAAGAAGGGCCGCACAAACTATAAGTTCATTCAGTAATCGCAAATTACCTTGTTCAAACGAACAATTAAACTCAAACCTTTTAGCAGCGTCGGAGCTAGCTCCCGCGCTGATCGGGTAGTCCACTGAAATCCGCCGTTGGCATTTTGACTATATTTTACATCAATACCACATGTAAAAAATATATATATCAATTACTAAGCTAATACTCTTTGTCGTTCAGGCATCAGAGTAAATGCTTACAAGTTCGATTACTGCACACTAGGCATCAAGCATTCAGCCTAATTAACGGTAAATACCTCATTATGAATTGTATTTTAATTTTTAATTGAATTAAAGTGGATCAATGGTAGACTCTCCTCCATGCATCGAGACCTCTTTACCTGTCTCGGTCGTATCCATTTCTTCCTTGTGCAAGATCCTTTGCGAACTTCAATTTCATTAGTTTTTCCCTAACTTACAACAGAAGTTCAGAATAATATGAATCACCACTGCCTTTGTTCATCTTGCAAAGCCACAAAAGAATCCCTTGGTATAAGCAAGCACCTTCAGTTACCTCATCCAAGAAATTAAATGTTCTTTCCTTGCAGAGACCAAACACACAACCAAAGCATATATATATATATATATCCCCTATCTGATTCGTGTTCGTCACACATATGGATAAAAAGCACCCCGGTTCATCTGAATTTTGCCCAAAAAATCATCCACATTTCGAGATCAAATATGGGGTGCTCGTCGTCG
The DNA here is from genome assembly GCA_000338895.3 of Oryza meridionalis. Taxonomy (NCBI): domain Eukaryota; kingdom Viridiplantae; phylum Streptophyta; class Magnoliopsida; order Poales; family Poaceae; genus Oryza; species Oryza meridionalis. The sequence goes on along the minus strand of CM002525.2, from coordinate 4,178,524 downwards.
AAGAAGGTGGAGGAGGAGGCGGCCGTGAAGACGTGCCATGACCGGAGGAGCTTCGTCAAGAAGGCGATCGCGCAGAGGAACCTGCTCGCCTCCTCCCATGTCGCCTACGCCCACTCCCTCCGCGGCGTCTCGCTCGCCCTCTTCTACTGCCTCGCCGAGGACGAGCACCTCTACTTCCTCCCGGACACGGCGGCGTCGGCGGCGGCGTGCCGGCACCGGCCGTGCTCGCCGGAGAGGAAGGTTCTTGTCATGAACTGGCTGAGACCAGCCGACGGCGGCGGCGGCGCGCCGGTGCAACCGGTGGTGGAGGTGGAGCAGCGGTGGGAGGAGAATGATGATGCCGCCGAGACCGTCACGGTGGACGGGTTCTTCGGCGTGGATCCCGGCCAGCTCTTCCACCCTTCGTCGTCGTACGCTCCGGCGAATGCCATGCCAGCCTCTCCGCCGCCGCCGCCGCCGCCGCCGACGACGACGACGTCGACATGGGACTTCGTCTCTTGGGACCCTTTCTCCTCGCTCCATCACGATCACCAACAATACGCGAGCTATGGCATCGGGAGAAGCGATGACGAAGATGACGAGCAGATGCCGGAGCTGGAAGAAGAAAGCGACGACGACGGCGACGGCGAGGCCAAGCTGCAGGCGGAAGCTTCGCCGGCGGCGGTGGAGCGGCCGATTGAGGAGGAGGAGGAGGAGGAGAAGACGGTGGTGGATCTTGTGAAGAACGAGCTGAGGGTTGTGGCGAGCGCGGAGGTCGAGCAGCAGAGCACGCCGGGGTTCACCGTGTACGTGGACCGGCCGCCGGCGAGCATGGCGGAGGCCATGAGGGACATCCAGGGCCACTTCGTGAAGATCGTCGACACCGCCAACCACGTCTCCGTCCTCCTCGAGGTCGTCCCCTACCAGAGGAAAGGTACACGCACGCCATTGCAGCATCCTGTAGTTAATCTTCCGCAAACAATGCCTTCATTTCATGAAACTTTTTAAGTACTTGGATGAACATTCATTCACTCGTTTATTGCATCTTTAAAACAATTTTAAAAAAAATTAACAACATAGATTAATATGTAATATATCACTATACAAATATATAAATTAAAAACTAACTTTTACAGTCGGTAGAAATATAATAAGTATACTGATTAATATGTAATATATTACTATACAAATATACAAATTAAAAACTAACTTTATATAATAAGTATACAGTTTAATTTGTTATTTTTTTATAATTTTTAAAAGTTAAATTTAAACTTGTATATTTGTAAAATGATATATTACATATTAATCTATTTTTTCATGTTAATCTATTTTTTCAGTTATTTAAAAAAATCATAATAATTTAGTTAACAGACAAGAAATGGGGACGTCCATCCCGGAAGATTAAAATCCAATCCTTCCTCTTCTTCTTTATCATTGATCATTGATGTCTTGTAGACAGTCCGACCAGCTGCTCCGAGCGACGGTGACGACGAGGAAGGCGGCGGCGACGGCATCGGCGAGGTCTCACCGGAGCCATTCGAGCTCTTCAAGAGCCACAAGGAGAGCCTCGATAGGCTCTACGAGTGGGAGAAGAGGCTCTACGAGGAAGTCAAGGTAGAGATCGATATCCAAACTCTGACGTCACCATCTTCGTGTAGCTCTGAGCTTTTCATTTCGCTTTCCATGGCGATGGCGGTGGCGGTGGCGGTGAAGGCAGGGGAGCGGGTGAGGCTGTCGTACGAGAAGAAGTGCGCGCTGCTGCGGAGCCAGGACGCCAATGGCGCCGAGCCGTCCGCCATCGAGAGGACGAGGGCCGCCATGAGAGACCTCCGCACCAAGCTCGACATCTCCATCACCTCCGTCCACGCCGTCTCCAAGCGGATCGCCGCCGTCCGCGACGACGAGCTCCTCCCCCAGCTCGCCCAGCTCATCCGAGGGCAAGAACAATGCCAATCCATCCATCGATCTGATCTTCTGAGATGTTTTTTCCTCTTTTTTTTTTGTAAATTTGTTTGAGATGTTTTAGGTTGGCGAGGATGTGGATGGTGATCGCCGATGCGCACCGGGTGATGAAGCGCACGGCGGACGAGGCGTGCGCGCTCCTCTCGTCGTCGTCGGCGGCGGCGCGCGCGGCTGCGGGCGGCGAGGGAGGCGTCAGGGGCCCGCCGCCGCCGCCGGGGCAGGCGCGGGCGGCCACGGCGGCGGGCGCGCTCGGGGCGGAGCTCCGCGGGTGGGGCGCGGCGATGGAGGCGTGGGCGGAGTCGCAGCGCGGCTACGCGGCGGCGCTCTGGGGGTGGGCCCGGAGCTGCGTCGCGGACGGCGAGGACATGCCGCGCCTCCTCGCCGCGTGGGCCGCCGCGGTCGAGGCCGTCGACGCCGAGGCGGCCACCAAGGCCGTGGATGCCGTCGCCGCCGAGGCGGCCGCCGTCGCCACGGCCGCGCGGCGGCGCGGCGGCGAGGAGGAGTGGAACGAGGAGGAGGGGAAGAAGAGGATCTGCGTCGGCCTCGCGGCGGCGCTGGCGAGAACGGCGGAGGCCGGCGGCTTGGCCTCCGCCGCGTACGGCGAGCTGGTGGTGGAGATGGAAGAGAGGGAGCGCGCGAGGGAGATGGCGGGAAGGGACGATGAGCTAATCCAAAACTGAACCAAACCCATCGTAAATTAAATCGTCCTTAACCATTAACAAATCACAATTAGAGTAGAAATCACACTCAATTATCGCCATGAATTGTTCATAAACGAAGCATTCACTCCAGACTTTCAGAGTAAATCTGATCTACCATTCCCTACCAGATGAAAAATTTTCAACCATTTGATGATTTGATCGCTTACCTGAATTCTCCAGGCTCTCACCAATGATGGATCATGAATTCAGAAGGCAAGCTCAACCAGATCAGAAAAAAAAAGTTCCAAATTCCACCACATTTATACTTCGTAGTTTCAGACTTTCAGTTTCTTAGCTAGTCAGTTCTATTACAGGAATAGGGAAGAGTGCATGACACTTTGACACGAGGACTCTGAAAAACTCAAGTCCGTTTCACTTGGACACATCACGTTTCAAACGTAGCTGAGCTGACATGGTTTCACTTGGACATGCCGCCGTTGGGGTGGTTGTCCCAGCCCCAGGCGTCAACCACCTCGCCGCCGGGCATCTGCAACTGCTCCGGCGGGGACAGCCCGGCCGTGAAGGGGTCGTCGCCGGCGTAGTCCAGGCCGGCGAGCACGTTGGGGACGCGGCACGCCTGCCGGGGGTTCAGCGCCGGCGACAGCCCGCCCAGGTGGCCGAGCCCGCACGACAGCGCCCCCCGCGCCACCATGTCCTCCGCCATCTTCACCTGCACTTACAAACGGGTACGACTTCAGAGTTCAGAAACCGGCCGAAAATGCAGGACAAATTTGAGTTTTTATTGTCTAGATTACAAAGGATCCCCGGGATCCCCCAGGAAATGAAATTGGCAGAGCTCCTGCCCTTTACCCCTCAAAAAAAAAATAGTGATGAGCAATGCAATGTGCAGATGAAGATGAACGGTCACCTTGACCCGGAGGGCCTCAACGTCTGATTTGAGGATTCTGTTGTCCGTGACAGAAGTTGTGAATTGCTGGTTGGCATCCGTCAGCTGCTTGAAAAGCGATGCGTTTTCGCCCCGGAGTTGGTCAACCTGACAAACAAGAGCATGATTTGAGCTATGGAAATCTGAAAGAACTGGCACTTGCATTTCGTATTTTGACTCAGAATTACAGTACCAAGCTACCAATTGGCACATGATATGTTAGACTAATCAATCTGTTATACTGTTTGAATTGAACAATGGCAAATGTTCGGCAGGTACAAAACTTGATTATCAGTTTACCTGTGACTCGAGATCAGCTAAGTGAGCTTGCTTTCTCTTCCTCGATCGCCGAGCAGACTCCCGATTAGAAACCATCCTGTAATTTGAAGTCAGCAACCGTTTCATGCAAGTTCTTTGTCAAACATTCCTTCTGAATCAATGTTCAACTTCTACTACTAGCGAATACGCCCATAATTTTCACGCAGTGACAGACAAAATGCTTGACATAGTCGCTTATGTTCTTGGTATACCTTCTCACTCTCTTCACGTCCAACGGGTTCGTGCTTTGTTCGCATGGACCGCCCTCTATATCCAACAGCGACTCACTTTCAGAATCCGAACCACTTGTGCCTCCCAGAGTTTGGCTCTCCTTCATGTTCAGATTGGTAGCTGATGTGGGACTTGTTGCTGCTGAGTACAGAAGGTTGAACAAAGAGTGAGCAAGAAAAAATAAATAACTGAACATTGTTTGTGCCTCATCAATAAACACAATTTTGATGCAGTACATGACACAGTAACAGCACTGGTACTGTCCATGGATGTCCATCGCTGAAATCTCCATGAGTTGAAAAATCCAAGTTGCATGTGCTTTTCAGTGTGCAGCACAGTAGCAAATCATTGCATACATCGACCAGCCAGTATTTTTGTGTGCAAATTGTTGCAGTCTTCTGAATAAATGATGAAAATCGTGGAAGAGGACGTGTGTGAGGCCGTACCATAGATTGATGACTGTGACTCAATTGTCGTGGAGACCGCAGGATGCCGTGCGTTGAGGCTCTGAGATTGGTGCCATATGTGATTGGGAATGCCCCCTGTGATGGTGCTCTGCTTAGACAAAAATATAAGTAAAAGTTAATCGAGTGATCAATCATGCAAATCAAGAATCAAGTATGATCAATCATGCAAACCAGGGGTTGTAATCATCTTCCTTATGTGAAAAGAATCACTTATCATCAGTTCTTAATAACAACTTAATCAAACCCTGTCATGACAACGGAAATGGTTAAGATAAGCAACCAGCGCTTGTAATCATCTTCCTTATGTGATAAGTAAGAATTACTTATCATCAATTCTCAATAACAACTTAATCAAACCCTGTTATGCTGTTAACCTAAAATGGTTTCTCCTCTTCCCATGCAGTGTTTGAGAGGAGAGGATTGGACAAGATACATAAAACGAGGTGAACCATTAACAAACAATTAATTAATTATTAATTATTTCAAAACTTGAATGGATTAACACGATTTTCTAAAAGCAACTTTCGTACAATTTTTTTTAAAAAAAACATACCGTTTAGCAGTTCGGGAAGCGTGTGCGTAGAAAATAAGGAACTTTTCCACTCAATCTGCTTCTGCCGAACACAACCTTCCTCTTATCGGGCTATTGAAATAAATTCTTTAAAACATGAGACATCGTTCGTTCGCAGACTAAAATTGTGCAAGTTTGGTGTGCTTGTGTTGTGATGCGTGTCTTCCATATAATCGGAAAAAAAAGTTCTAGTAGGAGTAAATTTATTATTATCTATCCAAATTCGTAGTATTACGATATGCCACATCATATATTTAAGCTACGCTTTTATTGGATTGGAGGACAGACGGAGTACTTGTATACTGATTATGAAAAGTTACTGTACAAGTAAAAAAATGGTAGAGGATGAAACAACAGTCTTCTACTTGAGAAAGGTAACAGGAGTCAGCTGATCAGCAGCAATTAACGAAAATTTCGCAGACATGAAATTCTAGTCAAGCGTATACTTGCACCGTACGTGCTACTGCAAGCTATCCAACACAACAAGTGTTCAGCTTAATTTTAGCACACGAATTTAACACTCCTACGTAGTCGCAGCAGGCAGCAGAATAATCAGTGACCAACCACTCACCGAGTCCGCGAAGCCGAAGCCGGAGAGGTCGGCGGCGGAGAAGATGCCGAGCGGATGGTCGGCGTCGGCGTCGCCCCCGCTTCCGCCGTGGATGAACGCCTCCAAGTCCAGCTCCGACGGGCACTTCTTCATCTCCGTCGTCCCTGCTGCTTCCAGCGGCGGCGGCGGCGGCGGCGGAGTCGGATGATTTTCGAGATGCCCCGGCGAGACCAGATCACCGAGGAGAGAGAGAAGCCGATCGAGAATGAGAAGGGAAAGAGAAGCTAGCTTTTGTGTTGATCCCGGCGTGGAAGGAAAGCAGCGCCCGAAGGGTCTCTTTTGCCCCTCATTCCCCTACGTATTTACTCCTTTGGAAATACGATACTGCTTTGGAAGCCGCCGCGAAATACGTTGCAGCGCCGGGGGATAGTTTGGGAAAATGGCGGCGCCGGCCAGTTGATGGGAGCCGATTCGGATCCGCACCACCGACCTCCGGCGGCGACGTGACGGCGCACCACGTCAGCTGCCCGGGATCTTCTGTGGCCACACGCCGCCACACGTTTTTGCACCCCGTATGTCCTCAGTCACAGCGCTCGGGTGCAAATTTTTGGGACATTGCATCCATACCTCCACTTTTAACCCCGAACTACTGTTTTATTTCACGTTTTAGGTGTTTGTACTTTGTCCTCGTTATTTGAAAATAAATTAGTTGTTTGCCCTCACGGGTAACGGTAGGGGTCTGTTTGGTAGAGTTCAAACTCCTAAATTTAGCTTCAGAAGTAAAGTTGTAGAGCTGTCTAAACCCAACTTCACCTATCTAGTTCATTTTGTGAGAGAGCTTCACCCAACTCCACTGCTATCTTAGGTGGAGCTGAAGCTTGAGCGGTGCCAAACAGGCCATAGGTTTGACGGTGTTAATTCTAGCGTGAAAGAACATTTATATTCTTGGTTGTTGTTGTATTTTGACCCTATTTGATTTTCAACCCGTGCAACTTTGCCCCTTCCCTAGATCACATAGAAGCACTCCCACTTCCCTTTTAGCTGCCACTCACCACAGCAAGCCCCACAGTCACCACCTGCCTCAACGCGCCTGGCTGCCGCTCACCGCACCAGGCGTAGGAAGTCCCGCGATCGTCGCAGGCCTCCACGTGCCTAGCTATTGCCTCCTCTAGGGTTTTTGGGTGGTGACGGGCTAGAAGTACGAGACTGTATGGTGCTTGAAGCTCTATCCATTTACTCAGGGATAACAATGAATCGATATTTTATAAATCATTTTCTTATTTTTATTTATATTTATTTAACTAAAATCCATGGGGCCATATAACGAGACATCAAAAGTGGAGGCAAACAACTGATTCCTTTTAAAAAAATAAGGGTAAAAATACAAACCTTAGAGAAAGCAAAACAACAGTTTGCATTAAAACTAAAGGACATGAATGTAATTGTCGCGCAAAATATCCCATCATCATCATCCCCATGTGGGTATGGAGGCACCCATCAAGTCTCCCACCGCCTGTATCCAGCGTCTACGAAGATAGAACCTTCATAAACGAGTGGAAAACGTCAAACGTAAAAGAAGACGGTAGACGACGGCGCACGTTTTCAAACTGCTAAACAATGTGTTTTCTAAAAAGTTTATATTAAAAATATTATTTTAAAATTATATTAATTTATTTTTAAGTTTTTTAACTCATACTTAATTAATAACGCGCTAACCCACGTTTCGTTTTACGGATTAATTCCCAAACCCACGCTAATTAGACCCACTATCCTATTGGGCTAAACTAAACCGGGCCAATTGGGCCCCATTGATTGGGCTGTGCACTGGGCACCAACCGTAGCACTAGCAGTAGGCTGCCTGAACCATCATCGCCGTCGTCGGCGACCGCCCCGCTCGCTATCGAGGTCGCCGGCTCGCGCGGCCGCCGCCACCGCCGCCGCCGCCATGCGAGACCTTCCCTTCGCCGCCCGACGAGATGTATGTACGCTCCGTGAACTCATCCTCCTTCACTAATGCATTCCCCTTGTCGATTGCTCTGCTGCATCCTTAGCCGTTGCGTCAGATCTGAAAAGCTAGGTCCATGTGCATTTGGCGTTCGATTCGTTGCATCCAGTCATGTTGGGGATTCGTGCGAGTCGTTTCGAGTTCTCTCCTCTTTTGTGAATGCGTGAAGCTGTTGTTCGAAAAAAAACACACCAATATTTTGCTGGATGAATTGGAAGTTGGAATTGGTGTAGAGAACTATGGAGGCTATCACAAACAGAAACTGGAATACAATTTTTTTTTTTGCCGGGTGAATACAATTTTTTTTTTTGTAGTTCATTTTAGCACAAGTGGAAGATGCATGGCTTCTTGGTGAATGAAAGGCCACACAATGCTGACGAGCATCTTCCACCTAATCACCCTTGTTATTCTAAGCTAAGCTCGAATCTGTCGCTAGCACTTTGTTGTGTACACCTGAAGCTGTTCAGCGTTATTTAGCTACTTTTATTCTGAAATTGGTTAGATGTTATCTAAGCTTCCAGGCTCTTCCACCCTTCATGTTAAACGTTTTAAGCCTCCCGAAAAGCATGACGATGATCAGGATCGCTTTCCCGTTGTCGCTCCATTTCCCCGCAAACCCGTACGAGGCATCCTTGCAGCGTGCATCATGGTTCAGTAGCCTCTTGCAGCTGTAGCCAACCGAGAACCCCACATTTCCATATGCACTGCAACAATCAGAGCAAGTTGTTCAGTGATGATACTCATGCAAAAAATAATCATGAGGTTTCTGCAGAATGCAGTGAATTTCAGTGGCTTGCCTGACGACTTCAAACAATATGCTGAAAACATTGAAATTAAGTGGATCTGTAGCCATCGAGTCCCGTTCTGTGATGCAAATTAGCATTACAAAGATAGCCAAATAAGACATCTGTGAGAAGATCCAGTTCTCCAATAGCCCTTTTCTTTTGTTTATCTTCTCGGTCTTAGAATCCTCACCATCATGTCTGGGTAAAAACGAAGTGTAACCAGGGAGATACCTACATAAAAGTTAGTCAAAGTATGCGTTAAGATTACATATATTAAGAACAATTCCTCTCAATGATAGCATATACTGGATTAACTGCTTTGTATGTGATATACTGTTGACCCTGTAAGTGGTTCTTGAGCTACTATAGCCCTCAACCAAATCTAGCCCTGAGTCTGGCTTGTGGGATTGTGTGATTAAAAATTTCCTTTCTTAATAGGTAGGAGTACTATGGTAGGAAGCTCTCCCGTGTATTCTTAAAGATTATCTGATGCCCTTATGTTCCATTCTACTATATGCGACCCACCTATTAGTGAAGTACAATATATTTGAACATTGCTGCACATATTCGAGAGAACCGCCATAGGGCTATTATAAGTGAAGGAAGGCAAATGTGATGTCCATGATAAGGTAGTTAAATTATATAGTTTACTGACTGGAGCAATAAATCCAGGAAGTTTTCTTACTTATTTTGGGGTGAGGGTTTGAGAAGGGACTTACATCATGATGGTGTATAGGACTAGGATTGCTGAAGAGAGGCTTGACAGATCTGTAACAGATTCACCTGCATGCCTCGCATTGACCGACTGAAATAGAGCGGATACTATCTTTTGATAGTTGCTCATTCCATCCAAAGCTACCGAGCTCCACTCCAAAGAGAGGAACAATACGGTTTGCAGAATGATCAAGCTCACAACTGTTAAAGTCAAATAAACACTCTCCCTGGTACTCATAAGATGTTTATATCCAATGGCCTTTGGATATTCAAGAATGTAACGGCAATCCTTTTTTCCGGTAATCTTCTCAAGTGACCACACCATTAATCTCAAGCATGGTGCAAATAATGTATTTCCTGCTAGTATCTGAGGAATAATTAGGAATAGAAGAATGGAGTTCTTCTGAAAGATAATCATATTCTCATTTACTGGAGTGAAGCCACAATTTCCAACCGAGGAGATGGCTGTAAATACTGAGAATACGATGATCCCAATGTCTTTTCTCTTTAGAATTTGATGTGCACTTGGTACCAGGTTAAGGTAGAGGTAAATAAGAAGGGAGCCGCCTAAGTTTGTTACTAGAAGATATCCCATCACTACAAAACCTAAAAATTTAATCGTCTTGGGCTCTACATGTCCTCCATTTTCCATGTGGAGTTCAGAAAATGAAACGGTAACTTTTGTGCCCTGGGTGCTGGGATCAAATTTTGTGGAAGTAATAGATTCAATATCAATGCAAGGTGAGTGATCACTTGTGCTGACTGACTCTTTTGTACCAAATTTGGCTCTCATAAAGTGAATGCCAAGCATTGAAGTGAATATCTCACCACCAATCAGCATTAAAATAGTCAAAACCCAGAGCTGAGCGCTTGAGAAGTCCTCCATTTCAACAGTAGCCATGCTTGACACAGTTGATGCTGATACAGAAGAAAATAGCACGTCCAAGTCTTTCATATTTTTTGACTTGTCTCGTGGCTTGAGGACCTTTAGAGCTGCATATCCAGCAAATGAGATCAACACAAAGTAAGTGACATGGACAAATAGTGGATTGGTTTGGCAGATGAACCGGAAAGAGTTTTTTATAGACTTCTGTGAAGATTTGGTAAAAGAAGAGAACTTGCTAGCTGCAAATGCACAGAAAGTTTGGAGTTTTTTGTGGGAGACTACAAGACAGTGATTCATGTTCTAACTATTTGTGTGGAGCTAAACAGCATGTCTTGTGTGCCTCCTTATTTGCATCAACGTACTGATGTTTGTCCATTTATATAGGGAAAAAATATTCTCCTCTCCAACTTATAGTTGTGATGTTTCGTACATATCTCTGCTGTAGAACGAAAGCAATCAGCGTCAAAGAGTTAGTGGTGAACTTACTGGACAACGATGACAGAAGAATCAAAGACTGTTTTGGATTCCATATAGCTTATGTGAATGTAAATGAAGTGCTGAAGGATTTATTCTCTACCGCGATTGTGGCAAATAACAGTCTGTTCTGAAAAGATTCTACAGGTTAGTGAAAAATGCAGAATAAAGAATTAGCACCCCGAATGCAATGATATTTCAGTCTGTGCTTTTCATTAGGCTGCCTTCTGATGAAATATGCTTTCTTTGATCTGTGAGTTTCAGCATGTTGGACATGCACTGCTTTCAAGAGTTCGAATTCAGTTAGAAAGCTAATATGTTCTCAGCAACTGATCAATAATGATGTACTTTTGCTTGACTACCCTAAAATTGTACCTTGAATATTGCACCTCATGCCATTTCAGGATGTGGGCATTATTGTTGTTAAGCCTTACTTTAATATATTGTCTTGAATATATGGTTTCGAAGCATGAAATGAAAAGATATGAGTAAAAATTTCAATCAAACTACATTTTAAAATCTCTTTTCAAGTGAACAATTTCAGTGGTCAAAGCGGCATTTGTTGACTTTGAATTGAAAAAATTAACTTGTTTTTGATAGGAGGGAAATAAGGGAATTCTAGAACTGAACACTCAATACATGAAATATTTTTTGCATAAGTTATATTGGTGTTAGATCCAATTAGAGCATTAAATTTTACAAAATTGAATAGGTGAGATGATTTGGTCATAAACTCATAATGTACTGCAAGTCTGTTTTAGAGAGATACAATGCTATATGCGGGAAGAGGTTTACCTGTTCCATTTTACTCAGAGTAATTTATTCCATCTTAATATCTATAACTATGCATATACAGTTGCAAGTGGTTACTCTTATGAAATATGGGTTTGAAAGCCTATTTTTGCTATCCTAATTGATACTCCCTCTGTTCTTTTATGTATGACGTTGGTTAGTTCAATTTTGAAATAATCAACGTCAAATATTAAAGGATGGAGGTAGTATTATATACTACTAGAATCAGTCTTTGGTTACTAAATAATATGCTAACATTTGTCTCCCTACAGACAGTGTTTTCTTTCCCTTTTTCTTGAAGGTAAAGTCTGACATTTTGTTCTGGAACACAAAACTAGCCCAATAAGCTTGGCGTATTGAAGAAGTTAAAGGTGAGATCTACTGAACATATTTGAGCTATTCTATGATTGCTATTAATCTAGTTGTTTAGTGTTTGGCCAATGGACCATTCCAGATTAAATGCCTAATAAGACTTGTATGGTCCTTCTTATCTTATGCTGTTTTACAAGAGCGGTGCAAATACCAGTTGGCTTGCTTAAATTACTGGCTGAAGTGGTTATGGTCTAGATCTGAAGTGCTTAAATTACTCTACGAGAACCTTTGAACTAGATTCTTGAGGCACCACTTGAGAAAACACGATGGTGTCTTTCTATTGTTAGTCCAACAGAAGAATATTGAGCTTTCTGAACCCTATCTTTAAAGATTGTGAACATATGATCATTGCCATCCTTTAGACGATCATATCGTCTTATTTTGTGTTTTATAAACACCATTTTTTTTTGGCCCTTTTAGAAGTTGAAAAAGATTCAGCTGGGAATACTTGGATAGGTTCAGAGAGATGTTGTGCATGAGGGTGAGCTCTTGATCCAAAGCTCAACCCCTGGCATAAGAGGGTAAAAAAACCCTTGTAAAACAGATTGAGAAGAACCTGTATCTGTGCCAAAAGTTTTAAAAGATTGATTGAGAGTTAGGTCAGGGTTAGCTGTAGAGTTTGTGCCCACCAAATCTAACACCACTATCTTTGCTAGCACCTTTTTGCTGGAAGTAGTATTCTCAACAGCTTACCCGAGTGCATTAGAACCTTCACCACCCCTCTGTTCCCAAGTACTATTTGTTGCTATTGACTGGTTAGATTATAATGAATGAAAGCTTAATGTTTATGTTTAGGATGCAACACAATTTGATAACACAACATCTTTTTGAGTATTTATATTTTTTTCCAAAATACAAGTGGTCAAAGTTTAAATATGAATGGTTTCCGGTGACAAGTATTTGGGAATGGAGGGAGTACTATATTTTGGGAACTCTACTAGACCTATCTATGCTAAACTTAGGCTCAGCAACGTTAAGCTCAATCTTGCATGGATTTCTAGCCTAGGTTGGACCTGACTCAATAGGATACTTGGACTGCCAGATCAGACCAGAGCTGGCGACCCTTAGGGATACTTTTGGACTGGCTTTCAGACCAGAGATGTGCCCATAGACAGTGGCTGGGATGGCTGGCATGCACCTCATCAGCCCGGGGTACGAGTCTCCTCAAGCACGCTCACCATTTCACCTTGTTTGATATGCTGGGATGAAATATATTGTTGCTTCTTTCTTAAAACCATTGACACCAAGCCCTTCCTTGGTGTCCAACTTTAAGCTGGACCCAAGTCTTGATCTGATCTGGTTACAATACATTGTCAGAACTGAATCCTTGACATCATCCTGGTCTTAGACTTCAGAGCTGAAATTCTTAGGGATAAACTATTCTCAGTAGTTTTGTCCTGGTAATTTTAAATCTATTATAGTATTATATACTACATCACATAATCTATGAAGGATTCACCTGTATGGGTTCTGCCATCACAAGTACAGTAATTGTTGAAAATTTACTCAGTATGAAACATGGCATATGTTCTTAGACACCTCATTATTTATTTTTAGTAAACCTTGTTTTTGTACATGAATTAACATTTTTTAGGGGTTGCTTACTTAAATGTCGGAGCCTATATTTTGTCAAATATGTAATTGCTTACCGCATTTTAGAGTAAACACAATGAAATAATCTTTGGATTTTCCTATTTACCTAATTTCTTCTTATTTTCTTTTAGATGTACACGATCTTTTCAAGTACTGTACTTTATGTGGCTGATGTTATGTTTCCTTATGTGTTTTCATTTCATATGGCAATCATGCGCAGTCCACATGTTGGCACACTAGAATTTCTTTACTTTTCTTAGAACGAAGGACAAAGCATCCAATACGACCAAATCAGACCTTTTGGGGGCAAGAAGACTGATGGAATAGATTTAAGTCTTTAAGCTTCATCTGATGAGTGGATACAGAACAAATTCTTTCAAATGCTTTACACAGATGCTCTATTTTGGCATATAGGCTCTGTTCGCAAGTTTGGGTTCCCAACCCAAACTGCACGCACGGAAAACGAAGCGGTCCATTAACACGTGATTAATTAGGTATTTGCTAATTTTTTTTTTCAAAAATGAATCAATATGATTTTTTAAGCAACTTTTGTATATAAACTTTTTTTTGCAAAAAACGCACCATTTAACAGTTTGAAAAGCCTGCGCGCGGAAAACGAGAGCAGGGAGTTGGGAAAGGGGGATTCCGAACACACCCATAGTCTCTATGGAGACTAGGTTAAATATGACCAGTAGATTTGCATATCATTTCGTTTTCCATTCTGTGATGAGTGGATATAACAACTTCCCGCAAAACTCTTATCTTCATTATTTGCGGGGTAGCATTTACATTTTGGATATGCTCTGCTGATGGACTCATCAATTCTGATGCTACGATATTGTTGATAGGCCTGTTGTTCAAAATACAGTGAATTATTCCACAAAATATTTGTGTTGTAAATCTGTTTCTTAGCTCAACAATGAATATTTTCTGAACAAAGTTACTGTTAGGGGGATGTACTACTGTGCATGCAAAAATGTAAAATATTCAAACCATCATTCTGTATCAACAAGGTTTGTTCATGGATGAGTAGCTAGAAAGACTCGGTGTATTAGTGAACTTGAATTGTTTGAATGCATTGTTCCTATTAAGAGGCTCATCTTCCTTTATTAGTGTTTTAGTTTTGTACGCCTTCAAATTTTAGACAGGTAGCTATTGCTACTGGGTGACAACTGATGTTCATTGCTACTGAAGAACAATGGTAGACAGGAACAGGTGTAGATGTTCCTTGCTGCCCCCTTATTGTATCAGCATCACAGAAATGTGAAAGATAAAATAGCTTGTTTCCTATACTATGCACGCCTGAGAGGCGAGTTAATGTGTCCTGGTAGCTGATTTCCTTTATTTTACAGTGTGTGACTAAGAAGATTAACATATCAGGTTCTCATTTTCATGTGTAGGTGGTAACCATACAAGCTGTTGTTGAAGCATTTGCTAGTCTGCCTGATAATTCTATTGCCTTCAGAATTGATGATGACCACAAGTACGTCTTCAGATAATTTCCACTGTGATGCGAGTTGTGATGCTCAAGATGCAGAGAAGGCAGATTATGCTAGACTCTCCTCTTCGGTCCATTCCAGGCTACTGTTTGCTGCTGATCGAGTGAATCAAATGGTGCTCAACGTGGTCTTGATATGGAGTGAATGGCCATAAAATCTAATTCCACAGATGGCAAGATCACATCCAAGCTTCTCGTATTCCACCAAGAAACTATTCCTGGGAGCAAATTCTGTGTCAGGTCAGTATGAAAGCAGCCTAAATTGGCACGTGCCTCCAAGACATTTTTAGTACCACACTGTTGCTACCTTTTCGTGTACTCCTGATGACTTACAACCAGGGATTAAAAACTGTTATAATGTTATTTCCGTGAAAAGAAGTATAAAAAATTCTCCCTCTCTTCAGTTTATATAGGCATGGGCATAGTTGAAAAAAGAACCCAAAGTCTTCAAGTTTTGGCCAACAATTAGTCAAATTTTATTCCTGTTTAGTCTATAAAATTTATATTAATAAATTCGTATTTCCGAGTGTTTTTACACGATATTGGTTCTGTGGCCATTGAAAATATATTGTAAGAGAAATTAATGGTTAAAGTTTAATTTGAAGACTACACCAAATTAAAAAAAAAAACGTTCTATAAAATTGGACGGAGGGAGTAGCAAAATAGGGCAATACATTAGTAAGAACAACTGCAGACTTATTATCTTGTTTGTTTGATAAATGGTAAGCTTTCTTGCATGCTCATACCAATACTGCTGTGTAATGGATGGTCCCAACTCCCAAGTGATGTCACTAAGATTCAGGTTTTACGACTTGGTGTTTTCCTGATGCATCAACTACTGGTCTGATACTGGTAGAAGACACTATCTGTGATACTGCCATAGTGTACGTGAGCAAGAATGGTCAAAGTTGCAAGTTGATCTTACCTAGGCACCTAGTACACTCTACGAGATATGAAAAATAATGCGCCTGCACATGCATGGACCATATGGTCCACATAGATGCAAGAACGTCAATTTTCTAGAGGCAAATTGTGGTTGGGATAGATGAGGGAATGTTTTTTTGTGACAATCTGTAACTTAGATGGATCTCATCTGCAACTCAAAATTTGCCTCTAGAAATCAGATTCTGGTGTTATTTACCAGTGCTTAATTAGAACTGGAAGTTGAACTGCTGAAATTCGGTTATTCATTAGAACAAATTTGTCATCTAGACCATAAAACTTTTACCTGAGCCAATTAAGCACTTGATATGTAGTACACTCTCTCTTACTGAAATTTCAGAAGAGAACATAACATCAAATTCCTTTACTAATTACTTCTGCTCGTACATAATATTGCAAGCACGAAGTTTCCAGTGTCTTGCAGTGAGCATATAATCTCAAAACTTTCTTCATCTGTTTAATCTGTTTCTTTAGTGTGAGAATCCTCTCCATTTTTTTTATTCAAGCCACAGTTAAGAAGCATTCTAGTGATTACTCTTTATATGTTTCATCCGCTTAATTAAATGATCTCTTTGACCTCTCTATATATATTTCTTTGCTGCTACAGAATTGAAGAGCAGCCTGACGGTGCTACATCATGCAGTCGATCATTCGATCGACTAGGCAGCTGCGACGCTGAGGGAGAAGGGCAATGGCGCAGAGTGCGGCGAGGCCGAGTAGTCGTTGGCCTTGAGGGCTTCAGATCCACAGTTGTCTGCATGGTCGTCCATTAGCATCTGGTGGCACCTGCACTCGGAGCTGCAGAAGGCTTTCTCCCCCCTACAGGTTTGAGACATGCACAAAGACGTAAGTGGTTGCTCTACTTTTTCTCACTTTTAACAATTCCAATGTTCAACGAGTACTAGTATTGCAAAGCAATGTGTGACATCTAAAAATGTGATTGGTAAACTTGTTGTTTTAGTGATGATCCCATTCTATATTGAATATCTTTTGAATTGAGTTAAAAGGGAAAATAAAATATGATCTGTTATTTATTGAAGCAACAGAGGAAGTCTTCACTTTCACTCTTTAGGCTAGAGATTATCATGCTAATTACAGGAAAAAGAAGAAAACATAAGCACGGTTATGATGGATCCAGGTTATATAACATTGTATATTGATCTGATGTATGTCCACTAGTTATTTCTGATTGACTAGAGACTTATATACTATATACTTTTTACTTGTATTGCAAGTTAGCTGTCTTCCATAAACAAAGCAACTTCACTATAATTAAAAAGCTACAAACTACATACTCTATTAATCTTTTAGGAAGACAAAACCGTAACATCCTCTTCAACCAAAAAGCTAGAAATAAAAAAAAATACTAGGTAAAACTTAGAAGGTAAAATGTATCATGTATGATATTTGGCATTTCCAATTGCTTTCTGGAAAGATAATGAACTTCTTATAACTATTTTTGAAATTTTTTCCCACCTATACTAAGGTGCTGTGTGCTTCGCAGTTAATGGCAGGTTCACGTTACCAATAAATACAAAAATATAATTAGAATTCCAAAATGAATGTTATAAGCTCCTGAAAATTTTAAGCAATATATAGAATAGTCCATAAAGTAGACCTTGGGTGCCAATAAGTATAATATTGTCAAAACAATATAGTACTATTTTCATCAAAATTTTAATATTTTTTATGATGCATGAAATTTTATTTACCTGTACATGTAGATGTCGAGCCCATCAAGCCTCTTGTCACACAGGAAGCACCGGCTCAAGAAGTCAGCCGCCGGCGCCGGCTCCTCCTCGTCGGCTTCCACAAGCCAGCCGCCGCCACCGTCTCCGAACCCAAAGTACACCCGCTTCCTCACGCTGCCGCTGGCGCCGTCGACGCCGGCGACGTGCGTGATGACGCAAGTGTAGCTCTCAGAGAGCTCGGCCTCCTCTCTTGCGCGGCGCCGAGCCGCTGCGCCGATGGCGATCGGCTCGGCCTCAGTCGTCAGGCAGGCGTGGCTCATGGCCGCGACGATGCCAAGCCCGACGCCGGTGGCGCCGCCGTCGAAGCTGCGCCTCGGCCTCGGCTCGGGGGAGCTCACTGGCCCGAGGAAGGTGGAGAAGAGGTTGGCGAAGGACGACGATGCCGCCGTCAGCTTGGTGATGGAGCCGAGCCTTGCCAGCGGCGGCGCCTTCCGCTCGGTTGCCTGCTCAAGAAAGCTCATCGTCCTCTCACTTCAGGTAAATTCTTTGTCCAAAGTTCAGTTTTGATGAACACTAGCAAGTGATCACTAAATTGTTCTTGTGATCTAGAGAGAGAGAGAGAGGAGAGAGAGATGCTTTAGTTATGTAGTCGTTCTTCACTCTCTCATCTCTCCTCTCCCCTTTGCAATTCTTGGAGCACTTGCTTTCTCACCAATTAAAAGAACACCAATGGTGAGGTTTATGGAGAGAGAGAGAGAGAGAGAGAGAGAGAGAGAGAGAAGGAAGGAGAAGGTGGTGGCAACATTTTAAAGGAGCAAATGGGTGAGTGGGAGCTGGGAATTTGGGTTTGTTAGGGATTAAATTATTTTGTGGTGGTGCACATGTGGGAGCTCTTTCTGTGGAGGTTTTTATTTCTTGATATTTAGTGGAGAATATTCCACAATATTAATTATTTATCTTATGAGAATCAAGGACTTGTCCTTTTTTTATGTGTATACGAAAATTCTTAAATTTTGCATACATTAGATATGATCGGTTGATCGTTGTCTCTTTATGAGGTAAGACCGTAAGAGTATAATCCAGCGGTCTCCACCAAAACTTTGTAATGTATAGTTTTATTTTATGATTTTTTTAAAAAAACTAATTTATATGATTTGCAGTAGTTGAGTGTTGGTGATCAAATGTGATTGATGTACAAGGAAGGAGTACTGTAGCTTTGTCTGTTGAGCATTTGGATGTTTGTTATGGTAGATTGTCCGTGTACACCTATATATATAATAAACATACAAACTTGCTTTTCGGCAGTTTCGCTGAAATTTTGTTTTGTTGCATGTTCATGGAATTTTTAGCTCTGCTATCTTTGCTTGCTTCTCTTGGGATGATACGATGGATATTGCTCATGCATACGGTTACCTGCATAAACTTGTTTGTTTGTTATTCAGATCATCAGATGCACACACGTACACACCCTTAATTTGCGAAATTTTAAGCGATGAAGCAACAAAAAAAGAGTTAGTTTGCAACATGATTATTAAAGCCAGTTTTTCTCCTTCTATTAAAGCATTTCGTTTTTTATTTTACCTGAATATTTCTTTCTTTTGACAAAATGGCTCGTGAACTTTCTAAAAGCACTAGGGCAAATTAGGAAAACATATCTTGGTGTGATCGATCCAATGTGGACGGCTCTCTCTGTTTCTGTGTCACGATCGTCATGAAAAGAATAGAGGAGGAAAGTTTATTGCACATTTGCATGTCACTTGCAAGTGTTGTCATCAAGCAGAAAGAAAAGGTCATCCTAACGCTGTATATTACAACCGGAACCCAATGCTTCAAAGTTGTAATCATCATGGTATGTGCCAATTAAACAGTATTATACATGCTCCAATTAAACAGTTTATTTAAAGGCACTGATTAGAACTTTAAGATTTTTTTTGACATATCTATGCGGGTCTTGAATTATTCTCTACAGGAAATTCATGTGTTCCAAACAAACTCTAATAATTAAGGTAGTATTCGATAAATGCGAGCGCTCGTATACTTATAAATCAAGTATGGTAATTGTTAAGTCCTCATGTCAGTTTAATTCTGTCATACTTAACTAGACATATTAGTGAGCCTAATTAGGAAATCATATTGCTTGGTGATATACAATGTGCCACCCATTTTTTTCATACTTTTAGCACAACTCATCTGTCAATATCTTCCTCTTTTCTCATCATCTCATGGCCGGCAAGCACAATAAATCCATCCAAGACACGCATCATGCGTTCCCAATATACCTGAAAACCAATGGTTGAGAAAACTGACCTGTGATATACATGGGTCACTGTTAAACCACCTTTAAATGCTTCCTTTCACTGTTGACCATCAGCCATATGGTACGTGAGGTTGATCTGAAAATGCGACATGTGTTTGCCTATATGTAGACAACCAACGACCATAGCTCGACAGAAATCATGGCCAGAGTAATTGATTTAATAAGCACAATCACCAACCCTAATCAGGTACCAAAAGAGACATCTGTGCTAGGATCTGAAGGACTTAAAAATTACATGTAATGTTAATCAGGAGAAAACAAGTACTATTGTATTACAACAACTGTTGATTGTGATACATCCATATTATGGAATATGGGCTATGGTAGTGTAGATCGTATTAACAGTAAGTACAAGAATTGCATAACATAGGGCAAATCTTTTGAAATAAGATATGTATTCCCTTCGTCCCATAAAAAACCAACCTAGTACCGGATATGACATATACTAATACCATGAATCTAGACATGCATATGTCCAGATTCATCGTACATTCGTACTAGAATATGGCCCTGTTTAGTTCCAAAGTTTTTTTCCAAACTTCCAACTTTCCATCACATCAAACCTTTCATACACACAACTTTTCAGTCACATCGTTCTAATTTCAACCAAACTTCCAAACTTCAGTGTGAACTAAACACAACCTATGTCACATTCGGTCCTAAATTCGTTTTTTATAGGACGGAGGGAGTAGCTATAACTGTGTAAGAAATTAAGATTCTATAGAATCAGGTTTTACAAATTCCATATTATACATGAGAACATGATCAATATGTGGTAGTCAGCCAAGGCTGAAATTAGTACAGTATAACATCAATTGAGTTATAAACATTTCCATTTTGTTGGTTTGTTATGCAGTACACGTGCATTCAGGATTCAGCAGCAAAAGAGTGAACCAGCATGCGCCTTGTACCACGCTCCAGCAAAGCTAAGACAGGAACAGAATAAAGATCGATGGTATACAACATCACAGAAAAGTTTTAACAAGTTTCGTGTAAACATACATTGCATTTCCACAGGTATTGATTCTTCGTGACCATCTGCCTTTGTTATGTTAGGTCTCATGAACTCGACAATGTAAGGGCCGGAGACCACCAACTGTCCATCACCTACAATATTCCCCTGTTTTTGTGGGGTTCACCTAGTATACAAACTCTAGGATAGCGTTCTTTGAGACCTTAAATTTGAAATTGCTATATACTTTTGTAGTTAATTTGCTCCCATGGTGAAATATTTTTTTCAAGATAAAGGAAGCTTTTATTGATCTTAGACGATTACATGAAGGTGATAGAATCATATTGAGAACACTTCGCCTATGTATAACAAAGATGCGCAAACCAACATGGTCAATAATTGGTTGCAAATATAACGTATTCTCACATAATTAAGCAAGCTGGAGAATTTCTATAAGTATATATGCACACATGATGCGTTTAAATGGATCAGAAACATTACAAGTTACTGACCGGCATGTTAAATCTATGCATGATATGCTTCATCAAATTGACAACTTATCAAATGTGCAAAGCAAATGATTCCGGAAAGAAACAAATATGTTTTACCATCACTTTAATGATCAATGCCACCACTTCTCCCCTTGCTACGATGCTAAGACGATGCGATCAGGCCATAAAGAGGAGACAAATCAATGTCACTCGTTGAGCCAATAAGCACATTCAAATTATTCTTATCATCTTATACTAGTGGTAATAAAGCAGTAGCAAGCAGGAATAAAAAAGATATTTCATCATAATATACTAGTGGTAATAAAGCGATAGCAAGCAGGAATAAAAAGATATTTCATTATAAGCTAGCCTAGCCACTCATAAACTAATTGAGGCAGAAATTTATTTAAAACTTATTTTCACCTCTCACCTTCCATTAGTGTGTTCTCTACATGGGAAGAGTTGTAATTTGACTACGCATAAATCTTTTTTCCATTAAATATTTTTTACGTCCGAAATTCTATCATTATGCAGTCCTTGTCTGCAGGTGATGCACTCATGCACCCTAATTAAACCTAATACATGAGTGATCCTGACTTGTCTGTGAATGATATGTCCGTCCACAATTAAGCCTGAACATGATATGATAACCCTGAAAGCTCAATACTGACAATGCATCATAATCTTAAGCATACGCGTCTCTCCTGATGCAATTATACTTAACTAACTCCCTAATAGCTGGCTAAGCTTGATCACAATTCTCTCTTTAGTGGGATTGGGATTCGGTGACATTGCTCCGGTGACATTCCCCGTGACATTGAGTCACTGACGTGTGGAATGTCAGTGACTCAATGTCACCGAGTGAGCTACTAGCAAGCCTGGCATCACAGCCCAACCTGCAGGTGTGCCTACCCTTTCAAAATGAAACGACAGATGCTATTAAATTCAGGCGAATAATCTGTCTCTTATATGCATGCATTGTGCAGCGCAGTAGTGCATTATCATAAAAGTGACAGCTCCTGACGATTTTGCACTTGTTCGCCACAATCTTTCTGATGTGACATAAAAATGTACTAATTTGCTCTCTCAAACAAACAGATCAAACTTTCTTGAGATAACTTATTCCATCCGAATACCACTCCTGAACTATAGTGCTAAAGTGTGTCTAATTCTATACTAAATTACTATATTTCAAGACGAAGGGAGTACTTCTTTCGTTGGCTGGACCTGGTTGCAGCTGCACTGTAACTGCAGAGACACTACTGTGTGGTGTACAACGTACAGTGCACCAGTGGTTCAGTCACTGAAGTTCAGTGGAGCACCAACCAACTAACAGTGGCTAAATCTGTGGATAATACAGGCATAGTGCAATAGTACCATGTTAAATCTGCTTAGAAAGTTCAAAAGGATTTTTTTGGGACCTTTTCCACTGAAATGTTATCTTACTACGCGGACTAGGCTATTAGCCTATTAGCACTACCTATTTTGAATTCTTGTGCCAACAAAAGTTCATTAGGAATTTATTCTTCTGAGAGTCCAAAATCATATACTCCTTCCATTTCTAAATATTTGACACCGTTGACTTTTTAGCACATGTTTAACCGTTCGTCTTATTCAAAAACTTTTGTGAAATATATAAAACTATATGTATACATATAAGTATATTTAACAATGTATCAAATGATAGGGACAAAATTTAATAATTACTTAAAAAATTTTAATAAGACGAACGGTCAAACATATTTAAGAAAATCAACGGCGTTAAATATTTAGAAACGGATGGAGTATATATATATATATATATATATATATATATATATATATATATATATATATATATATATATATATATATATATATATATATATATATTGATGATAATATTTACGGAACTCAAAACTATATGTTCTGTCTGGTTCCTGGTTTCACCTTTGGCTTTCTCCCAAAAGACGGGTCAATAGTAATGTTGATCTGCCTCTAAGAAAAAATGTTTTGTCTAGCTACTGCCAAAATTTTGACTGTCTTTTTTATATCAGGTTGAGAGTGAGGTTCCGCTCAAACTGAGTACTCACTACTCTTTTATATCAGCAGCTGCCTGATATTCTCCATCAGATATCGGAGAAACCCAAGAAGCGAGAAAAACACAAAACGCAAAATCCTGCACCCAAGTCTGGTGGATAATTTGAAATCCATACCTGATGCTCAGATTGGATGAAGAGGCGATCATACAGACATTCATCCGCGCCACCTTGTGCAGCGGCCTACAGCAAGCAGATCTTCTATGGCTTCAAGGTCCGGACAGCCAATGATCAGCCATGGCGAGCGTATGCTGCCTCTGAACCCAGCACAGTATCTGCAGCGCCTGGGCCATTCGATCGAGCTCCGCCGCTATGCTGCGGCTTGCCGGCGAGGGCCCCCCGGAGAAGGACAGAGATTTCCCGGAGAATTGGGCCGGCCGCCGGCGTGGCAATCCCTCGAACACCTTGGGTGCGTGCAGCCGTTGCTGTTGGGAATTGGGACTCAGACGACGACACGCCTGTAAGGAATACAGCGGCGGCGGGCTACTAACTACTAGTAGTGTCTCCGGCCAGCACGGCGGCCGGCCGGCCCGGCGCCGGCGCCGACGACACCTCGCCGGCTGCCGGCCGGCCAACGCCCAGGGCGGTTGCGCGAGAGAGAAGCAATTTTGTTAATATTTTCTTCCTTTTTTTTTTTGCGCACGCAGCTCGCATTTCCCTTTTATATTTTCCATTTCTGCTTTTTTTTTTTTCGCACGCAAGCTCGCATTCCCGTTCATGGGCTTCCTCAGCCCACATAATTGAGACCCATGTTCAAGGAGGTCGTCATGTTGTGGGCCTCATCTCGGCCCATCTCGACCACTTCCCACCCAAACTACTCGTTAGAGACGAACTGGATTGAAAAAGGTATCTTCGAAGAATATTGGAAGGAACTATGCCAGATTTAAAGCTTCAAATTTTATAGATTTTTTAATCAATGGATATAGTCCGTTTAAAATAAAAAAGGACAAAATCTAGAGACAAACTGTTGCAAAATTTAATTTTGGTGATTGTAACGTAGTGTAAATGCTCTGTAAATGAGTGTAAGTGTTCTATAGCCAAATATAAATGCTCTGTATCTAAGTGTAACTGCAAATTAAATCTACAATAATACAAATCTTGATGCAAGATCTTACAACAAAAAATTGAAAGAAACGAATCCAAATTTCTGTTATAAGTGAAATAGCAATACCGATATTGGAAAAGGTTAAACACAAGAGGCAAATCTTCACACAAATTTATGGCAAAAATCTGAGAATTTTATACTTCGAAAGTTTATACAAGGAGCTTAAACTACAAGCTAGCAAGGAGCTTAAACTACGAGCTAGCAACAAATTCCAGTGTAACAACAAAAGTGTATGTATATATGAAAGAAGAAAAAAAAGGAAAATTAAAATAATCCCAACATCTTAATTTACTAACTCTTACACTCTAATCAGTACAATAAATAAAAAAATTACTAACTTAGCTAGCCCCATATATCCCTTCATTAAATTAAGCTAAACCAATTTCTGCCAAAATCAATTCTACACACGCTCGAATTTTCCATGCATGCATCAGTTGGGTTAAATTATAATCTTCATGCTTAGCTCATTAATCACCAATCAATTTCGCCCATGCAATAGCTCACCGTACCATGCCACGTGGCACGCATGCAAGGCGCTGACCGTTGACCAAGCGGCGTTCATTGGAGCTGCTTGATTTCGTATACGCGTGTGTATCGGGTTACGTTACGACCGGGTCTCGACGGAGTTCGTCGTCGTCTCCGACGACGGCGAGGGCTCCGCGGCGGCGGCGGGGGAGCGGTCGGGAACCCTGATCTCCTCGATGCGCGCGATCGCCGTCTTGAGCTCCCACCTCTGGTCGACGTCGGCGTCGCAGCAGCCGAGGCCGACGTGGAGCAGCTTGAGCATGTCGTCCTCGGCGCCGGCGCCGGCGGCGGCCATGTCCTTGTCGAACACCTCGCCGGTGCGCTCCTCGCTGACGACGGAGCTGACCCAACCGGCGAGGTCGGCGTTGTCCTGCCGCCCCTGCCGGAGGTAGTTCGCCGGGAACTTGCCGGTGAGCACCTCGAGGATGAGGATCCCGAGGCTCCACACGTCGCTCTTCTTCGACGGCTTGCCAGCCGCCGCCGCCGCGACGCACTCCGGCGCCTTGTACGCCACCATCACCTGCGCCGCCGCGCTCGCCGTGACCACCGGCACCAGCGCGTAGTCCGACAGCACCGCCTCCATGTCGCCGTCGAGCAGCACGTTCGACGACTTGAGGTGGCCGTGCGGCACCGTCAGCATCGGCAGCTCGTCGTACAGGTGCCCCAACCCCCTCGCCGTCCCCCTGATTATCCTCAGCCTCTTCCCCCAATCCAACTCCGATCCCCGATTCCCTGTCACAAAAATCTCACCTCAATTCATCATGCCAAAAAAGAGAAAAAAATCCAAGAGATAAAATATCAATAGTACAAACGACTTTGTCCCAAAAATACTAATGTCGCTAATTATGATGATGAACGGTGCAGGATGAACAGAACCCTTACAACGATGATTTTTCTAGAAAAAAGTCGCTTGTACGATAGTATTATAATATTTTATGTAACTCACACTTATCGATGATATTTCTTGAAAATGGACGCTTGTCAGTTGGTTGGTTACCGTGGAGGAAATGGGCGAGGCTGCCATTGGTGATGTAGTCGGTGATGAGGAGCTTCTCGTCTTTCTTGTAGAGGTAGGCGACGACGGGGAGGAGGTTGGGGTGGGAGAGGCGGCCGAGGCGGCGCATGTGCTCGGAGAAGTCCTCGCGCCCGACGCCGTTCATGTCCTTGAACCGCTTCACCACCACGGCGGGGCCCTCCAAGAGCGTCGCCTTGTACGACGACCCGAAGTTGCCGCTGCCGAGCACCTCCGCCGACGCGCGCAGCAGGTCCTCGATCTCGAACCGCTTCCGGCTCTCCTGGACGAACACCAGCCGCCCGTGCTCGTCCCGCCTCCCCCCGCGCTTCGCCGCCGCGCCGCCGCCGCCGCCCGCCGCCGAGGCCGACGTTCCAGCTGCGGCGGCGGCGGTGGAGGCGGCGGTGGAGGCGGCGGCGGTGGCGGATCCACGGTTGATGTTCACGGCCGGCGCGGTGTGGAGCTTCGGGTTGGAGGGAGTCTGGTCGCCGCCCGGCTCGCCGGGCCCGGGGCGTCGCCGCCGCCGCTTCCTCCTCCTGCGGCCGATGACCCCCGTCGCGATCCCCGCCGCGGCGAGGATCACGCCTACGACGATGAGCACGACGGCGATGGTCATGAACGTCGACATGTTCGACGGCGAGGCGAACTTGTCGCAGGGCGTGTCGAGCGGCTTGCCGCAGAGATACTCGTTACCTGATCAAACCCAAATCCAAATCCAAGATCAAGAATCGATCAATGGCGTGAATCGGAGGAGGAGGAAGAAGAAGACGTCGTGATCGATCGAGATCTGCGTACCTGAGAACATGCTGGCGTTGAAGCGGCTGAGGCCTTCGGGGATAGGGCCGGAGAGGTTGTTGCTGGAGACGTCGACGTAGCGGAGCTCCGGCTGGGAGAAGTCCGGCAATGGCCCGTTGAACTGGTTGTGCGCGAGCGACAGCTCGAGCAGCCGCGGCGAGGTGATGGAGCTGGGGATCGGGCCGGAGAGCTCGTTGGAGGAGAGGTGGAGCTTGCGGAGGCCGCGCATGGTGTGGAACGTGCCGTCGGGGACGACGCCGGAGAAGCGGTTGCGGGAGAGGTAGAGCATCTTGAGCATGGCGAGCGCCGACACGTTGGGGAACGCGCCGGCGATGGCGTTGTTGGCGAGGCTGAGCACGCGGAGCCCCGGGAGCGCGGCGAGCAGGCCCAGGTCGGGCGCCGCGCCCGACAAGCCCAGCCGCTCCAGCTGCAGCCCCTGCACGCTGCCGTTCCCGTGGCACGACACGCCGAACCACTGCGACGCCTTGCCGCGGCACGGCACCGCCGGCGTGCCCCACGCCCGCAGCGGCCCCGGCGGCGCGCCGTCCGGCCCCCGCAGCGTCTCCCGGAACGCGATCAGCACGTCGCCCTCGGGCCCCGCGCCGCCGCCGCCCTCCTCGCCACCGGCGGCGGCGCCGGCGGCGGAGGCGGGTCCGCACAGACACCAGGCGACGAGGGCGGCGGCGGCCGCGACGGCGATGAGGCCGGGCGGCCGAGGCCGCGCCATGGCGCTTCGGCTCGGCTCGGCGGTGCGGGGCGGTGGCCGGCGACGGTGACCGTGGCGCGACGCGGGGTGGGGGGGAGAAGGCAGTGGGTGGCTATGCGTTTTGCATGTGCATGGCTAGAGAAAGGGAGAGGGAGGGGGAGAAAACGCGCGATCGCCGAGGGCTAAGAATAGTTTGTGTCACAGCCACTCTGCTCAGCACAGCATGGTGTGGCTAGATTAATTTTGGAGCTATAAACTAACCATTGATATCTATGCATGGATAGTCCTTTTTTTTTCCATTACTAGTAACACACACCACTGCACTCTCACATATCATACGCTCACGAATACGTCCCTTAACACTTGTTCAAATATTCAAATAGATTAAGATCAACGGTAAATCTCTAGACTCACTAAAATCCTAGGAAATATTAAAAGCGTAATCACGTATGTGTGATATCCATAGGCATTAGGATATTAACCTTGATAGATGAACTCATGCATCCACGACTACATCACCACACTATCGGTGTTTCCTCGGAGAGAAATAATTTAGCCTTATTAATCTACTTGTTCAAGTTGCAGCTCTCAATATGCACATAAGTGTATATGCTAAAGGCAGAGCCCAGATGTAGAGGTACATGCAAAAATGTACCTGGGATTCTGCTGTACAGTGCAGAGAAACGCCCCAGAACAGCAGATTGCCAGACACTGAAGTAGACAATGGCGCTGAGAAATGGTGATGCCAATGCAGGTAGCAATGTCTGCCACAAACCTACAGCATTTGATTAGAAGCATCTTACAGTGCACACATATTTACAAGTACAGGGAAGAAGGAACGACAAAGATTTTTGGCAGCCTGATTTAACCCTCCCTCACAAAGGGAACCTGCATCCTAGAGAGTTTGTTCATCACAGATCAGCTCATACCGACGACATTCTCAAATCCATTCTCCTTGATCAGATCAGTGAATTGGTTCAGGTAGCTCACAAGCCCACCTAGCGATTTGATCAGCTCATCACCTTTTTGGCGGGTGGTTTCCATAGAATCCGATGAGATAGCAAGGTTATGGTTCTCATTTTCGCCTGCCTCCTCTTTGAGTAGCATATGGATGTGCTGCGCGTTCTCTTGTAACTTGTTGGCCAGTTCACATGCATCAGTTTGGCTTTTCTTGCCCTCGTTGTTTGCTCCCGTTTCGCAGACTTCTAGACAAACATAACACAAAAACGTGTCATCAAAAGATGTCAGGTGACTTGGAGGAAACATAAATAAACTGAACTAGCTGATAGTATGAAACAGAATTACACATGTAGCTAAGCATATAGTATGGTGTTTTCTACACTCAATGAAGATAAAAGGGTCTTAGAGCAAACTAACACCCACTATTATATTGTAAACAAGGAAGACATTGTACCAAAAAGCCAAATTTATTGGTGAAGACCATTTATTATGTAGTCTTTTTACCATCCTTGGAAAGGTACCAATATGTACTAATACTATTTAAACTTGTAACTCATATGTCATGTGAGAAATTGATGTTGACCCTGCATAGCTGCATCATTCAGTGATTTGAATATGAAATAGCAGTTCCTGTTCACATACTATATCAAATTGGCTTCACACAAATCCTTCTGCCACAATCGTTTTGAAAATAACTACTACAAAATTCCAGATTTCAGAAGCTGAAACTAATAACCAAGTATAGGCTTACTGCATTTTAACAATCCTGCACCATTTATTTTAGAAAAGCAAACCATGCTCAGTTAAGAATTGGCTCATCGTGGCATTGAATTGAAATAACATCCCAGCACAAACAAACTAAGACCGGGCTACACAAAAAGTGTTTGCTAGCTCTATAAATCATAACGTGGTAAAAAACAATTTCCTGCACACTAGAACTATATTATATCTTAATATGAAGCATATAATGTACCAAAGGTGCACTGAATCTGGATTGTGGGTCATCACCATCGAGGATGTATATAATCTTAACTGTCAACCAAGCCCAAGGAACAATAATCATGCTGGACACGAGGAAATAAGAATGCCATTCTAGTCAGACTAGTGCCTGTAAAAGACTTTGTCATCTGCATTTCGTTAATGAAATGGGAGAGGAACCTCTCTTCCTCCAAAAAAATAAAACTGTATCATGAGATATTTTTGTCTCAATAACCCATAAACCACCTTAATTCCCGATCCTACATTTAGAGAAGTAAACCATATTCATTGGCAAAATTTCCACTGGCCAAATCATCTGATAGAGTATGAAGATGAATTAATCCTCAGTTAGGTATCACCAATTCACCATATCCCCTTATTTCCGAATTGCTTTCACATTGTCTCCTTGCAATGCCACATGATTGCATTGCACTCAAACAGAATAACCATCTAATATGTGACATAAACCGCAGAGCTTTACTTATTCACGGTCAAGTATCAACAATGTATCATGATCCGATTCGGCGCACATGGCTAGCATACCGGAATGTCCAGGCAGATGAACATGAAAAGCTAAAGGAGACAAGAAACATACCCAATACATCAGAAGCAGCGGCATTTCCACCATCTGGTTGCGCGTCTTCGTCGTCGGCGTTGCCATCGTCTTCCTCCTCCACCATTTCATTGCCATCCTCCTTCTCACCACCTTCTCCAACCTCACCTTCATCCTCTTCTCCAACCACGCCGCCATCTCCATTTCTATTCTCTTCCCCAGCCTCACCTTCATCCTTCTCCCCAGCCTCGCCTTCATCGCCTTCTCCGACCTCACCGGCGGCGGCGCTCTTCTCACCAATCTCAGCACCACCAGCACCGGCGGTGGCATCGGCGAGAAGCGCCTCCTCGACGAGGGTGAGAGCCTCCATGGCGCCGTAGACCTCGGCGTCGAAATCGGCGGGGAGGCCGGCCTTCCTCCTGGCGGCGGCGCTCATTCGCCAGTACCCGCCCGCACCCCGCACCTCCCACCGGCGAACCACCCCGTACTCCGCGGCGAGCGCCTCCCACCGCCGCCTGCACTCGCTCGCCGCCCTCCCCCTCCCCCGCGCCGCCCTCCCCCGCGACGCGGCCAGATTCTCGGCGACGATGGCCCACTTCTGGAAGGCGGAGACGGAGCGGGACCACCCGTCGTCGACCGCCGCGACCTCGGCCACGAGCGCGAGCGTCTCCGCGGGGGTCCACTCCGGCGCGCCGCCGGAGCGCGTGCGGCGCGGGCTGGGCGGCTCGGCGCCGCGCCTGAGCCTGGCGGCGGGCGGCGGGTCCGTGGCGGCCGGGAGCGCCTGCACCATGGTCGGCAGCCTCGGGACCCCGGTGGACGACGGCGACGGCGGCAGCGCCGGGAGCGCCTGGATGATGCACGGCCACTCCGCGGCGTCCGGATCCATGGCCATGGCCACCAGCTCGGTCGCCGCCGGCGCGCGCACTGACACACTCTCTCCTCACTGGAAGGTAGGAGAAGGGGAGAAAAAAAAGATTTTTCTTTTTGCTGTATATAAGGGTTTTTTTTTTTAAAGAGGGGGAGGATGTTGAGATGGATGATTAGCATATACTCCCTCGTTCCCTATGCCATTGATTTTTCCATTCTTCTTATTCAAAAAATTTTGTGAAATATATAAAACTATATGTATATATAAAAGTATATTTAACAATGAATCAAATGATAGAAAAAGAATTAATAAATATTTATATTTTTTAATAAGACGAACGGTCAAACATATTTAAAAAAGTCAACGGCATTAAACATTTAGGGATGGAGGGAGTAATTAACTACTACTCCTTCCGTTTCACAATGTAAGTCATTTTAACATTTTTCACATTTATATTGATGTTAATGAATCTAGACATATAACATTTCCCACATTCATATTGATGTCTAGATTCATTAACATCAATATGAATGTGAGAAATGCTAGAATGACTTACAATGTAAAACGGAGGAAGTACTATGTAAAAGAAAAAATGAATTTCTAACTACGAATGCGCACGTTTATAGGTAGGATTGGTCTTTTTTTTAACGACGAGGGGTATATGTTAAATATTTTTAATTTAAAAGTGATTGTATGATTTTTTTTATATAAGTTTTTATATTTATTTAAAGGAAAGCACAATTTAGCAGTTTAGGAAATGTGCAAAGAGCAATGAGAAAGTTTTTCTTCAAATCAGCTGCCACCGAACGCAGGCTAAGTACATCCTTGAGCATGGTTAGCACAAACTTTCACATTATACTCGAGTATTTACATTTACATAATTTGATGCTTGACAATGATACCTCATTTAATTAACACCCAATTTGATGTTACAAGAAGTTTTAAATGCGATTACAAATTTTAAAAATAGGACAACTTAGTGCTTTAATTGAATGGAGTTCAGTCATGAGCAGTACTTAAAAAAACACATTTGTATGGAGAAAAAAACAAAATTGTCTTAAGTTTGCACCATACTTCATTAACTTCACCCTCACCATTAAACCCAATAATAACTCTCCTAGTGCAAAAATTTATTGATCCACAAATCATAACTGCGGAAGCAACCATAATTTATTGCCCTGCACAGTTGCATTAACTTCTTCTCCACACCATAATTTATATTTTAAACAAACCGCATTAAATCGCATCACGATATGACTAAAAAGTCCAAAATTATTTTCTCTCTTATACTAGCTGCCGTGAAAATGACAGGAGAGGGCAGTGCCCAAGGCCCCAAAGCGGTGGAGGGGGGGGGGGGGGGGGGGGGGGGGGGGCAATTCTCTCAAATTTCTCGCAAGTACGGGGGGCAAAACGGGAAATTTGTCCCCAAAGAGGAAAATGACACTAACGACTTGTTCCTCTCTCTCTCTCTTTTCCCACTTGGGGAGTCGTCGTCTCTGCTCTCCGGTCTCCAGAAAAGCAAAAGGGGAGGCGAAGCCAAGCCAACCCAACCACACGCCAATCCACTCGGAATCCGCCTAGGGTTTCCTCCTCCTCCTCTTCCCCTCGCGGCTGCTGCTCGGGCGGATTCTGCTGCGGCGGAGGAGGGCGGCGGGGGTTGGGGCTGCAAGCTGGTCCGATCAGCTTTTCCTGCTGCTGAGGTGAGCTTGACTGCTTGAGGCTTTGGTGCGAATCGGGGGGGCGGGGTGTGGTGGGTTTTGGTTTGGTTGGAGGGGGGTTTCGGGCGATTAGGAGGTGGGGGGATGGTTTTAGGGTCGTGAATTTGATGGGGGTTTTGATGTCTTGGTTGCGGAATTTCATTTGAGAGGGATTTTGGGGGGGGGGGGGGGGGGGGGGGGCGATCGGGTTGGGGAGGGTTTGGAGATGAGGTTTCGTGTTGTTGTAGGAAGGAGGGTTAGGTCGTCGGTGTAGATATTGCGTGGAATTGAGAAAGGTCTAGTAGTTTTTTAGTAGGGATTTTTATCTGTTAATGTCGAACATTTTGGGTTATTTCTCGCGGTCTTCTGGTACAAAACTAAGTAGTAGTTGTTACTGTGATTCTAAGCTAGAACTGCATTTTTGTGTTGTTTCTGCTTCAATTCACTAAGTTCAGCTTGTTTTGCAGGTAGCGGGAGCGACAACCAGGGCATTTCCTGTATAAGGATGAACAACCTGCCCAAGCTCAAATAATACTTGTGTTGGATTTTTTTTTCGATATGAACGGGCAACCGAGGTTTCACGATATGATAGGCGGTGGTGGCAAGGGAATGCAAGATAATGAGATCAACGGCCTCTTCAACATGCCGTCTTACCATAAGTTTGTGGAGGGCTCCCAGATGTCTGTTGACAGCGCCGACGGCTTCAACATGGCCAACTACGTTGGGGGTTCCGTTGCCATGTCGGTGGACAACAGCAGCGTGGGCTCGAACGAGTCCCGCACTGTTATACTTAAGCACCCAGGCCTCCGTGATGCCCCGACGGCAAGCTATTCGGTTGGCAACAGTGTCTTCCGCCCCAACCGTGTGGCTGCGCACACGCTAAATGAGGATGCGTTAGCTCGTGTTTTGATGGATCCGAGCCATCCGACTGAGATCCTAAGTAATTATGAGGAATGGGCCATTGATTTGGGGAGGTTGGACATGGGGGTTCCTTTTGCCCAAGGGGCCTTTGGGAAGCTATACCGGGGAACATACAATGGAGAAGATGTTGCCATTAAGCTACTGGAGAAGCCTGAGAATGATCCAGAGAGAGCACAAGCATTGGAGCAACAATTTGTGCAAGAAGTTATGATGTTGTCTAGACTGAGGCACCCAAACATTGTGAGGTTTATAGGTGCATGTAGGAAGTCGATTGTGTGGTGCATCATTACTGAGTACGCTAAAGGTGGTTCAGTCCGGCAGTTCCTGGCAAGAAGGCAAAACAAGTCAGTGCCTTTGAGGTTGGCTGTAAAACAGGCATTGGATATAGCCAGGGGGATGGCCTATGTACATGCTTTGGGATTTATCCACAGGGATCTGAAGTCGGATAACCTATTAATTGCCGCAGATAAATCCATTAAGATTGCTGACTTTGGAGTGGCTCGCATCGAAGTAAAAACTGAGGGTATGACACCAGAGACAGGAACCTACCGCTGGATGGCACCGTAAGTTATATATTCCCCTGTTTAATTTTTTCTCCCTGTGTTATTTGTATATGCCAACTCATGTATAGCTTATCACTTGCAAGGACTTCACTATAGAATGGTATCTGACTGTCTGTTTGTCAATAATCTGTTGCTGATTTTTTTTTCCTGAATACATCTGTTGCTGACTTATTGCGGATGGTTTCACTTATAACTTCAGATATGTAGGATTATTGTATTTTACCAATATACCTGGATACCCCATTGTACACATCAATTTCTGCAATTTTCTGGAGTAGTTGAATTTTATGTAGACCTATTTGTGCATCTCATTCCAGATTTTTAGTGTTTTGTGGCATCCCAAATCAACTGAATCACACCAGAGGGTTACACATGGCATAGTGAATTGATTAACCTTGTTACAACATTGATGAAGTAGGTCCGTTGTTTTCAATCTTCTTTCTGTATTTAATATGGCCCCCATTTAGTTCATACTGATGCACTGTTGAATTGGCTATAGTTACTTACCATTAACAGAAAATAACATTAAGACTTTCCCTTTTTGCTTGAAATTTTCTTTTGTTATATGAAAAGAAAGGATAGATAAGTGTTTGTCTTGCTGTTGACACACTAGTAGCAAGTTGCTTATGCAATCTTGAATTTCTAAACAAGAACCCAATATCAATATTACTCTACGCATTTAGTTGATGAGCTGGTTGGCTTATTTTGTTTTCAGGGAAATGATCCAGCACAGGCCTTATGATCATAAAGTTGATGTATATAGCTTTGGGATTGTCTTGTGGGAGCTTATAACTGGCATGCTCCCATTCACAAACATGACGGCTGTTCAGGCAGCTTTTGCTGTGGTGAACAAGGGTGCTCGGCCAGTGATCCCGCAGGACTGCCTGCCTGCTCTAAGCCACATCATGACTCTTTGTTGGGATGCGAACCCTGAAGTTCGCCCCGCATTTACTGATATCGTTTGTATGCTTGAGAGTGCAGAGATGGAGATTCTGAGCAATGTCCGTAAAGCACGCTTCCGCTGTTGCATCTCTGAGCCCATGACAACCGACTGAAATTAAAGCAATGTAGATGATTACAACATGGATCGAGGGAGGAAGCAAGGGAGGATGAAGAAAGAGGCAATCTCAATGTATTCATTAGTACCAGCTCATAGGGTCTGTGTGCCCACAGAAGTTCCTAGGCTTTGAGCTTCTGTGTTATTCGATTCTATCTTGTGTGAGTTGCACAGCTCAAGTAATCTCTTCTGGAATATAGATGTTGCCTTGTATGTTAACAGGATCTAATGGAGCTTTCCTATGTTAATAACATCTGCTTGTTGGTGTAACCAAGCCTGCTCTGTTGATTTCTGAATGCCCCTGTTCTTGGTGTTGAATTACATATGGTCTTATATTTGTGGTGCAGCGTATGACAGCAACAGAGTTTTCGTCAACAGAGAGGTAATAAAGAAATTAGAAATTTTCATCTGAGCAATTATGTTGGTGGCTTCTGTTGGAAAATCATACAATTGTTGAGCTGTGTAGTGGCTTGTGTTGCTGTTTTTGACATTAGGCACAAGATTTCAGCCACAAGATCACAAGTCAAGACAGATTTGTACCAACACAACTGTGATGGTGACATGCTGCTGCTTCCATCCCTGACTCTTGAGCTGTTGATTTGTTTTCTTTTAGGAGACAAGACTGTTTCATTTACTTTGCAACTATACAATTAAATAGTTCTTTGATTATGTCAATCAACGGGAGATGTTATGCGGATGCACGTTCTATAAAACAAATGCAATTTAAATGGAGGATAAGTCAAGAATTTTTTTTTTGAAAGGATTGTTCTATTTTCCCTGCACAACGTGGCAAATTGCCAAATCGATTCTGTTTGCACACGTTTATGAAGTTATATTTCTTGGGGTTAAAAAAACAGCACGTTATGGTGCCAAAGCATACCACCACTGAAACCACATGCCGCTGCCAAAACAACAATCGTACAAACGAAACCATGTCCCAAATTCATCAAGAACAGTTTCAAAGATTCATGACATTTGACATTAGGTTGTACAAGTATAAATGACAAGACCCACAGTTTGAAAGTAGGTACATTGGCAGAAAACAATAGGGAAAAAAGGGGACAATCACAGGTTGGAACTGCATAACGAAAACACAAGCAAGCCATCACTCGATTCGATTTTAGTTCAGGGGAGACCAATATTTATGATAACATTAACTGTGACATTGTTTGCACTCTGATAGTTGATAGAAGCAATTCTTGTATCTTCTCAAGGCCACCTTGGTGGATATTGGTCGAAATCGACGACGGACTTTCAGTCCAGGCCTTTAGTTTATCTGGTTTAAACCGAAGAAATTGGACTGACAAGCATTGCTGCTAGCATCCATGGTAAAACGAACCAGCTGAGCCGGTTGTGCTATAGTTTGTACATTGGCACATGATGCTGAAGCAGAATTCCCTCCATTAAGTGGAGGAAGTTCCCGGTTGTTTTGGCTGGTGCCTGTGAATTGGATGACGCGAGACGCTTGCTGTACAGGATCAGGTAATCCACAAGAACTAGATGACAGAAGAGAGAGAGCACGCTGAAGATCCGGTGCTCCATCAAATTTTGAAGCAGTTAAAGATGCGTCCGGACCTGCAAAATGGAATAGTTGTGATTCTTCCATCAAAATATGTGCTTTATTTTCTCCTTCGTAGTGAAATATTGAAATGACATGCAACTCTCCTGTGTAGTTTGAAAAAAGGTGAACCAAAGAACATCCAAATATTGGTTGCAGAGATGTCTGCAATGGAAATGGACAAAGTGGCTCATATTCATTTGAAATATATTTTGAGAATTTCGCATAAAATGAGCAGGTTAGCCAAGGAATTGCAGTATGTTTGGTAGTATGTAGAATTTTAGCACGGTAACTAGTTCTCCCTCACACAGAGTTTAGGGAACAGGCATACTAAGGTAATATAGGGCCTTCTTGAGCTGACTTTCGCATATTATGCTAAGTATTGGAATTCCCTCATTTTGTCAGATAAGAATCCCAGCTATCTTGAATCACTATGCATTCTTTCCACGTTATCTAAAAATCTGTAGCATTCCCGTTATCTAACAAAACATAGCATAAATATAATACCCCCTTCAGTCAGTACTACAAAGTTATTGTAGACTAGTATGCACATAGCATTAAGTTATGATTTTTGGTACAATACTACCCCTGTTTAATACATGTGTTGGAATAGTAATACATGGAAATAATTGCGCTGCCCTTACATACAATCTCACACCAAATGCAACAACTAACTGCACATCAATGGTGCAACATTGGCGCCAAATCCTTGTAGAGGTACTTGTACAGAACACAAAAACTAACTGCACATTAATGATGCAACATTGGCGCCAAAGCCTCATATGAATATGCTTGTGGCATTTTCTATTCATTTTTTGGTGCATATGCTCCACTTCCAAGCACATCGAGAACAGCAAAAATCAACTATCGTCAATAACATCTAACATAACTAATAGGAGCAAAAGAGGGCAAAGGAGCCAAAAGAATGCCCAACATCATACTTTGTTGTATACCTGCAAGGAAGTCAAAACGACTTGTATTGCTAACTGGAGAAGTAGTTTCCTGCCCAATGACCACAAGATCACTACTTATATAGTTCAAACTGTAGGGATGTTTACTGTTTAGATTCAATTGTTGCAACAAACGTGGATCAATATGTGCCAGTATTCACCTAAAGCTCCGATCACTTCAACCAAATACAACCCCACCCCCACACAGCATTTTTCTCTTTTCCAAACAGAATCTTACTAAAGACTTTGTCGTCCTTTTTTGTTAGGAACACTTTGTTAGCTATAGTGACAAGCCAGAAGCACACCATCTTTCTTATTTCTCAAACCTAAATGTACAAGGGTCTATTTTTTTTTCTGGGTATGCACAACTCCATGAAAAATGAGTCTTGCATTCCTACAATCGGTTCCTACGGAGACAGGAAAAATCTTTGGAAATGCATAAGTAACGCACTTTTTAACAACAACAATGATGAAACAGAATCTCAATTTGGCATTTGGTACAGTGTATAAGGTTGGAGTTTTTCAAAGATCTACTCAATGTGCTGAACCATGAACGAGAGCAGTATAGTATTAACTGATAAAATTTTTCACAAAAAACTTAAATCTTTGGAAAATCATACCTTTTATTCGCAAAAGCTCATCTATGTTGGTGTTAAATGCTGGGAGAGATTTGGATAGGTGAGATTTATCCAAATAGATATGTCCATCAGTTGCCCCAACTTCAGATGAGCTTTCCCAGGGAGAAATTGCGAAAGGCCTTACATGGTTGAGTGGAGCTTTGTTCCAGACAAAACTTATTTGCCGGCTATCATCTGCAGTGGAATTTCAATTTTGGTATGAGAAAAAGTTTAATTGAAAGCGAAAAGAAGGTATAATTATACAAAACTTGATATAGCATAGCATCTGATATTATATAGTTTCTTTATGAGTAATCCCAATACTATCAAAAGCAATGAGTACTTATTTTGTTCAATTTAATCAAGGAGTTGAACCGACAACCAAGAATAAGAGGATTATGAGCTCAGGTCAGTGCCATCGATCAAGTAAGAACATGCAAGCATTTTAGGATAAGGTCGGTGTAGGTTGCCGAGGAGGAACCTGACAAAGATCTTAAAAGCAGATCACCAACAATTTACCATACAGCAAGCTAAATAGTGAAAAGTAACTGTTGTTGCAAATCCATTTAAGGTACAAACAAATTACCGAATAATAATGACGACGGCGGCCTTGCCGATGCATAGGAGAACACGTCGGTCTGGGGCTTCCGTCGACGAGCGTTGTGGTCATACAGGCGCCTCCTGCAGCTCCTCTTCTTCTGATCAAACTCCGAGAGCGCGTGGAACCTTGACACCACCAGATCCCAAACATTCACCAAAACCAAATTAGCACACTGTTGCATAAACTACTTGCAGCCTACACCAAAAAAATCCCACATACAAAAAAAGAGCATATACATAGAAGATGATTCTACTCTACACACAGTAATCAGCTGGATATAATCAGGGCGTAGATAGGGGTTTGTCCCATAACCTCGAGTATTTTTATTTATCTTTTCTCAACTCCTTGTCTTATGCTTGTCGGCAGAGAGACCGGAGGTGTAAATCATTTCCATTATCTTAAAAAAAATACTATGCATACAGTAATAATTTTAAAGATTGAAACACAGTAATCACAGGCTCACTGCACAGCAAGGCCCAATCCCAAAAATGAAGGCACAGGGCAAGTACCATACTAAAACTGGAAAAAAAAACCCATTGCAGAGTCACTCAGCCATGCAGCAGGATCCACCACTCGCACACAGTACCAACAGTGGAAAGATAGCATCTCTGCTTCCCATATACGGAAATGGAAATCCGTACGGACACCAGAAAAATTCACCACCCACGTAAAAAAGCACGAGCTTCGCGCAAATTAATTAACAACCAATCGTGTGATTAGGAAACTGTAAATTGTAACTGTAATAATTCGAAGAACCAAAGAAGAGATGAGAATTTTTGCAGAAAGTAATCGAGGAGAAGGAAGGCACGGATGAGCTTGGAGCTGTGTGCTTCCATGGTTTTATTTTTCCCAATAAAGAGAGAGAGGAAGAGGAAGCAGAGGCGCGACTCCGGCGAGCTCACCGGCTGCACTGCTGGCAGAAGCGGCGCTCCTGGCCGGCGACGACGACGTGGGGGAACTTGGAGTGGGCCTCGCACACGCGGTGCTTCCGGTGGTAGTCCTTGACGCCGACGAGCTCCACCCCGCACCCTTCCACCTGGCACCTCACCTCCCCACCACCACCACCACCACCTCCTCCGCCGCCTTCCTCCGCCCTGCCTCGCTTCTCCTTCCGCCGCCTTCCCGGATGAGCAGCCGCGGCGGCGGCGGCGGATACCTCGCCGGAGGAGGAGCCCGGCACGGCGGCGTCGGCCCAGTCCCAGAGGAGGGGAGGGGAGCGCGGCGAGGTGGGCTTCGGAGGAGGCATCCAATCCATGGATTGGCGCGGATTTGGGTGGTCAATTTTGGGATTTGGGGATCGAATTGGGAGGGAGGGGAGGAGGAGATGAACAGTGTGGACTGTGGAGAGGAGGAGGAGGAGGAGGAGGAAGAAGTCATTGGGGAATAGAAAAATGCCAAGTCTTTGCTAATTTATTTGGGAGCTCTCTTCTTGTTTTTGCTTAATTTTGGGCTAAACAAAAGTGTTTTTGTTTTTCCGCAAACAGGGTAGCTTTTTTTTGTTGGAGATTTTGAAATCTTTTCAAACAATATTTCACAACTATACATTAAAAAAATGAGCTTTTTGTGGCTTTTTCGCTAAGAATAGTTTAGGCTAGCTAAGGTTAAAATACACCTCCGTTTCATTTTAAAGTCGTTTTGATTTTTTATAAGTCAGATTTCTTTAGACTTAATTAAGTTTATAAAAAATAAAATATGATTAAAATATGTTCAATGTTATATGTAACGAAACCAATTTAATTATATTTTCTATAAATTTGATCAAATTAAAAAGTATGATTTAAAGAAAATAAAATGACTTATAATATGATGTCGAGGTAGTAGATTTCCTAGGAATTTCACATTAAATAGTTCAGTTCGACAGGAAAACAGACAATATTTCTAGGTTCAAACAGATGCTCGGTGGGTGCAACACCGTATGTCACAATCACGCCACATATGCACACAAACATGCTTATGCATAAGCACTAACAGTGTGAATATACATAAATAATTGTTTAGAATCCAGCAAGATCACTTTACTAGTGTATTTCTACAAATAAAATAAAGCATATTGTGCTTGCCTAAGTGTGTTTGACTTAGGCCATTCCCAACCCATGACACTAGATATAGTTTCCATAAACTCTACATCATCAAGAAACTAGTATTAGATACTACTCTTCCAATGTAAACACCACTATTCCATGCTTCAATTTAATGCTACTTATCTCACATGATGTTTTGGATGTTGTGTAGAAACTATGTCTCATGTAAGACATGGTTTCCTTCTCTTTCCTCATTTATTCACTTGCCACATCATTTTTCATCCTATGTGACAGTTTATTTAATGCTATGGACACTATTCTAGTTATTGGGTTGGGAATGGCCTTAGCTGGGTAGAACAAACTCACTTGCTTCGACCAAGTCATAGCTCGTTCTTTCTTGGTTATGCCGTACTTAATTAATTAGTAGTGTGCCAAGAACTGTCTTGCACAGATTAAATTTCATGAAATTGTCCTTGGTTACCACACTGGTAATCACGGAAAAACACTCGAGTGCCAAATGTTTTCCTTTCGTTGACAATTTAAATATAATTAATTTGATTTTATAATTTCATTACAACACCCGCAATGGTAAAGTAGGTTGCTCTCTATAAAACATGTACATCTCATCAATAAACTAGATTAATAGTAAACTACCTCAATAATATATCTACATGGTATCTATAGCTCTCTAATCCATTGTCTCGTTTTTCTCTATAAACTATCTCCAGATTAGTAGATAGCTTTACTCTCTCTCTCCATTTAATATCTTCCAGGTAGAAAAATATACTGACATGGATCTCTTGTAGAGAGCCTATAGATAACCATTGCGGGTGCCCTTAGAGGCATCAAATACTAAAAAGAAATCCAAAACAGAGGCACCTGTCCCTGTGATTTTCTTTTGTCAAACATATATAGAGAAACAAATGAATAAAAACAACTGAAAAAATAAATTATATGTTGATTGTATATCATAGTAACAAGCAAGTTGTTGATTATTGGTTCATCTCTAATCAATAAGTTATAAATCCTAGCTCTTATGATAGATTATGCATAAGCAAAATCAGTTAGATTTTATTTTTTTTTATTTTCCATGGATTTATCTCAAGCCTTCTAACTCTCTAACAAAGTGTGTATAAGGGATGTGCACGCTTTACAAAAAGTGTGTCCACATAGCATATGTGCGCTAGTGTTTCTTTTAATTGAAAAAAAAAATTAACATGGGGAGTGTGCATATCCCTCTCTTGAAATTAATTAAAGAATGCCCAATAGTCCAATTGATGTTGTTGATTAAGATCTCTAGCTTAGCTATAGCTGTTAGTGGGGCACTCTCAAATTTGTTTATAGTTGAGAAGCTGAGCATAGTGAGTGCTGAATCTTTCCCAGCATAAAGAATGGAGGTCAGAGGTCGTTTTCCTGCTCCATTAATTCCTGTTTCGAATTATCTTTTTCTTCACTTTCGATTGATGGAAAGATAGAAAGGTATAGATGATAGTGTTGTGAATGATACGATGTGGAGGTGACCATGATTCCGACTCGGCCTCCATTATATTCACAAGCTCTGATCATGCCTTATCTTGTTGTTTCTGTAATTATTTTTCCTGTAAATTAATTATGCAAAATCAAATATTATTAGTATAGTCATGGAACCTTGCCAGTTCTCGTACGACATCCTTTTTATGATATTGAAATTATAACTTCGAATCTTTGTACCAATTAGATATCGACGCATAGCCATCTTTTCTTTTTCATCAAGATCTCAGGACCTTGAATGCAGAGTGATGCAAAAACGATTCCAACACATTTTTCCCAACATGAAATGAAATTCCTTAATTCATTTTAAGGGGCTTGATCGATGATGAGAAAATTTGACCTAATTTAAGCTCAAGTTGTAGTAATTTCTTAATCTGATCACTTGGGGATAAATAATCTAATACACACCGCACATGCATAGTGTCTCCGGAAACAACGGCAACACCACCAAATATTCAGTTTTCTTTTTTTCCAAGTTACAGAGACAATCACATGACACTCTTGTAGTTAAGGTTCAGAATTTGTATATTGCTTAATTATTCGGGTAGCTAGAGAGAAGTAATTAAAGATGGCCTTATTGTTAGGCGTTAACCGGCAAAATGTGCATGTCGACGGAGCAATCACAGCCGTACGATCTCGATGGGGTCAATGATATGATCTCGAAAGATGCAAAATGGACGCTCAGGATTGGGCCACTGTACCTGCAGTGGCGCCGTTGTTTGGTGCCGGGCCATTTCCCATTATCACATCATGAACAGAGCCATATCTTTGTCAATTGCGACTGGACTTGTAAGAAGAAAAAAAAAGATATATCACAATAAAAATAGACATTTTGATTTCTCTCCGTTGGTTTCACGATGTGCCGCTAACGTCACTATTATATCAACTGCGTGCAACATTAATAAAAAATCTCTGTCTCTCAGGCTTGACGATGTCGTTGATTTTGTCGCTGGGTGCCTCTGAATTTTTTTTTGCATGAATGATTTTATATAATTTGTTTGAGCGATTAAAGAAAGGGAATAATAATAATATAGTTGTAGTACAAAGTGCATAATAAATAGAAATTTTATTCATAAATTATTTTTATTGATAATAAGTGTCATCACTTTTATAATCCGAAATGAAGGTATTGCGAATAAAAGTTGATTAATTCTAAATGATGGAAGGGACGCATCATCAGCCCTAATTTTTCTTTTTTAGAAACACAGTATACACCCCTACTAAATGCAAACACGCACATCCTATGTCTATGGGTATATTCGGAAAACTGAACTGATATCGACGAAGTTGTCATGAATATCTCACTCAGTTATTTTGGTTGCATTCACGCAGTATTTGACCAACGAACCGAAATTGCAGTTGATCATCTGCTCAATCCAATATTATTACTACTCTTATTTGAAACTAGCACGAATTAGCCTCTGTACTGAAACTTTATTATTTTCTTTTCATTATCAAAGTGTGCTGTTTACGTGCATATCGTTTATGCAATTGAAAGAAAAATAGTAGTATCACATTGCGATGCATATACTTACTAGGCCGTAATTAGGCCATCTGAAATAACTCGGCCCAGCCCAATAGATCATGACTACATTTGTTATAGTGCAGCCCATGTAACTGCCTTCACGCCCATGTAAGTGTAACTTTGGATTACTATCAGGCTGGAGCCCAGTTCTCTGGACCTCTTAGTTATTATTAATTACTTCTTAGGATTTTTTTTTCTTGACTAATTGATTGCCCATGTGTTTTTAGTAAGCACACCATATTATTAAGCACTGTACATTTATTTATCGAACTTAGCCAAACCACATTTCCTAATAAAGAGAAAAATGACACGAAAAAATTGCATATGTATATATGTAGTACTATCTAATTACAAGAAATGAATTTACATATACACTCTCTGTCTACAAATATAAATATTACAAACATCTGAAATTTGTTCATTCAGATTATTTCATAATTTAATCCTTTTCTGATCTTACCTTCATCCCACCATCCCATTACAAACTTGTGAGTCATTTAACAAGGGACACCAAAATTCTTTTCTTCTCAATTTTAATCTTTACTGAACAACATAAAAACGCTAATATTTGTTATTGGAGGTAGTATGTTTTTCTTTTCAAGGATGTGTGGGAGTCAAAGAACAATTATAAGTGCATCGTCACTTTCGCAAGGAAATATTTTCAACCATGGAGGCCATTGGTTTGGACTTGGGAGAGAGTTGTAAATTAAAGTGAAAATCTAGCCGACATGGATGGACACTTGAAAGCTCAGAGTCGCTTATTCAGTCGTCAGTCGTCACTCAGTCACAGGTCGGTTGATGAGCTTAATTAGCCAGGTAAAAAGTGCAGCAAGAAGGGAGAAAACGACTTGATTAATCCCTCTTGACCGGAGATCCGACAAGCTTGCTCTGAGTTCAAACCGGCCATTTACACCTTGAAATTAGTAACTGACTAATTTTAATCTCGGAGGTCCTGCTAATTATTAGTAATACAGTTGACTACCATTATATATATATTAATTCCGATACATTACTAGCTAATTATATGTTTTTATAAATGAAAAAATCCCGGCATTTAATTTG
Organism: Oryza meridionalis; assembly: GCA_000338895.3. Lineage (NCBI taxonomy): Eukaryota > Viridiplantae > Streptophyta > Magnoliopsida > Poales > Poaceae > Oryza > Oryza meridionalis. Next base: position 4,133,662 of record CM002525.2, on the reverse strand, counting down.
TTTCATCAGAAACTACTATAGCCAAATTATTACATAGTTCGCAAGTTAGAAACTATATTACATAGTTTACAAGATATTCATCCATCAAATTATATGGAGTATTAAGTATGAAAGAACATGAACACAATCTTAATTGCATTAATTAATCATGTAGAAACCAAAACAAAAATAGTTCATCATATGAACTCCACTTTGTGCAAACTACAAAAATAACCGCAAAGGGACCCTAATGGCAATCACATCTCCTGTTCAAAGATCACACGAAAGTAAAAGGAAGGTAAGAAAAAAGGGGAGGACGATATACATTAGACACTTCCATAGATTTCCTTTAGACAAAGCTTCGATTGTCTCTTTAATTTCACCACGATAGTAGTATACTGCATGGAGCCATTGACAATCAAACCAAGATTGTTCACACGCTAACCTTGCCAAATGTTTAGCCTGGAGAGATAATATGCTACACTATGATTACTAGAACTTAAAGTATTACACATTAAAGTACTCTTAAAGTTGGAAGATGTACTTTATTTTGTATGGGCTTTAATCATGTGAGGCCAAAGATGGACTTTTCTTCATATATGTGCTAATATCTCTAGTGATTAATTTGCATTTGCTTTGCTAAGGTCACAAATAAACTGCAATTTTTTTAGAGATAAAGAAACTCTGTATACACTTCTAACTGATTAGCTGTGCCTAGCTAGATCATCATGGGATGATTAAACATGATCAGTTATTGTTTGCTTCTTAGATACTACTCCCTCCGTCCCACAATATAAGGGATTTTGAGTTTTTACTTGCAACGTTTGACCACTCATCTTATTCAAATTTTTTTTGCAAATATAAAAAACAAAAAGTTGTGCTTAATAAAGTACTGTGGATAATAAAATAAGTTACAAATAAAATAAATAATAATTTCAAAAATTTTTGAATGAAACGAATGGTCAAACGTTGCAAGTAAAAAACTCAAAATCCCTTATATTCTGGAACGGAGGGAGCAGTAGATTTGGTTTGCTTCGTAACTGCATGCACTTACTAGCTAGGAATCTGTTGTTTCTCAGATCGCTAAAATTTAGTATTAGGTTTTGCACACATAATGAATGCTAGTAAAGGAGAACCTCCCAGATCAATAAGAAAATAACAAAGTTGTCATAGCTAGCTAAGTCATCTGTCTGCAAATGTCTGCTTGAAATGTAAGCTAACTGCTTAATCATGTAGTGGATGTGGATAGGATTATTTTACTCTTTAGCTTATATTAATCAATGAGTTGAAGGTTAATACCACTTTTACATAACCTATAGTACCCTCCGGTCACGCAACATGTCATGTTAAGCACCAATTAATTATAATATGTATGTTCTCTCCAAATACACTACTTCTGAGTGTCAATTTCTATTAATTTGTCATATATATATATATATATATATATATATATATATATATATATATTCCGAAATGAACCTGATATAGAACTTCCGATAGTAAATGAAAAACAACATTCTTCTCCTATACATCCCAAACAAGTGCAGCTCTCAGACCATGGTTGTTTTCTCGATATGTTTCCAAAACTCTAGCATAAATGTGGACGCTCATAAACACGTACACGCACTCACCGGTATATACGCACACACGCATATCGGTCTATAAGCACATCTTGTTTACTTATATATATGTCGTCCAAATGACGCCTAGAAATTTTAATAAATTAATTAATAAAATAAAAGTGTACTATGTTATATTATAGTGCATTTTAGTTCCATTAACTGATACATTATGAAATTTTGGTAGACGCGCGATGATGCATCATTCCTCTGTTTTTTTTTTCAGTTATAATACATCCTAATTAAGATCTAAGATTGTTGAGAACTATCTGAAAACTTCTGTTAGCTATTAGTTTGTGTACCTGATGAGATTCTCAGAGAAGTCTAATGGAACCACAGCCGCTTAAGCAGCATATGTATCAGTATAAAGGCTCTGAAATTTATCAGAAATAGCGTCATTAGATTTTGATGCCTGTCTTAAAATAGATTAGTTGACTTCGATACGGTAGTGCTGTCTTTTCTCTCTGCATCCATGAAAAAGACAAAACAAGGTTATTTTGGCTACAGGATAAGGACTGTTGGCCATTATCTTTTGCGAGAACAAAACAAGACATCACTGATTAAAAATTGAGTATATGCTCAAATAAGGCTGCTATTATATAGCGTTGTTCTTGAGAATATATCGTCTTTATTCTTCCACTTCCGTGCAGAAAAGAATGCAGAGACCGAGTGATCATGACAAAGTTACATGCATTTTAAACGATTATTGATGTTGATGTCTATGGTTGTTAATTTTACTTCTTAATTAACGATAGAACAGATTTTTACAGTGTGCATGGACCATCCATCAATTCAAATATTCAACCAATGATTATTTTAATTTCCGCATATAACTTCGCGTACGGTACTAATTAAGAACTTGCATGTATTCCGCCCGATTATTAATTGCACATGAGATTGGCATTGTTTGAAACAAGTGAGCAAAAAATACTAGTAATACACATATGCTTAGGCCTAGAAAAATATGAAATATATACATATCAACAGGAATTTCAGAACCTATATATATAAACATGTGTGAAATGGGGGTATGATGAGACTCAAATAAAGTTTTGTTTCACATGTTAGGGAACAAAGGTGGCTAGTTTTAACCGTCAAGACAAAGGGTAAGCTTGGAGGTTATTTTTTGACCGCCAATGAAATCAGCTGGCCACCAAGAAAATCCTAGTTTCTTGTAGTGTTTATCCCAAATATAAGAAGGGTTGTGGTACTACCAACTTGAGATATTAGGGAGGAGGGGACATCCTCTCTGAACCACTATATATTTGTACCCTTAGTGCGTCTTAAATATATTGAACTTGATATGATTTAACTTATCTTCATTAGCTTAGCATAGTAGTCAAGCGGTATAATTTGCTTACTTAATTTGAATTCAATAGAGATATATAAATTTAATTTTAAATTTTAAATTCAGTAGAGAGACAAGTATAAATTTAATTTTTATGGACTAAGACTTCTCTCTTGATAATAACCAGTAGCATCGACAACACTCGCTGCGTATGTATTTCTTCGCATGCTCCAGTCCCGTGTTCTCTTGTCGATCGATTTCTTATTGCTTAAGCAAAGGCACAAGGTCTAGTTCTTACAATACTGTTCAAATAAAACCACATTTGAGGAATGTTTGAGAAGAATCTTTGCTTAATTGTCAAAGAAGGAAGCATATATTCGCTTGTAGATAAAGAAAATGGCAGTGAGGCAGCGCACGGGCGCTTTACAATGTTCTTACTCATCCTCTCTACTTTCCCTTCCTAAATGGGACCCCTCCTGGGAGGCTTGAAGCTAAACCCTAATTTTTGACCTCTCACAACTTCACTCTCTCTTTCATAATTATTTTCATGCATGGAGTTTGAGGTGTCGTTGGCGAATGCTTTAGTGGTGACGTAAGCACATGCAAGCACATGTGGAGGGAGATTGAGGAAGAACATGTGCTCCTTTGATTCCCTTGTAGCATCAATATCTATTAGGCTGATCTTTTGTAGTTTTCTCTTTTAATATATATATTATGTACACACAAGTTGTCATGTGTCATGTAGCAAGATAAGAGAAAACATAGGTTGACATACCATCAAAATTTTGATATTTACCCTGCAGTAACATATTGATATTTACGAAAAATACCATATTATATCGCGAACGAGCAAGAGGCGGCATTAGGGTTCATTTGTTAACAAGTGCAAAATGTCCTTCTCACACCTTCCCTATCAGTTTATTTCATCTCTTGTATTTTCCACTCAGTTGGTCTGCAATAGATTATATATGTTTACCTCATTAATATTTTCTACAAATATAAACGAGGTTTCTGAGGTGAACAATTAGGGACTTTCATTATATATATGAAACCATGCACCAGCTTCCCTAACTTGTTCTGCTTAATTAATTTGTTGCATGATCAAGGGCTCAAGTGCAACATATATATAAGATAAAATTCTCATTCTAATGCAGAACATATATATCAATTGTCTGGTCATCTGACACCACATTCAAGATCAGTCAGCAATGGAAAGAAGAGAAAGAGAAAGTTGCATGAATTCTAAGTGCCCCACATGGGCACCAATGGCATGATGAGTGGCTAGCTACAATATTGGACTTTGATTAGATTTCTTTTGGGTGAACATATGTATGTTGCATTGATTGGTGTCTCTTCTTGTCCAAACTTGTCGAGCTCTCAGGCTCAACGCATTTGCATCCTTTTTTCCAGTTCCTACAAAATATGTTTTACATTGCAATGATTTACACATGATAAGTTCCTGCAGACTTGCTGCATGGTCGATGTCTGAATGTTAGATAGTTAAAATATATGTTGTACTAGCTACCTGGTCCTTTTGGGAGTATATATACGTAAGCATGTCTAGCTCTTTTTTTTTTCTGAAGGCAAGTCACTAGCTATTTATATATTAATTGTGTAGAGGCCCGGTTTATCCCATTTTCTAAAAAAAAAAGCTATATATATATTGACCCCAATGTAGTGAAGGTTACATAGATAGAAGTGTATATGTAACTTATGCGGAATATATATGTGATATATCGGTCTTTTTCTTTAAACGAGAAAATAGGGGTGGTGATGGTTTGTAGTTGCCCCCATTTCCTCTGTAGATCTTAATTTTGTGTCTGCAAATATGTATGCATGTGTATGTTATTTGAAAGATTTTTTTTATAAAAAACACATATTTACATAGTTTTACATGTGAAGAATATTAATTATGTATTTAATTTTGTATTATACTTATAGTATATTCAGTTGGGAACTTGGGATATATTGCAAAGCACGAACATGATTCTAGTATTTCCATAAATATGTAATTGATCTGGCTTTGTTGAGAAATCAAAGGGAATTTTTTTAAAAAAAACATTTAAATTTGTATGGACTTTTTTCATTACTCCATCCCAGAAAAAACGAATTTCTAGCTACGAAGGGGTAGGTAGGATTGGTCTTTTTTTTTTTAAACGGAGGGGTAGGTAGTTATAAGCCTCTCGCCGTCTAATTAATTATTGGCTTGTCAACCAAAATTAAAATTTGGAGTTTTTTTATAGAGTTTTTTCATCATATTCTATTTTATAGTATTAGTTTTCCGCTAATAATATAAATATTAAAGTTTTACATATAAATTTCTTCTGGTTGTTTTGTTTATTTTTATAAGTTTTATCAGCTCAAATAATCAAAGGTTAATTAAGTAATAAACACTACCTACATTCCTTGGTAGTTGATATAGATTTTATGCTTTAAATGTCATTTTAGGACGCTGTAGAACGACAGTTAAGTCGTCGTGTGTTGAAATAACACGTACTTTCACATCTCATTGTGCTCTTAATAGTTTTTGGTCAAATAATGATCAAAAGTATGTCTAGAACGACAAATCTCGACAACAACGTACATCGACAAATTAATAAAAAAACAACAAATTTAATGTAAAAACACCTATGCTCCCTGGTCAAAAAGGAACCTGGTATGCACACACTATAAGTACAAAATAAAGGTCAGTACGAGCTATAACTTGGTTTGTTTTCTAGTGCCAAAGAGGGAAATATAAAAAGCAGGGAGAGTATAGATCCAATGGTGTGGGGGCACGCAAAGACAAAATCATGCATGATCTGTTTAGTGCCGAGCAAAAGGTACAGTTAATCATAAACTGATTCTAATTAATTATATATATGCTTTCATGCACTAACTGTTACATCCTCTGATTCTGAAAGAGATGGATGGAAGATTGCAAAGATCAGGGGGGAGAAGATCCACATAAATGTGTTCCAAACACATGTCACATATATATGTACTTAATTACTTGTGTCCCATCCTTAATGACTAGTTACATTATAGTACATATACTGACAGAAGCATATATAATAGTTGATCCAATTTTAATATCTGTTTATAGGAATCCTTTACGCCAGACCAAAGAACTTCTTTGGATTAAGGCATTTCAACAAAATTATTTTATATGTAAAAAGAATTGGAAAGACTATGTAATGATCCAAAAAATGGTGCAATGTCCGGTGCTGCTTCATGTACTATAGGCCTGTTCAGCAGGCCGACTGCGACGGCTGCGGCTGCGTACAGTGAGTGTGGCACTGTTCGTGTCGGCTGCGGCAGCCCCGGCAGCCGAACAAGCCCTATAAGTAAATTATATCTAGATATGTGTTAGTCACTCTACTTGCACCTACTATCATGATAACTATTGAAGTTTCTAGACCGTACCTTCTCATAATTTTGTTTACCTTTTTTTCAACAGCCCGTATTTTACATGGCGATTCTAATTAATTATCTGATTTATTTTATAACGTTGATTTATATACTATATAATTACATATATGTAGCCCTATATATACTAACCATGTTGTCTAAAGGATATTATATTAGCACACACTACTCAATTAAAACCAAAAGAGCCCCTCTCATCTTTTGGCAAATTAAAGGAGGGGTTGAAGGCTTGGAGTTGGGGTCGGCCTTGGTGGCTTTTTCCCGGCCAGGATAGAGAATATCACCCTTGGGCTTTGTAGCAGAAGACTCCTAGCTAGCTAGAGAGAGAAACAAAGAAAGAGAAAGTTTGTGTCACACACAGAGAAAAAAAAAGGAAGAAGCAGCAAAGCCATCACCCCAAGCAAAAGAGGAGAGAGAGAGAGAGAGAGAAACTAAAGAGCATATGAGCACAAGCTAGAGCTACAAGTGTGATCAAGCCATAGATAGAGAGAGAGAGAGGAAGAGCGAGCGAACCCTATTCCTTGTTCTTGAATCTGTCGTCTCCAATCGGGCAGGATCAAGGATCGACGAGGTAGAGAGTTATTATTATAGAGAGAGAATTAATTCGAGAGAGCGATCTAGAGAGAGAAGAAGAGAGGAGATCATAGAAGAATGTTCCCTGGCTCGAAGAAGGGCGGCGGCGCGGCGGTGAGCTCGGGTGACGGCGGCGGCAGGGCGGCGGTGGCGGCGATGTGCGTGCAGGGCGACTCCGGCCTGGTCCTCACCACCGACCCCAAGCCGCGGCTCCGGTGGACGGTGGAGCTCCACGAGCGCTTCGTCGACGCCGTCACCCAGCTCGGCGGCCCCGACAGTACGCATCAATCCCAATCATTTCTCTCCAAAAAATCGAAACAAGAATTAATTAATCTTTCTTTCTTATGGTGAATTGATGATCGTCTTGTCGTCGCAGAGGCGACGCCCAAGACGATCATGAGGGTGATGGGAGTGAAGGGCCTCACCCTCTACCACCTCAAGAGCCATCTCCAGGTAACCTAGCTAACCACACTTTATTAGCTAGGGTTAGCTCCTAGCTTATCTTGTTCCTCGATCTCTTTCTATGTGATTCTATATCTCATATATATTCTTATGTTGGATGGTTAACTAAATCTGTTTTTGGCTTTTCTGAATATATCATGAACAGAAATTCAGGTTAGGGAAGCAACCGCACAAGGAGTTCAGCGAACACTCAGTTAAGGAAGGTAATCAAGATCTTCTAGCATGCAGTGTGATTGATTTCAGTTTTGAATTTGAAGTTGTCAACTTAATTTCCACCTCCAGTGCAACTGATAGTCTGAGACGACTGCTTTGTTCTTGAAATTTTCCGCAGCCGCGGCAATGGAGATGCAAAGAAACGCAGCATCTTCTTCAGGCATAATGGGCAGAAGCATGAACTATGAGTAAGTTATTTTCACAGATCACCAACACTAGTACACTAGTAACAGTACACTAGTACTGTAGAATTAATCCGGTTTAAGATTTTAATTTCTTTCTTTATTAGTCCCTGTTCAGTTACTCTTTTTTTCTTGTTCTTTCCTAACTCCATTTTTGTGTTTGCTTGTGTGTGAATTTCTATCTCTCAGCCGCAACGTGAACGATGCCATCAGAATGCAGATGGAGGTGCAAAGAAGGCTACATGAGCAACTAGAGGTAATTAACAAAATAAAAGCATTGCATCCACCACATGCATGCATTCAAATTAAATTGCACCATCAAATTCCCATGAAGTTTCATCAAGTTTCTCCTTTCAAATAAAGCACCAGGGAAGTTTACCTATCCACTTTTCTGCCCTTCATTCCCATGCATACATACGTAGCCAGCTTAATTAGCTTCTCATCATGCATACATCAACAACTTTAATTACATACCTCAACATTCTCATAATTACCATAACTACAATATTAGTTAATTAGGCTAATTATGCCCTAATTAGCAAGCTCATCATCATGCATATGAACAACTAATTGTCCAACAAATTAAAATTGGGCATGAATTCTAATTGGTGACATGCAGGTGCAGAAGCATCTGCAGATGAGGATCGAAGCGCAGGGGAAGTACATGCAGTCTATCCTGGAGAAAGCCTATCAGACGCTCGCCGCCGGCGATGTCGCGGCGGCGGCGGCGTGCGGCCCGGCGGGGTACAAATCCCTAGGCAACCACCAGGCGGTGCTCGACGTGTGCTCCATGGGCTTCCCTTCCCTGCAAGACCTCCACATGTACGGCGGCGCCGGCGGCGGCCACCTCGACCTGCAGCAGCAGCCGCCGGCGGCGACGATGGAGAGCTTCTTCGCCTGCGGCGACGGCGGCGGCTCGCTGGGGAAGACGGCGGCGAAGACGAGGCATTACGGCGGCGCCGGGAAGAGCCCGATGATGTGGGGCGTCGACGACGACGACGACGACGACGACCCGGCCGGGAAGTGCGGCGGCGGCCATCATCAGCTGCAGATGGCGCCGCCGCCGATGATGGACGGCGGCATCGACGTCATGGACTCCCTCGCCGCCGACGTCTACGAGCCGAAGCCGATCATGTCCGGAGACTCGACGGGGAGCAAGGGCGGCGGCTACGACGTCGCGGCGGCGGCGTCGAAGCTGGAGAGGCCGTCGCCGCGGCGGCCGCCGCAGCTGGGGAGCCCGTCGGTGATGGCCGGAGCTCAGACGAGGAACCTATCCTACGGGTAATCAATCATAATTAGTTAATTAATTAATGAGTTAATTAACTAATTAAACCAGTTAATCACAGCAGAGAAAATTAATTAAATTGACTCGTGCTCGATCGATCGAACTGTGGCTAAATAAGTTTTACAGCTCGAGTTCATGCATGGATTAATGGATATATAATTGGTAGCAACAGGGGTAAATTATTATTAATGCGGCATTAATCAGGATGATCTTGTGGTATTGTGGTGCATCGATCATATATATGCTTGATGATGATGCCCAAATGCTAATTAAGATTATCTATTTTGAGGATGCATGTAATATGTTCTGTGTAATTGTGTGTTGTGTTAATTATTAAGATGATCATGGGTGTAAATGTGTAACTTATATTTGGCATTCTTGCATGCTAAAGAAACAAGCTTTCATTGATATATCTGAGGCTGCATGCGCGTATGTCGGTCGATCAAAAAACACAATGTTAATGGAACTTAATTTCCAGGTTGATACTTGTATTTAATTTACTGATTATGGAAATATGTTGAGATTTATTTCTGAAATATGAAATACTAAATGCACCTAGTCGTCTATATATATATAGCTTTGGCTCAAGCTAGGTTCATTCATGTGATCATATGAACGGATATATACACATATATGTATGTGTTCATCAAATAAAAAACCATTTATATGCATAGTTCACTAGCTAGATGTGTGTATACAGTGATGATTGATCAATATTTGTTCTAGCTCTGTAAAACGTTGCCGCATCAATTAATCTGCAAAATATATATAATGCCACAAGATGGATATATACATTTTCCAAGATAACTATATTAATTAATGAGCACACACATATGGCATCCATCTCTCAATTAATAAGCTGTATTACTAATATATATAATACAGAAAATTCGTGCTACATATATATCCTCCCATATATGGAATTTCGATATCAATACGAGCTGCGATCGATCGATTAATACGACCATATGTAAAATATAGGTAAATATATATCAGTGGTCCAAGTTAATTATTATATAATATAATAAGTTTTACAGTAGATTAATATTCCCAGATAAAACGATATGTACATTTCACTATAGTACATATATACTCCCTCCATATATCTCATCAACCTGCAGAAAATATATATGAATCATCAAAGTAGTCCTGCAAAGCAAAAGCAAAACGAATCTGCCTTATTAATTCTGTATAATTATATATGTGTGATTAATTATATACTATACATATGGAATCAAGGAAAATATATACATTACTTCTAGCAAGATAAGTACACACTATAGTACTCCTATCTAGCTGGCTTAGCTTAAGCCAAATTAAGAACGAGCTTATATGCATAATGCATGCATGCATGAAATTAAGCATTATCAAAATGTAATTTTGCAATCAAGCCCCTCATGTGTGGTCGTGTGGGCCTAATCGAAATGATGATGATTCTACAGCCATGTAAAGAGGAAAAGAAGAAAGACAAGGGAGGAAAAAGGAAAATCAAAGCAAGAGTGTATTCGTACTACACGCAAGCGATTCGTATTTCGAATTCGGTTCATGACAACAGCATAATTGAAATGGGGACTTAGAAAACTTGCTAGCTAGATCGTGTCCCTGCAGCTTAGGATTACTCCCTCCGTCCTATAATATAAGAGATTTTATGTGGATATGACACATCCTAGTACAATGAATTTGGACAGATCGTCTTATATTATGAGACGGAGGGAGTAGTAAATTTCACCTACGGCAGTTATTATGATTGGAGTTATACAAAACCATAAGGGTTTTGGCACGTGACAACCCCAGGTATTATGGCTATAATGTTCTACAAAACCACAATATTGATCATTGACTTTGATATATGCTACGTGCATATATCTTAAATTTATGAGTTCTTTATCCATCGTATAAGTGTTACGTCGATGTAAGTACGGCTTTTTAAATTTTGGTACATGAATATATATGTCAAATTGATTAACGGTGTGGTTTTGTGAAACATTAGAATCATAATATCTAGGGTAATGTATCATCTACCAAAATCCCTGTATTTTTTGCGACTTAGACCATAATAGGTGGGGTTTCATAAAATTTACTTTTAGTTTTAAATTAATCCTAAGAGGCATATATATGTGTCTAGATTCTCAGGGTACAAAAATTCACATAGTTAAATTAGGGCACATGGCACAAATGATTTTGGCGGTTTTGAACAAAGTTGTGATCGCAAGATCATCAAAGATCCACAAATTCAACATACGGTGTCCTCAAGCGAGATTGGTCTGCCCAAATACAAGGAATCAAAATGTTTAGGTATGTAGAGTGGGTTTGAGAGTGAAAATTATACTATATCCTAAATTTAGAGATAAATTGATTTTGGCCTTTTACGGAAATTAAAGTACATATATACATTGACATTTGTTACATGGAGATTGATCAATGTGGCTCTAATATCTCATATCAACCCATTTGATCAAATATTCTTGAGGATCGCATGCTTTAGCAGATCCGACGGTCTACATCAACAATTCAACATCGCGAACGGAATAACAAGGCGAGGCACACCGTGGCATGTACATAAGGTGTGTAGTGACAAATTAAAAGGCCCATAAAAAGGAAAAAAAAGACTTGTTCTTTAGTTGGCTTTTTGTCCTTGCATTGTATATACCGTTGTTGGAAGCTCTCTGAAAATGCTTCAAGGTATTTATATGTGTACCATAGGGATTGGGTCTATATGCATTGTTAATTTCAGAATTTTCTTTTGTAAAGAAGGCCATTTAATCTGTGGATCATCTAGCCTATCCCTCACGAATTAAGGAACAAATCTTCTAGCATATCAGAAATGTGATCAGATTGGCTATATGCCCTCACCTTTGTACTCCATAATTAAGCAACATCAATTAAACAATATCCGGCCAAAGATTAGCACAGATGAGGAATGGAAGAAGTTGACACCTATACATAGAAAAAGGAAGAACAATAGAAGTCGACATGCAGATATAGGTGAGCCATGGACCAAAATAGACTCGAAGAACACCACAGAACAAGCATTATATTGAAGCATTGGCGATGTCCGGTACCATACCCTTCCATACCTTGAATGAGGCAGACGCGCATTGAGTATCTTTCCATCTTTTCCAACCCCTTTTAGTTTTTTTTTCTCAAGGGAGGGTTAATTGTTCCTTGCAATGCTATCGCATATACTATCAATAGTACCATATAACGTCATGTTGGCTTGCGTAGTAGTTGCCACTTGTCACTATAATGTACTATAATGTACACTTGTATCTAAGTTTGCGGCTCCGATATTCTTGCTGCTTTGTATATTGTGAATGCATTAAGATAATGCTAGCCTATTTTTTTAGGGGGTATAAGAGGAAGATTAGTTTTTTTAAAAAAAATCTATATTTAATGCTCCATGCATGTGTCTAAAGATTCGATTGCGATGTTTTTTGGGAAAATTTTTGAATTTTTTTTGAGGAACTAAACCAGGCCTAGTTCCCAAACAAAATTTTTCACACTGTCACATTGAATGTTTGACACATGCATAGAGTATTAAATGTAGAAAAAAACCAATTACATAGTTCGCCAGGGAATTACGAGACGAATCTTTTAAGCCTAATTGTGCTATGATTTGACAATGTGGTGCTATAGTAAACATTTGCTAACTAGTTGGGTGCCCGTGCGTTGCAACGGGAAAAAATTATACATAAATTTAAAATCACTATGGGTCAAATGATGTTAAATAATCAATGCATGTAAATTTCTTGGAATAGAAAACTTAATATAGCACGCAAAATAATTACAGATTTTGGATGTTAGTAACATGAACAGCTCCAAGTAACATCTAGTGCTAACAATATGGCGACTTATAGTAGTCCAAATGAAACAAACAAAAGGCATTATATGTTTTGGCAAGCAAGCATGGAAAGAGTTATAGATATAAGACTAAAAAAAGGAAATTGAAGATAATTAAAATTTTAATTATAGAATGCATTAACAGCAGGTGACCACCCCAACCATTTTCCAGAGTTTACAATCCAAAATGAACAATTCTTACTACATTGTGACTATAAGACGCACCGAAGTCTGAAATTTCATAAGAAATGTTAGTCAAATTAATTTTCACAGATTTAGTCCAATTGAGCTTTAATTTGATGAATGTCATATTTCAAATATTTTTAGGGAAAAGTTCAAAATATCATATTGTTTAGAAATTGATTCGAAACCATCAACAATTATATCTAATCAGAATCAGCTAGCAAGTAGTAGTACTAAGGAGTTGGGAAAAACTATGAGCTTCATTCAAATCACAGGTTTGATTTATCTTCTGCAGATCGCCATTGTTGACTTGTGGTCCAGATTCCCATTGTTGCTTTTCCTAAAATGCAATTCAACCAACCGAGGATGCAGCAGGGATTAGTCCAAAATTACTACCGAAGAGATTAAACCTTCAGAATCATAGTCATTGAACATTTACAAATCAAAGCAACCTAATATTCTTACTTATGTGCATGACATGACAAACCACATAATCATCAAAAATAGGATATTTCTACTTGATTGCAATGCCATTATAACTGCGAGGAAATACTCAGCCGTGATAGTGAGCAGGAGTACAGCCCAGAAGCTCAGAAATCATGGGGCATTCAATATCATCCAATCGAAAATTGCGTTAAGTTATTCAGTGTTTACAGTCGAACGTAAGTTTGAGAATTAGGAATAAGTAGAATGCCACAATCACAGCTTTCAGTACCAGTTGGCGGCGAAGGAACGGTTTGAGAGCGACAGGGAGGGGAACCGGCGGTAGAGCTTGCTGCGCTGGGGACAACAGCGTGTTGAACTTCGTGGGGCGGCGGTGGAGCTTCCGGTGTGTGTTTATAGGGAAAGTGTACACGTGTTTATATGAGGCATATGCATCTGGACTGTGTTTCATAAAATCAAAATTCCATAATGACATCGCCTCATCAACCCAGAAATCTCCGTGATAATTTGCACTTCGAAGATGATAGTGTTATGGCATTCCACAATATCTGCACTTCAACCATAATATGAAAAAAAATATTTTAAGGGCAGTGCTATCTTGTGCTATACTGCACTTAAATATGGAAAAAGAAATAGCAGAACCAATCAACCAACAAGTCCATAACTTTTCTTGTTTGTTATCCTCTTCCTGCTCAATCTAGAGATCTCATTTTCAGTTTTGACAAATAAAACTACAAAAACAGAACATATCATGTAGTATTACCTGAACAAATAATACCCTACGTGCATTTCATCGAGCAGTACAAGAGGATTGGCAGGAACAATATCTGTCCAGAGTGGTCAGGGCAGCGGGGTGGCGCCGCGCAGCCCGACGATGATGAGGGGGAGGGATGACGTCGGCGGTGGTGGTCGCCGACGGAGTCGGGCAGCGCAAGGGGGCGGTGGTTAGGGGAATCAGCGGCTAGCGATGGTGAGGGGACAGATGATGTCGGCGGTGGCGGCTGACGAATCCGAAGGTCGTGGTGGTGAGGATGGATGAAGGAGGCAGTGACGCATAGGCGGAGCAGATCGAGGAGACGGTGGTCCGGCGGCAGAGAACTGTGGCGACGTGGCGCGGATTCCCGTCGATCCAGTGGCGGCAGTGACGCAGGATGAAGGCCTCATGCACGCCAGGAGGGATGGGGCGCTGGGGGTGAGGGCGCGGGTGGCACGGCGGGAGGAATGGGGCGCTAAGGGTGGGGTTGCGGGCGGATTGTCGCCGATCTGGCAACAGAGGCAGCGCGTTGGAGGAGTCGGTTTGGGATCGCGGGGGAGGGAAGGGGCTCGTCGGTGGGGACAATGCGTGGTGCGGCAAGGAGGATGGGCACGGCGACGGGGGCGCCGGCGGTGGAAGCGTGGTGCGGAGCGGCGATGTGGAGTGGCGCGAGGATGGATTGGGGGGCGCCATTTCATTCACCCGGATCGAGATAGTGGCGAGGAGGAGAGGACGATGGGGAGGCGATGCGGCGGGCGGATGGATGGGGATCGAGGAGGAAGATCGAGAAAAGGGGTGGGGGACGGGAGAAGCGCCGAACGATGCGCCGGTGGGGGAGAAGATCGATGCGCTGTGCGTTAGAGCGATGGGTGATCCAAGCCATTCGAACTGGTGATCAGATGGTTGTTATTACGCGTGTCTGCCAGGGTTGGAGTCACCGCCACCACTACGGAATTTTAAAGTAGTAGAGATGAAGGATTAAATAGGCTTAATAAATTCGTCTCACAGTTTTCTGGTGGAATCTGTAATTTGTTTTGTTATTAGACTACGTTTAATACTTCAAATGTGTATCTGTATATCCGATGTGATATAAAGGGATGTGATATGAAGGGACAGAATTTTTTACCACCTAAACAAGCCCTCAGTAGAAGCACTCTTTATTGGTGCATGGGAAATGCAGGGAGACCAGATAAAGTAGAGAGATGCAGAGATTTCAAGGAAGCTTCTTGTTGAACCGAACCCATATGCTCGATCTATGCTACGGACGGGAGAGAACTCCAAAAGCGTCCAACACTGAGAGCACAATTTCCGAGGCAAATCATCCTGGCCTCGGATTCCGGTCTGATCTGCTCTGGCAGGTGGGTCCCACTGGCAAGAGACAGGCAGCCTTTGGGTGAAAGAGAGGAGAGAGAGAGAGAAGAAGAAGAAAGGCGCCAATGATGCAAGAGGAAGCTTCGTTTACGCTTTGCTAGCTTAGCTGCTGCTGACTGTAGTGGTGGTATCTTGTCTGTTCTTGTTGCCTCGGTAGGCGCCAAAGAGCGACAGAGGATTATGAATGATGATACTATTACGATCGAGTGTGGAGACTCGAGAGGATATCCCCGTGACCGTTTTTTCATGTGCTTTTTCCTCCAAATACTACCACGACATTATGTAGGAGGATATATAAGTAATATAAAAATGGCTTTGATGGAGTTCATGCAAAATGGTATTTCTAATTTGGTATAACACCGTATTCGGTGGGAGATTCACTAAGAGCAGGTACAATAGCAGATTATAAATCAGCTGCGAACATATTTTAAAAAGATAAATAAGGAGAGAGAAGGGTAGCGGGCTACAGATAGCACGGACTCTAATACGCAGTGTGAGTATGACATGTGGGACCAGGTATTGACGCAGGATGAGTATGACAGGTGGGACAGATATTAATAGTGTAGTATGTAACTATTATATGAATGAACTATTAGATTAGCTATAGATGAATTGGAGTTAGTAGTTAGTTGTACTATTAAACTTGCTCTAATAGTTTTGAATAATCCCTTGTCCTAAAATATAAAACCTAAATCGCTATAACTTTAAGTTTGATTAAGTTTATATAAAAAATAATAGATATATCTATAGCATCAAATTAGTTCGATTAAATCTAACATTAAATATATTAATATGTTTGTTGTGTTAGAAATACTACCGTGTTTCCTTATAAATTTGTAAGTAAGAAACAAATCAAAAACCCCTCCGTAAAAGAAATATAATAACTTCTAACCTTCAAAATTCTTCCCAAAATATAACTTCTCCACCTACATTTTCTTTCCATCCAATCGCAACAATCCCCATTTAACTCCGCCAATTTTTTTAATATTCGTGTAGTAAAACAGAGGGAGTTTAAATAGTTAAATGTTATGACAATTCCTTTTACCAGAATCAGCTTAACCTTTTTTTAGATAACAGGAGATTTATTAAACTCAACAAATTGCATGAGGTCATAATACACTTATCCCGAGAATGAATTGAGCTGGCTACCGGGTGAACTGATAAGTCTGAAATTTCACAAACTGAAATGAAATCTTAAACCTTGGAGCCTCACCTCAAAAGGAAGGACAAGAAAAGGTTGGCAGAACATTGCGGGTATCCTCCAAATTCTCTAGAAAGCCCACATTTTGCACCAGCGAATCGATGTCTAAATGCGATACAAGAAAACGGAGGCGTGTAGTGAATCTCGCAATTATGGTAAGATTCAATCAGACCACATGCATATGAGTTCAGAAAAGTTCTTGAACCGCAGCTCAATTCAATACATCAAGAGATCCTGCAAAATGGACCCAAAGGGGCAAGGCCTGATTTTCATGCAGCTCATGGTCGAGCCCATTGGATACTTTTGCTTTGTTTTTGTTGCTTGACTAGAGGCTTTCCATTTTTTTTATTTCCTAGTAGTAGAATTAAAGTTGCTGTCTTTGGACATGGACACTACTGATATGAGTAGCGTGATGATTTCTCAGGTAGTAGTAGTACCAAACAAAGCTCGGAGATGAAGCCGTGCTTTACGGTTCACATCATGTACAACTCATTGGGGAACTTTTTATTCTGGCTCCCTGGCTTAGCTTACTCCACTTTATTTTTATTATTTCTTCTTCTTATTATTCTAGGTTTCTAACCTGTCCTGCAGGTGCCAGTAGCCTCAGTGCTCTTCACTTCTTGCAGCTACTCTTTGCTCCCGGCTCCGATTCATCAGCAGCCAGGTGCTTCGGTTTTAAGACGCATGGTACTCTCCAGTGGATTAGTTCAGGTTGCCCATGCAAATGTACTTGAGCTGCAATTGCAAACCGAGCAATGTGATCAAGAACAGGATAAACGTAAAAACAGAGAGAGGTGTTTGCAATTTGCATGTCTAATTGCAATGCTAACCTCCAGGTACTCGTCCATGCCGTATTTTGATCCTTCTCTCCCAAGGCCAGATTGCTTGACACCGCCAAATGGCGCAACCTGAAGAAAAAACAAGTTAGAACAGCATTTTATAAAGTGGACCATGAGGAGAAGGGAGTTGCTTAGCTTTTGTTATCTGGGACAGTGCTTGCTTCTTACCTCTGTTGAGATGATCCCCTCGTTCACACCGACTAGTCCGTATTCAAGAGCTTCCGAAACGCGCCATGAACGAGGTATGCTCTTTGTGAAGATATATGCAGCTAAGCCTGCAATTAATCATTGAAGAAGATAATTCTTGAGGGATTGGAAGGAACAAGGGAAACAGGTCAAGTTTGTACAGCTAGCAATAGGGGATGCATTTCTACAGGTTAGCAGTATGGACATCGTTTCTCATCATATTTCAACCTTAGAGCAAAACAAGGATATGACTGAACTAATATGGATAAATAACTGTCAGGAATTCTTAAGGTAGATAGGCCTACATGGTTAAAATTCTATATTGCTACATCCATGTTAGTTGCCTTGTCTCTCACTACAGAATACCCTGACTTGCTACAATGCAGTTTCTTCTTCTTTTTTTTTCTTTAAAGGACTAGGCATATCACTGAAGAGCAAATTTTAAGGAAACAGTCTTAAATAGTTAAGAATATACTGTACTCTAGTAACGAACCTGCGTTGGTATCATTGGCCATATGGATTGCATCTTCCTCAGTTTTGAATGGTACAAGTGGTGCAACTGGACCAAAGACTTCTTCCCTGAAGCCAAATGTGATTGTTAGAAACTAGAACAAGGATGTCAAAGAATTTCTCAATGATTGAACATTTCTTCGCATGAAGGTAAAGCACATGCACTAAAATAAGGTCAAATCACAATTTATGAACCCTACCTGAAAAGAAGCATATCATTGCTGACGTTTCCTACTACAGTTGGCTCATAGAATGACATCCCAAGGCTGTGCCTTTTACCACCAAGCATGATGTTTGCTCCCTGCAAAAGGATGATGGGGGTATCTTACGTGCAGTTGCAAAGATAAGCAGACAAAAGAAAACAAACAAGGTCCCAGTCTTTAACTGAAGCAGGCAAACAACATAAGTACTAGCCAAAGCTGATTTATATACCCTTACAGACCAAGTTAATGTTTTCCAAGAGAAATCCAGCAAACAGCCTATCGCCCAACAAACCAGATGGGGCCAGGGGCAGCAATCAGTGCAGTTTTACATTTTTGAACCCTACCCTCTAATTTCAAAGGGGGGGGATGAACATCCTTGTGATGATTTCAGATTACCTTTGAAGTGGCGTCATTTATGAACTTCTCTACCTGGAGGAAACAGATTGCAGATGGAACATTTGAGGAACTATTACTTAACATTAACAATATGGGAAATTACTGGAAGTCTGCAGAATTTATACCTTCTGAACAGCAGCTTCATTGATCAGAGGGCCCTGCATATTAAAGGAAATGGAAATCCTAAGTTGGGAATAGATAAATTCTAAAATATATGTCATATATGTATAACAAAGTGCACAGAGCAGAGAAGCAAAATTGGTCCATACGAATTCATCCAGAAGATGAATGGTTTTAATTTTAAGTGCTGTAGCATTAGGTATACTTACAACGCTAATAAATAAGCATTCCATAAAATTTGTCTAGGCAATGAATATAAGAATCATATTGCCAAAAGTTATTAGTTCTATATTTTTAATGGCGATGGAGACACAGTTATGTACCTGTGATGTACTCTCTTCAAGCCCATTACCAACCTTCAAACTCTGAACAGCCTTGATAAACGCACTTGCAAATTTTTCATAAATACCTACAGATGAGACAAACACTATTGTAATAGAGCAAAATAGGCCCTAACAACATAAACATGTCATAGATGATAAATCTACCTTCTTGCACCAATATCCTGTTTGCACATACACACGTCTGTCCGCTGTTACGGAACTTAGCAGCAAGCTGAACAGAAATAGTGTTGATAAACATGCATCATAATAGAATGTAAAATGCAATTAAAGATGATGCATGTTGGTCAGTATATTAATGAGAAACAAAGTAAACCACAAAAAAATGTTGAAATGGTAGATAAGTCTTTTTTTTACTTACACTGCCTTTAATGGCAACATCAATGTCTGCATCATCAAAAACAATGCAAGGTGCATTGCCACCAAGCTCCAAAGAAACCTGTAAAATAACTTGAAAAGCATGAACACCAGAAATGTTTTTTGAAAAGCCTCACTAAAAACATACTCTATAATTTATATAAAGTGAAATGACCTTACTCACTGACAATATGGTGCAACTGTGACCAATATGCCACCAAAAAGGTCAAAAGCAGAAATGTCAAAGCTATTATTGACATGATATAATATTACTAGCCAAAATGCTGCTCAAAATTTAGAACTCTATATCAACACATCTAAGAACAACACACCATTTAGGAACCTTGCAGGCTAAGTGCATTAGCATGCTTTGACAAGTTTAGCCCAAAAATACACCATCAGGGGGTTCCAAAATGCAGGCATTTCCACCAGCTTCTGCCAAATGGCAAATTTGGGGCTGCTTTTCCAAGATTTGATGCTTTCAGCACATCTAATTAGTGATATAGACATTGTGGGGGAATACATGCTTTATGGGGTTTTTATTGACTAGGCCGAAAGAAATAAAAAGTGTTAGGGGCGAGTTTGCAAAAACCGAGAGTACTGTCCAGTTTCCATTCATATGTAATGTCTTCATTGCACATAAACTTTGTGAATTTCCAAAAAAAAAAACATTAATATACCATAGCCACCCCCCCCCCCCTTCCCCCCAAACCCACCCTACTGTTTGATGTTTCAAGGTTGAAAGAAAAAACTGTCCAGTTACCATTAGTTTTATGAAACCTTCTTCCCAGATCCCTTGCACACTCATACAGACATGTGGTAATCAAGTGTATTCTAAAGGAGAATCAGCATTCATAATATATTTTATTGTCCAAACATCAGAACTTCTTGATTTATACCTTCTTCACAGTATTTGCTGATCCAGCCATCAGTTTTTTGCCAACAGCTGTCGACCCTGTGAATGTAATCTTTCTGACCTATTAAAAGCATATTATCTTGTCAAACAAAATTGTTCTTACTTATCCTATTAACTCGGAAGAATCTAATATTGCGGATATGATGAAGAATGGGAGGAAATAGAACCTGTGTACTCTGGAGTAGAGCATCACCTATCTCAGGAGCATTACCCATCACAACATTTATTGCGCCCTGGATAAAAGAATATGTTCAAGATAGCGACCATGAATGGAATCATGAGAAGAAGAAAAAAACCACTGGATGAATGAACAGATAATGGAAAAACAACTTCTTCATTTGCGAATAACAGAGAGGAATTTAGATTTCTCTACTACTTGAAAGGGGTTGGTGGTGAACTGATGATAATGTGCTCAAAACCCCCCATCCCTTCTCACACCAATCCTGATGGATCTACATAGACATCTGTGTTGTTTGTAGTAGTATCTTCTATAAAGTATTTCATCCTCTTCGCATGTGTATATCATCCACTGGGTGATTGTTCTGATGTGAATAACGTGTTTTTTTTTTCAGATTTGAGAACGATTATATTTGTACTGTGAAATTTATCACTACAATACATGTTTTTTTTATATCCTTGCATTGCATGTGAACTATACTAGTAATAGTAAATACTTGAACATAAGTGGAGTTGCAGATAACTTGAGAGAATTACAGCTGGTATTCCAGCTTGAAGAGCAAGATCTGCTGCAGCAAGTGCTGTCAAAGGTGTGAACTCTGATGGCTTGACAACGACAGTGCAGCCACAAGCCAATGCTGGACCAACCTGCACAAAAGTACAAAACCACATATAAGAGAATAACATATACTACCTTAGCTATTTCTCCCTTTTGAACAGTTTAGAAGAACAGAAGTGTAGTGCATTGCTCGAGACCTTTCTGGTTATCATCGCTAAAGGAAAATTCCATGGTGTAACAGCTCCCACTACTCCAACAGGCTGTAACAAAAGAAACACTAAGTTATATAATATGTAGTTTATATGTAATTTTTCACATGGTAGGGATTAAATAGTAAAGATAAAGATAAGCTACAGCAGGTCAAGAAAACTATTTATTAGTTCGTGCTAGACTTCAGTAATGGAGTGTTCAAACCTTATGCAAAATCAGATAGTAACCAATACTCATTTCTGATTATATCACCCTTCCTCTTTCATAAAAATGTATAAGCTCAGCAAAGATAGTAAAGTAGATCGTACAAGTACTCTACTACTATACATGTTACAGATAGAAATTGGCAATGGCTCAAGACAAACTGGTGAATATGCAATAAAAACAGGCCGGTTAAGTGATTGGGGTTAAAGTTATTTTGAACATAATTAATAAAGTTACAATGTTTTAGCATATTACCTGCTTCAAAACCAATAATCTACGATCAGATAGAGTTGGGGGAATAATATCACCATATATACGCTTTGCTTCTTCAGCAAAGTATTCAATAAAACTTGCACCGTATGTGACCTGAATATTTATAGCAACCAATGAGTCTCCAGTAAGGCTTTAGAATCACATATTCCAACTAACGAATATCAGCGCAGTATTTTAGAAAGTACCTCACCAAGAGCCTCTTTCATAGGTTTCCCTTGCTCCAGTGTCATGAGAAGTGCAAGTTCTTCCTTGTGTGAGATAATTAAATCATGCCTTCGTGCAATATGATAAGTCAGAAAAAGCATCTAAGTAATACTACATAAAAATTGTTGTTATCATTAAATCTTTAAAAATATGTGCTCATAAAAATTACCATTTTCTTAGAGCCTTGCTCCTCTCATTTGCAGTGAGTTTGCTCCAAGCTAAAAAAGGAAAAGGATTAACATTCAAACAGAAGGAGTAGAAGTAGTGAATATGATCAGCAAACAAAAGCAAATCAATTTATCCAAATTACTGCAAATGGTTATTTTAGATGGAAGGCAATTTTCATTACCCAGCTTTTGGGAGAAAGCCAAAATACAGAGTTTGAAAACAGTAAAAAGAAAGAAACAGAAACTGCAGTGCTATTACAAAAGGCACCAAAGCGCTGGGTGGGGAGACCGGCTTAACATCCAAGATCACAAACAAGGGAACATCTCTCCCCCACAACCTCTGAACATTGCAAATAGTTATATAGGGAGCAAAATTGTATCCAAACAGATCTCTAATTATTGTATAGGAATGTGGAATAAAATGTTGTACAAGGCAAAGAATAAACATAACAAGTTTGATACAGATAAGGATAAACAAATATAAAAGGAGAGATGATTCTTTGAAATTCTAACTTCACTTTGCTAATAGTGTACCCTTTCTTTTTGTCTAATAGTTTGAGTTCCACCCATTTGGATAGAGTAAAGGTTATTCCATTGAGTACAGACTGTCTTCTAAATATTTTACATAATTTTCCAGTACTACATTTCAAAAGGCTTGCAACAAAAGAAGAATTTGATAGATATTCACCTTGTAAGGGTACATTGCAGTAGTTATTGATCCTATGACTTACTTATGAATTGCTCTAAGTACCAAACTTGACATTAGTAAGGGTTATCGTTGAGTTATATGATATCTAAGCAAACTAGAAGCATTTTTTAGATATAACTAGATATTTGTGGTGAATAAAAATATCGGTCACATGTGACAACTAGTGTTCTTTATTGCCAAGAAGAATAAACAGAACTGAGATAAACTAAATTTCATTCAATTCAAAAATCCAGTATATGTATTGAATTCTCGAAGAAATTTAATCAAATAACATTAAAAAGATCAGGCCTACTAAAGCAACTCTTAAGCATAAAAATTGAATGTAGTTTATACTTCTGACGTACAATAGAATGTACTGTGAGCTGAAGCTATTGCATCAGATGTTTCTTTGCTGCCCATACAGGACACATTGGCAAGAGTCTCTCCAGTTGCTGGATTTTGAACCTAAGAGAGGAAAAGAATGGTGTTTTAATCATCAACAACTAACACTGTCATAAACTAGAGATATAAACACTGGATAAAGTTCTTGCCAATAGCAAACGTGTTCTTATTGTCCAGTCCAATTGATAAAATTAACCTAAGCAGAAAAATCAAAAGCCACAATATGAGCTTAAGTTGCAACGCTACATTCCTCATTCATGACTATTAACTCTGTAACAGCGATGGCAAATATGCTCTAACAAAAATATAAAGGTATAGAGCTAGTTTATGTTTGCAAGTAAGTGTATGGCATTCTCCAGCGATCTAGACTCAGTAATCCCCTCACAAAGATTTCCAAAACGAACAGCGCTAGACAGTGTGATCTTTCATTCAATACAAAGATTTTCCCATTACAACACCTAGACACCCCAGTGTTATAAGTGCCCCTCTCGAAATCACCTAGCAATGTGAAACAAAACCACCAGGTACAAAGCATCTTGCAGAAAATAAATTAGCTCAACGAACTGCTCACAGGGATTTCCAAGAGCAAATTGCATGTTCACAACCTATACATTAAATTCACCAATTAATCTACAGTCCAACAGAGTTTCACCCCCACAATTCCAATTTGCATGTTCTGTACTAATCCATAAATCGACTGAAATTAATTCTATGCACGACGCATCAATCCACAGGCATCGAAACGAACACGCCTAACAGTGAGTTTCGTCCCCAAGTTAGTGACTTCTCTATTTGTTTTTCTCTTCTTTTTTTTTTTTGACAAGTCGCCACACCAGAGCAGAGAAAGCGATGCAAGAGGAACCGGAGCTATGCCTGCCTGAGACGCGCGATGGGGACGGGGAACTAGGGCAAAAATACCTCGAGGGTCTTGCCGTCGTACGCGTCCACCCATTTGCCGCCGATGAGCCCCTGCGTCCGGAGCAGCCCCGCCGCCCGCACCTTCTCCATCGCCGCGCCCGCGTCCACGCTCATCTGCACAAACCTCCCAATTCACAGCAAGCGCCCTAAACCCACATCCCACATATGAAGGAGGGGGGCAGAGGAGGATGGGCTAGGAGAGGGGGAGAGTACGTGGCGGCGGAGGAGGACGCCGGAGGAGGAGGAGGAGGAGGTGGACGAGGCGGCGAGGATGTGGCGCGCGCCGAGCGCCGCCGCGCGTCGCATCGCCATCGCCATCGCCATGGTGGTGGGGGAGGAGAGTTCGCGAGGAAGACGACGAGGCGGGTGGCGATCGGGCCACCTGTTCTGTTCGGATCAGTGGCGCTTTGTGTCGTAGTATTAAATTATTATAAGGGGGGATTTTGTAAAAAGATAAAACTGTATGCCGTTTGGTTTGAGCTTTTGAGCTGGCAAATTTTGGAATTATTTAGTGCTCGGTGATAATGCAGTACTCCACGTCATTCAAATTTCAAGTGATCAAATAATTTGGGAAATTGAAAGATGATGGAAAGATCTACTAGGTTTTCTCTTTCTCTCTCGCTCGTTTGAAGCAGTATGAACTTGGAGAAATTTTGCTCCGTTTCATTTGACCAAAAGCTTTATACTCGAAATTGATTGATCTTTGGAAGGGGGCTAGCTGCCAATCTGGCGCAGCCGTGCACGTCCCTATTTCACCCTCCTCAGCGCTAATAACGCTGATTAGTATTGATGACTTTAATTAGCGTTAATGATAATTGTTAGTATTAGTTTTTTTTCAAAAAATAATACATAAATAGAACTTTTAACTCAGATGTGGAAAACTTTTAACCCGGATTTAAAAACTTTTAACCCAGATTTGAAAACTTTTGATTCAAATTTGAAAACTTTCAACTCAGATTTAAAAACTTTCGACTCGGATTTGAAAACTTTCAAGTCAAGATTTTTTAAAAAACTTTTAACTCAGATTTGAAAATTTTCAAGTCAAGATTTGAATACTTTCAATCTAATTTTTTTTAAAAAAATTCAACTTATATTTTGAAACTTTCAAATCTAGATTTGAAAACTTTCAACTCGGATTTAAAAACTTTTAACTAAAGATTTGAAAATTTTCAATTCAGATTTAAAAACTTTCATATGAAAATTCAAAACATTTAACTCAAATTTGAAAACTTTTATCTAAAAATTCAACTCAAATCTTAAAAATTTTCTACTCAAATTCTAACTAAATTGAAGATGAAAGATTCAACTTCTAAAATAAAAAAAATCGTGGAAAAAAAGGCAAAGAGGAACGAAAAAACGCGTACGTAGGTTTAGGTTTTTCAGAAAAAAAAAAGGGACGTGGACGCCGTCGACGCTCATACGCGCCAGCGCCGTGGGCCTAAACACGCGCCGCCAACGCGTACGCGCGAATTAGCTCTCGCGCTTTGGAAATAAATTTGGGCCATCCTTTTAGTGGTCTTTGTGGATTAAATGAGTTGGGCCGAAAAAAACGGGGCTAAGATGTACCGAACATGACAATATGGGCCTTTGGTATGTCCAGTCCACCATATCAGATCCATGGACTTTTGGGCTGATTGTGCGGGTTGTCCTTACTTTCTTTAGAATGGACATTTTCTTTCAATATCGTCTTTTAACTTAAAACATAAAAAAGAGAAGATCGAACATATAATGTACAGAGATAATGAATTAACTAAGTATAATATGTCTATTTATGTCTATGCAAATTCCCAAGACACAATATCAATGTCAAGCTAGGCACTGGTATACCCCACTAAGGTTCGCTGGAGCGGGTTCCCAACCGGAACAGTGCGCACGAAAAATGGAACGGTCCATTAGCGCGTGATTAATTAAGTATTAGCTATTTTTTTAAAAAAAATGGATCAATATGATTTTTTAAGCAACTTTCGTATATAAACTTTTTTTTTCAAAAAACACACCGTTTAACAATTTGAAAAGCGTGCATGTGGAAAACGAGGAAGATAGTTGGGAAACCTGGGGTAAGAATACAATCTAACTCTATAAATTTATGTGTTAAATATTATGTAGTATGTTTGCAAACAACTTTTTAAGAATAAAGATATTCTCAAGTCTATAACTGAAAAAAATTATAAGAAAGTCCATTGAAAAGTACAAGCCATGTAGTTGTCAATTTACAATCTGTAAAATACTTGGTCATTGAGGGCCTCTGGATCTACTAAATTCATCGATCACATATAACATGTTGGTTGTGTTTGGCGTCACTTTAACCCACCTAAATGTGCATTCTTCTTATGCCAGCTCTCTCTCACTATTTTATCTTCTCCATTTTTCTTTCTTTCTTGCCACCGGTCCACCAATTGAAACGTACTACATTAGAAAATAGAAAAGTAATTTAGATCCATCATATTTGTCTAAACGTGTACTAAGTCGATGTTGACAACTCCACTTCATTTCAGGTTTCACCGCACTTGCTTTGTTAATCATGTCGGTACATGTTACATCTATTTAAAACACTACGTTAAAATAAAATGGCTAATATAAACTATTATGCTAGAACAACATAATATAAGTAAAAATGGCTTTCACAGAGAAAGTGATAGTTATTATTTACCCAAAATTATTTCATGAAGTGCTATGGCTATAAGAGAGAACTTTGATCTCATAAAAAAAAACTAATTCACAGAGGATGCAATTAGAGAAAAAAAATGTTTTGCTAGTCTTTTAGTTAGAAACTTTAAACTTTATACGCGGTGAAATAAAAGGGATGTGGCTATGGGTCAACATTCATCTTCTATTGAAAAAAAAAACAGGGTCAAATAAGCAAACTTAAAAAAATAAAATTAGATTAAAAGTTAAACTTTAAAATAAGGTCACATTAACAATTACCTCAATTATTCGAAGGTTTTCAAAAGAAATAAGTACTCCCTATAAAAAAAATCCAAAACAATGCAACTACTCTACCTAACACAACCGCCCAAACCCATTTTAGGGCTGAAAAGAATGCGATTAGAATTTAGAAACTTCTAAAGGAAAATCTCATCTCATCTCAAGAAAATTAATTAATTACTCGCAGCAAGGATGGACAGTTTCCTGCGCAAATTCCACGTTCCACCTTCCTCTTCGGTCGTCTCCGCCGGCTTGGAGTTGGGAGAAGAAGCTCAAACGCGGAGGCCACCACGACCACCACCACCACCTCTTCTCCTAGTCAAACTCACCCTTGTAATCTTCGCAACAACAGCAGGAGGACGGCAAGTTCGTAGCTTTCCCCTCCGCTTTATACACCCGCATCTCCAAATCTGAGGAGAGAGGGGAGAGAAAAAAGAAAGAAAAGCGCGCATTTTGGTGTCCGGGGGAGGAAAAAGGGCGGTTCTTGGGTTCTTGGCGTCGGTGGCGGGTTTTGTTTTTTGGGGGTGGAAGCGGTTGGTTTGGGGATGAGCAGCGGCCAGGAAGCCGGATCGAGCTCCGGTGGATCCGGCGATGGCGGCGCGGCGGCGCCCAGGAGGAACACCAGGAAGCCCAAGTGTGAGATCTTGCTGCGATTATCTTTGTTGTTGCTTCTCGTTTTTCTTTTTTTTTATTTTGGTTCCCCTTTTGATCGGGGGTTTGGAGTAATAATTTCCGGGGTTTTTTTTTCCTCCTTTGTGGTATACTAGTACTAGTAGATTATATGAGTTTGAAGAGGTTTAGATGTTTTATATGTAAGGTTTAATTTGGCTGAAGTAGTGAAAGTTGTGATGTTATAATTTAGATTTCAATTCGAGACTGGGACAGTATTGTTATAGGTTTTTTTTGAAGTTCTTGTTCTTCCTGTTTGCAATAGTAGCAGTTGGCTTTGACTTTAGACCTGGAGTTTTGAGTCATCGACGAAGCCTTTGCAATTTAGAATGGTCTGCCATCTTCAGATGGTGGGATGATTGTTTTGGTGGAATTGTTAAATTCGCTATGAAATTTACTTTATTTACCCTCTTTTATGTGCAGATTCCAAGTTTACTCAGCAGGAGCTCCCAGCTTGCAAGCCGATTCTTACTCCAAAATGGGTAAGCTGATACTAGCCCAAAAAAAGTGTCTGTTGTTAGTTATATTTAGCTTGAGTGAGATGGCATGTTTAATCACCTGACGGATGCTTGTGCTTATCTTAAGCAGGTCATTTCAGTTTTCGTCCTTGTCGGAGTCATTTTTGTCCCAATCGGGCTTGTTTCGTTGAAGGCTTCACGAAAGGTATGCTATATGTTTTGATTCGAACTTCGTTTGGCCAAGCGTGAATATCATTTTTTGCTAACATTTTTCCTTTGCTGTAGGTTGTTGAGATTGTTGATCGATACGATGATGCATGTGTCCCAGCTAATACAACTGACAAGCTTGCTTACATCCAGAACCCAACAATAAGCAAAAACTGCAGAAGGACTCTTAAGGTAAATGAGCCTAGCTACATGCATATTCTTCTATACCCTGAAATTATGCATCTTGCCTTAAGTATCGAAAGAATCCTTGGCTGAAATATTTGGTCGAATTTTGGTCTCCACTCCAGGTTCCAAAGGATATGGATGCACCGATCTTTGTGTATTACCAGCTGGATAACTTTTATCAGAATCATAGGAGGTATGCAAATATACTTTCTGATGTCACAAGTATTTCAACTATCAGTACAAATAAACCCTTGGATGGGATATATGTCCAGTTTATGCAGCAGTTCTGTTGAAATGGTTAAGTCAGAATGAATTGTTGTGAATGTTGGTTCACACGA
Source organism: Oryza meridionalis (assembly GCA_000338895.3). Classification (NCBI taxonomy): domain Eukaryota; kingdom Viridiplantae; phylum Streptophyta; class Magnoliopsida; order Poales; family Poaceae; genus Oryza; species Oryza meridionalis. Next base: position 4,104,407 of record CM002525.2, on the reverse strand, counting down.
GGTAGCTGCCTGCTACCATGCAGAGGAAGGGTTGAACAATGGCTTGAAGGAGATTATTATTTTAGAAAAAGAGGAATGCAGAGAGATTGAATTACAGACTGAAATGATAAAACCTTATGAATTCATTATTTTTTCTTGGGAAGACTTGTCTTGACCCTAAGAAAATTTTATGTAAGCTGTATCTCTAATACAGGGACTATACCTACAAGGAAATAAATTCAACTATCTAAAAAACTAAAATCATTCTTATGTTTAATTACAACTAGTGCCGCGCTAGCAGGTCCTCCCTGAATAGTTTGCTGTTGGTACAGTAAATACAGTAGTGCACGAACAGTACCAAGCCAATACAATGGCTACATGATATACACAATATATTTTGGTTAAGCCGGTATAATGCTCAACCTCAATATGATGTATCTTCTAAGTCAGTTTCTCAAAGAAAAGGATATCTTATGCATGGTAGAAGTGGGAAAATCTATCTCTGGTAGAAGCCATGAAATTATGAATGCACTATTGACATCTGCCTCTACTGTACAGATGGCAAAAAACTATTGATTTTGGAAATAGTTCATTTTGATCTGCTCGCCCATTTGTTTTGCGTTTAGGAAATGATAATTCTTCTTGCCTTGCATGACATTTTTCTTGCTGAATCATATTTTTCATACAGATATGTCAAGAGCCGAAGTGATGCACAGCTAAGAGATCCCAAAAAGGCAAATGACACCTCCACTTGTGATCCCGAGGGTACAGCAAATGGAATGGCAATTGTTCCTTGTGGTCTGATTGCATGGAGCATATTCAATGATACATATGGCTTTGTTCGCAACAGTAAGAACCTGCCAGTGGACAAGAAAAACATCTCTTGGAAGAGTGACAGGGAGCACAAATTTGGACGTGATGTCTTTCCAAAGAACTTCCAGAATGGTTCTCTTAAAGGTGGAAAAACACTTGATCCAAATAAATCGGTATGTTCTCTGTTCTGGTAGATTATCGCATACATATTGAACATGCAATTATGCTTTTAGTACTTTTGTGTAATCCCATTTAAAGATCAAGAAAATTCTCTGAGCAGTTAGAATAATAGTATTTACCTGAAGTACTCATTTATTTACTTTCTGTGCAGTTGAGTGAACAAGAAGACCTTATTGTTTGGATGAGAACTGCTGCACTTCCAACATTCAGAAAGCTGTATGGCAGGATACACACTGACCTCAAGAAAGATGACACCATTACGGTGACATTGGAGAACAACTACAACACATATAGCTTTAGTGGCAAAAAGAAGTTGGTACTTTCTACCTCGACATGGCTCGGTGGAAAGAATGATTTTCTTGGTCTAGCATATCTCACTGTTGGTGGACTCTGCTTCTTCCTAGCATTTGCATTCACCTTGCTGTACTTGATAAAACCAAGGTTAGTAACTTCTCAACTCTCGTGTAATGCAATCATTTGATGAAGTGCATGTACCTTGGGGATAATTGGGGCGTTGTTAGGCCTTGTTTGGTGACCAGTTACTTTGAAGTTGAACTAAAATTTTCTTAGTTGATCCTCATCCAACCAACCAAAAGAGCCCTTTCTAGGCTACAAATCCTCATCAGTGCTTCATGTTCTCATTTTGTCTTCAAACTGAACTTAGTTTTTTTTTTGGTTGTCTCAGAACACGCAGGAGTTCTGCACATCATTTCATTTAGCAAGAGAGAGATAAAAATGGAGGGGCATTTAGACCCCCCCACCCCCACCCCCCAAAAAAACACACACACACCCTAATGCGTGGAAATGAGTTCAATTTGTTATTTTGTTCGTTGAACTCTTATTAAAATTAATGTGATGGCCTTTGAGAGCTGCTTCATTTCACTGATCTGAATTGCATCTCTAATATTCCCCTTTTTTTTTTCCAGGAAAATGGGTGACAACAGCTACTTGTCATGGAACAGAAACCCTGCAGGCCGTTGATAAGCTCTTCAAACTTTTAAGTTGCAAATTCAACATGAAGCAAGTTGGATTATGGTTTCAAATGTATCTTGTACTAGATAGCAGTTTTATTTGTTAGCCGTGCTGGAGTGCCAATACGGCTTATACCATTTAGGGCAGCGTTTATGAGCGACACTGATGTAAATTATGTTGCAAAGAAAAAAATAATACAGCCTTCTTTTGTTGAAAAATTTACATATCCCAGAAGTTAAATGGAATTGTTTTTATACTGTTGCAGAGTGTGATTCCATTGTTACCTCAATTGCACTGGTGTCACCATGTGAATGATTTACACATTTTCCATAATCCACATTATATGAAAAAGTTAAAAACGTTAATCTCAACAAGGGTATATAATGATCTGCGCTAGAAATTAACAACTAATCTTCAAAATCTATATCATCATACATCTTTCCTTCGGAAAGTTTCTTGATCTAACAAGTATGACTTAAAAAATGAAACGAAACTGAACTATAACTTCAAAGCATCAGCTCTTAGGAAAATGTTGTGCGGTAGTTGGTCAGTACAAGGCTTCTAAGCCTTCTTTTTTTTTTTCCTTCAGGTCACTCGGAGCAAGTAATTGCTGAGATATTGGCCTTCAGGGTATGCAGGATCTACGGGATGATCACAGGCTGCCCCTGCTTGGCGTAGAACTGTAACCTTTCGGCCGGCCATTGATGCAGCACCCTTGAAATTAAAAACAAAAGAGATAATGTTATCATCGATGTGCATAAATTGATGGCAATTTCCGATGTAAAACACTATTATTGAATCCAATTTGTATCATTACAAAAAAAAAAACAATTTTACCACCTTGGACCTATAGCCAAAATGACGGCTGGAATGGGGCATGAATTTACATTGCAAACCTTCTACCGAAAAAAAAAAAAAAAGGAAAACTTGAGTTGGAAGCTGGAAATGGGCATTGTGTTTTGTCCAATTTTTTTTCTGTTGAATGTTTACAGTTTGTCATGCTGGAAATAATTAGATTTGACCATTATTGGATGTTCCTTTCAATTGATGTTATTGTTACTATAAGGTGTTAGTTGCTTTGATACATATGGGTGACAAGGTGTATGCTGATTACTTGGTTATGCAACATGAACAAAAGACATACCTGAATGGTTCTGAGGAAGAGGCCGCTTTGGGTCATAGCTCCAGAGCAGGAGCATGTCATGAGTAACCCCCCTGGCTTTACCACTTGCATCACAAGAGCGTTCAAGCTTCTGTACATACCCGAGGCACTTTGTAGCACCTAAATACAACAGGACAGATAATCATCGAAGCAGTTACTAAAAGTAGAGCACTGGCAAGCTCAAGTTTCAGAAAACCAATGGTTTCTTGCTTCTGGTAAACACCTGGTAAACTGGAACCAGACCCTCCGTCTGGTCTTATAAAGAGGTTCTATTTGACTGGTTCACCCATTTAAAGTTTTAAGTACCCCTAAAGCGCATGACTTCCTCTAAAATAGGTATATCTAAGACATGCTCCTTACTTAATTTCTTTATTTCTTTTGAAGCAAAATACTATGATTCAAAATCCTGCTGCACACTTTCCATTTTATCTGATTGGAAACCCTCAATGAACTTGTACAGATGCTTCAACAGACATTATTATATAGGGCCAAATGGATTATGTACTAACAGTAAACTAGGGTCAACCAGCCAAAGAAGCTAACTGGTGTTCATATGCTAAAGGGTACTTTACGTGTCTTCTGATAAGAAATCAAAGATTCGCGAACTGCTTGATATGTAACATTCTTCGTCACTTCAGATCCATGGATGAAAAGATATCTCATTTGAAGTCATTAGAGACTAATGGTAAATGCTCTATTGTATGCTTACCTTTTTTCGAGGTGCCAACTTTGGAGGATCAAGGATTACCAAGTCCCAGACCTCATTTCTTGAGATAGCACCTTTCATGAATGCAGTCACATCTTCTTTTACAAATGAAATCCTTTGGGTGTCAAGCTTATTCAGGAGAATATTCTTATTGGCAAGGTCTAGTGCTGATGCTGATGAATCAATGCCTGAAAAAGGATACACTAGTTATATTTTCCTTCTTAGCAGCCAAACATGTATAATGTTATACTCTTTTGTGGGTTTCATGATCAATGATTCAATTGAATAATTGAAGCATATGAAAAGATCAACAAAGGACTATATAAAAGGTTCACTAGCATATGGTATTATACCAATGACATTAGTAGCACCACCCTTTGCTGCATTTAGAGCAAAACCACCACTGTAGCAGCACAGATCAAGAACCCTTTGGTCCTTTGAGAGTGTTGATATGAAATGACGGTTCTCACGTTGATCTGCATAAAACCCTGTTTTCTGCCCCTCCAATGAGACTAGATAGAGAACATCATTCTCCATGACCTGAAAGTAAGAGCAGCAATTGAGAGGTGTTGGAACAACAGGCAACATAACATAGGAAGAAAAAAAGATTGTCAAATCTGAAAACCAAGCTGATCCTTTTGCGCGTTCGCGAAAAAAAAAAAAACCAAGCTGATTGATGTGCTGAATAGAGTGCATGAATGCCATCTCTCTCTTCAAATTAGTAATAAAGGTAAACCAAATTTAATGGCTTTGTTTCAACAATTATTAAGTTAGTTGGTTCACCTCCACTGTTCCACAGTGTGAAGACGATTCAGGATCCTTTTGTTCTGATACATCTAATCCTTCTTCTTTTAGAATATCTGTTGACGATCTCCACTTTATATGGTTCACATCACTGACTTTGTTAACAAGGAACTGGATTTCATGCCTATATTTCTCAACCCAAGCAGCAGATGAAGCAACTACAGCAACATCAGCAAAGATATCCACTATTAGACCAGACAATCTGCATTTCAAAACAATAATGAAAATTATTCTTCGTGCAAAGACATTGGAACAATGCAGCATTTGGATTTTGGAGGTCAAATTTACTCTAGAACTAGAAGTCCAAATAGTTCTGCACTGATTACACTTCTTGTGATGAGACTCAAGAATAATATATATACCTGTCCCCTTCACTGTTGATGAGACGATAAGCATTTGTGTGAACTGAAGGGAGACCCAAACTGCGCCGTAAATCCACAGCAGATAAAATCCTTGCCTCAAGCAGTCTTTCCATATTTAGTGCACATGTTGGATCCCTGTAAACAAAAGAATAGGGAAAATATTAGATCAGGTTCTCAAATTGTCAGTAAACAGAGAACTTGAACTTGTGACCTTGTCACCTTTTTGCCTCTTCTTCTAGTTGCATCAGCCGAACACAAAACATGGACACAGAGTTATAGAGACCCCATCCAATAGGTTTCTCTGCCCCATCAGCTACAAGAACAACATCACCAGTTTTTGGAGGAGGTCGACCAATTATTCTATCAACAGCACCACTATACACCATTGGACTCCCATCTCGAAATATTTGGGTCTTTCCTTTCTTTAATACTACTCTTGCCAAACCTAAAAAGAAAATGTTTGAAGTTAGTCTTTATGTCAACTCAAGTGAAAGAAAAAAAAAGATTCCAGCCTTCAAGTCTAGTAACTCCTAAACATAGCCTATTATTAACCCAAAAAAGGAAGAATCAGCTATGCTTTATTTCCAGTTTGACAATACAAGAGAGATCTAGACAACAAATAGACAATGCATTCCAATTGGAAAATTCAACTCCACTTTGTGCTTAGGCATTATAATGATTTAAAACTTCCAAAACTAATAAAGAGCCATCTCTAGGAGACTTAAAACTATTTTTGACATAAGAGGACTATCACCACTTCATAATACTTACGGTACAGAACGGTATAATTATGGATAATGCAACACCAGAGTACTCTGCATTATGCCCAAAGGAAAAAAAAACTCTAGAGAATTGCTAATCCCTGACTCTTCAGGGTTAATGAGGACCAACCTATTAGCTCTAGAGCAACGATTTGGCACCTCTCTACACAAAACCTCGCTTCTCATACAATTAGTTTCAACGAAGCAAATATGCTTCTGGAAGTCAGCTACAATTAACAATAGCTATTAATAATTACTGGTTACAGTTACAGGTGAATCAAACGATGAGTGGATCAATGTCAGCCACTCAACAAGAACGAACTACTGCAGCGTCGCAAGTAAATGCAGCCACAATCCACTTGAGCATTTCCGCAAGCGCAAGCAACCGCCATGGCGCGAGCGGTTTCGCCGCGTAAACAGAAGAAGCAAGATGGGAGAGGACACTTTCGCGGCGCGACCGACAGCCGTTCGGCGAAATGCCGCAGAGACTAGACTAGACCTTTGCGCCCGGCGGCGAGCTCTCCCAGCGCGGAGAGGGAGGAGGAAGCGGAGGCGGAGGCGGTGGCGGCCGCGTGGGCTGCGGAGGAGGCCTGCTTCGCGAGGCGCGCCCTGACGAGCGCGGGCACCGCCGCCGCCGGCGACGCGCCGCCGCAAGCGCGCAGCATCGCTCGCCTTCTCCAACTCGGCTCGGCGAAGGCTCGTGGATGGATATTTCGACTTGCAATTGCATATCTCGCTGTCACTGTAATGTGGGCCCAATGGTTACTCTTTTTTTTATTAATGATTTCTAGTTGAAATTCGGAGTATCAGAGCCTTATTTGGAAGACAATTTTTCGTGAATTTGAAATTTATTACTCATGATTTTGAATTTCCCGTGATTTTGACAACGAATTTGGAAAGAAAAATGAAGATGATCATCTTTGGTGTAGTTTTCCCCAACTTCTTGCTGAAAAAAGCATGTTCTTTTCTTATTGAGATACAAATTTTATTATGATGTTTTTTAAACTGCTAAATAATTTATTTTAATAAAACTTTCTATATAAAAGTTGGTTAAATATTAAATAAATCTATTTTTTAAAAAATTTATAATAATTAAACTCAATTAATAATGCGCTAATATATTTTTCATGTCCTAACTAATCTTTACTAATCTTTATTTTTATTTTTAGTAGAAACGAACACCACAAAAGTGACAACAGAGAATTTGAAGTCTTCGACACAGATTTTGGCAAACCAAATTCGATTTGACGTGAAATTCTCTCGATTTGCATCCAAACTTGCCGTGAAATTCCACATGTTTTTTCTACGCATTCTTTGTCGCTGCATTACAATTTATTCAGACGTCTCAGCGGCCAGCTGCGACGACGGGCTCCTCCTCCACGCCACCGGCGGCGGCGCCACGGCGGTGAGCCACTCCCGGGCGGCGGCGAGGTTGGGGAGCACGGCGGCGCCGGACCGCCGCCAGCTCTCCGCCTCGGCCGTGCGGAACCTGTCCAGCAACAGCGCGTGCATCCCGGCCCGTCGCGCCGGCGCGTAGTCCTTGCGCATGCTGTCGCCGATGTGCAGCGCCTCCGCCGCCGCCACGCCGCCGGCCATCTCCAGCGCCGCCTCGTACATCCTCCTGTCCGGCTTCTCCACGCCGACGATCCCGGAGAACACCCCGAAATCCCACTCCGACCCCTTCAGAGTTCAAACACACCCAAATCAGCATCAGAATGAGCAATTCAAATTCACTGAATTCTTTAAGATAATCGAAGTTTTATTGAACTTGGGTGGTGTTTGGACGTTAATTAGGAGTATTAAATATAGGCTAATAATAAAGCTAATTATATAAATGAGAGCTAATTCGCGAGATGAATTTTTTAGCCTAATTAATCCATAAGTAGCACATGTTTACTGTAGCATCACATAGGCCAATCATAGATTAATTAGGCTCAATAAATTTGTCTTGCGAATCAGTATAAGGTTATGAAATGGGTTTTTGTCATTAGTCTACGATTAATATTTCTAATTAGTGTTCTAACTTCCAATATGGTAAGGACTAAAATTAGTCTCTTGAATACAAACACCATCTTGAGAAAATTATGAGTACTCTTGACCTCTTTGTACCACGAAAGTGCACACAGCCAAAAACACCCCCACATAAATACAGCTAAAAATGAAATCAAGAACGGTAAAATGCCATCTATCCGGGAACTCAATAACGCCACCTGTGTGTCGGAGTAATTGTGAATTTTGTGGTTCGATTAATCAGCTGATAAAATCTGCAGAATTTACCTCATTGAGACCAAGTGCAGGTAGGACGACGTCCTTGTACCGGTACTCGGCGTTGCTGACGATCCCGACGGTGCAGCCATTGTTGCGCAGCCATCTCAGGAACTGTTGAGCATCAGGGAACACCGAGTAAGGTGCAGAGGAACCGAAAGTGGAGTAAATCCGTCTGAATATTTTCTCAAATGTGGCATCATCATACTCATACCCAGCCTGCACCGTGTCAAACAATAGACAAGATTACAACATTTTCATCAGTTCTTCTTAAGCTAGAAAAGTACTACCCTTTGCTGCACTTGAAGCGACAAAAAATAATTTGCGAGTAAAACTCTTATATCTGTATTATTCGCAGAGTAAAAAAAACAATGCTAGAGAATAAACCACGAATCAACTTTGAAATTAAGCTCCAAAATTAAGTTTAGCTCTGGCTGATAAGCCAACAGACAAAAGATGAGAGAATTGCAGCAATGCATCTAAAAGAAAGTTCTTTTTTCCCCCTGAAAAAAGTCATTTCTTTGGAAGATGACAAGAAGTGTTTACCCTGATGAAAGAGTCCTTGACACACATCTTCCACCAATCGATGTTGGGCATGTTGGAAGCATGGCCAAAGCAAGGGTGTTTGACAGTCATCTCGGTGTATGCAGCCTTGAAGCCTTCATGCATCCGCTTGTAATCAGGGCATGGCATCCCGGCAGATTTGGCTGCCATGCAGTAGTAATCACCAAGCTGCCCCTTGTATGCTATCAGGGTTCCTGTCACATCCACCGTGACCAATTTCAGCTTCGATAGCAGCGACATTTTTTTGGCGATGATCAAGAATTCAGACTGCTGCTTATGACAAATTGTATCTGCTTGTTCATCCAGAATTGTCACAAAGGATTAATTGTCTTCTGCATTGCAGAAAATGGATTACATACTGTCAATGTATTCACCAGTATAAGCCACTAAGATTTTGTAGGTATGGGAAATCAGATTGCAAATATCAAGCATAAAGAACTGCAGAATGCAGAACTAAATTAATATATAGGAGCAACCTGCAATTGGCTATTTGCATATCCACTGTAAACTGAAAATAGCTGACATAATCGAGGATCTGCACAGATTGAGAATTACTTTGACAAGGGGGAATAATGAAGAATGGGACCTGAGCAACTATTTTCAGAACTGAATAACTAAAAAAAAGAAAATCAAAGATCGGCTCCGCGACCTAGAACTAGGAGTTCAATCATACCATACCTCTGACAACCAAATCTCATTGCAAATGAAATAATAACAGCAGCATATAGTAATGAGAGAAGATCAAGACCATATAATAATTCATGGCTAACTTATAACATCAGTGACTTGAACTACAGGGCAAAACAAAAGCAAGAAAGAAGTTACCACCACTATGAAAGCAACCCATAAATCTGCAAATCTCCGAAATGAGGCAACCATTCCCAGAAAGGAAGAGCAAACTCTTTCAAGCAATCCAAGCAAGAATATTTAAAGACCCAAATTTTTTCTCAAGAAAATAGGAGTAAGTCAAATCTAATGTATCTGTCTACTTGCTTCACAAGAAAAATGAGGGGTGTGTTGAACTATTGGACAACATCCACTATTTAAGACCAGCATTAAAGAGCACAAAGCGTAAATCACGTCTCATTACCTCAAAGTATTAAAACACAAGGATTGGAAATATCCATCAGAATGGTACCAGATATTTCTGTTTGCTCCTAAGGATGCCTGCAAGAACAGAAACAAATGTAAAGTCCGACAAAAAAAATCACAAAGAAAGCGCCAAACAAATCGATGAAACTAAGCATGCATCAGAACCTCCTTAAGTCCTCAGACAAGAAAGAGACAGACATTTCCTTTCGCCTCTAAATAATGGCCGCCTGCATCAGCAAGAACACAAAAACAAACGTAGGAGCCATGAAAGAATCAGAATAAGGCACCAGAAAGAGATACCAAAATTCCTGGCACAAGGAAATGGCAAGAAACAAATCAATTCACCTCAATTCCAGATGGCCCCAGCACACACCTCAACTTGTGTGGCTTCTCTCACTTTCTTGGCTGAGACTTCAAGAAAAGAGTCTGAAGAAGGCAACAAGCTGCTCTATCCAATGGCAATGTGGTGTCGATGAATTTGCAGCCAATAGGAAAGGAACCCAAGAAAAAGGCTTTGGTTTTTTGAACCTTTGGAAGCTCCAAGATTTCATCTTGGAGTTTGGGACTGCTTGGCCAAATAAATCTTGGGAGTTCGGCCAAACTGGGGGTGGAGTTGGTGGTGGGGAACAGTGGAATTCGATACCGGTGGTTTTGGTCCATGGTTTTTCGGTTTCATAATAATCTCATAATAATCAGAAAAAAAAGAAAAGGGATAAATTTGAGACGTGATTACCACTTGAGCGGTGGTCCGCAAGGCTGCGTGCGCGGCCGCCGCCGTCAGTCACCGGAGATGGCCGACGGCGAGTTGGAAGGTCGAGGTATCCTGAAGTGGAATCAATCATCGATAAGTCACGGACTCGCGAGATGCAGAGATGCCGCTCCGTCGCCGACGGCGGCCGGCGCAGGCGGCGGCGGCGTCGGCGTCGGGCTCGTCGGGCCGGCTCCGGCCGCCGGACATGGGGGAGAAGCAGGCCCGAGTGGGCCTGCGGTTTTAGGCCCAAGCCCACTAAGGCCCGACTTCACGAGCGGCCCGCGAGATGGTATTTTTGTATAAAGGCCCCGGTTGGTACCATCCAAATTTTGCAAAATGGCCCTTGTATAGGGACGATATCAATGTGGCATCTCGCATGCGAGATGAAGGCAGAGAATTTGCAGTGACCGTTTAATTTGCATCTGCGTTCGGCAGTGCATGGGAACCCATCCGCACGTAAAACGGAATCATCTTTTAACACGTGATTAATTAAGTTTAGCTTTTTTAAAAAAAATTATCAATACAATTTTTTAAAATAACTTTCGTATATATATTTTTTTAAAAAAACGTACTATTTAATAGTTTAAAAAACGTGCGCACAGAAAACAAATTATAAAAAAAATTGTACCATTTAGTAGTTTAAAAAACATGCGCACAGAAAACGATAGGGAGATGGAGTGCCGAACTAGTCTCGACGATTGTCAATTTAGCTTGTCTATAATAAATGGTCTATGGCCCGATGACCTTGGCCTGATTTTACCCTCTAAATAGTCTCGAATCGAAAATTGTCAATTTTGCTTGCGTCTATGAATTTGTATACTGGTATCTGTCGTTAGCCTTGTCTAAGCTAACGAGAATTTCTGGATCTTATTTGTTTTTAAAATGAACTCTATGTAGGATCAGCATCGTTGATAGCGACACACCTTTTCTGCATTGAATATTGATGAATGATGAATGGGCCTTCACCTATGATCGCCACTATCGGTAGCGACCCTGGATTTTGCAAATTGGTCCCTGCAATAATTGCAAATCACAATCGTGTTTTTTCACATCAATGTTAAATAGTCCAGCAGACAAAAATATAATGAAAATAATAACAAATGCAGTTAAGAATATATATACAAGTATTACACGTACAAAAAGCGAAGGCAAAGGTAATCAACCAAAACTTAAAACTTATATGTATGAAGATTGTTCTTTCTCTTTTTTTTCCCTGGAAGAACTATGGGGAAAAACCACCATGTAGGGACCTAGGAAACTTAATTATGTTCAAAAAGTATGAAAGATAGTCGATTGAAATATAGTAGATAGTCAATTGAAATATAGTGTTCTTGTGTGCTAAACAAATATATAATTGAACATATCTGTATCTTCCAGATAACCATTCAGGCCATCGACTAGGGGATTTTACAGGCTTACTTTGCGTCTTAGCCTAAACAAAACACCTGCTACTGCTACAACACAGCACCAAAATCTAACCTGGGGGGCACAAGTTCACCATTCCTGAAGAGAGGGGTGCATGACATGCCCAAGGATTGAAGATCTGCTACATGCAGCGCATGTACATATATTATACTTGACGTATATTCACAGTGGTGGCATTATTCTCTGACATCCTCGTCGTCGTCCTCATCCTCGTCAACATCCTCGCCATCATACTGTAGAAGGCTGAAATCCCTGGATTGTGCCTTGAGCCTCTCTTGGATCCGCTCTTTGATGGCAGTTCCCTGAGGAATTTTTTTAAAGCAAGCTGAAGTGAGCAATGAATTCCTTGAATCATATGCTAAGCTCTAGTCTACTAAGTGGCAGGGAGTAATTAACCATTGAGTGGCAGCCTTCTTCAAACTTCTCCAGAAAACCAGCAACCCATCGATCTGCATTTTCCACCCACTCTTCCTGGAGTTTCGCCACTGTATTCCACTGCGAATAACCAATTTATTTCAAAACATTTGGACAGGTTAACTTCAGAGGGAATGCTAGGTTTGTAGGACCAAAATATTATTAGAGGGGGGGGGGGATATTAATTAGCAACTTTAGTAGGAGAAATTAGAATCTTTGTTTGAAGTACGAGAATGTACTAGATACAGATATCAGATTTGGACTCTAGGTCTTGACCAACAAAACATTAGTTGAACTAGAAAAGATTAGGGGGGCCCAAATATTAATTAGCAACTTTAGTAGGAGAAATTAGTATCTTTGTTTTAAGTACGAGAGTGTACTAGATACAGATATCAGATCTGGACTCTAAGGTCTTTGACCACCAAAAGAGAAACGCCAAGAGGTCTTCCGGCTAGCTCCATAAGGTGGTGGGTTAGCCAGCCTGGGTTTAGGTCCTTCTATTTATTTGATATTAGGTCCTTCCCTAATACTCACGGTTTTTTTTACCACCAAAAGATTAGTTGAACTAGAAAAGAGAAGTCTTGACCACCAAAAAATTAATTTTGAACTAGAAAAGAGAAAGTACGTCAAACTGAAGATATGGACATGTAGCATCATCATCATGGTAAGCTTGAGAACGTATTTTTAGCTTCCAATAGAAGTCTACCAATTGAACCAACAAAACACTATCCAGAAAAGATTATACGTTTACATGCAATACATGTCACATTCAGAATTATGTTTATCGAAGTAAAATGACACACAAGGAAAGTATCCCCGCATTAACCAACCAGTGATCAACACCGGGAGGTACTAAAATGGCAAAACTGTCAGTTAATCAATTGTTAAACCCTACTTTGACATAAATTAGGAAACCAGTGAATAGTACCTTCTCCCCTACTTTTTCTTGGTGCTGCTTCACTTTGTCACGCAGGTTTTTTAATCCCATGTTAACTCTCAGTCTTTTTTCCTGATAAGATGTATCAAACATCAGCTGGCCAGCTCAAAACATTACTGCAGCACTGTTAAAATATAAAGACGACCTATTCAAGCTGGAATTGAGGTGAAAGTATCAGGTTAATATCACATGCCTTAACGTAACTGACACCAAGATCCTTTCTGGTGTACCCCCTGGCCAGGTTCCGCATAACATACTCATTATAATCCTTAACAATCCGCATTATAATATCTGACGTCGATATCCCATCTGTGCGCTGGGTTTCCTTAAATTTACCAAGTTTTTTGACCTGATAGACACAACAAGATTAGTCTCTGTCAGAAATATGCCACAGTCCACACAAATAATAACTATTAGCTAGCAAAATTTTAATCAATATTGTAATTGAAGAAAACAGTTTGTGAAATCAGAGCTCACAAATTCATAGACATCGTTACCAGCTCCACTAGCATCAGCATACCTGTATATTCAAATAGGAAAAATAAGGTGAATATATTAATTATTGAAGATAATGATATTTGAACTTCAGATCCATCACTGTGGAGGCCCAAAGGCTCTGTATATATTATGTAAAGAAAGAAAAGATAAAACCATTCAAAAAAAGAATACCAGCATATTATGTACTATCACAACAAGTACATCAGAAATGATTACTATGTCACAAACATTGAGATCTTTTAAAAACACTTACGGCAGAGAATCATGCGCAACAAAATCAATGTTATGTTTATTCAAGAATTCTTCCGTTACTACCCATGGAGCATCCGGAATGACTTCATCAACCCACCTAGGAAAAGAAGAGCATATGTATTATTAGTACAACTAAAAGAACTAAAGAAAGATATAATATTGGTGGCTTATTGACTAGAACAAAGCATAAGACAAGATTACTTGCAGTGACGAAGTGATTCATATCTCTCATCCTCTGTCATAACAGTTCTCCCTTTGTACTTATGTGTCAACTCATCATTGCAGCATCCGACTAGGAGATATGTGTTAGGAAACCTAAATTATTGTATGCAGTTTGGTTAAATAACATCTTTGTTGTATTACAATAGATCCAGTAAATAAATTTCTATATAGTAGTTTAATACAAATTTTAGCAAGGCTGCAACTATTCAGAACATACATGCACGCAATCTGCAGAACATACATGAAAAAGGTGGCTCTAAGTATGCACAAAATCTATGGAACATATAGGGAAAAAGAAGTGTCTCCGAGTAGGAGAGTATACAATTGGAATTTTTTTTATGAGGTGTACAATTGGATAAAAAATAATGCTTGGCAAGATCATGCAGGATAACCTTTAAAGATAGAAACACAGCTTCATTCTTAAGAAACAGAGCATGACTGCAAATGCAAGGTTCCTTGTAAAAGTTAAAAGATGCCAAAGAAAAGTCTTGCACTGCACTTTCCCCATTAGTAGCCAAAAGTGTTTTCGTGTAAACAAGTAACTATCCGACAACACAAAAGGTCTGCTGTGAATGATATGTGCGAGGAACCCGTAATGGGCAAAAAATCACTGACTAGTTTGGAACAGACAAGCACATTTCCTTAGAGCAGACTGATTTGACCGCATCCAACCAATAAACTCGGTTAGTCCACAAATCAAAGGAAACAAGGCAAGATTACCGTACAGTACAAATTAAACAGAGAGCGGCAAATAATGCCAAACCAAACCGCATTATTTGAAAAGGAATCTATGAACAGTTTATCTTTCCCTCTGAATGATCCAACATAGGGCAAAGAAGAAAGGACATCCGAGAGTCATATCACGTTAGGTAAAACATACTACCGAGATTGCTCAAGCATGTCCCTCACATGACAGAAGCACGAAAACACCAGCAATTACCATCCATCCATTTTTTCTCAGAGAGGATTATCTACAGCAAGATTCATCATCAGACTACTTCCTAATCGGCAGCGCGACAGTAAAAACACTTTTTACACCAAAATCAACGAAACGATCTACTAATATGAAGTATCGCAACAAATGATAGCAAATCTCTGCAGGACGTAGTTGAACTGCTAATGATTGCGTCAGATTCACCAACTAAACACCCTAACTAAAAGAAGCTAACATTTCTCGCTCAAATCTCACGCCGAACTAGGCCTCCCGCTGCAATCCCAAAACAAAACAGCATCTGATTACTCCATACAAAATACTTATAAAAAATATATCCCCCAAATCATGACATCATCACGGCGAGAAGCAGATCGAATCGAATGACTGAGGCCAGGAGAGGGGGGAGGGAGGGGGTTCTCACAGCCTCTTGGCCTGCTCGAGCGACTTGGCGTGGCCGAAGTGGAAGAGATCGTAGATTCCGTCCGCGTAGACCCGGATCGGCCTCCCCTCCGGGGCACCCCCATTGGCGGCGCCGCCGCCCCTGTCCGCCACCTCGACGTCCCCGTCCCCGTCTCCCCCCTCGGCCTCCTTCCAGTCCTCCTCCTCCTCCTGCGACGACTGCGGCGCCGCCTCCGCCGCGGCGTGGTCGGCCATGGCGAGAAGGTTCCGGAGAGAGAGAGGAGAAGGGGAGGAGGAAAGGCTTCGAGAGGAGACGGCGAGATTTCACATGGGAACTTGGGAAGTGAAGGGAAGGAGAAGAGAGGCTACGTGTCGTATATCATGATGGAGTGTCACTGTCTGGTGGGCCCGGATTGGTGACGCTATGACTGGTGGGGCCAGGTTTTGTTTTCTTGTTTTTGGCTAATATAACCGAATTCACGAGTGTTTTGCTTTTGCATACGAAAAAGGTGAAAGATCGTGTAGGGATGTAAGTAGGCTGATCCACGAGCTCACTTACAGGTTAAATATGTGATAATCCGTAGGTTTTTGTGTTGTGACTATGTGGGTCAACCAACAAACCCATTTATAGGTAGGGGTGAAAACGGGGTGGGTATTTCCCGCCCGCCCGCCCGCCCGATCGTATTATTTGGGGACAATTTCGGGTTAAAAATTCGGGTACCCGAAAGTTTTTACGGGTAGCGGGTTCGAATACGGGTATTTTCTATCAGATATGAGATCGGGTTCGGGAGGACGGTATCCGACGGATACGGGTTATCCAGCAAAAAATATGGGTATTACCCGGTTAAATATCCGGATAATACCCGGATAACATGTCTAGCCCAATAAAGCAATAGTGGCCAAAAGGCCCACTAGTACAATGACCACCATCAACCAGTAAACCATGCCTACTAATTACTGTTCACTAATCCCGCTGAGCAATGACGGCGAGATTATGAGCGCCACCAGTGCGCCACCTGCTGCGTCCACTGAGCCGCGGCCACCGCCGCTATATGCCTTTGCTGCCAGAGCCGATCCTCATCTCTTCAGAAACAGGAAGTCAGCAGCTAATCACATGTCAGGCCGAGTTTAGTTCCAAACTTTTTCTTCAAACTTTCAATTTTTCCATCACATCAAAACTTTCCTACATACAAACTTTCAATTTTTCCATCACATCGTTCCAATTTCAACCAAACTTCCAATTTTTCCAGTTAAAAATCGATTGTTTATTATCGTATTGCCCGTACATCTTAAGCCCTAATAATATAGTCGCATTATGGTTATATGGGGTTGGTTGAATATATAGCTATTGTCTATATAGTATAGATGATCATTGCTTTGACTTGATATCCGAAAAGATATTCGTAACCGATAGTGGTCGTACCCGTCTTAGTACGTATTCGTCTCATATTTGTGCCCGATATTATTCGTGCTTGTATCCGTATTCGATACTATCCGTATCCAACCTGATTTCGATTATAAAATGTGGGTTAGGATATGGGAAGAGTGAGATCCAACCGAACCCGACCCGATTTCACCCCTATTTATAGGTTATATTAGTAGGTAACCCATGAGTTACCCGCTAAATTTTGCCTATAAACGGGCTCGCGGGTTAGCCCACTTGCATCTCTAGTCAAAAGTACTCCCTCCGTTTCATACTGTGTCAGAAATTTTTAAGTTTAACCAAGATTATAGAAAAATATAGTAATATTTCTAGCACAAAATAAACGTATTATCAAAATATATTCAAGGTTAAAACTAACTTTTTGTTGTAGATATTGCTAGTTTTACTATAAATATGATCCAATTTAAAAAATTTTAACTAGAAAAAAGTTAAAATAATTTATAATATGAAACGGAGGGATTAGAAAAGATGAGAAATAAAGGGAAGTATAACGACTTAACTCCCCTTCTTTTTTTTTTATTTTTTGCGTGTTCTTTTAGAAAAGAAAAATGACTTGAATACGAATTGAGTTGTTTCGTGCGAAATTCTCGTTGGAGCTAATAATTAGTTGAACGACACTTCCGGAATTCTAGATTGGTTTTCTTCCTGAAAATTAGTTTTGAAAAAATCAGAGACTGGGCAGTTTGCACGCATCATCATCCATCTGTGAGGCCGAAATGGGCCGGGCCAGGAAAGCTACTATCCGGGCCCATCATTAATGCAGGCTTAGCATGGAAGCAAATTAATCTGTGTGATGGGCTGATGGCCTGATGATATATAAGCCCTTTTCAGCCTCTCAGTAGTGGTCAGAGCGATGTGCATTATGTGCATGTCCCCTAATCAAAATTTGCATATCGAGAATCAATATAACATCAACTTGGGTACTATATGATTTTGAACTGTTGATAATCAGCTAGAAACTGAGTCCTGTTCGATGTGTGATTCTAGGTTTCTGAACTAACACTCTGACATGCATAATTATGTTCCAGTTAATTAAAACATCCATGCATGGTTTATCAGATTCAGGGAGAAAGAGCTTTAATCTCCAAGTACATCTTTGATTATACTAATTAATTCATAAAAACAATGCAAATAACCAAATGGGTGTCTCTTTTTTTCATCGTCAAGATGGATTATTGCCTTCTTAGACTGAAAATGAAAAAGTCTGTCAAATAAGTCTTTAAAAAAGGACTGTCAAAAGGAATGACCCGGCATTCAGTGTTCTACAGGTCAGCACTCAGCAGCTATCCATGGCGATTTCACTGATTTGATCGTGCCATCATCTCAAATTTGACCCTCTTTTTTATTGACTCAACCAATCGAATTTTTGCTATTGATCGATTTGGGAGCTTTATTGTATCTTCATTCTTCAATGGCTCAACTTAAAGCTGCCTGTGTTTGACCGGGCATAACTATACTAACTTGCAGGAAGCAAACAAAGTACAAACTATATATTTAGAGTTAATGATCGGTTTAACTTATTTGATTTTTAAAAAAGGAATAGTTTGGTTCATTACCAAATTACCATCATATCCTCAAGAGCGCACGCTGAGCCAAGTAATTAAGGCCATGTTTGGTAGGAGTACAACATAAAGTTCCATATCTACATTCTAGAATTTGTGAGTTATTCCCTTCGGCTTTGGTTTTATAACTCTTAATGTCTTGAACAACTGATACATGGTCTTCAAAACATACCAACGTATCAACGTAACTTCCCTTGATGATGATTTTCTATTATAATATATATATAAGTATATATTTAATTTTATTAAAGTACTTTTTAATGATATTCTATGCATCTTGTTCTAGTGTTTTCAAACTAAACATTTTAAATGTTATTAATAGTTAAAGCTCTAATTGTTTGACTTTAACCTTGGCCAATAACATTGTCTAACGTTAAGAATTATTAAACTTGAGAGAGTAAATCAGTTTAAAATTTTGTGTTTCCTCTAAAATAGGGATAAAATGATTCCATTCCAGATTTATAGATTTCTAGAGCTAGTAATGCCTAAGTTCTTAAAAAAAAAATCCAGATCTTGAGTTGCGAGCCTTGTGCAAAATAGGACCTAAATAAAATGAGAAACTGAATATTTCCATCAAATTTTATAACATAATTCCACGATATACAATAGACAAGCAGTCAACCATTTTCAGTGCGGTTTGATTTCTCAAATTGGTCAAACAAGCCAGCCAGCTAGCTATAGCTTGGCAGTCTTGTACTGTTGTACAAATAAGCATACACATATACATGTACAAATACGGTTAGAAAATACATGTCTCCATCTGAAAAATACATGTCACTGTCCGATCAGTGTAAAACGGCAGAGGCTAATTAGGCGCGAAGCAAGCGAATTAAGCAAGCAGCTAGCCTAGCTAGTCGATGATCAGTGCAAAGACAAGACAAATAATATTGAATGTTTGGAAGTTACTGCACCGGCCGTCGACGATATTTCAAACATGCACACGTGTTTCTGGAGCTTTGACACGTCAGATCTCCACCATCTACAAGTTATCCTTAACCTTAGCTGATTAGGCATGCAAGGTTTTATTTTATATTGACTACTTCTCCCTGCATTTACAACCATGCAACTGTGTGTTTTCAATAATTAAAGAGCATCAACTAGAACGAGCGTATGTTCAGTCTTTCTTTTTTTCTTGAGTAAATTTCACAAAACTTTAATCGCTTTACTACAACTTTAACCATCGGGATTCCATAAAAACAGAACTTTAGCAAACGATATTATTAATAAGCTGTAATTTTAACATAAGGGTCTGATGCGCGTGAGTTTTGCATCTGTGCCTGACTAGTGGGTTTAGACTCACGTCAAACGTATAAAGTTGTAGTTTTATGATGAAGTTATCTATTATTGTTGCAGTGTAGCGTAGTTTTCTGAAATATCTGACTAAAATGTAGTAAATTGATGTAGTTTTGATTAAAAAAACTTTAGCGAAATGTCTTTGGAATTTATAGTTATGAGCGATTGGGCATATATAAAATAGCATTAATATGGTGTTTTGAACGATGCCTTTGTGATATATTGGCAATTTTTGTATTACTCATTTGGTAAAATTTGCTATATAACACTTAAAAATTGTGGTGTTTGCTGGTAGACATTATAAAAGTATGGATTTGCTATAAGATATGGAAAATTTGTGGTATTTTACTGGTGGACACTAAAATCGCTAAAATATTACTTTTCAATTAAGTTTGAGAGAGAATTTTACATAAATGATTTTGCTACCTTGCTTACAAACTGGCCCACTTGTCAGTATATTCAGTTTTAGAATTTCCAACTCTTCTCCAAATATTAGGCTTTTGATAATCTTGAGGGCGATGTTCACCCCTCCTCCCCTTTTATGATCTTCAAATCGGACAATCTTAAGGTAGTATTTGAAATAGATTATTCATAGGATTAGCCACGAATTATCTACTTTGAGTATAGGGGTAGATTAAATATTTTAATAAATAAACTTACATATGTAACTTTAAATAATGCGGTAGATATATTTTTTATTTTTGAATAATCATATTTTTTAGAAGCGTGAAGCAAATAATCAGCAACAATAATATGATGAATAGGCTGAAAATAATAAAATCATTGTAATTAACCGTGGAATAGCACCATCATTTTAAAGGATGCATATCCTCTATAGTGCTGTTGATGCAGTAGCAGAGGCTGCAGACAATCAGACAATCCCCATTGCATTTTAAACACACCTATGTGCAGATTTGTGTGAACAAACCTAGTTACAACTTGTATTCGAAACTAGAGGGAGAATATCTAACAGGGGACCCCAACAGTCACAAACATGTCAATTGCTAAACGACGACGCCTATTAATTAATTATTTGATATATATATATATATATATATATATATATATATATATATATATATATATATATATATATATATATATATATATATATATATATATAAGCACCTACTTGCTCTTATAACAAAAGGATGCGTAATATGCTAATCTAATACCCCGTGTGAATGCTTGACCTTATATAAGCATCATGGATTGATAAAAAAAAAAAGTTGATGAGTTGCACAACAAACCAAATCTCTGAAAGTGAAATTAAAGAAAATCACAAAGGCATATTCATCATGCACACATATATGTGTAAAAAGAAACAAAAATGGAGGCTAGCTAACTTCCATCCTGCACACCATGCATATGGTTAATTGAACCCTAGTTCAGCTCAATTAAACTACTATGAGTGGTTGTGTGAGACTATTCTAAACCTTAATTTAGAGGGACACAGCACAACAGTTATGACTTTGACTTGGCATCATCATCATCAGATCGTCATGAGATCAATCGAGTTGCAGATTATTCTTGTGGGACCCATAAAAATTTCCCTAGCACATAGACCCATTAATCCATCGACCACCTAACAAAGAGAGCATGTGTAGCTAGAAATGAACCATTCACACCCAGTCGCTCAGCGGCCAAGAGACATGCAAAATATATACTCCCTTCGTCGTCTTATAATATAAAAAATTTTAGACGGATTGAACAGTTTAGTATTATGGAACTGAATTCTTCTAATACTATGAATCTAGATAGGGAGTTCAGTTTCGTAGTAAATATCCCATCCGTCCAAAATCTCTTATATCTTAGGATGGGTGGAGTATATTATACATATATGATGGCTCAACGGTTAAGATGTAACTTATTTATATGATGGATCAAGACATAGCTTAAAAAATGTATTGTTATATATGTGATGATTCAATGACTAAGATATAACTCGGAAAAGAATATATTTATATAGAAGAGAACAAAATATCGATCAAACCCAATGGGTTGTGTTGGTAGGCAGAAAGAAAAGCACATTTTATTCGCGAAAACAACATGTGATTAATTCGCGTCGCGACTTGATTAGGAGAGGATATAGTAGCATTCTTGAACTTTGCTTCCAAAGCAAGGCAATCTAGAAAGGAAGGAAGATTCCTCACTAATATCAAGTTTTTGCACTAGTGGTGATCACCAAAAGTGCACTTGCTACACGCCAAAATTAACCAAAGTACTGTGTTGAGAAAATATTTACATGCTTTTTCATTCCATTTCACATCTAGCTAAGCTACTAAACTCACATGTGAAAGTGTAGCTTGCTACCACTAATTACTGTATTAATAAAGAACTTAATCAGCCTTGCTAATCTGGTATATCTCTCTACAGCAAAGGCCAACAAAAATAAAACCTTAAAAATTAAAATTAAAACAACATCATGGTGCAGACAACAAGAGGAGAAATAATCAAGCAATCCATATGATGCTTGGTTGATCATGTAATTAAAGAGCCTTAACTAATGGCATCTTTAATTCAATATCTCCCTCTCTAATTAGCACTTGATGCTTACCTTAATTACCCAAACTAATCAAGTACGAGGTTGGCTAATTAATCATCCGAAGTTGTAGCCATTAGCGTTGTTAGCCGAGGTGGTCGTCGGCCTCGCCGCCGGCAGCATCTGCGCCGCCTGGATGCTCTGCAGCAGCAGCCTCTCCTCCGCCGACGACGACTCGAACCTGTGGAGGAACATGTCGCCGCCGCCGCCGTAGCCGACGTCGCCGCCGCCGCCGCCGAACTGGTGGTGGTGGTGGTGCTGTGGCCGGAACAGCTGGCTCTGCAGCGACGACGCCTGGCGGTGGTGGTGGTGGCCGAGGTGGTCGAACGACATGACGGACGCCGGTGTCGGGGACGGGCGGACGGGCATGGCGCCGCCGCCGTACTCGCCGGCGCCGAAGCTGATGACAGGGCCGCCGCCTGCGGCGGCGGCGGCGTAGGGCGGGGTGGGGATGCCGGTGAACTGCTGCACCATGGCGCGGAAGTTGGAGGTGTCGGTGTTGAGCAGCGTGACGGGCGCGCGCCGCGACGCCCTGGAGCGCCGCCGCGCGGGCTTCCCGACGCGCCCGCCCTCGATCCCCGGCGCCGCCGCGCCCCCCCTCGTCGGGCTCCCCCCCGCCACCGGCGAGCCCCCGGAGGTCGGGCTCGACACCGTGCCCTCCGCCCCCGCCGCCGCGCCACCATTAACTCCGCCGCCGTAGAGCGCCGCCCAGTGCGCCGCCATGCCGCCGCCGGCGTCGCCCATGGCTGGAGTGTGGAGAGTTCTCGAGGTGGTGGAGGAGGGCGGCTACTTATAGGGAGGGCGGCGACGGGTCAAACGGGTGGGGGAGGAGGCCTCTCAGCCGTCGGATGGGATTGGGGGTGGATATCGGACGGTCGGGATGGGCGCGTGGTCGCCTTCTGGAAGCGGGGGGTTGGCTGACCAAAGGAGAGAGGAGTAGAAGAAGAAGCGGGGTTTCCTCGAAGGGTCGAGGGGTGGGCCCCACCCACTGAGGAGATGGCTCCGTTGGCTTGAGGCAGCTTCTCTCCTTTCCCCTTTTCACATTTTCTACCCATCAGTGCTCAAATATAAGTATTTTTAACTATATAAATTAACTATAAATCTAGATAAATGTACTCCTTCCATACAAACTCTGGGTTTCCGTGTCCATTGTCCATCTTATATAAATTTTTTTTATAATTAGTATTTTCATTGTTGTAGATGATAAAATATGATTAATACTTTATGCGTGACTTGTCCTTTTAATTTTTTTTCATAATTTTTTCAAATAAGACGAACGGTCAAACGTTGGACACGAAAACCCAGGGTCTATCTTTTTTGGACGTAGAGAGTACGTCCTTAAATATAAGTATTTTTAACTATAAATTTACATAAATGTCTATCTAGATTCATAGCTAGAAATTATTATATTTTAGGATGAAGATAATAAGATATAAGAGATTTTAGATTGATTCGTCAATATTAATACTTGCAATACTATGAATCTGGGTCAGAGGTTTGATTTATAATGATATAGTACATTTTATCCATTAAAAATCTTTTATATTTTGAAATAAAGGGAGTATTTCTTTTTCTTTCTTTTCCCGAAAGAGATTAATTTGGTTCACATTTGTGCTAATCCTTTTAACAATTTTTTTTGGTGGGGTTTTGGTTGATTTGGTTGTCGTCATCGTCGGCTGTCGGCTCGGCTGCATAGTGTGATGGCGCCGGCGACCAGCGTGCGATAACTACTACTATAACCATGTACGGGCATACCGGTGCAGGATGCAGTACATGTGTACGTTGATTGGCTTCACATGAACAGGAGTAGAGTTTGCTTGGATCTCATTCTCACACCACTGTTGAACGATTTGGGCTGCCTTCTACCCTCTATTTTTCTCTTTTTCTGAAAGCACGTTGGTACGTTTTCTTTAAAAACATAATCTATAGAAAGTTACTCTAAAAACCATATTTTGATTTTTCCAATTTTTTTAGCTAATCTTTCGAAAAAGGAAACCAAATTCACACCTCTCTCTCGAACACAACCCTCAAGGGCGAATGGTTTCGGTAAAATGATATATAAAATTAGGGTCAATCTTTAGACCGGGTATAGGTTCAAGTTTATAAAATGGATATTTTTTTATTCGATTGTTTCATATATATACTCGACATGTATAATAATTTGTTGGTAATTGACGAAATCAAAAGAAATTGAAGTAGTGGCGCGCAGTGGCGTAATACCTAAATGCATCTTCCCGGGTGCACGTTAATTGCTATATTAGTCAATAATCATTTCATTGTGTGTATAACATCTTCGGTAATTTTCGTTTTAGGTTCACCACGGTTGTGCGTGGGTAATGATATAGATACACAACAGACCGAGATCTTGCGATGGCAACGATGATGATAACTCGGAAATAGCAGCTAGATCAATCATGTTAAAAACACGTATATGAATGGACTTATGGACCGATCCGTATCACAAATGCAAATGCAAATGCAAATTCTTGCTACCGAGAGAGAGAGAGAGAGAGAGAGAGAGAGAGAGAGAGAGAGCTGAACATGCAAATGCATATCAGCATATGTGCAAGCAGCCAGTGATCGGAGACGGCCGGCGAAGAATTTCTTTAATTTGGTCGTCGGTCACCACATAGAGCGCTGTCTATACCCTTTACACAGCAAGCATTTTACATGTGAATTCGACAAAGGAGATCGACGACGAGATCGATCACAAATTCAGAGCAACTTATGCAAGCTATAGGCAGGCAGGGAAGCAAAAAACGACCAGCTATAGCCACGAAGCTTCACTGCCAAAAAGACCAAAAACGACGTCTTCTCGTCGGTATATTAGCCCTTTTTATTTATTCTTTTTACCGTATTCTCTTCTTCTTCTTCTTCTTCGTCTTCGTCATCAGCGTCGTCCTTTCCCTCTTTCCCGCCCATATGAAAGAGTAGCTAAGATGGGGACGTGGATGGGCCAGGTGAGCTGAATCTCTTCACCACGTGCCCCTTTGAAGCCTAATTTGACACTAGCTAGATGTTTGTGAAACTTTCAGAAGATTTATGGAAGTTCCATCGAAAAGATGTGCGAATTACAAAACATGTATACCGTCGCATGTGAGAAATGACAACTCATTGTGTAGATATACAAATGGCCAAATATATATTGTACACACGGATCGATCTAAGATTTAATTTTTTTTTCTTTTTTTTTACAAAGGAAGTATAACCTCATCCTCGACACCGAGGATATACACACAATTTTCAAAAGACTTACAAAAATTCCATCTGAAAGAAATGCAAGTGAGAGTGACAAGTGATTGTGAAAATATTTATACACATAAGCACGAACTCTACTGTACATGTGGATCAATCTAAAAGTTTTGCTGCTTGTTAGTTGTTTGTCTTGGTCAAATGAAGATTAATTTGGTGTCAAAACGGCAGCCAAGCAAAGCACTTGCCAGTTGTCTTGTCTCTTTCCGTCTTAGCTACCCGATCACCAAGAGAGATAAGTATATTATTATTAATTTGTTTGTTTGAGTTTGCACGTCTCTGACTAATTGAAGGTCAAATGCGACTGGACTGTGCTGTTTGGTGGTTTTCAACATGATCGTGACTGCACCTGGGATTAAAACTCATGTACAAATTGTACTCAAACTTTTATTGAGTTGACAACATAAAGCATCTTGTGTACGACGTACTTACTACAACGATGTGTGGCTACGAATTGTTTCATCAGCTCTCTCCAGTATATACGTATCACAAATTATTGTTGATACCTTTTAATTTCTTCTTTTTTTGTGCGAGAAATTAGAATATATCCACAAATTTATTCGAGTACAAATTTTGTACCACATGCGAATGGCTCGGCTCGAGCCAGCAAGAGCAGCTGAGCCGAGCACTAGAGTGGGGCCCAGCTGACGTATGCGGACGAGGGGTGACGTGTGAGCTTACGTGATGACATGGGTCAAAGAGTTGACTTGATATTCTCTTCTTCCACTCCTTCGTCACATACCGACATGCTCCCTGATAATTAACATATCTACCACACACACTCTGCTACCTAAGCTACCTCCTTTTTCTAATGAAGTATTATGAGATAGTAAGAGAGAGGGGAGGGGCTCTTGTTTTGATTGAACACCTGTTGCTTGCCTAAGATTGCTGTTTCATTTGTGATCTACACTATTTAGATTACAATGAAATCAACCTTAACTTGCTTCAAAGCTTGGCAAAACTCAGCAAGAATTTTACTGTGTTGCATAGTTTAGCTTGCTCAACGACATGTCTTTGGGGGACAATTTTAATTTGATGAAAGGCAATTCATGGAAGGTTTACTTTTTTTTTTTTTTACCTCCATGGATATCGATTTTCTTTTTTCTTTTTTATTACAGAGAAGACCGCACAAGCACACACACTCAAAATGTTGTTTGAAAAGAATAATAGAATAGAATATTGATATGGCATGTTCTTTCATCAGCAAATAGTAATGCGTTACTCTATTATTATTATATAATGAAAAAAATATTGGCCCTGCTCGGCTACACTTGTTCGGTTGTGGCGCAGCCAGCATATATAGTACTTTGTGTCAGCGGCTTCACGTTGCAGCTGAACAAGGCCATTGTATTTGCAAACTCTACGTAGTGAGAACAGCTTTGTTAGCCTAAGAAAATGACCTATTGGTCTTGGCATTAGAGTATTTACCTATCAGTTTCATGTCACTATTTTACCACATGTGAATATAGGATAATACAAAATAGAAATGGATGGAAAGAGGATAGGGTTTGGTTGGGATTTGGTGAGTACTGGGCCCCATCAATAATCTTGACCTTTCAACATTGGATTGGTGGGAAGGAAGCAGGGATTTTTAGTCTAAGATTCCTAACTAGTACTGGTAACTACCCAATTTGTATGTTCAAAGAGTATCCAAGGAACAAGAAAATAGCAGCCTCATTTTTTGTTTATGCTTTATGCTTATAAGCCAAAATTTAAATTTTTAACCTTAAATTTAGAGTTGATATTGGGATTTTTTTCATCGTAGTTTATTTTTTCAGCCTTTGTTTTTAGATCGCTAAGAACACGTATATAAAATTTTTATTTACAAATTATTTTCCGTTTATAAATATGTCTTTTCACTTAGTCCTACTGTTGTTAATAGAGGATACACCAGTACAGGGTTCTAATAAGGCCATGTTTGGAGCTTCGGAAAAATTTCCAAATTCTTGTGGAAATTAGATTGTTTCTTCCGAATTAACGTAATTCATGTGTTCCAAACGAGACCTACGAGGTAAAAGTTTCATGTCTAATGATCATGAGAACTATCCTCTAGATTTCACATAGCACTAAATGCCTTGTATGGAACCCGATAATTGACCGCTAATTTATAAGCACCACATATATTAGCTTTGCTAAATGGAGTATGGTTTTACTTTTATGAAGTCCATACATCTCGCCTCCAAGTCAAAGGTTTGCTAGGAATTTTCCCGGTGGTTTCGCCTTTGCTAGGTTGCACCCTTTGTCCTTGGACGTCAATTCTTTCTTTGAAAGCTCCTAGTCACTTCATCAATTGAAACCACTTATATGCCTTGCTATATCAGTCCATCCGCTTGTTTTTTGTTAAGAAAAACAGAGAGATGAGAACCCTTTTTGTCCTAATTTCTTTTTGGTCTACGGAATAAAACTAAGTGCACCTTTTGAAATACAGGATTGAGAAAATGCTAGAATAAGAAAAAAAATCATAGGACCTAGATATAGGGATGTAAATATAAAACAAATGATTACAAAATACATATATATATATATATATATATATATATATATATATATATATATATATATATATATATATATATATATATATATATATATATATATATATATATATATATATACACGACGACCTGGATAGATCATAAAAAAACACTAGAGGAGAGATGAGACTCGAATGAAAGTTTCTCTAAGGTTGAACCTTAAATTAACTTTCCCTATAAAATCTCTTTATCTTGAGCCATTCTGTAGGAATTACGTGATTGTTGTATTCTTAATATTTTGTTCCAAATGACCAAATCAAAAATTTTCCTGTGAATCAAATCCTACAAATTTCCTCAGTTTTTCATACAAATCAAAAGGGTCCTAAATATTTATCCGTAGAGGTTTAGGCCTATATGGAACCTACAAATTTCACTGGAAATAATTCAATCCATGTAGGAACGGGGATTTTTCCCGTATTCCAAAAAAGGCCTAGATGGTCGAATCCGGGTTATCCAAACAAATCTTAAAATCCCGTTAGAGTGCAATTCAAACAAGAATATATAAATTCTCTTCGCTCCAAACAAGCCTAAAAGCTCTCTTACTGACAAGTGACAAAAAAACGTGCATGTTCCTCCTGAAATATATTCACATATATACCCTACTACAAGTCCAAAGTGTGCCGTTGAATATTCAAGTCATAGTTGTCCGGCACAAGTATTTTCCACAATACCATCATACATATAGTGTTGAGATCGGTCTATGCATCTTCTAGAACCTTCGTTCTCTAAGGTACAAGGATCCTTAATTAGGTGTCAACTTGTTGCATGAGGAGTCATTAGACGTGGTCAAAGGAACAAAAAAGAAAGTTGCTTTGCTTAACTACGGTCCACTTCGGGTTACCATCAAGGGTGCTTAGGCTCCAAGCATCCCATTGATGTATGATGTATGATTAACACGGTAAATGATGTCACACTTAGTGTACTTAGTGTACTACTAGTTGCTACTTTCCATGCTGTGACTCGGACACAGTATGAAGTAACAGTAAAACTATTATGTATCTGAAGGCAGATAAAATAGTTACCACACTAAACATAAGCAGAGGTTTTGCTTTAAACATGTAAAAGTAACTAGCTATCATTGTCTGTGCAGATTTGATTAAAATGGACTGGATCATCCATACCATTCATACAGCTTGGCCGACAGCGAATTTGCTGACCACAAAAAGGTCGCAAAAACGTGCTGTTTCGGCCTGAGATGAAGTAACAACTCAGCACAACTTCCAGTTCAACCCCAACGATTTTTCGCCGTCAAAGAGGCACGCACAGATGCGTATGCATGGTACAAATAATCGAATAGTATATATTTCTATACTCCATCACATCATGAACGAAAAAAGAACTAAGGAGTAGGAGTAGCTGGCTTTACTTACCCGTGTATTGGTTGTTGTCTGCATCGATGCTTTTATTCCTGTGTGCTTCTTGTTTCCTGCACTGCATGCATCCCGCTGCGGCACGGCACAAGCACAGCTGCACAAAACGAACACCTCAATATGATCAACCAGAGGTCCATGTTTTGCACAGCCTAACTTTAATTTGATCCACGTCATAATGCTGTGGCTACCTGCCAAGAAAGCACAAGACTGAAACCTAACTTGCTTCCATTCTCTGAACTTACTACTACCGAATGGCATGTTGCCACAGCCTAGATCAGGTTATCTGAGTTTAGAAGAAACCGGACACCTCAGGTGAGACATGCAGCATGAGTTGCTGGGTGCAATGATCGGCTTAGATTAGATCTACCAACATCATCATCATCTAGTCAGTTTGGCATTAAGTGTGTGTATTATTGTTTTAGGTGCAGAATTTGAGCCCATGTGTCGAACAGAGATAGCACTGATGCATGAAATGCTGTCCCTACTGCTACGGAAGATGTTGTCACGAACTTAGTATTGTTTCTGTTCATAGAACTGCTTTAAATACTTGATTAAGGCATATGCTATGATAAGTCAAGAGATACCTTTTGGTGCCAACTGGTGGATGATCAGGTCCTTCTCCTCACTCTGCACCATAACCCGCTCTTCGTGTGAATTGTTGCGCCTGTCACCATCTCCACTTCATTGGGTGACCCTCGCAGCTCCACATCAAACTTTTGCAATAGCAGGGCCAGGGCTACTGTCGACTCGAGGAGTGCAAACTGGTCTCCCACGCATTTGCGGGGTCCTCCGCCAAAAGGAAGGAAAGCAAAGTCTGCTATAATCTGGTAACAGCAGGTTTGTTATGCTGTCAATTTGTTAGTAAAAGGACATCTAAAAGGTAGCAGAAAAAAAGAAGAAGAGGAAACTAGCCAACCTCGTTAGGGTACATAGCACCAGGACTCCGGTCAGGATCAAAACCAGCCCACCCTTCTATGCTCTCGTCCTTTTTTGGAACTGAAAATCTCTCTGGTTCAAACTCATCTGGCCGATCCCAAAAGTATGGAGATCTATGGAGGTTGTATATCTACAGAACCAACAGTTTCCGTAAGTAGTGGAACAAACTCATTAGGAGACAAGTATAGCTTTAATTACTATCCTAAATCTAACAACTGTCCATCTTACCGAAAGAAATATATCGGTTCCAGCTGGTATTTCATATCCTTCTTTTGCACCATTGTACCCACCTGGACAAAGGGGCATGAGATAATCAGTAGGAAATTACAATGTTCATAGTTTATTTAGGACACTACGGGATTGAAGGATCCAGGGAAGCATGTTCATGGATTTAACAAAGTTGGAAAGCAAGATACTCTTCCTGTTACTCCTGTTACTAACCTAATTCATCACTAGAAATGATAGGAACACATAAAAATCCTGCATTATAAAGCAATGTGGCTGAACCAATGTAGTAATAGCACCATGCTAATTGTAAATAAACTATAAATTCCACACAAGTAAATATAGGAAAAACATCCAGCCTATGAATTATGTGCATGAAATTTTCATAGGCAAACTGGGGACATGAGTACACGACACACTACAAACATTTAGGACTTGCTCAAGACACTGCAAAATGTGGCTCAGTATGAGAACATTGCCAAATGGCAGCTTTGCCATAACAAACCGAACCCACCATATTAAGATACCACATGTTGATCAACGACAATTTCGCTAATCACGATAAAATGAAGATTTACAAATATGTTCGTTTTATGAGAGTATGCTATATCTTCCTTCCATTCTTACTTTCTTTGAGAAAAAGAAGATTAGAAGCATATGTTAATATGTATCCCTTTCCAATAAAGATAACTTTAATCATCACATCACATGCCCTTCAATATCCAGCATGTGTCTACCTAGCTAACTTGTGACTTTAACATAACCCTTTTGATTTAGGAGAAATCTGAAGACTTCAGGGACAAGATTACCTGGCAATTTATCTGGCCGCAGAGCACGCCTGATTAACAATGGTGGTTGGGGATACAAGCGAAGAGCTTCAACAATTATCAGTCTTATGTACCTAAGCACATTCAATTGAAAGCACAAAGCCAATTTATTTCTCAAAAAATATTTGTATAGAACAACTAAAATACAGTTCATTTCACAGGAATGGCACTATGAAAGGTAACATACTCCAATTTCTTGAGCTGGTCCACATTAATTGTCCCATTGCTGAGTACAGAATCAACCTCTGCCTGTGCTTTTCTCATCTTGGAAGGATTCTGCACCATATTAGAATATGATTGGTACATACATACAGTGATACCCAACCCAACTAGTAAACCATAATTAGTGAACTATGCATGGTACAAAAAAGACTTATATACCTGGGCTAGTAAAAAAACAGACCATGTCAAAACAGCAGCAGTTGTTTCATGCCCAGCAATAAGCATTGTCATAAGGTCATCTCGAAGCTAGCACAAAACGTATTGTTGTCAACTTATTTGCCACATGTGGGAAGAAATAGGCAGCATAGTATACCAAGTTCACAACAATATTGATGAATACCTGGCGATCGTCAACATCAGCTCCCCGCATATCAACAAGGAACCTCAGCAAGCTGGCATCCTACAAGCATGATGGAAAACGAACCTATTGGTCATAACAACGAAATGTGGTGCTTGCCAATGAACAAACACAATAAGGTATCACCACAGCCAACCTTCAATGATGAGTAATCTCTTTGCTGGAGCTTTTCGACATCAGCTTCCTACATTTCATGTTTGTGAAACATCAAAACCAGTACTAGATCTAAAACATGCACTATGTATGAATAGAACAGTAATTCAAACAAACCTGTCTTGTCTCTTTTGCATTTTTTATGAGACTATCAAGGCAATCATTAATAACCTTGAGGTCACTGTGGAACTTGCGTTGCCTTGGAACTATCCATCTAGTTAAAGGAAGATTCCAATAGGGAATGTAAAAGGTGGATCTGTGCTCAGCTTCAAAAAGAGTTCCGTATACTGCCTGCAGGAAAAATAAAATAAAATCCCATAAATAAGGGAAGAGAAAATAGCAGAAAGACATGCCATGTGATCATGTCTACTAACAATAGATGTCCGACATAAACATTGCTCCATAACATACTCAAATGTTCCAGACTATTACCATGCACACAATTCTTGTGAAGAAATAACCATCATATATTAGAGGTTTAGAACTATAGGTATTATATGATGCTCACCTTGATCACAGGAGATTCTTTGGTAACCGAATCAAAATCAAAATTGAACACGCCTAAGCCAATTATGTCGAGAGCCAAATTAGAAAACTCAGCTTCAAGGTCCACTATGGTATACTTTTCCCCATGTTCGCCCCTTTCAATAAGCTCTTCAAGCTTAAATATTGTTCTCTCTGAACACTTAGTAAATACTCCCACCATAGCTTCTATGAATAAGGCATGGAACCCAGGGGTTATAACTGCACAACAAAGAAATTGGAAAAGGTGCACCATGAGCATACCATTGAGTGAAATACAAACATAAAGTCCGCAATAGGCTATGAAACAGTTTGGTTAATAAAAAGGCATGAAATAGTTTAATTATATCAGTCAATTGTCAGATAAATAGGCCCATTACTATTGGCAACTGCAATTTTTATACCTTTAAAAAGTCAAACAGTATGGCCTTAGATGAGCACACAGAAACATGCAACATTTCACTCAGAGCAAACCCAAAAGTGCACAAACTAAGATTCAATATCCAACCTCTCTAACCTTTTCTCCTTTGCTTCCAGGTATCAAGGTCAGCAGGTATAAGACCCTTCCCCATTATCGGTTTTAAAATTTCAGCAAGAACTCCCTGATTTCAAGTACATAAATATGTAAGAAAGAAACCTAACAAACTAAACAGTAGTCTAGTAGCAACATTAGTTATCCATGATATATACTGATACAAGTAAAATTCAGTTGCTACAACGGTGCACATGCTATAAATCAGCTGACACCTGACAGCCATCATGGTCAAAACAAAATTATGATCCAATACCACCTACAGTTGAGCCAACAAAACATATTCATAAAATGTGCATTAGAAGAATACCTTATCATAACAGAAAGCATTTTCTCGCAGGATATGTCTAGCAACAATTGGATCGGAGACAACAACAAATGCCTTGGGTCCAAAAGCAAGTTTGTACACAGAGCCATGCTGCAAACAAATCATGATAGGTTAGCATCGTTGCACAACTTGTCCTTATATATCTACTTGATTATGAACCTAATGGTAAATTGGTAATGCAAGTCACTAATGAGAATCAAAAGAAAGAATGCATAAACCTGAACAGCAGGGACGCAAGTCAACTATTGGCATATATCTTCACTGTTTTTATGAATGGTGAAATGTACATTTAGCAATGCATTTATGGAATTGCAAACAAAAAAAAAAAACTTGAAGGCGTGCTAATTAAAAAAAAAAGGTGTGAAGTTAAAAAAAAACGCTAGAATTGCAAAATAACTTTAAGGCAATAAGGCATGCTAACTAAACAAACAGTCAAGTTTGAACATGGAGTTAAAAAATGGCGTTGAACCATAAAATTCAGACAGTCTATAATAAAATGTACTAACATAGCATTAAAATTTGTGTCATCATGTAACGTAGTTTGGAGATGAAATGGTGGACAGACATGCTTTTGATCTTAAGAAAACGAAACGGGTGCATGGTTACAGTAAGTGGAACGAAATTTAGCAAGTGCAACGAAGTAGCGCACTAGCGATGAAATGTGCGTGGGATATATGAAATGTGCGTGGGATATTGCAAATACTGATGCAAGAGACGCAGATCAATTGGGGTGATCACCTCGAGGAACCAGTCGTAGAGCGAGAAGAAGAGTGGCCGGCCGAAGAGGTCGGTGACGGCGCCCTCGGCGACGGGCATCGCGCCGAGGCTCCCGCCGCTGAGCAGGTTGGTGAGCAGGTTGCTGGCGTTGTCGAGCAGGCCCCGCTTGGACTTGGGCTTGTCGTCGACGCTGGACGACTGGCACCTACAACAACAACCACATCACCCCACCCAAACACCACAGTTCAGCCACCCGCGCACAGAGAGGCAATCGGTCGAGCACCTGGCGCGCGCGCGCGCGCCCCCCAAGCCCGCAGAAGGCAACGTAATACGTACCTGACGACGGGGAGGCGCCTCCTCCCGCGGAGAGCGGGGGACGCGGCGTGGCGGCGCGGCGAGGCCTCGGCCGGCCACGGGTGGGGCGTGGCGGCGGCGGCGGCGGTGGCCGCGGCGATCGCCATGGCGCGCGCGCGCGCGCGTGCTCTCGCTCTCGCTGCTGCGTGGGAAGCGAAGCCGAAGCGAAGCGGAAGCGCGGGGTGGTCACTGGCCAGAGATGGATAAGGCCGGCTCGGTGCGCGCCTGGGCGTGATATTGTGGTGCGGTCGCGCTCGGTCGGAAAGCGCGGCAGCCACCGACCGCACAACGTGTCCCGGTCGGTGCGGCATGTGAGTCACGGCACGATGAAATCGGTGGGCGATGCACCAGACCAGCCCACTGCATTAGGTAATTTATTATTTTATTTCGTTATTAGGTAGGAACAAGGTTGGTTTGTTAGGTATAGACGTATAGTACTAGTATGTTTTATTTTAAAGTTGGATCGGATCGTACAATTGAATCGTAGTATTTAGGTACTATATGAGAATTTTTTAAGTTTAGTTTAATATTTATATTAATTATATATAGCTAATTATGAAAATAGAGTTGCGGTAATATATAGTATAAAAAAGGTTTGTCAAGAGAAAACCACTCACCAGTGCTAATTGTTTTATTTAACATTGATTTTTAAGATACATGAAACAAATGCATTTAGATAGATTTTATTTCTGAATTCAAATAATGTTTAGTTTGAAACAGCTAGTACCCGATCCTAGAGTGATTCTAACAATTATATACTTTGTATATGTGAGCGTAGCTTAATTGATACCCACCTGGGTTCAAGTGATGCTCCTATTTACAGCTAATTATTTTTTTAGTGGTAGACGATGTATCCGTCGACAGTGAGATGCTCATGGTGATTTTGTTAATCTCAACATATACCGATCCAGTATTTTAGAGTCGCTCCACGCGCATGAGCGCCAATATTTGTACCATATTTCTTAAAATAAAATGCTATGTATCAAAGATACCACCAAAAACGATTTTAGAACCGATGCATATCATTTCACTCTTGGGTAGGACCAGTAGATCTCGCCTTGGGCCCAGTAGAATAATGGCCCAATATTGAATTACACAGGTGCACTTGCCCCATCCCAGCCCAAGCCCACACGTGACGTAGTGGGCCGGGCTAATTTTTTATCGGGAAAAAAAGAGGAAAGTGGTTGACCACTTGGTCTCTCGTTATCGTGGACTTCATTCTGGAAAAAAAAAAGAAAAAGAAAGAAATAAAGAGCATGGAGGCGGAGGCGGCAATGGCGGCGGCGGCGGCGGCGACAGGGGCGGTGCGGGTGGAGAAGGTGAGGGGGAGGTCAGCGGTGACCAGGTGCTTCGCCAAGTACCCGCTCAAGCTCATCGCCCCCTCCAAGGTTTCCACCACCTCCTCCTCCATTGTATAGATTGCCTTCGCTGGTTGGCTGCGATGAGCCACTGACCAGACCTCGTCGGCGATCCTCTGGCAGGCCGGGCGCGCGTCCTCCGGCGCCGCGTGGCTCTACGCCATCACCTACGGCGGCGGCATCGTCTCCGTGAGCCGCCGCATCGCCTCCTCTTCCTCCTCCGGATTGCAATCAACCAACCAACCAACACTTTGCCTCCTTTTCGTGAGTGCGAGTGTCTGATGCGTTTTTTTTTTTTTTTTTTTGGAGCTGTGCTTGTAGGGGGACATCATCTCCTGCACGGTGGCCGTCGGCGACGGGTGCGCGGCGGCGATGACAACGCAGGCCTCCACTAAGGTCCTTTTTCTTTCAATTGTTCTCATGTGTTTGCCCGAGTATAAATGTTTACATTTTCCTTAGCGAAAATGACATAGGTTAGTGAACGAATGTTTCTCATAAATGCTTACAGCTAGAACACTTTTAGGGCCCCCCGTTTTTTTTTTTTTGAAAGAAGGGCAAAATCTTTGCCACTTTTAGGGCCCCTTTTGAAATGATGGATTGTCATAGGAATTTTGAAGGATTTAATCTTCTAAATGATTTTTTATTTCTATCGAGCCAAGGATAGGGAATATTCCATATGTTTGCATTCCTATGGTTTAGTTTCATAGGAAAGTAAGCAAGAGGTCCAACCTCCTGGAAACTCTCCTTTGCTTTGTTAGTTTCCTATGATGCTATCAAAGGGCTCCTCTTCATCTTTCATGTGTTTTTCATTCCTGTAGGATTAGAGAAACATGCAACTTCAATTGCTGTGATTTTCCTATCCCGCGTTTCAAAGGGGCCCTTAGATAATGTTACAGCTAGAGCTAGAGGGGTCTTGATGCCAATTCCATATCAAATGCAACCTACGACTTAAACTAGCCTATTGTAATAAAGTGATGTTGGGCTTTGTGCGTCTTTGACACAGCAGCTGGGTTATCCATTATCTAAAATAGCAATGCACCCGTAGTCAAGTGTAATAACAAACTTCATTATAGAAATTTTAACTGAAAAAAGTTAGTTATTGGGGAATATATTGATTGTATATTTTAACGAACCATATATATTGATTGTTTTGTTTTTGTTAATGGCCAAGTGCTTTTTTAGGTGTACAAGGCTGTGGATTCAAAATGTTCTGAGCAGGTGCTAGAGGTAATGCTCCTTCAAAATCGATACTCCTCAGAATTTCTTACTAGGGAACTTCAGCTTTTTTTTTATAATAAAATAGCAATTATAATGATTCTTCATTATATGCAGTAGGCAAGAGTTGGAAAAGATGCACTCTTTGCACTTATTCCAGATCCTGTAACCTGCTTCTCAATGGCTCGATACCACCAGAAGCAAGTGTTTCATGTCTTTTCCAATTCAAACTTAGTCGTTGTAGACTGGTTTACAAGCGGTCGTTACGAGAGTGGAGAAAAATGGAATTTCAGCTTCTACAAGAGCATCAACCATATTCTTTTGGAAGATCAGCCTCTATTTATTGACTCGGTAAGAACTCACCTTTCAGCTTCTCCTAGCATTTGCCTGATTAATCTTGTTCATCTCCACTCTAATCATCGGTTGTGCTTAATGCCATGCCACGTAAGCTCTTCTAATGTCTGAGCAGGTTTTATTGGAACAGAGCTCAAATTTTAGTATTGCTGACCGAATGCAGGAATACAATGTGGTTGCAATGGTTATTTTGCTGGGGTAAGGCCATCAAACACTGAAATTTGCCTTCTACGCAGGTCTTTTCGACCTTTGCAGATATGACATTGACTACTGCCTATGTGCTGCTTAGGTTTTCACATA
Organism: Oryza meridionalis; assembly: GCA_000338895.3. Taxonomy (NCBI): domain Eukaryota; kingdom Viridiplantae; phylum Streptophyta; class Magnoliopsida; order Poales; family Poaceae; genus Oryza; species Oryza meridionalis. Next base: position 4,066,514 of record CM002525.2, on the reverse strand, counting down.
ATCAACCGTGTTCTTTTGTCTTTAGTAGTTACTACATTTATGCTAGTCGAGGATCTTTCAGAATTTCTAGAAAATTGTAGGGAATCAAAGGAATCCATGGGCCATAGTTTACTTCAGATTTCAAAGAAAATTGTTAGGAATCAGGAACTATGGACTATGGTTCGCTCAGTAACAAGTTACTAGTGGAATCCCAGATGGCTAGATCTGGATTACTTGCAGACAATGGTTCAGTGAATCAGTGGCATACTTTCCTTTGCAGGCCAAAGTTAAAGCACATACAAGATCAGATGCAAGATGAAGTAAAAAAGATGATGTCTGTACAACTGCGCCCTCCCACTTCTGCCGGAGGTCGCTACTCGACAAGATCACAACCCCTACATCCCCAGAGGCCTCCAATCATCGCCTCCTGTAGTCCATTCGGTCGCATGGTTTGCTACTTCCCCAGCTTTCCTGACACTACCACGACGATCTGCCTATTTGGCTTGCGAAACATGTGATAACATCTTTTTTCTTCCTCTTGCTGCAGGGCACTGGAATGGTTGCTCGGATAACCGCAGTGAGCACAGAATCTGTGTACAGCTTCCTGAGACATCATCTGGCAGCACTGGAACCATTCCTTGGCGCTTGCCCATATCCTGCATCATGAAGCTAGCGGCCATCTGACTGTTGATGGATCATCATGAAATCTTCACTTCCGACGAAGAATGAAGATGTAAAAATTGTCTTCGCATACGCCTGCTCCTCGTAGTTGATTGAGCATGCTTTGATTTTGGTTGTACAGGTTATAGTTCTTTGTGAATTTCTGAGTAAAAGAAGATACTCTGGGAATTGGGCAGCTGATGATCATGACCCTCTTTCTGTACTTTACAATAAATCCTCCTTCCTAGTCTTGGTGGGCCAGGCTGAAATGTTGGATTCGTTGGGCTGGACCCAACTTATGTTAGTTGGACCAGATAATTAATTCATCAGCAATGCAAAGATTGTTGTACACTGCTGCAGAGATTCCACAGGCCCACACGCTGACAAATTGCAATGCACTGGAGGCACTTGAAACCACATAATCCTCTGCTGCTTGCACGTGCCAAGAAGCACACATGTGAGCTTTTTATGGTGGTACAGCACGTCGCTAACCACGTTTTCTGTATATGGATTTCGTATGACGGAGGGAAAATATGCGGTAAAAACTTAGAAACTACCATTTAATCGAAAAATGAACGTTTTGGATTTGTTCACGTCAGTATGAGTAAAAATTTTACTCACATATTTACTCATAAGTAAAAATTTTACTGGGTGGACGAATCTCGAATGTCCATTTTTCGATTTAACAGTAGTTTCTAGTTTTCCATTACATATATGGTATACACTACATATTTCCTCTAGAAAGACAATGGCGAACGCATAACTAAAATTTAGATATTATAGCTGGTGTTAGAACAATAATTGTCAAGGGTCCAATTGTCATAGATAGTTAATTAGCAGATGTGTACGTAGAGCGATAGAAGTATCACACGTAGACACTCTATGATTGCGGAGAGAGGACGAGGAAGAGGAAGAGGAGAGAAATGCCCAGGGATCTTCCGGCTAGCTCCACAAGATGGTGGGCTAGACGATCTGGATTCAAAGCCTCACCCCTTCTAATTATTTGATATTAGATCATTCCCTAATATTCTAGTTTTTTAGGAAGAGGAAGAGGACGAGGAAGGAGACCAATGGTCAAAGTGACTGTACAATAATGGTGGGAGTGGTGGGGTTTCTGAAATCTGAATTTTTGAAGGGGGCTCTGAGAGAAGGTACAGATGGGGAAATGGGGGCTGCCTCCCTTTCTCCTGCAGCCTCAAGGGTGGGGGCCCATCTCAAAGCCCACTGCCATTTAGAACCCCACCCCTTTTGTTCCCCAGCTTTCTTCCCTCCATCATTGGGCCTTTTACTGCACCATCAAAAACTACATGACACAAAACACATCACTTCATATCTACTATCTTTTTTTCTGTCCCCTCCCCTATGCCTATCTTCTACAAAATTTCAAACCCTAGGCTATCTGAGACTCCGGGATTCTATGCGTACATCTTGCGGCAATCCAACCCTTTCCTACGACACTATTCGGAGAGCCATGAACCAAGAATTTTGTTGAAAATAGTACAGTTACAAAAATAGTATAGTTAAGAAATCAACCTCATGTAAAATTTGCGTAGTGGATATTTTTGCCGGATGAAAAGCAATCAATATCAATATATGGGCAGGCAGTGTTGGTGGTGACCAATTAACTCCAAGTGCATGGGACATGGGAGACATGGTTGTGCACTGCTCTAAAAACCACCACCAGTTTGGGATGGTCCATGCTTCCAGGGCCAATTATTTCTATCATCTTATCTATCAAGCATTCTAGCTAGCTATCTATCTAGATTTTCTTCCATTGATCTCTTCTCATCCAGTCATCCTCCTCTTAAACCTAGTCTTCCTCACTTGTGGATTGTGGTGGTCCTCTCCTCTCCTCACTTGGCAATGCATGCCATGGAAAAAGCCTGCTTACAAAGACCTGCTTCTTTGTACTGGTCCCACTTCTGCAATTATAGGGGGCATCAGATCACTGTGAGAAAATTGAACCCCCAACCAGCTCTTGAAGTTGTAGATCACTGAGAAAAATTCAACTACAACCAGATGTAGAGGTTTCTTGATTTTCTTTTTCTATTTTAATCGCTTTATACAGTGACATATTTTTAGGCATTTAGTGTTAATGAAATATCCAACTCTTCGAAAACCTCACCTACGATATGCTACCATTATGCTTTCTCATGTTAAAGTTTTTGAAATTTCCTACATGAATTAGATATATGGTAATTCATAAAAATTGATAAATTACATTGCTGCGTGATTGTTATTCGGGGCATCGGGCTTAGGCCATATATGTCATCCACACATTTAATACTCCTCCGTCCCACAAAGACTTCATTTTTGGGTTTTTTATCCAATGTTCGACCGTCCATTTTATTTGAAAGATTTACGAGAAAAAAATAATCACGCATAAAGTACTATTCATGTTTTATCATCTAACAAAAAAATACTAATTATATATTTTTTTAAATAAGACAAAGCGTTAAACATTGTATCCAAAAACTGAAAAATGGAGTCTTTGTGAGACGGATGGAGTACTATCTTATTACCTCCGTTATAAAATATAAAAAAGTTTAGCCATATATTTGTCTTGCCAAAATCCGTATTTTAGGACAGGGGTAGCATACTACTACTAACGTACACATAGTTATTGTGTTTATTAACAAATTATCTGCAAAGTACAAAACAAAAATTCGAGGTACATGTCAGGGTTATGGATACTACATACCTAATAGTAGTTGACTAAATCTCGGCAGGACCCACCACATATCATGTCCTATATGGAAACAATCTGCGGATATAAGAGGAGTTCCGGATAAGGAAAGACAACCAGAGTTCTACATGGAAACGACAAGAATTACTCGGATTGTATCTATATTAGTTTCCCTAGTTCTACTTGGATAAGGGGACACCTATGGGTATAAATACAAGACCCCCTAAGAGGAGAGGGGGACAATCAACATACACGGACCAACAGAAGCCACAACATACAAGCCAACATACGTCAAGACAAGACGCCGGATATCGACTTCAGGGATAAGCACGGCTAGTCCCCTACGGTGTCTCCGGATACTGTCAGGAGAGACGAAAGCGTTATCTCTGATCTCGCCGGGCACGAATTCGAGGAGAAAGACTACCCTGTTGTCGACTATGAGTCAGATCTTCAGACCGCCATGTCGACAACAGTTAGATAAGCTATCCCAAATATTGTACTGGTGTGATTATGGTGAATAAGAGCAATACCGACTTCGGCCAACAGGATGTAGGGTTATTACCTGACAATTCAGGGGCCCAAATTTGTATAAAAATCCTTGTCCCCGTCTCTTTTACCTTAGTTTCGCGTATATCCTAGTACCAACGATCCCCATACTATGCAAATACCGGAATCGCGACATTAAACGTCCACAGTACATACGTGCAATTTTATAAGATAATGGTATGTGTGCAGTTTAGAAGCAGTGGAAATGTTCTGTAGCCAGCAGCGGTGAAAACCACTGTTTTCTGTCATACAGAAACTGTTTGTGAAAGAGAGATACTCCCTCCGTTTAAAAAAAAAAGACAAACCCTGCGTTTTCGTGTCTAACGTTTAACCGTCCGTCTTATTTAAAAATATTATGAAAAAAATTAAAAAGACAAATCACGCATAAAGTATTAATCATGTTTTATCATCTAACGTTGGACACGGACAGTCAAAATACTAATTATAAAAAAGTTTCATATAAGACGGATAGTCGAACGTTGGACACAGAAACTTAGGGTTTATCTTTTTTTTTTTTGACAGATGTGATTGGTAGGTGTTGCAACGACAACTTGCAAGTGGTAAAGCTGCCATTTATTGAGAGATGAGAGAAAGATCTATTGGAAGAGATGATCAAATAATACTAGCAGACGATGGACAAGACCATGCATCAGATTGGAGACCGATCGACCGACCGACCGGCCCGGATGAATTCATCGTGCCAAACATGTTAGATTCTGCAGGTTTTTCAGAGAGGCGTTGCACGGCATTACAAACCATGTCAATCATTGGCCCCCCCTGGACGGCTAGCTGCAAAATAAATCGGTACTAGCTACTGTACTACCACTTACATATTATTGCTGCCGTTGGTTATTAATCTAGTTACTGTTGCTTCTCCAAGATTGGCAAATAACACACTCTCTTGCATCACCGTACCTACCTACCCAACTTCAGCTTTGTACATCCATTAGGATAATATATAGGTTAGAATGAACTCAGGGGTAGATCCAGAAAATAAATATCGACGGGGTTGCTCCTCAAATATAATGAACTCGGTGTCTAATTGTATATGAGTAGTTTTATAGCTCTGAAAAGTAATTTCATCTACGATAAAAAAAATGTCTTCTTTTCGTTGTAATACCACCCTATGTAACTAGTCTAAATGTACAAGTATTCTTTATATTAATAAGAAAACATGGCTTCATGTGTATATTCTTAACTCTCCTTTGATCCTTTTTTTTTAAAAAAAAAAAGTGAACAGTAGGGGAAGCCCCTATACGGTATATATTATAAAAGAGATAAGAGTACAAAGTTACAAAGAAATTACAATAGAGACATCCATGATTGAATAAAAATAATTTGGTCATCTCTAAGTCTAAGTAAATGTAGACTTAGGTCCTCTTTAAGAGCATATTTTCAGCTTGAGGTCGAGGGCACGATAGAATTGAAAACCAGATTATTCATGTGCTTCCAAATATTCCAAGCAGCTAAGAGGAAGATTTCCATGAAACACAGAGTTCCAAAATTAGCTCTTTGGTGAATAATCATATCATGAAAACTGAGGTTGAAGTTCCAATGAAAACCAATAGAATTTCAACAGCCCGCGCTAAATTGAAGTTCCTTTGATCCTTTTTATCAATGGGAAGACATGTCATTGTGTTTATATTCTTAGAAAGGATGTTTGTTTGTTGGTTCGGTCTTGATTCGATCATGTGTTTTGACCATTGCATTTTATATATAGTTATTATTAAATATAAATGTAGGGACCAAAGTTTTGAACTTTTTATTGCTACCTAGTGTCCTAGACTACGTTGTATATTGAGTTGTCGGAGGTAGTATCATCATGCATGCCTATTCAATATGCATCTAATAAATAAAGTGATGGTGGGTAGAGGCGGGCCCATCATATGTTTTGTCCCTATTTTGCATATCCGACGGTTATCCAACGTCATTGATTCGATACATTATGCCATGTTTCTAGGTACGGTCTTTTGCAGTAAAGACAACGACGTCTGTAGCACATTCATACATTCTACTTGTCGGCGTGACAACGTCAATGTAGCACCCCTATAATCTGGTGACCGTGTTCTGACACAGATCTGGATTCCCGCACGTGTGCGTTATGTCAAAGTACAACGGTGGATCTAACGGTTTCCTGAACACAACAACACTGTTCGACTCGTCCGCACAACACAGTAGCCGGCACGAAAAGGAAACAAAGCCCTAGCTAGGAGGGCCACATGCACTATGTTGAAAGGGAGAAAACATGAGGCCATGTTTGGGCACAGGGGAGGTGTGGGCACCCGTTACATGAATGAATGCATGATTCGACCAATTCATAGATCGGGGATGGGCCACAACGATCTCCATTGTTTGGACTTTGGAGGGGATGGATGGATGGATGCTCATACTATTACTGTGCAGTAGCAGCCAATAGTAGCTAGCCAGGATAGGCACCCTTGATGAGACTCAACATGCATGGAGAAATTGGCTCAGACTCTCTTTAAATTCGTACAACTGTGTGAAGATCAATACTTTTATGTGTTTCTCTACACAAATGTGCCATGCATGCATCTAGATATGCCTTGCACACAAAAGAAATTAAATTGACCAATTGGTGTTCTTTAGGTCTTGCAGGGTTAGATGTGTGAGAATCATCAAATAAACACCATTAAGAGGATCGATCGAGATATTAGTTGATATTCTCGTTATTGACTAATTATTTATCCTGCATGTACTCCCTCGATTTACAAATAGATTTTATTTGAAGGTATCCTTGATCAAACCTTGAAATCTTAAATGGGTATGTACATATATTGCATAAGTACTATATTTGACATGTAAAACTGACACCCCACATATATTTGTTTACAAAAATATTATCATGTAGTTATATTTTTAACATTTTTTATTAATATGTAGGTTTAGAAAGCGAAAAAAAATATGCCCTAGATTTCATGTTGAAAAAAATCAAGGAAATATACTTTGTAGATTTTGAAATACTCAACAGGGTACACATGCAAGCATAAGTGTGTCGTTGTACTTCATTCCCCAAATATTTGATAATGTTTAGTTCAATTTTGACTAAGCAACATCAATAAAAAAAATAGGGATAGTATATATGTATGACAGGGCGGAGCTACAGTAAAATCGGGGATAGTATATATGTAGAAAAGGGCATAGCTACAATACAATCGCCTTGGTTAGCTGACCCCGACGACTTACGGTGAAATCCATGTTGTATTGTTTAGGTAATAAAAATAACACTAAGAATTGAATAATATTAGTGTATTATGATATCCGTGAACCAATTTTCTTGCTCCGCCCCTGTATGTAGAGAGAATATATATAGTGGCAAAGAGACATGGCCACAGCTCTTGTCATCTCACGCATGCATTTTATATATAATATAATATATATATATATATATATATATATATATATATATATATATTTATTTATTGCATGCAACACATGCATATAGGAGAAAGGTCTCCATGCAGATGCAGGGGCATGCATGTGTCCACACAATGCCTGGATCAGTCGTGTCACCGGCATGTCGGCCCAACACAAACACGTACTCCCTCAGTCAAAAAAAATAAATCTAAGATTCGATATGACAAATCTGAATAGAGGTTTTTCATAGAACGAAGAGAGTATACACTACCAGATTAAATTGCATGCGCATGCACCAGCTTTAATTTCGATCGATCATCTAAGCTGGAGTCCTAGTAGCATGATGAATGCTTATGAGACATGCATATAGATCGAGAGCTGTCAAGTAAGTATATATATATGTGGCGCTTAAAACATTCTAGAAATATTGTTTGCGTTCTGATTAGGAGTTTTTGGTTTTGTGATTCTGTTGGTGAAAAATTTCTGATACCCCTCTGTTAACCCTCTCTCCCAGTTCTTTTAGTGTATCTCAAGTATCATTCGAGGTTGTTGTGTTTCTCTCTGTTTTTTTTATAACCTCATGGGGTGTATTTTTAAACCTCAATTTGTATTAAAGTAGGGAGAAACACTGTATAATAGCCCAAAGGCTAGGAGATTACAAAAGAAAAATGAGAGGGGTAGGCTGGGACTGATAGAGGGAAGGGATTAGGGGTACATGTCACGATTTACATATTGCCGATTGTTACTTCCATGGGTGTCTGGAAGCAGGGATTGGATGCCCCGTGGTCCACATGCACGCCATAGCCAAACTTCATCGATCGCCCGATTAATGGTTACTTCTAACAGAGCTTCGATGTTGCGGAAAACCCTGCTATTCCTTTATTTCCATATTTCCCAGAAAAGTATAATGAGGATTGTCGGTGATATGGGCCCGAGGGTATCATGTCTAGAGGGAGGAGGCTGCCCCCCAATGCCACGTGGCCCTCCCCCGAGGGGAGTGAGGCCCGAGGTGGGGTGGCGGCCACTCCTTCCCAAAGACTAGTCAGAGGAGGCTGCCCCCCAATGCTACGTGGCCCTCCCCCGAGGGGAGTGAGGCCCGAGGTCGGGTGGCGGCCACTCCTTCCCAAAGACTAGTCGGAGGAGGCTGCCCCCCAATGCCAGGTGGCCCTCCCCCGAGAGGGGTCGGGCCCGAGGTAGGGCAGCGGCCACTCCCTGGCCGAGACTAGAGGGAGGAGGCTGCCCCAGGCGCCACGTGGCCCTCCCCTGAGGGGGGATCGGGCCCGAGGTAGGGCGGCGGCCGCCCCCTCCTGTGACTAGGGGTCGGGTTCCCTCGACCACCTCTCTAGGTCGCCACGTGCGATGGGTTAGGTGGCCGTCTCCAGGCGCTCACCTACCCGCTTTTATAGCGATCTGAGCGATTGCGCCACGCCGCATTTAATGTGGCGTGCAGTGCACTCAACCGATCTGTAACCGATTTGTGACAGGTCCGTGACTGGTCGAATGACCGATGGGACGGCGGCTGTGTACCCTCGCCCTGTCAGTTTGTCAGGCGGCGTGCGGCGTGCTCCGTCCCATCCCATCATAATAATGAGGGGCTTCACAGCCTCTTACCCCGGTCAGAGCTGGTCCAACCACTCTGAACTGACCCGGTTTCCCGTTTCCTGGTGCGAACGAGAACCCGGAAGTCTTCACCCATTAAATGGTGAATGACATGGGCGCCCCCCGTGTCAGGCGGCATGGTGCGGTAGGCCCCACGACCGAGACGACATGTATGCGGCTTCCAAGCTAAGGCACAAGACATGTAATTAAGATAGAGAATATTTTGTCAGGCGGCATGGTGTGGTAGGCCCCGCGACTGAGACGACGTGTGTGTGGCTTCCAAGCTAAGGCACAAGACATGTAATTAAGATAGAGAATTGTTGGCGGTATGCCATGAGGCCCTTCGGCCAGACTTGCCGAAACCTGAGAACCAGCAAGAATTCAAGCCAAAAGTCATCAGAGCAGACTAGGCGAAGCCCCATGGCGAAGGCCATGAGCGGAGATGGCAAAGGCTGTCAAGCCGCAGCGGGTCCACGTGAAGCAAGGACGTCATGGGCGAACGACATATGGCAAAGGGCATATGGCGAAGCTGCAAGACCCCTGTCAGGACAGGTTCGGCATACAAGCAACCCCACGGGCCGCTTCGGCCCAACCGGCCCATTCGCCATAGGCCGGGCCCAATCTACCGGCCCATTAGAAGCCCATGAGTGCAAATGACATTGTATACCCATGTAAATGTCCCTTTTATAAGGACAACCATGTAAATTCCTCTGTAAAACCTGAACCCTAATAGAGGGACCTGTAACAGGGTTATAAATAGATCCCTAGGGTCATGTAAAGGGGGATAGAAGGAAAATTCTCAATTTAATACACTTTACCGTTTTCCAATCACGGTTGAGTAACCACGTCTTTCGACGTATGCGGTTGTCGTTTCGACAACAAGAATATTTTTCCTTTCTCCCTAGGTGGCACTCGCAGCATATGTGGGATCCTCTTAGAGTATAAAAGGAGGACCATGCCTAGCGAGAGAGGGGATCGGATTCTGGATCCCCAAACTAAAGCTTCTCTAACCCTAGCTTGTACACGGGAGATTCAGAAGCTTTGCAAGCATAGAAGAATCATCATACACACAGGAGTAGGGTATTACGCTTCATAGCGGCCCGAACCTGTATAAATCCCTTATGTCTCTTTTGTCTCGAGAAACCTCGGATCTCACTCGCTCCCCCGGCCGAACCCACAAAGGGTGTCTCACGATCATTCGCTAGAGAGGATCACTCCTCGACAAGGATCGATGTGACCCCATTTCTTTTTTCCTTAGCCATGGCGTGGATGGTTTGGATCCACCGGTCCTTAAAGGAAGATGTATTGGGCCAGTTCAACGGTCGTAACTGAGGAATCCTCAGCCTTGTCTCTACAGTGTCCTAGATTGTCCTCGTGCTTGGACATTCGTCTCGAGGTTTCTGAAGCAGAGTTGACAGAAATAGTTGTTCGGCCACTCCCTCTGTTGAAGTCTATCAGCCGTCCAGATTCTGTTTTGGAGGAGGACCCATGTGAAGAATTTGCACTTGGACAGCGCCCAACATTTCCAGACCGCGCTTGCTGCAGCTAACTGTGTGCTGCCCAGGAATTGCATCTAGTAAGCTGATTTAACAGAGTAGGTTCCTGACGGTGTCCATTTCCAGTGAATATTGTCCTCCACTCCCTGGGTTAGAGTAGTATCTAAGGATGACCAGATCAGCTCGAAGACTTGGAAGAATTCAATCAGTAGTGATGTGGTAAGGTTGTGCCTGATGTCGTCGATCCACTTATTGCCATCCAAGGCCTCGGCAACTGTTCTTTTCTCTCTCTCTTAGAGTGGCAGTAGAGGTTAGGTGCCATAGCCTTTAGCGTGCTATAGGATGCCCATGGAGATTCTTAGAAGGATGCTTTCTTTCCGTCTCCGATGAACACTGTTGTTGAGGCTGCGAAAAGTTCCTTGTCTTGGTCGTCACAAGGCGTTGGCATACCGATCCATGCCTTGTCAGTGGAAGTCCATTCGTACCAAAGCCATCGTAGTCGGAGCGCCCTTCCTATTTTGCGGAGGTTTGATACTCCCAAGCCACCGTATTTTATCGGTCTGCAGACTCGCTTCCAATTCACCTTACATCGTAGTTGTGTTTCTCTTCCGTGTAATTCTTTGTGTATTCTCTCTCTTATCTCTAGGTTTCCGTGCTTACGCGGCCAAAGCTTTGCTCTATGTGATATCGGTTTGACGTACTATATTCTTGTGAACATTTTGCCTTGTTCACCCATCTAAATAAAGTAAGGTATCCTCTAGCCAATTAAAATTGATTTTTTTTACCTGAAATGGTGCCATTTTAATAGAAAATCGTAGAAATAATATCAGGTTTTGGAGAGTTACTAGAATATCACTTTGTTGGCGTGTGTTTTTAATATTACGTGCAGGTTATATTGTAATAGCAATTTCCTTGTACGCTTGTACTTTACTCTAAAGTTTTCCATAAAGAAAACTTGCACAATTTTTTTTAAAGAGGTGCGATAGTCCCAAAAGTTAGAAAATAGAAATTACCTAATATCAAATATTTTTTGTTTGTTTGATTTTTTTCCCCCACGGTGTAGCTGACACGACCAGAGCCGGTGGCGAATCGAAATCGGGGTGGATTTTGGCAGGGGTGGCTGGGTCGGTCGGTCGGTCGGCCGGTCGCACTGGACCATATATATGTACGTTAGCTGTTCATGATTTCTGGTCCTCGCCGTGCACGTACGGTTGGTTGGTTGTACACATGCATGCTAGCTAGCTACTCATATGCCGCAGGCACAAAGAATAAGTAGCTACGTCACTGTCACGATCTATCGAGCACGTATCAGTCTCTTAGAGTGATCTAAGTAGCATTTCAAGATACTTGATGAGTTCGAATCTTATTTCAATGAATTTTATATTGGGTTAAGAGGCTAAGTTCACAATTTAAAATACCTTTAGTTTAATACATTTTCTTCTGGTCGTAAATAAACGCTTGTTTTGAAAGCTTAAAATTCTGATAAGCAGCTAGTTAGTAGCTAGTTTATGACAAAATGGAGAAGCTGGGTTTTTTTAGAATCTATTTTCTAGTTCATTTTTTTATTCTATGGCTACAGTATATTAGAATTTGAATGAAAAGTTGGACTGTTTGGGAGAGTATCTAATTCTGGGATAAACTGCATCTGGCAGAAGCTCCCCAAACATGCTCTAAGCGTAATTTTGCATATCTCCACGACCATGAAGAAACTTGTTTTTTATGTAACACGGTAAATTATACTATTATGTAATATAAGGGGTTATAGTAGTTTCTACATTTGTGGAAATGAAAGATAGAGATTTGTGGAAATGAGTATCTTGTATCGTCACAAGAGATATGAGTAGAGGAGCGTAGGTATAATGTCGACCGACTCCAGCACACGTAAAAACATATGAAAAAAGCTCGGCCACCATTTTGTTTAATTGTTTACTACTAGCGGTATAAAATTTATGAAAAAAATACATATATGTAAATTACAATTTTGAAAATATTTTAAAGATAAATCTAAATATAAATCTAACCCTACCATTTTCAAAAGTTGAATAAAATTTATTAAAAAGATAATTGTGGTCAAAGTTTAAACATTTTTAAAACTTATGGCCGGAGGTAGTATAGTCGATGTGCGTGGGGATACATACTGACCTGTGCTTTCATTTATTATTTAAGAAAATATAGCTTGCGGTGTTGTGATGAGACTTGACATCCTTAAAACAGTATAGTGAATTGGTGATATTGCTATTAATTAGTACTATACAAAACAGTGTCAGTGTGACCCAATGGTTCCACTCAAACCTCTAGAAAAAACAAGCCACGATGCAAAAATTAAAGAATGCCTTAACTTTTTCTAGAGTCACAAAATACTCCCCTAATTAAGAGAACTTGGCAAAATAACAACATCAATTCACCACATTGACGATTACAGTAGATCAGCAACCCCTGGCAAATTGCTTTAGAAAATAGAAATATTATTTTTGATATTGTTTGTAAGAAAAATATATCGATGCTTAGTAGGCTTAAAACTACGCATAAATACGACCAACCATATTAAAATCTAGTAATTGAATTCGGATAATCAGGTTTTACCACGAGACCAACCATATTAAAATCTAGTAATTGAATTCGGATAATCAGGTTTCACCACGAGGAATCAAACCAACCACTGGTGGAGAAACCGTCTTTGGTCGGTCGACCAAATTCCACAATAGTCCCGATTCTATTATAAACCGGGACTAAAAATATTGATCTTTAGTCCCGGTTCATCCCCTGTCAGATGTATGTCAGGGGGTCGAGGATCTTTAGTCCCGGTTGATACTACTAACCAGGACTAAAGATCGATCTTTAGGACAACCGATTGATCTTTACTCCCGGTTGGTATTACCAACCGGGACTAAAGATCGATCTTTAGTCCCGGTTGGAGTTATCAACCGGGAGTAAATATTTCTCTCCCACATTTGATCGGTTAAGTCCCAGACAGATATTTAGATAAGATTGGAACATCCCCTCTCTTCCTCTTCTCAGATCCAATCCTCTTCCTCCTCCCCTCCCCTCTCTTCCTCCCCCTCCTCCCCTTCCTCTTCTCCTCCTCCCCTCTCCTCCCTCCCATCAGCCGGCCCTTCCTCCTCCTCCCCTCTACTCCCTCTTCCATCAGCCGGGCGGTGGCGGGCGGTGGCGGCGCGGCCGCGCGGGGGGAGGCGGCGGCGGGCAGGCGGGCGGCGGGTGGCGGCGGGGCCGCGCGCGGGGAGGCGGGCGGCGGGCGGCGGCGGCGCGGCCGCGCGCGGAGGCGGGCGGCGGGCGGCGGCGCGGTCGCGCGCGGGCAGGCGGTGGCCGGGCGGCGGCCGGGCGCCGGCTCTTTTGCTTTTCTTTTTTTTTATAATTTGTGTTTCACTGGATGTATAACTTTTTAAATTTTGTGATTCATTGCATCGCATGGATCTGAGATGTATAATTTGTATAATCTGTGATGTATTTAATTTGTGTGTAGTTTTTTAGGATTTGTGATGTTTTTGATCTGTGTGTAGGATTTGTGATGTATTGATCTGTGTGTATAAGTAACTTAATATTTGGGGATGTGCATCCCATTCGATTCGGGAGAAAATGCAGGGATTAACATTAGCCATTAGCAAATCAACAATAAAATTAAAAAAAAAGATCTCGGGGAACTGTCGTTTACACCAACCGGGACTAAAGATTTCTCCTCTTTACTCCCGGTTGGTGTTAAAGATCGATCTTTAGTCCCGATCATTTGAACCGGGATTAAAGATAGCGATCTTTAGTCCCGGATTTGTAGTCCCAGTTGGAAAACTAGGACTACAAAGGGTTCTAGACCGGGAGTAAAGAGCATTTCTCCACCAGTGAACCGAGCTACGCTCGCTTCGTAATTTCCATTTTCCATATTGTTTGCAAGATCATTAACATTGATAGAGTGCTAGATTGTAGACGAAATTAGTTGAGGGAGGTTGTGGTGAGAGGAAGAAGGATTATGTAGCCCGTGATGCTGCATGGAGACATGGGACATGGAGGATAAGCCTGCAGGTTCAAAGCCCACGATCCATTGGTGTACGGACGCATTAAATTACACGGTACGGACGCTGAGAAGATAGCTTACCCATCTGCTTCTGTCTTCTGCATCTGCATCCATAGACAGGTTGTACAACTTTGCCATGTACTCCCCTGAATGGATTGCAAGACGTTGGTTTTGTACCAGTACAGGAATAAAAACAACAATATAAAAAAAAAAAGACAACTCTGAGTTTCCATGTCCAACGTTTGACCGTTCGTCTTATTAAAAAAAATATAAAAAAATTAAAAAAACAAGTCACGCATAAAGTATTAATCATGTTTTATCATCTAACAACAATGAAAATACTACTTTGAAATGTACTCCTTCTGTTCTTAAAAAAATTATAAAAAGTTTCAAATTCTTGCTATAAATTTGAACATGCACATGCTCATATTCTTAGCAAGGATTTGATTCTTTAGGGTCGGAGGATGTAGGAATAGAATAACACGGGATATAGGGTGATATGTGAGCGCAATATTAAAAAAATATGAAAAATGCATGAATTATTCAATTGTGCTGTTGGATGCTTCATAGACAGACAATACAACAGTTCGAGAGAGTGTGACATGCACAAAGAAAATTTTTCAAAAGCTTAGAGGTTATGCTAGATTTTCTTCAAAATTCCTATGGATCTAACAATCCATAGGAATTTCAAAGGGCCCGTCCCTTTCTTTCAAAGAGACATATAGGAAAATCTTCCAAAGGTATCTAAAAAAATTCTTTAAAAACCTTTGTCCCAACTTCCAAAGGAGCATTTAGGATTTTTCACAGAATAATTTAGCTCAAATTCATCTTTTTTTCCTAACAATTTCGTAAAATTTGCCCAATCCAAAAGAATTTTTCTTCCTACACATGAATGGGAAATATTATTATAGAAAATTATGCCTTGCATCAAATCTTCATGTGACTCAGTTGCTGATGAACTTGGTTGAGCAAACCTTATATAGGTCCAGCCAATTGAAATTGTGGCTGGACTTGGTATCGAACGGTGAATATATATACTACAAGATTTGGTTTGGAAATGAATGTCGAGGCATGTGAAATGACAGGAATTTTTGAATGAAATGCTATCGAATTGACCTAAATGGATTTTTGTTGTTTGCTCTTTGTCTCGGCTCGTGTGGCACCGACAGGGACCACACTCCCAAATGTTTGTGTTGGGTTCGATTCGATACGATACGATACGATCGATCGCCTCGGAGTTGAAAAACTCAATTAATCAAGGGTTCGATTTAATTGCCGGTTAATCGAATTGAATCGGTACTTGGAAAACTACTTGCCTGAGGACAGTCCGAACCCAATGTGTACATAAACAGTGTCTATAGTGCCATGTCAATAAGACATCATAATAAAAACTATACTCTACAACCCATGATTTTTTAAAGTGAGCCATTAATAAATACATCATCTCTCTTCTCTACGAATCATATTTATTCTTTATCTATTATGAAGGCACTATTCTCTCCCAATACAAAACTTGATAGTGTCTAGTGTATAGGTTTTCGTGTTGAAGCTGTGTCTTGCATGAGACTCAGTTTCTTCCTCTCCTCACTCTCTCTCTCTTAATTAATATAGTGCCACATAAACTAAAAGTTCTACATGGTAATGTAGTTAATGCCATAGATATCATCCTAGGTGGAGGGTTATGACTGCCCTGAGTCAAATTGTTTAACTCCAATTTTTTTCTCTTTCGGTGACTCAATGGTCAACAATTTGGCAAGCCACCCTGTTTAAATTATTGGTAGTGTTGAACCTTAGGCGATTTCACTTGATCAATATTTTAGTGAAGTTGAGTTAGATCATTGCAATTGTATAGTTTTCATAGATAGGCGATTTCACTTGATCATATTTCAGTGAAGTTGAGTTGTATCATCCAATCATCCACAATATGTAGCAACTACTGTTTAAGTTGCCAAATATTTGGTAGGGCAGGTTCTCGCATTAAACCAAAACAGCCAGAAGATTTGCTATTTGGCTGGTCTAGCATATAAGCTGGGCTAGTGTAACCAAAATATTTTAAAGTAACAATTTTACATTTTTACCTTCATGATATAAAAGCCAAGGTTAAGTATTGATAAAAAAAGTTGATCAAAACTAAAAATTAGTTTTGAAATTAAAAACTGTCTTCTTCATGTCCTGAGGAGGTCAAGACATTAGAGCCTCCATTATTCAGATACAACACTAACATTATAGCGTATATCAGACTGTAATATATTTTGCATTAGCTGCCATGAACATCAAGCAGAATACTACTTCATATAAGAGCATCTCCAAGCAACTTGGCAAAAAAAAATTGAAAGAAGACTTGGCAAAATTTCATTACCCATATCTCCATTTGGTTCTCCAAAAGATTGCTCTTTATTTCCTATGCATTCCAACAAACTGCTCTGGATTAGTGGGACTCGTCAGCCACTCAACCCCTTGTCCCCCTTTTTCTTTAGCAAAGATGGCTATCTAGGGAAAATTTAGATAGTTGATTAAGATAGATAACCTCCTCCGTTTTAAAATATAGCTAACCTGATAGCTCTGGCCACCGAGTCAGAGAATTACGCCAATGGGCTTGGCCCACCCCACGCCCACACACGCCTAACATTGAGGACCGATTCCCTCGGTCTCGAGCGCATGATGCTCTCTCTCGCGCGATGATCGGACGCACTATCTACGTAACGGACTCACCCCCGATCTCCTCAATGCACACACATATTAAGGGATCTCTACCCGTTCGTTGGTAACAATTGACTTACGGTTAGCCAAAGGCAAACTCTCAGACTATCGATTTTAAGGTGCGTTGAAGGGGAACGAAGGGCGAATTCCCATCACCGTCGTGGCGCCTTATAACCACTAAACCGACGCATCTAAGGCGACCATATGGTTTCTTCATCC
Organism: Oryza meridionalis; assembly: GCA_000338895.3. Taxonomy (NCBI): domain Eukaryota; kingdom Viridiplantae; phylum Streptophyta; class Magnoliopsida; order Poales; family Poaceae; genus Oryza; species Oryza meridionalis. The sequence continues at coordinate 4,049,230 of CM002525.2, read as the reverse complement.
AGTCAGTACACCACCAAATTCCGTATAAGAGAAATTAGGTGATCATACATAGCCTAAGTTCATGATTTTGAGATTTAACTCCAACAAGCTCGTCTCCTGGAGATGTTCCAAGAGAGTAAAATATGACAACCAGTTGCTCTCTTATTAATTTCAGATGTTGGATTGCCAGAATCCAGACACGGAAAGAGATCGAATCAAAATCAGCTGTAGTGACTGATGAGCTTAGAGCAGGTACAATAGTAGACTATAAGCCAGCTATAAACATATTTTAAAGAGATATAATAAGAGAAAGAAGAGTAGTAGGCTACAGATCTGTAGCCAGCTGCAGCACAGACTTCAAGACGTAACGTGTGTATGACAGGTGGGACCAGATATTAATAGTATAGTAAGCAACTATTGTATGAATTGACTATTACATTAGCTATAGATGATTTAAAGTTAGTAGTTGGCTATACTATTACACTTGCTCTTAGCTAATCATGCAACTTTAGACTTGTTGATCGTGACATGGATCATCAATTTCGTTGTTATTGAGATTACCCTTCAAAGCTGAGATAATCTTTTCGTTTCCTGCAAAAGAAAGGATGGAAAGGGTTAATAAAGCTGCACCCTGCCTCCTCAACCTATGGCAGACATCCAGGTGACATGAGTGAGAGTAGCATTGCCCTGCACATCTCTCTCTCTCTCTCTCTCTCTCTCTATCTATCTATCTCTCTCTAGAGTGATGGACATTGGACACACACACTGTGCAGCAGAAACAAACAGTGGTACATTGCAAAGTTGAAGCAAGCACAATGGCATCAGAACAAAACAGCACAATTCCACAGGGACAGCTCTCCTTTCTTCTTCTTTTCTTTTTTTTTTCTTTCTCACCAGCAACTCAATTGAAGAGTTTGGCCTGGAGCTGGGAAATGTGTTGTGTGCATCACATGCATCCATCTCTCCTTTTTTGCATGGTCAAAGTGACAAACAATTCCTCGGAGAAAGACAACAGATCACACTCACATCATACATGTATACTCCAGTACTTTACTCATCATGCCCTGGAACCATCACCAAACAGATTCACTTAATTAATAGTAGTAATTTACTACTAACTTCGCATCAAAATAAAACTATTTCTTGTAGTTCTAGTACAATAGTTTATTCTAAAATAAAACTATTTCTTCCTTACGCATCCACCTCAACCAATCGCAACCATTTTCTATTTAATTTTTTCACCTATTTTTTTTCTAAACCGATCATGACCTTCATCTAATAAATATCACCTACTTTCTTAGGTCTTCGGTTGCCTACATCTGATTATTTATAAGCCGTAACGGTTTATTATTGATAAAAAGTAATTTGTGTGTAGAATTTTTACAAGTATACTTAGTGATTTAGAAGCTGATGTAAAAAAGAAATTACACTAAAAAACATCAAAATCAACTTCAAAAATCAAATTTTAACATAACTTATAAGTTCTAGGTCAAGCGATGAGGTCTCTTAATACCTATGTCCAACTTAAAAAAAATCCTTATATTGTAGGATGAAAGTAGTCTACACAGTAAAAGTGGCATAATAATATGAGGAACGATATTAATTAATTATATATGTGGTTATGGAAGTGTATGCAAGTAACCCCCGCTGGTACATCAAGTACAAAATTGGTAGCCACACAGTATCATGTAGGGGAAGCCATGCAACCTGGGCCCCACATACCTGTGACTCAGCTACCTAGGCCTGTAACAGTAGGAGAATTGCTTGCTCTTTTCCTCTCTTTCTCCCTCCCTCTCTCTGTCTCCCATCAAAACACTGCCTAAGTGCCTATTAGCTTGGAAGTGGCCCTAGCTAAGCTAATTAACCTTAAGCTAAGCTAGATCACACAAACAAAGGCCCCTACCTCCCAAAGAACCCATCCAACCAACCAACCAACACACAAATTAACACACACACACACTCATCTCTCTCTACATGGCTAATCATAGGGCTATAATGACATGACACACTAAAAGCTAGAACTAGCTAGTAGAGCTAGGGCTAGCTAAGCTACTAGTAATTAATTAACAGCTAGCTGCTATTAATGGCAGCTATGTAGGGGGGGCAAAGTGGTGATTAGGCTTAGGACAGGGGTGATCTGTGGGGTGCACCCTTCCTCCTGCTCCCCAGCCCCAGAATCTGGGGGAAGAACCCTCCCCCCTTCTTCTTCTTCCTCTTCACCTCCCCCGTCTCGCCGCCACCGCCACCGCCGCCGCCATTATTACTAGACCCACCACCGCCGCCACCGTAACGTCCTTCTGACGTGGCGGCGGTGATAGCAGCAGCATCATCATCGGCGCCAACACGGAGGTCCTCGAAACGGGGGAAGGCCGAGGCTGCGGCGACGGTGTTGGGGTGGTGGTGGGGGTGGAGGAGGATGATGTCGGAGAGGTCGCCGCCGCCGTGGACCATGACGTGGTCCACCTTGCAGGAGAGGGAGCAGAAGTGGAAGGGCTCCTGCAGGATGCGGTCGCAGGTGAGGCACACGTTGCCTGACCCCTTGAACGGCCTCGACTGCGGCCTCGGCTTCAGGAATATCACCTTCGCGCTGTTGATCGTGTACGGCTACACCCACATTACGTTAATTATAAGTCATTAGCACCTCACTAATCACGTAATTTACATAGAACATTACTGATCAGTAGCTAATCACCTGGACGTAGGAGCAGTCGATGAGCTTCTCGAGGTCGCCGAGGCGGACGACGTCATTGTACACGTACCGCCGCACCTGTGGGGAACACCAACACCGTCCGATTAGGCCATCCGGTTGCTTTAAGATTCGTGCAGCAGCTACTAAACACTTCGCTAGGCTATCTTCCAATAGGACGCTGCTGCAGCTGGTAGTACGTACGAAAGCAGGGCCATGCTTTGACCGGGGTGCCAAAATGACCGAAATGCCCCTGACCCGTGCTGCTCAATAATCCAAGAACCCAAGGGCAGAAACGTCAAATCCTCAACGAAGCACAACCAGCCAATGGATATGGAGCAGTGAAAAGAAAATATGAAAATGATTTTTTTTGTGAGATATGAAAAGAAAATTTTTTGGAGGGGGGTCACTGGTTAGTTCACTGTGGCTTTGATGAACAGTATCAGCCAGCAGAGGGAGGGGGGTGGCATGGGTGGGGCCCACTGGACGCTTGCAGTTGCAGGGGGTAACAACAGTGTTGAGCCTTTCTTTGGTAAAAAAGACAAGGTCGCCAATTTACCACACCACACACATATGGTAAATTCTGGCAGTAACAATTCTAAGATGATGCCATATTATCCCCTTTTCTTTTCTTTTTATTTTCTTTTACCACCACACATTGCTTTGCAGAGGCAGTAGGGATCAGGGATTCTCTATGAGATGGTGTGTGTTTCTAACTTTCTATCTATTCATGGCAAGACAGTTTGGATAACCTGGCCTATTATAGGAAATATCCTAACCCCCCCCCCCCCCATCAGATGATTCTTTTTCAGAATTTGTTTGCCACTGTTAGTACAATTATACCTAATCAGTTTGCCAATTTTTTTTTGAAAATTGAAGTGACTTGTACTAGTAGTTACTTTGGAGGTAAATTGACACAAGAAAAAGAAGAATTCAACATGTGAAAAGGCTATGGCACTATGCCCATTTCAAGTGTAAGGCCAAAGGTGAAGCAGAAAAAACTCACACAGCTTTTTTTTCTCCCCCAACCTCTTCACATCGGAGTTATTACTACTCACCTCACCCCCAGCAAATTTACTGACCGAGTTAGTTGAATGAAATGCATGCAGGGAAAGCAAGTGGCAGGAAGAGGACAAATCCGAATTGAAGGAACAAATTGAAGGCAAAAAAAATTGAAGGAACAAATTAAAGGAAGCAGATTTGCTCTTGCATATTTGCATGCAATGCAACAAGAGAATCTCAAATCACAATTAATTTCTATACTACTCCCACCTTTCACCCACACAATGAGTTACCTAGGTCAGTTTTAACCAGAATTAAATTACTACATCTAAGTGCCAAAGATCAGGAAGGAGTGCCAAGAATTATCTACAAAGATTATATGGAAATTGTTGCACAAATCAGGTGGTGAGTGTGTCTAATTACAGGATGAAATCAACATCATGAACAACCCCCCTAAAATTCAAGGCCTGAAATGGTGGCAGAATTAACCCCCCAAAAGCTCACAAGACGACAATGGTGAAGAATCAAGCAAAAGTACATCCAAGATTAGCAAATAATAACATATATATAATCCCAAAAGAGAGGAGAAGCATCATCATCATCCCACTAGTATGCAAATCAACAAAAAGTGTTCAAAGTCTTAATCCAAAATCTAATCAATCCTGGGGAGAGAAGAGAACAAGAAAGGTGAGGAAAGGAACAGCACTTGAAAAGACAGCACAGGACAAAACAAAAGCAAGATACACACCACCTCTTGGCCTCTACTACTATCTCTCTTTTATTAGTAGCTCATAATCAATCGATCAATTCACTCCTCCTCCTACCAAATCTCCAAGAGAAAGGCTAATTAATTAATTCAGGCATGAACAGGTAAAAAAATCACAAACACTCCTTTTCTTTTTCAAGAAAATCAGACCATGCATGCAAAGAAGTGAACAACAAGAAGACAAAGAACTGGGTGGATGATGGTTCTTGATTCATGCGTGATTAAGCGATGGGAGGGGATAATTAAGGATGGGGGAGGGGATTAATTAGTGGAACCTGCAGGAGAGGGTGGTGGCGATGGGAGGGGGCGCAGTGAGGGCAGATGCTGGTGCAGCAGGCGAGGCAGAAGATGTTCTTCTCGTTCTTCTTCCGGCTCTCGTGCGCTGGGCAACCCACGAAGAAGCTCTCCTCCACCAGCCCGCCTACCCAACCCGGCCTCATCCCCATCGCCACAGATCTCCTCTTCTTGATCTTGTTCTTGTTCTTGATCTCTCTCTAGTTTCTCTCTCTCTAGATGTGTGTGTATCTCGTTTCTTGGCAGGCAATTCTGTCTGTCTGCTTGTCTCCCTCTCCTCTACTCTACTTTCTCTCTCCTCTTCTTGGTTCAGTAGAGGGAGGGAGGGAGGAGGTGGCTTGTCTTGTAGCTGTGTCAAGAGAGAGAATTGAAATGGATGAGAGAGAGAGAGAGGAGGAGGAGAATGTGGTAACGAATCCATGGAGGAGGGTATTTATAGAGAGGGGGATATATGTGTTTGTGTGAAGGATATATGAGTTTTGGGGGGTGTGATGATGGGTGGTACAAAGTGCTGGGGTTGGTTTGGTTTTGGAGGTGTTCTTGTTTCCTATATACATGCAAAACCTTGATGAGCTAGCTATATGTTTTCTCATTGGCTTGTTGGCATGGGATTGGCATGCATGTCATCCTCTCCCTTGTGGGGATGATTGGGGATACTTGGGTGTGTGGGTCAATAGCGGTATTGGGTGTGGATGATGGGATTAGGAGGGCGGTTTTCGCGATCGGCTGTATGTCCATTGTAATTTGGAAGTAGATGGTGGTTTTTGTGTGAGAGGTTAGAGCATCACCAATAGACATCCTATATTTTTGTTAAAATCTATATTTTTTTCAAAACTAATTTTAAGGGATTTTAGATAAAAAAAATTGGGTCCAACACATCCCGTCTTAGAGGAGCGCGATCTATTCTCCGCGTGTACCGAGAATAACGGAGAATTATGTTGGTAGTTTAACAAAAGGATCTACTTTTAGTTTTTGGATAAAATTTAGACTTTCTTTTAGAGAGATCATTTATTTACTTTATATTTTCAGTTTAGGAAACCTAAAAAATTTGGAGGGAGATTATACATAATATCTTGGTGATGCTTTTATAAGGATCGATCGAGAGTATAGCGGGTATGTGGATGTGATCGAAGTGTTATATTGTTGTTGTCAGTTGTATTGTCTCTGTTTTTTATTGCCAGTTTATATTGTTAAAACATGATGTAACCTGATCGTAGGTTGAGTGGATATAACAAAAAAAAATTTCCGTGTTTGTTTACTTGTATTCTCCAATCAACCATGATATGTGTACAATTGTTACGATGAGACATAAAAACAAGACAATTGTTTAAAATTCAATTGGAAATTTGGTTGAAATTAGAACAATGCAATGGAAAAGTTGAAAGTTTGTGTGTGTATGAAAGTTTAGTTGAAAGTTTGTGTGTGTATGAAAGTTTTGATGTGATGAAAAAATTGAAAATTTGAAGAAAAACTTTGGAACTAAACACGGTGCAAATATTTTTGTCAATGGTGACATTCACACTCCATATTTTTTCATGCTCCAGTTCCAATCCACTTCCTCGGTATGACAACTATTAGTACCACTATGCCATAGAAGGAGCAGCTAGCTATAGCTAGGACAAGGAAATGCATAGCTGGCTCCCTACAAGTCCCAATCCTCCTATGGCTAACAAATTTCAGAAAGTTCAGAACCCACTTCAGCTTTCTTCCCCCCATCTCATTGCAATTCAACTCATCTGCTCACTGCAAATCTGAATCCTTTGCTTTGCATGCATCCAGCTCCAAGAGACCAAGATAGTAGTAGTACTACAATATTTTCCCCTTGTTGCCTCATCACTCATCATCATCACTGCAAGAGTAGGAGAAGAACTGCATTGCATTGCATATTTGCATGTAGCCATGAATCCTAAGCTTTTATTGTTGCTTTTTCTCAACCATGGTACTCCCCGCTTCAAATTTGTTTCAAAATATAAAGGATTTTATAATATGAGACAGTGTTTATTCTACTAGTTTTATAGTACTAGTTTATTCTCCACCATCCACTTTTATACTATTTTATCCTCCCACACACTAAATTTTGTAGTACTTTATTCTTTCATATACTACCTTTTATACCATCACATGTCTTTGTGGTATTTCCTTTTTTTTTAATAAAATTGACATAATTGGGGAGTAGTACTAGTGTACCACTTCCATCCTCTGCTCTCTTTTTCTCCCATTGTTTTACATGGTCGTCCTTCCCTCTACTCTTGTTGGACTGTAGCGGAGAACCGATTGATAGATTTCATAGATAGGAGCAGATAGTACTCCAACCCTGTATTTGGATCTAGAGACTAAACTTTACTCCCTATCATATCAGATGAATTTAGAGTATTAAACATAGACTACTTATAAAACTAATTACATAAATAAGAGCTAATTTGTGTGACAATTTTTTTAAATCTAATTAATCCATAATTAGTACATGTTTACTGTAGCATCATATATGCTAATCATGGATTAATTAGGCTCAATAGATTCGTCTTGTGAATTAGTCCAGGATTATAAAATGGATTTTATTAATAGTCTACTATTAATATTTATAATTAGTGTCCAAACATCCAATATGATAGAGACTAAAAAGTTTTTTATTAGCATTTTGGATATTCTATCACTACAATCTTTCCTTCTTACTTTTTTATTAGCACTACGATCATACCTTAGTACTTTGGAAGTACAGCTATATTTTAGGATAAAATTTATCAAATGTTACACGCAACTATCTTTACTACCGTAAAAACGAAGTCGCTCTCCTTCTCTTTTCTATTATATGTCCTCATGCAAAAAAGAAGAGAAAATAATCCACAACAACAAAAAAAAAAAAGTATTCCCACGGAAAATCAACCCATCGGAACAAACCAATTTCAAGTTTTATGTGAGGTAAAAAGATTTTCGTGACACGCTTTTCAAACTGTTAAATGGTACGTCTCATCTAAAACCTTTCTATATGAAAGTTGTTCTAAAATATCAGATTAATCCACTTTTCAAGTTTATAATAATTAGAACTTAATTAATCACACGTTATTATCACCTTATTTTACGTGAAATACTTATTCTTTATCTTCATCTTCATCTTCATCTTCAGTAGATTCAAACACCACCTAGGAAACCTAAACCCAATAAAACATTTGTCCGCATTTCTCTAAAATCATGTTGCAAACATGCATTAGTATTTTTGAAAAAAAAGGGAGGGAGTATATCACGATTTTTTTCGAATATCACGATTTTTGGCGTTTGAATATCAGAGGTTGTCATAGCTCACAGGAGAACCACGATCCACCTCGTCCAGAGTCCAATTACGGAGCCAATCATGCAAGTGGAGACATCTCAAGTCGGTCGTTTTCAGATTTGAAGGGATGGGAGATTATAGGGCCACGTAATTATTCATCATAATTGAAATGGAACAAATCCATCAAAAGAGAATGGAGATTGTACTACTGTCTGATTCAATTTAAATGAAGAAGTTGCAGGTAGTTACTCTATCCATCCCATAAAAAACCAATCTAAAATAATATGAATTTAAATAAATATCTACCTAGATCCGTATCAATGTTTTTATATTCTTGTTACCTGTACTACGAATGTCGAGCTCCTTCACAATATAAAACATCCTAGAGTGTCTTCACTAACTGAAGACACTCGTAGGGAAACTTATCTTGCAATGGAAGACACTACTGTATGGACTCCTCAAAATCTGAAGAAACTTAATAGACACACTCTAACCCACAATGGATATCCCAGCCCACAAAGCCCCATGTTTATTTTTACTACCCTACCCCTAATCTCTCTCCTGCCCCCTCTTTTTTTCGCCGCCCTCTCTCTCTTTTTTCACCGCCCTCTCCCTCTCGCCAATGTCGCCACCGCCCTCTCCTCTTTTTTCGCCGCCGCCGCCGCTCTCCTCTCCCGTCGCCGGCATCCACCGCCGCCCCTCTCTCTCCCTCTCTCCCGTCGCCGTCCTCCCCGGCATCCTCCGCCTCGCGCCGTCGCCGGTCGGGGGTGCCAGATCCGGCGCCGTAGTGGGCGGATCTGGGGCCCCCGCGGCCAGACCGGGGAGGCGCCGGCGGTGGCGAGCGGCGCGCGGATCCCTCGTCGCCGCCACCTCCCTCTCGTCGCGGGGTCGGCCGGAGGCCGTGTGCCACGCCGCCACCCCTCTTTCTCCGCCCATCGCCGTCGCGAGGTCGTCGCCGAGTCGTTGCCGTCGCGGGGTCGTCGTCGGTCGTCGCCTACTCCCAACGTCGAGGGCGAGGGGTGGAACGGTAAAATGTGGGGTGGGAGCGGTGTTCATGGGACACTCACCTAGCCACGCTCTCTGCAATGAGTCTCCTGGCTCGGTGTCTCGGCGAAAAGCTGTTGAGGAACGCAACCCCCAGGGAGGAGCCGCGCGCCTGGCAGAGGAGACGGGTCCGGCTGAAAAGCTAACGGAGGCACTACGTCAAAACCCACATACTGTAACACATTTTTGTAACACATTCGGCCATGCGTTACAGGAGAAATCTATAGCAACATAACGCTATGTGTTGTAAGGTTCGTTGTAACACATATATAATATGTTACTGTAGGATTACATATTGTAACAGAAATGTATGTGTTACTGTGCCTATAGTAACATAATACTATGATACACAAACAAAACAATTAATTTAGTTTTGAACACTATATATTAGTGCAGCGAGTTCATTAGAGATTTACTTAAAATAGTTATTTATAACATTAAATGTGTATAATCAAAATTATGAAGTATAGTATAGTAATATTTTGATATGCAAACTTTGTTTTAAACAATATATTGTTGCTGTTAGGTTTTATTATAGTTTTTTTTTAAATATGCATAGGAAGGGAGTTGAACCCAGAACCTTCCATAAAAGACCAATCCCCAATAACCAACTAGTCAAGCATGTATTTATGTATTTACTTGCAAACTGTTTTACTTATTTGTGTTTTGTTAACCAATATTTGAGAAATCATATAATTTTGTTATTTTCAGGAACACATGGTTTAGCTAGTGAACTAAATGAAAAAAAAGAATAGGTGCACTATCCAATATTTTTTTACTATGATAAAAAAAAAAAGAATAGGCAGATATGCATGCTACAAATACCATAACACAGTGGAGGCACAAATTTGTTTAGATGAGGTTATGGGAAAAGCATCTTTGAAATATATTCACATACAAAATTGCTTGCAACATACTCCTAGCTAACAATTCAAAATGACAAGGCCCAATTATTTGTGCGGAACCTTGCCCCCGGTACAGTGTTCTTAAAATAAAACAAAGGAACCTTGCTACTCTGCTTTTGATTCCCGCTACAGCATGTACTTTTGATTTTTTTTTCTCTTATCATGTGTACTCAAGGATCTCAGATAATTGTCCATAAACAGTGGACTTAATTCTAGATATACGCTCTTTATCACTAGTAGAGTAGCAAAACAACAAGGAACAATATCTGTTGATCAATACAAAATACATTCACCATGGTAAATACAGGGCAGAAAAGTTGACATGATTACATAGTTATCAATTTGGCTTTACAAAATCAAAAGTGCCCGCTATGAAGAATATATATCTTCGTGTGCTACCAAGAGACCTGAACAAATTAATCTAAACAAAATCTACAAGTAAGCCTTCACTTATATTTGCCACCTCGACAAAACCAAAGAATGACCTGAAAATAAACAGAGGGATATCAAACAGATGAATATCTATATCTTTTGTACTGACAATTTTACACGTAAATATCTTCCTGCAACAATGGGTGTGTTTGGAAAGCCAAGCTGTGGCTGTGGCTGCAGCAGCCACAGCACATTTGCTGCTTGCGGCACTATTGCTAGCTGTTGGCTGTGCCTGCGGCCAGCCACGGCTGCCGAACAGATCCAATATTGATACTCCCTCTCTGTTTCATATTGATCATCATATAACTAAAAGTTAGAAATATTTCATAAAGTCATTGTGCTATATTTACTTGGCAGATTGTAAAAGAAAGCTAATGAAGTATACTTAGATAGAGAGATGCAAGCTTGGTAACAGCTATAGGCCATATTCGACGAAACATTTATACCATCATCTAAAAAGACCGTGTTTAAACATGGTATTCATGAAAAATATCATCGGGTTCTTTAATAATCATCGTTTGCATCCAAGTGTCAGCGATGAGCTAAAGTAATGAAACTTGAAGCTTTATTAAGAAAAAGATCATACAAGCAAACAGGGGTAAATGAAAGCAGAGATCAAATTTTGAAGTAAACAAAATTTATGGATACACATATGGCACCTTACCAAGACGTGTTTTTCCATGAAGCTCTGACCTTGTATATCTCTCATGAACTCTTCTGCTTTTTGTCTGAAGGGTCCTGTGTGGTGTCTTTTTATATATGTCATGTCATGGAAAGATAGAATATCATGTTTGCTTATTTACTCAATAGGACTAGAAAATATAGCCTGAAAACATTTCAAACATCTCATGCTGCACGCTTTTTCATTGGTTGTATAGATATATAGCTCGTGAAGAAATACATATTACTATATTATCATAGTTGGTGACTATTCAGGAAGACATGCCAAAATACCATATTGTCTACAATGGGACAATATGAAATTCATGTATCATGTCCCTAACTCCATGTGGATCTGCAAATGGTTTTTTTATGCTCTGGCAATAGAAGTACTTTGTGCACATTCCACTAGCTTGAAATTAATTCACAATATTACCGACAGAAAGAAAACCAATAAGCTAGCTGCAAACTTACATATTTCAGAAATAACCTTGTTACTAGAGAAAGATAACTCAATTCCCATATTGAAGGTAAAAATTAGTGGAGAGCTCCATAAATATAGATAAGCGTGCATGATCCAAAATGAAAAGGTAAATAACACTGATTATTATGAAGGAATAAAATATGCACCACATAGATCTATCTCATCATGTGGTCATCAAGGTGTTATACTTCTCAGTTCGGAAAAAAAATCAAGAGCTAATAAACCAATTTGATGGGAAAGGATTGCTAAACTGTGAGAGACACAACCCGGCCAAGAAAATAGATGTGCTGTTCATGAATGTTGATCTCATCCAACAGCAGACGGTGATAGACTATCGGTGGATAGGCTGTTGATGAGAATAGAAGTGTCTATACTTTATTCCACATTTTCTGAAAAAAAAATGCCAGATTTTACACTATACGAAACATAACTCAAATCAGCACTATGACAGAATTAAAAATAAGCATCTTGGTTAGCCATTTAACACCACTGGTTCCCTTTTTAAACGCTTCCATTGTTCCTGTCTAGCCCATTCACCTCATTTTTTTAGCCCAGTAATATAGTTCTTTATTCATCCGAAAGTATGTAGTAATGTGTACAGTCAAACAAATGAGTTTTAAACAATGAAGGAAGAGCATAGTTCTTTAAATTACTAATGCATGAAACTAGATTTAGTGTAAGCAATGACATGCAAAAGTATGTGCGTGTCCTTAATCTCAACCTGGCTTTGCACACTTAACAAGGACAGTACTTTTTCTTGTTGTGGAAGATCACATAATGTCCTTAATCTCAACCTGCCGCCGCCGCTGCTCCCCTCTCCCGTCACCGGCGACCGCGAGGACGATGAGGAGGGCCGCCTCTCCCGTCGCCGGCATCCACCACTGCCCCTCTCTCTCTCTCCCGTCACCGCCCGTCGCCGTCCTCTCCGGTATCCTCCGCCTCGCGCCGTCGCCGGTCGGGGGCGCCAGATCCGGTGCCGTAGTGGGCGGATCTGGGCCCCCCATGGTCAGATCGGGGAGGCGCCAGCGGTGGCGGGCACGGCGCCGGCGGTGGTGAGCGGCGCGCGGATCCCTCGTCGCCGTCGCGGATCCCTCGTCGCCGCCACCTCTCTCTCGTCGCGGGGTCGGCCGGAGGCCGTGTGCCGTGCCGCCACCCCTCTTCCTCCGCCCGTCGCCGTCGCGGGGTCGTCGCCGAGTCGTTGCCGTCGCGGTGTCGTCGCCGGTCGTCGCCTACTCCCAACATCGAGGGCGAGGGGTGGAACGGTAAAATGTGGGGTGGGAGCGGTGTTCATGGGACACTCACCTAGCCACGCTCTCTGCAATGCGTCTCCCGGCTCGGTGTCTCAGCGAAAAGCTGCTGAGGAACACGACCCCAGGGAGGAGCCGCGCGCCTGGCAGAGGAGACGGGTCCGGCTGAAAAGCTAACGGAGGGTGGATGGCCGTTCCCAGGGAGACGACACAGGGACACCCATTGTGGATTTCCTGAGGCCAATGATGGGAGACCTATCTATGCTGTAGGAAGATGGACTAATTGACATGTCGTGTATGTGTATACTCGATGTTGAGAAGGAAAAAATGAACAAAGAAAGGGACGGGAGAACGTGCATGCATGTTGCCTTTCTCGTACTCTAGTCAATTCTAATCCCTCTTCATAGGGGGTCCCATTCTTCCACGATGCATTGCGTTCGTCTTGGCACATACGGGTGCTTATTACTTCCATAAATTTAAAATAAGTTAATCTCTCAAGTCCTCAAAACACGATTGCACGACTAATTGATAGTTTGATACAACCCAAAACACAAAGTAAAGGAGTATTTACTGTGTAGCATGAGTGGCAATTAGGTCATCTGTCACGTCCATGGATCCATCGATCATGTCCATCCATGCATCCATGTCATGCAGTTTGCCAAAAACTATCCAAACTTTCGGCATGAAAGCTGTTGCCCCCAGCTAACATAGCTCTGACTGCCTGCACGTACCACTGCTGGTCAGGTATTCCTGTCTTTTGACCATGCTCACTGGCATCCACCCGCGAGAAAATTGACATTTAGCCATCCTCAGGTTACGGTTTTGCCAGAATGCTATCGTCGAACGTGGCTTCGTTATAATGTCATTTTCAAACGACCCTATCTTGCCACAGTGCCATTTCAACCAATTTTGATTATTTGCAAATGTTTTTCACTGTGATATGACTTTTTTGCCCCTATACTTTTTCGTTGACTTGCATGGGAGAAATCGATCCCCATCCAGTCGTCGTCCTTCTATGGACGCTGCCGCCGCCAAACCTAGCTCTTCCCCGTGCAACTGCGCTTCGCCGGCAGCCGAGGACGTGAGGGTTGGGGACCGCTTCGCCGCCAACCTCGCCCGTGCCGTGGCGCACCAGGCGCTCGACCCGACCACGCGCCACGGTGTCATCCCCTTCTCCGATGAGCTCCTCGACGTGGGCGGCGACCTGCTCGCGGCAGAGCCTCCTGGCGCCGTCGGCGGTGACAGGGCCATCCGCGACGACGACCATGCGAGGCCAGCGTCAGGGAGGAAGATCGACGCCGGCCATGGTGGAGCTCGCCATTAAGAGGGACTTCAAAATCCACCACAGGGTTAAGCCGATTTGAGTGGGATTTGTTGGGGGAATTGATGAGGAGGACGAGAGAAACCGATTTTTGCATTCAATTTGGGGCGAGAGGAACTGAGGAGGGAGATAAGGGAGGGCACTATTGCATGAGTTCACCGGGAGAGAAGGATGGTGGCGGGCAGAGGTGGAAGACGCTCATGGCAAGCGGGCCCCACGGCTGAGGCAAGGGTATTTGGGTCAAACCAAATAAGTAAAACAGTGGAAAACATTTGTAAATAACCGAAATTGGTTATAATGGCAATGTGGCAAGATGGGGTCATTTGAAGATGGCATTATAACGAAGCCACATTCGGCGATGGCATTCTGGCGAAACCCAACCCGAGGATGGCTAAATGTCAATTTTCTCCCCACGCGCACCCAGCAACGCAACGACGATCAAATTGGGGTGTGTTTTCACGCTAAAATTAGAAGTTTGGTTGAAATTGAAACGATGTGACAGAAAAGTTGGAAGTTTATGTGTGTAGAAAAGTTTTGATGTGATGAAAAAGTTGAAAGTTTGAAGAAAAAGTTTGGAACTAAACTCGGCCTTGGGATCCTATCCACCTGGTATTCGCCGTGTTTAGTTCCGAAATATTTCTTTAAACTTTCAACTTTTCCATCACATCAAAACTTTCCTACACACATAAAGTTCAAACTTTTTCATCACATCGTTTCAATTTCAACCAAACCTCTAATTTTGACGTGAACTAAACACAGCCATTGTTTATTTTTGTAGTAAACGCATTTGGTTGTTTATAGTTTTCGTTGATGGATTCATGTTGCTGACAGTAGGACAGTAGGTATCTCTGAAATCCAAAGTGAATTGTAGTAGGTACGTAATTTGGCTGTGTATATCTATTTTGGATTTTTGGATTTTAGATGTAGAGACTAATTTAATCCATTTTCTTAAAAGAAAAAACAAACAGAGACTTTTGAATTTGTGAATGTTATCGTGAGAAAAGAAAGGGTTGTTTCTTTCAGTCTCTGAATCCGAGAGCACGCACACAAACAGCTACTCCTGATGATGAATCTAAACGAGTGTTTGTTCATATTTATCTTTAAAAGTGATTTATTTTTTGACGGAGGGTTTCAGTAATCTGACACTCTTACATATGAAGCTCGGATGATCCGGCCATGCCTTGCTGCACCAGCTAAAGCTTAACGAAATCTTCCATGGTCGGAAGCCAGAAATAAGCTTCTTGGTCGCAGCCATGGCCGCCGCCGCCGCCGCCGGCGAGCCGGCGGCGGCCGCCGGCGCAGAGAACGCACGCAACGAGCGGAAGGACGCACGAACAGGATGCGTTCTCGCGGGCCGGATGTGGCAGTAAGGCTTTGCACTATTGGGCCTTGGTGGGCTGGGCCTGAAATGCTGCACGGGCCAGAAAGGAAGAAGTTTATTATTCGTTCCCCAACTATAGCCCCAAGATTTGGGGCTCCAGATTATTAAAACCAGAATGTCCCTGGTGGCTGCCTACGTGGCATTTCAGTTAGGATAAATAAATAAAAATGCGAAGGGCCCACATTCAGCGACACGCATATGCCTCATCTCTTCCCTGCCTGGACTGCACATATGGTGCCACGTGGATTACCTTAAAAAGAGACGAATATTAGAGAAGAAACTAATATTAAATAATTAAAATGGGTAAAGCTTCGAACCTAACTCGTCAAGTCCACCACCTTGTATAGCTAGCCGATAGACTCCCTGCGTGTTTCACTCTTTTGCTACCTCCGATTTAGTTTTTTTTTTCTTAACAAAATATTATTGCCTTCCTATCGGTCCCATCGGAGAAGCTGATGCATGTGTCATGTGTGTATGGCTCTGTGTGTCTCTGTGTAACGGCAATGACTTCGCCGTGCTGTTTGTAGGAGAACGGCTAGGCTGTTCACGAGAGGGGGATGGTGAGGAGAGATGGCCGACTGACAGGTGGGTCCTATTGAGTTTTTCATTTTTTTATATATTTTTTATATTTTTTCTAGTGTTACATATGTGCGACATGGTAGTTAAACTGTCATGTGGGTGGTATGTAGGATGAAACCGTCTTCTAAACCATTACAGACTCGATTTGTACTGGTTTGATAGTGGAGGATGTTGTATAATTAACTTTGCGGTTGAGGGACCTAAAGTGGACCTTTCCGGCTAGAAACTCGTTAGGCCCATTATACCCTGGACTTACCCATCAGTCAATCGATTACTCCTAGCTTTTTTTTATTTTTTTTAGAGAATGGTATATTTTACATCCAATCGGATATATACGGCCATTGAAATAGGGAACTTAGCCCCGCAAACAACCCAATCTGAAATTCGCTCCATAAGACTTTGGGGTACTACTCAGGTCACTGTAACCACTAGGCTACATGTCCTTTCACGATTACTCATAGCTAGATTACTGCACGCTTATTATGTTGGTGCTTAGTGCCACACTTTTCTTTAAGAAAACAAACGAACTGTGCCGTACCAAATTATTGCCACTCTATTCGATATGTGGAGGTTTGGATGAGTTTAAATTTATTACAAGCCCACAAAACGAGAAAAAATGATTATAATATGATAGATAAAGTGTTAATTATTATAAACTTGAAAAACATACTTGTTTAATTTTTAAAAATAAACTATGATATATGAAATTTTCACAACAAGCACACTGTTTATCACTTTAGAAAACGTGTTAACGAAAAATGAGGAAAATAACTCATTACAACGCAGCCTTGAAACAGTATCTCGGTGGTGTTTGGTTTGCTATAAAAATATAACAATAACACTAACACATGTATATATGTTGCTGATAATATTGGTAGTTTTGGCATTGCCGGTATTTTAACGGCATGGTAGATTATACTAAGAGCAAGGTTAATATTATAGCCAACTACTAGCTACAAATCATTTATAATCAACTTAATAGCCAATTCATATAATAGTTACATACTACACTATTAATATCTAGTCCCACCTGTCAAATACATACTGCGTCTTCGAGTCCGTGCTACAGCTAACTACAAATGTGTAGCCCGCTGCTCTTCTCTCTCCGCTTTTATCTTTTGAAAATATGTTTATAGCTAGCTTATAGCTAGCCTGTTATTGGTGTTCTTTTCTCCTGAAGATGAAGATGAAGATGAAGTTTTTTAGTAAAATGAGGTGGTATTAACGTATGATTGATTGAGTTTTAATTATTACAAACTTGAGAAATAGATTAATATGATATTTTAGAGCAACTTTCATATAAAAATTTTTAACACGAAACGTATCGTTTAACAGTTTAAAAAGCGTGCCACGAAAATCTTAATCATACTAGAGATCAGAGGCCTTCGTCATACATGGCGAGCATGAGAGAGCGAGAGACAATGATGATCCATGCGTAAGGTTACTACTAGAAGCAGGTGGAACATGCGATGGATCTGCAGTGTGGTGTGTAGTACACTCGTGACCGTACAGCGCGTACAACCTTGTACTACATGCTTTGCTTTCTTCCCAAATTCCCAAAAGCCATGTCCATGCAAACTTAGGAGTACTAAGTACCTACTGCTATTTTGCCGCGTTACTATTTTCTTTCTTTCTTCTTTTAGATAATACAAGATGGGCCAAATTAATTTCTGGCCTCTGCATTTATCAATGCACATATATGTAATAGCACTACTCAAATTAGGTGATATTCTTTTCTCCTGAAGATGAAGATTAAGTTTTTTACGCAAAACGAGATGGTATTAACGTATGATTGATTGAGTTTTAATTATTACAAACTTGAAAATAGATTATTATGATATTTTAGAGCAACTTTCATATAGAAAGTTTTCGCACGAAACACATCATTCAGCAATTTGAAAAACGTGCTACGAAAATCTTAAACTTTATATCCAACTCTTTGTTGGAGAAAAGAAAATGGCCTTACTGGTACTTTCTTCTTAATACTAACATTCTATTATTTTACTCCTAATCGCAAACTTAATGAAAAATAAGAAAACTAATTAGAATATCACCCTAGATTATTTCTATCTATCTACTTTTAACTACACTAATTACCCACGCGCGCAGTGAATAATGGAATGTGCTAATGTGCTAATTAATACTACTTGTAGTTAATAACACTTCCAGGTAGTACTTACATGTATAACTTGCTCCATCGTATGAGTAATTGCACTCGTGTCTAGTTCGTTGATGGCCAAAATTTTCTGCCTTGCACGTCACGCCTCGTTGACAATTTCTCCCATTTCTCTTTTCTTCTTCGCCATCATGACCGGTTCTCGTTAATCCCTTGCAAATGACGCCATCACCATCGTACGATTTTCATGTACTACAACAAAGCTGCTGATTAATTATTTTTCATATTATACGGCCCTGTACTGATCAATTCTCTCAGCATCTCAACCAAAAAAAGAAAGGTTTTAATTCTAGGGGGCAAGAAACGAATTGGGCCCAATGTGAGGTACTGATTTGCAAAAGTGGCCGTGTTATACTGTTATCCACGTTGTCAGGCACCAACCCATCCAGGCCCCTTGACAATGGAAGCGAATGAAAGCACAACCTTTAAAAACACATGAATATTACAAAATAATCTAATATTTATTGATATTTTATTTTCTTTTAAAAGTCGACTAACATACTACCTTGTCGAGCTAGGCAGAAGATCCTGAGTATTTTATTTCCTGTCCAAACAGATAGGGAATTTGATATTTCAGATAATAAGGAACATGGTGCCAAATGAAGTGAAGATATTTTGCTTACTTTTTTTATTCTTGGGTTTTCTTGAAGTATTTAGGGGATTTTAATATGAAAAAAAAGTAGATCGTCAATTGGTAGATAAATGGAAAAAATGTAATATACACGTCATAATACCACATTAGTTTGCAACATGAGAGATAGCACTTACAATAATTAAATTGAAGAGTTATACATAACCGATAGGAATAAAATTAACGAAAAGCGGCAAAAAGTGAGTAAAAAACATGTAAAATTTGCAAACCGAAGATTAAGGAGTCACTTGTAGATACAAGTTAAAAAAATACAATAATACTCATTTTTTTTTACTTATGGCCAACCAAGTGTAAAAAAAATATACGTTATAAATACCAAGTGGCTACAAAGGCTGTGTTCGGGAGGAGGTGTTACGGCATGCAAAACGAAGCACGCATTATTGCACGATTAATTATGTATTAACTATTTTTTTTGAAAAATGGATTAATATAATTTTTTTAAAACAACTTTCGTATAATTTTTTTTTAAAAAAACACACACCGTTTAGTAGTTTGAAAAGCGTATGCACGGAAAAGAAGAGAAGTGAGTTGGAAAACTGGGATAAGAACTCAGCCAAAGTATCTCATCTAAGGGCTAAGGCTATCTTTGTTTGGGCTGATGAGCTTAGCTAATAAGTCCAATAAATCTAAAAAAATTGTTGGTTCGGTTTTAAAAGTTATAGTAAGTACTCATACACCCACCATTAGGAAAACCTTTGTGGTGTTTTTGTGAGAGAAAACTTTGGAACTTTCAAATTTTAATAAGGTAGAGATGGTAAGAACATACTCCATGTAGTTTATTACTCTATAAAAATTTGATAACATAAAAAAAAGGTTAATTTGATCTATGCCATTGTAAATTTGGTTATTCAGAAAAATACCATTACAATTCGTCTATTCGTAACCGTGCCACTGAAATTTTGCAAAATTAGAACTGTGCCACTGTCGTCACATTTTCCATCTCTCCCTGTCTTTTCCGTCTTCTCCTTCCTTCTCCCGTCTTCTTCCTCCTCACAATCTTTCTCCTCATGACGATGGCCGCCGCTGCCACCCACCGGGATGGGCTTCCTCGGCCTCCTCAGCTTCCGCCGCAATGCCACCGCTGTCGCCTCCTTTGACCCCGCGCAGGACGACAAGCTGCAGGTCCTGCACGCCCTCCAGGCCCACATCACCGACCGCCTCGCCGCGCTCTCCCATCAGCCGCCGCTCCTCTCCCTCGCCTTCCTCTCCAAGCTGCTCGACGTGGTGCTCTCCTCCTCCGACGCCTTCCGCGACGTCCTCGGCATCGGCCCCGTCGCCGCCGCGCTCTCCAGGCCGTCCGCCGACCGCTCGACATACTCAACGCCATGGCGTTGCTAGCCGGAGGAGGCGGTCTCGTGCTTGAACAAGAAGTCAAGGACCTGTCTGACAAGTTTTCAGAGCATCAAGAACAAGTTCATTCGGTTCACGAAAGAAGTCTTGAACTGGAGAGCTTGCTTCATACATCGAAGTCAGCTTGCTGAAGTTGCACACACCCGGACACAGGATCTTGAAAATGAGCTGAACATTGCAAATGAAAAGTTCAAGGAGGTTAAAGCAGACCTAGAATAGTACAGGAGCAAGGTTTCTCTGCTTTCTGATGAACTAGAAGCATACCAGACAAAAGCAGCTAGTCTTGAAGCTATGATGGAATCTGCAAGCGAAACGGAGAAGGAGAAAGAGCTTGTGGAATCTCTGGGTCAAATTACTGAAGAAAAGAAGAAACTTGAACTACTAGTATTGGAGTATGAAGAGAAGGCCAAAAATACTTAAAGGAGAAACAATCTTTGGAAGAGAGGTTGCAGAGCCAAGAATCGAAGGTGCTGGCTTTAGAGGAATCGTTGGTGAAATTGGGAGAAGAAAAAGAAAGTCATGAGAACACCATTGCTCGATCCGGTGTGGCGGCGGCGTTGGTGGATAGACACGGCAGGAGGCAGCGCTAGGCCGGCACGGGACAGCGCGCGGGATAGCGTCCCGAGGCCAGGGCGGCGGGGAATAGCGCTCGATCCGGCGCTATGGCGGCTCGGTCAACACGAGGATGGTGGTGGAGGAGAACGGCGGGGTGGAACTCCGGGAAGAAGACGGGGGAAGGAAGGAGAAGACGGAAAAGGCAGGGGGAGAGAAGGAAAATGTGACGGTAATGGCATGGTTCTAATTTTACAAAATTTCAATGGCACGGTTATGAATAGATGAATTGTAATGGCATTTTTCTGAATAGCCAAATTTGTAATGATATGAATCAAATTAACCCAAGTAAATAGGATTGAAAATGACAATGAAATAAATAGCTTATGTAGAAGTGTCGGTTGATAAACCATAAGAAACTACAAAGTCATCTTAAAATTAGTCCAAGCCTCCTGTGGTTAAGAAGTCATTAGAGCAGGTACAATAGCAGGCTATAAGCCAGCTGCAAATATATTTTAAGAAGATAAATGAGGAGAGAGAGAAGCAGCGGGCTATAGATTTATAGCCAGCTGTAGCACGAACTCCAAAACAAAGTGTGTGTATGACAGGTGGGACCAGATATTAATAGTATAGTATGTAACTATTGTATAAATGAGCTATTAGATTAACTATAAATAGATTGGAGTTAGTAGTTGGCTATACTATTAAACTTGCTCTTAGACAGTAATAATCCTCTAATTTTGACCGTTTGCCAGATGCTGCCTACCAACCAACCAACCAAACAAGAAATTTACAACTGCGAAATTTGCAAAAAACCCCTAAAATCCCTCAAATTTACCTGAAACCCCCCTTGTTTCTCGGATTATTATACAAATACGCCCACCATTCTCCCCCATATTCCTGGCCTTCCCATTCCCATTCCCTAAATTATTGCCGCCTCCGTCTCTGACATCCATGGCCCACCTCCAGCTCACGCCGCTCGCCGCCGGCGGCGCCGACGAGATGGAGGAGGTCGCGCTGCTCGGCCCCGACTCCTACGACGAGGAGGCGGCGGCGGCGGCGGCGGGGTCGGAGGGGGCGGGGATGCGGCGGGTGCAGGTGCGGGTCACGGGCATGACGTGCTCCGCCTGCACCGCCGCCGTCGAGGCCGCCGTCTCCGCCCGCCGCGGCGTGGGCGGGGTCGCCGTCTCGCTCCTCCAGAGCCGCGCCCGCGTCGTCTTCGACCCCGCGCTCGCCAAGGTTGACCCCCCCACGCCGCGATCCCTTCCCTTCCCTCTCTCGCGTCGCGCGCGCGCGCGGGGCTCTGATTTGGGATCGCGTCCCCCGTGTAGCGCGTCGCGGTGGATGGATTTCTCGGACTGGGGGGATTTGGGTTGGTGATAGATGAGCCGCGGAATCGATTCCTTCTCGACGCGGGAAATTCGCTTCGTTTTCGTTCGTTGTCGGTTAGGGTGGTTTAGATTTGGAAGGTCGTTGATTCGCGAGCTGGTTCGATTTTTTGGTTGTGGAATTTGTGAAATAGCTGCTTGATATTACTCGTCTCTACTTTTATCAAGCTAGTGATTCAAATATGACAGCCCGAAATGATAAGCTGAGCTTGTAGGATGCATAATATTATGGTGATTGTTTTTTCTTATATCTGCTGTTGCTGTGTTTGGGGAAACTCTACTGAGGTTGATAACTATGGGGATTACGTCTATTTTTATGGGAAAATAGGGCGGTTTGTGTAGTATCAACTGTGACGGTGCAAAGGCGCAGTAGACTTTGCAAGACTTACCATTATGTCCTAGGGAGATTGTTCACTATGATTTAACCAGTTCATGATTAATCCTGTTTGATACAGTGTTGTAACTTGGAAACTTGCAATTGCAAACAGTCTCCCTACAATGTAGGTAGATGTTCGGTCCTTTAAAATACTCCAACTGTTTGTTCTGTTACCTATCTGCGAGCTTTTTTTTTTCAACTAATTTGCTTTTACTTTAAGTATCGGAAAGGTCCTGAAAGGGACTGTTTTATTAAGATGTATGCATCCAGTCAACTGATTCCATGTTGGAACATGCAGGAAGAAGACATCGTAGAAGCAATAGAAGATGCTGGATTCGAGGCAGAACTGCTCCCGGACTCTACTGTTTCTCAGCCCAAGCCGCAGAACACTTTATCTGGACAATTTAGGATAGGGGGGATGACGTGCGCTGCATGTGTGAATTCTGTTGAGGGTATCTTGAATAAATTGCCCGGTGTTAAAAGAGCTGTTGTCGCATTAGCGACCTCATTAGGGGAAGTTGAATATGATCCTTCTGTCATCAGCAAAGATGAAATTGTTCAGGCTATTGAGGATGCTGGTTTTGAAGCTGCACTGTTACAAAGTAGTGAACAAGACAAGGTTTTGCTAGGCTTATTGGGATTGCATACTGAGGTAGATGTAGATATATTGCATGATATCCTAAACAAAATGGAAGGCTTGCGTCAGTTCAACATAAATTTGGTACTCTCGGAAGCTGAAATTGTATTTGATCCAGAAGTTGTTGGTTTGAGGTCAATTGTGGATACCATCGAGATGGAAAGCAGTGGCAGACTAAAAGCCCATGTACAGAATCCTTACATACGGGCTGCTTCAAATGATGCACAGGAGGCCTCCAAAATGCTTCATCTTCTTCGCTCTAGCTTATTCCTAAGCGTAAGTTTGTTTGTCCTGCTTCCCTAGAGGTTTCTGATTCTCCTCATATTTCTAGTGAGTACTCCAATGAATATTTTCTGCTAATAGTTAGGGGCCTGTTTGGTAGAGTTCCAACTCCTAAATTTAGCTCTAATAGTTAGGGGCTTGTTTGGTAGAGTTCCAACTCCTAATTTAGCTCCAGGAGTAATAGTTAGGGGCTTGTTTGGTAGAGCTCCAACTCCTAAATTTAGCTCCAGGAGTTGGGTCTGGAGTGAAGTTATAGAGCTGCCTAAACCCAGCTCCACCTCTCTAGTTCACAAAGAGCTCCACCTAGCTCCGCTCCCATTTTAGATGGAGCTGAAACTGTTTGGCTGAGCTACAGCTCCAGGAGAGGTGGAGCTAGAGCTGGAGCTGTGCCAAACAGGCCCTTAGCCTTGTCATACCTGTAGCTGTAAATATAAATAGCTGGCCCATCTGACATGTCAGTGTTATCTGATACAATTTCCATATGCCATATTCTCACTGATATGAAATTAACTTAACATGAGTTATGTCCTGCTACTAGCATACTGACTCTCCTCTGGTTCCCTTAC
This sequence comes from Oryza meridionalis, assembly GCA_000338895.3. NCBI lineage: Eukaryota > Viridiplantae > Streptophyta > Magnoliopsida > Poales > Poaceae > Oryza > Oryza meridionalis. The sequence goes on along the minus strand of CM002525.2, from coordinate 4,025,203 downwards.
AACAGATTCCTGTATTTTTTATGCGCATGGTATGCCCTCGCATACACTTCACTCGTTCCCTCCTACTCATGCACTTGGGACCATTTTATATAGGAGACTTGTTGAAGTGGATACTGGTGAGCATAGTACAGTTTGGTGTTGGCAAACGATTCTATGTTGCAGCCTATAGGGCCCTGAGACATGGCTCTACAAATATGGATGTACTAGTTGTTCTTGGCACCACTGCATCATACATCTACTCTGTATGTGCGCTTCTTTATGGGGCATTCACTGGATTTCATCCCCCGATATATTTTGAGACAAGTGCCATGATAATCACATTTGTGCTATTTGGGAAATATCTTGAGGTGCTTGCTAAAGGCAGAACTTCAGACGCTATTAAGAAGCTTGTAGAGCTGGTCCCTGCTACAGCACTTTTGCTTCTGAAAGACAAAGGTAACAAATTCATATTATGGTAGTAGCAATTTCAGAAAGCTCATTTCTAAATTATCTTCAAATAGTATTTCTTTTTTGGCTTGGTATTGTATCTTAACCGATTTCTTAGAATTGCAATGATGCACACATACTCTTAAGGCATTTTCATACTAGTAGACTCTTGCATGTACCAACTCATAATACTATCCTTGAATATAGAAGGAAAGTATGCTGCGGAGAAGGAGATTGATGCATCCTTAATCCAACCTGGAGATGTCTTGAAAGTGCTCCCAGGTTCCAAGGTACCTGCTGACGGTACTGTTGTTTGGGGTACAAGTCATGTTGATGAGAGTATGGTAACTGGTGAATCTGCATCTATCTCCAAGGAAGTATCCAGTATAGTAATTGGAGGCACAATGAACTTACATGGAATCCTCCATATACAAGCAACTAAAGTAGGATCAGGGACAGTCTTGAGCCAGATAATCTCTCTTGTTGAAACTGCCCAGATGTCTAAGGCTCCTATTCAGAAGTTCGCTGATTATGTGAGTACATCTTTATATTCAAGGTTTCCAAGCAAATAATTTTTTCTCTATTCAAATCTTAAATCCGTAAAAAAAATTTCGGGGCAACTTATGTAGTTAGGTTCATAAGTGCCTTATGGAGGAAATTACATTTCCCTTGACGGGATCTCAATACATCACTGCTCGCTTCCTTTGTTACCTGGAATGCATGGTTGATACTTATGAAGTCTTACAGGTTCATAAGTGCCTTATGGAGGAAATTACATTTCCCTTGACGGGATCTCAATACATCACTGCTCGCTTCCTTTGTTACCTGAAATGCATGGTTGATACTTATGAAGTCTTACAGAGTAACTTATTATCTATGCAATATTGTGATATATATTAAAGTACATGAAGTCAATTAAATTGTCCAGCTACTTGTGGAATTTATGCATCTTTTTTTATCATGAATTGGCATTTTGCTTTTCAGTCTTTACATATGCATCCCTACTAGGCTACAACTACCAATACTTGCTGTAAAATGCTGACAATACATGTGTTCTTTAGGTGGCTGGCATTTTTGTTCCAATAGTTGTCACCTTGTCCTTGGTTACGTTCATTGCATGGTAAGTTTTGTACATCTGTTTAAGTCCAGAACTGTGGTTACTAGTGTTCACGTTTCTCACATATGCCTGTTGACTTCTCTAGGTTTCTTTGCGGATCGTTGGGAGCATACCCAAATTCATGGGTTGATGAAACTAGCAATTGCTTTGTCTTCTCTCTCATGTTCTCCATCTCTGTTGTGGTGATTGCCTGTCCATGTGCTCTTGGTCTGGCAACGCCAACTGCTGTCATGGTAGCAACTGGAGTTGGGGCTAATCATGGGGTACTTGTAAAGGGTGGAGATGCACTGGAGAGGGCTCAGAATGTGAAATATGTTATATTTGATAAAACTGGGACACTGACACAAGGAAAGGCTACCGTAACATCGACGAAGGTATTCTCAGGAATTGATCTTGGAGACTTCCTTACTTTGGTAGCATCTGCAGAGGTAATTCAAAGATTTCCCTAGGATAATTACATTAATGTATGTGTATGCTTGTTTCAAATGAAGCGAAAGCATGGTAATCTTATTGTGTTCTTTTATTGTAATTTAGGCAAGCAGTGAACATCCACTTGCAAAAGCTATATTGGATTACGCATTTCATTTCCATTTCTTTGGCAAACTCCCCTCATCAAAAGATGACATCAAGAAAAGAAAACAACAGATATTATCCCAGTGGCTTCTGGAAGTAGCAGATTTTTCTGCCTTGCCTGGCAAAGGGGTTCAGTGTTTGATCAATGGGAAAAAAATCTTGGTGAGTCATATGAATATGATACAGCTAGTCAGTTACCCCTTGACTGTCTCTTAAGTAACTGATGTTTGATTTATAAACTTCTATGCGTGAGTAAATCTGATAATGCTTAACTGTTTATGTAGGTGGGCAATCGTACTTTGATAACTGAAAATGGGATAAATATTCCTGAAGAAGCTGAAAGTTTCTTGGTAGACCTCGAACTGAACGCGAAGACAGGAGTTCTTGTAGCAGATGACAGCGAACTCATTGGCTCAATTGGAATGACTGATCCCTTGAAAAGGGAGGCTGTTGTAGTTGTTGAAGGCCTAAAAAAGATGGGCATCTATCCAGTAATGGTTACAGGGGACAACTGGAGGACTGCACAAGCAGTTGCAAAGGAGGTTGGTTAGCATTCTCTTGTTGTACTGCACTACTGCTCAGCTGCTAGGTAGCATCGTTATTTTATCTTTTGGTGCAAACAAACTCCTAATAGCTTGAAGTTGTTGTCTGCAGGTTGGCATTGAGGATGTTAAAGCTGAGGTTATGCCTGCGGGAAAAGCTGATGTCATACGTTCTCTCCAAAAGGATGGGAGTGTCGTTGCAATGGTTGGGGATGGCATCAATGACTCCCCAGCCCTAGCAGCAGCTGACGTTGGAATGGCCATTGGTGCAGGAACAGACATTGCAATTGAAGCAGCGGACTATGTGCTGGTGCGAAACAACCTTGAGGATGTCATCACAGCAATTGACCTCTCAAGGAAGACATTCAGCCGAATCCGATGGAACTACTTCTTTGCCATGGCGTACAACATCATCGCTATCCCGGTTGCTGCTGGAGCACTCTTCCCATTCACCGGCCTCCAAATGCCACCTTGGCTGGCTGGTGCTTGCATGGCGTTCTCATCTGTTAGTGTAGTATGTTCCTCTCTGTGGTTGAGGAGATACAGAAAACCAAGGCTCACAACCCTGTTACAAATAACTGTAGAGTGAATTTTCCCCCCCTTCTTTTTCTTTTTCTTTTTTGCATTATTCACTTAATAGTAGAAATGAGAGGTGCCTATATGTGGATGTACATGAATACACGATACATTTTTTTACCCCCTAATGCCTGTATATATGGTAAAGCTATACTTATACTGAAGATTTACACACGATGCTAACTCGTGTATATATTTATGAACCATAAAGCTTAATTTCTCTTTTGTTGTGCTTATTCCAGGATTTTGTTGACAGATAGAACTTATACCAGAACTTCCACGGCTTAATTTTGTCCACTCAAGCCCTCCCTAGTGCCATCTCCAGCGGTGGCAGATCACTCAGGTTAGGAGGAGCAAGGCCAAGGCTGCTGCAGCTGCAACCTTGGCCTCCATGGCTGAAACAAGATAAACTGACTTGAATCGATTTTGGTAGTATGAATGCTGGGGTTTTGGCTTGCATGGAAATAGGTTTTACATTTCTTGCCACCTTGCAGATTTACATATCTTGTTTTTGGATGCTAGGGAGTTAGAAAGATATATGTGCATATTTTTGTTGTGATATTTTAAAATAAATTAGATATCTTTGTTACTCTAATTTATATTTATGGGAGTCTTGGCATTTATGACTTTAGACACATTGCATAACCATGCATAAGACAGATATGCCATCTTGGTTTTGGATAATGGTGATAAGTTAGCAAAGCTTATGGATATTTTGAGAATGAGTGTGCATATCTTTCTTTTCTTTTTTGGCTGGATTGACCCAATTGTTCCAGTTAGATCTTTATGAGCTCAAAGTTCGCGTTTGGTAGAGCTTCAGCTTCCTGATTCTTGGTTCTCGGGTGAATCATATTTAGTACCCTGGGATAACATAAGTGATGAGCTAGGAAAAAGTCCAAAGTCCAAACCTGTCTTAATAACTGGTGATAGGCTGGTTCCATTCTTTTTTGTATTAACTCCAATGTATTATGTGCAGATCATTTGTGCCACGCTTTCAAACCTACGATTTCTTCACAAGCTTTCAACATCAGCTTAGTTTGTTATAAGATATTTATTAGGTTTATAATATGTAATTATCCTTATAATTAACATATGCATTTGGACGGGAATGTCTTGGTGTCTGATTTATGGAAAGCTTAAGATACTACAAATTTGTCCCAAGATTTCTTGAAACTTCATTCAATCCATAGACATCGATCGATTTTATGTTTTAACATCAGGACCTTGGGAATTCTCTCTTGTACAAGGCCATTAATTCTACTGTGAATCATCTTTCTTTATTGTTTGCAATCCATTAATTTCAGCAAGTACATCTCACTAATATAATTCTCCATTGCAACATATTTCCAGCGGTCAGGCTCTTGTCGTCGTCACTGGCGATGCCGGCATCGCCGACGGCGGATCATCAGGCGGACTCTCCCCTCCACACGCTTTGGTGCACACGCATTTGTGTTTAACAGTTGTGCAGTAGCCTCCTGTGTAGCCCTCGTTGGTGCAGCAGGCGATGCAGTTGGTGGGGTGGCCGCACAAGCCTCTGAAGGTTTGGCTTGGATCATGGCACATCTTGGCAGCCGCCACACCATCTGCTCGTCACAAATCACAAATAAATCAATGTTTAACTACGGATTGAAAAGATAATTAGCATTACTATATATGAGGTTGGGAATAATTCCAGGAATCAATGGTGATACTCAGAGGTTATTATGAACAGGTAGTGATAAAGCCATTTTGAGTGGTGAGTGAACTTACCAAGGGTGAGGAGGAGCAAGACTAACACAGTGGATGCAATTTTGGTTTCCATGAACAGAATTGGATGTGTTGGGTTGGGTGGTGAGGAAGGGAAAGGTTGGATGGCTATTTGTAGTGTGGAAGTCTGGCATGTTTGATAAATGTGTGGCACCTAGGGGTGTTGCATTAGTCATTTAATTGCTACCCTACATCCAAAATGGATATGCATATATACCTTCATTTTGGATTCTTTTAATGCATACATCTTAGACACTCTAGAAAATATTAATGCAGGTATATTTTATTTGATACTCCCTCCGTTCCATAATATAAAGCACAACTACTTTTTTTAAGATGTTCCATAATATAAGGCATGCATGCATGCAAATAATTAATTAGGACCTCTTCTCCATTAAATTATTACTTTTTTAAATCCTCTACTCTCAAGATCTCTAATTCTATTAGATGCATGCATTATATTTATTAGGGTGATCCAAACTAGGAGATGAAAGTAATTGTTTATTGGTCTTTGGATTAAGGGTGTTTGTGTCTTATATTTTGGAACGGAGGGAGTATGGCATATCTTGTTGTTGTTGGATATCATACTCTTATCTACTTCTTATAGTAAATATGATGGAGCTATTCATGTCCGTGGAAGTCATATATGCTTCGCCATGTTTTTGCATTTTTACTATTTGGCATGGTGATATTGTGTAGAATATAGCAACCTAAATTTGTTGTTCTTCCTTGATGCTCCATAAGCTAAATTACTATGCTGGCTTGCTTTGATGCTCTATAACTTGAAAAACAATTTGGAAAGGATTTTTGTAGACACTAGTTGAATGACTATATGTTATTAGAATTTTTTTAAAAAAATATGTATTAGAAGAAAAAAAATATAATCAACGTTGAGCCCTTTAGCCCTATGCTCTCTTAACATATGTTTGATTTGGGGACTATGTGGGATGGGATGAAACCATCCCTGATTTTAGGGATGAAATTATCCCACTTACTTGTTTGGTTTGTAGGACGGGGTGATCCTAGTTTTATGTCTGGTAGAAGGGATGAGGCAGGGATGGGATGAACTACGTTTGGAGCCAGGGATGGGATGAACTCGAAGATTGCAGCTCGTGGAGGATAGCAGCGAAGACTGGCGGCAACCTGCAAGTGGAGGAGTGGCGGTGGCCGATGAGAAGAGGGGCTCATAGCTCGCAGAGGAAGGAGGGGTGGCGAATAGCGGGTGACTGAAGGAGGAGCAGTGCGGGAGCGACCGGTGTCGCGTGCGGACGAAGGAGTGGTGCGTGGGTGAGCGACCAGGCATAAGGAGGAGCTTCGCGAGCGAGTGGAGAGAGGTGTGGCCAGTGACTCGGCGAGCGGGTGAGCGAGCAGGTGGAAGGAGGCAGTGTAGACCGACAGGCAAGCGGATGACTGTCTCGAGCGGCATCGACTAGCGTTGAGGCAGATGACAGGCCTGAGTGGGCTAGCGGACTACATGCGCGAAGGAGCAGCAGTAACCGGCGGCCAAGCGGCGGAGGAGGGACGGGCGGCCCATGGCGGCGACAGGAGTAGCGGAGCCTCTCTGAGATGCTAACGTAAATCGCTCCGTCGAAGTGGGTTCGATTGGTTCAGCCGATTTTGGCAGACTAATTGGATTCAGATCTAAGAGGTATATTCCCATCTGGGTTCATCCCACTCCATACATCCCTCCAACCTTAAAAATAGGACCAACACATCCTAACCTGACCCATCCCATGAACCAAACACATCCTTATTTTTGGATGTTTAACAGAGGGAGTTGGTGGTGGGATGGTATTAGATTTACTGTGTATCATCCCCACTACTTTTATTTTTTTTAAAAAAAATAATGACTATAGATGTTTGCAGCATAACTTTTTTTAATCATGTTATTTTTTTAAAAAAACGTCTACGGTGCCTTGTTGATCAAGTTATATATCAAACCATGTTATGCATCAAACATCTATAGTAACTTTTTTGTTTTGATAAATTTTGCTACGAGACATTATGAATTTACGGTTTAACTTCAGGACACGACAAGAGTCAATCTTTTGGGGAAGACACTCTCAAAATGTGAATATTTGTTGTTGGACACCACACTTATAAAATATACATTTTCGGTTGAATCAGAGAGCTACGGTGTGAGATGTCAGAAATACCCCTAGCCCCACGTGTCAGTCCCCCATCTAATTTAAATCGATCTGGGCCATACAATTTAATGTTCAATTATCCATTTATTTTCACTTTCTGAGCCATGTTTAAGTCAAAGTTCCTTTGTTTATTTATGATGTTTAAGAGTCAATTTCAGCAAACACATCTCACTAGTTCTCCATATTGCATGCCATTCTATCTTCAACCAAGAAACCTGAGTTGCAACATATGTGCATCAACATCAATTATTCTCTCTCCAGTCCATTATTAATTAGAATTCCACCAATTCATATTGCCACAAACAACTAATTAACACACAATGTAACCATATGTTGCCGTCATCTCCGGCGATCAGGCCGTCGTCGTCGTCGCAGCCGCCGGCGATGTCGGCATCGCCGGTGGTGGATCATCAGGTCCCCTCCACAATCTTTAGTGCACATGCATCTATATGTAAATGGTTTGCAGTAGCCGCCGGTGTATCCCTCGTTGGTGCAGCAGGCGATGCAGTTGGAGGTATGGAAGCACATCCCTTTGAAGGTTTGGCTATGATCATGGCATATCTTGGCAGCTGCCTCACCACCTGCTCATCACAAATCATGAACCAATCAATCAGTACTTGATTAGGAATTATACAAGGTAATTAGTACTTATGTATGATCTGATAATCGATGATGATGCCCATCAGTATCACTGCCTGCTTAGTCACTGTAGAATTAATAGTTTGTTGTCATGCTGATTGTGAATTGGCAGTGATAATGGCAAGGCATTATTGTGTGGCAGATAGTGAACTCACCAAGGGTGAGGAAGAGAACGATTAACACAGTGGCTACAACCTTGGCCTCCATGAGTTGAATTGGATGTGTTGGATGAGGAGAAGAGGAAGGGTGGATGGCTATTTGTAGTGTGGAAGTATGGCATGTTTGATAAATGTCTGTGTATTTAATGCTATGGATATTAGATGACATTGAGAGTTTGAAGATGGCCTAAAGGGTGTTGCTTAGTCATTTATTGCCACCCTGCATCCAAGATGGATATGCATGCTTTAATTTTGAATACTTGGAAGTGGCAAATATTTAATGCACATATCTCATGCATGCACCCAAGAAAAATATAAATGTGGATATAATTTATTTGATATGGTGTATATATATATATTGTTTTGGGAGATCATATCACATTTATTTCTTATGGTAAATATGATGGAACTACAATTTGCCAATGGAGATCAAAATATGCTTGGCATTTTTGCATTTGATAATTTAACATGGTGATACTGTGTACTCCCTCCGTTTCATAATGTAAGACTTTCTAGTTGCTCACATTCATATAGATGTTAATGAATCTAGACACATGAATGTAAGCAATGTTAGAAAGTCTTATATTATGGTAGAAGATACCCACCTAAAATAATATTCTTTGCCGTGCCTTGATGCTCCAGAAATCAAAACCAAAGTTTGGACATGATTTGTAGACATGTTTCAAACAGACGTGCTAGTTGCTTGGTTAACATCCATATCAAAGTACCAGCACCTATAACCGCTTAAAGGTGCTGGTACTTTCCATATCTACAGAACCAGCACCTATAATCGTTTAAAGGTGTTTGGTTTTTTATTTGTGTGTTTTCAGCCCGCGGAGGTGGGAAAAAAATTATAGGTGTCGGTTTTAGTACTTGTGGTACCTATAGTGCCAATCTCCATGTGTCTTTCTGTAGTAGTGAGTCATGTCCACCAATCGAGCATCATAATTGAAAATTCAAGTGCCATTGATTTGGTTTTGATGATTAATAACAAATCCAATTATGTGAGACTAATATTTTTATAAGCATTTGTTTGCCTAGTCTCATGTGGATATGAAAGTGGAGTGTTGGTGGACCTAAATCACAAGGATGAAATGCATGGAGATCAAGCTATATGTATCACTCTTGCTCTTCATGTACATATTGATATGTTCGTATATAAATATTTCCACGTGATTGGCATATGCATGTGAGACTAATGTTTTGTTTGAGTATTATCTCTTATTTAATCTATTTACATTGAGAACGTGGAGATGATGAAGGTATGTTTTTATTTTAATATCTATATTTGAGAAATGCATTCTATTCTTGTATAGGATAAACTCTCAATGTTTAATATCTTGTTATGCATACTCTTGCTTCACACAAATATTTTGTATGCATACATTTAGGGGGAGCAAATCCTATACTTTAGTTATGCATGTAATCGATCCAAGTTATTCACCTTCATTTAATTGGGATCTTTACATTTGAACATATATTTGAGTATATGACACTTGTGGTGTTGATTAATACTCATCATTTATTCATATCCTTTTATACATGCGATCGGTTGGTCAACATGTGGAGGTTGACAATCGGATCATTGGGACTAATAATTTTATTGAGTTGAATGAAAGAAATAGGTCCCAAGGATTACAAAGGTGTTGATGCTCAAGTGATATCATTACAACTAACAATACCAAGAATGACAAAGTGAAGATATTGAAGATGTGTGATACGAAGTGGCTATTATGGCAAGACGGTGAAGGGCAAGCGATGCTCGGTCGTGATGGACCATGCGGCGGTGAAGGGCAAGCAAGGGGCTTGGCGCCGAAGAACCAAATCCGGTGGTGAAGGGCGAGTGAAGGCTTTGTCATGATGGACCGTGCGAGACCATTTGAAACTACAAGTAACCGCATCAATCATTTGAAGAATATATGGTGAAACGGTATCGAGGTTGGCGTCCCTTGAGACAATGAAAGAAAGATGAAAAAAAGGCATTCCTAATGGTATAATTATCTTCTTATTTACATTTGAGTTTAGGAATGCCGTACTATTAAGAGGGATGCAACGTCGAGGTGTTTGTGTATGTCTCGGTGCTCAAAGTGACCTATCATAGTGCTACCTTGAGAGAAACCCAAGCTTTAACCTATCCTTTGAGTGGTTTTAGACCTTGTTTTTAGTTGAGTTGGGTAGTCCTCTGAGTGAGCTTTCCATAGAGTCCAAGTTCATCAAAAACGGACTCCCGAGCGAAAAGTTATAATCGTTTTACTCTGTGCTTTTCGGAAAGTCCGAAAAATTACCGGAAACTCCGAAAATTTTCGGAGAAAATGGCTGCGAATCTGAGATTTGCTTCTGTAAGTTTTCGGACTTGTCCGAAAATGCTTTTCGGAAACTCCGAAAATTACAGTCTTGGCCTCCAACGGCTAGTTTTTGAGGGGCTCGGGTATATAAACTCCTCCACCCCTCCTTTGAATGGCTGCTGCTCTTGGGGAGTATTAGACACATCCAAAGCCAAATAGCCATCCCCATTTCCCTACCTTTGTGGTGCCTCTTTGTGAGGGAGATTTGAGAAGGGAGAGAGAGTTGGATTGAGAGAGTGAGGAGTTGAGAGCTGGTGAGTTTCACTCCATCCTTTGTGGTGCCTCTTTATGAGAGGGATTTGAGAAGGGGAAAGAGTTGGATTGAGTGATTGAGAAGTTGAGAGCTAGTGAGCTTCACTCCATACTTTGAGCACTTGAGTTCATAGCAAGCAAATTTTCGATTGTGTTTGTTACTCTTGGGGACTAAGGTCTCCTAGACGGCTAGGCGTCGCCGGTGTGCCACGGAAAGTTTGTGAAGGCTTCGATTTCGCCTCCGCAAGGGAAGAAATCAAGAGTGAAACCGAGGAGTGCATTTGTGCAACCTCGTGAGGAAAGGGTTGAAATAGGCCCGGCCCTTGTGGCTCCTCAACGGAGACGTAGGATCCGTGGATTCGAACTTCGGGAAACAAATCATGCGTCTCCTCTCTTGGTTTGCCCATTTGTGCATTCTCTCATATTGTGCTTGAGCTTGTTTTTACCCGATCTACTTGCATGCTTAATTGATTTAGTTGGTAGCCTTATATCTTGTTTAGATACCTTATTTGTCACCTTTTGATTCATATACATTTTGTTTATTTGAGCTACAAGTTCATAGCTAGTGTTATATTCCATTATCTGCCGAACTTTTCGGTTGAGACCGGAACTTCCAATCTCATATCGGAAGTTCCTATTTGAACCAAAAGTTCTCATCATTCTAATATGCTATGAAGTTGTGATAATTTTTAGGAACGCCTATTCACCCCCCTCTAGGTGACATTAAGGTACTTTCAATAATTTAGTAACTTCTAATGATACTTATGTTTCAAGTATAAATTGAACGCACTCGAGATTATCGGAAGCACCTGTTTGTGCATGTACTATCTCCCAAAATTAAATTTTCTTAAAAATTTGAGCAATTGTGTCAAGTTTAGAATTTGAACTCGAGCGAGTAGTTTCATCACAAGAGATAATTCAGCTCACAACTTGCAACGATATTTTGTAACTTTTAGGATTAAAGGTATTAATTACTTGAAAGTTTGCAAATTGTCTGAAAACTTTACTCGAACCTAAAGGCAGCATTTTTATTTTCATTTCACATGAGAATAAGGATTATTTATATCAGTGCCATTTTTTTTTCAAAGGAGATTGTCATGTTTGTCATACATAAGTAAAAGCCTAATAGGATTTGTTCATATATATCTTGAAACTTTCGTGAACCAATTCATATATATACATCACCAAATATCTTAGCACCGTCAAACCATGCAAGTTACACGTAGGCACATATGCTACTAACTACTACTAAGCAAAGCTAGCAATATAGATGGCCAAAAGGCCCGCCCGGCACGGCCCGGTCTAGGCACGGCCCACCAGCCATCGGGCCGGCACAGCCCGATCGGCACTTCGTGCCGGTCCGTGCCGGCCCATGGGCTGCGTCTCCCGCCCAGGCACGGCCCACCAGCCGTCGGGCCGTACCGGGTCGGCCCGAAGGCGCGGATGGCCCATCGTGCCTTTTTTTTAAATAAGTCTATTTTCCGTCCCTCCTCTTTGGGCTGTGACATATTTATAGCGAAAATAAGTCTATTTTTCGTCCCTCCTCTTTGGGCTAACATATATATAGCTAAAATAAGTCTATTTTACGTCCCTATTCTTTCGACCGTGGCATATAATATGTCTATTTTTACTCCCTATAGTTTATGTGTCGGGCCTGGCCTGCGGCCCATCGTGCCGTGCCGGGCCGGCCCAACGTGCCGGTGGAGAGGCCCAGGCACGGCCCGGTGGTCGGGCCGGGCCGGCACGGGCCCGACCCCTGACGGGCCGTGCCGTGCTTGGGCCGGGCCAAAACGCCGTGCCGTGGGCCAGGCCGTCGGGCCTCGGGCCTTTTGGACATCTATAGCTAGCAATAAAGATAATGGATTGCACCAAGTATTCAATCACTCAAATCCCATTAATCATTGTTTGAATTCTATTGTCTTATTAATCATCTTAGGTTGGTTTTTTTTAACAGAGGGAGTAGTGTAGAGTTGAGCATGTTTAATTAATTAATTTTTTTGAAGCTGAAAACGGCATGAGCTCTGCCGATTATATTAGAAGGAGTAAAACAAAGGAAAGCATAGAGTTTCCCCTCCCCAGAGGGAGGTTTATTACAAGAGATTACATAGATAGCTTATGGAGGTTTAAAAGCGAATTCTCTAAAATCCATGTCTTCAACAATTAGATTTGCTACTTGATATGGATTTAACGTCGTACTATTGAAAATTCTTGCATTCCTTTGCAGCCGGATGTGCCACCAAGATGTGAGCACCAAGATGTAACCATCCAAGGAAAATCTGTTTAGGCTGAGCTGTTGATTTCCAAATGGCGTCAAATTCAGGCTTTGAGCAGGAACCCAGGAATTGTGCATTATAAGCACTTTTGGTGGTGAAGAGACAGGCTTCAGTTCTGGTCCAGGTGATCACATCGGGGATGTTTTTATTGTCGAATAAAAGTTCTTTACATGAATTGTCACCTTGAAAAAGAGACATGCAAGCACACATTAACATCCTTTCCAATCCGTTATTCGACTTCCATCCATACTGCCACAAACGACTAACACACAATCTAATCAAAGAAACCACATTGCCGGCCATCCTCTCCGGCGCCGATCAGGCCCTCGCCGTCGTCGCCGGCATCGCCGGCGGCGGATCATCCGGCGGGCTGTCCCCTCCACACTCCTTGGTGCACACGCATCTACGTCTGAAGGTTGTGCAATGGCCGCTGGTGTAGCCCTCGTTGGTGCAGCTGGTGTTGCAGTTGGAGGTCCGGAAGCACATCCCTTTCAAGGTTTGGCTACGATCATGGCACATCTTGGCAGCAGCCACCTCACCACCTATACTCATCACAAATAACAAATATAAATCAATTGATGATGATGCTTAATCGGTGGGAGTAGCAGTATACAACATATGAGGTTGCCGACGATTATGAGAATTTTATAGCTATACTTAATTATTAGAGCAGTATCATTGTCTGTTTAGTCACACCAATTTTAATCTGTAGTTGGCAGCGATGTTGGTTATGTATCGGCAATGATAAAGGTGTTGTATACTTCCTCCGTCCCAATAAAACTTAATCTAGATGGGGATGTGATCTTTTCTAACGCAACGAATCTGGATAGATGTGTCCATATTCGTTGTACCAGGTCACATTCCCGTCTAGGTTGAGTATTTTTTTTTTATGGAGAGAGTAGTAGATAGTGAACTCACCAAGGGTGAGGAGGAGCAAGACTAACACAGTAATGGTTGCAACCTTTGCCTCCATGAGCTGAATTGGATGTGTTGGGTGAGGAGGAGAAGGATGGATGGCTATTTGTACTGTAGAAGTATAGCATGTTTGATAAATGTGAGTGCACCCAAGTGATGTTGCATTAGTTATTAATGGCCACCCTGCATCCAAGATGGATATGCATACTTTAATTTTGGATACTTGCAGAAATGGCAAAATTTAATGCACACAGCCCTGAAAACATAAATGTGGATATATTTTATTTGATATGGCATATATCATGTTTTGGGAGATTATTTACCTTTCGTTGTTTGTTATTTTTTCCTATAGTCCGGAAAAAGCCAACAAAAAAAAAGTTGTAAAAGCTTATCAAAACTGCGAGCCGCATGTACAAATGGGGGCACAATTGATGAATAAAAATAGTGTCAAATGTGCAAGCAAGTAAAAGTATGGATTTCTTTTCGTTAAAGTTTTAACACTGTTAACATGTCCATCCAAAGGGTAAAACTTAGCTTCGTTTTAAAAAAAAAACAGGAGCAAAATTAAAAACCTAAAAATAGGGATAAAATCAATATTGGAAATCAAATTAGGGGTAACAACAAAATTGCCCAAAAATAATATGCTTTAACTTGCCTTGATGCTCTACAAATTTGGATGTGATTTTCGTAGGAATGTTTTAGAATAAACATGCTAGCTTCTTGGTTAAGGTTTTCCTATGTCCAAGAAATCTTTAACAATTGAGCATCATAATTAGCAACTTGTCACGGTGCTTCGATCCGTTTCATGTATAGTCCACACGTCTACATATTGTTGAACACACCTTTCTGTGTGTATGTAGTAATTCCTGAGATTAAATCCTCCAAAATACGAGCATCGTTGCAAGCTAAGAATTTGAACCACCGCAAGAAATAGCTCAGTTCACAAGTTGTGATGGTATACTTTGTGACTTGTAGCCTTGTAGGTTTAAATTAAAGGAACTTTAAAGCTTGCGGGTTTTGTCTAAAATTGATTGAAAACCTCACACGAACATAAAGGTATATTTTATTTTGTTGATTTAACATGAGAATAGGATATTTATATATCACTGTCATTTTGTCATGGAAAGTAAAAGGAGAAATATGGATTGTTCGTATATATTTTGAATTTTTCTGTGTTTCAATTCATATACATCAACAAGCACGTCTCATGCATATAGATTTTCGCATTGCATGAAAAATTCAGTTTAATTATTTTCTATTTTTTTTTGAATTTTTTCAGTTTAATTCTTTGCTTGTAGCTAGTCATCGTCGCCCAATAGTCAGGGTGACTCACAGCTAATTGTTAGTTTTTCAGGGTGTTCAATAGTTGTGTTATTTTTTTTGGTAATTTGGAACCATGTCATTATAATTTTTCAAAGTTTGAGATATTCCATCGGTATCTCAATGACATGTAAGACCCACATGAGCCAATAACATGTGGGTCAGGATGGCATATCTCAAATTTTACAAAATTATAATGGCATGGTTATAATTTTTCTTTTTTTTTCCCACGGTAAAAACCACAAACTTTGGGTGTCGTATTGGAAATTTTTCCTTTAGTTTTTGCATTGGATTATCATCAGTGAAAACGTCTAGTTTAATTCATCTTAGCACCATCACACCATACGTGTTACACATTTTTTAGAAAATGGAATAAACCCAGCCTCTACGTCCAATCGGATGTACATAGCCAAATGTGTGTTACACATGGACAAATGTGTGTTACACATGGACACATAGTTACTTGCAAGTAGAAACATGATAGTGGATTGCACCAGGTATTCAATCACTCAATCTCATTAACCATTATTTGAATTCCATTATCTTAATTATCTTCGACCGATCGAAAATTAAATTGAACATGAATCAGAATAGCCACCACACCACACAGACACAGCCTCTCTTCAGTCCTCATTCGATCGTCGTCGTCACCCCCGGCGCCCGTGGCGGCGGCCGCCGCCGTCCGCTCTTCGGCGCCGGCAGCGACGGCAGCGGCGGCGGCGCGTCGTCGCACTCCTTGGTGCACATGCACTTGCGGTCTATGACGCCGCCGCAGTAGCCGCCGGTGTAGTCCTCAGAGATGCAGCTGGAGATGCAGTTGCTGTTACTGAGGCACATCCCCTTGAAGGTTTGGCTGGGATCATGGCATATCTTGGCCTCACCACCTGATAATATATAAATTAATCAAAATTCAGAATTCAAGTACTCAGCGGATTAAACATGATTAGCAAGAGTGAGATTCATCATTCATGATTAGCAAATTGTGTTTGTTTAGTAGTGATTAAACTCACCAAAGGTCAGGAGGAGCAAGACCAGGGCTGTTGCTGGAACCTTGGTCTTCATGGCAGATGAGATTAACTGAACTGAACTGATTTTTGCTGGTTGATGGAGTAGAGATGGGTGGAGATGGTTAATTTATACAGTGCAGAGTTGAGCATGTTTAATTAATTTGTATGTAGAATAAGGATTGTTTGCATTAATTGCCACCTTGAAAAATAATCAGATATGGATACCTTGTTTTTGGATGCTTCTTAATTCAACACATATTAATGCCCACATCTTGTTCCTAGGCATTATAAAAATAAACGTGCATATATTTTATTTGACATGTCATGTATATCTTGTTTATTGGAGCTTGCAGTATACTACTAGTATTTAGTACTAGCATTTTGAATATAATTTGTGCAGCCATTTCAAACAATTTTGGTTTAAGTTTCTCCAATTTCTAGGGTATCAAGACTAAGTTGTGTCCCGGTTATAATGGGTAAAGTTAATGGTCAACAACATAGCCATTGGTAAAGAGAAGGACAAACCTTTCATCAGCATAGTAATCTTGTTGTTGGTAAAAAGGTAACATATCCTTGCGAAAACAAAAGGTGATATATCGATTGAAAGAAAAAACTGTCACATTACGATTCTGGAAATTTTTACAAGCATGATCCCATATATACATCTACCCAGTGCTTCTGAACTTTGCCGCGACACAGGTGCAATGTTACTGAAATTGTGCTCATGATAACCGTAATTGAGTAAAAAAAAGCATCAAAACTCACTAGTAAACTAGTAACACCCAATCTTTCAACCACGGTGATGGTGTTCTTTGCATTTCCCCTTACATTTTTTTCATTCAACTGAAAAACTTAACTCACACCATGCTTCAACACTAATTATTCTTTCCATTCCATCCCTATTATCTTGATCAGCCCGTATTTTTTTTTGGAATAATTGATCAGCCCATTGCCATCAAGTATGCATAGTTATATCTCCTTCTGCCGGTGTCTTCAGTGACCAATCGACCATCAGGATCTCACCGGCGATGGATATCTTCAGTGACCAATCGACCATCAGGATCTCACCGGCGATGATCCATCGTCCCCAGCTCCGTCGCACTCCTCGGTGCACATGCAATGGCGGGGGAAGACGCTGGGGCAGTGGCCGCAGGTGAAGTTCCCTGAGGCCAGTACTCATTGCAGCGATCGTCATGGATGCAGATGCCTTTGAAGGTTTTGGTACAGTATTCACATTTCTTGGCCTCACTAGAAGCACCTGCTCACATCAACAAGTCAGTATCATCAGGCTATATATCATGTTAAGATTCAGGTGGTATGAAGCTACCATTGTAACCAGTTCGGTGTCTGATTAGTGCTACTAACTAGTACAGATTTCTGCTTTGCATTTTGTCAGTGAAGAACTCACCAAAGGCCAGGAGGAGCAGGGCCATGGCTGTGGCTCCAATTTTGCCGCCCCCCCCCCCCCCAATGGCAGAATCAACAGTGACCTGAAATGAACTGAATTTTGTTTGGTGAGGGTCCAGATGGCTCTTTATACAGTCAGTGTGTGCTTGATGGCATGTTTGTATATACGTATGCTAGTCTGCATCAGTGTGTTGCACTAATTGGTGGAGTAGTATCTTAGGGAAAGAAATAAAATGCAGACATCCTGGTTCAGGCACTCCAAAACAATAATAAATGCTCATCCATTTTTATATTGATCTCAGAGAAGCATATGTTTTTTTTTGTTTTTCAGTCCTAGAATTGAATAATTATTGCAATAGTTTCTGACTGACAAAGTTACCTGCAATGCGAGGCGCAGTCATCCTGAGAAAAAAAACATATAATCCTCTCCTCACTGATCAGTTTGAGCAATCTGATTCTTGGAGCTCAAACCACCAAAAGCATTTCTTCTGCCAGAGTTGCACACTGCTGATTTTCCAAGCTGCTTTACTAGCATCCATTACTTCTCAAAACTTGATTTACCAAAACTCGGCAATCAATAATCAACCAGTTTATTCCCATTTATGGTGGTGTTCATCATACACGCATATACCAAAAATGATCGCTCTGTTCTTTTAAATGATGGAAATGCTTTACATCCCCTAGCACTGCCGTAAGGTGAACAATCAATAAGTTTTTAGTAGTATTTGCTCTACTGGAAGCGACTCTGCAATGCAAGATGGTCAGCATGCATCATCTGGGCATTTGGGCATTTCACGCACACGCAATCCCCAAGTCCCCAAGTAAAAACCTCGCAGAATCCGATCAGGTAGCCATTGGCAACACAGTGATTAGCACAGCCTTGAGGGCTTTCGCAGGTCGTGTCCGGGGCAGGGAACGTTGGGCAGGGGGCAGGGCCATGAGCTGCATCTGTTCAAATAAATAAACAAACAAAAATTTATGTGATCAAGGCAGAGAAGCATATGGAGATATTTATCCTAAATATTCATAATCATTAGCAAAGAGGAGCATATATCTGCAATTACCGCAAGACACGATGAGGAGTGAATAAATTAAGATAGACGAAAATATGGAGGTAACCTTGCAAACCATGCCGAGACCTATATGCCGGTTGCTATAAGATGTAGAAAGAATCTTAGGGTAGGTTGGCATGCCAATTTATAGGACAAGGTGAAACATTTATCGGAAAATAAGGTGTGGAGGAGTTTATAGTTATGGTTTGGTATCAACCATGGGAGGATCATCCAGTAGGGGAAAAAATGAAAGGGAAACTGTAAGCGTTGATAATAGAATTGTTTAAAAATGGCATCGAGGAGAAAGGTTTATATATGTTGAACCAAATTTAGAGGCGCGCATTCATCTTTGCAATGGATGCACGTTTTCGGCTACTATTTTTGGTTAGCATGAAGGAATTTGCTTGTGTAGAGTGTATATATAGGAGGCCAAAGAGCACCAACCACCAAGGACATTTATATTTTCTGTGAACCAGAGAAGTCAGGATATCAGCAAATGGATATATATCTTTTTACAGCAGATGGAGATAAATACAAGAGAGGTTCAATGAAAAGCAGTTACAATTTACAAGAGTTTGTCTCGTTTCAATTCATCTTTGCATGCAATGTTTATTTCTACATATATTTGTTTCTCTCAAGCACAAAGAATCAATGATATTCTCGGTGGCAAAAACCAACCGAAAATGTCAAAAATTCATCCGAGCATGCATGCTTAGCAAAAGTAAGATTTACTCCTACTTAGCAACAACAACAGCAACAAAAATTACTACAAGTTAGTACCTCACTTTATCAGGGGTAAATATGCATTTGCTGATTTCATCTGCCCATCAATGGATTCCTCGTGTTACACACAAGCCATCGTCGTCGGCGCGAACTGTGAGAAAGAAGGATGTGGGCATGCGGCGCCGCGCGGAGGGAGGGTAGGGTTTGGACGAGGCGTCGGCGGGGCACCGAATCAAGAGGAGGGCACGCTGGCGGAGGAGGAGAGTAGGGTGGCGGCGGCGAATCTCGCCGGGGATGACGTCCGCCGGCGACGCGGCGCGGCGGCGATGAATCGAGGGGGAAGAAAGAGACAGGGCAATCTTGATCCAACGGCTAGGGATCTTCCTCGGAGATCTAACGGGTGGAATTCTAGGGAACTTTTCACAATGGACCCCCTATTTTGGATCGTCAGGAATTTTACAAATAGCACCTTGCCCCCTCAACCAATTTCCTGCTAGCATGCAAAGTGAGCGTACTCAACTGGTCAAATTTCTTATCACGAAACCAACCCACCCGAATTCAAATTCTAGATTTGATATGGGTGCTCACATTTACATTTAATTATTATTTTAGTGATAGGCGACGTATCTGTCGACAGTGAAGTAGGCGTGGTCACTCTTTCAAAGATGCTCAGCCTGTGTAAGAAATAACCGAATAAGATGTGCGTATGCATGTTTATAGGATGACTGTAGGCGTGCTGTGGACGCCTTCTTTTTAGTGTGTTTCTAAAAAAAAAAGTCCTGCTGACGTCGCTTGGCGTTAGTTATATTCCTATTGAGCTCCTTTACGTCACATTCGAATGAACTCTGCTTGATTCTTAATTTCTTATTTGATTATTAAACCGAAACTCGATTCAGTTCAAACAAGCCGCCAATCGAATCAATCATCAGCTAATTAATTGCACGCCATCATCTTCCTCGTCGACGGCGCCGGCGCCGGCGACGGCGATGGCGACGGCGAGTAGCAGCCGCGGGTGCAGGTGCAGACGTGGTAGCCAGGGTTGGCGACCTCGGTGAAGCAGTACCCGTCGGTGTACCCCTCGCCCCTGCACGACTCCACGCAGCCGCCGCCGTCGATCTCGCAGTTGCCTCTGAACGTGCTGCTCTCGCCGACGGAGCACGCGCCGGCAGCGGCGCCGCCGGTGGCGAGGAGGAAGAAGATGACGACCGCAGCTGCAATCTTGCTGCTCTGAAACTCCATGGATGATGAACTGATCGACAACTAAAGATTTTTTTAAAAAAAATTGAAGGGGGTCAAGAAGTCCAGGAATGGATTAAGAGCAAATTAATCTAATTTTTGTGTAGAGGATTTTCTGGTATGGATGTAAATGGGATGGGGGCAGCGTTCATATATATATATATATAGGAATTAATTTGCATCTGCAATGAATTAATGTGCATAGCTTGATTCCAACCGAATTTATGTGTAGAGAGAGATACACTTGCATTTATGTGCAAATCCATGCTGTTGCATTTATGTTTGTTTTTAAAAAATGGAGTAAATGGAAATGATTTTTAAGGTACCCTTAGAGTAATACTGGCCGTCCACTCTTATCGATCTAATGGACCTGATCTTCTTCTACTGTCAGTAGTAGTATGTGTAGTAGAAACCACGTGGAGGGCAAAACCGTAAAGAAAAAAACACAGTAATATTAAGCTTTATCGGTGATTAGATGGAATGGGCGCGAAATGTGCGGTGAGAAGTATGGTGGCCGTCGCTCTTCCGGCCTTCCTCTGCTGCCATATACAGATTTAATTTTGATGCTTGCACTCGCTGGTTCAGCGCTTTGTGGCTGTGTTAATCCGCACAAGACGAGGTCAGAAGCTGCCCGGCCAGGAGCCGTTTTAATCCGCACAAGCTAACTCGATTGTAATTAGATTCGCATGCCGTTAATGAAGACTTAATCTTTGATTCATGAGTGATGGAGTTCTATTACGGAGTATTCCCTCCATCAAAAAAAAAAAAAAAGACAGACCCTGATTTTCTTATCTTTTTAATTTTTTTCATAATTTTTTTAAATAAGACGGACAATCAAAGTTGAACACGGAAACTCAGGGTTTGCCTTTTTTGGAACGGAGGGAGTACCAGTTAATTCGTCTCCGCGATGACCAAAAATTATCAGACGGCAGCTGGACCAGTCTTCGATGCGGCAGTAAGGGCATGTACAAAGGTAGAGTCAGATATAAACTCTACGTTATCTAGAGACTAGCATCCTACAACAGTTAGAGACAATATGGTCTCTAATCATTAATGTATCAAAATACTTTTTCTTACTTTTCTTTCATTTCTTTCACCACCATACAACAAAATTTGCTCTAATAAATGCTAAGACTCGACTCTGAGCTGTTGTCATGCATAATAACCATACTCATTTTTTTTTCTTCCATATCATCAAATTTACTTGCTTGACAATAGAGAGAGACCACTAATAAATACCGTTTTACATGCCCTAATTCGCCGGCAGAGCACACACAAGAAATGTGGCCAGCATCCTCGGAGACGCCGACGCCGTCCAACGGGTCGCACAAATGGGAGGTTGACCCTTCCGGGTTTCTCGGCGGCTACACCTGCGATATAACTTTCTCTAATAGATAAATGGTCAGAAATACCCTTACAATTTACAGGATAAAGTAAAAATTATCGTATAAATCAACGGTCAGTTTTCATTTATACTAGTACGTACCCTACTGCCACCGCTAGTAAAAGGTATTGCAAAATGACCCTTTTTTGATTTATTGAATTTGTATCGAGGGTGTGTTTAGTTTCTGAAAAAAGTTGGAAGTTTGAAGAAAGTTAGGAGTTTGAAAAAAAAGTTGAAAGTTTATGTGTGTAGAAAAGTTTTGAGTAAATTTCACAAAACTACAGATACTATCACCAAACTATCACAAAACTACAGATTTAATGAGATGTATCATAAGACTACATATTTAGCACCAAATTTATCACAAAACTACACTTTTAAGATGAATTGTCACAAATACACGTTTAGTAACTAAATTATAATAAAAATACAGGTTTAGAACCAATTTAATCACAAAGTAATAATGTTTATAGCTCCACCATAACAATAGTGCTAGGGATTTAAGCTCTAAAAGTTGTAGTTTTGTGATAAGTTCAATATTAAATATGCATTTTTGTGATACTTAACCTAAAATCTGTAGTTTTGTGATAAATTTGATGCTAAATGTGTAGTTTTGTGATACAACTCCTTAAATCTGTAGTTTTGTGATAATTTGGTCAAAATATCTGTAGTTTTGGAAAATTTACTCAAAAGTTTTTGATGTGATGAAAAGTTGGGAATAGGGGAGAAACTAAACACGGCCCGAGTCTTCCATCATATTCTTTTGGGAAATTTTCATCTCATTTGATCTTACTCACCATTCAAATGTTGCTAGTTTGGATGGATTCACTTACCGTGCAATACTCAAAAGTGACAACTGTGTTGGGACTTGGGACATCTTAGAGAGAGAACTATTTTCGGACGGTTGTAATACAACTACAAATGGCAGAATAATTGTAGAACTCATAAGCCAATTATTGAAATAACTTTTATTGGTGATAATACTGATATAGAATATTACCAGTAAAGATCACCATAAAGATGAATTTCCTTGGTGTAAGAAGGAATGATAGTATATGTATGTATACCACCAACTGAAAGCCTGATGAGAAAAAATTTTCAGTGAAAATCAGCCCATTTTCGTGGCGTTGCCGGCGTGGGCTGAGCAGCCGGAGCCGGGCACAGCCTGAGGCAGGTGCAGCCGGTGTCGCCGCCGAAGCACTTGCCGGTGGCGTAGCCCTCGTTGATGCACCACGCGATGCAGGCGTCGCCACCGGGGTCGCGCAGCGGCAGCGGCGCATTCAGCTCTCCACACTCCCTCTTGTGCTTTGCACCTGTCAAAATTAAAACAAAAACAAACAAACAATTTTCTCGCCATCATTATGTAGCAAAGAATTATTTTTTTTTCTTTATTTCAGTTACATGGCAGACGCGCACGTACATACACTATACACCAGTACACACAGCACCACACTTACACACCCGCGGATACGCCTCCTAACACGAAAATAAAAAAAGGGAAACCAACGGTATATTCTTATGCTCACTAACATTCAAGGATATGTGCGTAATATTCACGGATATGAATATTTATAGGTGAAGTTATGCACCCATGACTTCACTACCGTACTACTTATGCTTTCCTATGAACGCACTAGAGTGAATGTAAACCAAATCAAAATTCAGTTTTTGCTACTGTTTGTTTTGGCATGTGTACTTACTGCAGGGAGGGGAGAGGAGGAGGGCCAGGAATAAGATGGACGCCACCATTGCTGCTGGTGTGAGCTTGCAGCTGCAATAAGCCATGGCTAAAAGCCTGAAAGCTGAAATCTCTGGAGTTATTGGATTTCTGGATTGATTGGTTGGATTTGATCTGCAGGGGTGACTATTTGTAAGAAATCAGCAGCAATGGTATTGATGGTTTGATAAAAATCTTGATCAAGATGTATAAGTGGATATAAGGGGCAAGTATTAACCCTGTGTCTAATAATGGTATTTTTTAATAATGAATAGAAATATGATCTCTATATCCACACAGCTAACTAATAATGGCATTTAGGATTGTGTTAATATCTTAGTGTCTTGCTAACTGCAGGATGATCCAGCTTATTTGAGACTTGGCATGCATTCCCTGAGTAGGCTATGTGTGACTTTGTTCCATTTTACTTCATCGAGGTCCCCTGAAGCAGAAATTGCTTTCGTTCAGGTTCAGCTGCTCCTTGGTATCTAATTAACAAAAGTTATCTATAAAAAATCTAAGTAAGATAAAAAACATAGCACCAGAGCTTTTCAACAGCGTGGAAGGAACGCAAGGCACGTGTCTTTGAGAACGAGGTCAGGAAGTTCAGGAATCAGGACTTAGGTATGGTTCGATTCAGTTTAGAATTATTATAATCTGAATTATTAGAGGTAAGCTGAAATAAACTAGTAGATTATTATAATCTATAAGCTAGATTAGTACTCCCTCCATCTTACAATATAAGGGATTTTAAGTTTTTAATTGCAACGTTTGACCACTCGTCTTATTCAAAATTTTTTGCAAATATAAAAAACAAAAAGTTGTGCTTAAAATACTGTAGATAATAAAGTAAGTCACAAATAAAATAAATAATAATTTCAAAATTTTTTAATAAGACGAGTGGTCAAACGTTGCAAATAAAAACTCAAAATCCCTTATATTATGGGACGGAGGGAGTATAATCTAATAATCTCCTCTGGAGAAGCTTTTTCCAGATTATTGAATGCCTAAAGACTCACTACCTTTAGATGCCTCTAATAATCTAGAGAAACAAACAACTCGCAACTTATTTTATGTCAGCTTATTATAATCTAACTTAGAGTAATCTGATTTAATAATCTAGATATAATCTTAAGCTGAAACAAACATGAACTTAGTCCTTCAATAGCTCAAGTCGAAATTTATTTGTTTATTTATCTTTTGCAAGATGAGAGACTATATATGTGTGTGTGCCCTGCCTATTCTAGTAGTGAAGAAATCGCTTTTTTTAAAAAAAATGATCAAGCAAATTACACTTGTATATCCCATTTTTCTTAAGAAATTGGACAGCTGAATCATGTTGGACAGTAAAGTTTTCCCCTTTTTACTGCACTGACTGCCCATTATGCAATCCTCCAGGGAAAAAAAATCAGATATCAGCTTATCCAAAATTTCCAGTGCTAACTTCAGCATCACCTTAATGTAAAATTGTAAATACACAAAAGGAAAAACATCCGTTGTACGGGGGATTTGAGGATTGAGCACCGATTATACGTGATTTCTGTTTATGATGGTTGTATGATCAAATGTTTCTCTCCTAACGTTTATTAACGGCTGCAAGCTTCGGTTCAACGCAAAATTGGATTCCTCTTTCCACATGGGCAGCGCAGCGATGGATCGTACTAAAATCATAAACAAAATATGCATAGTATTTTCTTTTTAGAAATTTCCTGCTACAGGTGCGTTCGGTATACTGTTATAGCCGCAGCACTGCCAGCCGAACACGCCCACTATTAGTCGAACTCTAGAATTTGCGGTTCACTAGTAGTTGAAACTAGTCATTGCCACTATATGTCGATCATGACTCACATATCATATACGGGTGGTAAAACATAGAACACCCCTACCAAGGCATTGTTCGGTTTAGAGTGGATTAATGAAGAATAATTCCACACCACAGTAGATGTGAGATAAATTTCCTCCAACCTCTCGCTCACAGGATTAACCGAACAAGGCCTAAGGGGTGAAAAATCCTCAGGTTTTCCATCTATAACAAGGTAGAATTTCGCCAGACACAATAAGGTAGAATTTCACTATATATAGTTGGTATTTTATTAATTCTCAACAGCTCGATTCAACACTTGGTCAAGAAAACAACTCGATTCAACAAATTCAGCAATCGCCAACACACAAGTTAATTTATTCCCATGGTGTATCCATCACAAATTGATGATGCCATGTATTTTTCTCACAGAATCAACCTTCTCACTGCAGGAGTAGGAGCAATAGTAGGAGGACGGCCGGCTTGCACAGCATTTGGGCATTTGGCACACACGCAGTCACCCAATCGACGACCATAAAACTCACAGAATCCAATCAGATAACCAGCTGCTGCACACTGATTAGCACAAATTTGAGGGCTCAGGCAGGTCGGATTCGGCGCTCTTACAGTTGGGCAGGATGAACCAGCTGCATCTGTTCAAGCAAAATTAAGAGAAGTTTTTGTTTGTGAGAAGTTTATATATATGTGAGAAATTAGTTAATTACTAGCCCCCAATGCTTCATAAAATATGCAAAAAGAGTGTATGTATACTATGATATTACCGCAAGACGTGACGAGGACCGACAATATTAGAATGGATGCAAATATGGAGGCAACCTTGCAAGCCATGGCGAAACACGGAACCTTAGATACCAGTTGCTATTAGGTGGAGAACACAAAGGGTGGGTAGTTTTTTTTCTAAGGACAAGGGTAGGATATCATGCCTATTTACAGGACAAGAAAGGTGAATTCTTTTTTGAAAATGGGTATATGGATAAAATGTGTAACATTGGAAAGAATTTATGGTTTGATATCCATTAACCATAGGACGATACAATTAGCTAGGGAAAAAAAGGAGGCGTTTAACATGCATGGATAGTATAGTCAATAATAGAATCGTTTAAATTGGCATTAAAGAGAAAATTTAATGATTGATGATAGATTAACGGTTGAGCCAAATATAGAGGGGTCGGGCTCATCTTTACAATGAAGTGGGCCACAAAATGTTACGTTGCTAACTATTTTCATTTTTTTTAGATAGCATTGAGGTGAATTTGCTTGTTTAGTACTCTCAAGTCTCATGTATACGACTATACAAGGTGTTAATAGCATGAGACGAATTTTTTTAAAAAATAATACAATTTTAATGGAAAATTGTAAAAATATGTCGATTAGACGAAATCGCATGATTAACACCCTGTCGAACAACCGTGGTTTGACAAGGGTAGTTCAACATGCACCTGTCGAACTTCGACAGAGTAGTTGGTCAAAAATAAAAATAAAAAAGTACTGCTACAGGAATCAGCATGAACATGTAGAACTGGCAAAGTTTGATAGGGTCGCGTGAACAGTATCGCTGCAGGACATATCGAACTTTCAAAGTTCGACAGGTCGTGGCTACAGTGCGCTACAGTGCTGCTACAATGTTTTTTTTCGATTTTTTGAAGTTTTTTAATCACCTGTCGAACTGCCACAGTCGAACTGCGGTTGTTCTTATTCGAATAGGCACCCTGTCGAATACCGGTTGTTCGACAGGCTGCTACTCTTGCGATTTCATCTAACCGACCTATATTTTACGATTTTTCATTAAAATCGTATTATTTCCAAAAAAAAAATCGCATGAGACGTACTTACATGATGAAAAATTGAAAGCGACAATGAGATATGTTATGAAGTGCTTTCTCCATTCCAATTTAATCGTCGTCTAAAATTTTTAAGGTCTTTTTAATCATCATCTAATCGTTTATTTGTATATGAGTAAATGACATCGCTGCATGCTTATTCATTTACGTGTATAGGAGTAAATGATATGGTTACATGTCTGCACGTTTGCATACATTGACAGATTTAATTTTAAGAAGGAAGGAGGTTTTGTTGCTTTAGTCTCGGCTCCATTTACAAATATGATATCAAACTGGGATGGATAGAGAGAATAACGAATGGGAACCATGGTCAATGAAAAGCAGTAGTTATGAAACTACTGGAACTATGCAATTGTATAGCCTTGCTTCCGACTAATGGCCCATATCAAATTATCAACACCAATACGTACGGCTCCTCTGGCACGGCTTCTCTGGCACACCTTCGGCTTCTCCTCGATCGCTGCTGCTGCTGATTTTATTGGAGGTGAATAGCCGGAAACTTTCCCTCTTGGTAACAGCCTACATAATTCTCTGCTGTTACTCTCAACAAGCCGCTGAATTGAATCAAAATCCTGCAGATTCTGGAGTTGAGGTAAATTGCCAATTGTCTGTTGAACATTTCTGGCATGAAACAAGCATGTTCAAAGTAAATATAGAATGGCATAGCATTGGACTCAATGAATCAATCAGGTTGCCGACATATGGTTCACTCAACAGTTCCGCTTGCCCAGGTCGATACAGAGTAAATTTCACCGCCTGCTACAAACAAAGTCATGGACATCAAAGTCCATTCTTTTTTTGCTTTGTTTCCATGTTTACATCTTATTCCAAGACAACAGAAAGAGACCGTCAAAATTGCAGCCTTTCCTAGCTAGATACTATCGGAGGAGGATTTTCAACAAATCAGTGCTTGGCGTTGACAAGAGCCATGTGGGCAATCAGATCCAACACACGGTTGCTGAAGCAAAGAATGGAACAGAATCATTAGGACAACAGAACAATTGGAAAAAAAAGATGAAGAGTTAAGCCCCTTGATGGAAATATAGACACTCACCTGTAGCCCCACTCGTTGTCGTACCATGACACAAGCTTCATGAAGGAAGAGCTCAGTCCAATACCAGCCTTGGCATCAAAGATGCTTGACCTGATATGCAGAAAGGGGCAGTTATGTCAACCACTCCCTTTTGAGCACAACACAACTTACATCGGTACATCTAGAAGTACTTACCTTGCATCACCAACAAAGTCATTGGAAACCACATCCTCATCTGTGTAACCTAGAATACCTTTCAGTGCACCCTCTGATGCCGCCCTGAAACACACAGCTTATGAGTAAATCTGATAAAAGATTCACAATGTTACATACAGGCACATCACAGAATCTTCAGACGGTACAAGTGCATGACCGCAGTTTCTAGCACAGTCAAAAGACGTAACAAGGGATATGTTACTTTTGCAATTCATTTGTGAACATAAGTATTATTCTGTTCACGTTCAAATTAGTGAAGGCTACTGTATACCAACTCAAGCATTTTAAGACTTGAAACAATTGACCAAACAGAAACAGCAGATAATGTGCATGGACAAATGATAGTCCTACATACTTGATGGCTGCTTTCACATCGTCATAGGATGCACTTTTCTCGATCCGGCAGGTCAAGTCGACAACAGACACATTTGGTGTTGGAACTCGGAAGGCCATACCAGTGAGCTTTCCATTTAGCTCAGGGAGGACTTTCCCAACAGCCTAACAAGGAAACAAAACAGTCAGCCAAAACAGAAATCTAGAAAAGCAAGGTAGATTTTTGGTTCATCCTACCTTGGCTGCACCAGTGGAGCTAGGAATTATGTTTTGAGCAGCACCACGCCCTCCTCTCCAATCTTTCATTGAAGGGCCATCGACAGTCTTCTGGGTGGCTGAATATACGAAAGCAAGTCTGTTATGATTAATGAACAACATGATATGAGGAGACTGAAGAATTGGCAGTCTCCATCCTTGACAATGACAAAATTCATAAGGGAAAGAAAACCTGTTGTGGCATGAACAGTTGTCATGAGACCCTCGACAATGCCAAATTCCTCATGGACAACCTGCATACCCATGGAACATCAATTAGCTTCATTGGGTGGACGAAACTATGAAAAATCACAGGAGCAAATTGTTTGTTATGATTGAAATGGGAAAATAGTAACAGGATTAGAAAATAGATAAGTTACCTTGGCAAGAGGAGCAAGACAGTTGGTAGTACAACTTGCGTTAGAAACAACATTCATTTTGGGATCATAGCTCTTCTCATTTACTCCAACGACAAACATTGGAGCATCTGCTGATGGAGCAGATATCACAACTTTCTTAGCACCGCCCTGCAAACAAGGCATAAAAACGTCACCATTTTATCTCAATTAGATGGCACTGTACAGAAATGGTGTACAAACCTTCAAATGTGCCGATGCCTTTTCAGTTGTAGTAAAAACACCTGAAGATTCAACAACATACTCAGCTCCAAAGTTACCCCAAGGAATATCTGCTGGATCTCTGGAAAAGAAGGGGGCAAATTCTTAAGTGCAAATGCAAGAAGAACTAACAGAAATTAATGTAGTCACAAAGACATAATTGTGTATCGAGAGCAGGGGCACGGTGAGGAATGGATTGTTTAGTACCCCAAATGTACTACAAAACAATACTGAGTTACTTTAGGAGCTAGGACTAAAAGGTACTCAATTATAAACCCCTATAGCATGTCCAGTCAATCACTCCATACTCTAGATATGGTTAGAGTCGTAAAGACACTTTACTTTTCTTTATTTCACAAGGCTGCACATTGTAATATATTCGACCATACAAGTAACCAGTGATACTACAAAAGACCAGATTGTACGTTAGGCTAAAATAAATATTTTTCCAGTGATCCAAAGAATTTTAGGTTGAATCCATGATGGCATGGGAACACAGTGATACAATACCTCAATAATTGTGAGATCCAAATTTACTACTCCTTCCGTTTCACAATGCAAGTCATTCTAGCATTTCCCACATTCATATTGATGTTAATGAATCTAAACACGTATATCTATCTAGATTCATTAACATCAATATGAATGTGGAAAATGCTAGAATGACTTACATTGTGAAACGGAGGAAGTAGCAATGTTTCAAGATGGTATTTTTTTACTAATAATCATCAAACACAATACTTAGACAACAAATAATTGTGACATTCTATGTAATCATGTACTAGTCCCTACGTGGACTTGATATTACCTTTTGCTAGTGATTGTGACTTTCTTTCCATTGATCTCCAGGGTTGAATCATCCACAACCTTAATGGAGCCTTTAAACGGGCCATGAGTGGAGTCATACTTGAACATGTAGGCCTGGAAAAAAGAAAGAGATTATCTACAGAAAGAAAAAGCACAACCAAATGCTGCATCCGCATGCAAGAATGGGTTGGTACTCCCACAGTTACAGGAATTATGTTGCATTAGGAGTAAACCATTGAAATGGACTATTATGGTCAACCGAACACATAAGGTAGGGATGCAGTTTCATGTGATTATATGGAAGAACCAAGAAACTGTGCCAATATACAACTATTAAATTGAAATGTAGCACAATGGACTGCATATCATATTTAAGTAACTTAAGGTGAATGCACGTTAAGTAGGTTTTTCAATGATTTCAAATAAAATATTATCTGCATCAATCTTAATTTAGCTTAAGCTGAGAAAAGGCCACTCTTTTTTTCAAGGTTTATAACACTTACAAACCTAAAAGAACATAGCATGGCATCATATAAGCTAATGCAGTAAATGCAAGCAAAACTTCATCCCCTCAAAATTGAAAATATAATGTTCATTGATTAAATGAAGCAACCAAGGTATGAAATATGGGAGGTAGGCAAATAATTTGAACTATTTCCTTACCATGTATTTAGCATCAATGAAAGGATCATTGACAGCAACAACTTCAATATCATCTCTACTGGTTGCAATACGCAGGACCAACCTCCCAATTCGCCCAAACCCTATGATACCAAAAAATTAGACAAGCATTACAAACAAATAGCAATAAATTATTTCACCTACTTTTCATGTATGGTACAATAAACTGTAAACTACTTCTGCCAACAAGTCATGGGTGATTCAGTTGCTGTAGCATATACCTAACTGAGCACTAAAAATTGCTTTTGGAAAACCTAAAGACATGGAACTCGAACTAGCATACTCAGTTGCAATTGATATCATATATTTGCAAAAAAAAAAAAAGAAAATAAAAAACGTATGCAAGACAAAACACATTGGCCGGCACAGATTAATATATCCCATTAAAATCATAGCAATTTTTTTAATGGACTAGGTTCCTAGAATGAACAGAAGCAAACAGACTAATATATCCCATTAAAATTAATGGACTAGGTTCCTAGAATAAACAGAAGCAACTCACCATTGATACCAACCTTTGTCTTCTCACCACTCGAATATTCTACAGAGAGAAACAAAAAGGAATAATCAAATGCTGCTGCCTGCAAAATTCTATTACTACATATTTGTTTGGGAAACCAAACACATACGTGGGACGGCAGGGGGTGCCTGAGTAGCTATTGCTCTCAGCGGCTCAATGTTCCTAGCACTTGAGTTCAAAAAATTATTTAGATGAGCCAAATCATAATCAGATAAAAAAGCGCTCTTACAACGAAGAGGAAGAAATAGACATTAGAAGCAGGCAGTTACAATGAAGAGGAAGCTGCGATGGAGGTGAACTGAGCTGAGCCAGCGCTTCTCAAGTGTAACACCTGTTCCATGGCAGGCAAATCACATCAACAGGAGGGACATCTTTCTACTACTAAAAAACTAAAAATCCAACAAACTAACTATGAGCAACACATAATTGAAGAGAGTGAATAGGATTAACATCTTAATTGAAGAGTGTGAATAGGATTTCTTTGACCTCTAGGTTCCCAACCCAAATTTCTTGTTTTCCGCGCGCACGCTTTTCAAACTGCTAAACGGTGCGTTTTTTGTAAAAAGTTTTTATACGAAAGTTGCTTAAAAAATCAAATTAATCCATTTTTGAAAAAAAAATTAGCTAATACTTAATTAATCACGTGCTAATGTACCGCTCCTTTTTCCGTGCGGAGGCACTATGTTCCCATCATCCACATGTTGATAACAGTACAGAACTTTTTGCTGATAACAATAAAGCGCCTGGGTACATGATTCTCCACTAGCATGTACAAAAGTAACCTCCATACTCCGGCACAGAAATGAACAGATTATAGTACGAAGCAACCAGGGAGAACGCACATAAACAAGAAACGAACCCCCAGCATTTGGACCCCCGCCGAAGGTTCCCAGATTCACGGAAACCAAGCTTAAGACGAAATCTAGGCGCAGTATCAGCAACACAACTAGTCACACAACGAACGAAGACGTCCCAACCCTCTGCCAATCGAACCCCGACGCGGAACAAACCGGAAAATTCCGGAGGGGGGAAGAAGGTGAGGGTGAGGGAGAGGGAGCACAGGAGGAATGGAAGGGAGGCCGATACCTTGGCGGGATCGGCGGCGGAGGCGCGGGATCCGGCGGCCGCGGCGGCGCGGAAGGGGGCGGAGAGCTGCTGCGCCATGGGGGGGAGCTAGGGTTTTGACCGCGCCGCGGAGAGAGAGAGAGCTCGCCTTTCGGTGCGCGGCGGAGGAGGCGGCGGAGGGGGGGAAGGGGAAGGTGGCGGCGAGGCGGAGCGACTCGTCTCGTCTCCTTTTTATAAAAGGAAGAAAAAGAAAAAGAAAAGGGCAAAAAGTTGTACCGTAGAATACTCCCGCCGTCTCACCTATGAATTTTCGTGTCTAATTTTAATCGTCTATCATATTTAAAAAATTATTTAAAATAAACGTAAGTCACAGTTAAAGTAATATTTATGTTTTATCATATAATAATTATATAAAATTACTAGTTATAAAAAATAAACGATTAAAATTAGACACGAAAACTCGTAGGTACGCTTAAAATGGGACGGAAAGTGAGGGTACTAGAATGGGTAGGTGGGTCGCCTACCCCGCACCGAATCGGATCTCTCGCCCTCCCGACTCTCCGGGCCATTGGGCCCTCACCTCACCTCTCCTCTCCTGCCATTAAATTATTGTTTTTGTTTTTAAATTGAGAAATGGAAGAAAGATTCTCGTTTTCATTCACTTTGTTTAAAATTTATTGTTGGCTAATGGGAAGGTGGAGAAGGAGAAGAAGGGATTGTCAATAGTCTGGTTGCTAATTCGTCTATGATGGCCATTGCATCGTTGACGAATGAATGAGTGTATTTGGTGTTTGTTTAAAGTTCGGGCATTCTGTTTTCTACCATAGATTTGAGCTTTTATAATCTTTAAGAAATTAACTAAAGAAAAAAAAAGGATATAAGAGGCGAACCAACCAAAGCAGAAAGGGACCGAAATGAAAAGGAGATGAAAAGAAAAGAACTGGCCAAACGGGTGCTTCCCAAATGAATGACACACCATACACTGTTGAAAATAAATGTAAATGTTTTTTTTCCTACTGCCATGTCAACATGTCTAATTGAAAAGGACAAGCAATGTAAGATCTCATCAACTCACTATGGAGAATCTCATCAACTCACTAATTGTAAATGTTTTTTTTTTGGTAAAGTTTTACATGTTTCACAGTTTTTTGCCTGTGAACCACCTTTTGAATTAATCTCACCTCGATGTTTTTCGGCGAATAAACCCCTGTGGATCCGTTTGAACGAAAGGATCCTTAATTAATCATTTTTTTTTCATCACATAATAGTATGATACAGCATATTTATAAGTAATCCATCAAGTTGTAATGACAAGCTGCCTGTTGGCTGGCTGATTTGTTGGTTGATAATAAAAATTTTGGAATTATTATTTATTTTTTGTGACTTATTTTATTATCCAAAGTACTTTAAGCATAACTTTTTTGTTTTTTATATTTGTATAAATTTTTTAAATAAGACGAATGGTGAAACAAGTAAAATATCAAAATCTATTATATTAGGGGACGGATGGAGTACATGATAAGAACATGATTTGTGCCAGAGCATCAGAGCCGTACCATTCTGGTCCAAACAGGACCATGCTTTTGATGTTTGAGCGGTGCAAATTTCAAATTTACTCTGCCATGAGAGAAAACAATTTTACTCCCTCCGATTTTTTAACGTACCACGCCATACAAATGCTGTCTTCATACTTGTACAGTGTAAGTAATATCACAACCTGAGTTGTTTATCATCGAATAGTGAATGCATCCTTGCATGGTTTCATATTTTGCATATGTGCTGCTAGGTCAGAAGACAATAGCACAGCTCTTCTATTTTGAAACATGGGGAGAAGAATTCCAATGTGAAAAACGCACAGATAAAGTTGGACTGAAATGAAACAAAATTGTCTGTACCTTGCAAAGAATCCATGAACTTTATCAAAATTCTTAACTCATTGGAGCCCGTATATTTTGTATTAGATATATTACAATAATCCTGTGAAGTTCTGAAATTACGTATATGAAACGGCAATAAACATAGCCGCATGCGAGCGGAACTAGTATCCATTATCAGACTCTACTGCCAGGGTTGTGGATACCACATATCTAGTAGTAGTTGACTAAATCTCGGTAGGACCCACCACATACCATGTCTTATACGGAAACAAACTTCGGGTATAGAAGGAGTTCCGGATAAGGAAAGATAAATAGAGTTCTACATGGAAACGATAAGGACTACTCGGATTGTATCCATATTGGTTTCTCTAGCTCCACTTGGAAAAGGGAACACCTATGGGTATAAATACAAGACCCCATAGGAGAAGAGGGGGACGGAACAATAGATCAAGACACAAGATCAACATACAAGCCAACATACGTCAAGACAAGACGCCGGATATCGACTTCAGAGATAAGCATGGCTAGTCCCCTACGGTGTCTACGGATACTGATAGAAGAGACGTAGCGTTGTCTTTGATCTTGCCGGATGCGGATTCGAGGAGGAAGGCTGCCTTATTGTCGACTACG
Source organism: Oryza meridionalis (assembly GCA_000338895.3). NCBI lineage: Eukaryota > Viridiplantae > Streptophyta > Magnoliopsida > Poales > Poaceae > Oryza > Oryza meridionalis. Next base: position 3,989,951 of record CM002525.2, on the reverse strand, counting down.
AGTCAGCACTTCAGACCGCCAAGTCGACAACAGTTAGATAGGCTACCCCAAATATTGTACTGGTGTGATTATGGTGATTAAGAGCAACGACCGGCTTCGGCCAACAGGAGTAGGGTTATTACTTGACAATTCAGGGGCCCGAACCTGTATAAAAATCCTCGTCGCCATCTCTTTTACCTCAATCTCGCATATATCATAGTACCAACGATCCCCATACTATGCAAGTAAAATTCAAATGCTTTGATTGCTTATCAGATAAGAGGTAAAAATATTCTTCACCGAGCAGCAAGCATAGGCAATAGAGTCAGCTTACGGGGTGGGGCGCAAGCAAGCGTTTTCAGGCTCCGCTAGCTAGCGTACTCTTCTGCTATCAATGAAACCGAAGGAAAAAAACGTAGTCGTGACATCAAACGTCGACACCTACCACCCACGTATTAAATATAAAATAATAATTTGGTAAGGTCACAACATTATGATTCTCTTTTGAACATATGTATGATCTTTCTATATAAAATATAAATACAGAAAAAATCACATGTTTATCATTGGTCATCTTCTTTTAAACATGTGAATAGAGGTTAATTGTGGATATGCATGCTCATATGTACGAGAAATAACAGTAAATTGCCTATTGGATTGATTTGAATTTTTCACCACACTTATGTGTTGGATCAAGGGTAATCAAACCTTTTTAATTTGGACCACCTGTTTTTTATCCATCTCCCTCCCTCCCCTCTCTCCTCGGTGGTGGTATTATACTCTTCTTAAAGGAACCGTACGTGAGACTCTCGCCTTATACGGCTCTGTCCTAGAATCTGGACCCCTCCCCCCCCCCTCTTTCCTTTGACCAACGGCTCTCTACCTTTGTTCTATCCTTTTCATATCATCAATGGCACCATCAATGATGACCTCGAGTCCTGAGGCTAGCTAGTGTAGTGCGTGTGGGAAACCTCGAACTTGCCACAAGTGTCGATGTTGTCTTTAGCTAGAGCCTAGATAGTATGCTTGCCACGCTCAACCTAGACCTCCTCCGCCCCGTGCCCAACCTTGAGCACAAGCATCTTAGTTGATGCATACCACCTTGAGCTTCCTAGACACCATCACCGCAGTTGATCTTTTTTGCCTCCATCGGTGATGTGATCCACCTTCAGTCCTACTAGCTTTCATGTTGCACTTGAGCTCTAGTTCGACTGATCAGCGCCATGCTCCATCTCAACCTTTGCCAACATTGACGCATCGCTTGAGCTCGAGCTCCACATATCCACCTATATCCTAGCAATTGGGATTTTTTTCTTCTTTTATTTTTTCGCTCAAGTGAAAACATAGGTTGGGGAGATTCAAAGTTTCATCTCAAGCGCATGGCAGTGGTGGCTGGTGGATGCTCGATTAGCTACCAGTCTGGCATCGGTGGTTCTTTCACCCTCCATAGAAACAATAAGAGAATTAGATAAGAGAAAAAATTGGAGGTAGAAGAACAGGTGTAGCCTCTAGGGCAGAATTTTGGTAAACATACATGGTCCGTTTACATACATAGTTTAAGTTATAACAATGGTAAAAAAGAAAGGCCAGGCTGTGTTTACTTTCACGCTAAAATTAAAAGTTTAACTGAAATTAAAAGTTTGAATAAAAAAGTTGAAAGTTTACGTGTGTAGAAAAAATTTGATGCGATGAAAAAGTAAAAAACTAAACAATCACGTATGCAATTTGCTCGCGAAAAAAATTCCATTGCGCCCTAACCACCTGACACGTGTCCCCGCTCCCTGACATTTAAACTGTCGCGCGCCTGCCACCCCCACCCTCGTTGTATACCAAACGGCAATACGCGCCTCTCTCTCTCTCTCTCTCCCCTCCTTCCCTTCTCTCTCTCTCTCTCTTCAATTCCCCATTCCACCAACGCACGCACCAACCCGCCATTCCCCCACAACCAAATTCCCCATCGAATCGCGAGAGGAATCCAATCCCCCGAATCGTCTCCCAATCCCGCGCGCCGGTGAGCTCCCGTTCCGATCCCACCTCAGTTTTTTTTTTTTGCGCTTTTTTTTGGTGATCCAGCGCGCGAGCGAGCGAGCGAGGCGATGATTTTTGGTGTTTTTTTTTTGGATGGGGGGCATGGAGTTCATGGATGGGGATTGCCGGCGTTCGTCGTCGCGTTCATGGATGGAGTTCATTGGTGGTTCGGCGAATGCGGTTGCGGTTGCTGTTTGTTTGTTGCGGGTGGTCTCGCTGGACGCGGAGGCGTGCGCATGACGCTATGGTGTTTGGTGTGTGGGCATCTGGTTCCGTGACGCGGCGATGCTGCTGCTGTTGGGTTGAGGTGACCATTCAATTTGTGTGGCTATCGGATTCTGCGTTTTTTTTTGGGTTGTGTATGTGTTGCTTCATCATGCAGGCATGCGGTTGTTTACTGCCTCCAATCCCATGGTCGATTTCATGATTCCGGTACTTGTTAGTATCGTGGGATTGTGGATACATGTGATTTTCAGGTGCGTTGCGGTGGAAGGCAGTGATCATGATTTATAAGGTGAAGTTCGGTGTAACATGCTTGAGAAATTTCAGCGAGTTGTGTATACAGTGGCTCTGGAGTTGATTCTGCTGATTTGTTTTTGGGGTGAATTGTCCCGGTTATATGTGCTTCATGCTTCTCTGATGATTGGTCTGGTTGTGCTGTGGTTTGAGCATGAACTCTGTTTGCTTCTTTTTTGGGTGATGAGTTCAGCATGCAGTTCTGGGGTGACTTATCCTGTAACTGTGATTGATGCAATTATTTCTGTCACTTTTCAGTTATTAGTCCATGTTGTTGCTATGAGCTCAAATTGAATGCATAGTTGGTTGTAGAAGCGCGGATGCTATTCGCATCTATTACGATGCAATCAGAACATATTCTTATTGTTTGCTCACTTCTTTTCTTTCTTTGTTTTTGTTTTGGCGACGTTCCCATTCCTAATTATTTGATGGCTTCTAACTGTTCAAGATTCCATCACCCTCTATGTCAACCCTGAACAAAATGCAGATTGGCACCTTGGATTTCCTTTTGCTTTAAGGAAGTTATCCTATTGCATATAATTTTCATATTTGTTGCTCCCAGTGTAGATCGACAGATACAATTGCTAATTAGTACAAAATGGCTATAAGCTTCAAATATTGGGATGACTGCTTGGATCCAGAGGATATGCAATTAATGTGGGCTGATCCTCATGTAAGTAAAGAGTGGGTTGATGCTGGGGAAGGGCCGGGACAGAAGGTTCACCTGTCACGGGATCCTGATGGTGAGGCATATCTCACACAAACTGAAATGATGGTGAGTGATCAGCTGTTGCCAGTGTATCTTGACATCTGCGTAATAACCTGCATTAGTGGCAATCAAACCAAAGTTCATGTCATTATCTAAAAAGAAAAACAAAACAAAGTTCATGTAAATCATTGTATTTATTTTTTCGCAAGCTGTATTTCTGTACGTATTGTGTCTATTTTTTGAGCAGTTTATATTATACTTGGTTGTTACTTTTGAACAATAATTTCCTTGTACCTATGCTGTAGTGGCGTTAAATGCAAGTTATACTAGTGCCAGCAAATTGGTTCACCGAAGTTTAAACAAGACAAAAATCAATCAGTGCTGTGAGTTAAGAGTCTAACATAATAGTTTTTACCTATATTTATCCAAGTGACTAAATTACTGTTGACAACTTTGTTACTGCTGCGCTGATCTAAACAAATTTTCGAAGCTATGGAAACAATAACAAATTAAGGGTGCTTTGCTTTATTTTCTTTTTCAAAACTGTACTTGTTATCTACTTATCTGTACAATTTTGGCTTAAAACTAAATTCATTGATCCTTCAGGCGGTGGCTGCAATTACTGTTCATAGGCATTTCAAGTCACAGCTAGACCCGGTATTGCTTCTTTTGCTTTATGACTTATCAATATTTGGATTTGTATATGTATCAAAGACACTGCTGAAGTACATTAAACATTATTTTTTACTTTCATCACTCATGCAGTATATGATAGGTGCCCTTGCAGAAATTGCAAGTGGAAGGAGACTCTTTGTCGATAATTATGACCGAAAGACTAAGGAGATCAAAGTTGGCATAATGCAGGTGACAATAGAAGTTGCTCAATGGCTTGGCAGGTACCATGAAACCTTGATAACCCAGATTTAGTAACTATCTTTTCTTCTATGTTTTCATACTAAATATTTGTTTTCTTTACCTTTAACAAGGGAATTGGGTTACAAGTATTATGACATTGAAGAAGATGCTAATTTGCTCTATTGGCCTTTTGTGAATGTCTACTTTGGTGCTGCTTATGCAAAATGGCTATTCTCATGTGACGATAAGTATGTATTTTGGTTGTCAGATTATGCTTGACCATTGCAATTAATTTCCTTTGACATATTTTATCTTCTACTGCCAAACATAATTACTTGCCAAAAACACTTCAGAGAAAGAACTGAAGAATTCGTTGTTAGAGCTTACAAGGGAGGCAAAAAGAAGGCTGTTCACAAATCAACTTCCCCCATTTTTCAACGCTATCTTTATGTGAAGGATGCCTTGCTGTCTATGAGGTTTCACCCTTAATAATTTATTTCCATATTCACCTTCTAACTTTCTTATTCTGTGAAATGTGTGCCTTAAGCACTAAACAAATTCGTTTCTCTTAGCACCTGTGAACCTCCAAGGTCCGATTTTAGAGGTATTGAGGTTATTTGGAAGCCTAGCAAACCTTTAAGTTGGAGAAAATTGGTTTGAACTTCTCAAAACAACTGGCCATTGAAGATTTGAGGTAAAAAACCTAAAATTTTACTTATGACATGTCACATAATTTAAAGAACAGTAGTTTTCATCTCAAGTTTGAACCCCTGAACCTGACCCCTGAGCTGTGCTATGTGGACCTTCTATGCTGGCAGGTTAAACACATGATGGACAGCACTATGTTTAGTGACTTTCTTTACTGTAATTCATGCTCACCTGACCTGTCGAAATACCAAGTTAATTAAAACACTGATATTTCTTAATTCAAACATGAGTGTTTCTTGATGGTTGCATCATTTGCTCGGCCTCTCAAATATATTCAGAATTTCAAGCTCTTCCGAGTTTTCCGTTAGGGTTAGAAGCATATTCAATGGATCGAAATCCAAAAGTTATGTTTGTAGAGGAGCTATTATTTTATTTTACTTTAGTTCCAGTTCTGAACTTGCTGACAAACTGCTTCTTGTTATTTTGTCTGCAGACAGCCAGAAAGTTTTAATGATTTAACTCCTAATCTCCTAGCCAATTCCTCGAGCACAGGTTAAATTTTACTGTGTTACCTTTTTATTTATTTAAATAATTTTCTGCTATTCAAGGTTTGTGGTTTGTCGAGATGTTAGGAAATACTAGGTTATGAATTTAGGATGTTGATTCTTGTTTTGATTCCAGAGAATTGATATGCTTCTAACATTCAAGCTGACATCTTGTTATCACATTTGAGTCAGAAGGACAGTTGATTTATTGGGATTCCAAGGTATCAGAGGTAGATATGGATGCGATGTGGAGTCAGCCCGATGTGATTAAGGAGTGGACAAAATCTGGTGAGAGGCGAGGAAATGTGAGGTTTTCTCATGACTCCAAGAGGAGGCCTTATCTTTCTCGAGTTGAGGTGAAGGTAAAAGATGATTCTTTAAATTTTTTGTAGTTACTTTGCATTTGCAGTATACGGGCCACCTTTTTTTACCATGCTAAAATGTTGACATACATATGTTTTTGTGTAAAGCTACAACTATAATCTTATTAATATTCTTGTGCTGTTAAAATTGCATCCTTGATTTGATCAAGTGAACAGATCGTGTGGATGGCATGTAATAAAATCAACTTTGTAGTTTGTAGGTGTGGCTGCAGTGCTATACATTTCCTATCATGCCATACAAATTACATGGACAAATATTGTTCACAGCAGCATTACTTATACTTAGTGCCATAGCTATTCCTTCTGGAGCAATCCCAGACTCATGCCTTGTTTGATACAATAACCCTATATCAGCTCACCAGTAAAATGTCTTGCAGGTTTCATGTATTTGTTATTTTATTCACCAATACTTAATTTCCATTCATCTCAGACTTACGTGGTTGTAAATTTGGTCTCAGGCTGTTGCTGAAATAACCATATCACGTCATTTGAGCTCAAAAGGAGTAACATCCGTAAGTTTTTTGTTTATAAATCAGTGAACATATAGTATCTGTATAATGATACTAATTATGTATTAAATTTGTTGTTTTATATCGCTTTCTGTATCACCTATAACATGGCCCTCTCTTATTTTAAATATGTGATGAGGCCAACATTTAGGCATCCTGAAGAAATTCTTTTGGCTCTTAACCTATTTGCTTTGTTGCATGGTATTGCTTTTCTAAGTCATACATTTAGTACTTTAGCATGATTATCCATCACATCAGTGCTGATACTCATCTTGTTTTTTTTTTTTTTTTTACATAAAACTCATCTTATTTTGGTTGTCGATTCATGTAACATCATTGCATTAGTTAATGGATTTGCTGTATATTTTGTCAACAAAGCATTTTCTCTATTTTGTGGATATTCTAAAATTATGCAAATGTCCACAGATTGTGTTAGTATATATGTCCTGGTCAAAATGGTGAATAAAGATGGTGTTGGCCTATTTGGGTGCATGTTACAATAACAGTATTTACTCTTATTTTAGCATTCCAAGAAAGCTTGAGATATTTAGTAAATTCTCTATTCTCATTTATATCTGCCAGGAAGCCCTAGCTGCTCTTGCTGAGGTGTGCAGTATGCGTTTTGTCCATGGTGTTCGTTCTCGTACTGGCTTGATGGGAATAGACTACCCTACTGCAGCATGGCTTTACAGGCAAGCATGAAATTAAGTTTACAGTTGTGTTTTAATTGCTATAAAGCTTTGCTTTTTGTCTAACAGTTTTGGTGAGCTATTTGCTTAATCCTAGTAGGACCTTACCAGTTCCTTTTGCCCTTTTACTAGTTATGAATGCTTACAGAGTAATGCACTGTTCAGGATGGCTGAACTATTGTTTGGACTATACCTTCATACATATTCATATGGTGATTTAAACTATGATAATTTATTTTGGTCTACTACTTGTCTAGTTTATGTTACTTCAGATGTCAGGCAATCATATTCTAGAGAAGATTAATCTGGAAAACAAATAGGCATAGGAGAAGTTAGCTGCTTAGGCTATCAGAAGACACACTGCAGTTACTCTCGGTCGGTTATAGTATTATAGTTTTCATGAAGTTATCTTCACTTGCAGTTAGCTTTTTCCTGCAGAGATTGTGGCCATAGGGCGTATACTGTCAGCTCCGTAGATGATCTATACAATCCTTTTGCATCAATGTACTTTGGCGCAGCTTACTTGGGATGGTTGTCACAATATGAAGGAAGGTTAGTGAGATTAAATGCTAACATGTTTTCAGCATAGTGAATAAATGTACTAACGAAATGAAAAAAAAAAACTGACACATTCTATCTTCTCCCTTTCAGAGAAAGAAGTCATGAGTTCATTGTTCAGGCATACCTTGGGGGACCAGAAAACGTTAGCCTTCAGGAGACTGGCCCATTTTGGAACAAATTCCTGGAGGCCTTAAGACTATACCAAGATCCAAAGAAGTATGCTTCTCCTTGCTGTTAACTTAAAATGGTATTTTTGTTTATAAGGTGGGCCTTACTGACCAATCAAAAAATGAGAGCATAAGTGTGTGAGTAGCTCTCATCAACATTTTTAGTAGCATTGACATCAAATATTCAAACTTACTAAAAAAAAGCAATTTTGACATGTTTTTAAAGTTTAGCTTTAAAACTATGCTAATTTTTGTAACTATTTGTCTTATGAAATAGCTATACTAAAATAACTGAGTGATTGTACCTTTTCAGGGAACAAGCAAGCTGTTGTATTTTGTAAAAGTTGTCCTGATGTGCCCTTATGTCTTTGTTTGGTGAAGGTATTTATTTGATCCTAAGCACAATTTTCATCCTATTTTGCTACCTCAAATTTACAAGATGTGCATGTTTCTCATTGTATTATCTCATTCAATTCAAATACGTCTGAGCATAGCAAGGACTGCATAGTATGAAAATGTTATTTTACTGATATGGTTGTCTTACGAGACCCTTCATCCCACAATGTATGGTTTTGTGTAGTGTGTCTAGCTAGTCCCTCCCTAGTTGGCATAATATTTATTTTAACAGTTTGTGCAGACTAGTGCATGCTGATTTTTATTCTTATAGATAAGGGATAAGTTACTACTTGAGCAGTAGCACATCAGATAGGCAATTCTAGCCGACAGATTGACCTATTCCATTGCTATCAAAGCTGGATAGGCATACCATACTAGCTCTTGTTTGTGTTATATCAGCCAATCTACTATGTAGTACTCTCTGTGTCCCTAAATATAAGGGATTTTGGTTGGATGTGACGTATCCTAGGACTACAAATCTGGATATGAAGTATGTTCAGATTCATAGTACTAGAATACGTCCCATCCACCCAAAATTCCTTATATTTTGGGACGGAGGGAGTACCTTGGAATCTTTAATAGTCACTTGGATGTGAGTTTTGACATTGATGCATAAACTCTCCTCATTATATGTCAGAGAATGCAGTTGGATTGTATTATTGCAAAAATGCATTTATTGATATGAGATGATATGGCAGTCCATCTAGTATTATATATATTTTAAGGTAATCACTTGCAGTTAAGCATAAGGGTAGATGTGATTTTGTTTTGGATGGCCCAATTTTTTTCTTCTTTGCTGGTCTGGGTTTGTCTGCCACAGTTTTTCTCTTCTTCCAAGTACTATGGCGCAGTCACACAGATTTCCTGTGGGTTCTCAAAAGAAAAGTACCTTTAATTTCCAGATAATTCTGATCGCAAGTAGTAAGCTAAAGCCTTCTTTAATTTGAGTCAACTTGGATTAGTTGAGCTGGGGGCACCAGTTGCAGTCATTACTCATAAGTTCTATACCAACATTCAGTGGTGGTTTCTCGTTTGTTTGTATTTATCTAACTCTTGTTTCTGCACATTAAATTTGAAAAGTATCATCAGTACTCTATATAAATTAGCATCAAAAGGGAATGCTATGTCCATGATTGGTGAACTACTAATGGCGTCTGTTCTGCAAAATTTCAGGCTCCCACTCAAAGGATTCAACGCTAACTAGCAACGGGCTTGCTTGGATTCCATTCGTACATATTTGGTCATTCGGTACCCTGCTCGGTGTTCCAGTTTTCAACTGTGGTTGATCCCCACTGGGTGCTCACAGAGCTATGCCCTCCTCTTCTTCTGTCCATATATTTTGCCTTTCTGTACTAAGTATATTAACGGCCTTTTTTTTTTCTGCATACCGGTATGTTATAAAATCACTTTTGATATATAGATACCCAAAAGGAATTGACTCAAAACAAATTAAAAAGGAAAAATGTTCAATTACATAAGACTACTGTTTTAGGAAAAAGGTTTCATGAAGGATTGTTAGTTCTTCATTACAGACTAGAGAATGTAAAATTTTCAGGCATATTGCTTATGGCTCATTATACATCTCAAATGAAATTAGGGTCCCCTTTTTTATCTTTTATATCATTCCTATGATGAGCCGTGGAATTTGGTACTAAAGAAAGGCATGGTCCAATACATGTTTTAGGAGTAGATTTGTCAGCTTTAGGCGATTTCAGCTTTAGATTTTGAAACAGGACCCCAAAATCACTGTTACGTTGCAGTTCTGAACAGGGCCATGTTATCGTGTTAGGATTGCAGAGCCCCCAGTACTGAATTCACAGTCAATTATATATCACGCAGCAAGAAATGGTGGCAGCTTGAATCGTAGCCGACAAATCTGTTGATCCCATGCCAAATTGCGATGTTTGACTCCATCTGATGATTATTCCTGCCAGTTTACCATAAAAAATATTTTCTTCCAAACTTGCTGATCTCATGTGATTCTTATTTAGAATACCTGCAACTAGTAGACACTTTCCCCAGTTGTATCTCACTGCCTGGAGTTAAGTTAACCATTAACTTTGTACCAGTTCAAATCAGTGACAATCACCAAACCAAACAGTGCGACCATGTGAGCTCGATCTTAACAACAAGCAAGCATGCAGAACTGTAGCATGAACCACCAGCTGCTGAGGATCCAAAGCTAATGGGGATCATCAGATCGATTGCTCATCGGCGTACTACTGGAGATGATGGGCTCCAGGGCAACCTTGTCGGCAGTTGCCTTGCAGGATGGATGGATTAAACCCTAAAGTGCATGAACTTTTTCCAACTTTTCTAGTACTACTATACTACACAGGTTAGGAATCATGGAGCCGTTCGCTTTAAGCAATGTTTTCTCATCAAGCTCAGCTCATCAGTGATCAGTCCAATCCATTCGCAGAATTCAGGGAAGTGTGATTAGTACTGGTACTGTATTAGTATAATCCAGAGAGACAGGGCATCTTGGTTAGGGAAGAATGTGTGCAACGTGGGGTCCTCCCATTGCCTGCCCATATCACAGCATATTCACATGCACACTGTCTGTCCTCCCGTGGATGTGCATGCATGGCCACTGCTGCAAATTTGGGTCGATTTTGTTGGAGAAGAATTTGTTCTTTGAAAGGTGACGTCGCAGTAGCAGAGGATAAGACCGTTGTCTGCCTGGAAATTTCACACGAACAGATCGGTTCGTGAAAAACTTTTACGCAGTTTTGTTTCTCGCAAAGAAAGTGAAAAAGAAATAAAAACGGTTTGCGAGATTGGATCAGATGCGTGGGGGGGCACGGTGAGGCTGCCACGGCGTGCGTGATGGGGGGGATCTCATCGCATGGGTGGCGCGGCGCGACAAGCAGTGGCCCCATGACGACTGTGGCGTCCGCCGTGGCTGCATGCGCCGCTTGTGTGTGGACACAGCTGCTCTCTGACGTAATTAGAGGAACATAACACCTTTGATTTGGAAGAAAAATATAGAAAGTTTAGAAGATTTTAACCCTATGAAAATTTTTTTTTATGAAAATCTTTAAAACAAATGATTAAATACTACGTTATCCTTTAAAATTCCTATAGAATAAACAATTTTATAGAGATTTTGAAAAAAATTTAGCAAGAGCTTCATCTTTTAGAAATTTCCGTTTTAGTTTGTCTCTCTCGTCCGATTTCTACGTTTTTCCTGTGGTTCATTCAAACGGTCATTCTTGTATTTTTCCTATATTTTGTAATCATTTATTTTGTACTTCTTGTTAGAATCATGTGTTTTTTAAATTTCTTTAAATTTTTTATTTCTGTTATTTAAAGGGAACCTAACAAGTGAAACTCACCATGATGGGTCCATATGTTAGGTCACATTCTGTTGGTCACATTCTATCGGTGAGTTATTTTTTGGATGGAAGGAGAAGGTCCTGACTCCTCGTTGACTCGTGTTTCTCTGAGGAGTACGAGCGCCTCTAACCCATGGTATTGCTGTTGTACCACACGCTGCCCACCGTTTTCGACTTTTCTGGAGCCAAAGAAACCAATCTGCATGGAGTTTCCAGCGTTTAGCAACGTACTACGGACGATGACCTGCTTTCCATTACTCCGAGTTACTGTTACCTAGGGTGTTACCTAGGGTGTGTTTAGTTCCTAAAGAAAAATTGGAAGTTTGAAGAAAGTTAAGAGTTTAAAAAAAATCAAAAGTTTATATGTAGGGAAATTTTTAATGTGATATGATGTAATAGAAAATTGGGAATAAGGGGAATCTAAACACTGCCCTAGTGCCCCGCTCACGGCGCAAATCCACAGGGTTGTTTGCTGATTTTGTTTCAACTACAAATACCACATTTGGAACTTGTTCAAAGTTCAAACTAGTGGACTACTAGGACACCAGTATCTTTGAACATCTTTAAAATCATGATTTGTAATTTTGTAAGGTTTTAATATGTTCACAGTCTCACAGGCACACATTTTATTTGACTTAACCTTGGACCTATAAATAAACACATCTCACCTCACCTCACCTACCAAGAAAGCCAGCCAGCACACACTCTCACTCTCTCACTACTCACTCTACTCCACTCTGCCACCGCTCAGCGGCAAGCCGGCAATGGCGGACGGGCGAGGTGGCGTCGGTGGCCATCCGCCGCCGCCGCCGCCGTCATCGTCGTCGGTGGCGGCGGCGGTGGTGGCGCGGCGGTGCGGCTGCGGTCTGGGCAGGCTGGTGCGGCGTCTCCGGCGTCAGGCGGCGCTGTGCGCGGCGCGCCCGGCGCCGCCGTCGGCGTCGAGCCGGCTCCGCGGTGGCCGGTGCCAGTACGACCCTCTCAGCTACGCCCGCAACTTCGACCGCGGCGACGTCGACGTCGCCGGCGGGGTGGACGACGACTCCGACGCCGCGCAGCTCTACTATAGCTACACCTTCTCCTCCCGCTTCGTCCTCCCCGCCGCCGCCGCCGCCGCTCGCGCCCCGAGCAGCCTCGCCGCCGGCCGCAGTGCTCCAGCCACGGCCACCCATTAGATTTTCTTTTCGCTTTTTCTTGATGATTTTGAGCTTCTTCTTTGTTTCTTCTCGATCGCCATGCATCTCCCAGCCATGGCTGCAAATGAGATCGAAGGGAAGGATGAAATTGTGAATATGGAAAGGAAAATAACACGACATCGATCGATCTCCTCGCTTGTTTTTTAGTTTTTATAAACTCGAAACACACACAGCATCAAGAAGTTGTCATCACAACTCACAACTGCAACTGCAATCGAAGATCCGTTCATTTGTCTGATGGATGTGTACTGTACAGATGTGATTAAGATTAATTAATTGCGATCGTGCACCGATCTTGGGGAACCCAAGCAGCTATCTGAAAGTGTAATTGAAGTGATTAGTTGCTCAACATGTTGATCGAGATTGCGTGTGGCATGGAGAAGGGGAATATATACGTGCGTTGATGGATGGATCAGCTGGATGGTGACGATAGATGAATCGTGGATGGTTGCGAAGGGAATACTAGACACGATAAGTGATGGGCTAACTGCCTACCTAGCTTTGGTGGACAAATGATGTATGCTCACATAGGATTGAATGAATGTGACGTTTATTACAACGTATCTGAAACAAACTATATCGGCTTGTTTAATTGGCAACGTAAGAGAAGAGAATTGAAAGTTTATATGATCGAATTGAAGGTGAGATTAAGATGAGAATATGATTTTAATCCCAATATATACCTTATTTGGTAGAGGTGGTAAAAATCAATAAGAAGTTTGGTTAGAGATTAGATCATTAATGAAAATGGATAGTTGAGATTTGTTTAGCCAAAATAATTAAGGAATTATCTCCCAATTACCACCCTCTACCCAGGTATTGAAAATAAGAGAGTTCCTTTCTCAATTCTCCATCCACATCTGGTCATCCCACCAAAATGTCCATGTATCCCAACCAAACAAAAATAAAACAGTTAATAACCTCATTTATTTTCCAATTCATTGTAAAAACTCCCCCAACCAAACAGGTCGTATATCTAAATACATTATACTAAAAAATATCCTATTCGATTCTAGTTTTAATATTTTCGGACGAAGGGAACGGTGGAGCAGCACAATTATTGCGAATTAAATTTAAAAAATATACCATTTATTTTTTATTTCTCAGAAATATACTGGATGTAATTTTATTGGCACAAATATACCATTGATAATATGATGTCGATATTATGGTGTCGCGTGGAGAATGAGCGAGACCGTGCGAGACTAATCAAGATAATCAATCATTGATTATTATTAATTAATTGTTAATCATTTAATTTTCGAAACACTCTCGCAGACTTGTTGCGCGAGACCGCGCTGCGACACCGTTCACATCGTCATCGTTCGCACAACGGTTCAGCCATACCAACGATATATTTGTGTCAAATTTACATCTAGAATATTTCTAAGAAAAAAATGATATGAAAAGTATATTTTTAAATTTAATTCTAATTATTGCTTCACCCTGAAATCACCATTTTCTCTCCAGTTGAGTGAGAGCTCAGCGGTTGAGGCACCAGGTTCAGTCGGTCACCACGGAAGAAGCTCATCGGAACGTACTGTCTTTTTTTTTTCTTTTACGTGGGTCAGTAACGTATAGGCTCACAAGCTATAGGGTTCTCATATTTAGGTCGGGTTTAGTTCCCAAAATTCTTCCCAAAAACATCACATTAAATCTTTGGACACATGGAGCATTAAATATAGGTAAAAATAAAAACTAATTACACAATTTGTATGGAAATCGCAAGACAAATCTTTTAAGTCTAATTAGTCAATGATTAGCCATAAGTGGTACAGTAACCCACATGTGCTAATGACGGCTTAATTAGGCTCAAAAGATTCGTCTCGCGGTTTCCAGGCGAGTTATGAAATTACTCCCTCCATCCTATAATATAAGGTATGGTCAAATTTGGCACAGTCTTCAAAACTAATCTTTAACTTATAATATCTCATATACTATAAGGTTTATTGTAGCAAAATTATAACCATCTTAAAGTATATTTAAATGTCAATCAAATGATAATAATTTTAGCAAATAAAAATTCAATTTATATTATAATAATTGTTGGTCAAATATTTTTAAAGTTGAATCTTGGAATATGTGCACGCTTATATTATAAGATAGAGGGAGTAGTTTTTTTATTTTTATCCGAAAACCACTTCCGACATCTGGTCAAATATCCAATGTGACATCAGAAAAATTTCTTTTCACGACCTAAACAGGGCCTTAGCCACTCAAAATCAAACAATAGTATCTGCTGGTTCTGTCCACCACTGCAACAATTAGGGGGTAGAGGAGGAAGAGATGAGATGCCCGTGCATGCATGCTGACTGTAGTGCATATGAATGTGTTTTTTTTCGGGGAAATGTGTTAAAGATTGATCTATGGTTGTAAGTTATAGGTGTATATGAGTTGTATAATCCGATTGTACGTATATCAGTACTTTTTAATTTTTTATAGTACTGGAAATACAGTAATCTCTCTGCGTGCAATTGTACATGAGCACTTGTGTCTATAATGTGTTTTTTTTTAAAAAAAATCCATATCCTATTTATTCACATAGAGTCGAGATTCATTATGTCCTTTGCGAAGTCTCCAGCTTTTGTTTTGTTTTGTTTTGTTTTGATCGTTTTGACTTATAGCTGATAAGGCATAGAAAAATGAACAAAGCCAACAAAATAAATTACAGATATAAAATTTATATTTGTGTTATTCTTGATTTAAAATCTAATATTAAAAATAGGCTAAGATAAAAAAAATGTAGAATCAAATTAGAAATTTCAAAATTGAGCTACGGCTGATAAGACAACCCATGAGAGGCTCTGTGAATGGACGTGAGGTGAGTTTAGAGTTGGTTGCGCGTTAGAAATTTTTACGGTGCGAAATGGGCTATAACGAAGGGAGATAAAATAGACTTTTTTCCCCAACAGAAACAACGCGGAATTTTACCAGGCTTGGAGCCCACATAGAGAAACCTCCGGCCCACCAAGCCCACCACCCCCGCCCGCGGCCGCCGCTGCCTCCCTCCTCGTCTTCCTCGCGCTGACTCTTCTCCTCCTCCTCCTCGCGTCCTTCTGACCCGAGGGCGACCGCGTCTCCCTCTCTCTCTCTCTCTGCCGCCGCCGCCGCCGACGCCGAGGGCTCCACGAGAGGGAGGTGGGCGGCGCGGCCCTTCGCCGGAGGGAGCGCTCTCCGCCGTCGCCGCTCCCGCTCCCGCCGGCGCGGGAGATCCGGGCGTCGTCTCTCGGTAAGCCCCGCCTCCCGCCACCTTTCCTCGATCTCTCTGTTCCCAATTCCATGGGTGATCTCGTTTGGATTGTTGGCTGCATGCGTAGGTTGGGTGTTGTTAGCTTGGGGGGGGGGGGGGGGGAGGGGGAGGAATTTCTCTCTCGGCTCGTAGCTGAGGGAGGAACCATCGCCTCTGTTTCTAGGGCTGTGGAGCTGATCCTGGCAGCATATGGTTAGGTTTCGATTAGTCGTCGGCTTCGTTTCGATTGCTTGATCCTGCTTAGTTCTAGTTTGGATTTTTAGTTTGCTATATGTGTGGAGAGACGTGCGATCTCGTCTTGGTAAATTTGTGGTGTCACGAGTGTTGAGTTGGTCCCGTGTCATGGCCGCCTTGCCACTGCCCAGAATTCTAACCCTAGCTTGGCTGCCGGAGCTCATGAGCTCGCCGGAGAGGCGGACGGTTTGTCGTTGCTGGTGTGGTGGCGCCGCGCTGGAGCCTTGGAAGGAGCTGCTGTAGAGGAGAATTAGGTTTGATGTTCTCTTTGATTTGGGAATGGAGCTTACTAACTAGTGAAATGGAGCTTCAAAGAAGTGAGATAACCAAGATGCCCTCCTTCACCATCGCGATCGTACTCTCCTCTGTTTCCGATCTGCAGTGTGAGCTGGAGCTCCTCGCCCGCGTGACTAGCAAGAAGCACGGTGTGGATGGATGACCACCCTGCCCTTGCCCCGTGTTAGGTCCGCACCTGCATCTTCTTGTAAGAACAGTGGGTCAACTCGTAGGAAACCATTACCATGGTCAGTAATGATGGATTAATGACGTGCGCTTAACGTAGTTCTGCCACGAGTGCAAACTTCCTAGATGCAAGAGTACTGTTCTGATGCCACATCTAAATTTGTTTATTTTGGTGTGGTCTTCATACTGTTAGGATCTCATGATTTGCTGTCTAGATGTTCTGTCAAAACAGGGCACTCTTAATTTCCTACCATTGGTTGCATTGTTTTTTTCATGAAGTGATATGATGATTTTCTCTTGGAGCGATATTTTCTCCTAGTGATGGATCATAATTACATGATTGCCCACATCGCGTATGTGTTAGGACACTGCTCTCTTCTTCTTTTTTCCCTAAAAAAGACGTTGTGATTGGTCCCATGCATTTAATGAGTCTGAGTTTTGGAAGATATCTAAATTTGCCTGTTTCTGTGTTCAAATGTCACGTGACATGATACGTGCCAACTTTTCTTGTTTATCCCACATGTGTGGACCTCCTGGAACTACAAGATTGACATATTCTTCAAAGAATCCAAGTAAGGTAACTGCACTCCAACCTTAAGCTTACCCTGACAGCACTTTATTTTAGTACTGATGGTGTGTCAAACAGAGAGTAAGATGGCAATTTGGATCACTTGGCTTCTTGATATGTTGTTCAAAGTTAATAATGACATAGTGGATCATTTTAACATTTCTTACATATTTAAGTGTGTATTTTTTTCCTGCTTGCTTGAGTGTTGTAGTCTTCTTTTACACGCCACTTCTGGTTGACATAGAAAAAAAATATTTATGAGATTTAGCATCTGGGTGTCATAGACTTAATTCGGTTTGATGTAAGTAGATGAGATGCTGCGAGTAATTTAGGAGGAACACATAGCCATGGTATGAACTGCCTTGCCATGACAGCTGCAACTACAGCTGGGTAAGTACACCAAATCCAGGCCGTCCTTGGAGTGTTGGATAACCAACAGTAGAGGGGGAAAAAGGCCTTGACTAGAAACACTATTCATTCCTTATTTTCTCATCTCCCATCTCAGTTATCCAAACATTGATTTATCAGTCAATAAGCTAAAACCTGTGCAATTGGCTTGGAACTAGCCAATCTCTGCCCTCTGGACACAAAAGCCATCATTCTGGGAGACTAATAAGTCATAACTGAAGCCATGGGGGCATAGCTACTTTTGTGGGTTATCTTTGGGACCTGCTTCTACCGGAAAGCATCAAGACATGTGATTTATGCTGTACATGCATGAGAAGCTTCAAGCTCTGTATGATGCATACTTATCCATGTTGGTTTGTAATAGCAGCCCACAAATTCACTTGTCCGTAACCAGTTTGACCGATAATGGCAGGGCCTGAATGTTCATGCAACTACCCACTTGCACATTATGGATAGTAGGAGTACGAAAGGTAATTTACCGTCCCATCACAAATCGTAGGGATGATTTTAATGGAAGGTTTTACTTTCTGTTTAGCTTGCACATGCTCTATCACTTATTCTGGTAGTTATGCATCTGTAATTCTATTCCACATTCAATGGAAGTCTCTTTCTGTTTAGAATGCTTAATGAACCTATAGAGATGAAGTATTGAGATCATGAGTTGTGCTTAAAGTGCAACAGCAAGCTACATGGAAGCGCAGCACTCAAGTTGCTCATTAATTGTACTATAAGCAAACAAAAGTCGCAATCAAATTGCCATTGTTCCTTCAATCATTTTTTTCCCTGCATGCAAGTTTGTATGTCAGATACAATTTTGTAAAGGAAAAGCAGTCAGTTCCATTCTTATACCAAGGTATTCTCACTCATGTGCATTGTTTTTGACAAAATACAAATTTAGAACCTATCATGATCTCTCTCATTAATCTATACAAAAGATCAACTGATCAATACTTGCAACTGTTTCCCACAACGACAGGGCCTTTGGCTTTGGACGGACAAGATCTGACATGGAACCATCCTCACAGCCTCAGCCTGTGATGGGTGTTGCCACTGGTGGGTCACAAGCATATCCTCCTCCTGCTGCTGCATATCCACCTCAAGCCATGGTTCCTGGAGCTCCTGCTGTTGTTCTTCCTGGCTCACAGCCATCAGCACCATTCCCCACTAATCCAGCTCAACTCAGTGCTCAGCACCAGCTAGTCTACCAACAAGCCCAGCAATTTCATCAGCAGCTGCAGCAACAGCAACAGCAGCAACTCCGTGAGTTCTGGGCTAACCAAATGGAAGAGATTGAGCAGACAGCCGACTTCAAGAACCACAACTTGCCACTCGCAAGGATAAAGAAAATAATGAAGGCTGATGAGGATGTCCGGATGATATCCGCAGAAGCCCCTGTTGTCTTCGCAAAGGCATGCGAGGTATTCATATTAGAGTTAACATTGAGGTCGTGGATGCACACGGAGGAGAACAAGCGCCGGACCTTGCAGAAGAACGACATTGCAGCTGCCATCACCAGGACTGATATCTATGACTTCTTGGTGGACATAGTTCCCAGGGATGAAATGAAAGAAGAGGGACTTGGGCTTCCGAGGGTTGGCCTACCGCCTAATGTGGGGGGCGCAGCAGACACTTATCCATATTACTACGTGCCAGCGCAGCAGGGGCCTGGATCAGGAATGATGTACGGTGGTCAGCAAGGTCACCCAGTGACGTATGTGTGGCAGCAGCCTCAAGAGCAACAGGAAGAGGCCCCTGAAGAGCAGCACTCTCTGCCATAAAGTAGCTAAAGATGATACAGTGAAGTTGTGACATTGATATACATTGTCCTGTGCTCTTGTCAAAACTATTCCCATGATTGTTGGCTGAAACGGGTAATCTGATTAGGTCTTAGGCTTTCCTAATGTTAGTTCTGCTCTGAAAAAAAAAGATTGTGATTTGGTAGGTGATTTGCAACTAATGTAGTAACTGTACCTTACCTTTCATCAGTTTCTAATCCAATACTCAAAAGTGCTGGCATGTGGAGACCCTTGTATGAATTGAGTGTTTGTTCATGTCATGCATCAGTTTGTTGCCTCATTTATCAGTCATCATGCCTCCTGCTTTGCAAGAATCTTGCCTCCCTGATTTGGCAGTCATCAAAGCAGAGGCTGATGTGCAAAGAATCAGGACTGCTGCTGCTGAAGCATGGAAAAAACAGATGGTTGGTTTCTTTCTGTTGAATCCTATTCCTATCTCTATGTGTGAAAGTTAACTGCCTGTGTATTGACTTTGGATGAAAGTGGGTGGGACAAGTACCCCTGCATCGATAGTCATATCCACTTTGGGCAAATTCTAGTTTAGCTTGTTCACTATACTCTCAAATTTCTGGGTCTATTGTTCATAAATGCCTGTCTTCTTCAGGACAAATTTACATTCTAGTCACCTTAACATAAGCTTTCTTGCTACACATCTTACCATATGTCTGAAGCTCCAACCCAAATGGGACATTTTTATTACCGCAGTTTGAGGTAGATTAGGACTTTTCAGAGTACAGGATTGTGAGAACATAGAAACATAAAAAATGCATGAATAAAGTGTCATGCCCATTGAATTCCTATAGGAACTTAAAACATATAAAATTTCAAAACTACCGTTCGGATGTCACAAACTTTATGTTATCGGAAGAGAAAACCATGAATTTCTCCGAAATTCCTATAAAATAGCCCATTCAATAGGGATTTCAAAGAATTTTAGGAGAGTTATTCTATGGTTCCAAAGAACCACACATGAATATTTTTTTCATACGAATCAAATCCTTCAAAATTCCTCTAATTTTTCTTTGTGGAGCCCTTTAACATGGGTAATGTGCTGTTAGCAAGAACTAATTAATTAAGGGATCCATCGTACATGCATCGTGTCCATCATAGCTACTCCTTCCATCCTAAAATATATATATATATATATATATATATATATGTGCAATCCAATTCAGATGTGATATATATTCTACAACTACAAAATTATTTAGGACGTGACTCTCCGTCGGGCGCCCGATGGGAGCAAGTTAAAATCGGGAGCTGACGTCAGCACTCGATTTACGTGCAAAACTATTTTAAACTGATTTTTCTCTTAAATTACTTATCCAAATCATGATCCGATTGCACCATTAAATTCGTTGCAATTAAATTTTTAAAACAAGACCACACATGGATATATTCGGACGAAAAAAAATTAGCTTATTATTGAATTATTTTTAAATGTTGCACGATGTTCCACCAGATATATCGGAATTGTTTCACTAAGTAGATCGAAAATGTTTCACTCGTTTGAATCGGGTGTTGTTTCACTTTATATAAAAATAATGTTTCAGCAAATAGCGAAAGAATGTTTCAGTTCACTGCAACATTAGAACTATACATAGTGAAACATTGTGAGTCTACTAGGTGAAACATTTTTTTGGTGGAACAAAAAATAAACCAAATTCCCTTAATAGGGGGTTTCCAAAATATGTAGGTTTTTTGTTGCAGTGGAATGTTTCGTTCACTGCAACATTAGATTTATACATAGTAAAACATTGTTAGTACACTAGGTGAAATATTTTTGGTGGAACAAAAAATAAATCAAATTCTCTTAATAGAGAGTTTCCAAAATATGTGGGTTTTTTTGTTGCAAAAGAGTATTTTAATTCACTGCAACATTAGATCTATAAATAGTGAAACATTGTAAGTATATTAAGTGAAACATCTTTTGTAGAAAAAAGGGAGGGAAAAGTGGGTGGGCCCACGTGAGGGGAGGGGCGCGCGGGGGAGCGCCCGATCCGGCTCCCCCCCGCCGGTCGCGCGAAGTAAAGCATTTTCGAATTATTTAGATTCATAGTTTTAAGATATGTTATATTTGTACTGGATTTTACTTATATTGAGACTAAGAAAATATTTTATTTTCTCTTTGTAGTTTGGAGACAGTAGGTGCATAGGCATCCTGCCGGCAGAAGCTGCATCAAACTTGCGGGCCTGTTCACTTTGATGCCATTTTCAATCTTACCAAATTTTGATAAAGTTGCCAAAAAAGTGGCTATATTTAGTTTGCTGCCAAATTTTGGTAACTATATAAAAAATCATGCCAAAATTTTGGTAAGTTGCCAATGCCAAATTTTGGTAAGATTTTTTTTGGCATCAAAGTGAACAGGCCCCGCGTGTTGCAGTAAACAAGGCACGACTTAACTTCGAAGAAAACGGATCGGATATATATGGCGATGGCTTTGCATAAGTCCTTTGGGGTTGCTCCATGGCCAACGCCTCCTTCCACACACCTAGCTACCACATTCAGATTATATCGAACCTTATTTAAAATTTACTACGCATCTTATCTGCAATAAAAATGAACTATGTATCTTCACCGTATACATCGATAAATGGATGAACAATAGTACTCCCTCTATTTTATATTATAAGTCGTTTGTTTTTTTATATAAACTTGATCTAACTAAAAAGAAGTTTGACTTAAAAAATTAAACGACTTATAGCATGAAATGAAGGGAGTAGTGAATTTTACCCCAATAGTAGGCTGCGAGGAGTAGCTATTACTGTGAGGATGGACGAAGGATGTGACTTTTATAGACACATAACCCTTGCATAGTTGACGCTAGGTTTTTCTTTTTGGAAACATATATGGGGTTTCTTTCGAAAGGATATAGAATTAATGCAAATAACAAAAAAGGCCTAGCTTTATGATGTAATTAGCATATTCTATATATAGGTAACCAAGATATGCTCAAATAATTACTTGCAAATATGGAAAAATCTAATTAATAAAAGGTCTCAGCAGAAGAAGAAAATAAAGCGAATTAAATTATGATTAATATAGTGGATATGACAGCTACTGTTGGTACAGCTTTAGCTCCACAAAACAAGAATCTCGGAGTATAGGAGTTGTATACCAAACGGGAGATAATTTTCAGAAACGGAGTGGTAACACCCTTCTATATTACTCAGGAGGATCTCGAAAATATTAAATACAACTCTAATTCCACGGAACAAGAATCTTCAAGTAAGAGATGTACCAAACGTCGCTCGAACCAAAAGACATCCACATATATCGTCGACACAATTTCGTATAATTTTATTATGCTAGGATTAAATGATACATCATACACCATGATGCATCATCATCATAATTAATTTTTTAGTTCTTCTTTGGAGGAGGGAGAGTACAAAAGGTGCATTGGCATCCCCCGGACGTACACTCGCCAACAGCCCCAGCACCAATTTGCGACTTGCAGTTATCATCGCACGTTGTGGGAGAACAGGGACCAGGTACGTTGACGCTCTGACAGTCGGCCGACACCTTCATCGACATATCTGCAAATTCAGATCAAATCAAAACTTATTATAAGTTTACACATGTGCCGTCTTTTATATAATTAAAAGCAAAAGACGATCTTTTCGTCATATAAATCGATAGATGAACAGTACTACCTCCATCGATCGTACAAATACTTTATTTCTAGATATGAACTTGGATAAGAGAAAAGAAATGAAGTTATTTTGGGACGATGGAAAATTTACCTGAATAGTGGGCCGTGAGGGAAAGGGCCAGCAGCAGCGTGCAGAGTAGCTTCACCATCCTATGCATGGCTATAGCTGCTTTACGTACGAATTGACGGCGAATTGCACTAGGGAGGCTGCGGCAGGGGTGTTGTTAGGCTAATCCTGGCTGTGAAGATGATGGCTATCTGATTGGGTTGGCATGGCTTTTTATAGCTGCTATGCCCCCCTTTTCTTTTTTGAAACACACTATTTGATTTCTTAATAATTTGGAAAAAAGTTATGATTGCAAATAATGAAAGGTCTATCTTTATGGTGTAATCAATATTTTCTATATATACACATATATAGGTGACCAAGATATGCACAAATAAATAATGCCATTAATTACTGATTGTATATGTACAATAGCCAAATCATACCCAATTAAACTAGGAATAATAGATATGATAGGGTTGATTAATAGGGACCAGATTTAAGTTTGCTGGTATATGCAGGCATTGATTCATTTTGAATATCAAGTCATATAAACGTTTGGTTTATAGGTAGGGATAGATATCGAGTTAGCTCAGTTCATCTCGGTTCATTAATTAGGATAACGAGCTAGATTGGCTCAGCTCGCTATGCTAACGAGCTAAACACTCGGCTCGGCTTGTTTGCTAGCTCGAGCCAATGGCAACTTATTTAGCTCGTGAGCCAAAAAAAAAAAAAGGGAGAAGGGGATGCCACGCTCGAAGCTAGTCACACCACCCTCAAAGGTGGCTGTGCTGTATTTGACGTTGAGCATGGGGTAGAGTCGGGAACCCGCGGTGGTGCGATGAAGTTTGGCGCTGGTGGGTTAATTGACAACGGATTTAATCGAACCCAGCCTTGGGACATGGCGCCGGTGAGGAGCTTTGTCCAAGAGGCCACCCTCCCAAAACGGTGGCTCGTTGAAGGGGTTACCTTCCTGGCGGTGCTTGTTCCAAGTGACGCAAAAACCGATGATGGCCTCAATGATGTCTAGGCCATCGTCTAGTTGAAGAGGGTGTCCTAGGTGGAGCCGCTGCTACAGGCGGCTGAGGGCAGTGCTACCGTGGGAGTTCACGTGCGGTGCGGTGGTGGACTTTGACCTCACCATGGACACCTTTGGGTACAAGGAGCTTCCGTACATCATATGGGAAGGGGATAAGGTTGGCACACGGAGAGGATAAGGTTGGTGCAAATACACCTTGTTTGGCCGAGCCTCGTCCAACTCTATTTACTGGTTCAGTGGGGGCAAATATACTGGAAAACAATTTCTTTCCTTCAATCCGGTATGTGTCCCATGTTAGTACTAAATGGTTAGGTTACAAGATATCAGTACACAATAAAATAACAAGGGAATACCAGCTAGTATGTACCATCCCTATTTTCTTATATTGAGTTTGTAACGACAAATGAATTACTCCCCGTTCACGAACCCTCATTAGTTTTGACCGGAAGTCTGGAACTACATAAGATTTGACCGCTATTTTTTTAAGAAATTTAAAAATTATTAGGATCATGTGTGCGTACTCTCATTAATTAGTTTTAGATGATGAAAGTTTCTATTGAACTAGTCGATTATATCAAGGGAATATAACTACGGTGAGAACAGTCGTAGCCTATGCATAACTAGGATCGATGCATACAGCCAAAGCGTAATCTTATTATGTTCGCTTGATGTTTGGGATCGTGGGTAATAGCTTTCATTGGCCATCATACCTCCTGCTTTACAAAAATCTTGCACCCGATTTGGCAGTCCCCAAGGGCCAAAGCTGAGGCTGATCGATGTGCAAAGCATCAGGAATTTTCAGTACTGCTGCTGCTGAAGCATGGAAGAACAGATGGTTGCTTTCTTTGTGATGGATATATCCTAATCGATCCATGTCCACAACATATCCTGTATGAAGTTTCATTCTCTAGCTAGCTCGTTTCCCTACTCTCAAATTCATCAGCGCGTTAGCTGTTCATAAAAGTTTATCTTCTTCAGGTCAAATTTAGATTCTGTTCTTAAGCACAAAACAAGTTTTCACACTTCATTATTTATTATGTATAGACCAGTTGCCATATCATTCGTGCTTGAAAATGTTGTCTAAAGAATTGCTAACCTACATTCGATAGAAAATCGAATTCCAAATCTTACAGATTTCTAGCCTTCAGATCTACTTCGTTACTGTGCTTCGGTGAGCTTCTCCTCCATCTTCAATGACCTTGATGAACTCCGTTAACTGGCGATAACAACCCCAACAAGTTAGAATATAATTCATAGTTGGGGGTCACGGAGGGATGAGGAAGAGAAGGGAGTTCCCCGGCTTAGAGGAAGGCCGGGGAGGTGTGGCCCAATGGTGGGTGGTGGTGAGAAGGCGACGAGGCGGCGGTGGTGCCATCGGAGCCGTGGGTACAAAGAGGAGGGGGGTAGTGATGGGAGCCATCAAAGATGAAGGTGGAGGGTATAGGTCGGGGGATCTTGGTCGAGTGGTTAGGTGGCGGTGGACGGTTATGGTAGATCCCGCGGCAGGATCCAACGAAGAAAAAGGTGGTTAGGTGGCGGCGGATGGTAGAGTCGGAGGACGAGGACATAGATGGGGCGGGGGCACCTCGCAAAGCTTAGGTAGAATCAATGCATGGTGAGCGGTGGTCGGCGGAGGGCTCATCGGCGGCTGGCATCGTTGGAGGAGTCACCTGTTGAAGCAGAAGGTGTGGATGCATGGCAGCGGCAGCTGGGGAGTAGAAGAGGTGGGTGTTAGAAATTGGTATTTGTATTGAATGGTTTGATTGACCTGGACCATTGGATCTTGATCAATCGGATGGATGGAAAAATCGACTGAGATGAGGTGCACAAGTTACATAAGTCCATGTATCATACTGGAAAACAACATTTTCTTTTTCCTTTAATGGTAGAGTTGGGTATTATTAAATGCATATGTCACAAGGCACAAGCACACAACAGAATATCAAATGAATAGTACTACTAGTTTGTGTGTCATCCTTGAGTCCTTGTTTTGTGTGAGTTAGGAAATTAAAGATGAGTCACTCATATTCTCTCCCTTTCCTCAATATATGGTAGTAGATGTAATGTGTAATCATGTACTACTGCAAGTATCAGGCTGTAGCTATCAGTCAGACAAAGACAAGATGTGAATTCATACGCACTGATCATGTGTATATGAATTCACATCTTGCCTTCGTGATAATCAACAGGCTACAGCTTCAGAAGAAAAAGAAAAGGATCAACTTCAGAAGAGGGGTCCAAAGTATTTACTTATATAGTTGAATCTGTTTCCTAGCTGACTAAAGCTGATTAATTATTTTGAGTTTGGTGGATCCACTATTCGGACTCCATTTATGATTACTATCAAGTATTGTAAGTAATTTGTTTAATTACGTTCTCATCACATAAATTAAATCACCCCTGAAAATAATATATACTACAAGCTGATCTTTCTTGAATACTTTGGCAGTTGGCACATCAATAATTGTCATTGCTGTAAAGTGGTGGTGGTTACAACTCATCAAACATGTATGGCAAAAGATTTCTTGCTAAGCTTCCTCAACATAACCTTTTTCCATTTCTGTTGCCATCTGATTTCACACAACTACGTGGCAAATGTCATCTAATTAATGATGTTCAGATTTCTGCCAACTCTGAACAAAAGTTAGCCCATCAAGTTGATCAGAATTTCATTAGTGTTGGAAAGTGATAATTAATTATTCCAATCTTTTACTGATCTCCTGAGTTACCTGAATTTGCTGCAGTGGATCAACTCAATTTGCACGCCTTTGTATATGTGCAGACAGTTCGGATGAGAAATCAACCATGCATATTTGGATGGATTACTTTGGAAATATAGAGTGATATAAAATTTTGTGTAATTTGTGTATGTCTGAATCTGAACCGGCAGTCGATCAATCAGACGATGTAAAGCGTGTGATCTCTCTGAATTTGCACATTTGGTGGATAGGAGAAAGAATCTGGGACTGAAGCCAAAGCTTCATCGACAAAAGAAAGCCACAGAACTTGATGCAAAGAGGCCGTTTCTTTTCACTATCAGTGTTTCATAAATGGAAGTCCTCGCTTTCTACATATGCAACAGTTGCAGACAGTGGATGAGATGAAAAATATATGTACAAATATATGTGCAAATTAAGATTGTTTGGATGTTCATGCAACAAGTAGCCTGAAAATGCTGGTCATATATATGTGGGTAAGAATGCCCATTTACTTTTGGTTAATGTAAGATTTACTAAAAGCTAACTAGCATGCTTACACAGTTCTGAGCCTAAGTTTTTTTGCGCTTGTCTACAGTACATATTTGTTTATATTGTGTGCTTATATATGGTCATTATATATTTGCTACATGTCCTCACCAAAAAAAAGGGCTGCTATATGCATATATATATATGCCACCAGCTCTCCATTAACATTTCAACATGATCATGAATGCGTTGTTAGTTATTACTTTAGAATTACTGATTCGTCAAATTCAGATCGAGGTAGCTAGCTAGACTGAATATTCCTCAGGATATATATATAATAAGTTACTGAATGCTCTACTTTATTGTACTCAATTGGTTTTTACCTCTATCGTATGGACTTCTATACTAAATTGTCCACCCAAAAATTATGTATTGATTTGGGCAAACTAATTCTTAAGAACACTTAATTAATAAAATTAAAATTACTTTTTTTCCTGATTACACGATAGATGCACACACGCACACACATGCACCACTACGCGCACACACCCCAGCGAATGTGTCTCCTAATACATGTCCAAAGAGATGGAAACCAATATCATATCCCTGACTCACTAAATTCATATTAAAAACCCACTTGCATATGCGTAATAAAACTAAACTTACTGTAAAGGAGAAACGGCAGAATCTCGCGAAACTTGATCACATAGGGAACCCTAGCTCTCTACTATATAACTAGCCAAGCCATCATGGAGAGAGATCAAAATCTCTGCCAAATTTATTTCCTCCTTCCCAAATGAGGGGTGCAGTCCACCCCCCCTCCACCCCATGTGGTACAATGTGCAGGGGCAGTCCCCCATCAAGGCAAGCAAGCAACCATAGTGATCAATATGCTAGCTGCACATATACCCCTCTCTCTCTCTCTCTCTCTCTGCTAGCTAGCTAGCAACAAACAAGAGAGCTAGGGTTTTCTTGGCTCTGTTGCCATAAGCAGTAAGTGTACCCTGTCCCTGGAGAGCTCCTCATGGCCATGGCCAACCCAACAAACCTAGCTGCCAAGATCGGCAAGGAGGAGGAAACCGGGTGGGCCCACACTGTCAGAGGGTGGTTACAAGTCGACACACATGTTGCTTTCCATGGTGCCTTGTGAGGGGCATGCAGAGAGTTGCTTTAGCTACATACACCTTCCTCGCAATTGCATGTGTTCATGATTTTATACCATGCCCATGTATATATATATCTCTTTCTCTGATCTGCTGCACTGTGCTCTGATATGAGTAATACTGTTGCATTACATTGCATGCAGCTACAATGCCACATACAATGATATCTCTGAACTTTGTGTGTGTGATATATGCACTGTTGCAGTGTGTGTTTTGTGTCACAAGCTAGGCTCGTGCATATGCGCAGGAGATCGACCAGAGAGTATATGCTAGTGCATCATTGCATGCTGCAAGCAAACACATGGATATGCAAATGGATGCACATACACACTGATCTGATCATCATCATCATGAAGTCATGCTTATGTCTGCATCCGTTTCTTGCTTTGACTCACTAATGCAGGGGCAATTGTAAAACTAGACTAGCATTAGTTACAGTTAAAAATGTAGTTTGTTGCTTTCTGGATATTTACTGATCGCTTTGATTTGCAGGAGTAGTAGTGTGTGAGTGTGTGACAGAGAGAAAGCATTATGTGCTGCACATTACTACTAGCTCTCTCTCCTTCTATATATGTCTCTCCTTCTGCACCTCCTGCCTTAGCCTTTGAAGCAAGCTAAGCACTTCACAAGGTATGTACATAGCACATTACTACTCCTGCCCTATCTATCTACCCTGTTCATGAGTAATTCAAGAAAAAAAATGGACACCTTTTTCTAGCTAGTTCTTCATCCTTTCGCAGCAAAGAGTTTTTACATCTCTAGCTACTAGTTGTTCTCTTCTCTCTAACATCAATTTTTTTTCTACTTCTGATTGCACCCTTTACATAGCTATGGGGGAAATCCAATTTGAGCGCCCATGCCTTATGTTGATTTTAACAAAATTCGTCCATGTATCGATATGTTCATAACTTGGCCATTTCTGTTCTTCTTCTTCAGTTTCCTCTTGTGCAGAAGAAGGAGAAACAAAAGAACACAGAAATTAAATTAAACTCGATCAGGAAGGTATAGCAGGCATGGGGCGCGGCAAGATCGAGATCAAGAGGATCGAGAACGCGACGAACAGGCAGGTGACATTCTCGAAGAGGCGGGGAGGGCTACTGAAGAAGGCGAACGAGCTCGCCGTGCTCTGCGACGCCCGCGTCGGCGTCGTCATCTTCTCCAGCACCGGCAAGATGTTCGAATACTGCAGCCCTACCTGCAGGTACGGTTCTTGATTTTGTTCTCTTATTATCAGATGCTGTTCTTTCCTTCTCCAGCTTAGTGTCTCTTGTTCTCTTATTAGTGCTTGTTTCGATGGTGGGTTAATTTCTTGTTTTTTTTGTCAACCAAGAGATTAAGTTTTCGGCTAAGTTTCTCTCGGCCTTTATTTTGTTTTTCAGAGAAAATTAACTAACTCATGCAGTTTCTACCCTTTGTACTTTCTTTGGGCAAGAGTGTTTAATTATGATCATTTGATCTGCTCATATAATGGATATGGATACCTTGCATTTATTCTTCATCTGAAACTATTTTTCTTGTCCTGAACTCCTGATCTATCGAGTTTTTCCTACCTTCATTAATTTTAACTATTTTCAGTGTATATGTATGCATCTGCAGTTTCCTTTGATATATATATTTTCGAAGAGCCAAGAATCTATTACAAAATTAAATCATGATCAAAAGCATACATAAGCAATGATCTATATGCTCTAGCTAGTGTCTCTTGTGACTTGAGATTACGCACTTGTCTTTTACATCTCTGAGCAACATATATGTATGTAGCAAAGATTTGCAGCTTGATCCTGAATTTACAGTCAACTAGTTAATCCTTATTTCCCTCTTTCTAATGATCTGTAGGATCGAGCTGGGTTTTTTTAGGTGGATTTCCCCCCAAAAAAACTATTTCATAGTAATTTAATCAAACTAAAAGGGATGTAAATCAACAGGGAATTTAATTTGAACAAGTGTACGTCACTACGACCATATCTTATGTTATACATGATTTTATACTGTTCTGCAGCATATTATAGTTAATTAATATGTGAATATTCATGTGAAGTTCTTTCTTCCGATCCCTTCTTCGTTCCTGTTATTAGTTAAGAAATGTACTGGTGGGGATCATAAGACTATAAGAGCTGTAAATTGTAGATGCCAACGTTTGTCTCATTTTGATCTAAAATAATATACTCTCTGTAAGTATATACACATGACCAAGAAAAAAAATCTAGCTACAAATTAATCTGTACCATCTGATCGATTTGTACATCAGCGATTACTTTTTTTTCATGAACACGTAAAAGGATTAATTGCACGCATTCCAATTAGATACATAAACTAATCACAGTATTAACTCACAACTAATCAAGGTATATACTTGTTTCAATGTTTGACGATATATAGCTTGAGGGAACTCATCGAGCATTACCAGACCGTCACCAACACTCATTTCGAGGAGATCAACCACGATCAGGTATATATTTTACAATCAACAACATAATGTCTGATCAATATCAGATAATCAGAATATCGATCTATCTGTCAGCAGTTGAAATGAAATTTTCTTTCTAAACGCACTGATCAAATATAATGTGCACATATATATACAGCAAATATTTGTGGAGATGACGCGGATGAGGAACGAGATGGAGAAGCTGGACGGCGGCATCAGGAGGTTCACCGGCGACGACCTCTCCAACCTCACCCTCGCCGACATCAACGACCTCGAGCAGCAGCTCGAGTTCTCCGTCACCAAAGTCCGCGCCAGAAAGGTAATCAAGTAGAAATGAATCATTCTTCAGAGTTCAGAATGTTGTTTCACATTAATTCTTGCTTGTTGCAGCATCAGCTCCTGAACCAGCAGCTGGACAACCTTCGTCGCAAGGTAATTAATTTGCACTGCTAATCTGATCATGGAACAAACAAATAATTCATGTTGTTAAATGCTGAAAAATTAATCGAATATGTGCAATTGATGAACAGGAGCACATCCTGGAAGACCAGAACAGCTTCCTGTGCCGCATGGTACGTATAGTTAGTTAATCAGTAATCAAGAATTCATTAAAATGTTTTGATTCTTGAAGCACATATATGTACATTAATTATTGTGGTGTTTGGTTGATTCTTGTACATGAAACTACGAATGCAGATCAACGAGAACCATCAGGCGGCGGTGGGCGGCGGCGACGTGAAGGCGATGGTGGAGATGGCGCCGGTGCTGTCGATGCTGACGGCGGCGCCGGCGTACTACGGCGAGGAGTCGTCGAGCACCGCGCTGCAGCTCACCCCGCCGCTGCACGCCGTCGACGCCGCCGGGTTCCGGCTGCAGCCGACGCAGCCCAACCTGCAGGACCCCGGCTGCAGCAGCAGCAGCTTCCATGCCGCCGGCCACGGCCTGCAGCTGTGGTAAGAACAACCGAAGCAAAGCATACATGGCACATCCTGATACTCTCATCAGGTGTGTGATGTGAAATTCATCTACTAGTTTATGTATAATTCATCGCAGCAGCATGCAGCGAACTAATTAATCATATGCATTGATCATTTTTATGCAGAGATCAAGATGATTGTTTGCTAATTGATTGTCGATTCTGGGAGCTAGGAGAGTAACTTCGAGAGCATGAAGATGATCAGCTGATGATAGACGATCGAGTTGGGTTGTTGTGTTGTTCAATTGTTCATCGTTCTGGACATAATTGAACTATCTAATTAGCACATCAGAATAATCAAGCTTTTCTGCCTAGTTAACTAGTACAGCTGCTAAGTACCTTTTGATTTGTTGGTGTGTGAACTACTGAACTGGAGTTGGATATTAAGGTCTCCATGCATTTGCATGCATGGTTAATTAGCAGAGAGATCATTGAGGTTTGTGGATGTAACACAACGACAAAGTTTAATTAATTTACTTAGGATTAATGCCATTTCTGTAGATTGTTAATTACGGTTGAACTATAAATAATGACGCAGATTACCTGTTACTACCTAATTAGTTAACTAGTACCAGTACTTAGATTATTGGACATCTTAGTGGTACGAATTATCTATTTAATTATAATGATAAATTAAATATTTTAAAAAATAAACTTGACAAATAGCTTTGAAAAGTTGTTTAAATAATACAAGTGGGAAATTTTTTAAAACGTTTTTTTAATGTGAGGAATAAATAATATGTTTTAATATTCGCAAAGAGGACATAGATGCATGTTCTGAGTATTTCCCCCATCTCAAAATATTACAATTTAGGATAGGTCTAATCCGTTCATGATTATAATATATATCATAGGACAAAGGGAGCACTCACTTCGTACAACATATTTTGAGTTCAATGACAAGTAGTAACTGGTATAATCGAAATTATTCGTATACTTGAGAAGAGAGTCGGTGTGGTCTAAAGTATAATAATGGTAAGACTATTACCATTTGATCCAAAATAAAAAAATCGATGAAAGTGTGGTACAAAAGAAAATTTCAGTAATAAAATGTGTTCCAGAAATTTACTCAAAACCATAAACTTGATGTTAACCACACGATTTGCCTAGGTAGAGCGTGAGTGCTTCGTATTGCTGTACTCTCTCCCCAACGTCGGATGAGACGTGAACGGCTTGGATCGAGTGCGCCCGAAAGCCTTGAGAGAATTTTACATCTGAGCCCTCGGACTCATCCGTAATACCAACTAAACCCGTCCCGAGACCTCACCTGAGCTAACCTCCTCTTCGATTCTTCTCCCCGGCGGCGGCGGCTGCGGCGGCGACGATGGGCGGCGAGGGCAAGTCGAGGAAGCGGCGCTCGTCACCCTCCTCAGGTGCTCAAAGACCCCCTATCCATTCCCCCCCCCCTCGAGGCATCGGCGTATCCGGTCTCCGCGTGATGATTTTACCAATCTTCTTGGTGCGTTTGGTGGTTCAGGGGAGGAGGGGGAGAGGGAGCGGAAGAGGAGGAGGGACAAGAAGGAGAGCAGGAGGAGCAGCCGAGACGAACAAGCCGAGGAGGAGGAGGAGGAGAGGCGCAGGAGGAAGAAGAAGAAGCAGCACGGCGACAGGGGCAAAGACAAAGGTAGGGGGTGCTAGGGTTCATCTTTTGCCTTCATGGCTTGGCAGTGACACTTGTTGATTTCTTGTTCTAAAACAGTTATATTGTTCTTTAGTATTATTCTTACTTGAAATCATGCTCAACTATTCTGGAAGTGTGCAAATTATGCTGAGGATACACTCGTACCTGCTATATTAGCTTTGATGTATGTCAGTAATTCATTGTGTGTGTGTGATTTTTGACAGAGAGAGATTCAAAGGAGAAGCATTCCAAGGAGAAGGAGAAGAGCAAGCGAAAACACAAGGATGGTGTGAGTTCTCTAAGTCCGAATGATGCTATGAATCTACTGGGCATCATCAATCAAATGATTTTGCATATTACCAGTTAAGCTATCTGAATAGGCTATTTAGGCTACATTTTTTCATATATGAAATTGTTCTACAAGCTTGAGCCTTCGCATAACTATGGTAATGGAACGAGATTGTTTTTTTTCTTTACAAGTAGAACCAAACTGGAGCATGTCCCTAGTTCAGTTAATTCTTCAGTACGTGAATCAGGGATAGATTATTGCAGATTTCTTACGACCATTTTTTTTTCGCCGGGCTGGCATATGTTCTGTAGCCATCTTACCCAGCCTGAGTAGGAGCCCCTTTTGTTTTCCGCAACAATGAAATTTTGCAGAAGCTTGCCAGAATGTATTTTGTCTCTGAAGACTGACTATAAAGGAAAAGCTTTTTTTTTCTTTTTTTCTTTTTTGCTGTTGACATCGAATTGAATTAGTGATATCAGTTTGTAGGTTATTTCCATTTGTGTGTCTGTGATGAAAATTAGTGATACCAAGTCAGGTACTTGTTTAAGGTCACAGTTCACAAGAACCAGAATGGCTTATCTGTATCTGGACAGGTGGACAGGAGTTGTATCATATATGCCATTTATATTTTTGAGACTAACAACAATTTTGGGGAAGTATTAAACTGTTGAGAACATACATAATGGCATACTGCACCCTTTGAGCTCTCCATTTCCTCTCCTTGAGACCATGCTTATCATTGTTCTTTTGTTTTACTGAAACAGGATTTCAAAGAAATATCCAAAGATGACTATTTCGCAAAGAACAACGAGTTCGCAACCTGGTTGAAGGAAGAAAAAGGCAAATTTTTCTCTGATCTTTCTTCGGAGTCTGCTCGTGATCTGTTTGAGAAGTTTGTGAAAACTTGGAACAAAGGAAAGCTTCCATCCCAATATTATGAGGGGATCACTCGTGGTCCACGGTCAGCACACAGGTGGAACATCAAAGCGTGATACAACCTGAGATACAACCTGAGGCCTTCTGTATTTTGTTGAGGAAATTGTTCTATCAGGCTAAGGGTAGTATTTATCTTCATCGCCTAGGTTTTTGTATCTAAATTCATATATATTAGTTCTGTATCACTGTTCACTAATGTTGCTGACCATCACTTAAGTTTGACATATACTTATAGTGATAAAAGTATCTACTATTTTTGTCCCATATGTTCTTGTTATTCTCATGGCGATTTGACACATCCATTTGTGTCCTTTGATTAAATTTTGGCGTCCATGTTCTATGACAGAAGTATATGTGAATTGTGATATGAACTTGCTATGTGATTAGGGAATCCTCCAAGTAGCCTATTCTTTCTCATCACCTGAATGTAGATACTGATAATGTAAGAACCAAGAACTGAGCTGTAGAATTGCAGACTATCTAGGATCTAGGAAAGGTAAGGCCATAATCTGGGATGAGTTTTTTTTCCTAATTCTGAAATATTGACGATTCTCAAGCAAACAAGCATCCCCAATTTATATTTAGCTATTCGTGTACTACCAAGCATCCCCAATTCCTCAGCATAATGCAGGCTCGTAGACACCAAGAATACACGATTCAGAAGTAAACGAAGCACACATTTCAGAAATAAACGGAGCAGAGGCGGCAGAGCTACAATTGAAGATGAAATCACGCAATACTACAAAGAAATAACGAAACTCATGTCATTTACAGGTTCGAAGTTTGCAACTCTTTGCAGAAGAGGCAATGCCAACACTAATTTATTTCATGTGTCGATCGGTGCTGATTCCATGAGCAGCCGGTGGTAAAGATAAGTGCTCGATAGCACATCACAAGCATTGACAAAAGGGTCAAGGCTCATTCTTTGCACATTACAAGTCACTGGTATTTGTTCAATGCTTGCTATCTTCTTCCTCGCAGAATTTCGAGTATTTCGCGTCATCCATCAGTGAATTGAGCTCACCTGAATCACTAACCTTGACCTTGATGATCCACCCACTCTCATATGGACTTGTATTAACCTATGCAAGAAAAAAAATACACGGTTCATAGAAGTGTTCAATCTACTCACAATGATCTATTACGCGATTAAAACTTACCAATCCAGGTTCATCGCCTAGTCCATCGTTCACTGCAACCACCTCTCCAGATACTGGAGAGTAGATATCGCTGGTTGCCTTCACACTTTCAACAGCACCAAAGTTCTTTCCCTGGGATACACTGCTGCCAACTTCTGGAAGCTCCACATACACAACATCACCCAAATGGTGCTGGAAGCAAAAAAAAAAAAAAAAAAAAAAAAAAAAAAAAAAAAAAAAAAAAAAAAACACATGATCAACTTTAGCACTGCTAGTCCTTGCTACATGTACTGAACATGATAACATATATTGGAACCCCGTAATGTTTAAGAAATGGAATGCTTATATTATGCGTATGTACAGAATGAAGCAATGAATGTGAATCTTCTAACATACAGAAGGCCTAAAACCAAACTTTGCTGAGTGATATAATGTATGAATAGATCAACCTGGGCATGGTCTGTAATCCCAACGGTTGCCGAATCACCCTCAACCTTAACCCATTCATGAGTGTCAGCATACTTCAGATCCTTCAGCACTGAAAAAAAAAGAGGAAAACAAACAATATGCACAACTTCATCAGATGTGTAATACACAGCATTAGCATTGTGGAATCAAGGTTTCCACAGAAAGCGTATGAAATTTCCAGAAAAACTGGAATTAATGGCCCCCTAGAAGCCAATTTATAAACTGAAAATTAGGTGTATTTTTCTATGACCATTTCTCCAATGCTTGTTAGAAACCAAAGCCTCTCGGCCAGGCAAATTAACAATTGACTATTTGTCACATCTTAAGTTGCATAAATATTTTACCATATGGTTTTCATTTCCTACTACCAAAGTTTTAAAACCCAAACTCTGCTATAATAAGACTTTCCCTTAATTCATTTCCTTGGTGTGCCTAATTCAGATCTGTAAATATGTGATTGTGACACACCATTTTAGCGATACAAGTTTTAAATTCATAAACAAACAACCGCGGTATTGTAACATTTTTATATTGGATAACAATATTGCCAATTATTGGTCGGTAGGTAGCTTTCTCCTAATAGCTACTAAAAGCATCTTCCTGAGATGCTTCATATGTTGGTGCTAAACATCCTAACACTTCGAATAAACAGGACAAAAAAAGAAATTAGGCTAAAAAAAAAACTTTGCATTCCTCATCAACACATACAATAGGCTAATCTGAAGTTCAGAAATCAGTGTGCTAACATACACATATCCAAATGCAGAAACATAAACCTGCCATGCACACGCTGTTACCAAGAGCAGGAACAAGCACACAAGATTCCTTTTTCAAAACAAAAAAAAAAGATGAAACATTTCGCCGAAAAGAGATCAAATCAGACCAACCAAATTTCCCAAACATGCAGACGGATTCACAGCCTAAACCACCAACTGAACCCAAAATAAAAGAAGATAAGATGAACAGTGATCCTTGCCCCCAAAATCCAATCTTTGCGACGAACAGGAAACGAGATCACGCCATTCCATCCACCAACCACGCGTGATCCCACGAATATACAGACCACAGAATACGAAAAATACAAGCCCAAACAAGAAACCGAAAGAGAAGAAGAAGAGAGAGATATACCGGTGGAGAAGGCCCTGGGGAAAGTGGAGATCTTGAGGTAGGAGGCGGCGCGGGAAGCCCACAGCAACCTGGAGGCGGCCATGGCCATGATCGGACGACGAGGTCGCGGAGGAATGGATTGGAGTTGGATTATTGCTCCTCTCCTCCTCGGCGCCGCACTCTCTCTCTCTCTCCTCTGATCTCTCTCTCTCTCTCTCTTCTTTTCTCTGCGGGTTCTGGGTTTGGTGGCTCCTTTCTCTCTTTTTTTTTCTTTTTTTTGGCAAAAATATAAGCAAGATGCAGAAAAGGTTGGTAGTGCAGGTTGCAAATTGAAGAAAAGAAACATTTTTGGTGGGCTCTTGGCCTTTGTGGAGCCTCTCCTACTCCACTTTTTTTTGTTTGCAATTATACCCTTAATATTTTCCATGATTTAGAAAAAAAATATATTTAAAGGAAACAATGGCAACTATATTTTTCGAGGCAAAGTGTATTTGTGGTTTGCTTTTCGCAATCAAGGGAAAGATTTATTCCACTTGCGAAATAAATTGTTTAATGCGAAGTGTTTATTGTTTAAAGGGGAAGTTACAATATCTCGCCGAGATATTCATCGGCGAAGATATTGCAGATATTGAGAAATATTTACAAAAATACTAATTTAGTTAGGGATGAAAATGTCAAATAACACTATAGTTGTTACAGTGCGTGTTGAACCACTATGAGGAAGGATCATTATTAAAGAAGATTAAGCATCAGATGCTATATCGCCAAGAGGGGCCATTGGCTGCAAAACCAAAAGCTCTGAGAAAAAAAATGTGATCACCAAACTGATTGGAACGCTGTCAGGGAGGCCCTAACCAACAACTTACTACCAACCAAATCCACAAATCAGATGAGTTCTCTGTTTCTTAATCTGCTGTCTGCTTGGCCATCACGGGCTTGGAGATGTGTACTAGTATATGGCCTAGGAATTCGTGCGAGAGTAATTAACAATCTAGCATGGTGGTGGTGATGGCGAGTCCAAATGCTGTCCGACTCTGAATCTGATCTCTGAATGCCAATGAGGGGTTGGTGGCTGATGCAGACTGCAGACTGCAGCTAGGCACAACAGCGGCAACAATTGGTTCTGGTGGGCAGTACGAGCTACTACGTCGGTTCCTAAATAATTTTATTTATTTATTTGCCCATCCCACGAACTAGCATTATATCAGTATAAAAGAAAAAAAGAGAGTATAATATCTTAATTTTATCAAATCCTAGTATAATTGTTTTCATTTTATCTATTTCTAATATATGTGTTCCCAACTTTTATAAACTCCAATACAATAATTACTTAAAAATAGGTTTATTTTGAAAGAGGACAAAAATAAATCTTATTTTTTTTAAAAAAAATGTATTGTCCTTGCTCTTAGGGCTGTAAGTGGGTCAGCCGCGAACCCACTTATAGATCAAAATAAACGGGTTCGCGGCTTATTTTAGCCTATAAGTGGGTTTCGTGGGTTAGCCACTTACACCCCTACTTGCTCTTAGCGAGATTAATCACTCCGTTCTTATTATTTG
This sequence comes from Oryza meridionalis, assembly GCA_000338895.3. Taxonomy (NCBI): domain Eukaryota; kingdom Viridiplantae; phylum Streptophyta; class Magnoliopsida; order Poales; family Poaceae; genus Oryza; species Oryza meridionalis. The sequence continues at coordinate 3,951,107 of CM002525.2, read as the reverse complement.
GGGTAGGACACTAACACAGTCTTTAATATTTTCTCGATTTCCAAATGTTACATCCATCCTATTACTAAAGCATGATCATTTTTACCTTTTTTTTCTTAAAATAAGTTTATATGATTATTTTTATTTTTTTTAAAAAAATAAGTTTATCTTTGAGTAATCAATGTATTAGTGTTTGTAAAAGCAAGAGACAAATATATTGGGAGTAGAGAAAGAGAAGGATAATTGTATTAGGATTTGATAATGTGAGGGTATTTTAGTATTTTTCTTAATTGATATGTATGGAAGGGATTAAAGATAAATTTATTTTGAGAGAGAGTGAGAGTACTTGTTATCAGAGATTATATTTAGACTATTTGTTTTTATGAAAATTTTTTAAATATTTAAAAAGATCAGTTGCCTGAGTGTTTTGTAAGCATTTACTTTCGTTCGTTCATCGTAGTTTAACAGTTCAAAAATTGTCAGTGGCCCGAGTCAAAACTATTACTGTTAATTGTTCCTGTTAGTAGTGACAAGCATTTATGGTTTTTTGAGAGGGACTTAAATTAGTCCCTCCCATTGCAAACAGTCCCTAAGGAATAGAAAGAATGTGCGGTTTAATAATTGTCTTATCTGACCAATGTATTCATAATTTGTTAAAAAATATACTCCTATCCTAACCACATGACAGTAATCTTTTTGATCAAATCACATATATTTTTATACATCAAATGATTTAAAAGTTTAAGGTTTGACTGTATACACATCCTGTTTACATTATATTTGTCAAGACAACACCGTTTTACACTCTACACCAACAAAGTTGATGCTAAATCAATCTATTATACTCTATGCTATAATATACTCCCTTCATTTTCTAATAAATAACACCGTTGATTTTTTATATGACGTTTGACAATTCATGCTATTAAAAATATATAACTTTTATTTATTTTACTGTCACATGTTTTATGACTTACAGTTTACTCCCTCCATCTCTAAATATATGATGTTGGCTAGTCATATAAAAAACAGAGGTAGTAGCATATTTACAATATTTTTTGAAATAAGATGAAGGGTTAGACGCTACTTTAGAATCAATGGCGGCATACATTAAAAGAAAACTCAGGTAGTACTGTATTATACATTTATTATACTGTATAATACAGGTAATAATAATGCAATTATATATGCAAAGTGTTGGTTTTCTTTATTATCATTATATGGTGAAGAGGGTCTTGGGCTTCTTGTGCATGGACCTGACGATGGCGGTGATCTGCTCCACCTGGCGCTCGTCGGAGCACGCCGCCAGCAGCACCCTCGCCGTGCCGGCGTCCGGGTAGCAGCCGGCGTCCACCATCTCCTCCACCATCCCCACGCACCGCCCGTACTCCTTCCTCCTCGCGTACGCCCCCATCCTCGCCGTCCACGTCACCACGTCGGCGGCGAGCCCCCTCGCCGCCACCGCCGCGAACGCCGCCTCCATCCTCCCCACGTACCCGGCGCGCCCGTACGCGTTCACCGCCACGTTGTACGTGCCCACGTCGGCGTCGCCGCGGCGCTCCATGGCGGCGAGGAGGCGCTCCATGTCGTCGAGGCGGCCGGCGCGGGCGTAGGCGTTGAGCATGGCGTTGAGGGCGAGGGTGTCCGGGGTGAGGCCGGACTTGTGCAGCTGCGCCATCACCTCCTCGCACCTCGCCGCGTTGCCGGACCTGGCGTGCGCCGCCAGCAGCAGCATGTGGGACTTCATCGTCGGCGACATCCCCCGCTGCTTCAGCTCCTCGAACACTGCCTCCGCATCTGAAAAACACCGAATATTTATACATTCAGAATAAGCTCTCACACTTTCAGAGTTCAGAGTTCAGACAGTGGCATCATGGAACTCATGTTCTTGATTTCTTGAACACAAATTAAAGGCCAGTACTTTTCTGATTAGAATATATAATTCTTTTCGTACGACAAATTTGTATATAGAAGTTGCTTTAAAATATTAGATAATTCCATTTTTCAATATTGAAATAATGAAGACTCAATTAATCATGCGCTAATGGCTTTTTCGTTTTGTGTGCCCATACTTAATCTTCATCTTCATTAAACTCCAAAGGGACCTTAAATTGGCCAAAATTTTCCATCACCAACTGCAAAATGTACCTTCATGAAGCCCGGCTCTTCCATATGCATCTACCAAGATGTTGTATGAAGCTCTGTCAGGCTCACACCCCATGTGCTGCATCAAGGAGAAGATCTCCGATGCGCCTTGCGGCAATCCTGCGCGGCTATGGGTGCATTGAAAGGTTGCAAGTTATTAATTGCTAATTCAAACTTACAAAAAAATCTGATCAAATTTCACTGGAGTTTTGTGGTCAGAAACTTAGGCTCGTGAAGCCATGGATGACTGATATGCTAATTTGATATTCACCTGTAAGCTTCCATGAGGGCATTGTAAGCATACACGTCAGGCTCGTGCCCTGCCTGCTGCATCTCCTCGAACACTTCTTCAGCCTTCTCGCACAGGCCTTCCCTCGCAAATGCATTCACCAGAGCAGTGTAAGTGCAGATGTTAGGCTTGCACCCAATCGACTTCATCTCGTTGAAAACTTTCATCGATGACATTGGTTGCTTTGCCTTTCAAATTGACCATGAAAAAATATATGTCAGAAATTCTTCAGAGGTAAGTTTTCAAAGAAAGAGGAATGAAAAGCTTTTTACAGTGAATTGAAAAAAAACAATATTGTGCTCTGAATTCTGACCTTCCCATACACATTGATCATCAGGGTGAATGTCTCCGTGTTAGCTCTGCATCGCTCTCTCTTCATCCTTTGGTACACCTCGACCGCCTTTTCGGTACATCTCGCCTTCAGCAATCCATCCAAATAAGCATTATATACAATAGCATCTGCAAGATTGTTCTTGACATGAGTTATGCAACTATGTCAACCTACATGTTTCTTTCTCTTGACAATGTAGGGGAATTGAGCTGCATACTTGGAGGAATCCCGTGCTCCCGCATCTCCGAGATCACGCCTTCTGCTCGGTGCAGCGATCCAGCGTTGCAGTAAGCGCGCAAGAGAAGAGCATAGGTGTCTTCAGTTGGCACACACTGAGCTTCCAGAAGAGCCATGTAGATTGACTCTGCCTTGTTCAGCTGACGCTTCTTGCCATAGGATTCTATGAGCAGGTTGTAGCAGATGATGTCAGGACGGAATGAGCTCCTGTACAGGATCCACTCGCAGACCTATAGCCACTTTTGACAAATTAAACATCAAAATACTGATCAAAGGTAACTGAAACACTGAGATGTGAACATCCGATTAGTTAATGATGAGAATGTGCAGGGTTCAGACTTACTGGAATGATCAGATCCCATTTCTTGTTCATACGGAATTGGACGGCGACATTCACAAGATCATCAAAAAGATTGTGTGTGGAAGGAATGTTGTCCAAAGATTCCCAGATTTTTGCAACATCTGTCCCCTTCTGAACAAATTCTAAGATATCCTGTGCCATTGGACTGAGCACAGGGAAGACTCCATCTACAAAACCAGAGCCATACTTCCAGCCACGGCCTCTCATAGCACCCCCTGCATGAAACCTGAAGACATCAGATCATTTTCAAGGAGTGAAAACAATTTACTTGCAAACATATACTGATTAGATACTTCATGGAGTGTAGTAGTGCTGAACAAAAGAACAAAGGGAAGAACAACTGGAAAGATAATATATTTAGCATTTACCCCTTTTTCTTGATATTTTCTTTCGATCAAAGGTCCTTGATACACCATCTTTATCGATGTAGGCGCCGTTGTATTTCCTGTTCTTCCTTTCACTATAGGCATAAGAATTAATTTCTGCATCAATCAGGCCAGTTTCTTGCGTGGCATCTTGACTAGCATTAATTTTCCATCTTGGCCTTGTGATAGGATAATACAACAAAGCCTCTATCCTCAACCTGCAAAATGGTGGGAGAAGGAATGTCAGCATACTGGAAGGTTATCAATAGAGCTGATATATGTTCTTTGAGAACTTCTACCCAAGATATTCAGAAAGCAAACATTTCAATGCGTAGCATGTAAGTTGTTTCCAAAACACTAGTTTGAAAACCATAAGGTGTATTCACAAATTCACCATGGACATCAAACAGAAAACTGCAATGTGCTAATTGGTCAAACCCACATGACCTCTGAAGAATCAAGTACTAGTGATAATTAAGAGAAGACAGAAACTAAGTTACATAAGCACAAGGTGAAGGCAACAGACTACTCTTGAGTCTTGACAGCCAAAGAGCATAAATCTGAAACTGTGAAGGGAGAACAAGACTGAGAAGATAATGCTGAGCTCTCAAGCTCAGGTAAGCTTGTGTGGTCACTGCTACTATAGTGAGTAGAGAGGTGCAGGAGTTGCAAGAGGACAAAACTGAAAAATATCTATCTGGTGTGCCCTTTGAGCCTCATGTGGTCTATCCTTAACCTGCAAAATGGTGGAAAAGAGCATATCAGTTTACTTGAAGGTTACCAATAGAACTGAGATGTTCTCTTGGAACTGAATACCCGAGACATTCAGTAAGCAAATCATCAAATGAACCAGGTAAAATAATTAAGATCGAAAGGCAGAAACTGACTTACTAATTGCAAGGTGTCTTGGCAGGCGCATAGCACAAATCTGCAGCTGAAATGGCTAAAAGAACAAGAGAGAAACTATCGTTGAGCTCTCAAGCTCACCTTAGATAGCTTGTGTGGTCACTGGTCATTGCCGATTGAGATCATCTACAGTCAAATATATGATGCCTTTATCACTGACATGTGGGCCCATGTATCATCGGGCCCACATGTTAATGACAAAGTAATGTGACTTCGACTCACAGGAGCTAGTTCAAAAACGGTGTGAGATGGCTAGGTCACACGCGTACGCAAATTAAGATTCATGCAGCATACTCCTTCTGTCCAAAAAAAAAGACAAACGCTAGGTTTCCGTGTCCAACATTTAACCGTCCGTCTTATTTGAAAAAATTATGAAAAAAAATTAAAAAGATAAGTCACGCATAAAGTATTAATCATGTTTTATCATCTAACAACAATGAAAATACTAATTATAAAAATATTTAATATAAGACAGACAGTTAAACGTTGGACACGGAAACCCAGAGTTTGTCTTTTTTTTGGAGACGGAGGGAGTAGGCATTATCCATACCAGAAGCAAAAAATATACTACCCTTTTATTGGAAAAATAAACTTTTTTTTATTTTAGAAGTTCTATTTCTTTTTTCAAAATCCAAATGAAAGCAACTATTACTCCTACATGGAGTACATTTGCAAGTGAAAAGCACACACATGTGGAATCGAAGCAGAGGTGAAAGAGAAAAAAAAAAGCAGAGACATCTTCTCGAAGGCCTGAGCACCAATGGCACGGTATCTTCTCCGTCCTCCCGCCGCCGCCGCCGCCGCCTCTTCACACCGCAGGAATGGCACGACCTCGCCGCGGGGACCGGTTCTTGGCCTCCGGGCGCTTGCCTCCAGGGCCGGCAAAGCTCGCCCCGTGATGGCGGTGGCGTCGGAGCAGCCCGCCGCGAGGGGCAAGTACCCCAAGGTGGCCGCCCCCACCACCGGCCCGATTCCGGCCGCGGAGCTCCTCGCCGTCATCCAGGACGCAGCCAGGGCCGGAGCCGAGGTGCGTTCGAGGTTCTTTGCTTGGTAGCTCTCCCTTCTTGGGTTGGTTTCTGACAGAAAAAGAGGTTGTGATGAACGGTTGAGCAGTTGGGTAATAAAATTCAGGCTTAATTTTGTTATTTCCGATAAAAGATGCATATTTCTGTGAATCCTTATAAGAAATTTCCGTTATGATTAATGTTCTTTGATGTGAGGAACTAGTGATTCTATTGGTTTCTAGAGAGGTCAGGTTGAGAACTGGATTGAAATATTGGCTATTCTACAAGTAAATATGGAGATCACGGTAGTTCGTAATGCACTAATGTTATAAATGCTCAAGGTTCATCGAATCTTCGTAGCCTTCTCTACAAGGAGAAAATATGGACAGTGGTCTCGAGTTTCCATGCTAGTGCATTTTATCCTTCTTATATTTTTTTAGTGGGATACAAAGAATGAATTAGGTATCGATTTAATTAAGAATTGAACCAAACAAAAATTAAACTTAGGTGTTCTGGGCTTTCTTGCAAAGGCCGAGACGTTTGAAAATTAATCATCCCAGCTCTAAAAAAATAATTGGACTTCGGTCGTGGGGTTGTACACCGGTACACATCTCACCTAGTGAGCTAAGTTCATTTCCTTTTAACTCTATTTTTTGATGTGCCAATTCTCAAGGCAGCTTACATTGTCTTCTCCTCATTTTAGGTTATAATGGAAGCTGTTAATAAGCCACGCAATATTCACTACAAGGGAGTTGCAGACTTGGTCACAGAGTAAGGATGCTTCTTACTTGTGTTGTTGTTTCTCCATCTGATGCTAACTTGGTTGTTATTTATCATTCTTGATCTTTCAAAAAAAAAGTTATCATCCTACGATCTCCAAATGCTTTGTAAATTGGAACTTGATGTCGCTACTTGCTAATATCATATTTTATGATCTATGTATCTCTATAATCTATATAAAACATTAGCATTTGAATTTAGTGTGTTCTCTACTTTTGTTCAGCACAGACAAATTGAGTGAGTCGGTCATTCTGGAAGTTGTGAGGAAGACCTTCCCAGACCACCTCATACTTGGGGAGGAAGGTGGACTTATTGGAGATGCCTTGTCGGAGTATCTCTGGTGCATTGATCCTTTAGGTTTGGCCACTCTCTCTCTCTCTCTCTATATATATATATATATATATATATATATATATATATATATATATGTCTAGATCCATTAACATCAATATGAATGTGGGAAATGCTAGAATGACTTACATTGTGAAACGGAGGAAGTACTTTGTAATTCTACTATGATGAAGTCATTAACCAATTGTTCCTGTAGTGGAGTTTGATCATTTAGTAATCATTTAAGAATACTGGGTGATTCCATAGTATCTGAAATATTTTATTTAGTAGAGGCAACATGCTCGATTGCATGGGCTGGTAACTGAACAGGATGTTATTAGTTCTAGTATAGTATTATTTGTAGGAGAATGGATGTTGGAAAAACCTTTCATATAAATGGATGTTAGAGTATTTGGACTGTTCATAAATTTGAAACAAGATTGGGATCACATTGATTTTAATTTTTAACTGAAGGTTTATCTGAACTTGTATTACTGCAGTGGAAACTTAGACTTTTTCTGTAGTATTCTTCATTGGGGGATCTAATGCAGTGATTTTACCCCCTTTAGATGGAACAACAAACTTTGCGCATGGTTACCCTAGCTTTTCTGTATCCATTGGAGTTCTGTTTCGCGGAAAGCCTGCTGCTTCCACTGTGGTATGTATGTGCATGTGTTTTTCTTGAATCATATGATTCATTAAACGCCGGAGACACAAATTGTTGGATCATCAAACTTCCCATGCTAGTTCATTGCATCCCTCTGGATTATTCACATTTCATATACCCTTATTTAGGTCGAATTTTGTGGTGGTCCTATGTGCTGGAGCACTCGTACAGTTTCAGCATCATCTGGTATAATCTTTGGTCAAACACTGTAGTTGTAATGCTTTTTTTTTTCCTTATAGAACACTACAGAATTATTTTTAAGGTTTTCCTTTCTCCTTGAAAAGGTGGTGGTGCTTATTGTAATGGGCAAAAGATTCATGTCAGTAAGACAGACAAGGTAACTTTTTTTTTCTTTTATACAAGTATGTTGCTATGTGCACGCACGCATATGCGTGTCATAATAGCTCTTTTTTTATGAAGCCATAAGAATCTCTCTTTGATCATACGCTCAGTTTATCTATCTATTGATTGTAGTGGTTCTGGATGCAACCAGAGTTCTTGTGATTTAATTTTGTCAGAATATTTGACTGAAGAAAGATATTGTCTCTAATTGATTCTCTAGGTGGAACAATCACTTCTGGTAACTGGTTTTGGATATGAACATGATGATGCATGGGTGACCAACATAAATTTGTTCAAGGAATACACAGACATTAGCAGGGTAAAGTGAATTCTCCCTTCATTATTACACAGCAAATTTACCCCCTTTGACTTTTGCTTTATCCTCCTTTATTAATTTTTTTCAGGGAGTCCGAAGACTAGGTTCTGCTGCTGCTGACATGTCCCACGTTGCCCTAGGCATTACAGAAGCCTACTGGGAATACCGACTTAAGCCTTGGGATATGGCTGCTGGTGTTCTGGTAATCTTTTTTTTACCCTATCAGAACCCACAGTTCATGATTGGAATTAAACTTTGATAAAAGAAAAGATATCCAAGTTCAGTAAAAACAAGGATTTGATTGTTTTGTTCAATCTTAAATACACACTTTCAGTCATGTAATCCATTTTTATGAGTTCCTTTTCATATCGTCCAAATCCTGATAGTTGGGCTAAAGTTATGCACACTTTCAGTATAATTACTTGATGAATTTGGTTTTTTTTTTTACTACAGATAGTTGAAGAAGCTGGTGGGATGGTATCACGCATGGATGGTGGGGAGTTTACCGTCTTTGATCGTTCTGTCCTTGTTTCCAATGGTGTTGTACATGATCAGGTTTGTTCTTAAGTCTTATCAAGTAGTTTGTTCTCTCATGCTAAAGATCACAATACTCACATCTTAAGCATTCATTGTCATACCACTAAAGAGCCAATTGTGCGAACTTAAGAATTCCAACCGTGCGAACTTAAGAATTCCAACCGAAAGATTTATCATACTAGTTGTAGGAGAATTCCAGGCTTAGGCTGGCTGTTCAGTGTGTATATGCTGTACTCCCTCTGTCTCAGAATAAGATTATTTTTTGCCCACCCCGTTTGTCTCAAAATAAGTTCATTTATTTTGAGTAATCATTGTATTGGAGTTTGTGAAAGTAGGAGATAAATTCATTCGGAGTAGATAAAAAGAAGAATAACTGTATTGGGATTTGATAAGGTGGGGCTATTGTAGTCTTTTTGGTTTTATATTGATATATGTGGGACTAGTGAAAAATGAACCTATTGTGAGACGGTAGTAGTATGCATCACCAAGAGTAATGATAATTTTTGGTCGTCTTTTGGAGAAATTTTATGGAGTTGCTGATCAACCCTCTTACTTGACTTGTAGCTTTTGGATCGGATTGGCCCTGCCACAGAAGATCTTAAGAAGAAAGGAATTGATTTCTCCTTGTGGTTTAAACCCGACAAATACCCTACCGACTTTTAAGTTGAACTCCTCACCCAGAGCTATTTTATACTACTAGAAGAAAAGAGAAAAACAGAGGATCTTATGTTAAAATGCCATGTACTTGACTGAATATTTGTTTATTGAAGTCCTTTGACTCAGCCATCGACTTTTGCTGGTTGTATGATTTATTTAAGGAGAGAATTACCCAAATCACTTAAATTCCAAATTTTCAACCAAATTTGAAAACAAAAAGTGAAACCTTCATATGAATTCAATCAAATTTAGTGGACATCAAATTAGGCTGAAATTCACTAAAAATTAAAAAATGGTTTCAAATTTTGGGTAAAAATGACTATTTTTTTCGGTGATTTGGACAGGTTCACCTCTCTTTGATATTTCTCCGGACTTGTTTGTAGTTGATTGAAGAATACAAATTTGATTTCTAGTCTGAAAAAAAATACGTGATATTTTTGGTGGGTGTAATTTTATGACCTTTGTAGTTTCATCACATTTGATCAAATTTCATTGCGACAATCATTTTAGAAGGAGTAGAATAACGTTGTCATTTTTGAAAAGGATTGTGCTGTTTTGACTAACAGGTTTAACACGATGGTTCAATGGCATATTGGCATGTATGCTAGGTTTTAAAAGTTAACAGTGAAAAAGAACCGGTTTTGTAGCTCAGAGTGAAAAATGGATTTCCATGAAAATTTGAGGTAAAATTCCAGTGATCTAGCATTGATTTTTAAACTACTAGATGAGACCTACACATTGCAACATATTTTTTAGTAGATGAATGTTAAATTTGAATACATACACAGAAACTTTGTAACATACAGTGAGTGTATAACAATCTGATCACAAATTATAGAACCGACTAGCAAGCTCATGGAAACAGAAGGGATCAAAAATGCCTAATTATGCTTCAGTAGTCTGATCAATCTAGCACTTTCAGCGGAAAAAAAATGTGTAACCAATTAAAAGAACTTGAACAACAGTAAAGGCCAACCATGTGATTTAACTGAACAAACAAAATAAATTGCTCAAGAACTTTGCAAGTGATTTTAGGCAGTCAAAAAACAAATCTGTTTCAAATGGTTCAAGGATGATCCAACATTTCGCAAGTGTTCTTTTTTACCACGAAGCAGAGCCCTTCAAGCACTGCCATAAAAAACAATCATCTTCTGTAGAATCATTTTTCAAATAGTGAAGATAATGATTCTCTTCACCGTTACATAGCATGCAATAGAAACAAAAGGCGATCCCCTCACCCAAAAAAAAAGGGAAACAAAAAAACGTTCAACCAAGTTCTGCCTCATCTTTTGCTGTAGAGCTAGTTCTGCCTCATCTTTCCTGTAGAGCTCTTCCAACCCACCATTTAACTCGCTAGCTTGCCGAACGTGTTTGCATCTAAACAAGGAGGGTTAGTAGCAAGGGTGAGTACAAGCACTCAGCAAGCAGTATTAATTGCAAGGATGTATGGCATGCGATTTCATAAATCATATCAATTCATCATTTCTCAATTATAATTTCTTCAAAAAAAATATTCTTGTAAGAAGAGTCCATATTTAATTTATAAGAAAAACTACTAATCACTTGCATAGTGAGAAAGGACCACAATAGGCTCCCGTAGCCTATCCAAGAGACAGCCGTGAATCACGATTTAATTGAGCACTGCGTAGGCTTGTATCACTGTACCCATATTCACTCTATATGTTGCAAGTTGCGTATTTGTAATATTTAGAGTACAATGCACTTCTCTTATTTCAGCACATTACAATCCAGTCCACCACGTGCTACTATCTTGATGGGGTTTATATCATCTCCCATCCAAATCCAAGTACTAACGTTCTATGGGGTAAAATCATCTCCCATCTTACCACTATCCATCATTACGCACCATGTGGAGTGTAACGACTTGATAAAATACAAAGCATTGCTCGCCTTGCGACAAGGATATGGTTGACACGATTTTTATATGGCACACATATACAAGTGAGTGATTTTATTCCTTATATTATAGCTGTATGTAAAGGGTCCCACTTCCAGTCATGGATACCCTCTACCCTTCTAGTAGTAAGTGTTGGAATGTCAGTTGCTCTATCAACTGCCCCTCCCAGTATCTATCATCATCCTAATATATCTGACTTATATTTTGGTAAATCCATTTTATGCAAGGTGACAGTATCATGAAGCAAAATAAGGTTTACGCAAAATAAAAAAAAATTGCTCAGAGTGATAGAACATCTAAATATGTACCTGGGCATGATCTGAAATCCCAATTGTTGCATAATCGCCTTCAACACTAACCCATTCATGAGTTTCAGTACTTCAGATCCTTCAGCACTGAAAAAGGGAAAACACGAAAGATAAGTAACTGCAGCTGTGTTTTGACAGGCAGCAATGAAGCTCAACCATGCAAATGAAAAATCTAGAACCATTCAAATTAGTGGCACCCTGAAACAAATTTATGGGTGCTTCTGCGTACTCCTACAAGCATTTATAAGGGCTACTAAAGCAAATCGTATTTTGCCCCCAAAAAGGCACATGCAAGTAAATGTAAAATCACTTATGTAGTATAAAAAGAATACAATTGTACGTACTAAAAGAAGTCAATTGTAATCAGCCCCAAAACTAATTTTAATTTTTAAGTGACAAAAAGAACACAAGAATACTATTACTTGCAATGAGAACTGCTATTGGGTATAGCAAGATGCTAGGTGGGACAAAACATGTATTAGGCCATCAAGATCTGTAAGTACTATGTTGAAAGTTCCTGCAGAATTTTTCAACACATAGATAGTTCTGTGCATTTACCTGATATTTTCACTCTCACCATTCACAAGTCAAGTCGTGAGCCACTCAGATTTTAAACTAAGCTCATAAATTTCTTCAATACCACCTGGCCAGATTTCTTCAATTATCTCAATTGGATGTACCTGTCTCCTATTGCATATCTACAATCACTCAAAAAATGCACATTTAGAATCAAACATTTATGACATTATAAATTAATTTCTAAAATTAAACTTATTTGGAATTAATATAATGCATTGTTATATTATGACATATAATGTTTTTTATACTTATCCCTTTTTCTTTGTTCAGTTTTCGGCGGTTTTCAATGTAATGTGCTGCTATCTTCTTAATTTCCGTAAAGAGGCCCAAGGAGTCATTTGTTGCTTTAGAAATGTATTCATTCACAACAGCATCCTCTCAACAGTTAAATGCTTAGATTCTCTCCATGTCATCCTTATCATGTTAGAAAGCTGATCGAAATCTTGCAACAGCGGATGATGTTGAATGTCCCCAATTCTATAAAAAGAAAACCACACATAATATATTTAGAGATATTAGCTAAATATCTATATTTTGGTATGGATAAGAGAAAATATATTATAATGGAGTATGTCATAGCAAAATATATTTCTTATCAAATATGTTAGTATCGCTAATTTTCTTGCCTTAACATATGGTATTTACTTGTTTGATCTAAATACCGAACTATTTCTATTTCATAATATCAAAAAATATATGGGAGCACTTTGTAAGAACTACAAAAAAACAATGGTGAAAATATCTTAGTATCACTAGTTTGCTTATCAACATATGGTATTTACTTGTTTGAACTAAGGCTGTGTTTGAGGGAGAGGGGATTGAGAAGATTGGAAATATACGCAAAACAAGGTGAGTCATTAGTGCATGATTAATTGAGTATTAACTATTTTAAACTTAAAAAATGTATTAATATGATTTTTTTAAAGCAACTTTCATATAGAAAATTTTTGCAAAAAACGCACCGTTTAGTAGTTTGGGAAGCGTGCGCGCGGAAAACGAAACAAACAATCTCCCTATATTCTCCAAACGAACGCAGCCTAAATACCGAACTATTTCATAATATCAAAAAATATATGGGAGCACTTTGTAAGAACTACAAAAAAACAATGGTGGGTGACAGATTCGCTGCCACCACAACAGGAGACTTTCAGCCCTACCGTTTCGCTTATGCTTATAAGCCAAAATTTGAATTTTAGAACTTAATTTTGTATTTGATTTTTGTAGTTTTTTTCATCATAGTTTATTTTACAATATTTGCTTTTGAATCAATAAGTACACGTATATAAAAGTTTTGCTCACAAGTTAGTTTTTCCGTTACTAATATAAGCAAAAGCATAAGAGAAACGATATGATTGTTTACGTACTTGAAATCTTTTTGTAAGATGTTGATGAAGTGATCCAACATGGTGGATTTCCATTTGTTCCGAAGATGTTCTATCAGAAATGTAGCAAAATCTTTTCGCCAATACGCTTCTCTTGACTCAAAAGGAAAAAGGATGACCTTTATTCTCTCGGGCTTTGTCTCCAACACATATGAGTCAATACTTCCTAAGCTTGCAGCCAAGTTATCAGTGTTGCTCATCTAAGATATGATATCTCTGTGTATATAGAGAAAGATACAAGTATCACATCAATCGAGAGAGATACAAAAATAGAATTTGTGTATATAGAGCAAGATATAAGTATCACATCAACCGAGAGAGATACAAAAATAGAATGAATAAAATTATACTTACTTTATAAGAAGCATCCATATGGGTGGTATAAACCGGCCTTTAAAGGCTTGAGCAGGCAGCCAATCTTTAAGCAGTTGATCAAATTTTGGATAACACAGAATAATACGACCAATCTTCTTATCATGCAAGGCAAACACTGGAGCCAGAAACATCGAATGATTAGCCAGGCTGACCAACTCATCAATCTTCTTATAAATCCCTTTGGCTTCCATATTATACTTTTCATCCATGACAAAGAATTTCATCTTCATGCCTTGAGAAGACCAACTATGTGTATCTGGAGAATACAGATAAATCTCCCCATCGGCCCAAGGTTGGGCAGGAATCCACTTAATCAGATATCTTGTTAGTGTCAAATCATCATTACTTTCTAATATCTGAATAATGAAAACATTGTTGAATAATGAGTTGTGAAAATGAGTAATAACAAGAAACAAACGAACAAACTAACCAGATCAACAATTCAACAAAATTTGCTCCACAACACTTAAGATTTGTGGCATTTGCTCTTTCGGACTTTTAACACTAGTTTTTTGCGAGCAGCTTGGACCACGCAAAAATCTGGTCCACAAACACAATCCGCCCCCCACTCCCCCCCCCCCCCCCCCACCCCTCGGCCCAATCCTCAACCCAAAAACAAAGAAGCCCACACTCCCACGTCGCCCCAGCCACGATTTGTTGCTTGCCATCGTGCCACCCATCCCCGAGTCTGCGAGCCCCCTACTAGTGCGCCATGCTACTCACTACCGACACGTCGTCGATCGGACCAACTGTTCGAGGCATGCCAGGCTACCAGTGACCAACACCGTTGCCATGTTGTAGTGATATTTCACAAAAAGAACACCTAGCTCTTTGTTTGTGTTATGCTAACAAACTTGGAAGGGTATGTGAGCGGTTCCTTTAAGTAGTCCACATAGCTAGTACCACCTCTACTTCCCTTTAGAAAGGGATTCAAACTTTACTTACGGATGGTAAGGATGTGATGGGGCTACCAACATGAAAAGAAAATTAATGGGCTGAAAACAATGAGTTCACAATGTCAAAAGAATTTGGAGCGCGGAGTAGGAACACTTAGTAAAAAATTCCTAAACCCGCCACTACTTTCTAGAAAACACATTGACCATTATCTTCATATATCCTCTTAAAATAGAGAGATAAAGACTTTGAAAAGACAGTTGTACTCCTAGGCCATTTTGCAAGATGAATCCATTCATCTATAAAGCTAATGCCCACTAAACACCTAAAAATCAACATACAAGCATAGAATTTATTAGCACTCCTAAAATCTAACATGCAAGCATGCCACATCAATCCACTAAGCATACAAAGCTCAACATGCAAGCACATAGTAATTATATATACAATTTATTTCATTCTAAAACTAAATATACACATGCTAAATCATTATTCTCAAATCATTTTCACAATATTTTAATCCAAATCATTTCACCATTTCTACAATATCTAACATATATATCAAGCAACAAAACGCGGGGCATCATCTAGTTATAACAAATATTACTGAACAAAACGTATTTTGCAAAATTAAACTTGTCCCAAATTGTAAAAATCAACAACAATTTACTGAAGGTTGTTTAAAATAAATTCATTTAAATTCTATTTTCACGGTTCTTTAAATTTACGAAATGCATTAATCTTATTATTTTTATTTTTAAAATTTGTTATTAAAAATAAATTCGGTTAATATTTTTTCACAATTTAATTTTTTTTAAAACGTTTAAAGTTCAACCAATATTTTTCAGTTTTAGTTTTTTTGCAATTCACATATTCACAAATATGGGATAAGTTTTGATTATTTTTTTTCAAAAATATGTTTGCATGTACCTATTATTTGTTCAAAAATTATCTTGCAAGGTGGACCAAATTTAAATTTCTCTTATACCATATTTTCTCTCCATTTTAAGAAGATATATTAAAATAATGGTCGGAGTGTTTTTGGACAAAACACCACAAAACAAGGATATCCTAAAGCATAAGCTTTTGAAGAAGATAAATTAAAATAATGATCGGATTGTTTTTGGGCAAATCACCACAAAACTAAAATGTCCTAAAGCATAAGCCACAAATATTTAGTGTCCTAAAGTAAATTTTGCTTAACAGTTAAGGATAGGAAAACACAGAGTTTAACAAAAAGCAATAGAGATTTCACAAGTAAACTAACTTGACAAAAGAAATATATATTTTATAAAAACTAAACTAATTACTACATAATGAGATAAACAAAAAATAATCATAAAGAAATATGATAGCATGTTCCAAGGAATTGGAGAAATTACCTGCTCATTCTGTTATACTACTGATGATGGCGATTTCACTAATCCTAAAGGTTGTCCATTGTGTTCTATCTCCTGCAAAACAAAAAAAGTATGGATTAAAATATTGTTGATCAATCCTACAATGAAACATATTGCTATAATAAGGAACTTTCAAAAAGTTATTCACTGCATGAACCAAAATGCATGAGTAGTCAAAGGGCGTTTCCTACTGACAAGCTGCTAAAGTTGCATTAGCTAATAGTAGTAGCTAAAAATTTCAAACGGCATGTCGGTGCGTAGTCATAGTCCTCTTTCTAATGCATCCGTTGAAACAAGAGTTATGTCCTCTTTCTGCTCCTCCACAGGTAATTCTTCATCACTACCAGTAACCTCTCTGTGAAGGGCCTCCGCAAGCTTCTTAACAAGATCATCCTTCAAGCCTATGATAGCTTCCTCCTATGGAGTTGTTCCTTCAATTCAATAACCTTCTACTGTTCAAAATCGGCCGGTTGTTCAGCACAGGGTCAGTTGTTCAGCACATGATACATTGCACTGTGACTTCTAAAATTCACAGCTACAAAATCAAATGGCTAAACAATTAGATTCGAACATCATGGTTGTCAAGATGGTAAGGCGATCTGGGGCAACCCACCCACGCATTACCGCTATAGGGGTAAAGCGCTAAGGTGCGGGGACGCCATAACCTTCATGATTAGCAGCGATTAGAAAAGGGAGAGGAAGAAAATTAGCCTAGTAGGCCATCCCAACAAAGCCCAATAACCTTCATACTAGCCCAAGGTCAAAGAAACAAGCGTAACACCTGCATCAGGTGCGTCTCTCCTATCACAGTGTCGCCTCTGATGTCGCTTCTTCCCAGGGGCGGAGCTAGAATGAGATGGAGGGGGTGCAACTTGTTTAATTTACTCTACTTTATATCAAGTTTAAGCTAATGTGGGTGTCTGAATTTGAATTGAGGGGGGTGCACACATGGTGAAAATAGGTCAGGTATAGCTACAATTTTTTCTTAACCGGGTTCCTGGGCAACCCCCTTCAATACTCTAGCTCCGCCCCTGCTTCTTCCTCATGCTAGCTCTGCTCCTCTATCTGTGCTCCTGATTCAGAATGAATCCAGTACTTCTCTCCGTATGTGCCTTCCCTTGGATAGTTCTAGCACTACTCCCTTGAGTCAAAATGAATCTAGAGAAGAGAGTGGAAACCAGAGCTGAGGAGCAAGATGGCAATGGCATGGAGTGTTACCATATAATCTCTGAATCAGTACTAGTAGTAGTTCTTCCTTAGCTAGTAAGCATTGTATTGGTCAATAGAATTTTTCCTTCTCCAATAAGCTAAGATCTGCTAGTAGTAAAGTCTGTTTTTCCTTGGTCAATAAGCTATAAGTCCCTTGTCAGTAAGCCAAGGAGTCATGTGTGTATGTGTGTGTGTGTGTGTATGTATGTATGTATGTGTATGTGTGTGTGTGTGTATGTATGTATGTATGTATGTGTGTGTGTGTACATACATACATATAGTGTATATATATTCAGCTCATGTTCAGTCTCAGTTTCAACTTACTATAGTGTAGTTCAGAAGTGATCCTACCAACAATTGGTATCAAAGCAAGGTGAAAGGTGTGTGAGATGGCAGAAGTAGCAGCTGCTGCTGGACAGCTGGAGCCAATGCTTCCAGATCGCCACAACACCGAAGCCGATGTCACTCTCTATCGCCGGCACCACGGCGAGTACGAGGTCGAGGCGCTGTAGCTCGAGAGATTGTTGTGCAGTGGACTGTTAGGGAGGTTGGTGGCGCTGCTGCCTTCCCCACCCTTACACAAACCAAATACACTGAGTGGTCGCTGCTGATGAAGGTGATGCTGCAAGCCCGTGGCCATTGGGACGCGGTGGAGTATGATGACTACTACGAGCAAGAGGACAGGATGGCAACGGAGGCCATCCTGCATGTTGTCCCTAGTGAGATGATCCCGTTGCTCGCCACCAACGTGATGCACGTTGGGTGGACTGCGTGAGGAAGGCGAAGGCGCAGCAGCTGCGCCGATAGTATGAATCCATCTTGTTTCATTAAGCAAGTGATAATAAGTTGTATCATTAAAATTCTGAGGACATGATCTGAGCAAATAGATTGGTGAAATACATTTCAACTAAGATTGCATCACAATGGACCAACTACAACACAATTTCTCTTTCAGGCAATCTACCGATATGTGAAACCAGCATTGATCAAAACACTCGTAGTTCCTTTAACATCATTGACCAGAATATTGAGATACGCTTGGGGGTGTGGGTTTAGTTAACTATTCTTTCCTACTAAAATCTTCAAACTGAGACTAAAACAAAATTGTGTTCCATAAAACAAGTAAAGTAAGACTAAAACATAATTGTGTTAAAGAAAACAAGTAGTGCTCATAAGTAATGAATCAATAAGGAGATTAGCAATGCTATCTGTCAGTAAAGGTGCAGTCGATAGCTTACCTTAACTGCTGCAAGTCTAGTTATTTCATTACCCATTCTATCAACAAGAACGGGAAGGCATGCCGGCAGTTCCCTTTGGAGACCATCACCAAACGTGGATAGCGCAAGGCTCATGCAAGATATGGCACACTCTTTAACTTCCTGAAACAAATATTTCCATAAGAGACAGATGAGGATAGGGAGGTGTTAATTTTGCTCAACCTGATCCTGATCCTGATCCTGATTTGCCAAGCGGGCCAAGATAGCCTTATAGATTGGACCAATATATGGCCTGTAATCTGGAGAGTGTGGCTGTATCACAAACAAACAAAGGCTTCAAGAAACAGAACTTAGATTTTGTTCAGCAACCTATGAAATACAAGATTGACCTCAGAATTTGGACGAAGTACACGAACTAGCTCTTCGCAGACTCTTAAAGCCTCAGCGGTGACCTTGTCATATCTGTCTCCAATAGCAGACAATATTGGGCCAGAAAGAGCCTGGAATTTCACTACGATCAATACAATGATGATAAATGCCATAAGTATATTTTACTGAAGATATATGTTACAGTTACCTGTATGTATGGATGAAACACAGCTGGGGAATGTGAAGCCATAACAAGTCTTGTAAATACAAGGGCTTCAATCTTCAGGTTGGAGGTAGATGACTTATCCTATGAAAAAGAAAACAAGTTAGCAACAAGTAGAAGTCCTGCACATAATATTTTTTAGCAAAATGGGAATCACCAACATTCAAAGCCTTCTCAATCCCAGGAACAAGTGACCCAATATGATCAGCAAGACAGTCTGGCAGTACAACAACAAGCTCCTTCAATACAGAGAATGCTCCAACCTGAAATTTTATCTAAAATCAGAACCAGGTCGATAGACATGATTTGCAGTCAAAGAGCTCACCTTTGTCTTAATTGATTTTTCACGCAACTGCCTATTGATGGATTTGACAACCTTAGGTACTTCTTGTTTCAGCAACCATCTAGGGCTGAAAAGCAAAAGGATTGCCAACATAGGCTCAGTGCTCTAAACATGGTAGAATCAACTTCAAGCAGGTAAAAGTATTTCACCAATAAACTGCATAAGATGCTATAACTTGGAGAAGTTGAAAATAATGATGCAAATAAGAGCACAATAGACTTGCCTAGACTCATCAATGTCACCTTGTCCTTTTGTCATGTTACCAGTTTGGCGTAACAACTCAATAAATGTGTTAAAGATGTCCATCTAGAATCATATAGAAGCTTCATCAGATTGACAAACAGAAAGACAACTCAGAGACTGACAAATTATTGATACAAAGCAATTACCTTTACATTTTCCTCTCTTTCCCTAAACCATTCAATTAACTTTGGACAAGCCTGCATATATTTTAAAAAAGAAAAACATCAAAGTTAAATGGGGCACTCAAAGTTAAATGGGTAAAAATCATTACAGAAACACTGTCTGAAACATGGGAGAAATTTAAACATGCCATCAAACAGAACATTTTTCAGATGATCATATGTTGGTTTAACATGATTATGTCAATATACCTCCAGATACATCTTAGACAACATTTCAGGACGAGATACTATAATTGCATATAAGCACTTTGCTGAAGCCCTCCGGACTTTCCAGCTTGCATCCTCATCATCTGTGTATTCATTTGCGCTCTCACTGGAGAAAATATCGAAAACATATTTTGATCAAGTAAACAGATAACATTTATCTATTACTGTAAGAGCATCAATTACGTACTCATCATCTTCCTCATCCTGAGCCTCATCATCAGTGTCCTCCTCCATACTATCGGTGAAATTAGGATCATAGCTTGTATATTCCAATGCAAGATTTAAAATACTCTCACAATATGGAGATATATCTCTTGGACACCTCAGCATAAAACTCTCGAGGGCCTACATTATGGGAAAAACCACAGGAGTCATACAAGAGAACACTCGTTAGTCATGTAACATTGGAAAGAAGAAAATTGTTCACCTGCAAGCTGTATTCATGGAGCTCTTCATCATTTTCTGATGCACTTGTACAATAGTTTATGAGCAAAGGAACAACTTCAGCAAGGTGTGGCCCAAAACGGTATCCAACCGAGCGACTGTAAATGAAACAAATATTGAATCAAAACTTCGATTGCAGCACACCAGATAAGAACCACTAAATCGCCAAAAAGTAGTAAATATCTGGATTTCAACTTGCTAGATAAATTTGAAGTGTGAACATGATCTCACCTAAGCTATTGCGAACAAATGAGTGTGCCCTATTCCTCAAAAGAACTACTCAAGGCATACATGTACAGTTGAAAGCCAAAGTACCTTAGAGCACCAATCATCTGGATATTTGTTCGGGCAATTTCAGATTTCGCACTTCTATTTTTAAGCAACTGGACAACCTCAAAAGTTGCCTTGGCTAATAAATCATCAGACAGACATGCAGCAAGTGATGCTGAAGAAAAATAGCATGTTAACAGTCAGTGTAAACACCTTTACAAACTCAAGCCACCCAAAAAACAACATATAATAGCACAGCACATCAGTTCGACTTACCAATGCAAGAAATAGACTTTTTCGTAACACTTGCTTGGTTAGAGCTCAACTGGGATAACAAGGCAGTCAGCATGCAATCATGATCTTTTGTGATCAAGTTGCCAACTCTATGAAGTACATCCCCCAATATATCAAGGCACTCGCATTTCACTTCCGCACTTTTTCCCTGTCAACAGAAGAAGAGTTATCAAACCTACCCAAGACATCCCATGGTATAACAAAACCAGTTATATGCTACTAAGCCCCAAAATCCGTATATCGGTGCTACTAAGCCCCAAAATCCATATATTGGTTTATCTATTATAGGCAGGTGTTAAACATGATGTGCTGGCAAAGGCAAGTAATTCAATAAACCGCTCTTGTTTTTTTTAAGGTAAAGACGTAAAGGTGAAAGCTGTTCTTATAGTTATGTGGATAGCTAGACATTGCCAGATTTGCAGCTAAAATCTGTCTTGTGTTAGGAAGGATATCACAGTTTCCTAATTAATTTATCGAAATAAAAGATTGCTCATGGTTTACCATTTGCATTGTATTTGCTGCAGTAGCTAAAATTGCGGTTTGAAATTTAAGGTGGCTAGAAAAATCTAGCAATATTGACTGGTCTGGAAAACTATCCAACTTTCTGCAATAGCGGAAGGTACTGTACTTTGCCACTTACTATCATGGCTCTCAAACTAAAAACAAATGTTAAAACACACTTTCTTTTTGGCTTTCTGTGCTGATAACATAATTCTGGAGTTATGATACTAGCCAGCATATAATGACTTAGGCTGAATTCATTTCAGCTTGTTCCGAACCCCTCTCCCTCGTTTTCCGCGCGCACGCTTTTCAAACTGCTAAACAGTGTGTTTTTTGCAAAAAGTTTCTATACAAAAGTTGCTTAAAAATCAAATTAATCTATTTTTGAAAAAAAATAGCTAATACTTAATTAATCACGCGCTAATGGACTGCTCCATTTTCCGTGCGGAGGAGAAGGGTTCCCAACCCCCAGTAACAAACACAGCCTTAAATTGAATATGGCAAGCAAACATGGTTGCACACCTAACCAGACTGGATGAATAGGGAGGTAAAAATAAATACATAGTTACAAGGTTTGTAAATGTGTTCTTTGGTATTACACCTCACAAAAGTAGAATGCACCATCAGAAACGCGGTAAACTTAATTAGCAGGCTGAAACTTTCAATTGTAACGGCAAATACAACATGGTACGAATGGAGCACGCCGCAAGATTAATATGGAAGCATGTTTTACCACAATTAGGAGACGAATTAAGAACTTACAGCAGTGGCGCCCTTGATTAGCTGTGGGGCAAGAGACACCAAAATCTTTTCAGCAAGTGATGTTGTCGTAACTTCCGCAATGATTGTCTTCAGAGCAATACTAGCAGTGTCTCGATGTTGGTCCTTTCCATTGAGTAACTTATCACAAAGAATGTTGGTCATCTCCACCACACTATCCTCACCAACCTTCTTGACAAGTGGAGCCAAGCTAACCAAGAGAAGTAATAATACAGATTAACATAGCAAACCATGAAGTGCAGAACACCAGAATGTGGAAAACATAACAGAACAATTGGGTATCAAATTGCTATACTAAATGTGCTTCAATGGATGCAATAATTGAGACATGAAGATGCAGTGAAAAAAAACAGCAGTTAGAGTGATACAGAAAAAAATAACATCTACTGTAATAATCAATGTCCTATATTAGTCCAGAAAATTGAATGAGGCAGTGCAAATCCTTAACAATAGCAACTGCACCTAACATAAATTACAAAAGTAGCGAGATCCAAATTACAGCGAATTCTTGCAGGAAGGAGCGGATGATCACCATTAACAAAACAAAATGCTAATAAGATGATAACGCTCTCAATAAAGGGAGAAAGCACTTAATGCATACCATTTAACAGCTAAACCAGAGACATCTCCTGAAGCATCTTCCAGTTGTTGAAGAACGGTAGTAGTCAACTTTGGCTCGATGTCTTGGTCAGCTTTGAAGCCCTCTTTGTTCAATTCGCTAAGCAACTCTGAAGTTGCCATATATCTGTAGTCCTTATCTTTCCCTGTCATCTAAAAGCAAATTTTACATGACGATGTTAAAATCAAATCATAGATAAATAAAGAGCAAAATTCAGGTATACAGTTCACATGCAGATCAGTGAAACCCATACCTTCTCCAAGATGGTGGTTATGTTCATGTTTGCCATTTTAGCTAAACCGTATCCAAAAGTCCTTTTCCACAGAACTAATCACTGATGCCCTGGTGGAAATAATAAAAATCAAGTATAATGAGATTAAGTTCCATTACTGACAAGGTAAACAACACACATTGTACACATTGTTGAGTATTTGCTTGCTGACACAGATGCAAAACTCATCTACTGCAAAACTCCAGCTCACGATCACAGTGACAATCCCCAGTACCTCCCTCCTTTAAAGAGGAGGAGGTGGGCGTGATGGTGTGGTGTGCTCTATTCTGCCCCACTTCGGGAAACAAAAGATCTCTGCTAGATCTACGGTAACACACAGAATTGGAAATATACAGGTATAATGAAACGAAAACAGATTGAACTATCAAACTGCAATATTCTGCTGAAGCTGCATAAATGACACAAATAGTTAAGTCATGTCATGTATATCACAAAATTTGTTCTTCAAACGTCCCAAATCCTGGATTTTGGTGCAAAAAAAATTTTATGCTGACATGCTCCATATCAAAACAAACTTTACATTTGACATGAGCTATATGCTACATATGAGGGGAAAAAATGCAAGATGGAAATCCGTTCTCTATGTAATCTGGAAAATCCTGTACAATTCATTTCTTAATGAAATTCAGGTGGGGGAAACTGAGACTTAAGTCCCAAATATTTTACCTATCAGGTGCCCTTAGTCAGGATGTGCGCAAGCGCAACCAGCGTGAACGGAGTAGTCGGAGATAGGTGGCGGAGAGGCGCCGCCGGCGGATGTGCTCGGGTCGCGGGGTCGGCAGCGGATGCCGAAGGGGCCCGGCACTGCAAAGAGGGCGCTGACGAGGATGGAAGGGTGGCGGTGGTCGGGGGTCGGGGGACGGAGAAAGGAGGGGGAGAGAAGATGACGAGCTCCCCCGCCTCCCCGGCGGCGTCGAGAACTCCTGGGGCGCCGCCGCCGCCGCCGCCGCCACCGACACGGCCGACGACGAGGAGGATGTTTGGTTTAATCCACAAGTTAGCAGGCTTAAATTGAGCCCATTACCGGACCATTCGGTGGCCCATCCATATCTAGAACATGTTTGGATGGGCCGGATTCAGCCCGTGTCGGATCCCAAAAACTGTTTTGTATTATGTGGGCCGTACTTGGAACCTGCAATGGTATATTCACCTGACGTCCCTCAACTTTACGTTGACTTTGTTTGAGGTCATTAGTACTAAACAAAATCATGCAATTTCGGTCCCTTGGAAGTATGGATATGTGGTTTCACTGATGTGGCATTCCAGTTAGCAAAATAAAAATTAAAAATGTTATGAGACTCGCATTCGAATGATTTATAGAGAGTAAAATAATTGAATTTTGATCCAAGGCCAGCAGCAACCTGGAGGCTAAAAGATGATGCAACACCGAGGCGGTCGGCTGGAGCGTCAATTGAGGAGTAATCTTAATGTCTGAATCTTTAGTCGTCAAAAGCTCCCCCAATAAACTCAGATTTTCACTTAGATTTTGAGAATATATAGTCATGCAATTCATAAAATAAATTAGAAGTTATTAGTAGTTGGAAAATCAGATATATATTTTTTTTTCAGATTCTCACCAATCTTAATAAGATTTTAAGCTCCCTTGGCCTTAGTTTTCAATCTTTTCGTGAGATTTTCGGTAGCGCTTTTCTTTTTCTCCTTCCTAATGCAGTGATGCACAAAAATATAAAGTGCATTTTTTTTGAACAACCGACTAGTAATTACTTTACTAATATAACATGTATTATTTATGTAATATAAAAGCATAACTATTAAGTATTTTGAAGGTGAATTTAACAACATCAGTTTTATCGTAAATTATATCCTAATAGAGTACTCCCTCTGTTTAATGTTATAGGTTGCTTTAACTTTTTTTTAATTAAATTCTTGACAATTTGATCAAGTTTATAGAAAAATATAACAACATTTATAATACCAAATTAATTTTATTAAACCTAACATTGAGTATATTTTGATAATTTCTTTGTTTTAGGTTGAAAATATTGCTATATTTTTCTGTAAACTTAGTCAAAAGTGAATAAGTTTAGAAAAATCAAAACGACTTATAATATAAAACAGAAGTACTAATAAATTGCGCCTTATTTTTGTTTTTTGTTTTTTTTTTGACGGAGGACCAAGTTCTGAATTGCCAAGTTTATGCATTCCAAAAGTTTTCCATAATCTATTTTGTCGTCTATGTTCTATGACAAAACTGTGCCGCACAAAATTACACAAACATTTTCTTTGTTTTGCACCTCCAGAACATAACCAATAACTGAGTCAGAACTGCAAGCTATTTCTTGAAAAACTGGACAAAAGTGGAGTCAGAACTGCAAGCTTATTTCTTGAAAAACTGGACAAAAACTCGACGGCAACTGTAACGATCATTGATTGATTATGCACACCGGTTTTGGCAGAATTGGCATCATTATAGCTTAATTAGGGGCGCTATACTTGCATGTTCACTTGCGACAACAGTTTCATCCTAAACAACATAAACAGGGAAGGGATTCCAACATGTTCCTGAGTCTGTTTGAGCATCACGTTACGTGTTAGCGAATGCCAACATGATACAGACCAACAGATTGGTAAGTGATAAGGCACATCACTCACTACAATTTGTTCAATACTTGTCTTTTTCTCCCTTCCTTGCAAAATTTTGAGTAATCCTCGTCATTCATGAGCGAATTGAGCTCGCCTGAATCACTGATCTTGACCACGATAATCCACCCTGTCTCATATGGCCTTGCATTTACCTATGCAGGTAACGACAAAAAAAAACAGTTAGCAGGTTATTAAAGCGTTTTACCTTGCTCAACTTCTACAGCTTACCAATCCAGGTAAATCGCTTAGTTGATCATTCACTTCAACAACCTCTCCAGATACTGGTGAGTTAATACGCCTGGTGGTTCCCTTCACACTTACAACAGCACCAAATTTATTTCCCTGGGATACACTTTGGCCAACTTCTGGGAGCTCCACAGACGCAACATAACCCAAATGTTCCTGAGAGCAAAATAAAAATAAAATAAAATAAACTTAAGAACCACAAGCCCTTATTCTATACTCTGAATATGGTAGCATATGTTGGACCTAATAACGTTTAAGAAATAGAACGCATGCTCTGTGTACATGCATAGAGTGAAGCAAATGGATCATTCAACACACTGAGGCCCTAAAATAAAAAATAAAAAAAATTGCTCAGAGTGATAGAACATCTAAATATGTACCTGGGCATGATCTGAAATCCCAATTGTTGCATAATCGCCTTCAACACTAACCCATTCATGAGTTTCAGAGTACTTCAGATCCTTCACCACTGAAAAAGGGAAAACACGAAAGATAAATAACTGCAGCTGTGTTTTGACAGGCAGCAATGAAGCTCAACCATGCAAATGAAAAATCTAGAACCATTCAAATTAGTGGCACCCTGAAACAAATTTATGGGTGCTTCTGCGTATCACCATTTGTCCAATTACTTTCGCATATCTAGATAATAAGCTCTTCCCTTGGCTCAGTTATTGTGTGCAATTACTTTCGATTTATATATGTGACTGTAGCACACCAAATGTAACTGGAATTGAGGTATGCAAAGAGTCCAATATGTAAATTTTTCGCCTTTTGTATATATGAAAACAGAAAAAAAAAATCATTATTTCCAATCATATCAATCATGGATAATAGCCAATTTCTCAAGAACAAGAATTTGCTATTACTCAAGAAGAGCCTAGTGGCATGCAGTTGTTATCCAATCACAAGACCAAGATGGAAAATTTATGCTTGTGAAAACAAGCATCAACAAAGATGGCATAGAAAGAACCTTTGTTGGTGCAATTTTTTTACTTTTCATGCAGTGAAAAAGAGGGGGTAGCTGGGACTCAATCCAATGGCACAGAATATCCTAGAATTCCCTCAAAAAGGAATATCGTATACTTTCAAAAGGGAATAGATTTTACTTTTTCATTGTGGATGACATTTAGTTGAGAATTTTACCTTCAGGAAATGGGGCAAACCAAGCTCTCATCTTGTTATCAAGAAAATGCATGTAAAAATAACCAAGAGATTCATACTGTGGATAGAAGAAACAAAAGAATTAGACACCATTATGCGACAAAAATAGACAATAGATTTGGCATAAAACGAATTTACCTCCTTATCAACCTGCTGAAACACCCAGTCCTTGAACATTCCACACTCTCGTTGTGCATCTGTGGGCATCTGGATGAATGAAAGGAGACGAAATTTTATACTCCTAAGAAAAAAATAAAAAAAGGAAATATTTAGATACAACAATACATACATAAGCACGAGTCCTGCCCACAAGGCGATGAACCTACAAACAATTGTCAAACAAATATGAATATTATAGGCACAAGTGCATTAGATTGTCTATTTGAAAATAGCACAAACCAAATCATCCATGTGGTGATCAGCATGGGGAGTGCTGAACTCTTTAAGCGTGTAGTGTAACTCTACATGCCCATCGCGTATAAGCTTGAGCACATCTTCATATGACTTGTTGTTGAAGAGGATCTCAGATGCAATGAAATGATAGAAGTCGTATCTATCATTCATCCTCTCCATTTCCTTAAGAAGCTCCAAGCAATCTTGCACAGCAGCTTCAATTTGGAAGTACAGCATCTTCTGATAATATTGTGTTGCAATGGTGATGGCTTTGGCTAGAACTGTATCTTCTGTGTTACCACACTCCACGGTATCCATCAGCTTGTGAAAGAATAGGATATATTGTAGGTCCCCTTCAAACGTAGAAGGACGCAGCCAATCAGACGTTATACGCTACAATAGTAGGGAACACATGTTATTGTTAAGAGGATGAAAACAGTTGGAAAAACATTTTCTTTCCTCAAAAACGAAATCAAAAGAGTAGAGACAGAAACAAAAACGATGTCAGTGTTACCGGAACATCAGAATATATCAGAACAGAACTATTGGAATTATGTTTTTTTGTAATTATTTTCATGGGTTATCGGTACAATATGTTTTTTTTCATAAATTCTAGATGAAAATGATATAATGATAAATAGGGTAATTCAGTAGCATTTTCACCCCTATTAATTGTTGACATGTAGCAATATGCTAATTAGTTGGACAAGGCAGTGGTAGTAAATGATACTCCCTCGTCCCAAAATATAAGAACCTAGGATTGGATGGAACATTTCCTAAGCTGTCTAGATTCGTAGTACTAGGAAATGTCTCATCGAGTACTAGGTTTTTATATTTTAGGATTGAGGGGGTACATGATATATGGGAGTGTTGTATTTTATTTTAGCTAAGTGCATATTATATTGTTTGCATATGTGTATGTGCAACTACCAGCTGTAGATGATACAGCAATATATATTGGAATTTTCTCTTTTCTAAACTCAGAACCTATGGTTTAATTATTTGAGATATGTTGCAATGCCGCGAGCACGAAATCAAGCCAGAAGATTTAAATAGAGATATGAACAATGCTTGCAAGTGTCAATAACATGCTAGTAAAATATTTATGCACAATGGCAGGCAGCAAGAGTTAATTAAAATTGTTGGGAGAGAAGTTATTGAATTACCGGTGAACGGTTGAAGTCAGGGAAGAAGTGAGCGTAGGAGGGCGCGGATTTCTGGCATCGCGAGGCAAAGCAGAGATAAGGCTCTTCCAGTTTGAAAGGGAGGAAGAGCTCCTCCACATCGGCGTGGCTCGTGAAGAGGGTGTGGCGCGGGATGTGGTTGCAGTTGCAGTGATGTATCCTGCGCCGTGTGTTCTCCACGGCTAGCTCCAGCTCACTCAAATTCTCCTCCTCATCCTCATTGTATGGGGTCTCTTCTGCATGTGTTCTTCTTCTCCCTCTTCTTGTTGCCTTCACATTAGGCCAATCCCCTCTCTTCCCACGGCTTTCTGAACAGATTACTGACAGCTGTTGTGACATCCTCAGGAAGTCGTCGTCGTCGTCCTCCCACGGCCATGCCTCCTCCTCCTCCTCCCACCGCCGCATCTCCTTCTCAAGCTGCCGCCGCCTCTCCGCCTCCCGCCGCCGCTGCTCCTCAATGCGCTTCCTCATGAGGCCCTTGTCGACGGGGTCGCAGAGCTCGTACAGGGGCACTCTGATGAACGCGACCTCATACTCCGGGATGTCACGGCTGTCGGCGAAAGCCTCGGGCGGCAACACTCGGGTGATGTAATCTTCTGGAGGGACGTAATCATGGCGCTCCTTCAGCTCGATGAAGAGATCCATCGGATCGGACAAGCAAACGAGCAAATTCCCCCCCCCCCTTCCCCCCACCGATCGGCGCACAAAGACGGACGGTGGGTGTGGGTGGCCGCCGCCGGCGATCGGTGGAGCGGCGGAGGCGGCAGCGAGATTGGGGGGCGGCTGATCGATGCCCTACTTTTACCGAGGATGGTTACGATGAGGAGGAGTTGGAGGACGACGTCTGCTTTTCATGGCCCAGCCCGAGCCCGACCCAGCCAAGCCAAGCCTGTACGAAACCGACTCTTCAAAACCAAAATTTAAATTTTCAAACTTGATTTTAAGGTTGGTTTTAGAATACCTTTAACGTAATCTCTTTTTACATTGGCTTTTAAGTTGTTACGAATAAATACATAAAAAATTTATCTCCTAATGAGTCATTTTGGCTTAGGAGGAAATATTAGCATCCCATGAAGCTCTCGAGGAGTTATTGAACTGAGCTTGTACGTTTGCTTCCTGAACGAGACTATATGATTGCCATATGTTTTTTTTCGTCCCATACAAAAAAAAAAGAGAGTAAAATGCATGGAGTATCACTTAACTTGTTTATGCAACTTGGGATTTTGCCACCTACCAAAATACCAAGTATATTATTCTATTCCTACACATATTTCTGCAAATTTTCTCCAAAACGGTATATTCTACTGAATAAAGTCTTGAGCGGAATAAACAGACAAGTATGATGAAAGGTGTCTCACAGTGAGCGACTACTAAATGAAAGAATCTTTTAAATAAAAACAAAGATAATGAATGAAGTCCAGTTTTTAAATTTTTTTTCTTTTTATTTAAAAAACTGGATTTTATTCATGACCTTTGTTTTTATTTAAAAGATTCTCTAAATGCCAATGCCATCATTATCATCCTCTAATGACTGGACTATATCCAAACCGGACGTACACGTACACGGTCATTGGAGGATAATAATTATGGCATGGTATTTTGATCAGAAAGATGTATGTCAGTTAAAACAGAAAACAACAAGGTTCGTAGCATAAATGAAGTGACAAAACATCTTAGAGGTTGGGCCAGTGATAAACAAACATCTTACATGTTGTTTTTGTTTGCTCTAACAGGGAAGATGTGAAAGAAAATATTGGTGAGAGAGACGATCGAGTGACTCTGTCTCGAGTCTGGCTCGAACCAACATACATATATACAGCTCCAATGCAATGACACTCAGACTCGTCATGGAAGACAGACACAAAAAAAAGCTCAGAAACTGGCTGCGAACAGTTTATACAACCTGCCCTCCTGTGATCATATACTCAGCACGTCCCTCCTAACTGACAATCATCACCAAACAATTTCAGGTCTCAGTGCATGAGCATATGCAGTGTGAAGCAAACAAAGAACAGAAAAACAAAGTTTTACCTTCCACTACATGGCAAAAAGATAGAAATAAGTGTATGCCCAGCTTATAAATCCAGGAAACACCTCTTCTATCGCCTTGTTTACAGCCGTGTAATCAATCTGATTTTTTTTTCAAAAAAAAAGATCAAGCACTCAAAATACTAAAAAGAACATTGCAAACCGCTGAAAAGAATTTATGAGTATAAACAGATCTCTTGCCTGCCGTCCTATGGCGATGTCACGTTGATGCTCAACAAAATTTCTGAGAAATCTCACCAGGCTGACCAGGCTGCCATCATAATCGTCCCAATTAATCTGGTTTGAGCAGAGGAAAACAGAAAATTTGATGCTTTTCTTTACCATCGACTGCCACACCCAGTCTCGAAAGTTTTGCTTGAGAGAAGTGTTTAGGTCGACACGTTTGCTCTCAGTAAGGTCATACAATCTCTCATTCAGGGGCTCAATAGCAGCGACTCTTTCTTTATCCGAGGCCAAGATATATGGATGTTTCATGATTACCTCGATGTTATCACTGCCAACAAAGCGAAGACATAGATGGTTTTGAAACGATCGAAAAGGTGCAAGATATATGAAAAACTTATTGTTTTCTTGAGAAAGTAGTAAGTTGGATTTACTAAAGTGAAGTGCATGCATGCTACGTGAACTGCTTAGCTAGTTTTGAGCTATTAGATGATTTGTAACAGGAGATGTAAAAACGTGTTATTGTAGCAGGTCAGTGGCTAGCCCCATAAAAGAACATATAGGCTATGTTTAGTTCCCTTCAAACTTCCAAAAATTCCATCACATCAAATATTTAAACATAAGTATGGAGAATTAAATATGGACGAGAGAAAAACCAATTGCACAATTTACATGTAAATTGCGAGATGAATCTTTTTAGCCTAATTACGCTATGATTTGATAATGTGGTGCTACAGTAAATATTTGCTAAGAAGGATTAATTAGGCTTAATAAATTCATCTCGCGGTTTACAAGTGGAATCTGTAATTTATTTTGTTATTAGTCTACGTTTAATACTTCAAATATACGTCCGTATACATCAAAAAAATTCGAGGGGAACTAAACACAGCCATACTCCTATAAAAAAAAGGTCTTGGATTTTGTAATATATTATAATAAATACTCTAGTGCATACACCTTCTACCTTTTTATCCTGAGTAGTGATTAGAGCTAATAATTTTAATTGTTAAACTTGTTAGGAATGTATATAAGTGGTTTCTTTAGCCCTTGCATTATTTTTTTAACAAAAATGAAATTTGGAGTAATTAGTTACTAACCTGTATTGCACGGTCACCTTAAATGCTTGATAGCCAAGTGTATTTTCTGCCCCGATTTTTTCAAGGAATGTGCAAAATTTCACTCGCTGAGACTTTTTGGTTCTAGTATCATCACATGGCAAGGGACATCCACCGACTATCTTCAGTAGCTCGTCCTGATCATTACCCTGACCATAAGCAAAAGTGATGGTTGAATTCATAGAGTTGTTTCCATATCCCGCCACATGAAGTGCTTCCAAGGCTTCAAATATTTCGCTACAAAATAGATTGTATGTTAATTTTTTTTACCTGAGCTAGATCTATCATATGTAATCTATGGGTAAAGACATTACCTGATATTTTTCCTCCAGCGTTGTTTTGGCTGTTGTTGTTTTTCACTGCTAGATTGTTGGTGATCTATTCTATCCTCTTTAAAGGAGAAGAGGTTCAGCCGCTCGTAACAGACAAAATACTTGCATAAGCTTCTGTTATAGCCTATGAAATATGTTTTGGCAACTCTTTTGTGGTTAACTTTTAGTGAGCAACTTTGATAACTTTCTGCAGTAGCCAGACTGTCTACGAGCAGAAAAGAGCAAAGAATGTCATGTGGTTTATCTTCTACAATGAAGGACATCTTGCCATTGATGAGGTTTGCAGATCCACCCTCTTCAGATTCACCATCTTCTTTATCTATTGTGTATGCTATTAGAACTCCTCCGACGACAAGATCATTGGTGGAACGTAAGTGCTGTGGTACGTTCCACTCAATGAATTCCTTCTCCAGCATTTGGACATGCCATGGCTTCTCTGGATCAACTGCAGGGCAAACCCAATGTTTTAGATATATGGGTTAACTTATCTAATAAAATCATAAAATAGTTCACAGACAAGTGTCATGAAGCAAGATTTATTAGCGTTACTCATTGGAAAATTACAAGAGATACTTAGAGAACATATAGGGCATTTGGTCCTTCTACCCTATCTCTACCCTGATCAACATTTTCTTAAGAGAAAAGAGGGATGGCCTCCCCCTGTTTCTATTAACAGAAACTATAAGTTTTTACATCCCCTGTTTCTATTAACAGAAACTATAAGTTTTTACAAATAGCAACAACACAGGGGAAAAAATGAAAAGAAGCTCAATGAGCAAACTGTTATCAGGCTAATGGCGCTATCCCATCCCTCTTCTAGACAACTAACAGTGTCGGAGCACAGAGCTCCTCTAGTGGGAATGCAAGATACCCTCCCTTCATAGTTCGGCCAAGGTGCATGTTCTAAGCTTGTGGTCAGGATGCAAGAGAAAGAAGGTGGGACAGGTGGTTTATATAGGTTCAGCTGAGAAGCGTAATATCCTACTCTTATGTTCTTACTCTATGTGATGATGAACAAGATTTACAACAGGTGTAGGGGGAATGTGCTAAGTGAGAGTGTATGAACTTAGTCTACTCCAGGGAGTCGAACTTTTTTTTTTCTCAGAGACATGGATCCTCCCCATGCATGCATGCGGAAGTGGGACCTAGTACATAGGGGTTGTTATGCTTGGTCTTGTCAATGTCCCTCCAAGTAGACTGGTCAGATGGGACGGGCTTACCAAACGGCTGACATGTGGAGCAGAGCTGCAAAAGTCTTCATCTTAGTTGTCCATCAGCCCACCTATTAGCCACCAAAGCTAACAAAGGGGGAGGGGGCTGTGGGGTGATAGTTGAGGGCATGCCACGTCGCACACCTTTTTCTCCAGGAAGACGTGGGCATGTGAGAGGTAGCATGCATGGCCACGTTTCTCACATTGTCTGTGGTCTGCTATCAATATTCATATCACCCCGCAATTAATGTGAAATGGTGGGGTAAAGTAATGCGCATGACCTAGTCAAATCCCCTTAATGGGGCAGATTCCTTTGAGACAGATTTCTATATTCATTGAACCGTCGAATATAGTCCCTCAAACATTCACCTGGGTTGAGTTAAAGTGTGAAGGTCTTCCTCGATCGCGTGGCACTTGTATGTACCCTGAAAGTTGGCGACGAACTGAGATCGAGCAGGGTAGGAGATGAACTAGCCATGATCGAGCAGATCCTTTCAACACAGTCGGCAAGTAGTTTGCGAGCGCGTTGTCATCTGCTACAGCAGCATAAAGAACCGTGGAATAAACATGGAGGAATTCCTCAGGGTAGGTGCTTCAATCGCTCCTGGTCAAAATTTTTTGCGCCACCGTATATCTCGCAATGTTGGAGTGAACGCTCGGTTGCCGTCATTATTGCGTTGAGGTGAACGGCGCTGATGTCGGTGAGCGTTGTCTTGTTCTCGTCGTTCCCGCCGGCGCCCGTTCAAGTGGTCGTGTAAATCGCGATTATTTTGAGGGGTGGGGTCTCCTGACGAGGTCCTTGAGGTGAGGTATTAGGAGGTTACGACCAGGATCTCGGCTCGAATGTTCGTTGGGGTCTTCTTCGACGTTGCCGTTGACGTGCACCTCTTCTCCTCGAGCTAGAAGTTGAGGAGGATCTTGAGCCGGAGGTCCAGTCGCCGCCGCAAAAGCACTATTGAGATTCACCATTGTGGATCGTAGTCGTTTGACCCAAAGTTCGCCATCAGGGGACATGACCGGATCAAAAGGGCTCTCTCTGAATATTGAGTTGATTGTGTTCAAATGCTTGGCGGGAGTACAGATGGGATCTGTGGTCGCCCGAGTAGTTGGATTTTGATTACTCGGACCTTCTCCCTCGAGTACGTTCACCTTTCGTAGAGTATTAGATGCCGAGGACTCTAGATCCTGCAAGCTGTGTAGAACCGAGGCCTTGTGGGGGTCCATACCAATGAATCCCGAAACGGTCAGGAGCTCCCCGGGCTCTGTTCCTATGCAACGCTTCGAGTTTGAATTCGTCGTTGTTGGATCTGAGGGCGCGGAGGTTTGGTGGAGTCAAGGAAGACTTTGCAGCCCGAGAGCTCATGTCCTCTTGAGTCTTGACTTATGGATCAGACACCAGGTGGTCTTGGTTGGTGAAGCACACTGAATACCCCGTTCCTTGCAGGCTTCGAGTTCAGCTCTCACGTGTTGCACCACCTTGCAGTCCGTAAGAGAGTGATTGGTCGTCTTGTGGATGACGCACCAAGTGGTAGATCTTCGAGGAGTTGTCCTTGCCGGCGCCTGATTCCCAGCAGATAGATGATTTTTGGCTGCTCGAAGCTGCTTCTCGGATGTCGTCATAGTCGGCGCTCTCCTTTCTCGGATGTTCGTCATCGTCAACCTAGCTGCATCCATGGGGAAAGTGAGTGTGGCGGCGGACTATTGCTGCTTGTACTTGTCGCCAACGAAGATCTCCTACGAACGCACCATCGCCTTGCTCCCTAAGATTTTCGCCGCAAGGTCCTCAAACTACCTCAGGGTTGAAAGGTGCTTGCAGTTAACGCACATGGCGTCCAAGCCCGGATCGACGACGACGCATGCCGACGGGCATGCCTTGGGCATCTCTGTGCTCATAGGAAGATGAGTGTGTCCATCAAGCTAGCATAGAGGATTTGGGGACGATTCAGTGAAAATCCATGGGTTGAACCTATTTTGGACCCAAAGGTATATGACCGAAAACCAGATCGATCCAATCCACTTTCAGCAAATCCAAACTGCCCCAACCCAACAGCTTTGTTAGACCATTTCTACCCAAAATGAAAACCAACCCATTATACCAATTCCCACCCAACCTATTAGCAGGACTATCCACAATGTCCATGCATGCATGCGAAAGAGGGACCCAATACACAAGGGTTGGTTTGCTTGGTCTTATCGTTGTCCCTCCAAGTGGGCCGGTCGGATGGAATGGGCTCACCTACTAGCTAACATGTGGAGCAAGGCCGCAAAAGTCTTCATCTTAGTTGTCCCTGGGCCCACCTATCAACCACCGAAGCTAACAGGGGGGGGCCCTTGGGGTGATAGTTGAGGGCGTGGCACATCGCAAACCTTTTTCTCCAGGGCGATGTGGGCGCGTGAGAGGCAGCATGCACAACCACATCTCCTATGTCGCCTATGATAAGCTCACAAGATTTGTATCACCCCACAATTAATGCGAAATGACAGGATAAAATAACGCACAAGACCTAGTCAAATCGTCTTAATGGGCCAGATTCCTTCAGGGAGACCTCGGGTCCTGTCGCTATCCTCGGGGCCCTAATCCACCCAGGTTAGACGTTGCGGCCCCGGGGTCTCAAGGACTTGTCCACGGGCTGTTGTCTTCCTCAGGTCATCTTCGTGAGCTTGGGGCAAAGGTTGATGAGGTGCGCCATCTTCCCCTTGAGACAAAGTGGGGCTCATAGTGACCCAAGCATCTGATAAAGTGAAAACCCTTGTTCCCACTTCTCCGACAAACAACATCAATAGCAACAACCGTGGCGGAGCTTGACATAAACTTAAGATGGGGAACATTATATAAGCATATAAAGAGTGTTCAAAATATCAAAAGTTAAAACAAAGTTTCTCTTACTATAGGACAGGTAATTAAAAATGTAAACGTTTTAGTAAAAAGTGTAAAGTATAGTATAATGTCGACAAGAAAATATTAGTAGCGTGAAAATAAAATAAATAATCTATGTATGTCCTAAAAGGAAAAAAAAAGAATAAGTAGAATCGAACCCCTAATTCTCAGGGATGAGACATCCGCCAGCTAACCTACCTATCAAATCTAGGATGTTGTAGTGTTGCACAGATTACGACCTACATCAACTTGAAAACACTGGAGGGGCCACTGCGCAGTTTGACATCCATTATGCTCTGCCACAGGCAACAACACAGGGAAAAAAATGAAAATAAGCTAGATGAGCAAACTGTTATCAGGCTAATGGCGGCCATCCCATCTCACTTCTAGACAACTAAGAACATCATCAAAGTTCTGGCTACCAAAGAAAAATGATAACAGCAGTGAACAGTTTTTTTTGGTTTCCCCTAACAAGCCAAGATCAACTGCATGATACAACAACACATTGTGGCAAAATTATCAGATTTTGTTGCATAGGAAACTGCATAGGTAAAATGTAGATCTAGATTATTAACCAACCAATTTGTTGTTGATAACCAAATGGCAATAAGAAAATTTATTACACACAGAGTACAACAGCCAACTTTTGTTTATAGTTGTTCAAGGCAACACCAGTCATTTAACACATACAATCATAACAATTAAGAACAATCCAATCTTGGCATTTGCAGCAGGTGTACAGTTCTGTAGCATTTCTCTAATATATATAACATCAATATACTTTTGCAACTAAGTCCTTTCAATTCAAAATTTCAAACTTTCAACTCCAACTTAGAACATTCAACTCATTTTCAAACTTGCAAATTAATAATTTATTTATCGTTTTACTATAAAAGTTAAATTAAAACGCTAAGCACCAGGCTGCGTGGGGGCTGAGCGGCTTACGGTTGCGGTGCATACTCTCTCTGTCCCGTAAAAAACCAATCTAGTACCGGATACGATAAATTGTAGTACTATGAATCGGGACATCCGATATTATGTTGATTTTTCAGGGACGGGGGAAGTAAATGTGTTACTTGGTTGGTTTTTTTATGGGTGAGAGTTTGCTCTAACTAGCAGCCCCTGGGTCAGACCGATCGATCCGCATGTGAACATTGATGCACGACAGAGCATGAGGAATGCATATGAACCTGGAGGCATGTCGGCGGCAGGAGATTCAGTAGGATTGGCAATCCCTTCTCCTCTGTGACTGTGCCGCCAATCCATTTCCTCGTCCCATCGCCGCGAGAACCCATCCCTACATATACAAACAAACAGGTGGCCAATGTTAAGACAAAGAAACAAAGTTGCATCCTTGACGTCCCGGACGAGTGAGTACGTGCATATATGCTTCAAAATTCAAGAGCAAGATTGCACTCAAAGATGGAAGAGGCTGTACCATGTCCTTGTTGTTGTCTGTCCTTCCGGTTTGCTTCTCCAATCTCCTCCTGATACTCCTGGCCTTCGGAAGTAGGTGCTCCCGCCCCCTCTTTCCGGTGGATGCAATCCTGGTTCTGGTTGTGGTTGGTGCCCGTAGTCGCCGCCGCCGCCGCGTGCTCCTAGCGGCCGGTATTTGCCTCCTCCTCCTCCCGATGAGTGCCAGTCGCCACCGAGTGCTCCTGGCGGCCGGCGTTCACCTCTTCCTCCTCCCGAGAAGATGTGCCCTTGTTAAATATGTGATCCGAATTTTGGGCCCACAGTATATTCGGATTAGTTTCCTAGTATGAGTCCTATTAGGTGTCTTTCTATTATCCCATATATATACTCTTGTAAGCCGTACAGGAAGGGGTGACGTTCCCATTGCGATTCCCCTACGTTTGTAATCATCTCCTCTATAGTGATCATTGCCGGTCGGCGCCCGTGGTTTTTCCCGCAAGGGTTTTCCACGTAAAATTCGTGTCTCCGTTGTGCATCTATTTTCATAACAAGTGGTATCAGAGCATTGGAGATCGATCTACTAATCACACAGCCACCGGTGTGATTTTTCGGATCGGAGTATCGATCTGATTGGCCTCGTCGTCGACGCCGCCGGGGAAGGAGCAGCAGCGCAAGTCGCGGAGAATTGGCCGCAACAGCAACGCGTCGTCATCGTCGCAGAAATCAATTCGGTGAGATTGAATCACCGGTGAAGCAAACCCGAAGCGGTGTCGACCAGATCGATTTAAGCAGGTGCTCCAACACATCGATCTGAATCACGTCCATCAAGCAACGCAGGAGAAAATTAGAAGCAGCAGCAGGGTTGAAGCCATTGATCTATTCCGCACGCATCCCGAGGAAGGAGAAAAGTCCAAGCCTTCAGCAGCCTTCTCGGTTCTGTTCATGTGAATTAAATTTCACGTTGGAATTGCTGCGTGCACACGCCCTTCGTACCAGGGAATCAATTCAGTGGCAATGCTCCGGTTCTGTTCTGTGAATTCAATTTCACGTTGAAAATTGCTACGCGCACACAGCTTGAGTACCAGGAGATTCCCAAATCTACGCTTCGTGCACACGGAAAGTGCACCAAAGGTTCGCGTTTTTGCTAGATTTACCCTAATTCTTTCTAGCAAATTTAGGATTAATTCCCATGGCGAGTTTGAAAT
Organism: Oryza meridionalis; assembly: GCA_000338895.3. Classification (NCBI taxonomy): domain Eukaryota; kingdom Viridiplantae; phylum Streptophyta; class Magnoliopsida; order Poales; family Poaceae; genus Oryza; species Oryza meridionalis. The sequence goes on along the minus strand of CM002525.2, from coordinate 3,911,856 downwards.
ATGATCTACCGCTCCTAGACCGAGACACAAGATTCTCACTTTGGCAAGTGAAGATGTGAGCCGTTCTTGCACAGCAAGACCTCAATGATGCGCTTTCTGGATTTGACAAGAGGACACAGGATTGGTCCAACGATGAGAAGAAAAGGGATCGTAAGGCTATGTCATATATTCATCTTCATCTATCTAACAATATTTTGCAGGAGGTGCTTAAGGAGGAGACAGCCGCTGGGCTGTGGTTGAAGCTGGAACAGATATGCATGACTAAGGATCTGACCAGTAAGATGCACCTGAAGCAAAAGTTATTTTTGCACAAGTTGCAAGATGATGAGTCTGTGATGGACCATCTCTCCGCTTTCAAGGAAATTGTTACTGATCTTGAGTCTATGGAGGTAAAGTATGATGAAGAGGATTTAGGCCTTATTTTATTGTGTTCATTGCCTGGCTCATATGCAAACTTCAGGGATACTATTCTTTATAGTCGTGATACTCTAACTTTGAAAGAAGTTTATGATGCTTTGCATGCCAAAGAAAAGATGAAGAAGATGGTACCCTCTGAAGGTTCAAATTCACAAGCAGAAGGCTTGGTTGTTCGGGGTAGGCAACAGGAGAAGAACACAAACAACAAATCAAGAGATAAAAGCTCAAGTAGCTACCGTGGGAGATCAAAGTCCAAAGGCAGGTATAAGTCATGCAAATACTGCAAGAGAAATGGACATGATATCTCTGAGTGTTGGAAGCTACAGGACAAAGACAAGAGAACCGGAAAATATATACCAAAAGATAAGAAAGAAGAGGAAGGTAAAGCTGCAGTTGTTACTGATGAGAAGTCTGATGCAGAATTGCTTGTTGCTTATGTTGGTTGTGCACAAACTAGTGACCAGTGGATTCTTGATACTGCATGCACCTATCACATGTGCCCGAATAGGGATTGGTTTGCCACCTATGAAGCTGTGCAAGGTGGTACTGTTTTGATGGGTGATGATACACCATGCGAGGTTGCAGGTATTGGAACAGTTCATATCAAGATGTTTGATGGTTGTATCAGAACATTGTCAGATGTGCGGCATATTCCAAATTTGAAGAGAAGTCTTATTTCTTTATGTACTCTTGATCGCAAAGGGTACAAATATTCCGGTGGAGACGGAATTTTGAAGGTAACTAAAGACTCTCTTGTTGTGATGAAAGCTGATATTAAATATGCCAACCTGTACCATCTGCGAGGTACAACTATATTAGGTAATGTTGCTGCAGTTTTTGATTCATTATCTAATTCCGATGCTACTAATATTTGGCATATGCGTCTTGGGCATATGAGTGAAATTGGTTTGGCAGAATTGAGCAAGCGAGGATTGCTAGATGGACAAAGCATCGGGAAGCTCAAATTTTGTGAGCATTGCATCTTTGGCAAGCATAAGAGGGTGAAGTTCAACACATCTACACATACTACTGAAGGTATTCTTGATTATGTGCATTCTGATTTATGGGGGCCTGCTCGTAAGACATCCTTTGGAGGTGCTTGTTACATGATGACTATCGTTGATGATTATTCGCGAAAAGTTTGGCCTTATTTCTTGAAGCACAAATATCAAGCTTTTGATGTGTTTAAAGAGTGGAAAACTATGGTTGAAAGACAAACTGAAAGAAAGGTGAAAATCCTTCGTACTGACAATGGGATGGAGTTCTGTTCTAAGATATTTAAATCATATTGCAAGTCTGAAGGCATTGTGCGTCACTACACCGTTCCTCACACACCTCAACAAAATGGCGTAGCTGAGCGTATGAACAGGACAATTATATCAAAGGCCCGTTGTATGTTGTCTAATGCAGGTTTGCCTAAACAGTTTTGGGCGGAAGCCGTTTCCACTGCTTGTTATCTTATCAATCGATCACCCAGTTATGCCATTGATAAGAAGACTCCAATTGAGGTATGGTCTGGTTCCCCAGCAAATTATTCAGACTTAAGAGTATTTGGTTGTACTGCTTATGCTCATGTTGATAATAGTAAATTGGAGCCTAGAGCTATTAAGTGCATTTTTCTTGGTTATCCGTCTGGTGTGAAAGGCTATAAGTTATGGTGTCCTGAAACCAAAAAGGTTGTGATTAGTAGAAATGTTGTCTTCCATGAATCAGTTATGTTACATGACAAACCTTCTACTAATGTTCCTGTTGAGAGTCAGGAGAAAGCAAGTGTGCAGGTGGAGCACTTGATCAGTTTAGGGCATGCACAAAAAGAAGATGTTGCTATTAACCAAGATGCACCTGTTATTGAAGATTCTGATTCTTCTATTGTTCAGCAGTCTCCAAAACGTTCTATTGCAAAAGATAAGCCCAAAAGAAATATTAAACCTCCTCGAAGATATATTGAAGAAGCGAACATAGTTGCTTATGCTTTGAGTGTGGCAGAAGAAATTGAAGGTAATGCCGAACCTTCTACATATTCTGAGGCTATTGTTTCTGATGATTGCAATAGATGGATAACTGCTATGCATGATGAGATGGAGTCACTTAAAAAGAATCATACTTGGGAATTGGTGAAGTTGCCAAAGGAGAAGAAACCTATCCGTTGCAAGTGAATGTTCAAAAGAAAGGAAGGTACGTCTCCAAGTGATGAGGCAAGGTACAAAGCAAGGTTAGTTGCTAAAGATTATAGCCAGATTCCAGGTATTGATTTCAATGATGTCTTTTCCCCTGTTGTGAAGCATAGTTCAATTCGCACTTTACTTAGTATTGTTGCAATGCATGATTATGAACTAGAGCAAATGGATGTTAAGACTGCATTTTTACATGGGGAGTTAGAAGAGGACATTTATATGGAGCAACCTGAAGGTTTTGTTGTTCCTGGAAAAGAGAACCTAGTCTGTAGGTTGAAGAAATCTCTTTATGGGTTGAAGCAGTCACCCAGACAGTGGTATAAGAGATTTGACTCTTTCATGCTTTCTCAGAAGTTTAGAAGATCCAATTATGATAACTGTATTTATCTTAAAGTTGTTGATGGTTCAGCTATATATTTGCTTCTTTATGTCGATGATATGTTGATTGCTGCAAAAGATAAATCAGAGATAGAAAAGTTGAAGGCACAATTGAGTGATGAATTTGAGATGAATGATTTGGGTGCAGCGAAGAAAATTCTCGGTATGGAAATTACTAGAGAAAGACATTCTGGCAAGTTATATCTTAGTCAGAAAGGTTATATTGAAAAAGTTCTTCATCGTTTCAATATGCATGATGCAAAACCAGTGAGTACTCCTTTAGCTGCACATTTCAGATTATCTTCAGATTTATGTCCACAGTCAGATTATGATATTGAGTACATGTCTAGAGTTCCTTATTCAAGTGCAGTTGGTTCACTTATGTATGCCATGGTATGTTCTCGTCCTGACTTATCACATGCATTAAGTGTTGTCAGTAGATACATGGCTAATCCTGGCAAAGAGCATTGGAAAGCTGTTCAATGGATTTTCATATACCTACGTGGTACATCTAGTGCTTGTTTGCAGTTTGGGAGATTTAGAGATGGACTTGTTGGTTATGTGGATTCATATTTTGCTGGAGATTTGGATAAGAGAAGATCGCTCACAGGTTATGTTTTCACTATTGGAGGATGTGCTGTTAGTTGGAAGGCAAGTTTGCAAGCAACGGTTGCCTTATCTACTACTGAAGCAGAGTATATGGCTATTTCTGAAGCTTGTAAAGAAGCTATTTGGCTTAGAGGTTTGTACACTGAGCTTTGTGGAGTTACGTCTTGCATTAATATATTTTGTGATAGTCAAAGTGCAATATGCCTTACAAAGGATCAGATGTTCCATGAGAGAACAAAGCACATTGATGTGAGATATCACTTTATTCGAGGTGTGATTGCTGAAGGTGATGTCAAAGTATGCAAGATAAATACTCATGATAACCCAGCTGATATGATGACAAAGCTAGTTCCTGCTACTAAGTTTGAGTTTTGCTCAAGCTTGGTGGGTGTTACAGTATAGTCCTAGAGACTATTTGGCGCGCGATGATTTTACCTACATGAGATATTTTTTGGTGATTGATGTTTTTATACTACAAGAGGAAATTCATCTTAAGGTGGAGATTGTTAAATATGTGATCCGAATTTTGGGTCCACAATATATTCGGATTAGTTTCCTAGTATGAGTCCTATTAGGTGTCTTTCTATTATCCCATATATATACTCTTGTAAGTCGTACGAGAAGGGGTGACGTTCCTATTATGATTCCCCTACGTTTGTAATCATCTCCTCTATAGTGATCATTGCCGGTCGGCGCCCGTGGTTTTTCCCGCAAGGGTTTTCCACGTAAAATTCGTGTCTCCGTTGTGCATCTATTTTCATAACAGCCCTCCTCCCGAGCTGTGAGATTGAGCGGCGCGTGCTCGTGGCGGCCGATATTTTTCTCCTCCTCCCGGTCCCGGAGCTCGATTCGTGTCCATAGTCCTGGTGCATCATTTCTTGGTTAGTACAAGACTACACAGAAAGAAACGTGGAGAAAGAGACGTACGCGCGCGCCGCCGTGGCGTGGTCTCCACGGCGACGAAAGATGGAGCCTCCTCGCCGGCCGGCCGGCGAGGCGAGACCAACACGCAGTACGCACGCACGCACGCGCAACCGCAACCGCAACGGCTCAGGATCGATCATCGAACGCGCGCGACGGGCGCCGGCGGTCGAGGAGACGACGACGCGCGAGCTAGGTGGGGGGGTGGGAAGGAGGATCGATCGGCCGCACACCCTTACCTTTCGATATTGCTTCCTAGCTAGCTTCTCCTCCTCCTTGCCTTGATTCTTAGCTTCCATCGCTACTCCCTCCCCCCATCCCTCTCATTTTCTTGCTCCTCCTGTCCTGCCACCCTAGGTAGACGACGACGCCTACTCCAACTGTTTTGCCAATCTGGGATGGGGAGAGACCGAGAGAGGAGGAGGAGGAGGAGGAGAGAACCCAAAACCCCAAACCCCGACCACACCACCCCAAGTCTTGCAGGAGACTACTCTCTCTCTCTCTCTCTCTCTTCTTCTTGGCAACGAGACACAGGGCGCGGATGAAGCGGACAGCCTTTTTCTTGCTTGTTTTTTTTGCTAACAAGGGAAACCCAAGTACAGACCAGCATACCGCGCTTGGCCCCCGTTGCCACTCTGCTCCCCTCGCAGTCACAGGGACTCGATTTTGAAATTGTATACATTTGTCATGTTGTTTTTTCTAATAGTTTTAAAAATGATGGTGAAAATGTTGTACGGATGTTGTCCAGTTTGGTTTAAAATATACTTAAATTTTTCAATTTTTAAATTTATGGTCAAATAATTATGCTCCCCTTTGTTTTCCTCAAATAAATCTTTTTTTCACGTTTAGGGCTGTGTGTTTTCTCGGTATGCTAGCACATAAGTACGAGAAAGAAGTGATATAGTCACTTTTAAAAAAAAATCTAACAATCGACTTGTCGTCAATTAATAAAATGAGTATAGAAAAATCAAAATGAAAACTCGATGGCATGTAGAGAATAAAGCAAAAAATTAAGGCATAAAAAGAATTAAACGAAAATTCTTTTTTTCTTATTAATATATATTTCCGTGCCACTTTTTTCCTTTTTTTTCTCTTTTGGCTTAGGACATCCTTGTAAAATACCCTTTTTCTTATTAATATATACCATGGGGGCCCTCCCTCACTGTGTTTTGATTAAAAAAACGGAAAATTCAAGTACATAAGGAGTTTTCTCAACAATAAGGTTGGGTTCGAATGTGCAGATTTAGTGGCACGGAAAACACAACATATGTTTCGCTATGTTTCGCTCATGATAAATTGAGTATGAAGTATTATAAATTAAAAAATATTTTTTAAAATTTTATAAAACAAACTTCTATTAGAAAATATATGAAAAATAACATTGTTTAGCAGTTTAGAAAATGTAGTAACGAAATAAGAGAGTAGTTAACCGGATAAGCTATTTAGAACGCACCCTCACATATGTTTTATCTCTAAACAATTCCATTTAGTCTTACCAAGTTTTGGAGAAAATTGCAAAAAAAAAAAAGCTCCACGAGTAACATTTTTTGAACTGGAAATTTGAAGTCCAAACATGTGTCCAGTTAAAACCGGTCTTACGAGGTACAGTACTTGTGTTTTAAAACCTTGATTAGCACTGATACCATTTCTTTATTAAAAATAATCAAAAAACAATTCATGCATTTGTCCTATAAAAAACTGGTAATTCCTCGGTGTTTAGTTCCACACTAAAATTAAAAGTTTGAAGAAATTAGTACGATATGACAGAAAAGTTTATATGTATAGAAAAATTTGATGTGGCGAAAAAATTAAAAGTTTCAAGAAAAAAAAGATTAGAAGACCCTAGACAAAAGAAAAAAAAAAGTAACCTGAGCCACACCCACACACACACCCACACCGATGAGGATCCGCATCCTATGCCTTTGCTCCCAAGTCCCAACGGCAAAATTTGCCTTACCTTCAATCTGAACCATCCTTGGATCAATGATGTTTCCATTGCCCATGGGACCCACCTCCACTAACACTTAACAAGAGAAGATACATTGAAGGAAAAGCTACTTTCCTGCTTAATTAAAAGAAAAGACTTGAGAAAATTAAAAGGAGGTGGAGATTGGAAAAAAAAATCACTGTAAAAAAAGGGTTTATGAACATATATACATTTTTCTACGCCATTTGTTTGACGTCTCCTCTACAAGCATCCTTGCAAGTAATGAACTGTTTTTTTTCACTGTATTACTTCGTAGGAATATTTCACTATTTACTTCTTGTGGACAATTTTCCTAGTCACTATCTTTCATTGTTTACTTTTTGTGGACAATTTTCCTAGTCACTATCTGCTTTAGCTTCTTTTATTTTTCAAGTTAGTATTAATGTATAGAGTTCAATATTGTGTCTTGTTTTAATTAATTGAGCTGGAAACATCAAATTCTTTCCACGTACTCTCCCCATCAGAATGGTAGTCGAGGCAAATAGGCAATTAAAACATGCATCATCCTTTGATCTATTGGTCTCTCACCCCTCTTCCCGGGGGCAGTTGGGATGGCAGAGTTGCAGCTTTTTCCTAGCTAGCGCAGTCGCGTCGTGTGGAGAGTTCGATCGTGTGAAAAGTTTGATCGGTGCGGTGCAGCGCGGAAGGGCGCGTGCATGCCAAATTGCCAATGTGCCATGCCATGCGCGGCTCAGATTTGGGCTGTCTTCCATAAAAAACTAATTTAGTACAGGATACGACACATCTTAGTAATACGAATTTGGATATACGTAATTTATTCTAAATTCGTTTTTCATGTAACGAAGGGAGTAGATCCGTGGATGAATGCACACGTTTTCTGAGCCCCATAAACAGTATTATTTTCATAAAAAAACATTACTCTCTCTCTATATATATATAAATAAATTTATTTCAAACTTTATAGTATTTAATTAATTCAGTTGTACCCTCGAATAGCTATTTATTCACAACAAATCATACAGTAGTTTTCTATTGTTAGATAGATGGGCATTCCTCGAGGTTCCCCAAAATGAAGAACACTTCTCAAGGCAAAATATCCAGTGAAGTTTTAGCAGAGATTAAGTTTAGTTAAGAGGTTAAGGTCACGGTGAGACTACCTTTATACATTTGACAGCTCATTAGTTTTCTTGACCATAATTAAAATGAAGCAACAAATACATGAAATAATACAGGTACAACCTATTATATCAACTTGTAGCATTTCAAATGTTGTCTTAAATATATATACTTCTGTACATACCTGTCATAACAAATATCTCATTTTATTTCTTCACCTACTTACTGATCATCTTAACTACTACTTCCTCCGTTTCACAATTTAAGTCATTCTAGCATTCTTCATATTAATATTGATATTAATGAATCTAGATAGATACATATGTCTAGATTCATTAGCATTAATATGAATGTAAGAAATGTTAGAATGACTTACATTGTAAAACGGAGAGAGTACTTATACAATACAGTAGCAAATACAATATTTTTTTACCTTACCATTAATACTAACAATGGGTAAAAGTAGCTATAAAACGGGGCAGATGTAGGAATTGGATTGGAAAATTGGTAGTACTATAGAAAACTTATATTTAATTTATGAACAGACTAGTCGTTTATATTTTGGAGAATGGGAGTAGTATAAGTACCATCCATTTCTACTCCCACAATGACCGAGAGAAAGCTGCAAAGCTTTTGCATTAACTGCAGGGGTTGAAGTTCATGGATCCCTGCAAGAAAAAGAGGAGAGATTCACGGACGGGAGTAGCATGGTCAGGGATCCAGGGATGTTCCATCAGAGTTTCATCAGACCCTGTTTGATCAGAAGAAAAACAAAATATGGGAAGAGAAACAAAATTACACGTATAAAAAATAAATAATTGATAAATAATACAAGAAATATAGACGAGTGAGTGTTTCGAAATTGGAATGAAGGAATCCTAGATAATAATCTTATATGCTTACAATCATTTTCATTTGGGCTCATGTTATACAAATCATACCGGCCCTCTTCTCTATTTTAGGGCTTCTTTGGACTGAACTATTTTCAAGCAAAATCTAAATGATTCTAATATTTAGAAATGTTTCCCTATTAGCTCCTTTGGAACAAAAGAATATATTTGAGAAAAATCCTATGGACTTGCTCCCTACTACTACCCAATTATAAAGGAAAATAAACGTGGGGTCTCATGTTATATTTTCCTTTGAGAAATCTCATGCCCCCCTCCCCTATTTCTACAGAATGACATTAAGGGGTGTTTAGATCCAGGGATGTAAAGTTTTAGCGTGTCATATTGGATATTATATAAGATGTCGTATGGGGTATCCGGGCGCTAAAAAAACTAATTACAGAATCCGTCAGTAAACCGCTTGACGGATTTATTATATTAGACGGAGGGAGTAACAGTATACAAGTCTAAGGCCCTGTTTGGGGGAGCTTGTCCCAGTTGCAGCTTTTCCCAAAAGCTGCTTCTGCTAGAAGCTGCCCCAAACAGTCCATAGCTTCTGAGAAATCTGTGTTACAGATTCTGAAAAATGAACTAAGAAGCCAGCAGCTGGAGAAACTGGGTTTTAGAGCTTTCCAGATTCTCAGAAGCTGGCTACCAAACAGCTGCTTCTCATAATCTAAAGCTCCCCTAAATATGCCCTAAAAGTGAGGCTGTGTTTAGATCCAATTTAGATCCAAACTTCAGTCCTTTTCCATCACATTAACCTATCATACACACACAATTTTCAGTCACATCATCTTCAATTTCAACCAAAATACAAAGTTTGCGCTGAACTAGATACAGCCTGATTATATTGTAGGCCGGAGGAAGTATGGTTTCATGTGACTTACTGGGGTGTTTAAATAAAGGGTACCAGTGCGTACCGATTAGATTACGAAATCATCGTTGCTCGAATATTTCCCCGTCCGCTGTGCGTCGACTCCGACTGCTCGTGTGTTCGCCCGCCGCCGCCTGCGCCGATTCCTATCCATCTCGCGAGCGAGCAGGGGCGCCATCGTTCGTCCTGCTGCTTCCGCCGCATCCATCCTGGTGAGCACCCATCCGTTACGCACACGCTCTTTCCGATCTCTCTCTCTCTCTCTACCCACGCACTTCCACTCGAATTTGCGTTAAACCCTAGCCTCTGTTCTGTAAATTTGCCCTAACCTTAATACTAATAACAATTTGCCTTTACTGTTTTTCTCCCTTCAGCTTAGCTCTGGGGGGATCGATTTCGTGTTTGCCTCCCTTTAGATAGAATTTCCCCCCCCCCCCCCCAATGTTCGAGTGCATATATTGAACAATCTTGTACCTTTTGCTTTTCCATGTGCTGTTGTGAATACAAGTGTGGAGGTCATGGCAATGCTGTGCTGTTCGTGAAAATTGATGATGCCACTCTAGTTTGCAACTGTCGATGTGTCTTGATGCTTCAGTCTCTGATCATTGTTATTCTTACCGCTTACAGTGCTAAAGTTTGTACCTTGCCTTGGAACATTAGTCATGGAGAGTCAGAGAATGACCTGGCTCTACGATCGTCACCACTCCTTGAAACATAATAAAGCTGAAAGACAAGCCATTCTATCAACTTATAGATTAGCAAAACGTCCAACTCTCTCTTCAGAAGGTATGGTTGGCGAAAGTTGCATTGTGAGGACAAATTGTTTCAGTGTTCATCTGGAGTCTTTGGATGATCAGACTATCTATGAATATGATGTAAGTTTCTGATTCACATAACTTGTCTATAACATGAAATTTATTTGCGCCATTAGTATTCGTATCTGATGTTATTTTTATCAGGTATGTGTCACTCCTGAGGTTGGAATCAATCGTGCTGTTATTAGAGAGTTGGTAAAACAGCAGAAAGATTCTGGTTTGGGTGGCCGTCTTCCTGCCTATGATGGAAGGAAGAGGCTATACACATCTGGTCCATTGCCATTTGATTCACATAGATTTCTTGTTCTGCTGGATAGTATTGAAGACAGTCCTGAAGAGTCAAGGCACTTGAGAGTGAGAGATTTTGTGGTCACTTTAAAATTTGCTGCAAAAATTTCCTTACGGACTTTACGCAAGTTCCGTGGTGGAAAGCCAAACCGAGGAAGTCGAGCGGCCCTGCGAGCACTTGACGTTGTTCTAAAGGAATTACCCACTGCAAGGTTAGCTTTTGTTCTCACTGTGTTCCGTTTTCCGTCTTTCTGTATTATTATTATTCCCATTCAATAATTTTGCATATTCAGGTATACCCAATTTGCTGGTTCATTTTACTCACCTAACTTAGGAGAATGCCGACAATTGTGTAAGGTCTTGGAAAGCTGGCGTGGTTTTCACCAAAGAATACAAGCTACTCAGATGGGACTTCAACTGAATATTGGTCAGATCCCAACTATTCATCGTGGTTTTGTATTTCAGACCTGAGAATGAGAATTTCTATGTCACCCCTTCTGAAATTGATCTTGCTTTGATTGAGTTGAACTTCTTATATAAGCAATATTGTAATAAGGTACAAGTGGTAATGAAGAAAACCGTAAGATTGTTCATATTGAAACCGTTTCATATGCTGTTTATTAGGAACACATGTCCTCAATAATTACTGTTCAGTATAAAATATAGTTACATGTTTGTACCATTTCCGTAAATGCTTGAAGCTGCAATATGAAGTATGGTACATTACAGAAATCTTAAGGTTTCCTAATTTATTTCTACTTTTTTTGGGGAATAATATTTTATTTCTACTTTAATAAGCTCACTAGCATTTTATGCATGCTAAGGGCCAAGAATGCATGCTCACTGTATTCCTATATACATCATATAGTGGGATAAGTATGTCTTGAACTTGCCTCTGGTCTTTTTCCATGTCTTGAGGAAGCTTAGTACTCTATTGCAGGCGTGTCATCATCAGTGTTCATCAAGCCTGTACCTGTGGTTGACTATGTTGCACAGCTTCTGAACGAGGACATCTTATTAGACAGACCATTATGTAGCACTGAGTTCTTGAAGGTCAGGTCGTTTTGTCATCCTATTTAATCACAAACTGATCATTGCTATTCTGTTACTTAGTACTTGATTTAAATTCCTGTGTTCACTCCATTACAAGATTCACTTTTTTTTTCCTCATTGTTAGATTAAGGAGGCTCTAGAAGGTCTGAAGGTTCAGATTAATGGCAATTTGTTCAACACATATCATGTACAAGACCTTGTCCATCAAGCAGCAAGGTATTTACTGTATGCACTTGCTTTCACACATAAAAATATTCTCTTGTGTCTATAGTTCTGCTCTAAATAGGCCATCTATGATGATAATAGGCTAATGCTAATTTGGTTTTTCCTGCAACAGTTTTCCAGTTAACTTTAGTATTCAGTACCCATCTTTGCCTTGCTTGAAAGTGGCTCATTTTGGGGAGACAATACTTCTGCCATTGGAGGTTAGTATCCTGAGCGAACATTTATTCTACAATATCCAACAATATTAAGAATGGACACACACTATTGTCTTATAAAAACTGCTTCTCATCACCTTTTGTATTCTAGGTCTGTAAAATTGCTGAGGGACAATGTCACCAGAAACAGCTCAATGCAAAACATATGGCTGCTCTTCTTCAGGTAGCTCGACAGCCCCCTAATGAGCGTGACTACAACATTCTACAGGTAACCTGATACAAAAATTTCTACATTCAGTTTATGTTTGTTTAGGATTTCTTTTAAATATTTTAGCCATGTCAATAACATTAAGTGGATCAGTTCAATCTGCAAACTTCCACAAGTTAGTTATAAATATCATATCATGTCATATCATGGATTTTTTTCGATGATAATCAAAAGACCTACATGAGGATGTGCTTAAGGTGATCATGCTGTCATCCTTATGCACAAGATTTATGTTATGCTATTAACATGTCATGAGCAGTGAGCACTAGAAGATCATACATATTTAGGAGTATAAACTGGCATAATCTGATCTAAATGTGGCACCTAAGCCCTTTCGCAAACAACCTAACTCCTAGAGCCACCATAGCAGATGCTTGAATACGTGCATGCATACGTGTTGGGAAGAGGAGAGTGGTCCTTCACTGATTTTTTTTAAAAATATTTTTGGAGGCAACCCTACTACTCCGCCTCAGAGTGAGTATGGGTCTTATGGGTGGAGACCTTTTATATTAGATGGAACATAGAAATTACGCTAACATGAATGAAGGCAAAAGGTATTGGTTTGACTCAAAAGTATTTGGGGCTAAACCGGTTGCCTCAAATTTGCATGCCCCCTGGCTTGGCTGATATTGAGGTAAACGAACATTTACCTCAAAGTACTGTTCAGAGGCTAACACATTGCCTCAGAATTTAATTTGAACTTTGAAGGGAACCAACTTGTATGAGCCTTAGGATGCACCTCTGTTGTGTTCTTTGTTGTAGTGACATTTTTCATTATTGTTAGATTTTTGAGATTGTGCACACAGATATTTCTTGTCCATATGAAAATAAGCTGTTTGTCGCACCACTTGTAATTTGTTTTGTGATCTTGAAGTTTTATTATCTACTATCATCAGGCTTCAGTTTTCTTTATCATGGCCATTGACTATTTTCATGCATTTGACATGGCAATATCAACAACCCAAATTTGCTTAACAGGTGCGATTCTAATATGAAAACAGATTATTTAAAGTAGGCCACCATATGCGGATTAAAGTTTCCAGTTTTACATGTAATTAGTTATCATGTTCTTTTGGAAAAGAACATATTATGCTCTAGATTTTCTTATCATGTTATGTCTTTGGTTACCAGACTGTGCATCAGAACAAATACCAGGAGGACCCACATGCTAAAGAGTTTGGCATTAAAATTGAGGAAAAACTTGTATCAATTAAATCTCGCATCCTACCTGCTCCTTGGGTATGTCTTAACAGTCATTTACATATGCTGATTGCGATGTCTGTTGCATGTGTTATGCTGTAGGTCTGACTTTTTTTTTCTATCAGCTTAAATTCCATGACAGTGGCGAGACGACAGAATTCTTGCCACAACTTGGCATATGGAATATGATGCATAAGGTATTGAGGTGACATATATATTGTGCATTTCTCCTTCCAAATTATTTGTTTTTCAGAACTGTTGTGATTATATTTTACAGAAGTTTCTATCTTTGGCAATATTGCATACAGCTGCAAATTAATTTTATGGTAATGCTTTGTTGTAGAAAATGATCGATGGTGGGAGAGTGAAAAGCTGGGCATGTGTTAACTTTTGCTGGAGTGTACGGGAGTATGCTGCTAGGAATTTCTGTTATGACCTTGGCTTTATGTGCCGAGAATCTGGGATGGTAGGTTCTCTATGACCCAAAAGGTGATTCCATTTTTTTACCACACAGTTATTCACAATTTTGACCTTTCATATTCCCTATGTCTCAATGTAGGTCTTTTCAGTTAAACCTGTGCTTCCTCTAGTGATTGCTAAACCTGGATGCGTAGAATCAGCACTCAGGACACTTCATGACGATGTCATGGACATACTTAGACCACAGGGCAGAAAACTTGACCTGCTGATTGTAATATTGCCTAACAACAATGGATCTCTTTATGGTATACCTTTTACTTTGTAACACATGTGGGCAGTTTCTTTATGTAATACATGTGAGCATTGACTGATCAATTAATGGTTTTTATTTAATGTACTTGTCATCCACAGGTGATGTCAAAAGAATATGTGAGACAGATATTGGACTGATCTCTCAATGTTGTCTTGCAAAACATGTTCTTAAGATGAACAAGTGGTATCTTGCAAGCGTTGCCCTTAAAATCAATGCTAAGGTTTGTTGTGTTGTACTATTTGCTTGACTGGTTATTCATCAGGTCCTTATTTATTCCTTTGGTTGTGTACGTAGATGGGCGGAAGAAATACTATACTGGTTGATGCTTTAGAAATGAGACTCCCCCATGTTAGGGATACACCGACTATTGTATTTGGTGCTCACGTCACCCATCCACATCCGGGAAAAGCTAATAGTTCTTCCATTGCTGCTGTAAGTGCACATCTCACTATTTAAGATGCCGTTGCCTGGAGGCAGGAGTCCTGCTTATCAACTTTTAAGTGTATATGTGTGCTATATGTAGCAATTGCATGTTTTATGCAGGTTGTTGCTTCTCAAGACTGGCCCGAGGTTACCAAGTATGCTGGTTTAATCAGTGTGCAAGCGTGCCACCAGGAGTCAATACAAGGTCTTTTTAAAGTCCAGGATGATCCGGAAAGAGGAACCACAACTGGTGGAATGATCAAGTACGAATGATTGTGTTACCTTTTAGCATATGAATACTATACTTGAAAGGTCTTTGTAGTCTATGTACATAAGTTTTGTCTTATATGCAGAGAGCATCTCATGTCTTTCTATCGAGCCACTAAACGGAAGCCTGGAAGGATTATATTTTACAGGTATTAATCTCTGTCTGGCCAATTGCCTCATCTTCTCATTCTTTTCATATTTAGATAAGGGAGCTTTATTGATCACAAACGATTACACCGAGGTGATAGAATCATACAGAGAACACTCCTGGCCGGACTCATCTCTTCTATGTCTACATATTTGACATTGTTCCACGACTGCTCTCTTCAGGGATGGTGTGAGCAAAGGACAGCTCCCTCAGGCTTTGATGCACGAACTTGGTGCCATCAAAATGGTGAAGTTTTTATCCCACATTTTCTTTCTGAACATTTTTGTGATGAGCACTGCATTCTATTTTTTTGAAATGATAAATTTGTGCCGTAAAAACAGGCGTGTGCATCTATGGGACCCGATTATAATCCATTAGTTACATATGTGGTGCTCCAGAAGTGTCGCCATACACGTCTGTTTGCTGACTACTATAATGCGAATACTCATGATTCAACTGCAAACATACGGGCTGGTTAGTTGCTAATTCTTGTTTGCTGTACTGCCTATCTTGTCAAACCTAAAACCTTCTTCCTAACCCCTGTGAATTTGTCCAACTTCAGGTACTGTGGTTGATTCAAATATCTGCCAACCAAATCAGTTTGATTTCTACTTGTGTAGCCACCGCAGCACGCAAGTTGAGCTTAGTTCTTCTTTACCCAAATAATTCTTTTTCTTTTTTTCATTTGTAACACGCTCCTAGCTGATTCAAAATTTTCCCATTAGGGAACTAAGCGGCCCAGGTATTATCATGTTCTGTGGGACGAGAACAACTTCTTGGCTGGTTCTTTCCAAGAGCTCACAAACTACCTCTGCTACACGTAAGAATGCCACTTGTTATGTGTTTTTACATTTTTGAAATCCCTTGACCGGTTTAACGGACGAGTTGTCACCTATTATTGCAGCTCCGCAACTTGCACCCAATCCATATCAGTTGGTAAGCACGAGCCCCCACATTCTCCTACTATCATTTACTTTAGGAAATGTGCTTTTCCTCTAGCAAAAGCATATATGATTACGATATATATTCACACCTTTTTCTTCTTTTGCACTCTGCAGTGGCCCCTGTGCACTACGCTCGTCTTCTGTCATCACGAGCTCGATGTTACATTAAACCACGCTCGATTGGCGATTCAACGAGCCACACCTCCTTGCCTTCTGAAGAAGATAGCAGCGCAGCCTCAGAGACTGGCAGTCTTCCTCCTATAAAGGATAATTTGAAAGGGGCCATGTTTTTCTGCTAGAACTGCTGTCAGCAAGATCTGCTGTCATTTTGTACGTGGTCTGTACAGTCCCACAGTTATTGGTAGATTTGACTGAGCAGTCAAAACTCATTATCATTTGGCGAGATTCAGGTGTAGCAGCTGTAGGAATACTGATAAACATTGTTCCTGTACCGATGCTTTAGAAGAAATGAATTAATTTAAAATAAATGAATTAATTCTATCTTAGAACAGCATGAGTATGTTACAGATTAGTGGTTTCACATTTAACATTTTGTGAGTCTATTGATTTGTTATCTTTTTTATGTAGATGCGTCCTGTTGATTAGTTTTCCTTTTCATGGACTCAAACAAGCAAAAATAAAAAATGGGTTTGCCAAAGAAACGCAAAAGTTTTCCTTTTTAATATAATGATGATGTGCAGCTACGCAGGATGCGCGTTCGAGAAAAAAAAAGTTTCCCTTTTTATTTGAGGGAGAATGCTGATTAGTTTTCCTCTTTCCCTTCTTAATATTAATATATAATGATGTGCAGTTCTCATGCGAGAAAAAAAAAGTTATCCCTTTTATTTGAGAGAATGCTCCTTCTCCTTGTACTAACATTGGAGCTCCTAGCTAGTCCCTTTTTTTATAATGTCAAGAAATCTTGGCCCATCTTATACAGAGCGACCCAGCCAAGTCCAGTGGCACAGCATCAGATCAGGAAATCTTGGCCCATCTTGTACAGGGCAGCTCAGCTCAAGTAGAGGAACAAAAGTTAAGAGGAAGGAATAAGTTCACCGGAGGTCTCTCAACTTAACAGCGAGATTTTTTAAGGTCCCTTAACCACAAAACTAGAAATGTGTACCCCTAAACTCACATAAACCACTCAAGGTCCTATGACAGTATATATGGGTGGTTTCGCTGACGTGGTATCCTAGTCAACAAAAAATAAATAAATAATCAACTGCAAATATTTTTTTCTTCTCTTTTCTTCTCCTCTTCTCTTCTCTTTTCTCTGTTCTCTCTTTTCTTCTTCAGTGAGGAGGCCGGCAGGTAATTGTCTGAGTCAGCCAAGTCATGTAGCAACTTGTGGACGAGCTACTCGAAAGGAGGGATGTAGTCTCGAGCTGCTCAAAAGGAATGATGTAGTGTCATGGGTAGTGAGTCGAGAGGTCAGTTAGTGTTCCAAGAGGTTGAGGCCCTAGTGTCCTGGTTCCCTTATCTTACGGTAGCTCACTTGATAGAGTATGTTAGATAGGATTAGAATGGGTCCTTCTCTCCATCCATATAAGGATATATTGTATCATTCTAATTAAGCAATGAATCAGAATTAGTCTCGACCAACCCTAAGTCCCTCTCTCATCCCTAGTAGCCATGTCGCCCGGCTATCCTCCCGATGGTATTTATTTACTACCAGGAGGAAGACTAACAACTGAAGACAATATCATGATGCAACGATCTATGATAATCGTTGGTTTAATTTCCTTTCTAAATAGTAAAAGAATCCGAGATTTAAAAGGCTTGCATCATGTTAGGTTTTACTAAGGTAGTTGTCTGAGTCAGCCAAGTCGTGTTGCAACTTGAGGACGAGCTGCTCGAAAGGAGGGATGTAGTCTCGAGCTGCTCAAAAGGAACGATGTAGTGTCATAGGTAGTGGGTCGAGAGGTCACTTAGTGTTCCAAGAGGTTGAGGCCCTAGTGTCCCTAGGGAACGGTTCCCTCATCTTATGGTAGCTCAGTTGGATAGAGTTTGTTACATATGATTAAATTGGATCTTTCCCTACATCTACATAAGAATGGATTGTACTGCCATTCTAGTTAAGCGACGAATCAGAATTAGTCTCCCATATCCAGTGGCGGAGCTAGGATAAAATTATAGTGGGGGCTCCTCAGCCTTTTGGGCCTTATAACAATATCAAACAAAGTCAATTTTAGCCCCCTTGTAATAGATATATGGATTTAAATTTTAGGGGGGTCTTAACGAGGGCTCTAATGGTTTATTAGGGGGTAGGAGGGTCTAAAGACCCCCCAGCCCCCACGCTGCCTCCGCCACTGCCCATATCCTAAGTCCCTCTTTCATTCCTAGCAGTCGTCACCGCCCGGCTATTCTCCCGGTGATATTTTACCCCCTATGAACCCTAACCAATAACAGCTATATATAAAAAAATATATCACATTTTCCATATGATCATATTGCTCTCTTTGGTGCCAAAGTTCTTCAAAATGTCAGAAGATATATGCCATGCTTTAAATATGAATAAAGGAGACTCCTTTATGTCATGCTTAAGGAGCGACACTATGACGGTGAAATGTTCAGCTGACTAACTTATTACGTGTGTGGGTAGCACACAAGAATTTAGCATGTGATCCACATCCACTGATCCATAGAAATTTGTAACATTAGTTATAGTCTTGCTTTGGGTAGCAGATAGAGAGAAGATATATCTCGTTTTTCACACGCCCCGCTTCCTAAATTGCTAAATGGTATATTTTTTGTTTTTTAAAAAATCTATAGGAAAGTTGCTTTAAAAAATATTAATCTATTTTTTAAATTTAAAATAATTAATACTTAATTAACTCTGTGCTAATAGCTCATCTCGTTTCACATATCTTCTCAATTTTCTCATTTTCTTTCCTGTCAAACACAACCTTAATTTGCAGCTGATTCCTGGTTATTGATCTCTGCCCACTCAGTTTTAGCTAAGATCAAAACTGATTGCTGGAACTAAGCTGATTTATTGCTCGTTTGCACAACAACCTAAGATCAAAACTGCATCTCTCAAAGGAAGATTCATTGAGTAATTATAAATCTTGCAAATGCAGTGATTAATCTTCAGAAATGATGGTTAACAATAAGATAGGAATGGGCCGGCCGTACAGTCGGACAGAAATTAAGCAGGCGTCTTGGAAAGAAGCATTGACCCTGGTTGCATCCGCATCTGCAAATATATTCATATTCAGACAATTTCGCATGGTCCTGTCCAGCCAGACCGGCTTCAATTCTCTTGTCCGATGTGTATGCAGGGCGTGACAGTAACTGTAAATCTGTAATCGTGCAGATGTCGTCATCTCTTGCCAGGTTCAGACAAATTCAGAGCCACAGGCATGAGCAGAGGCTAGATTCATCTTCGAGTAAATCCTAAGCCGATATGATTTGTTGCTGTCTCTCTGCATACTCCTCACATTTTCTGAATATTTCACATGCTGCAAATCCATGGTCATTAGTGAAACATTGTCATTTACTTTACATTTGGAAGCATCAAGAATTCAGATCATGGAACTAGCTAAACTGTTGATAAGTTGTTTCTCTGGCTAGAAAATAATCAATCATTTTGTAGAGAGAGAGAGAGAAGAAGACTTTCTTCAGGCAGTGATTATGCATGTGCATAACTATGTATGTTTAAACATCTCTAACACTGAACCTCAGAAAGACTGGTCAGTTTGTGTTAAGCTGGACAGCTAGCTCTAAGTTGTAGGATGTGATTAGACCATCATCATTAGCATTTAAGACGCTCTCAAGTCCTATTTCCAAGCTCCATGTTAGGTTGTTAGGCCATCATTTTCAGACAATTAGTCTAGTCCAATGAAATTATTGCCCACTAAAGCAAGATGATTGAATTCATGCACAGCTTGTTTGGGAAATTCACTGCTCCATTGTTGACCTCCTATGTTTCTTTTATAATGGTAGGCAATCTGATCAAGTAACATTTCTAACTAATGCAATTATGCAGCAGATATTTTGCGTGTTCTAAGAAAAGAAATTAAATTGAGCGATTGATAAGGATGGAGAAGGATTCAGGGGGTGTTCTTCAGAAAGAAAGGAAGAAGAACAGGTCTTCGTGGAAAATTCAGAGATGTTCGCTATGGAGTAGGCGAGTGTACGTCAGAATGCAGATTAGTACCAATTTATTGTGCTGCAAAATCAGTGTTTCAGAGCAGCACAAAATTGCTCCTGCAAACGCCATATACCTCGACATGTACGCTGTACTATCTTTCAGTTTCATCAATGTATCTGTCATTCTGTCCCTGGACAAATTCAGACGCAAAACAAGATTTGCATCGATAATTTTCTAAACATTTAGTCTGTCTAACACTCTACTTCCATTGCTTGATCATCAGCACATATAACCTTGTAAAAATTGACCTAAGAATTGCACCAAGAATACTATCATTTCAGGGTTTTCATCTCCACCTTAAAATTCAGATTGATCATCTGCAGTACTTGAAAGATTTTGCACCAATAAATATAATACTGGTAGCATCTTCAGCCTTTTTCCAGCTCCAGGTAAAAATTGGCAAACAGCAACATGATTGATCACCACCTGCACTTGAAGAAAAAAAAATTCAGATAAGCAGTGCTGGGACAGTGAACACACCAGGCACTAGATACATACATGTATTGCAGATTTACAGTAGGCGGCAGTGGTTGTGATGGCAAAGAAAGGCAGTGTCACGAGGTGTGAGAGGTAGGAGAGGGACCATGTATGTATGCTTGTGACAACCATATTGCACACACCTCGTGCCACTGTTTTTGTCTCTCTTCTTCCTTCTCCTTTGCCCACTGCTGCTATACTATCAGTTGTAGTAGTACATGCCAATGGCCACTTCTCCATTCCTCTCCTTCTCCTTCCTGTGTGTATTACTTGTCTGTCTCATGTTCTTGCAAGAACGAAGTTTTGCTGGTGTGAGAGAATGAAGCTGCCAGCATGATCTGGTTGTCAGGCATGAGCCAAATCTATCCATGGTGTTGGTGGTACTGAAATTACCGCGTTTTCGAGGTTTTTTGTCGTGTCGAATTGCGAAGGGAATTGCGGGTTCTTGATGAGCATTGGTGATAGGAGGTGTGGGTTTGGTTAGTAGAGGTAGAATTATGATTGTTCTTGTGAGTTTCAGTAAGAGGTGGGAGTGATTGGAATTTGGCTCCATCAGATCATGTTGCAGCTTCACTCTCTCACCACCAACAAAAGAACCGAAGGAGATTGTGCAAGTTCTCCATTTCTTTGTTGTCCTATGATGGAGTATGAAAACAAGGTAGATTTGCTCTCTCTCACCTTGTTGCACGATTTCGTTTGTTTATTAGATCTTTATTTCATTATGGTGTTTCTCTTTCTTTTGAGAGTTTGATTTTGTCCTCTCCTTTTCATAGAACTGCGTGATTTTGCTTTTGTTCTACTTTGCAAAAGCTTTGCCTCATGCAAAATTCTCTCGCCTTTTTCACTGCATATAACATATGTATAATTTACAGAAGTATTGATCTGCTTCAGTTGCATGTAAACATTTTTTTTTGAAGTGTAAGTTGCATGGAAATATCTGTTTCTTAAGCAGCTTAACCCATTAAATCAAGCTGATCCTTAGTGGAATAGAACTATAGAAAGGAAGGAAAACCATTGATAATTTGTCACACACACAGTTTCAAATGTTGTTTATTTCTTGTCCTCTTGAAATCATTTTGTGCAGTAATTCTGCTAAATGTCTTCCAACTTTGCTACAGTTACGAAATTCAGAAGTAGAATTGTTGTACTTTTGTCTAAAATGTTAGCTTCTTCAAAGAACAAAATGTGTGTGGTGAATGCAATGAAAGTTAATTCATGATTTAACATACCATGAAGAATGTAAAGTTACTAAATAAATGGTGAGAGAACAAAATACAATTTTGAATTGACAATAAACTTGCAAAGTACTATATCTACTGTAAAGTAAGTAAAACCTGCACATTATTAACAATGCTGATAAAATCTTGTGGAAAATTCCAATTGAGGACTACTGAGCATGCAAAATACTTAGACGACGCAATTATTGTGAAATACCTGACACACAGAATCAATGTTCATAGTCAAATAGCACAGACAAAAATTTGCAAAAAATGATACATATATCCAAAAAGGCAGGTCATTTCCACAAGTAAAATAAGCACCCTGAAATGAGATGTCGGTAAATAGTAGCATGGAAAGAACATGCTGCTGAGCAAAACTACAATTAGGTACAGATTAACCTAATATGTTCATGTGCAATTATATTCCTTGCCTCCAAAAGGCCATGCAACTCATGGACTGCATTCACTAGTAAACCATAAAATTAGATTATGATGTTTGTGCTTGACAGAGACATACATCATGCTACTCCTTTAGGCTTCCTATTCAGTCACAATTGCACGCATGTTCCATGGAAGTCGACTTGCATTATGAGCTCAACTTGACAAATTGATTTTTGTAATCACAATTTACTTCTGGTTCATTTTGGCCATATTATTAGCACATTAAATTGATACTAATATTGCATTATTATGAGCTCAACTTGACAATTAGTTTTAATTTTCACAAATTACTTGTGGCTCATTTTGGCCATGCAGATCATGTTTAAGTGGTGGAGTAGCAATATTTTCAGCAACGCTGTGCAGTTGGCTGAAAAAGTAACACAGTTTCCATTAACTTGATGCTGATTAATTAACTTTAGGGATTTGTATTGCTGAAAATGGATAAAAACATCACGTTGACTAAAATATAAGAGGGAGGTAAAGCTTTGATTTGGTGGGACATATGGTAAGGAAAATTTCTTAAAGACATGTCTTTCGGTGGTAAAAAGTAGATAAAAAAATCATATCGAAGTAAAAGAGGAGAAGGAATTTATGCAAGAAGAATATCAAAAGAAAAGTAAAACTCGATGCTTTTTTTTTCTAAAAAAATAAAGGTCAAGCTCGATGAGAATAAAACCCTTCGCAAGTGGAATTTGAGTAGCGTGAAAATTACTAGCATACAAATCTTTATCTCGATTTGGAATTCTAGTGTGGAAGAGTCAAAGTATTTTTATATATTACACGGGTTATGAAGCCTTTTTTATGGCAGATATTTGCCTTTATTTATGAAGAGTCAAAGTTTGCAGACAATCGGATGGTGTGGAAAAATATTTCAACTATGCCATCAGAATTCAGAACCTATTTTTTTTTAAAAAAAAATCAGAACCTGAAGGCAAGACATTGCAGATGAGGGCACACTGTGGCAGTCAGCTGGAGCGTTAAGTCAAGAGTTCCCTAGCCTAGATGTTTTTTCTTTGTTCGTTTTAATACTTTTGTGAGATTTTAGATTTTACATGAGCAGCTCGTTTTTTTTTTCATTTCCCTTTTTTTTTCCTCAGACTTTTGTGCATTCCCTAAAAAATGAGTTCACAAAACACAACCAAAAAAGACTTGATCTCCATATTATGGTTCCTGAAGAGAAATATCAGAGATGAAAAGTTAGCAGAGCAGCTAAATTTTGATAGTTTGGATCACCAATGAACAATGGTTAGTTAAGCTCCAGGCTTCACCTTCTGTTATACTGGACAGGTTAACCTTCTGTTGCTGAACAATGGTTAGTTAAGTTAACCTTCTGTTACTGAACCATGGTTTGTTAAGCTCCAGGGTTCACTTTGTTATACTAGATAGGTTAACCTTCTGTTGCTGGATCCTTCCTGTAAATCCTTGGCATACCTTTGATTGCTTGCTACAATCTTGTCAGACTCGAATAAAATTATACAGCTAGGGTCGATAACAAACTGCAATTCAGCGCAGAACAACTCCAACCATCAATCGTAACAGATACAAATTAGGTTCAGTCGGTGATACAGTAACAGATACAAATTAAATCTTGCATACCATCTTCGTTTTATATTTCTGACATTTTATCTAGTCAATATTTCTGACATTTTATCTAGTCAAACCGCTTTAGGTCTAACCAAATTTATAGAAAATTTAGCATCTACAATATCAAATTAGTTCCATTAGATTTCATTAGATGTAGCATTGAATATATTTTGATGATATATTTTTGTTGTGTTAAAAATGTTGTTTTTTCGAGTAATAGATTAGCAAATTTCTACGTAAGAAACAACCTAGATAAACGCGCGCAGCAAACAATCATACGTAAAATCCAGATAAACCACAGTGGATCTGGCAATATCAACAGATGATGCCATCATAGGGATGTGATAACTGCATATCAAAATATCGATCCATGAGAGTATGTATGTCAGTTCGAATCACTTCACTCGCGGCAGCGAGGAAGTCGAAAAGCTTATTCACGACTCATCTAGCAAAACTTGACGATAAGCCTATCTCAAGTTCTTCATACAAGCATTGACAGCAAAGTTACACCGAGAGGTCTGAAACAAAAGGGCAGACTGCTGATGGAGACAAGCCGAATTAGCTTACGCTTCATCAAGGGCAAGAACACCTGGGAGGGTCTTGCCTTCCAGCAACTCCAAGCTAGCACCACCGCCGGTGGAGATGTGGCTCATCTTGTCGGCCAGCCCAGCCTTCTCGACCGCAGCAACGGAGTCACCACCACCGATGATGGTCGTGGCGCCCTTTGTGGTAGTAAGATCAGCCAACTTCTTGGCAATTGCCTGATGAAAGACGAGAATGTTTAGCGACAGAAAAAAGGAAAGAAAATGAAGGAGATCAGTGGATGTGATTCAATTGTACTAACATCAGTGCCTGCGGCAAACTTCTCAAACTCAAAGACTCCCATAGGTCCGTTCCAAATGATAGTGTTGCAGGTGTCCAATGCTTCGCTGAAAGTCTTGATGGCATCTGGGCCAACATCAAGACCCATCCAACCATCAGGGATAGCGGAGGCAGCAACAGTCTGAAAATGATGGTATAGTGAACATCAAAACAACAGACATAAAAGTTTATAATAATTTAGTACTATGCACCATGAATATTACTGGATGTTGCCATCCACAGGGACAAACATTTTCGAATTTATGATATCATGATGGAGGCTGAAATGCCAATATATTAATCTATCATTACTTGTATGATGCTTCAAATGAAATACATCAACAATCACCTGTTATTTTAAATTTAAAACTACTTTAGTTTCCTAGTTAGGAGCAAAATGTAAGTTGCAAAACTGTGTAAATGAACAAACCTTGCTTTCAGCATCTGCCGCAAACTTGTCAGCCACTACAACATCGGTAGGAAGCAAGAGAGAAACACCCTTCGCCTTCGCCTTCTCAATAAGTGAAGTTGCAAGCTCAAGTTTGTCTTCCTCCACAAGAGATTTTCCAACAGCATATCCCTGGGCTTTGTAGAATGTGAAGATCATACCACCACCAAGGATGAGGACATCAACCTTTGCCAACAGAGACTCGATCACCCCAATCTTAGTTGAGACCTTGGATCCACCAACGATGGCTGCAAATGGCTTCTTTGGGTTTGCAACAGCTCCAACAAGATAGTCAAGTTCCTGAAATAATTAACCATATCAGTACAGTTGTATTTTTTATTCTGAAATAAGCATTATGCAACATATTTTTGGAGAATCCATTGAAGATTAAAAAAAGATTAATTTACTTATAAACTTCTCTCTAATATTCCATGTTATTTCCTAACTCCTTCTAAAGTAACAAACTCTTGCAGGACTATTGGGTGGTTGCCAATCCTAAGGTTGGTATTGCTTCTTTGAAATGAATACAAACTAGGTTGGTTGAGGATTGAGGTGAATAATGTATATGAATTCAATTCCTACTTCTGAGTTATTACCGCGGGACCTATGTATTACTAGGAATATATATTTAAGCAAACATTGACCAGGATCGAGACTTCATTTTGGCAATACCTTCTGCATCAGGAAGCCAGCAACAGCAGGCTTCAAAAACTTGGTCACTCCCTCAGTTGAAGCATGAGCTCTGTGTGCAGTGCCGAAAGCATCATTTACATAGAGGTCAGCGACAGATGCAAGCTTCTTGGCAAACTCAGGATCATTCTTTTCTTCCTCCTTGTAGAATCTAACATTCTCTAGGAGTAGAACACCGCCTTCCGGCAAAGCAGCAGCCAATTTCTCAACTTCCTCACCAATGCAATCATTGGCCATCACAACCTATTTATGCACACAAATAGATCAGAGGAATACAAGAGCTGTTGTCTAGTTCAACAATAACAAAAATTAACTGTGAACAGCTATCATCCAATGACATACATCGACTCCAAGGAGTTCAGACAAGCGTGGAACAAGAGGCTTCAAGCTGTACTTGGGGGTGACACCCTTCGGACGGCCCTGGAGGTTACAAAAGTGAATCATGTTAGAATGAAAAGCAACAGTTAAGAGCTTACAGTTGATTAGTAATCCATTCTGTTTTGTTCACAGTACGCACCACAAGCATTATAAACTCTTCTGCATATAAAAGCTACAACACAAAGTTGCTTATTTGTCGACTTGTTGTACAATATACAACATAACCGTTTTGGTTTGGATACTCCTGAAATTGATATATTCTACTGGAGGTTCTCATGGCACAAAACTTTAGCCAGCCAAAAAAGTGAAGTTTTGGTTATCAGAACACTATGCCATCATGTTATCCAATCCATGAAACAACACTCACAAGAGAGAAATGGAACAGATATAAGTGCTTGTGAGTGAAATGAAACAGATATAAGTGCTGGATGAAATATACATGTGAAATGCAGAAGCACAAACTTGACATGTCTCTGTGATCAGGTTTAACCACTATTTCCTACTCCCTCCGTCCCACAATATAAGGGATTTTGAGTTTTTACTTGTAACGTTTGACCACTCGTCTTATTCAAATTTCTTTTGCAAATATAAAAAATGAAAAGTTGTGCTAAGTACGGTAGATAATAAAGTAAGTCACAAACAAAATAAATAATAATTTCAAAAAAAATTGAATAAGACGAGTGGCCAAACATTATAAGCAAAAACACAAAATCCCTTATATTATGGGATAGAGGGAGTACCTAACAAAAATTTGATGATCAATTATAGACAAGGAACTTGCATTGGCTGAAAGCAACAGAAGACAAGACAATCATCATCAAACCCATTATCCCATTACACTAAAGGTCAAACCTCCATGCTGAATACTTTTAATGTTCATTCATTATATTATGCTAGTACTACTCTTATTAGTCATCCAAAATTTAAAAACGTACTAATATAATGGAAGACATAGATGGTCATGGTACCCAACCAAAATGGAAGGCAAGCACAAAGGTCAGCAAGAGCATTAAACAATGCACTGGTCCAAGTCATCACAATCAAAGTTCATTTTGGGCACTGATCACAATAAAGAACAAACAGTAGCACATCTACCTCGTCTAGTCGTCTGACAGTTCATTAATTAAGTCAAGTCCGTTATATCAGTCTGTCATAATGCAAAACTATTTAAACAACACAAACAAATAAGAGATCGACTTTCATTTTAAAAATTGGGCCGCCTTTGCCTCCATCATATCGAATCCTACACTAATCACTACAACCCTGACGAATTTACTCATATCTACACAAATGGTTAGCCTCCGATCCAAATTCCAGTACTAGCGACCAAATCTCATCCACCCCTATAACCCAAAAAAATCTAAAATAGCATGCCACTTTGCAGATCGAAAGCGCGGGTGGGTGAAGGATCGATGGCAGGGGGTGCTCACTCACCAGATGGCTGGCGAGGATGACCTTGGCGCCCTTCTCGAGGAGGAACTTGACGGTGGGCACGGACGCGCGGATGCGGGTGTCGTCGGTGATCTTCTGCGCGTCGTCGAGCGGCACGTTGAGGTCGGCCCGCACGAACACCTTCTTCCCCCTCAGATCCGCCTCCCCCAGCGTCCCCACGCTCCTCTTCGTCGCCATTGCTTGCCCTCCCCCTGCACCAAATCCGGCCCCGCGAGCGTCAAACGAGATCCCGCGAAACACACAGCAATCCTCCGCACCCGCGGATCCAAGATCGAGCGCGCGTATCGGAGGAGGGAACTCACCTTGTATCGGATCGGATCGAATCAGCGGCGAGAGGAAGACGAAGACGAAGGTTTGGATTGCGATGTGATGCGGCGATGGAGGAGAGGTTTTCTTTATAGAGGGAGGGCGAGGCTAACGAAGGGGAAGGGGGGAATATTCGCATCTCCGCGTCGCTGGCATGTGGGGCCGGGAGGTGTGGGGCCCAGATGGCAGTGGGTTTGGTTCAGGTGGGGTTTGGCTTGGAGCGGGGGTAAGAGAGAAGATGCGGCGCCTGCGGGTTTGTGGTGGGCCCACGGATTGGGGATCGACGGCGAGGATTCGACGGTATTGGAACGAACGAGGGAAGGTTCTGGAAAGGTGGGGGCGGCGGCCGGAGTGTGGAAATGGTGAGGTGGGCGGTCGTCTTCTTGTTGCCCTGATCAACATGGCTGAATTCTAACGAAAATGGATGGATGGATTAATGGACCATTGGGTTTTTTGGGCTCATGTTGTTTCGCAGCTTCCGTGTTTGGAATCGATGCTACGTTCTTCCAAACTTTTCCAATCGAGACGCCTCTATCATTCCATCTTTTCAGATTCATGTAGCAGTACATTATATCGAGTACATGTCGGATGTCGCTGTGGACAAGGTACTAAGACAATTAACGCGTTGAGAAAAAGGATTTGGTCATGTAGCGAGAAGATGTTAAGTGTAAGTTTTACGCCACACTGTAATGTGGGGGGTGGTTTTTTATGGATCTAAATTACACAATGGTCCAAATTTAAGAACTACTCATGTATTTTACGTTTTTTTAAATACAATTTCCCCGTGATCACCTGGTTGCCATGGAAAGGTGACTTCTAGGCACTTGCAACAGCACGAGAGCTAACCCCGAACAAAAGCTATTGATTCTAACTCGGGTTGTTAGCTCGTTAAAAAAGAGCCTCAAATAATAGAGAACAGTATAACAACTGATTAAAAAAAATAGTTTCGAAGAAAGCTCGATAAAAGAACAATCGTTTTCACCACCACAACACCCCCTGGCGCTTCACAAACCACTAAACGAGTCTATTGGCACACGATTTTAATTGTTGCGGAAGCTTTGATATCTACTAAGTAATATCCCGCGCTTTGCTGCGGGATTTATGGATGAGTATATGTTAAATATTGTTGAAATGCTGAAAGTTGAAATGTTGAGAAAATAACGTAAGGAAGATGATTTGACATATACTTATTGATCTCTATAATATAATATTGTAGATGATATGTTATGTTTGTATGGGAATTGCTAGAATAATGATTGCTAGTGAGTGAAGTGTGAAGATATAGTATGCTTGCATAGGATTTTAAACTGGCTAGAACAATAATTGCTAGTGGATGATGATGTAGCATGATTGCATGTTGAGCTTTAGCTTCTAATAATTGTTAATGGGTACCAACTATATAGAAACTATAGATAGTTTTATTGTTGTGCTGTTGATGGATGAAAATCAGAGTATGGACTTGGCCCGCTTTGATTCAAAGGAAATTCATAGGAATTTTAAAGGATTTTATTCCTATAGGAATTTTTCCTATATAGCCCTTTGAATCAAAGGAATGAATCCTATGGAATCCTATGAAATGTCTCTTCCCATGCAAGTTTTGGAGGAAATTTAGCATGAGGTAGAACCTCATGTTAAAAATCTTTTGAGTCTTTATCTCTCCTCGAATTCCTGTGTTTTTCCTACGGTTCAAATCAAACGGTTATTCCTATATTTTTCTTGTGTTTTGTAATCCTCTGTTTTACACATGTATTCCTGTGAGAATCCTATATTTTTCCTATTCCTCTGCTTTTTCATTCCTGTGATTCAAAGGGGGTCTAAGTGAGGGCGGCCAAATGGACTTTCTCCGCCGAATTGAATCAAGATGAATACTATGTTGGACTCAAGGCCCAAGTATGTTCCGAATAGATGGGCCAGCAAGGAGGTTTGTCGGGCCGGCCCATGTAAACCATCTACTGACCGGGAGTAGTCGTCGTCGTGTTCACGTGATCTCGTCGGTCCGAAAGCGGCGCAAATCCGCCACAGGCGGCAGCTCTCCACCCCCACCAATGGCGACCACCGCCTCCTTCTCCCCTCCCCTCGCCTCCCCCTCCAGGTGGTCCCTGCCTTCCCGGCGCCGCCGCCGCAGCCTCCGCCTACGGGCGGGTTCTTCTCTCAAGGAGTGGGGGGACTTCGAGGACGCCGTGAGGAGCAGGGACCTCCCCCGCGCGCTCCGCTTCCTGCAGTCCGTCGACGTCGAGACTCCCCCGGCGGCGGCGGCGGCGGGCGCGGCCGTGGCGCGGGTGGCGCTCCCCGTGCCCCCCGGGAGGGACTGGGAGGTGCTCGACGCCTGCATCGACGCCGACGACATGCGGCTCGTGGGGCGGGCCTACCAGTTCCTCGCCGACCGCGGGGTCCTCGCCAACTTCGGCAAGTGCAAGAACATCGGTAAGGCCGAGCCGCGGGGGCCTCGCTTTCCATTGTTGTTGGTCGTTTTTGGTGCGTGATTTGAGGGTTCTAAAATGTGAATTGGCTGCAATTTAAGAGATAACTTGGGTGTGGGATTCTGTTTGTTACTCCATCTCTTTCATATTATAAGTCACTTGATTTTTTTCTAGTAAACTTTTTTAAGTTTGATTAAGTTTATAGAAACTTAATCAATTTAAGTTTGATTAAGTTTTCTAGTAAACATTTACTATACAAAACAAACATATTATCAAAATATAATAAATGCTTGTTTTAATGAAACTAACTTGATGTTGTAGATGTTGCTAATTTTTTCTATGAACCTGGTCAAACTTAGTTTGATTAGAGAAAGTCAAAGTGACTCATAATATGAAACAGAGGGAGTAGATGCTTGTAGAATGGCACCTTAGGATATACAAGGATTCATAATTGATGATTTGATGTGTTTGTATTGAAGACTCGATCCCATAATGTCACTTGTATTTAGAGTTTATGTGGGATATTTTTGTTAAGATACCTTATTATTCAGACTGTCTTTCGCATTGGTGTTAGCTACCCTGACCACTGTGAATGCATTTCTTTTTTGTTGCAGTTCTGGAGGGGCCAAGAGAAGTCACACCAACTGTTTTGAAAGAGATGACAGGTTTGGAAGGTGAGAATTGCAATACCATCTCATTTTGTATGGATGTTTTTCAGACTGCATGGGATTGGAGTCCTTAAATGAACTGCCACACTTCTTTTTGCTAACAAATTCATACTGCAATACTCCTTAGTCATTAACAACACAGTTACAGCATGGTGATAGAGCAGTTACATGAAACTTTTCTTTCTTCTATTATGAACTGTGGCTGTATTCTGTAGAGCTCTCATTTTTTTTCATTGATTACTTTCCTCAGCTATAAAGCTTGCACCAAAGAAGTGGGGTCTCTCAGGAAATTCTTCATATATTCTAATTGGATTTCTTGGAGGTGTATCTTATCTTCTAACTCAAGGAGTAGATGTACGGCCTAATTTGGCTGCCATATTGGGGTTAGTAGCAGCAGATGCAATGTTTCTTGGTGGTACCTGTGTTGCTCAAATCTCATGTTTTTGGCCTCCTTACAAGCGCCGGATCCTTGTACATGAAGCAGGCCATCTTCTTACTGGTATTGTTCTCCTTTAACCTTTTCCATCCTACTGTCTCAAGTTAATGTGACTAACACAAAACTTTATATTGGTACTTTCTACTTTCGTTTTCCTGTATGTGGTTTGTATTATTTCTGACTCATGAGATTCTACTTTGTTGACCAAACACTTCACACTTTGAATGCACATAGCTTATCTAATGGGTTGCCCCATACGAGGAGTCATTTTAGATCCATTTGTGGCATTACGAATGGGCATTCAAGGCCAGGTACAATTATCAGTAGTTTTCCTTTATTGTATAGGGAATAACTATTATTTTTGTTTTATTCTCTTGTCAATTATCTACATGTAGTAGTGTAACTTCTTTCACTTAATTTCCAGGGCCTTTTTCATTTTTTTGCTTTAGTTTTTTTAATGGGATGTGGTTCTGGTGATTTCACTCTGTAACTTGCCGTTTCCATTATAAAAGCTCATGTTATCACTTTCATGAGAAAGTGCAAATCCACACAAGCAGATATGAGAAAGTTGTACCTGCTAAACACTCATGTCTCTGTATTCTGCTACTCTTTGTTTTGTGGGCTTACACCTATTGCACTTCATATATTACCTTATTGCTACAAAGGTCTGTAATAGAGTTTGGTCTCCTTGATTAATTAGCCATCATATTTAGAGAGCAATCACAGTTCCCTTCTGCTCTAGGATTTGAGTTCAATATTAGAAGTAAAGTGAGGCGTGTAAGCTACATTGCATTACCACCTTATCAGATTTTAGTAAATAGTAACCTGCCATCAGTGACTATGGCTAATTCTATAAGTAGTAGCTATTCCATCCACATTTCATGCTTTCTGTACCTCGGGATCATATAAACAAAAGTGGGTTGTCATGAGGTGGTGTGTTTCATTCTGTCTGGACTATGCTTAAAATTGTCCTGAAAATATATTGATATTCTACCATGTTGGTAGATTATTAGACTCTCTTTGCTTTGCCCTGTAGAGATGGGTTATTTATTCTAACTCTTTTATTTCCAAAGGATCTGAGTTACGCTGTTTAATTATTATGTAGACCTTCACATGTTACTGAGAATTTAAGTGACGGTGTTTCATACTAACTTTGTAGGCAGGGACCCAGTTCTGGGATGAAAAAATGGAAAAAGAACTTGCTGAGGGCCATCTGTCAAGCACAGCATTTGACAGGTACTGAAAATAGGTATCGTGCTTGAATATCGTTACTTGGAGTTCTTCGATAGAATTTCTTCCTCATCTAAGCTAAATTCGAATGCTTAAATTGCAGATATTGTATGATTCTATTCTCTGGAATTGCTGCGGAAGCACTCGTTTATGGCGAGGCAGAAGGGGGAGAAAATGACGAGAATCTGTTCAGGAGTTTGTGCATTCTTCTGGATCCCCCACTCTCAGTTGCTCAGGTTTGTATTATGTTCTGTTTCTTAATCTTTTATCTCCTCTTGATTGAAACCGATGTAGTCAAACACATATTTCTCCATTTGCTTATCAGATGGCAAACCGAGCTCGTTGGTCAGTCATGCAATCTTACAACCTCTTAAAGTGGCACAAGAAAGCGCATAGAGCTGCCGTCAAAGCACTGGAAAGTGGACATAGTCTTAGCACTGTTATCAGGAGAATAGAAGAAGCCATCTCCTCTGACAGATAGAGCTGGACAAACTGATCATCTACATTGTTCCTATCAATCAATATTTCCCAGCAGCTTGCGTGATATGCAGAGATGGACTTCGTAATTTTGTAGCGGCAATGAAAAATTGGTAGACAGCAACTAGAATTTGAAGTTGTGAATATCACAGTGCTTCTGGCAGTAAACACTCTCTTGATGTAGGTTAAAAGAGAGTCCAAAACATGTGGGGATTTCTCAAATCAATTGCTATGAAGATTTATGAAATTGGAGAGAAGATACACAGTGCTCCTGGCAGTAAACTGGCATGAAGCTTTATGAGTTGGCGAGAAAGATATATATGATCATGTGATTCAGCTACTATGAAATGTACATAGATAGGAGGTATTGACCCATCACGAATGTAAACAAAATACATAGGTGTGAAATAGAAATAAGCTGAAACTGTATGTACCATGACTGTTTTCTTCCATTTAACAGTGTGAACTGTTTTCTTCCATTTAACAGTGTCTTGATACTCATACTCCCTCCGTTCCCATAACAAGATTGCTCCGAGATCAAGGAAAACCAATAGCTCTTCTGCACTATACTTACTTCGGTAACAAACTCTAACGACATATAGTTAAGAACTGAATACTATATGTTGTTGATCATTTGAGAATAATTTGTGAAGCTAACCGAAAGACCCCTGGGTGTTTCTCATTCGAGAATAACCTTAAAAAAAATTATATGCTTGATTAACTGAGAACGGAGGGAGTAACTGATAACACATGTTCCAACTTTGAACAACGAGGCCTATGAACATATTCCCTCCGTCCCCAGAAGAGAAAGTCCAATTCTAATTTAGGGGTGAATCTGGACACCGTAGTACAGTGGTAGTACTTTATTTTCCGGATTTTTTTTTCTCTGCCGCATTCAAATGTTTCATGTGAAAAAAAGAAAAACTTGTTCACCTAGATGGGCTTATTATAGCTACCCAAAAAAAGCCCAGTTGGCCCATTGGCTCCGTGTGACCCAGTGAGGCAGCGAACACTGCGCCCACAGCCACCACGACTCCACGAGCCATGGAGCCCGCCGCCGCCGCCGGCGGCGTCACGGCCGCCGTCGACCTGTCCCCGGCGGCCGCCGCCGACCTCGGCAGGGTGCACCTCCTCCCCTGCGGCATCAAGCAGAACGGCGCCGCCGCCGTCTCCGACTACTTCAAGCCCAAGGACACAGGTCAGTCAGTGCCTCGCCGCAAACATCTCTCAGTCTTTCTCTTCTTGGTGGTGGCCGTTTGGTTGAGGAATCGATGCGCGCAGGTGTGGAGGTGGAGGGGATTAGGGTGGAGGAGGCCTTCTTCCGCGGGAGGAAGCTGCAGGGCGCCACCATCTCGCTCCCGGATGGCTACCAAGGTGTGTTTCTTGGATTGGTTTGATTTTTTTAAAAAAATCGATTCATATAAATGTGCGTCAAATTACGAATCAGCAGCAACGATTTATTTTTTTTAGAAAAAAAACAAAACCAGATTTTGGTACTGTACCAAGTAATTTACACATCTAGGCACATCTAGTAATGACATGATCTGTAGTAGCAAGTGTAAGTTGAACCGAGTGTGTGCAGGTTATGTATTGATCAAGTTCGTGGTGATTCTACCAATTCTTGTGTAGGTTATGTATTGGAGAAGAGGAGTGGAGGAAAGGATATGAAGAAGCTGGAGGGGGAGGTTAGCAATTTCAAATCTCGCGCGGAATTCCAAAACATAACGTATTGGAATCATGATACCACACCATCGGCAGAGGATCCCCTACCGCGGTGCTTTCATTTGCTAACGGTTGCTAATGCTGTAAGTTTTTCCTTTTTACAGGATTCGTTGAGCATTTCTTCAGCTCATGCGCTTTGTTGTTGTGCTTGTGTATGCTACTCAATTGTTTGGTGGATTATGCAAACCACCTAGCTAGGGACATAACAGAAATAATTAGTGAAGTTTTTTCGTTTGATGCCCTATATATCACCAGTAGTTTCATCTTTCAAGTTGCATTCTTCTCAATCTTGTCTAAATAATGACATGCTGACCTCCTTCATTTTCCAATGCCTCACTTTTTTTTTTAAACAAAAAGATGCAGTGATGTTTGATTCTTTTCTGTAAAATTTAATTCTTCGTTTTTTTTTTCACGAACGCTCAAAATGATTGCATGTCAATATATTAGAAGAATTCGCCTTCTTCTGCTTGTCTTACATTTGATGAACATGGTGTTAATTTGTTTTGCCAATCTTCCTTTCATTTGACATGGTAATACGTAACATTGTAATTATTTTCTGAAAGGACGATTGTCTAACTAGAGTTTTTGCCT
Organism: Oryza meridionalis; assembly: GCA_000338895.3. NCBI lineage: Eukaryota > Viridiplantae > Streptophyta > Magnoliopsida > Poales > Poaceae > Oryza > Oryza meridionalis. The sequence goes on along the minus strand of CM002525.2, from coordinate 3,876,456 downwards.
TTCTGTTCATCCAGATGCACAAGCCAGTGACCGCTGAAGAGATGGTTAACATGTCCGCAATGCAGAATCAGAGCAATTAACAGAGATTCATGATATGATGAAGCTGAAATTTCACATGATATGGCTGCAGCATTGAGAACAAAAAAGTTAGCTATTCAGTGTTTAGTTTCCATGCTGAACCATCCTGAGTCCTGACTATCAACCAATCTAGCAAGCAATCTACTATTTCAGTGTCAAGTCCCAACTGAAACAGAGATTAGTAGTATCTGTGACAATTTGAATGCCGGATACTCTGCTTCCGGTGACCAGGCTTATGTGACATGCAAGAAAATTCGCATCAAATGTGCTAGTACTGTTTTTGAGTAATTTTAGCTTAGGACTCTGAACCTGCATCGGTTATTCTGTACTAGTATATCAGTAACCTGTAATGTTTGAACAGTGATCCAGTCTGTGCGCTCTTCTTAACGTGTTGTAATGTTTTGGGGGAAAACACTATCATCCCTTAATATGTTGTTCAAATACTCTAAACATATGCTATATTTCATGATTTCATCTGAGCGCGATGTATCAGGAAGCATTGCATTCAGCTCTGGTTGACAGATTGTATGTTAAACCAGACCTATGACAAAAGTATAACAGTCAAACAATTTCAGAATCGAATTATTCTGAAAACAAAGCATCTGCAAAGTTACATCAAATTACAAAGTTACAACATAATGGGCCGCAAAAGCCTCTTCCAGAATTCATTGGAAATACAAGGGGATTACAAACCGTGGAACCACGTTCTAAATTCTAGCTCACCTTGCTAAAAGAAGCAGAGATACAGATCTGAATGAGACAGCTCAACATTGTAGTACAATCCTCTAGTAGAACTAGGGTACAAAAAAAATCAAAATAATCCACTCAAACACCCTACTTGGCCAATGGTGGATTTCTGTTTTCATTGCAAGCTATCAAAGAAGCCAGGGCCAGCCTTTGCTTTCAGCTCGTGGCCAGCATCTTTACCCATCTCAACCATGATATCAAAATCATAAGGTCCAGTTCTTGAAGTCTCATACACTGTAAGCAGCATCACACACAAAAAAATTAATTTCATGATAAAATACAGTTGTTTTGTATCCTAGATTTTATTGGGAAAAAAAAAAGGGCACCTGTAGATCCATCAGGTGAAGCCAATAGCCCTCGGAATGAACAATTCCCATCCTTGTCACGGCTAGCATATGCTGCAATTGGAGTTCGGCAGTTGCCATCAAGAACTGACAAGAATTCTCTTTCACATGCAACAGCTAATCTGGTATCTTCATGGTTCAGTGAGGACAAGTAATTCATCTGCAGAAGGACAAAGAGTCATTATCTTTCGCTTGCAGTGAATAAATACGGAACAGATCATGCAAGCAGTTGGCACATTGGAGCGCGTATATCAACAACAGAACAGATATATTGGCTCAGCCACTAAGATTATTCTAAAAGAATTTTTTGTCTGTCAGTTGTTAAAATATTCAAAATATGCAACATGCTCAGGATAAAGAGGAGCAAACAAATGGATCAAGGCTGCAGTAGGTGAATGAAAATGTGAAGAGTTGGTTGGCAAGGTCATTGGATTTGTGAACAATCATCTGTCATTTTTTAACAGCATGATGTGGCGCAGCTGAGAACAGAAAAAGAACAGGGAGGCTACAGCCGCTTGAACTTGTCACTTCACCAGAATTATAAGGTAGCACGGTTCAGATTTGGGTATGGCATTATGCATGCTGCATCTATGATTTTCTTTAATCTACTAGCAAATTAAAGCATTAGATCCCTACCATTGTGTCATCATTGCTTCTGCAAGCTATTCCAATAGCACCTTGAGCAACTGCTGGAAGCATTTCTTCTACTGACAATACAGATGTCGCAGTTTCTGCCATGTTTAAGCGTTTTAGTCCAGCTAGTGCCAACAATGTAGCATGGACATCTCCTTCTTTGAGTTTCCTTAACCGTGTCTGAACATTTCCTCTGAAGTTAACAACCTGAAAAGCATTCACTAACATTAGAACCTACATTAACCAGGGTGAATCTAGCAGTTGATATCCCAAACTAGTCATATTTTAACGAAGTTGAAGTGGAACAGCGCCCTTTCACAATAGAAATCTACAACATATACTATCATGAATGTGGTCATTGTACTTACTTTAAGTGATGGATATTTGTAGAGAATTTGAGATTGTCTACGCAGAGAAGCACTTCCAACAACACTGCCAGCAGGAAGCTCCGCAAGGGAATTTGCAGTCAAGCATATGAATGCATCTCTCACATCTTCTCGTGGGAGATTACAAGGCAATATCGTGCCTTCTGGTAAATATGTTGGAACATCTTTCATCGAGTGGACAGCAATGTCAATCCTTCCCTGCAAAAGTGCATCATCGATCTCCTTGGTGAATAAACCCTTGCCACCTATATCTGCCAGGGGTTTGTCCAAGATCATGTCTCCTGTGGTCTTAATGATGACAATCTCAACGGCCCCCTCCTCGGCTAACTCTGAGTGTGCAGCCTTCAGCTTGTCTCGGGTTTCATGAGCTTGTGCAAGTGCAAGAGGACTGTCCTACATAGCCAATAATTTGAATTACATACTTGCATATCTCAAATAAGCTACTCTATCACAGGAAAAATTGTAAAAACAAGAAGAAGAAGAAGAAAGAAAGTCCCTTTTTCGCAACCATAAAGTCACTTTAAAGTCAATATTGAAAAGAGAGTAACCGTAACAATTCTTGTGAATTCCTCATAAGAGTTTAATGTGGATGAAAAATTTACACGAGATCCAAGTTAAAATCAGAAAAAAAAAAGCATCTAATGTCTAGAATCGTGCAAAGAATCACATGTAACTTCCAGCTAGCTCATAAAGCGCAAGAACAATACAACCTGTCGTGTTGACCAACAATCGTACAGGAAACATCTAAAAGTCCAACTTTTGCCAACTGAAAAAAAGTCTATTCTTTAGCACTACTAAGGTTAACAATGGCATGTTATCATTGATCCAAAATTCCATCAAAACGAAGCTAAAGGCACATATCTTGGTAAACGGCCTCAATTCTCTATACCTGAATTCTACCAGTGCTCGCAATGCCTGACATCTAACGACGCAATTGGGTCAGAGACACATCTCAAACACCCAAATTCCCGGAGGAAAACAAGATCTCAAAGCCACCGCGACCCCAAATCCAAACCAATTCAGCACCTAAAATACGCGAATTTTACCGCTTATCCACACGAGCAGCACCCAGAACTAGAGAAGGAGAAGAAAAAAAGGGTTGGATCGATTGCGATCACCTCCCGCGGGTGCCAATCCGGATGAGCGAGACCTTGGCCTGCGCCTCGGCCTGGACGGCGACGGCGGCGCGCACGGGGCAGCACCGCCGGCGCGGGCGCGCGAGGCAGGTGGGCGAGCCGAGGAGGGAGTGGTGGGCGGTGGTGGTGGCGGCGGCGGCGCATCTCGGCGGCGGCGGCGGCATCTCCGGGGAAGATGCGAGCGAGAGGGAGGGGGAGGGGGAAGGGGAGGAGACCAAAGATGGGATTTTTCTCTCGTATTCTAGTCGAGCTGGGGTGTTGGGAATTGGGATGGATGAGGATAATGTGAGACGTCCGGATTGGCCAACCGCAGCTTAACAAGTCCCTGTATGCTACTGTATGCAGCACAGGGAGAAGGAGATGAGAGATCGGAGGAGATGAGACTAATAAATTCCGTCTCTAAATCTATTAAACTTAATTAATTTATTATTAGCAAATGCTTAATGTAACACCGCATTGTCAAATTATGGTGTAATTAGGCTCAAAAGATTCATCCCGCAATTTACATACAAACTGTGTAATTGATTTTTTTTCGTCCACATTTAATACTTCATACATGTGTCCAAATATTTGATGTGGCAGAATTTTTGAAAGTTTGAAAGGAATTAAACATAGCCTATATTCATAATGGATAAATTTAGATTTTACATTGGATTTTATTTTTTAAAAGCTTTACATGGGAGTTGAAACAATAGTTATAGCTCTTTATATGATATTCGGCTTGCTATGTTTAACATGTTTGGTTGAATTTGTTTGCTCGATTCGCTTTTTCAACTCCCGTTTACTGTAAACAACTTTCTAAACTACTAAACAATATATTTTATTTAAAAAGAACTTTGTATGTAGAAGTTCTTTTTTAAAAAAATAAATAAACCTATTTCTCGAGTTTGTAATCGTTAATAGTAATATTTAATTAATCACATACTAATGATATTTCTTGTTTCGGGTGTGAAGAAAAAAGAAGCAAAATCTAAACTAGCTTTCAAACGGAACCTACTAGTATGCACATGTGGTAATTTATATGGTTTAGCTCAACATATATTTAAGTGAATGTATGAGGTCAAATGTAAAGTTGTATGTTAAAATTCGAGCTCGATACATCAAAACATAAATGAAAAATACCGTTGGAGGCATACCACGAAGAGCCTTCGGCCGGACCTGCCGAGACCAAGATCTTGGACAACAGGCTCAGACTAGAGGCAAGTGGCAAAGGATTGAAGAAGAAGCCATGTGGGCAAAGGCCATAAGGCGAAAGCCGTGGCTTGGGATATGCTAACTTCGCTAGGTGGAGGCTTCGTCAGAGGGCCACACGGGCAAAGAAGATGAGGCGAAGGCCTCGGCATCAAGGCATGGGTTTCACCAGAGAACCAAACCTCACCTTCAAGAGGCCCAGTGGGCCGCTACGCCTTCGGGGGACTTCGGCAAACAAATGGGCTAAGTCATTTAAGCCCAATAGGGGCCCATACGTGTAAATGACATTGTATGCCCCCAATAATGTCTCTATCATAAGGGTAACCATGTAAATTCCCCTGTAAAATCTAAACCCTAAAAGGGAAACCTGTAATAAGGGTATAAATAGCCCTCTAGAACCATGTAATAGGGGGATCCAAAATTTTTTACTAAGCAATACAATTGTCTTGCTTTTCCAACAACTGTTGAGAGAACCACGTCTTACGATGACGCGGTTGTCTATTCGACAACAAATACAAAGAAAATTTATATACCAGTTGCAAAAAGCTTATGGACCCTTTGATTAGGGAAAACATAGAAAATTAATAGGATTTAAATTCTAGTGGAAATTTGTTTTATTTTGTCCCTTGAAACAAAAGATTGGGATCCTAATAATCCTAATTCATGTGTTTTTGTTTTTCATATGGTTTATAGGTAGAATTAAATGGAATAAGGTTGTAATTAATTGAGAAGAGAAAGTTAATAAAGAATTTGAATGGTGAAATGTTGTGATTAGTTGGCAAGAAGATATAAGTGGAGAAATTGATATATTTTCGGATAAATTTTGAACGTTAGAAGCGGCTATATTTTGAGATGGAGGGATTACTTATATATCTATTAGAGAAAATTCAAGAAATATCATTAGCAAACATCCAAGTCCAAGAAATATCATTGATGGGTGCGGGTTCCACGAAATATCATTGTATAAACGACTTCATCCTATGAATGCTATCATTATTAGGGTTTCATCCATCCCGCCACCGTTAAATGTGTCGTTTATCCTACAACATTTAACGGTGGACTGCTAACGGAACCTTAGCGACAATGGTATTTTTACAACAAAGTCACTTGTACAATGACATTGCATGGAGCTCACCACTTATTGATAAAATTTCTTAGAATTGAGCGCTTGTCCATAGTTTTTTCTTCTCAATTCATACCTATTCTTAGCATGTCTTTTTTCTCAACGTGCGTTTCAAATGTCTCCTAGACCTAGTAGGGACGTCAAACCAAAATACAGCCAAATTTAGGCCTTATCTTTTCGCTTATACTTACACTTATTAACTAAAATTTAAATTTTTAACCTTAAATTTAGAGCTGATTTTGAGGTTTTTTCATCGAAGTTTATTTTTCAGCCTCTTCTTTTAGATCACTAAGAAAACACACACACACACATATATATATATATATATATAAGAGTTTTATTAATAAATTATTTTTCGTTTGTATATACGACGCTTTGCTTGGCTCTGCTTATATCCCGAGGAGAGGAGGGGAAACCTCGGTAATCGGTAAGTCTATGTAGAAACCTTTTTTTTTTAAAAAAAGCACCATTTTGAAGATAGCCTAAGAATTAGTAATAACGAAAAAAAAACAAACTAGGGAAATTGTTTTTGCAAAAACCAACGGCCCTCCATGGTCAGTCTGTCCGCCTACGTTGCTCCGGCCGCCGGCGTCGTGCCGCCGCCTCAAAAAACCCAAGTTTTCGCCGTAGCCGAAGCGCATGCCCCGACCATCCCAAGAAGGCACCTCCTCCTCGCCTCTGCTGCCTCCACACTGCCCGCGGCCGCGGCCTCTGCCGCCGCCGCCGCCGCCCCTAGCTTCGCCGAGATCCCCGGCTCCGGCGGCGTGAAGGCCCTAGACCTCCGGGAGGGTCCCGGCGAGGTCCCGGCCGACGGCGACCAGGTAAAGCCGGCGCCTTTCTGCGCAAAATAAAGTGATTAACCTAGTGCTAGTGGAGAGGCTGGAGACCTTGGAAATGCATACCTAGTACTTGGCAGTGAGATAATCATGGTATTAATGGATTCAATTCGCTTCTTATGATGAATCTCTTCCTCTAATGTGATGGTATTTCCAATATGTTTGGATCTGTCTGAATGTGTGGTTGAAATTCAGGTAATTTATTTTTTTTGTGAAAAATATGTAAGGAAGCTTCTTATGTGTTCTTGTATATATGAACTATGAAGGTTGCAATCCATTACTACGGAAGATTGGCAGCGAAGCAAGGATGGCGCTTTGATTCTACCTATGATCACAAGGATGAGACCGGTGATCCGATGCCGTTTGTATTCACCGTCGGAGCTGGAAATGTGAGATAATGTCACAGCTCACGAGATTTTCATCAGAACTTTCCTTTCCAAAGAATTGAATGGCATAGATTGCTGATACTACACTACAGTCTGCAATTTTACATGCCATATCTTGAATACTTCCATTTCGAAGTTCCTTGCTGAATTTTGCAGTTACAATATTTTGATATTAACTTGTTCATAAAAAAGTAACATGACGTCAATTATTCAGACAACTGCTATATTTTTCTCATTATTTAACTTCGGGACTTTAAAATAGTGCAATGGACTCACAACTCACAAGTGCATCTGTGTTATGAATGAAGTAGAAGAGGTTCATGCTTTCGTATGCAGAAAAAAAAAATCCAGTGGCTAAGTAACAAAGAAGAGAAACTACATCATCCTATGAGACTATGATGTGCGTAGGTTGATTCTAGATGCTTCTTGTGATTATTCTTATGGTATTGTCAACTCGGTCAATGTCTCCCTTTTATCTGCCATCCCCCCAGTATGTTTCTTGGAATGTTTGTTTTGTAATGTTTCAGGGTGGTGATGATATTGCCTAGATCTTATGCATGAGATTTGCAGGTTATACCTGGTATTGAAGCAGCAGTGAAGTCCATGAGAGTTGGTGGTCTTCGCCGTGTCATCATTCCGCCGTCACAGGGATATCAGAACACATCACAAGAACCCATTCCTCCTAATGTAAGTATTGTTCTAACAAAGTTTTGTGCTATCAAAGATTCAATAATCCTGGATTTCTATTTTCTATTCTGGGCCACCTTCGCTTACCTAATTAAAGCTTTCCCAGTTTAGGCAATTTCTACATGTTCTTTATTAGTTGGACTTGTCAAATATTCAAAACTAACCTATAAGTTGTCCCTTTTTCCTTAATATTGCAGAGTCTCAGACATATGAACGTTCATATTTTAAATTTTTGTCTACGATTGAAGGATTAACTGAGAAGGCTATGGAAAAAAAAACTAACTTTTCTCTGCTGCTTCGTGCAGTTCTTTGATCGACAGAGATTATTTACTACTATATTTAACCCAACACGCCTGGCAAATGGCGAGGGTTCCACTCTTGGTACACTCATCTTCGACATCGAGCTAATCAGCATAAGGCAGCATTCATAACTGTTCAGCACTGCCAAGGCTGTAGATTGATCAACACCCTGATAGAAATCTCAAGGAAGCTCTGATCATACTTCTGTTCAATCCCTTCTGTAATATGAAGAAAACATAGTGATGGTCTCCAATTCTCCATTCCTTGAGCAAACTCAGGTGCATTATAACAGATTTTGTGGCACAGAAAGAAATTACAACCAGAAATCAATTGTACACATGCTTTGATTGCAATTCAAATTTGATGTAAATTTGGCTTTTGATGGATCAAAGAGGGAGTAATTTTGCACCCTACAGTGCAGTAAAGAAGGCTTTCTTTCTCATCAGAAGAAAGTTGGTGAACAATTTCTACCATTCTTTGTTCACATGATCACATCATGCCTGCACTTCATCATCTAATGCCTTTTTCAACTGGCTGGTTGTTGCTCTTGAAGAGTAAATATTAAATGATAGATGCCTCTACAATAGAACACATGCTGTTTGGTATTAGTACCCTCTTAACTACAATTAATTAGTAGTAGTCCTTCTTCGATGCTGCAAAAAAGAAGATGGAGATTCTTTTCAGCGTGCACCGGTACTGATTTTAGGTTTTCTTTCCTCTCCATTTGGTTGTGATTCAATCGTTTTCTTTTGTTTAAAAAAATAAAAACGTGGATGCTTTTCGTTTTCTTTTGTTTAGCCATGTTCATGCAGCTTGAGACCAAACACAGTGTGTTTCTCTGAAGTGTCCTAAAAGCATTAGCATCAAGAATCCTTAATCAAAATACCTCTCTGGCTGATGTGAAATCCTGTGGCTACCTGCAAGTTGGTTCGAAACAAATCTTGGAAATGAACCACACGGAACATTGTCAATCACACGCAACACACATGGCATGTGTACAAATATACAGTTACTCCAAATATAAAAAATACCATAATTTTACAGGGAAAAGAAATGCAAGTCCTTCTTAAAAAACAAAACAAATAAAAATCTACCCTCTAGAAAAACAATGCAGGAAGTAGTAGGAAGGAACGAAACAACTACTCCCTCCGTCCTTAAAAAAAAAACTCAATCAAGATGGTATGTGATCCTTTCTAGTACAATGAATTTGGACTACCATTAATCCAGATTCGTTATCCTAGGAGGATGGAATGTGTTCCTTCCTAGATTGAGTTTTTTTTTTTTTGAACGGAGGGAGTATATTTTAACGGCAAGTGCAAAATAGTGCAGGAAGTAGCAGAGATGGTGGCAATAGAAGCCGCCCTCTGACGTGAAGCAAGGTGTCCATCTAGATGGAGCGCTCCTTCGTTACATAATATTTTGTGAGATAATCGGCCTTCCTAATCTACCATCCTCCTTTTCTCTTTTTTTTACATACTTTGTTCTGTAGAACCACTTTTTTTTTTCTAATCTTAATTAAAAAAAAAAGCACTTTGCATATCCCCGAAAAAACGAAAATAAAAATCCCAATGCAAAGCTATAGCCGTTGCAAAATTGTTGCTTTGACTCTACGGATGGATCACCAAATTTGACATTTGGAGTGCAAGTAATACAACTTGCAACCAGTCAAACACTCCTAGAAGTACATTAGGAGAATAGTAAAAGATAGTAAAATGACCAAAATGCCCTCCTTCCCCTCCATTTTCTTCTGTTGCCTTTGCTTCCTTCTTTCTTTCTTTCTTTCTTTCCCGCATCTTCTTCTCCATCGCGCTCCTCTCCTCTCTGCTGCCGATCTGCTGCTGCGCGAGCCGGAGCTCCTCCTCCTCCCGCGCGCGGCCGGCGAGAACCAGCAAGGTGCGGGATAGCCACCTGAAGTTGGATTGATTGGTTCCTTTCAGTTAACCCTTCTAGTTTTCTGGATTTCTTTGATGCGTGCTTGTTCTTGTATTTGTAGCAGAACTAGCAGTTTCTGTTGAAAAGAAAAAAAATTGGGGATTCAGTTGAAGTCACATGCTCCAATGTTAGGTCTACCCATCATCTGTACAATTTTTTTTGCCTTGTAGTTCCCGGAAAAATGGTAATTTTGTGGGTGTCCTTTTTGTCCGGTCAGGGAGTCCGTTCCAAGTTGCAAGCTCAGATCCATGGCTTCATTGGTACAGTTTTTGTGTGGTATAATTCTTGGACTGTTAGCTCAAGCTTGGCTATTGTTCAGAGAGTTCGTAGTTGCCTCTAGTAAATCGGTAGTGCAAGGAAGCGTGTGAAATTTTTGCTTCTCTGAAAATATCAGATTTATCTCGTTTGATTAGTAGTGTTGCCGTGTGAGGAACGAGCCTTCCAGTTACCCAGTTGACAATTGTCTCGTTTTCTAGGAAATTAGTTGCCTTATCATCTGGCATTCTGGTACATCGTTTCTACTTCAGTTCTTTGCGTGTCCTTAGTCCTTACTGGTTTATACCAATGAGACAATCAATGGCATTTGTAGCTCAGCGAGTTTGTTTTGCAACAAATATGCTGGATACAAGAAATCATCTGTTGGAGCCAGATGTGTAATAATATGTATGCTCCAATGTTGATCTTAGAATATTTAGGTAGGTAATTCCAGCATAGAAGCCATTCAGTGTTGTGTCTGAACACTTTGCTGTTTGCTAGGAGTACTTGCCAAGTTGCCATCAGTTTCTTTAATATTGTACTTACTGTCCATGTTATTACGCAAATGTATGCTCTTGACTGTTGAATTTTTTTTTATTGCAGCACTGATTCTTTCCTTTGGAACCTGCAGCCAATCCATATATTTTCAATGCTCCCTCTGAGGTAGCATGTCTGAACAACAGGATCATGCTAGCAAAAGTTCTTGCTCAAGTCTTAGCACCAGTACTCAGGAGAGTGAGGAGGACGTGACAGTTGGTACCCTTTTAACTGAAGCGAAGAACAGTGGACGGAGTCTTGGAAAACGCCTTTCCCACTTAGATTCTATCCCGGTACTAGTCTATTTTATTGAATATGTCTTTCTGATAGTTTTGGTGTCTTTCTGACGGGAGCTATTCGGCTATTTAGCTATCTAGCGTGAGAACTTGCCTAGTAACGAACATACTATTTTTGATATGTGCTTCATATTATCATATCGCCTATCATATATCCTCCATGATTACTCTGCAAGTTCTAGTGCTACTGTGCTTACTCCCCTGTACCAAGTTACTGATGTATTCATTGGCAGCACACTCCTCGAGTTAATGGGCAAATTCCTGATGTTAATAATGCAACAATAGACCATGAAACATTACTGGAAAGGTATTCGTGTTGTTTTCTTTACTTTTGCCCTGATTCATGTCTCCTCCATTTACCTGACTTTATTTTTTCCCCCTCAGATTGGGCACTTATGGCTTAGCTGAATTCCAAATTGAAGGAGATGGAAATTGTCAGGTTACTATTTTTTTACTGGCTTGTATAATTACCATAGGTATAAATTTAAAAACTATTTAAAAGGCATTTCTACTACATTTGGAGAAGTCATCTAACTCACTATTAACTGTATAATATGATCTTCTCAGCAAATTATATTATTTGGATTTATTCTAAATTTAGTTATTATTATAATCTAGCACATCTTCTTTCCTGTATAAACTTGCGTGATATATTTCCATAATGTCCTCTTTCAAAAGAGTGTTATGATCCTATTTCAGTTCATCTGCAAGGTCAAGTTTTCGTTGTGAGTCTCCAACCAATCTTTATTTTTGTCATGTGTTTTCCTTTTACAGTTCCGAGCTTTGGCAGATCAAATATTCCGCAATCCTGACTATCACAAACATGTGAGGAAGTCAGTGGTGAAGCAGGTAGTTCCATAACTCTTTCACTAATTCCTTAGCACAACTTGTTTGTTTTGCGAATAAAGAAGTCTCTAACTTAGTTACATCATCAATCTAGGGTGCGTTTGGTTGCCCGTATCTCCCTAGCCTGGCCCATCTCTCTCATCCAGGCTGAGTTTGGCCTGGTTGAGATGATGCATATGCAGCTGTTTGGTTGTTTGCATTAGACTAGCCAGGCTGACACGAGATTTTGTTTGGTTACTCGATAAGAGATACAGTTTGAAAGAGAATTTGTTTGGTTGGTTGCATGGACGGTAGGGGTAGGTATCTCTTTTTCTAAAGGGTGAGATTACCACCTAGAACTTGTGGACTACCATTTAGATAAGCTAAAATTTAGATAAGCTAAAATTTAACTAAGAAGAGTGTAAATTTATAAGTACTAAACATTTGATTTTATCTTCTATATTAATTATTGATATTGAAGTTCGTGGCAACAATTATTTTAAGAATCGTCAAATGAGCAGGGTATATTCACTCAGCACATCTGCACGGCACAAAGTTATAAAATAAGTGAAATAATTAGCAATGCATACAGTAAACATCATTATATTCCCACATTTCATGGTCACGGTTTGCCAGTCGGTGAAAAAAGAAAAGAAAAAAAAACAGAAAAAGAAACGGAGAGGAGAGGAGCTTCGTTGATGTCGCTAGGCCTGCCGCTCCGCCGAAGCCCCGACTGCCGTTCGCCGTCGTGTGTGCGCTGCTGTTCGGAGCTGTCGGAGCAACAAGATCCGGTGGCCATGAGCCCGAGGCTGCTGGATCTGGCAGCGTCCAGCTCGTGGCCGCCGGATCCATTGGTATTTTGGCTGATGAAGGAAGGGATGATAAGCAGCCAAGATGGGGAATCTGTGACCAGTGAGGAGGAATCCGGTGGCCGGCGAGGTTGGAGGCGGTGACGCAGAGAGGGGCAGTCGCCGAAACCTCCAGCGAGCTCCTTCACGCCTCCCTCTATTGGATATGGCGGCAGCATCCTCCGTCAAGCCTCTATCTGCTGGATCTGATGGCGAGTGGCGACGTGCTCGAGGCCGCCGGTTCCAGCCCGTGAAGTAGAGACGGAGACGGAGGCTATGGAGAAGTCGGTGAGGGTTAAGGACCTCGAGGTTGGAGACGATGGTGGGCGGCGACGACGATGGAGACGAGGGCGAAGAGCGTTGAGGAGCAATCGGATGGGCGAGAGAAACAAATGAGAGATGGGGGTGAGCAGATCGATCGACCCCTACACGTTGCCTGCACCTGCTCGTGCGCGCCTGCATCCGCTCGTCCCCACGCGCTGCACAAGTCGAGCCTGGACGACGAGCTACGAAGGAATCGGGTGTTCCCCCTCAGCCTGGCTGGGAGGCAGATTTTGCATCAGCGCATCCTGGTTCGCGCGTGCGAGCAGGCAACCAAACACATGCACCACATCCCGCTGGATGCGAGCCACCCTATGTACAGGCAACCAAACACACCCCTAGTTTCTTGATATGTGCTATGCTGAAATACTATCTCTCTGGTTTAGCTAAAGGAATTCAGGAAACACTATGAAGGCTATGTACCGATGGAATATAAGGTGTACTTGAAGAAAATGAAAAGGTTCTAGTTCTTAACAACAGCGCACCTGTCATGTAAGACTTTTAACTTGCTGTTTATCTCCTTATTGAAAGCATTTTATTTACGCGATTGTAGATCTGGAGAATGGGGAGACCATGTGACCTTACAAGCGGCTGCAGACCGGGTAACATAGCACTTTCAAGATGGCTGATTGGTTTGTTATGAGCAAATACCTTCTAACTGTAGGTTTTGACATTATTTTTCTTGTGACTTAGTTCTAACCATAGTTTAATCTGATGCTTTCTTGTTCACAAAACTCTATCAAGTTGTAACCTAACAATATATTATTCTAAAAAAATCGTTTGCTTATTTTATAGCTATTATTTTTAGAGGAACCTGTGCTATAATTTTTTAAGTGGAATTGGATGATGTGGTTCTTTTTTTCCCCCATTATTGGTTCCTTGTGTCTATAGTATAGTGAAATAACATGTTTTCAAAACCATGTTCCTTGACAATAACAAGTTGCCAGTACTCCATTGTTATAATATTAATAGGCATCATGTACTAACACGGTTTTATCTGTTAAATTAGTTTGCTGCCAAGATTTGCCTGCTGACATCATTTAGAGACACATGCCTAATCGAGATAGTCCCCAGAGGTGCCACTCCCACAAAAGGTTAGAGTTGAGAACTTTGAGATCTTGTTAGTTCCATTACTCACATTTTCTATTTTGTGTTATCATGATGTTTTTTATATTATTCAATGCTGACCACTTTATCATTGTGATATCCTTCATTCTGTAAATCTTTGCCTGCTATTAGCAAACTAAATCCACGTACGCAGTATCCACATGGGTTGGGTAAATGTAAATCCCAAGAAATATTTGTGGTGTTTGAACATTCCCTTGGTTCCTTTTGCAGAGCTTTGGTTAAGCTTCTGGAGTGAGGTGCACTACAATTCCCTGTATGCAACTGAAGGTGAGTGTTGTTCTCTGTGATCTGTTCCTTCTTTCTCTTCGGGCAAGAAAGGTTCCCTACTTGCTATTTTCACAAAACATTTATATTCTTCTATTCGTTTTTCATTGTGCACACGCACTACTCGTGTGTTATTTTGAAGGGGAAAAAAATGAAGGTGTGGTTATTCTGCTAGTTGGTATCTACGATCCATGTATTTCAGCAATTTCTGCTGGGATAATTTTGCATTAATGATTAGTTTCCTCATGCTTATAATATATTCTTCACTTTCAGATCTTCCAAATCGCAAGACTAGAAAGAAGCACTGGCTGTTCTAAGTAGGTAGATAGCCTATGGCAATTCTTGGAATTGTACCTGCCATTGTTCTTCTCACTCAGTCTAGTAGCAGCTGTAACTTCATTTCACTTCGCTCATTTTCTGTCATTGCTGATGCTGTAAGTTGTAACTCCGGAACAAACTTTGTAAGCTTATGTACAGTGAAATGTTGGATTTTGAATTATGCGCGGCAGTTCGCCGCCGTTTCAGTGGCTGTTTGTTCATCTCCTTTTCTGAAGGCCTGTTTCAGTAAAAAAAAAAAGAAAGAAAGAGGGAAAGATCCCAAAATGTATAAATATATACCTCAGGCTTCAACATGCAATTCAAGTAAAAAAAAAGGTTCGACATGCAAGTTTTATTTATTTGTGTTACAAAAAAAACATCCACAGAAATTCATGCTAGAATAACTGGAAGGACAGCTCGATCATGCCATTCTGATCCTTTGTCTGATCAAATGAACAAAATGCCCCTTTTCTTTAAGACGATAAGACTTAGTGCTCTTGGAGTGGAGTGCCAACACACTACAGTTAAACCAGAAGTATCAGTGGTAGAATGTTGTTCGAGTTCCAACTCATCTCTTCTCAATTCTAAATTATCCTTGATGAAAATGGGCCAAAATAAGTTTTTTTTTTCTGTAACACCGAATATTGCTCATTTTCAAAGTTAAATCAATCTGGATCAACCAGCCCTCTTTCTTACCACAGTAAGATTTCAACTAAGTTGTGTTTAGACAATACAAACCCAAAGAGAATATTTCAGGGAAGCTATCACAGTACTCGTGATCAAGAGTTTGTTAAGTCAGAACACTGCAAACAAATAAATACACCTCTTTCAAATGCGTGTGAAAAGTGACACCATCAAATTCCAGTATAAAGCTGCTCTTTTGAAACCATAACATTAAAAGTTACGGAGAAAGACAAAGTAACACACAACATTTAACTTTACAAACTAAAGACTGTTCACTACACAATGTTCTTCAGAGAACAGTTTTTGTATACACTCACAAAGGTCTGCAGACAATTCTTGGCCAAAGTCTCTCTCAAGTGTG
This sequence comes from Oryza meridionalis, assembly GCA_000338895.3. NCBI lineage: Eukaryota > Viridiplantae > Streptophyta > Magnoliopsida > Poales > Poaceae > Oryza > Oryza meridionalis. The sequence goes on along the minus strand of CM002525.2, from coordinate 3,860,840 downwards.
GCAGGCTGGCAGCCAATATCAACCTTCTAACATGTTCCTCTGTTTGTAGCTAAAATTCTCCCAAGAAATTATCCTTGTGTGTGTGATCGTGTTCAGTCAAGTGTTTTATGTCATAAGTCAGTGGCATGAGATATTGTTCGTTCCGTGACTCAAGTTTTGGAGGCTTGTGTCTGACATATCTGTCATCCATCTCTGTGGCCCGCCATCGTCTCCAATAACATTGTAGGCATAGGATGAAAGCCCGACATTCTCTCCACATGAGCTTGCCTCTCCCATGTTATATAGCCTTTGTGTTCTTGACAGCACCACAAGGTTGGAAAATGTTGAAAAGCTATTGCCTACAAACACATCCGCTCTCGCACATACCTCAAAGTCAATAGCGGACTTTATAAGATAAGGTTGCCTATTGTAGATGTCAGTAACTCCAAGTCTCTTCTTCTCAAAAGCAACCATACCCACTCTCCAACCACTAGTTATCGAATCATCTTCTAAAAGGCTGTCAGCTACTGCAAGATAAACCACAACTGGACGACGCAGATCAGTGATCTGTGAGACCTTATGAATGATCTCTTCTTTACTGCTGCAGATTTCCTTTGAATTGGAACGCTGCTCCCATTTCTTGCAATGGATCATCCAATCCTTTTCTATTCTCATGTGGACAGCAATGTATGGCACTGGTGGATTCATTGTACCATCTTTCACGTGCTTATTATGAGGAATACCAGCCTCATGTCTTGCTTTTAGGCCTGCCTCTCTAATCTTGGATATGACCTTGACCACTTCAGTTTCTATCTCCGGAACTAACGCAAGGCAATCGAAAATTCTGGCGTAGTCTTTCACTGGCCAGTGATCAGGCCACAAAAATGGATGTTTCCCGATGATTTCAATGACTTCAGAGTCATCTGCCTCACCCCTTCTGTACTGTAGTAGCTGATCCAAGTCTTTCTCCACGGTCCACCTCCTACCACTTCCCTTTTGGAGTTTGAAAGCCTTGGTTTGATTAGAAACTTCTGAATAGCGAGCTAACCTTACAAAACCTTGGCAACGGGCATTGAACTTGGTAAAGTCAAACACCTTGTCGAAAGTGATTGGTCGCAGCAAGTCAACCTCTTTGTAGAAAAGCGAAGCACTCAAACTAGGCATGAGCAGAGACCGGTTCAGGAATCTCGCGGTCAAGCATGCCCTGGCAAACGCAATCTTCTGATTGTTCAATCCCCATATAATCTGTGGAACCTCAATGAACTTGCCTCGCCTAATCCCAGGCAGCAAATCAGCTGTCGGATCGTAAAAACCCTCCTTTTCGGACGGGTTAACGGCGAGAAACGGGGATACGATTGCCCTCAGCACAATAAGGGCGATCACTATAACAAGGCCTTTGCAAACGACAGGCCGCGTCGGCAAGCTGAGCTGCTTGAGATGCTTGAGTTCTAGTATGATGTTCATTGAAGCAATGGTTTAAACCAATCTCTCCTAGAGTGACCTTTCTTACCACCCAGCATTGCATGTAGATTATCCCCTTACCACCTCATTTTGAGCATGACAAACACATATCTCCCTGAAAATGCAAACCACATTTAGGATGGATGAACCAGAAATCAACCAATCCAATCAGAATTCACTACTTTCTCCAGGGCCCACCAAATTTTCTTGGGATCAAAACTAAACTGGTATCAGTACGTACTAGGGTTAACGCGAAATGCGAAGAGAATTGCGGATTCCAGATCTACAAGACAAGCTAGGGCTAACGCAAATCCGACAAGTGCGGGGGTACAAAAAAACGGATGGGTGCTCACCAGCGAAGCGAGGATGCGTCGGAAGCAGCGGATGCCGGCGCAGCTGCTCGTCCCCGCGGGATGGAGATCGACGCAGGCGACCCGGGGAATCGAGAAGCGATCGAGCAAAGGACCCCGCGAGCGCGGGGGGAAGGGGCTAACGCTGGGTGGGGGCCGTAGTCCACGACGCGCCGCCCACGAGGGCCCTCTCGCCGGCCGGAAAGCCGCCACCGCCGCGCGGAGGTCCGGCTCGGCGGCGCAGATCGGAGCACGATCGATGGCGGAGGAGGGTAGGTGCGTGCGTGCGTGCGGGAAGGAAGGAAGGAGAAAAATGGAAGCAAGAGAGAGGAGGAAGAAGGGCAAGATGGTAATTAGCCCATTTTTAGTCTTGACTTTTTTTTTTTGAAAATTAAAAGCTTGTAATGTGGAGATTTAATATTTGTCACTTTTAGATTTGTCATTTAACTATTTTTCACCCATATATCAATGACATGTGCAGCCCCATCATTTCGGCATATTTGCAAATAAAAAAAATTTTGAATAAAACTTTTATATATGTGTTCTTAGCGATCTAAAAGCAAAGGCTGAAAAATAAACTTCGATAAAAAAAACCTCAAAATTAACACCAAATTTAAGGTTGAAAATTTAAATTTTGGCTGATAAGCATAAGCATAAGCAAAAAGATGAGGCCGGTGGACCCCTCATGATATATCAATGATATGCGAGTTCAGTGGTAAATAATTAAATATCTCGATGAAAGAACCTCTGGTGGTCTTGGTCGCAATCCTCATGATCGGGTAATGACAAAGGACTAGGAGTAAATAAGGAAAAAAATGAATGACTCGTGGCCTTAGTCGTCATTCCCCATGATTAGTCAATGGCAGCTTCACTCATTTCTCCATGACGTGTAACGACTGATAGAGACTGAAGGATTTGCAGAGTGAAGGAGGAGAAAAATCGTTATGGTTTCTATAAAGACAACCCCAAAAATAGCCCTGGTTTCTATCCTTTGGTAGTGAAGGAATAGGGAGTAGATGAGATAAATCGCCATGGTTTCTATAAATCTTTCGGTAATTTTGGTTCCCATGACTGTGCAACGGCGGCATTGGTGACTAGAGGATAGGAGAGTGAAAGATGAGAAAATGAGGAAGGGGGATGTGCCCCCTAAAATATGTATTTATGTTACCTCAATTCAATCTCCACATCAGATGGTTAGAACAAAGCAATGGATGATACTTTCAATGTGTGGAATTTGTTTTCTGATTTAGAGAAGCAAAACAAGATATGACACTTCCGAAATCCTATAACTAGTTTTATTCATTTGATGATACTTTCTAAAATATACGATAAAATGAATAGATTGAATTTAGAGTCGGAGTACCATTCTCAACCACCATCCGAATTACAAAGATATCAAGATGTTGATAGTGTAAATGATGCCAAAGTATAACTACCCTAAATTTTTATTTACCATGACGCGATGTTAGCAACCTAGTTCTTGTAAGTTCGCAGTGTTGAATGACTAGCCATGCCATTCTGTTGGCTTGATTTTTGTATTAGAAGATTGATTTGGATGCATATCATCACAATGGAAAACACAATTAGACACATAAATAAATCATTTATCTGTTCATATATACATTGTACAATGTTGTTCCATACATCAATTGCATCTCATACAAATGATAATGAGTGTTCTATGAACATAACCAATTACCTTAGGAGGTTTGCAAAAAATCAAATTTTAGGCAACAGAGAAACCTTATAAGTTGCTTCATACTAGGGTGGGTTCTGGTAGGAGAGGAGAGAAGGATATCCACACAAATTGTATCCAATGTTAACTTGTTATCGTCTAGCAGTTTTATTACATTCTACAATTAATCGAATAAGCTATATTGCATAGTTGGACAAATATTGTACGTATGTAGGGGTGTGTGCACATGCGTGCGTTTCTTCTCAGTGTAGTAGGAACAAGGGCAAAGTTTTTTCTTGATAGGGAAATGAAAGGAACTATTTTCTACATAATTTCCTATCAAAACACACATAAATTATTGTAGTATTTAAAACTAAAAATTAGAGTGACTATCTCAATCTATTTATAAACCTAGGAGAAGTAGGAACGGGAATGGGAGGGAATTAGCGAGTTAGATCAGCTAGCGGTGGAGAGGATAGCTAGATCAAGCGAATTGGTAGCGGTGTCTAGATATGGAGCGAGGAGAGAAAATAAAGTTAAACCTTTTGTGAGAAAAATACAATATTAGCTCGGTGTATGTTTAAAAGTAGCTCAAGACATGACGATCAGTTTCTCGGATGTGCTTTATAAGGATGGATTGCATATGTACACATTTATAGGGCCATAAGGGTGTGTGTGCGCGTGCGTGCAGAGTGCATGCATTCGTATTGTGTTTCTAAAAAACATGGCTAAAATATTGGTGGAGAAAATGTAGACTTTCTAGTCTCACAACATGATGTGCGTCCTTACCGTGTCACATATCGTAGTAAGAGGCCTCACTGACCAGAGCGAACGAATTGTCATAGAACGAATTATCAGATTGCTCACAGCAAGCAGAGACCAGAACGAACGAATTATCACAATGTACAGCATATGAAAGAAAGCCATTGCCAGATTCTTCTTTACAAGGGAAAGAAACTCTAGTGCTTTACATATCAAGAAAAAAAGAAATGTGTAATTAAGCAATCACTAATCCCATATTAGAACACTGTTCTTGGCGACTGAGAAACTGTTCCTCTTCAGATGGTTGTCATCTACAGCATGCGAAAAGGAGCTCCTTTGCAGTCCATGTCACTTCTGCAAGATCTTGCAATGACTCTACTGTGTCTTTCTTCAGTGGGTAAAGCTTCTCCAAGCATTCTGTGACAATGAAAGGTTGCCTTAAAACAATGAGGCTTGAAGCGAAATTGTGATGTAATCTTATTATGAGAAATGGAGCTTCCTAGTTATATGGCTGTGGAAACAACAGTGTTCTGTTCTTCTTAGACAAGTTTATAATAGTCCACTGAAAGCATTTTTTTTTAAAAAAAATCACAAGAGCAGTCAAATTTATGTACAGAATGACTGTGTACCGACTGTATCAAGTTTGAAAACTGTAGCCTAAAGAAAGTGTGAAACTGTATGAGAAAAAAATTAAAGAAATTCCATTTTAAGAACATGTTGGAGATGACCAAAAGAAACATACCTGGATGTCTCACAAGGTTCAACAGTGACAGTGAAGCGAGCACCCTCTCTTCCAAAGCTCTGTCATAGCTTAGGCTATCTACAAGCTTAGTAGCAAGAATGGAGCATGCTAAAGGCTGGAACGTGTTGCACCCGTGCAGCGGGGAGAGTGAGCTGCTCATCCATGTTACAGTGATGAGGCACGCTCGAGCCAAACTAGGGATTCCGTCAGATATGCAGTTTGACAGCGCTGTGAGGAACTTTTTGTTCCCACTGTTTAGCAACATAAGCGCTAGTTTCTTCAGCCGTTCTTCAACTATCTTTTCTTCTTCCTGGTAATTCAGACAGCATACAGATTAATAGAACCTAGCTTCAAGACCAAATTATAAGGTATGAACGAATGTAGTTTTTTTGAGCATGAGAACGTACCACCCTTGCACTCTTATCTTTGAATATCTCTGTTCTCCGGAAGGATTCAGATAGGGAGTCATCTAGACCCGCTCTCTTTAGTAGCCATGCTTCCGCAATCGGTTCCCCTGAGGATGAAAACCTCCCTGCCAAGAGTAAGAGAGCTCGAGCACACTGTTCTTGCAACTTTCTGCTGTGTGAACCATGCTCCAAAGCTGCTACCATGGCATCAATTGCTTCCTCTCTGTAAACGCTGTACTGCGAAGAATCTCCCTGCAAGAATACTGTTATATGGGGAATGCACAAATTCAAAACATGTGGCTCGGCAAACGAAGAAAAGATTTGTCTTTCAAGATGTTACCAGGAGATCAAGCTGGAGTAACATGACAGCTGCTAGAGGATGTTGGGCGATAGGAGCTTGTTGGAGATAGACCAATAGAATATGCATTGTATTCAAGCAGCCACCATTTTTCAGCTCCTTGAGGAACTCCAAAATCTGGGTTGTTCTGTTTGAAGAAGTTAAAAAGCAAGTTCAATTATCTAAAAAATATTCTAACGGTGTACACCTTATCAGAAGTGTTTAATCGTTGTACCTGTTAAGGCAGACTAGTTCACTCAGCAAGTTAAGGGCCGCAGAACTAGCCTTCTTCTGATTTCCTACTAGAAGTTGAACAATAGGTTCCTTCTTCAGATTGTCAACTAAATAGTGTCGACAACTGCCATCAGCTTGGATACATGACGTCAAGAGAGAGATGCATTTTTTGCTCTCACGGGAATCACTGCCATCGATTCTGTTCATGAGCAGGTCCAAACCACCAAGAGCAATCATCTGCTTTGCATTCTCAACATTTCTATCAACGTCGAATCCCATAAGGAGCTGATCTAGGAAATATAGTGCAGCTACTTTTGGAGCACATTTCACAGAAGACAGAAATTGCACCTCATCCCCGCATTCCAATATCTGCAGTACAAGTGGTATCCAGTCCAATGACAGCATTTGCTTAGCTTTAGGCTTCATCAAATAAAGTACTATAGCTGCCTTAAGGAACAACTCTTTGCTTCTCAGAAGTCTCAAGAAAACTTCAAGTTGTGGATCTGCATTAAGTACAATCTGTCTATTCACCTCATTGCTTAAAATCAACTCTCCGATAATCAAAATTGCACACTCCAGCACTAGATCATCCTTGGAAGTGAATGTGACCTCGAGAAGCCCTTGAATAAAGGATGGACATGACAGCCAAGTTCCAAGGTTTGGATCTTCTCTCAAGTTTGAACATGCTCTGGCAACTTCTTGCACAGCATATTCGCACTGTGTAAGACTGTCTGAACTAGATACCATGGAAACTGCTCGTTCTAGATTAATTGTTAGCTCACTGCATTCTAGCTCTTTCTCGACAGACACGGCTTCCTTCTTTGGTATCTTAGGATGGTTGATGACGTTCCTGGTTAGATCTCCACGACATGAGAAAAGTCGGAGAGAATAGGATTTCCGTGGTGTTGGTGCTGTTTCTGGTTCTTTCCGAATAACGGAATGCTTTTCTTGGAGCCCCATGTTACTCTGTCTACTCAAAACAGGCACAAATTAAATAACTTCAAGGGTATATACATTTACACGGGGTTGAACTATTCAGCTTCTATGGCAAATGAACATCAGAACTTATTAGCATGCTTCAAACATTAATTTCAAGGAATGGTAAATGCACCAGGTAGGCATAGGCTCTAAAGCTGTCGCAACTCTGTCAAAATGGGGCTGTTTCCTTACATCCGTTTGGATCTCTGAACTAAGAATTGAAATTGTGTTTCCTATTTAAAGGCTGTTTTGATACTCTGAATTCAACATTTGACCCAATTTCTCATGTTTTGGTAATAAGTTATAACTAGAGACTAGCCCATCATAATTCAGGTCCAAGAATGAATATTATGCATCTAGTTTCACCTTCTCTGCATTTAAAATCATTGTAAAAGTGTCCCACTAAGAGAGTAGGTTCAGATTGCAAGTACTTTTTTTACAACATAACTCCCTTTTGCACTTTGCAGCCACACTCTAGTCTAGTTTACTACAAAAACAATCCTTTTCTTTTTGAAGAAAATGATTACAAAAAGAATCTACACAAACGAATCCTTGCTTGCTGCTTGAATTCTGCAATACTAGAAAATGCTAGTTTTGTTTCCACTATGCTAGATAAGGATAGAATGCTAAGATATTAAGTTTAGGAAGATAGCAAAGACAAAATTATGTATTTCTACAGAAAATGCACATCTAATAGAATGGATAATCCAACCATATGAACAGCAAGATTCAGAAAAACGGTAACAAAATTTGAAAGCCATTGGCACATTCTAAACCAAATTTACTTACTGGCGTACTTACTTGGCAAGAGTAAATCAAGTGAGGCACAAAAGACACGGTGTTCAGTTTACTGGCAGCTAGATACCGAATTAGGCCTAGGCGCCTAGCACTTAAATAACTCGAAATGCAGACAAAAATTTTCTTGTCCCCACACTAGAGAAAACAAAAACAATTCATGGAGCTCAACCAGCTGTCTCCTTGACACCAACTTAATTATCAGAATGCAATGAGTGACCATAATTTGTCTCATGTCTAAAACATGCTGGTACTAATTTGAGACTCCAAGAGAATATAAGCACAATTATGAGGCTAATCAGTGTACTGAAAGCAAGTAACTGTTGACTCACATGAGCAATCCTCCCCATCTTCAAGCAACCTGGATTATCCTCCAATTCAACATCAGTCTCAAGAACCAATTGGGACATCTCATCATCATCCAGCTTCGCATCTTTGACATCTTCCTGCTCCATCGCCGTGCCGAAAACCGCATTGTACCTGCAAAATTCAGATAATCTTGATACAAAATCACACAAAAGCGACTCATTCAAAAAAGAAAAAAGAAAGAAAGAGATTGCAATTTCTTTCACCCACAGGCCTCTGTTGATGGAGCTTCTGCGCAAGGAAGACGAATGCTTGTCCCAAGCATCGAAATCTCCGGGCATGGAGGGCAATGGCACGGAGGGGGGAGGAGGCGCCTCGGCTCCTCCTGACTTGAGCCACTCCTTGTAGTAGATGGCGAATTGGGCGGTGCCGGAGTTGAGGTGATCGTTGTACAGCCTCTGCAGGGTCTTCATCCGGCGGCTCCGGTCGTCGGCGGCGAGGTCGGCCTCGGCGGTGAACCAGACCTTGAGGTGGAGGAGGTGGGGGAGGAAGACGTGGTCCCAGAGGTCGGGGAGGAGGTTCTTGCGGGCAAGGTAGGGCGCGTCGACGAACACCTGGAGGAGGTGGCGCGCGGAGACGTGGTCGTTACGCTCCATCTTGTAGACGACGGAGAGGTAGAGCTGCGCGCAGGCGGAGAGGTGGGAGTTTGGGACGCCGCAGGTGTGGGCCTCCGCCGCCGCGGGGGCGGGGGCGGCGTGGCGCGGCGGCGGCGGCGCGTGGAGCGAGGCGACGACGCTGAGGAGGCGGATGGAGTTGCGGAGGGAGCGGATCTTGGCGTCGCGCTGCTGCGCCTGCGCGGAGGCGGCGTCGGCGGCGAGGCGCTCGATGCTCTCGATGCCCAGCTCGAGGTTGGCCAGCACGGCGTGGCCCGCGCCACGCCGCGACGCGGCGGGCGCGAGGCACGCCGCGCACTTCTCGCGCAGCCCGCGCCTGAACCCTTCGTCCTTCACGAACCTCCCCACGTACCCCGACAGCATCGCCACCACCGCGCCCACCGCCTCGGCGCCGCCTCCGCCTTCCCCATCGTCCTCCTCTTCCGGCGCCACGCGTTGCAGCGGCGGCGACGCGTGCCTGCCCGACCGCGGCCGCCGCGGCGCCGCGGCGAGCGCGTGGGACTCGCAGCGCTCCTTCTCGAGCAGGTCGCGGAGCGAGGACGAGGAGGGAGGCGGCATTGGCGGCGGCGACGTCGTGGTCATCGCCGCGGCGGCGGGTGGTCGGCTTCGGCGGCGCGGCGGCCAAGCGGAAGCATCAGCTCGCGTCGCGCGCGCGCTCTCGTAAATGGCGAGAGAGAGGAGAGAGGGGGTTAAAGCGTGGGCCGCTGGTGTGTGGGGCCCACCTGTCAGTATCGGGCCCACGCGCGCGCGCGCACGCAGACGCAGGCAGCAACGCCAACGGGAAGGTGACGGCCACCGGCTCGCTATTCCGTTTTTTCCCCTTGTGCCTGAGCGTTCGTCCCTTGTGCCAACTGCCAACACACAGGGTGTGTTGTTTTCTCCTTTTCCTAACTCCTATTCTATCGTAAATAGTGTATATTTTTTAAAAAAATATATAAAAAGTTACTTTAAAATTATATTAATTTATTTTCAGGTATTTAAAGTTAATATTTAATAATTATGTGCTAATCAGTCACACCGTTTTACATACCTAACACTTACAAAACAACGTATCCTCACTTGTCACCAGGGTTTTCAATTTTGAAATTGATTTTTTTGCGGGGGACCGAAATTAACAAAATTTCAGTAATTTTTTGGCTGAAATTATTTGAAATTTTGACTAAATTTGAATAAGATTTAATCAAATTCACAAAAAATTGCAAAAAAAATCCGAAAGTTTTGGACGAGATGTGAGCTTACCGGTGGGGGACGAAATTACTGAATTTTCAAACCCTGCTTGTCACTGGTTACTCCAAGCGAGGAACGGTTGAGTAATTTTATAGAACTAGTATTTGATAAGTACTCTCTTCATTTTAAAATATACTCCCTCCATTTCATATTATAAGGTGTTTGACTTTTTTTCAAGTCAAACTTTGTTAAGTTTAATCAAATTTATAGAAAAATTTAGCAACATTTAAAATATTAAATTAATATCATTAAATATATTTTTTATAATATGTTTGTCTTGTGTTAAAAATACTAATATATTTTTCTATAAACTTATTCTAACTTAAAGAAGTTTGACTAGAAAAAAATTAAACGACTTATAATATGAAACGGATAGAGTAGCAATTTAGCATGAGACGGGAAACATTCTAATACTGTGGATCTCGACAGAAGGCATGTCTGTATCACTAGTATATATCTTTTCCCGTACTAGATTATTATAATTTGGATTGGAGGGAGTACCATATTTGATATAAAATCCAGACTTAAGATATACTTTCAAATTTTATGCTAGCGACTTCTCAATATCTCTGCACTGGACAACCTGGAATTGAACTGTTTTATATGAATATCACCTAATATGTGTTATGTGTTTGTTTCTGAATTCTTGTACACGAGTCTAAAACTAACTACAATTTGAAATCTACTACTACTCCGTAAGGCGGAAGCTATGCTTGCTAGCTAGGACAATGTGCAGCTTTTGTCTTGGTTTCTTCGCAAGCTAGCACATCCAAATCCTAGAAGAAACAAGCCTCTCCCAATTTTGAACTACAACTTGAACATCACGGCATGCAAGAACGTCTACGAATCTCCAAAAGATATGCCTGCATGCACGTAGGCACAAAAAGAACGCATACATTAACAATTTAACACCACATACCTCCATCGATCGACATGGGTCAATCGACTAATTTAACCACAGTAGAATTAATTTAACCACAGCAGAGCCATCCAAGTTAACATGTGAGGTTGGTTGAACTGTCTCTAGTCACCAATTTGAGCTGATTAACTAAGTGACTCGATGCGTGATTATGTGTGTGAGTGCTAATTAGTTAAGTGCCAAAGCCAGGGACAAGCAGCAAGTGGACAAACGCTGCAAAGCTAATGACCCTTTTGCAGATCAATATGCCTAGATGCTGATAGGCTGTTGGTGCAGCCAGGGAGACCATTTGGCATCTTGCCCAACTCAAATGGGTGTAGCTATTTATTTGTTCCAATCTTGCATTTTGTCTGCTTGCTTGCTGGAGATCAGGTTGTTGCAAGAGCACTCACTCTCATCACTCACCCCATGCATGGAGAGCCAAGGAGAAGACACATTGGTCCCATGCCTTTTAACTCAAATGTAAACGACCACTACTACAGTAAGATAAAACAGTAGCACTATTCCATATCAAGTTACTACCTCCATCTCAGAGTAATAAGAGATTTTATAGTTACATGGATAAAATCTCTTATATTCTGCAATGAAGTAGTATTTCTGAACAAGAAATTATTCAGTATAGAATATAATGTACTACTACCTCCGTCACATAATATAAGGAATTTTGAGTTTTTACTTGCAACGTTTGACCACTCGTCTTATTCAATTTTTTTAAAAATTATTAATTATTTTATTTGTGACTTACTTTATTATCTACCGTACTTTAAGCACAACTTTTCGTTTTTTATATTTGCAAAAAAAAATTGAATAAGACAAGCAGTCAAACGTTGCAAGCAAAAACTGAAAATCCCTTATATCGTGGGACGGAGGGAGTAGTACTCTATACATTAGGGCCCCTTTGATTTGTAGGAAAAATGTAGGAATTTTGAAGGATTTCAATCCTATGGAAAAAAAATCCTATGAAGGCCTTTGAAACAAAGGATTGAATTCTATCCAATCCTTTAAAATTCCTATGGAATGGGTAATCCTATGCATATTTTGGAGGAAAGTTAGCAAGAGGTCTAACCTCTTGGAACATTTCCTCTGAGTCTATCTCTCTCATATGATTCCTGCGTTTTTCCTGTGGTTCAATCAAACGGCCATTCCTGTGTTTTTCCTGTATTTTGCAATCCTCTATTTTACAATTGTATTCCTGTGTTTTTCCTATTCCTCTATTTTTTTCATTCCTACGATTTAAAGGGCCCCTAATATATTGGATTAGGGGTGGGCATTCGGTTTATATGGTTTATTCGGTTTTGTGAAACTTCAGTGCGGTTCAGTTCGGCCTTTGGGTTATTTTTTATTAGGGATGAAAGATTCATGGATCAACTTGGGGAGAAGAGTATCGCAAATGCAAGATCTGTAACCAGTTGATACATGGGTGCAAGTTGCAACGAAAACGACATGGATTTAGTGAGAGAGGTGCAGGGTTTTGGCCAAAGGAACAGTCGTACCCGTGATCCTGCAAGCTGCATGCTTTGCATCTGCAGACCATCAGGCTATCAGGAATTCAGGATTACAATATCTGACCATTTGAACACCTGCATGCTGCTACTCCTCCTCTCTGCTCTAGATAGATCATCTGGCTGGTGACACGGTGTAGTTGTACACTCACTGCCTGTGGTTTTGTTTTGTGGTGGTTTGATTTGATCTGAATGTGACAGAGCCTGTCCAGAGTCTTGCCATGATTGGGATTTGGGAGCCCACAGTTTTAATCTCCACCCACCGGCTTGGATTGTTCTCTTCATGCCACTGTAAATCGTAAGCCTCCCTGTAGTTTACTGAACTTCTTGATCCTTTTTTTTTTACCTCTCTGCATGCGTTTTGGTCTGACAAGGATGATCTGTCCGGGTGATGTAATTTAATGTGCCATTTTTTGTGATCTGGACTTTACACTGCAACCACCCTAGTTAGTTTGTTCGGTAGAGGAGCAATTGCCATGTCCAATTGTTCATCAGTGTGTGCTCACCACAATGCAAGACTGTAACCTGGACCAATGCAATGCAACATGTCCTTTCCACTGCCGAGCTGTATCCATCAGGTTGATTCAGGAAGCAGATATGTGGCTGTGTCTTGAGGTGAGATTTCCTGAGAGCGAAACTGTTATAAACATGTGGTCAGGTCAGCCAGTTACTGTGAGCCTGTGAGGCTGTGACCCTGAACTTGAGCTCTCCAAGAAACCAAGAACAGCTTTGAGTTGCTGTGCCTTGCTGTGTCTGCTGCTACTCGACAAAAATACCTCAATGATTTGGCGATAATTGTAAGCACAGCTGCGTTGATGGGGAATATGTGTAGCATCTCCAAGCTCTATTTGCTCCTTTGTAGTACAAGATTCTGGCTTGCAGGTTCTGCCACTAGCAGCTTAGAGGAACAGTCTTACAGTCTGGCTTACTGTGATAATGCATGGAGACTGGATTACTATCTTTGATCCACTATTTGCTGATGAGTTGCCTAAAAAGTCAAAAAAAGAAATAATGGAAATGTATCAGGTACTAATAACAACCAAAAAAAAACTCGCAGTTCTGGTTGTCCTAGATAGTTTCCTTATATTTGGAAAACAAGAAAACAAAAGCAGAGACAAATAAAGGTATACTTTTAATAAAAGGATGGCTAGACGGTAGAGTGTAATACGCAGGAGGGAGTACATGAGAAGTTTGCTTTCATTGATACTACTATCAAACTCCAGTCGGCAGTTGATGTTCACAGCAGATAAAGTATCATCTTCTTTACAGAGGAAAACAAAAAGGTTGCAAACGACAACTTAAGTTGACAACTTGGCAATAACGGTCCGAAATGAAATTTGACGAGAATGTAGCTCAGACACCCTATTTGCGAATGCTGTACAGATGACAAGATGTGCAGCTTGTAGCTAGAGTCCATATCAGATTAGCCAAAGCTGGGGCCCTTTCAAAATTCACTGTTTCAAGGATGATGATGATGATGATGCAAATGCTACGAGGATGATGGTCTTCTTGCAAGGCTCTTTAGTTGGTCTCTTCATCAAGTTGGATCAGCTTTCCGCTGATTTTCCTGGTGCAAGAATCATGATATCAATATTAGTAGTAATTTCAAGTAACAGTAGGTTGCAGAGTATGATTAGAGCATAAGCAGGAGACCTTTGATGATGCGGTTTCTCATCGGACAGAACTTTCATCAGCCTTTCCTCAAAAGGCGTTGCGTGCCAACTGACTTTCTGGTCCTGATAACAGCAAATCAACCGTGTAAGTAGGGCAAATAAGTAGTAAGTGCAAGGTATAGAAAGCATCAGATGAAAGTATTCACCTCCTTGTATTTGGTGGTTGTGTTTGGGATTCCGTTACCATCCCACACCTTTGGCAACACAGGAGTAGGCTTGTCATTGTCCCAGTTAAGACCAGAAGCTGTAAAGATAGGCAGGTCAATGAAAACACTATTCTCGTAGCATCTTTGCTTTACCACCTTGCCCTCCGTGTCACTTTGACTCCCACCAGCTGAAGATGGAGGCTTATTAAGCCAGCAAGAAAGGCTTGCAACACCCTTCCTCTCACTGTCTGGGTTGTATTTCAATTGGTCTGCATCATCTAACAGCTTTCTGCTGTCATTCTCACTCTTATATTCTTCCGGAGATATCACTCCTTGATCTTGCCCTGCAGTAATGTCATGAAATGAGAAGGAAGCAGAAGTTATTCGCTCTGTTTGCGTAGCCATTGTATTTGTGATGGACTCTTGAGGTTTCGCGCTACAATCTGTGCTCAAGTATCTTCTCTTTGGAGGATTGAATAACAGGACAGGTGAAGAGTCGTCTCTTAGTTCCATCCATTGTAATTTGTTCTCGATAGGTCTGAGGACAGGATATATGAATTGCTTGTTGGTCCTTGCACGCTTCCCAGACCTTAAAGACTCCTTATATGCAGTATTCAGTGTACCAGGAGTTTGCATATCACCTCTGAGAACCAGAGGAGTTGGGTGAGGTGAATCATTAGAATCAAGCCGCTGGTTTCTGATGTTCTGACGTGAAGACTTGTCCTGTAAAGATGATTGAGGGACAGATTCAACTTCAAGAAGATGATCAGTACCTTCATGAATGCACTGTTCATGTTTCAAAGCACTATGCTCATCACAGTTGAACCTGTATCACAAGAAAGAAAGAATTGCTTATGTGACCATATTCGTGACAGTAGTATTCAAAACTGTTATATTCATGATAGTATTTATTTACCCTTCTGATAAGTTTTCTTCAGACACCGCTGCCCCTTTAAGCTCCTGTGTAATGCATGATGTGTCATTAGTTTACAGTATGTGTTAAAAAAAATAAAGATATCAGAAGCCAATTTTAGTAAACAAAGATGCAGAAACACACTCCTTACCCCATTAGTTTCTTCTTCAGTGGTTTGGTTTGACCCTTCCAGCATTTCTGGTGGGGTTTCTCCTATCGCACCACATGATTTCAGATAATTTGCCTGGTTATAGAGAGATGCTATGAAATTAATTTCAGTTGAATTCGATATAATGTAACATGTATTGATGAAGTTTAACTGTTAAAGCAGAACCGTGAAAGTTAAAACATGGTATGGTCAATGTAGTGTGCCCAATGAAAATGCAAACCACATGTACATGTAGGACATCCATTCAAAGTTCTTTAAGCATGTCCAAGGGCGTTATACTAAATAGAAGATGGAGCGAGTGTTTTGAATGTTGAAAGTTTGCATTAATCTCAAGATACACTTGATCGAGGTAACAATACATCTACATAAACCAATATCATGCACATAAACCTACAAAGAGACAGCAAGTTGGGCATCGGTGAACTCTTTTATGGTACTTTGAATGAAAGCTAGACACTGACTGCTCAAAACCAGTACAACATTATCCATATCTGAAGAATATAATCTTAACTGATCGAGTGATCATCGTAGTGTTATAATCTACCGACCTGCAAAAGTTCACTGCCTTCACTCCAGTGTAACTGTAGCATGATATATATCTGGATACTAATACTGATAATCAGAGAATTATCAAATATTTATGTCATCCATCTATAGGAGGTTAGTACCAAAAGAACTTTACATGGTAATGGATTGAACAGCTGAACACGTGAGTAGTGACCTAACACACATTTGCAAATTCTTAAAGTAAAAAAGAGTAAAATAATTTGCAGTTCAATTTCAGCTGTGAGGATAGGTGCAGGCATGAAAATAGCTTCTGAAAGATTTAAGGTGTAATTTTAGCGGTAAATTCTATGCACATCGAGTGAAGCGTGACTAAATTAAGAGCCAAATTTTGGACCTAAACAACAAAATTGGCAACCAATGTCGTTTTCGCATAACCTACAACTAGAGGAGAGAGCATAACCAAGCACCTACAAAGCTGCAACTGCAAGGGAGTCCACTGGAAGAGCACATAAATACTACATAGGTGACAACACAATGAGAGACACTGTAGATTACACAATCAGGTCCAATTTTGTTACTCCTCACCAACCATACGGATAAATTTTGATTTAAATCACTCTAAAAACATTGGTGTTTCGAGATATGCCGCCCAGTTCCGATAAAATCGCCACACAACAGTAAAAACAGGGAGAGAATAGAAGAAACCGTTGCAGGTACCTCTCGCATGAGCTCCTCGTCGACGCTTCCGCCATTTCCGCGATCCCCATCCAGCGTCCCGCTCGCTTCAACCTCTGCAGAGAAACACGCCCCCCAAAACACCAAATAAATCTCCGTACAACCTCAGCTCCGATCCGATCGTACACAGTGAAAACAAAAAATTGCAAAGGGCATCCAGTTGAAAACGGAAGAGAAAACCCACTCGTCTCGTCGTCCAGGAACGCCTCCCCGATCCGGCTCTCCCGCACGAGCGGATCCTGCACCAAGGCAGCAAAATCATCACCATCATCGCAGAGAGAGAGACGTAGGGGGGGAAGGGGGCTGTGGCTTACGCGGAGGCCACCGGAGGGATCGGATCCCGCGCCGCGGAAGCAGGAGAGGAAGCAACCCATGGTGCGGCCGCCGCCGTCGACGACGCCGCCGCCGCGGAGGAGGGTTTGGGGAATTGGAGGCGGCGAGAGAGAGAGAGATGAGAGAAATGGGGGGGAGGGGATTTTGAATTGAATGGAGACGAAGAGGGAAAGTAGATGGGGTATGGGGACAAGGGAGATTTGGTGGTGGGCCCATTTTGTACTTCTTGTTGGGCTTGGGCTTTCGATGGGCTGAGTGCCCTTTGAGTAGTACTCCGTTTTGACCGTTGGATCCAAACTACAAGAGGCACAGTGTTTGAGAGGAGAGTAAAAGCTAAGTTTGAGGAGATAAGCCAAACAAGGTGGGTCACTGGCGTATAATTAATTGATAATTAACTATTTTAAATTATAAAAATGAATTAATATGATTTTTTAAAGCAACTTTCCTATATAATTTTTTCTAAAAAAAACATCGTTTAGTAGTTCAGAAAATGTGCGCGCTGAAAACGAGACAAATCTTCTCTCTTTCACCTACTACCGAACGCAGATTGTATTCCCTCCATTTCATAAAAAACAAATCCTAGGACCGGATTCATTCTCAGGATTTAGGCTTTTTACAATTTTATTTTGGAGATATTAATAATTCAAACCTTGTTAAAGACAATAAAGAAATGGTAATTGCAAATACATTGTTCTCGTGAAAAATAAAAATATATCACATCGTACAAACCTAGTTTTTTTTAACAAATGAATATTTGATGTGTCAATTTCATCGAATATAGTATGAGGTAAAGGGGGTGTTTAGATCCAGGGGTATAAAGTTTTGGCGTGTCATATCGGGTATTATATAAGATGTCGCATGGGGTGTTCGGGCACTAATAAAAAACTAATTACAGAATCCATCAGTAAACCGTGAGACGAATTTATTAAGCGTAATTAATCCATCATTAGCAAATGTTTAATGTGACATCACATTGTCAAATCATGGAGCAATTAGGCTTAAAAATTTGTCTCGCAAATTAGTCGCAATCTGTGTAATTAGTTATTTTTAGCATATATCTAATACTTCATGCAGATGTTCAAACGTTCGATGTGATATGGTAAAAAATTTTAGGGCGGGATCTAAACAGAACCAATATTAGTTTGTACATGCACGAGAGAACTGTACAAAGGAAAAGACTTGTGCGTAAATAGGGTAGATCTCTAGTCTACTCCCTCCGTCCCAAAAAAAAGGCAACCTAGTACTAGGATGTGACACATCCTAGTACAATAAATCTGGATATAGTGTATGTCTAAATTCATTTTATTAGTGTTGATGTGAAAACACGAGGCCTGAGAGATCTACTTAACTCTAGTGCAGGTCCAAAACTTGCCTTTGGGTGTATGAGCATGCCAGTTGATTTGATCCTGCAATCAACAAGAAACAAAAACAAAGAAACCGCGGTTAAATCCATAAACGATAGCCGATCGGCTAGGTGCCGATGACATATTATTTATCTTTGAGCCGATGTCATATATGCATCGATCAGCAATCATTAATAAGTAAAAAAGAACTAAATCTACTTGATCGGCTATAGATATTAACAATATATAATCTTTATGTTGATACATATTTAAATCAAGTGATTGGGATAGATCGATCGCCATACCGAGACATTATAAATCACTTAGATCGAAATATATATTAACAATCAAGATTATATATGTTCATAGCATAGCCGATTAGATAGATCTAGCATGTATCGGCTAATACTCTGATACCACTCTATATTAAAATATTAAAGCAAGTAGAATATACCAAACAAAAAACCTAATATACTTAAATGCAACGAGATCTTAACATAAAGGGTGGATTTAACATGTCAATAAAGCATATAAGATAAGTGTAGTTAAATCAGATAAGATCGGCTGAAACTCCGATACTACCCTAATCGGCAACCAAAGACAGGCTAGAGATTGAGATTCTAATCACGACTTATAAGATCAAACTCAACTAATGCAGCTATAAATATGAAAAGAAGGACAATATCTAGACAATCAAGTCGTCGGATGTTTCATAGGGTGGTAGATATCCTATATAATCTAAGTCAACATCGGTATTTAACCTAATCGACTGCCTTCTGATAACAGATATATTAGCCGATTATATGTTAAATAGCGATATTGCCGGAGATTGTATGAGATATATGATAACTCGACGGATTATATAAATAAGATTGAAGTATCATAAAGATGGAAGCACTAATCCCGAGAACGCAAGCCACCATAATAAGTTTTACCTCTTGTTGAAGATCGAAACCGATGCACTTAACCCGAAAGTAAGAACTCGTCGAAACAAAACGAAAGTAAAAAGGGTGGCGATGTGCCGAGATTGTATTGAACGTGTGTTAGTTTTATTACATGGGGCTCGGGGTCTATTTATACTCGAGAATTGCAAAATATGTCCATATCAGACATGGCTCTTATCTCTAACAAACTCTAAGATACCATAAATCTTTGCGGCAGACTTTTGCCCAAACATATATCTAAGAAAATTATATAAAATATCCTAATTAATAGATACAATTGCCTTCTCAGGACTCTATCCATGCATTGCAATCACCATAAAGCACGCCAACCTAACATGACAACGTATGCCGTGTCATATTGTCAGATTCGGGTCAATCGGCTAACCCTATCCGACTCGAACTCTGCCGATCCTAGTCACAGCTGATTTGGACCTCAGCCAATCCTTACTCTGTTTCCGGGATGATCTCTATCTTGAACTCCGTCTCGACTTCTTTTTCACATCCGATTCTTGGATTATCAAATTTGATCGTTAACAATTAGAATGTGTCATATCGTAACACGATGTTGAGTTTTTTTTGGAACGGATGGAGTAACTATTAAACCGGTTGAGCAAAGCCTTTGGTTAATTTGGCTCGTCCAAAAGGTTAGCCTAGGCAAAGCATCATATATTTATATATGTTAAATAATTTGTAGTGTTAGGGATGAATGAATAATTTAGGATGTGAACGGATGACCATATATAGGGAAAATTAATATGGTCACATGAATAAATTGAAAACACCTTTGATGGCCAATATATGAGAGCTACCTGGCTACAACTCTTTCGTGCACATTGGTTTTGGCTTTTAATCGTCTAAACAACTAAACAAGCGACCAGTATCATGGAGAAATTAAATTGAGCTGTGTTTCCATTGTGGTGGCCACATGCATGACATCAGCCGTTGACCGTTGACACTTGACAAGAATGTTAAAGCACTGATCGATTACGCATGCAAGAAAAGTTGTTTAGTACGACTTCCGTACGGAATAAAAGTACTCATTGTTCCCTTTGCTATGTACGGATGATCAGAAACCACTACCTTGATTAGATTGACCGATTAATCGTTGTTTAATTTCATGCTAATCGATGGGTTTATTTTCCCCTTTTTGGGAGAGAAACTGAAGCACGTGCGGATGACATTCGACCGATTTTGCGATCAATAAAGAACGACGAATATATAATTGTATTACATTTCGATTAAGCCATAGGGCCGGGGTAGGGGTCATTTGACTTACGTCGACATATGCGTGCCGTAGCCGTGCATGGACCAACGAATTGAAACTGTAGCTACGGCTACCTACCACCGAGGCACCGAGACCTAATTAACCTCAAAATAAATAAATCTCTGCTATTATAAAAATTGAAGATGTTTTATCGGTATTTTGGTACGTTATCCGTGTATAAGTCGATTTTTAAATTCGATTGCTTTTAGAAATACATATCTGTATTTGAGTTGGTTTTTAAGATCGTTCGCTTTTGATAAATACAGAAGAAATCATATAAGACATCTGTTTAAAACAACGCACATGCTAACTTGAGACTATATATATGCTAAACAACGCACATGCTAACTTAAAACTACAGCTCATGATTTTCTAAAAATACATATATCGAAGCGAACTCCCGCAGTAAATTTCATCTTAAATAAACCATATAACAATAATAGGATTAAAATAGACTTCACCCGTTACAACGCACGTGTATTTTTTCTAGTTTAATATAAAATATAACATATTTTATTTGTATTAATAACTAATAAGATATATTCACATCTTATAATAGACTTTTTTATACTTTATAACTGAGAAAATAATTGGTAATACAATTATTATTTCTTATAGCTAATTTTTCTCAAAGCAACCACTTCTAAGCCTACTTTTCTTGTTAAGATTTAGATTTTTACCTTGATTTTCGTTAGCACGCTTTTCACGATGCATTTCGTGTAAAAACTTTCTATATGGATACTTAAAAATATCAAATATATCTATTTTTTAAGTTTTGTAATAACTAAACCTTAATTAATCATGTGCTACTAGCCTTTTCGTTTTATGTGCGTCAACTTAATCTTCATCTTCATCAGTTTCAAACACACCAGTAGCTAGGCTTGGATTTTAATAGTTTACTCCATGCGTTTCAAAATATAACAGCCTGATATTGGATGGACCACGGGTATGTCCAGACTCGTAATCCTGAAATGTGTTATATCTAGGACTGCATTTTACAGATGGAGTAGTAAATTAGGGCCCCTTTGAATCGTAAGAATGAAAAAACGAAGGAATAGAAAAAACATAGGATTCTGACATAAAATGAATGTAAGTCTAAAATAGAGAATTGCAAAACACAGGAAAAACATAGGAATGATCATTTGATTGGACCACAGAAAAAACACAGGAATCGGATGAGAGAGATAGACTCAAAGGATTTTTACCAAGAGGTTGGACCTCTTGCTAAGTTTCCTCTAAAACCTATATGCAACAAGCCATTCCATAGAAATTTTGTAGGAATTAAAAAACTTCAATCCTTTGAATCAAAAGACTATATAGAAAAAATTCCTGTAGGATTTTAATCCTATAAAATTTCTTCATAATTCCTTTGATTCAAAGGAGCCTTAGGCTGTGTTTAGATCCAAAGTTTGGATCCAAACTTCAGTCCTTTTCTATCACATCAACCTGTCATACACACACAACTTTTCAGTCACATCATCTCTAATTTCAACCAAAATCCAAACTTTACACTGAACTAAATACAGCCTTAATGGCAATGCAGAATTTGCAGACAAATCAATGAGGTAGCATGCATATATATCTCTCATGCTGCAGCTGGTAGTATCGATCTATGAGCACGCGGGCAGGCGTGTTTGACTGGACCAGGTTGTATGTGCACGCAGGTCAGAAACTAAAAAGTGATGACGTACTTACGTCGGTCCGTTTCTCGGATGAATTATCAACTCGAGTTCGTACAGATGGTGAGATTTGGCCGTACATATGCACATGTAAGCTTAACTATATGCTTATATATAGGCAAGGTTAGGCACAAACGGGATTAACACACGCACATGTGCATGTGTGTGATCATTCATCGTCGTCGCACAACGAATTAGACGAATTAGGGAGGGAATTAGAAGAAGTGATCATCGATCGAGAGAAGGAATTAGAGATCGACGACGAACGATGGGCGGCGGTGCTGGGTCGTCGTCGTCGTCGTCGTCGGTCGTCGTCCGGCGGTACAACCGGAGCGAGGCGCCGCGGATGCGGTGGCCGGAGGAGCTGCACCGTCGCTTCGTCGACGCCGTCCGCCGCCTCGGCGGGTCCCATGGTTAGTTTTATGGCAGGTCGATGTTTTATTTATTTATCTCTCTGTGCCTATCCTCGATCAACTCCTGAATTAATAATCCTAATAGCTGAGTTACGGCACAGTTCTTTCCCTTCTTATAGACTCTACTCTCTCCGTCCCATAAAAAATGAATCTAGAATCAAATATGATACATTATAGTACTATATGAATCTAAACAGATACATATCTATATATTTGTAGTACCGAAATATATCACATCTTGAAATATATCACATCTAGTATTAAGGTTAGTTTTTTATGGAAGGGATGGAGTACTTATTTAAAAATGTAGTTGTAGTAGTATACTCCATAAAAATTAAATCGAAGTAGTATGTAACTTCTATATTTATTCTCATCTGAATTACAGAGGCGACACCGAAGCGAATTATGCAGCTGATGGACGCTAAGGGACTCACTTTATCGCACGTTAAAAGCCATCTTCAGGTTCGGTTAAATAATGAAGTAGCTAAAACATTATACGAATATACGTAGCATATAACATCAATCATCTCTTAATTATTTCTTCTTTTCTATCGAATTAAATTAATTGCGTCACGCATGAGCAGATGTACAGGAACTCTAACAACAGTAGCAATGTTAACCGCCGTCGTCCTGTCAGCCCCCGGATCGATTGGACGACGCAGCAGGATGAACAGCAGAGACGACAGATGAGCAGCAGCTTCAGCTTCCTTGCAACAAGAATGGTGATTAATTTCTTCTAACTCTAGTACTAGGAGAGATTAATCCTGAAT
Organism: Oryza meridionalis; assembly: GCA_000338895.3. Lineage (NCBI taxonomy): Eukaryota > Viridiplantae > Streptophyta > Magnoliopsida > Poales > Poaceae > Oryza > Oryza meridionalis. The sequence goes on along the minus strand of CM002525.2, from coordinate 3,837,603 downwards.
TAATGCATACTACTTGTTTGATTTTAGCCTGCAGGAATTAATGTCTTGATTGATCCATTCATTCATTAATCAATTGCGTGCGTGCTTAATTTCCTTTGTTTGCAGGTGTTAGCAGCTGGTATTGGCAGCCACGGCCGCCACCAGAGACCTCACCGGCGGCAAGGACTGCCCGCCGGAGACGACGACGGCTGCGAGCTGACGCTGTCGATCGGCGGCGGCGCCGGTGAGGAATCGAGCGACGGCGGCGGCTCGAGCATCAGCGACGACGACGAACTTCTGATCCAGCCGGCGCCTAACATCATCAACGGATCAACGCGGCCGCCGCCGGCAGCCAACGCCGGCGCCGCCACGAAGAAGGAGGCGATGATGAGCGGCCAGACGGCGGCGGCGGCCATTAACCTTGAACTGACGATTTCATCTCCTTGTTGCTGGCTCATTTAGCTGGACAATATATGTATATATACATGTACTAGTCCTATAAGCTAGTTGTAAAGTTAATATCGCTCTTGATGCAATTAATTCCTGCATACCTATGTATATGCGCGTAATTAATATATAAATCCTGTAAATCGAGATGCATTCCATGGCTGTACGCCTGTACGGGATTAATTGTGTACGTAGTTTTAGGACTTTTGGCATTAGTTTGTATACTAGTGGATTAGATTAATGGATTTTTGCTGCTCGGTTTGACGCTAGTAGTTTCCCTTTTGTGGGTTTGAGAGAGATCTGAGATCTTATCGAGTTCAAAAGTTCTTACAGCTATTTTCTCTATCTCAAACTATAATTTCTAGATTGTTTGAATGGACTAAGATTTTAGGTGATATAACTATAGTGCCCTCTTCATCGATGAAAGTATGAATATGGTGGCACATGGACACTCCTACAACCTAGGAGTAATTCCCTTGACGACATTTATATGTCAGGATTAAAAAATAACATCACTTTGGAAATTTAGCTACCATGATCTATGCATATTAGATCTAGTTATTGAGATCTGTGCATAGAACTCACACAGTTCAGTGACAAAGCCACTGGGGTGCCAAATAGGCATACCTCCTCTGGACGTGGCAACCTCCTCTCATTTAATACAGACATACAATTTAGTTATTAATCAATGGTCTGAGTAGATAATACGTAATTATTAGCTTTCCTCTGGTGTAATCACTATGGTTGTGTTTGCAACCCCATGTTCCCAACCTTCTTTTCCTTGTTTTCCACGCGCACGCTTTTCAAACTATTAAACAGTGCGTTTTTTTTAAAAGTTTCTATACGAAAATTGCTTAAAAATTTAAATTAAGCTAATATTTAATTAATCACGCGCTAATAGACCGCTCCGTTTTCTGTGCGGGAGAGATTAGTTCCCATCCGGTGAATCCGAACATAGCCTATGTGTCCAAGTGACTAGCTCTTACTTTTCTAATCTAATAGTACTAAATAAAACACCATACATGCTTCCTGTTATATTTTCTTTTGCTAGTTGATTTACACGGGTGAGTATATGTATGTAGAAACAATTCTTTTTTTGAAAAAATATGTTGGAATAATGCCTAGTCCTATGGATTAGCAATGGATATATTCATATACAAGTCCATCAACCTAGTACTAGCAGCCCCTAGCTAGACAAGATCGAACAAGAAACAAGATATGAGGTGCCTCGTCGCTTGGTCTCTTCAGTTGTCGCGGCGGTGTCCTCTCACTGAATATCCAAGACCCCCACCATGCCACGTGACAAGAGGTAGCTAAACAAGACCAAGTCTGCCACTCCATAGCTGATGAGCCAACAAAACCGCTGATGTGAATGGCGAGTTCTCGTAACTGAGCACCATGATATGACGACAACCATGCGTCCACGCTTAGTTGGTACTCCCAACACTCCCCCCAACCCCTAAAAAAAAAGAAAAAAACTATAGCTTCGCCACCTGATAGTGAGCACGGAATGAATTATTCTTTCATCTTTAACTAAATAACATCTTGTTCTCGCCACAACCAACACCACACATCTATTTTTATAGACGTTCGATCCCTTCTCGCGACAGAGGCAGCCAGGCGCCTAGCGATCCAATTTGAATTCAACTTCTGCTCGAGTTTCCAATTAGCTTCCCAAATATAGCGCTGCCTTCTTGGTGCCTTGCACAGGCTCATTGTCGTTTGCTTCTTGGTACATCGTTTTCAAGTTGCTAGTAAGTCAATTTGGCACTGCAGCCCTCCTTGTCCGTTTCTGGATGGGCATATGCGTGATGGACAGGTGATGTTTGCAGGGACACCTAACGGCCAGCAGCAACATGCGTGCAGGAATGGTGGCAAGGGTTTCAGAGAATGGATGATGAGGTGTCGAGATCTACTTCAACTGTTGAACAGAGACAGTCAAGCAAGAAACCAAGGCAGCACAGCGATGACTCAATCGCTTATCCAGCTCCTGATCGAGATCAAGAGATCAAAAACGTTTCTATCCAAAAAGCTAAAGAGAGATTCGTACTTTCAGATCTCCTTTGTAGTATGCCATAGTTTTTATTATCCTCTTTTTTGGATGAGGGTTTTTATTACTATATCATTTTCTATCATATTCTGAGCCCTATAGAGTGTGTTCTTTTTTTTTTACGAATAGTTGATGATAATATATTTAAAACGGTCATATAAAACATGTATATAATTTTTTTTATGAAAATGGTATTGTTTAAAAGTTTAGAAAACGTGCTGCCGAATGGAATGGTTCCATCCCTTAAAAAAACAGAGAAAATAGCTACTTTAGTCCCTAAAGTTTCTCTGTAGAATCATTTTAGTCCCTAACCTTTTAAATGGTCCAAAGAAATCCTTAAACTTTGTCATAGACCTAGAATAGTCCTTGGGTCCATAAAAATCATCATATGAATATGTCATGTCATCATTCATGCAAAATCTATGATGAATTGTCTAATTTACCCTTACGTATATCATAGAAAAATAAATATAAGGATGAATTAGACATAACCATAGGAAAAAAATACTTCTCTTTTTTTTCACCATTCTGAGGTATATTTTTACTCTTACATATACCATATATTTTTTTAAAACTTTTTCCTTTTGTTTTTTATTTTCCTATGATACATGTAAGAGTAAATTGGACAAATCATATAGATTTTGCATAGGAAGGTGACATGGCATGTCCATGTGGCAATTTTGGTGGAACCAAAGACTATATCAGCCCACATGATAAATTTAAAGGACTTAATTGGACAATATGAAATATTAAGAACTAAAATGACCCAGGAGCGAAACTTTAGAGACCATATTGGCTATTCTCCCAAAAAAACACGTTGTTTCAAATTCGGAAAGAAAAAGAAGAAGAGCCATCACAATAACCAGACGGTTACTGGCGATTTTGTCGAAGGTGATTATTGATGGTCAGTCAACAAAGTATAAACCCTGAGCATCTCCAGCAATAGCTCCTATTTTAGAGTCCCTAAAGGTTAAATGAGGGCTGCCTCTATTTACTTAGGACTCTAGAAATGGTTCTAACTCCAGCAACAACCTCTATTTCTTAGTCCCTATTTCTTTTTCTCCTCTATTTCATCTTATAATCCATCTTTTATGTTTAGTTTAACATCACAATAATGTAAATATTAATATTTCCAACGCATAGAATTTAATCATATTTAAATTAATAATTTCAAACAACACAATTCAAATTGAATTTTTTTTGTGATATCACATTGATATGTGTATATACATACACTAGTGTGAGTACATGGATGACTCACTAGAATGCTCGATCAGTGCATCTGTTGCGGCTGGTAGCAGTAGCAGTTCATCCATCCTACAATCAATATCCAATGATATACATGCATATATGGATGCATATAATCATATATGACGGCACTGCATGTATATATGCAAGGAGATGTAGTAGCTCCTTCTAGATCAGCCAGATATAATCTCAGTTGGCCACTGGCAGCATATGGCTGTTGACACTTAACAGGAACCAAACGACGTCTCATCGATATGCGGAAAAATCTATGCATACGTGCATCCATGCAGGTGACCAATACTATAGCAGGGAGATGGCCGGATTAGAGCAGAATCACCCGCAAAACGGCCGGTGGCGTGCAAGCGATCGCGCGGGAAGGAGCACGCGTCGTGGAAACATCCCCTCGCGCCAAAGAAAACTGGATAGGGGCTGGGGATAGAGCCCCTAGGCCTAGAGGCTGTGGGAGGGAATTTGAGAGCCTCCTACTTTGGGGCCTTAAGTAAGGGCCTTGTTGGACTTCATTTTTTAGTTTCAAGCTCCCAAAGTTGTTTGAGGTCTGTGTTTAGGGGCTTTACTGGAGATGCTCTTAACGGTAATAAACACTTAATGTTTTGCGTAAAATCTTTTGGAACTTAGACAGCCAACGACTATCAAAATATTTACATCGAAATCATGAAAAACTGTTGTGTTCATTTGTCTTTGCAAAAAATTTCAAGGCTAACGTCACACCAAATCAAAATCCAATATCAAATACTTTTAAACAAAGGAAACAGTAGAGATTACTACTTCCGTGGGGAGTTTGACAGTTTAAGACAGCTCATTCTACTCCCTCCGTCCCATAATAGATACAGCAGTAACCTTCCGTGCTCAATATTTGACCGTCCATCTTATTTAAAAATTTTATAAAAATAATTTAAAAAGTTAAGTCACATATAAAATAGAACAGATAATTCATGCATAAATAAAACAAATAATTAAACGTATGTTAAAAAATTAACACGGTCACCTAGGAAAAACAAGAGCTTCACTCCAAGCTACCACAAAATTTGCTTCCCCTTCACTCAGAACAGTCACCAACTTTTCTAAAAAAAAAAAACCAACTCATCAGCTTCACAAATTCACCAGCAGCCAGGGCAACCAGCACCAGAGGACAAATCCCGTCCGCAACCACTAGACTTAGCGTCCACGTGGCGCCATCTCCTCCCTTTATTTAACCCCCCACCACCAACTCCTCCCCCCACGCCGCCACTGTCATCCACTCCCCCCACGACGCGCCACGCCACGCCACGCCGCGCCGCGCCATGCCTCCCACTCCCACCCCCACCGCCACCACCGGCGCCGCCTCGGCCGCCGTGGCGGCGGAGAACGCGGGGTTCCGCCTCGTCGGGCACCGCCGCTTCGTCCGAGCTAACCCGCGGAGCGACCGGTTCCACGCGCTCGCGTTCCACCACGTCGAGCTCTGGTGCGCCGACGCCGCGTCCGCCGCGGGCCGGTTCGCCTTCGCCCTGGGCGCGCCGCTCGCCGCCAGGTCCGACCTCTCCACGGGGAACTCCGCGCACGCATCCCTCCTCCTCCGCTCCGCCTCCGTCGCGTTCCTCTTCACCGCCCCCTACGGCGGCGACGGCGCGGCCACCGCCTCCATCCCTTCCTTCTCCGCGGCCGCCGCGCGGAGGTTCGCCGCGGACCACGGCCTCGCGGTGCGCGCCGTGGCGCTGCGCGTCGCCGACGCGGCCGACGCCTTCCGCGCCAGCGTCGCGGCCGGTGCGCGCCCGGCGTTCCAGCCCGCGGACCTCGGCGGCGGCTTCGGCCTCGCGGAGGTGGAGCTCTACGGCGACGTCGTGCTCCGCTTCGTCAGCTACCCGGACGGCCCCGACGCGCCCTTCCTCCCGGGTTTCGAGGGCGTCAGCAACCCGGGCGCCGTGGACTACGGCCTCCGCCGGTTCGACCACGTCGTCGGCAACGTGCCGGAGCTCGCTCCGGTGGCCGCGTACATCTCCGGGTTCACCGGATTCCACGAGTTCGCCGAGTTCACCGCCGAGGACGTGGGCACCGCCGAGAGCGGCCTCAACTCGGTGGTGCTCGCCAACAACGCGGAGACCGTGCTGCTGCCGCTCAACGAGCCGGTGCACGGCACCAAGCGGCGGAGCCAGATACAGACGTACCTGGACCACCACGGCGGCCCGGGGGTGCAGCACATCGCGCTGGCCAGCGACGACGTGCTCGGGACGCTGAGGGAGATGCGGGCGCGCTCCGCCATGGGCGGCTTCGAGTTCTTGGCGCCGCCGCCGCCCAACTACTACGACGGCGTGCGGCGGCGCGCCGGGGACGTGCTCTCGGAGGAGCAGATCAACGAGTGCCAGGAGCTCGGGGTGCTCGTGGACAGGGATGACCAGGGGGTGTTGCTCCAAATCTTCACCAAGCCAGTAGGAGACAGGTAAAATCCTCACCTCTTTCATGATGAAAATGGCTTATGAATTCAGATTTGCAGTTATTTGTTGGCACAGTGCATCGATTAGCATTATGAAATTAGTCCAGAATGCTTTAATAATATAATATATGATAGTGAGTTCTGTGATACTCCATGGATACTCTTTTTGTGTCTCCATGAATCCATGATGTGCCTTTCTGAAGATTGTGACACTAGAAAGGGAATAAAGCTGAATGTGCATAGGAAAAAAAAATGAAAAGCCAATGTGTGTCTGTTTATGCCTTCTTGCAAGCATATCCCAGTTCCTTTTTGCCTGCATGTTATATAATGTAGATAGCCAGCCACATATAGCTAATTAATTAGTGAGTATTACTTACTACATGTAAGGTCCATGGATTCCTTTTTTTACAAAAGAAAGAAAGAATCTTATGGCAACTCCATCAGCATAAACCAGCAATGCTGCTGGGAACAACTTGAACTTTAGGTTCAGGAGGTTGTAATTGTCTTCAAGCTTAATAGTCTGATTCAGTCAGTATTCTAATTTCTGCTGCATCTTTGCTATTGTTATTTCCTCTCTGTGACTCCAAATCTAACTGGATCAGCTATTTCACTCAGGCCAACCTTTTTCTTGGAGATGATACAAAGGATTGGGTGCATGGAGAAGGATGAGAGTGGGCAGGAGTACCAGAAGGGCGGCTGCGGCGGGTTTGGGAAGGGCAACTTCTCGGAGCTGTTCAAGTCCATTGAGGAGTATGAGAAGTCCCTTGAAGCCAAGCAAGCCCCTACAGTTCAAGGATCCTAGGTAGAAACTGGAGGCCTGGAGCAAACAGATGTACCAGTGTATTTGTATTATGGAGCAAAAGAAAAACGATGTGCTTTCACTGCTTTGTGATATGTGTCATGCAAGTTGATGTTGTAATTTGTCGAAGCTGAAGACAAATGATGGTACAATCACTGTAATAGATAATAGACATGGATCACATACAAGAATGTAACCTACTGTTGGCATTGCTGCTGTACAATCTTGCTTGGAAATAAAATAATAATCAACCTGGAGAAAGAATGTAACCTACTGTTGGCATTGCTGCTGTACAATCTTGCTTGGAAATAAAATAGGAATCAACCAAGAGAATCTGTCCTTGTGATGCTTGTGATTTTCTGGTGTCTTTTTATTTAACAGAATGCAGTGGTCCTCTGCTGCCTCCAACCGTCCAGGGTAAAAGTGTAAAACCGTGGGCAGAGTTACAGCGAATTGCAGTTAGCAAAATCTGCAAGAGACAGGGGATGAACAGAGTAAGGCCTTGTTCAGTGTATGACATGATCAACTTGTTTTGTGGCCTTAAATGGCAAGAAGATGGGCTTGTCAGATCTCAAAGAACCCCTATATGTTAAAAGGGTAAAAATGCGCCACTGGTTTGAGTGAACTGCTCATCATGTAAGACATCACTCATCTGAACTTTAAAGCATTTCATCACTCAATTGCATTGCACTGCACTAATCACATAGTCACATTTCAAAACATTATGGAAGTGTCACAGAGAGTAAAATTGAAGAATGCATGCTTGTGTCATAAAATTGACATGGTTATTGAGGTGTATCCATTCAAAATAAATGTACAGAACCAACCTATAGAACATGTAAGCATGGCAACTCTGCAAACACATCGAGGGGATTATGTATAAAAAAGAAAGAAACAGGGAGATGAGAGCACACCTCCTTGTCAGGAGCAAAACAGCCTAGAGAACATGTAAGCATGGCAACCCTGCAATGCATCAAGCAGAGGGGTTGTCTGCGTTGCTTCTTCGACACCGCGATCCTTCCACTTCTGCACCATCCTTTCAGCATCTGCCGCAACCTGGTGCTGCAGAACCGAAGCAGCTAGTGGCCCGATCAAATTGAGCCTCGTCGCAGCAGAGATCACGTCCCTCATCGTGATGAACATGTAGGCGCGCTGTGTTGTCTCGCTGTCGAATCCAACCAGCCCGCATAACAACCCGAATATCGGTGCATGGTGAAACGACACAATCTTGGAACCAAGGAATGTTTGTCGAAGATCCTGCAGCGACTGAATCTCAGTGAATACAGAAGCAGCAACTCTTAGAAGAGCCGAGCCTTGTGACATCGAGGCCTTCCTGCTAACTTCATTCGTCAACATAGCTTCCAACAACTGATCAAGTTTCACCCATGTTGCGGCATCAGGAGACTTGTTAGCGCAGAACACAAATGGAAGCAACAGGCTGCCAGTGTTCTCCAAGACCTGGACGACAAATGACCTCAACTCCTCTGGGTTGTTCACCATGCGGGATTGCATTGCGGCCTCAAGGCCATACGAATGTGCGAACCCGCCGGTTGGGAGGATGGAATCCAGGAGCTGCCACTGGCTCCAGAGAGAATGCTGATTCATGCTTGCTGCATTGGTTGGCTCTTCCTTCATCTCGCAATCCATTGGATGAACCACTTTGTTCTTCTTTGAAGCCGGGTAATCACATTCCATTATTAGAAAAAAAAATAATAGGCGGATGGATGGAACAGATCTTCAGACTTCAGTACTGAAAAAAGAGTAAACTTTCGAGTCATGAAAATGTACATGATCTTTCAATGAAAAAAATGTAATGTACTATGGCACTTTCTATCATGGCTCTTCAACTCAAAACAAATGTTTTAAAACACATTCCCTAAAAATTAGCTCCCAAAAACCATGGATTGGGATCATTCCAAAAAGAATTGGGCTCAAAATCTTTCCCATCTCCAAGAGAGGTCCACTAATCAGATCCTAAAAATTAGTTGGTTGGACACGTAGCAGCAAGGTGGGATCAGTGGCTGGTTTGTTGCATCGATTTTTTTTACGGTGGGCAGTGAGTTTCTTTCCATGCACACAGATGGGCTTGCTAGATGTACACATAAACAGCTACAGACAATTCTTTAGGCCTTGTTTGGCAAATGGGTTAGGGAAATGATTTCCCACCCACCAAAAGACATCTTTAAATCATAACCATTCATTCTCCCTCTTTCATTTAATCCTAACCCTTCATTCATTTTCCAATCCCAATCCCACCCCTCATTTCCCATTATCCAAACATACCCTTATAGTGAATGGATTTTCATAGAACTGAAACTATAATGACAAGCCATCATCCTCCATGCTAAAAAGCACATTACCATGTTCTCACACTGAACTGAAAAAGAATCAGACTTCACACTGAACTGTCCAAGAATCATAGAACTGAATTTTTACTCTGACCCATCAAATCTCAGAGGAACATCATAAACTTTCTATGTATAAATATACTAGTACTTAAAATTATAAATGTGAATATAAAAAGTTAAGGATGAAGTTGGAGCACTCTTATTCTGTACAGTGAATTGATTTTCAGATTACTGAAACTATACAGCCAAGCCATCATCTTCCACGATATAAATCACATACATGGTAATGAACAGATCAAAACATGATAGGCTCCTAAAGTTCCACAATTCTGAACCAAAAGAAACAAAACTGAAAGTCTCTATCCAGATAACTAAAAACCTAAAACAGATTCATCTGCATATGTTGATTTCTATGGTTTTCTTTTATTCAACTAATTCAACTACTAGTAGCATTTAACTTCAATTTCAAGGCTACCCTATCTATAATTGTAATTGAACCTCAAACTGAACAAAACACAATCTTCGTGCACACATGTACCGGACAAGTAATTTTAGCAGTTGCTTCAACCAAGTACTACCACCACCAAATTAAACAGCATTTGCTCACCTTGGCCAGAGGGAAACCGGCGACGTTCACGTCGGGGAGGAATAGATGTTGGATTGAGGGGAAGCAAGCAGAACCTTTGTCCCTGGATTCGGAAGACACTGGACAGCTGAGATGCCCGCCGCTGCCCTGGACGGAGGACCGGCCGGCGACGCCCTACGTCGACGGGGACTCCGCCGCACGGGGTGGAGGGACACCGTGCCGATCTGGGCGGAGGGAAGCTGCGCCCTTGGCCCGGCCGAGGGGAGGCGAGGGCCTGCACGGAGAGGAGACGGCGCGCGGCGACTTCTTCGGGTGGACTTCGTAGGTAGCGAGAGAAAGAAGACGACGCGCGAGGTGGGGAAAAAGACGCGGGCGAAAAAAAAAAAGATTGGCGCCACCAGAAAATAAATGGATTCGCTATAAATATATCGCTATATTTTGCATGAAAAAATAATTAGTATAATATAAGTTCTTAAATTAGATATGAAATTACAGTGATTTACATATGTAATTATATTAGATTTTAACTAAAAATCTGTCGCCATATTTTTATAGATCCAAAATAAATTGACGTGGACGGGTAAAAGACCCCGCGCACCGATTTTAGGTGTGAATAAAATTTGGGAACATGTTTAAGAATGTTTAAAAATCTGTTAGAGGCCTCATTTTAATCAAATTCTATCTTACTATAAAGTTATCCCCCACTAACTCCTTAAGCTTAACATACAAAGATGTCACATCATCATCCACTAACAAGATGCAACATCATCATTCACTAATTAACAAGATGTCACATCATCATCCACTAACAATCATCACATTTAAACATCATGCAAACATACTATATCTTTATATTTTTATAATTTAATAGCTTTTCAAATACAAACATGTTAAATTATCATCCAACATAATTCACATAATGTTTCAATGTATATCTTTATTATGTTTTATGACATCTTATATATTTATATAGTTCATCCTCACTTAGTGAGTGCTTAAATGATTAATCTATGGTCCAAATTATCTTTCTCTTTTTTTTCCTCTAATTAAGTCATATCACAACAATTGTTTTTAGCCTTTAGATGATTAATTTACGGTCCAAACCATCTCTCTACTTTTCTTCTTCCATAAAGACATACCACCTTACTTTTTACGTTTGAATCACCATTCTACATACTATTTAAATTTAAATTATCATAAACCACATTAATTTACTTAATCTGATATTATCTAGCTATCTTACACGTTATTTTTTTATTGTTATCATCCTTAAATTTCCGCAGCAATGCGCGGGGTTTCACCTAGTTTCCAATATTTATCTTTTAGAAATTTGTTTGTGCTTCTCTTGGTGAGGCAAACAATAAACAGAAGCCAAAAAATAGGATCGGCTGCATATGCATCTTCAACCTGCATGCGCTAGGGCTGGCCCACTTGCAGTGAGGTGACTAGGAGTTAGTTGCTAAATTTCAGTCGTTTTTTGTCAATGAAGCTGGCAAATCTACTTTACTGCCGTGGGATATTTTTTCCAGGTTTAACCCTATACAATTTCTGCTGTCCATACTACATGGTGTAGTATAAATAAATGTGATCCAGTGGATCAAAATAAACGGATGGCCTATATCCATCCGAATATAAACTAAAAATTCCCTTTCTTTTTTCACTCCATATGCTACTAGCATGGAAAAACAAAACAGATTCCCCGTCTAATTTTTGTCCATGGTAGGATAGCAAAACCCTTTCACGTTGATATGAATCTTGAAACAAATTCAATCGAAAATTTTCATGTCTGGTTTATGCGCATAGTAGAATAGCAAAATCAATCCATACTGCAGCTTAATTTTTCATAACTTACCATACGCCTTCGTATGGTTGTACATACCCACAAGCAAAAGGAACAAAATCATGACAACAACTGGCACCAACCATGAATTGAGAGTTACGAAGACGAACTAGCTCTCACCGTTTACGTGACCAATTTAATTGCTACTCTAGTAGGACATGGCCATAGTAGTATGGTGAAAAGGGAACGAGATCCTCTGACGTTAATGATTGTACGTCAGAGGGCAGTAGAAGGTAGTATCGTCGTTTATTCCGTATCCGTGGGTAGCGCCCCATTCGATCGGCCCTAGAAGCACGGTGATTTGACCCAGTTGCAGAAATGGTGCTGGAAGAAAGAAAGTGAAGATCCCGCTCATCGCCATGGCCGCCGGCTGCTCATTGCCGCTTCATTGACTTCCTCGGCATCAACCTGATCGCTTCCTGCCGAGTCCAGTCAAATTCAGTGAACAAACACTCGATCCCATACTCAGTTACGAGGAGACACGCACATAAGTGTAGGAAAGATGTAGGTGTCTCCATTGCTAAATCCTCATTGGTCTTAATTCCTTGATGTTATTCATGGCCAAAACACCATGTAGCTAGTTCCGATCAAAACGTTGCCTTGAATTGCAATTTTATTGCGGGTTTTCTCATGATCCAACGACGGGGCCATGGATGACAGTGGAGTGTAGAGGACTCTTCCCTCCCTCTGGCCCCTCCCTTTCTTTATTCTTCGTTTTCTTTTATGTTTTGGCAAGATCGTGAGCGGTAGCCTCGGGCCGCTGGTGGCCATGGCCGACAAGCAGCATCTTCGCTTTCTTTCTCCCAACGCTGTTTCTGCAACGGGGCCAAATCACCGTGCTTCTGGGCCGATCGAAGGAGGCTACCATTGGATACGGAATAAACAACGATCTTGCGTTCTATTGCCCTCTGACATAGAATGGATCTCGTTCCGGTGAAAAGGAGGGATAGTAAGATACGGTCATATGTTTAGTGATTGGTATACTACATCAACACATATATAGTTACACTAGATACCACGGTTTTATCTGACGATTTGGCAACACGTACACTAATTCTAATTCAATTTTAAAAGCGGCAAAAATACAACAATGCCTTACTGTAACACTATACATTCATGCCTAGATGTAATCAGCATCATTCATAAGGCCTGAACTTAGCATCGGTATGAAGCTTCGGGTTAAAAACACATCTAGCTCGGTTGCATATAATATAAATCACTACTCCTACCATCTACATCACACTATTTTAAAATTATATGTAGATATGATTACAACTGATTTAACCGTAAGAATTATTTTGAAGCGAAAGATAAGACCAATATATAATAAAAACTTATGTATTTTTTTCAGAAACATAATAAAAATGCATACGCTCACAAAAAGCGCGCATACTCACTCTATGATCGTACACATGCGCAATGAGCACCTCGGGAAACTGGACCGACACATTTTGAGATTAACGAAGTCATCACGGACATATTGCTGTTGATGAGTACGTCGTCTACCACTGAAAATAATTTTGTTGATTATGACTCACACTCACACTATATTTTCAAATCCCCGAACCATTTTTTTTAAAAAAAAGAAAAGAAAAGAGAAGAAAATAAAAGGAAAGGAAAGGAAAAGATAGGAAACCATATCCCATCCAAGGCTGCCCAATTCCCAAAAGCCCAATCGCCCACCTTGCCAAGCCTACTAGTAGAAGTCACCCTTCGATCCCAAAACCCCTCAATCCCCCATCGGCGTCAGGGCCGTGACGGCAAAAAAATACAGCGAGCTCTCCAAGCCCTAGCCGCCGCCCGCCCGCCCGCCTCCCCTTCCCGACCCCTCGCCGCCGGCGAGCCGGCCGCGCGGAGGCGCCCCCCCGCCGCGGTTCCCGCCGTCCGCGACGTCGTCTCGGGCCCCGGAGTGCTGGGATCGCGCCGCGTGCTGGACTGGAGTCTGGACTGGAGACGGACGTCGCCCTCCGCTCGACTAGCCCCCACCGCCACCGGCGTCGTCGTCGGCAAGGGCTCGCCGTCGCTAGGTTGGTACCTCCGGTTGGTTGGTTGGTTGGTTTGTTTCGCTGCTTCGACTGGTTTTCCGCAGGCGTCTGATGTGGTTCTAGGGCTTTGAACCCGAGGTGCCCGATCCGAATGATTCGCTCGTGTCGTCAGGTTTTCGGTTCTGTATCGCCGTAGATCTAGCAGGGAGGAGGATCTTCTGATTTTCCGAAGTGGGGGTAGAATAGAGCACACCACGCCACCACGCCCACCTCCTTTTTTAAAGGAGCGAGGAACTGAGGATTCTCACTGTGATCGTGAACTGGAGTTTGGCAGTAGATGAGTTTTGCATCTGTTGCAGCAAGCAAATACTCAACAATGTGTGCTGTTTACCTTGCCAGTAATGTAACTTAATCTCATTATACTTGATTTTTGTTATTTCCAGCAGGGCAACAGTGATTAATTCCGCCGAAAAGGACTTTTGGATACGGTTTAGCTAAAATGGCAAACATGAACATAACCACCATCTTGGAGAAGGTATGGGTTTCACTGATCTGCATGTGAATTGTATACCTGAATTTTGCTCTTCATTTATCAATGATTTGATTTTAACATCGTTGTGTAAATTTGCTTTCAGATGACAGGGAAAGATAAGGACTACAGATATATGGCAACTTCAGATTTGCTTAGCGAATTGAACAAAGAGGGCTTCAAAGCTGACCAAGACGTCGAGCCAAAGTTGACTACTACCGTTCTTCAACAACTGGAAGATGCATCAGGAGATGTCTCTGGTTTAGCTGTTAAATGGTATGCATTAAGTGCTTTCTCCCTTTATTGAGAGCGGTATCGTCTGATTAGCATTTTGTTTTGTTAATGGTGATCATCCACTCCTTCCTGCAAGAATTTGCTGTAATTTGGGTCTCGCTACTTTTGTAATTTATGTTAGGTGCAGTTGCTATTGTTAAGGATTTGTACTGCCTCATTCAATTTTCTGGACTAATATAGGGCATTGATTATTACAGTAGATGTTTTTTTTCTGTATATCTCTAACTGCTGTTTTTTTCACTGCAACTTCATGCATCAATTATTGCATCCATTGAAGCACATTTAGTATAGCAATTTGATATCCAATTGTTCTGTTATGTTTTCCACATTCCGGTGTTCTGCACTTCATGGTTTGCTATGTTAATCTGTATTATTACTTCTCTTGGTTAGCTTGGCTCCACTTGTCAAGAAGGTTGGTGAGGATAGGGTGGTGGAGATGACCAACATTCTTTGTGATAAGTTACTCAATGGAAAGGACCAACATCGAGACACTGCTAGTATTGCTCTGAAGACAATCATTGTGGAAGTTACGACAACATCACTTGCTGAAAAGATTTTGGTGTCTCTTGCCCCACAGCTAATCAAAGGCGCCACTGCTGTAAGTTCTTAATTCGTCTCCTAATTGTGGTAAAACATGCTTCCATATTAATCTTGCGGCGGGTGCCATTCGAACCATATAGTTTGTATTTGCTATTACAATTGAAAGTTTCAGCCTGCTAATTAAGTTTACAGCGTTTCTGATGGTGCATTATACTTTTGTGAGGTATACCAAAGAACACATTTGCAAACCTTGTAACTATGTATTTATTTTTACCTCCCTATTCATCCAGTCTGGTTAGGTGTTCAGCCATGTTTGCTTGCCATATTCAATTGAAGTCATTATATGCTGGCTTCACAACTTCAGAATTATGTTAGCAGCACAGAGAGCCAAAAAGAAAGTGTGTTTTAACATTTGTTTTTAGTTTGAGAGCCATGATAGTAAGTGCCATAGTACAGTACCTTCCGCTATTGCAGAAAGTTGGATAGTTTTCCAGATCAGTCAATATTGCTAGATTTTTCTAGCCACCATAAATTTCATACCGCAGTTTTAGCTACTGCAGCAAATACAATGCAAATGATAAACCATGAGCAATCTTTTCTTTGGATAAATTAATTAGGAAACTGTGCTACCCTTCCTAACACAGGACAGATTTTAGCTGCAAATCTGGCAATGATGCTGACCATGCACAGTCCATGAGGTTTTATCTGGCAATTTCTAGCTATCCACATAACTATAAGAACACATTAGTTTTCACCTATGCGTCTTTTCCTTAAAAAAATAAGAGCGGTTTATTGAATTGCCTTTGCCAGCACATCATGTTTAACACCTGCCTATAATAGATAAAGCAATATATGGATTTTGGGGCTTACTAGCATATAATTGGTTTTGTTATACCATGGGATGTCTTGGGTAGGTTTGATAACTCTTCTTCTGTTGACAGGGAAAAAGTGCGGAAGTGAAATGCGAGTGCCTTGATATATTGGGGGATGTACTTCATAGATTTGGCAACTTGATCACAAAAGATCATGATAGTATGCTCACTGCCTTGTTATCCCAGTTGAGCTCTAACCAAGCAAGTGTTAGGAAAAAGTCTATTTCTTGCATTGGTAAGTCGAACTGATGTGCTGTGCCATTATATGTTGGTTTTTTGGGTGGCTTGAATTTGTAAAGGTGTTTACACTGACTGTTAACATGCTATTTTTCTTCAGCATCACTTGCTGCATGTCTGTCTGATGATTTATTAGCCAAGGCAACTTTTGAGGTTGTCCAGTTGCTTAAAAATAGAAGTGCAAAGTCTGAAATTGCCCGAACAAATATCCAGATGATTGGCGCTCTAAGGTATATACTTTGGCTTTCAACTGTACATGTATGCCTTGAGTAGTTCTTTTAAGGAACAGGGCACACTCATTTGTTCGCAATAGCTTAGATGAGATCATGTTCACGCTTCAAATTTATCTAGCCATTTGAAATCCAGATATTTACTACTTTTTGGCGATTTAGTGGTTCTTATCTGGTGTGCTGCAATCCAAGTTTTGATTCAATATTATTTTCATTTACAGTCGCTCGGTTGGATACCGTTTTGGGCCACACCTTGCTGAAGCTGTTCCTTTGCTCATAAACTATTGTACAAGTGCATCGGAAAATGATGAAGAGCTCCGTGAATACAGCTTGCAGGTGAACAATTTTCTTCTTTCCAATGTTACATGACTAACGGGTGTTCTCTTGTATGACTCCTGTGGTTTTTTCCATAATGTAGGCCCTCGAGAGTTTTATGCTGAGGTGTCCAAGAGATATATCTCCATATTGTGAGGGTATTTTAAATCTTGCGTTGGAATATATAAGCTATGATCCAAATTTCACCGATAGCATGGAGGAGGACACTGATGATGAGGCTCAGGATGAGGAAGATGATGAGTACGTAATTGATGCTCTTACAGTAATAGATAAATGGCATCTGTTTACTTGATTAAAATATGTTTTTGATATTTTCTCCAGTGAGAGCGCAAATGAATACACAGATGATGAGGATGCAAGCTGGAAAGTCCGGAGGGCTTCAGCAAAGTGCTTATCTGCAATTATAGTATCTCGTCCTGAAATGTTGTCTAAGATGTATCTGGAGGTATATTGACATAATCATGTTAAACCAACATATGATCATCTGAAAATGTTGTTTGATGGCATGTTTAAATTTCTCCCATGTTTCGACAGTGTTTCTGTAATGATTTTTACCAGTTAGTAATGTGACCCATAAGCTAATAATGAGTGCCCCATTTAACTTTGATGTTTTTCTTTTTTAAAAAAATATGCAGGCTTGTCCAAAGTTAATCGAACGGTTTAGGGAAAGAGAGGAAAATGTAAAGGTAATTGCTTTGTATCAATAATTTGTCAGTCTCTGAGCTGTCTTTCTGTTTGTCAATCTGATGAAGCTTCTATATGATTCTAGATGGACATCTTTAACACATTTATTGAGTTGTTACGCCAAACTGGTAACATGACAAAAGGACAAGGTGACATTGATGAGTCTAGGCAAGTCTATTGTGCTCTTATTTGCATCATTATTTTCAACTTCTCCAAGTTATAGCATCTTATGCAGTTTATTGGTGAAATATTTTTACATGCTTGAAGTTGACCCTACCATGTTTAGAGCACTGAGCCCATGTTAACAATCCTTTTGCTTTTCAGCCCTAGATGGTTGCTGAAACAAGAAGTACCTAAGGTTGTCAAATCCATCAATAGGCAGTTGCGTGAAAAATCAATCAAGACAAAGGTTAGCTCGTTGACTGCAAATCATGTCTATCGACCTGGTTCTGATTTTAGATAAAATTTCAGGTTGGAGCATTCTCTGTATTGAAGGAGCTTGTTGTTGTACTGCCAGACTGTCTTGCTGATCATATTGGGTCACTTGTTCCTGGGATTGAGAAGGCTTTGAATGTTGGTGATTCCCATTTTGCTAAAAATATTATGTGCAGGACTTCTACTTGTTGCTAACTTGTTTTCTTTTTCATAGGATAAGTCATCTACCTCCAACCTGAAGATTGAAGCCCTCGTATCTACAAGACTTGTTATGGCTTCACATTCCCCAGCTGTGTTTCATCCATACATACAGGTAACTGTAACGTATATCTTCAGTAAAATATACTTATGTCATTTGTCATCATTGTATTGATCGTAGTGAAATTCCAGGCTCTTTCTGGCCCAATATTGTCTGCTATTGGAGACAGATATTACAAGGTCACCGCTGAGGCTTTAAGAGTCTGCGGAGAGCTAGTTCGTGTACTTCGTCCAAATTTTGAGGTCAATCTTGTATTTCGTATGTTGCTGAACAAAATCTAAGTTCTGTTTCTTGAAGCCTTTGTTTGTTTGTGATACAGGCACGCACTCTAGATTACAGGCCATATATTGGTCCAATCTATAAGGCTATCTTGGCCCGCTTGGCAAATCAGGATCAGGATCAGGTTGAGCAAAAATAACACCTCCCTTTCCTCATCTGTCTCTTTCTCTCTCAGGTCTCTTATGGAAATATTTGTTTCAGGAAGTTAAAGAGTGTGCCATATCTTGCATGAGCCTTGTGGTATCCACATTTGGTGATGGTCTCCAAAGGGAACTGCCGGCATGCCTTCCCATTCTTGTTGATAGAATGGGTAATGAAATAACTAGACTTACAGCAGTTAAGGTAAGCTACCGACTGCACCTTTACTGACAGATAGCATTGCTAATCTCCTTATTGATTCATTACTTATTGGCACTACTTGTTTTGTGGAAGACAATTTTGTTTTAGTCTCAGTTTGAAGATTTTAGTAGGAAAGAATAGTTACCCACACCCCCAAGCGTATCTCAATATTCTGGTCAATGATGTTTAGGGATGGCAACGGGGCTGCACCCGCTGGGTTTCATTACCCTGTCCCCGCCCCCGAGTTGATAGAAATCTCCCGTTCCCAGTCCCCATCCCCGTGCTCGGGGAAGGTTTCCTCCCATCCCCATCCCCGTCCCCGCATCGGGTACGGGGCACCCGCGGGTTCTCGCACCCGACCACAAACATCAAAATACATAGAGCAGTTGAATATGAACAGATGATAAAGAGTTCACAGCTCACCCCAAAGAAATGAAGCAAGAGTGAAGAACTTCAAAATCCAATGTAGATGTACAATAAAAACATAAACTTGATGCACTAGTGATTAGTGAATACGAGTGGGCATACACTAAAGCATTAGATAAGTACTGCATGTTGATGCTTTAAAAATCAGATCGAGTTAATGCTGTCCAGGTTGCTTGCGGAGCCAGCTGCATGAGTAGCTTCTTCGTCTCATGACGGCTACAACTACGGCGAGAAGATGGGAAGAAGGCGGCGAGATGCAGCGACGCCGCGGCGTGACGCTGCGACGACGGCGCGATGCGGCGACAGTAGCGCGACGCGGCGGCGGCGGCGAGATGCGCCACCTCTCACTGAGCCCGGCGCGGCGGCTCCCTAGCAGCGTCGACTCCCCCCTGGCCCCTGCCGATTGGATCTGAGAGTGAGAGAGGGGATCAGAAGAGTGGAGACTGGAGAGAGAGTGAGAGAGAGTGAAATGAGAAGACCTAGGGTTTTCTTGCGTTATATGCTAGCACCTCTGAATTGGGCTGGGCTTTTACTTTCATGTGGGCTAAGGCCTGCATATGTGCTAATGTCGGGGCCCCATGGGGATACGGGGCCGGGGAGCTAGCGCCCGCCCCCGTCCCCGGCCCACCCGACGGGTGAATAAAATGGCCGATAACAGCCCCACGGATAGTGTTTCGCTCCCAATTAGAGACCCTAATAGAGTATTTCCCCACCTGGGATCGGGTTACGGGGCCCCATTGCCATCCCTAATGATGTTAAAGGAACTACGAGTGTTTTGATCAGTGCTGGTTTCACATCTCGCTAGATTGCCTGAGAGAAATTGTGTTGTAGTTGGTCCATTGTGATGCAAACTTAGTTGAAACGTATTTTACCAATCTATTTGCTCAGATCATGTCCTCAGAATTTTAATGATATAACCTATTATCACTTGCTTAATGCCTACATTTGAAATTAGAAGTTTTTTTTCTATATTTGCCTGATTTTTTCAATTGAGTGCCTATTTGTTTTGTTGATCTGCTCAGTACATAAAATGTTTTTCCCCTTTACAGGCGTTTGCAGTGATTGCTAAATCACCTCTTCGCATTGATCTTTCGTGTGTCCTAGACCATGTCATTTCTGAGCTCACGGCTTTCCTTCGGAAGGTATACCCAGTGTTTACTTTGTTTTCTGTCACGATTCATGGGAAAACTTTTTAAATAACAGTTATGAAACTTGTTCGCTAAGTTTTATTTGATGCACATTTTTTAACAGGCAAACAGAGCTCTAAGGCAGGCTACATTGGGAACACTAAATTCTCTTGTTGTTGCATATGGTGGTCAAATTGGATCCTCCTCATACGAAACTATTATTGCTGAACTTTCTACGCTCATTAGGTTTGTTGTTATCCATCAATCCTGCATTTTCTGGCTACCATGACAACTGGTGCTGACCTGATTTACTGTGGCAGTGACATGGATTTGCACATGACTGCTCTTGCGCTGGAACTTTGTTGCACGATCATGGTCGATAGAAAATCCATCCAAAATGTTGGTCTTGCAGTGAGGTACAAGGTTTTGCCCCAGGCCCTTATTTTGATCAGGAGTGCTCTCTTGCAAGGGCAGGCACTACAGGTATTTTTTTTTTCATTTACATATTTGATTTCTTCTTAAGTTGTATGTTGACACTAACATGGGATGTTACTGCCACAGGCACTGCAGAGATTTTTTGCTTCACTGGTCCAGTCTGCAAATACAAGCTTTGACACTTTGTTGGATTCTCTTATTTCTACCGCTAAACCATCGCAGTCAGGTGGACTTGCCAAACAAGCATTGTCTTCCATTGCACAGTGTGTTGCTGTGTTGTGCTTAGCAGCTGGGGATCAGAAGTGTGCCTCAACTATTGAAATGCTTAAAGGCATTTTAAAAGATGACAGTGCTACTAATTCTGTAAGGCACATTCTTGATGACAGATGTGTTGTTTAACTTATGTACTGTTTCACTTTTATGTAGTACTTCTACTCTTTGGTATAGTACATGCCATATCTTGGTGATCCTTTTAAGTTAGTTATATAGATTTTCATATATCAACATCTTTTATATGTAGGTAATGTTATAACTCTATAGCGTTGTGAAATAGGATACTACATTCTCTTTTAACTAGTTTCCTATGCCTTTGACAATTTTGAAAAATGACTATGCTGAATTGGAGGGATCATGCTTTATTTTTTTTCAATTTGATAGGATCACCCTAAATTGTATGGTCTGAAAGTCCTTGGTAACTGTTGATGTGCTTGTTTGATTCTGATCCATGAAAATTACCATTGAAGTATTAGTTATTTATTAATTGCATGAATTCAGATAACTCAAATATGATCTCCATCATTCTCCTTATATTCTGCTGACTGCCTATCTTTGTTTACCAGGCTAAACAGCACATGGCCTTGTTATGTTTGGGAGAAATTGGAAGAAGGAAGGACCTCAGCAATCATGCTCAAATTGAGAATATTGTCATTGAGTCGTTTCAGTCACCTTTTGAGGAAATCAAATCTGCAGCGTCATATGCTCTTGGAAACATTGCTGTTGGAAATTTATCGAAGTATTTGCCTTTTATCTTGAATCAGATTGACAACCAACAGAAGAAACAGTATCTATTGCTTCATTCACTGAAAGAGGTTTGTCCACATTAGGATTTAGTTTGATGTGCATTCTCCATGTATTTGTTGCTTAATTCTTGCTTGTACTTTAAATCACTCAGGTAATTGCACGGCAGTCTGTTGACCATACTGGCCAGAGTGAGCTCCAGGATTCAAACATTGAGAAGATTTTGGCATTGCTCTTTAATCACTGTGAAAGTGAGGAGGAAGGAGTTCGGAATGTAGTTGCAGAATGCTTAGGCAAAATTGCTCTGATTGAACCTAGGAAATTAATCCCTGCTCTAAAGGTGTGAAATGTGGATTACTATCTAAACTATTTTCTTCATATTGTTCTTCTGCTGTCATTTAATGATTAGAGGTCTTTTGGTTATCCTTGCGTTTTTTTGTAGGAACGCACATCTAGTCCAGCTGCAAACACAAGAGCTACAGTTGCCATTGCTATAAAATATTCAATTGTTGAACGGCCTGGAAAAATAGATGAAATCATGTACTCCGAGATTTCTACCTTCCTGATGTTGATCAAAGACAGTGACAGGGTATGGAAATTAAGCACAGTTCAGCGTTTTTACTTAATGTTGTCTAGATGTGGTGTTCACTGTTTCCTTTTGCACTTCGCAGCACGTGAGGCGTGCAGCTGTGCTGGCCTTGAGTACAGCTGCCCACAACAAGCCAAATTTGATTAAGGGTCTTCTTCCTGAATTATTGCCTCTTTTGTATGACCAAACTGTTGTTAAGGTATAGTTTCTTATTGCTTTTTTGTTGTGAGCTGAGAATGTTATATCAAGTAATGTTCTTTGTATCCATCTTATCATAATGATTTTTTCCTATGCAGCAAGAATTGATCCGAACAGTTGACCTTGGGCCTTTCAAGCATGTTGTGGACGATGGTCTTGAACTCAGGAAAGCTGCCTTTGAATGTGTGGATACATTGCTGGATAGCTGTCTTGATCAAGTCAACCCATCATCATTTATCGTTCCTTTCCTCTTATCTGGTTTAGGTGGTAAGTACTGTTACACTAAATAATTTATCACTTGACTGAACATTACGTTTAATCCACTATAGTAATATAGAGGTTTAGGTGGTGTGTAATCTTTAAAACCTTTACACCGCACAAATAAATCATGATTATTTCGTTTACTAGTTCACAGTGCTTTTTTCACCAGTATTTGTATCTTGCTGCTTATGCTCAGTATACACACGCTGTAATAACTGCTTTTTTTGTTTCTTATTGAACCACTTTGTAGATCATTATGATGTTAAAATGCCTTGCCATCTGATTCTCTCAAAGCTAGCAGACAAGTGCCCTTCTGCTGTTCTGGCAGGTTTGTTGGTCCTTACGGGGATGTTTCATAAGTTGCAAATGCCCTACTCTGAGTTCTTTTTGCTAATATTCTTACTCTGCCATCTCAGTTTTGGACTCATTAGTTGATCCCATTGAGAAAACTATAAATCACAAACCCAAGGGCGATGCAGTGAAGCAAGAGGTTGATCGCAATGAAGACATGATTCGAAGTGCTCTTCGAGCAATCGCTGCTCTAAGCCGCATAAGGTCAGGCATCATTCTGTCCTGCCCCGAGCACTTTATTTCTGGTTTAACCACACTTTTTAACTGTGCTGTCATCTTTCCCGTTATTAGTGAACCGCCACATCTTTATTCTTTACCTCATTTTACTTGCGATACAGCCATTCTATACATGCCATATGTTTGTTCGAAAGTGACATCTGCATTCTAATTTGAGTATCTTACCTTGTTTTGATCTTTTGGGTTACGTCTGCAGTGGTAATGATTACAGCATGAGGTTCAAGAATCTGATGAACAAGATAATGGCCTCACCTCCGCTTGCTGACAAGTACAACTCGGTGCGCAGCGAGTAAGAGCTGATCTTTTTGTATATGGTAGAAAATAGTTGGAACCGACTTGGTACGTGCCACTGCCTATTCTGAGGTGAAGATTCAACCCAGCATTGCCCTATATTTTTCTGGTGGAGCTAGTCCGAAACACTGAACGATACAGCTGAGACTAAGAGGTGGTTTGAAAATATGCGAACACAAATGGCTGGTTGGAAGCTAGACTTTTTTTTTGTCTTGTACAAAGTATGGCGGCAATTCACTAGATTCAGTAAAGTTGGATTTTATTTTAGCCGTCTTGTGCGTATTTTTTCATTGCGTGGTACTAGTAATTCTTCCAATCTCTAGACGCCGTCCTTTTCCAAGTTTGGTTCAAGCGTCAAATTAAAAATTAAAAACTTGCAAATCGAATTAAAAAATCGAGATCAATTTTTAACTTGATCGATTTTGTATTTTTTTTTCTCATAAAAAACATTGTATTTCAATGTTCATTTCTGAACCGTCAACCTTGGCCCTTGTAAGCTGACGTCAGGCCACATGCTTCGCATGACGCCCCAAGCTCAAACATACTGCCCTACACATCAAAACCATCGTGACCTGAACGACGAGTCGTCGACCGACGAGAACCACATGATTTCAGCTAAAGAGCACTGAGCAGCCATGTCCCATGTCTCTCCCTTGTCGCCCCGGCCGGCCATCCACCGTGAACTTCGCCTGTCGCTTCAAGACCAGGGCACGCCGCCGGCGTCCCGAACAGTGGACGCGCCGGCGACGTCGCGCTCCGAGCGTGTCGTGCCCTGTGTCAGCAAACGACGCTTTGGCATTGCGTGTGAAGTGCGGCGTGCCATGTGGTGCCCCTCAACCACTGGAAATTTACACTAGGAGAGACCGGCCTGGAGACCCCCTCTGAAGTCTGAACCCCATCATGTGCCTGCCTGCCTTTGGCAATTTGACCGTATGGGCTGCCTTTGCCTACCCTCTTCTCCTCCAATTCATTGTGCCCTCCTCTGCACTGCTCACATGATCATCTCTTGCAACCAGAAAAAGGAAAAAAACACAAGAGTTTCAGTTACCAATTTAGTAGTTGTTGTAGCATTTTCTACTTCCTGTCATTTCACTTGCTCTTCCCATCTCTGCATCTGCACTTCTGCATCAGTGCATTGCTAGTTTGCTGCTACCACTATTTTTGCCATGGCTCCATTGCCGCACTGCACTTGCTTGCAAATGCTGGAGGTGAACTAGGGGAGAAAGAGAGAAACTTCCTGGTGCTCACCATGTGCTGCAAATGGAGACTAGTCTTTTTCCACAATGGCAAATTGAAAAGGAGCTGTGTGTGTGTGCCTGCTTCTGTATCTCTTTGCTCTGCATCACGCATGTGTGACTGATGGAGGGTGTATCTGTGATATATCATCATATCAGGGAGCACTTAAATGAGCAGGGAAATTGGTGGTATTCATTGTTTGCCTCCACTTCTGTTCTCCCCTCACATGCTCAAACCTAGGAAATTGTAGTATGATGATGCATTTGGAACCTACCTGTTTTATTTTTCAGGTGGTTGTTATGGCTTGCTTGATTTATTTGAGCAGGAGATTCAGAAACAGTTTCTTCTCTCTTTCTTTTGAGGTGAGGAGATTCAGAAACAGTTTAGAATTGGCTCTGTCACAATGATTAGGAAAGAGGGCACCATGATGCTGATAACAATAATGCAAGATTGGTTGCTTTAGGTGTATAAGTAGGTTGGATCTCTTCTGAATCTTCTTCCCTCTGAGCTAAGTCACAGTTAAGTAGTTATTGTCAATTGTAGTACTAGTCAATCTCTCTGCACATGGGGATGCTGCTTCTTCTATTGCAAAACATGAATTAAACCACAGTTTCTATTTATATGGTGGTACAAAACATTTGGATTCAGAAATTTCATGGAAGCATCCACAGAGAAACTGTAAAAAACCATATCTTTGATTTTGGTGAAAGTGTCAACTTGGACAGCTGCATTACAAGAGAGAAAGAACAGCATAATATGACTCAAAATGCATTTGTGGCTTCATTTTCTCCTAGGAAAACACATATCTTTCCTGAAATTTCAAGCAAAATATCAGTACCGGTTTTCTCCCCAAAAATCTTCCCTTCAGATCAAGCACAATACTGAGGAGACACTGCAACAGTGCAACATGTCATGCATCAGGCGATTTCGCAGCGGTCAACCTATCGCCTTCCCTGAAGGCGATTTGATACCAATGTTTCCTAGCTTAAAGAGGGAACAGGAGAAATGAACAGCCAAGTCATCAGCCATGGCTGTCTCATCTCCCCCTTCTTTTTTTTCAGCTGTGCCAAACCAAAGCCGTCCTTCTCATGACAGCCTGACGATCAGTTAAGGGTCGTACCAAGAGAAGACCTGCAGTTCTTCAGGATGCTTCCTTCCTGCCCTGCCCCTGTCCTGGCCATATATCTCAACATGCAAACAAACATTAGCATCCATCCAATGGAAATCTGGACCTTTTTCTTCTCGACATGAAAACGAAATAACGAAAACTCTTGCTTCAATAAGCTGAACAATCTTTCCATCCATAATTTCCACATGCAAAGTATTTTAGGCTCCGCGTCAAAATATAAGGGATTTTGGCTAAGTCCAGATTAGCCAGGTTTTTATATGTAGAGTGCAATCCAAATGTTGCAATATTTGAGTATTTATAAACTTAAATTTTCTTCAAGGAAGAATTTCAAATTGAAAAAAAAAAAACTTGTTTGACAACCGATTGTGAAGATTTTTTTTTTTTAGACAGGTGGTTCTGAAGATTTTTTTCAGAAAATATGTCGGCGCTGGTTGTAAATTTATAATAAAAAGGCATTAGTACGGTTGCAAAGGGAGCAGAATGCCCTGCTTTCTTTAGCAGATTCTGCTTCAATCAGTAGGTTGGTTTGCCATCTTAGGCCGGACCACCAAATATCTCAGGGCATCACAGCTTGCTTGCCCTAGTGTTAGCTTTGTGCCCCAAAGTGCAATGCAAGAAAACATTAATACTCCTACTTAGATAAGGACATAAAATTCAATGCCTAGATCACCAAAATTTAGTCAAAATCCAGATAATCCCCGCAGTTCGCAAAAATTTCATGTGAATCTCTTGTGTTCTTCTCTTAACTGGGAGAAAGATTATTATACTTTTTTTCTTAATTCTTAATTAGATCTTATAGAATAACAGATAAAGCAAACAGGAAGAGTAGTTAAGGAAGGGAATTAAAGAAACACAACAGCATTGTGCTCTACCAAAAATTACTACTACCTCCATATAATAAAATGGCATCAAACTAGCCTCAAGGATTACATGTATGGTTAATGCTGAACACCACAAAATCCTCCCTCTCACAGACTACTGCAATCCTAGAACTACAAGGGGGTAAGAAAAAAATGAACACCCATAGTTCTTCCCATCCATCAGCAGCTAGTAGTAGATAATACTACTGCTAGTAGTAATAAATAGTAAATAAAAGAAATCACAAATCTGTAGGTGAAAAATCTACTACCCAAATCCCAATCCTGCCCTCCATCATCTGCAATCAATCAGATCACCAGCAGCTCACAATCCCTGTATGTACACTCTAATCCTACCCAGGGGTAAAATGGTAAAATGGTGTGACCACACGCCTCCAGTGGCAGAAGAGCGTAAAATGCACCCCGGCCAAGAAGGAGGGCGGCGCCGCGGGTCTCGCCGGCGGCGAGCTAGCAGCCGTAGGAGGAGGGGTACTCGTCGCCGTCGGCGGCGGCGGAGAGGCGGAGGAGGAGGCGGCGGAAGTCGGCGACGGGGCAGGGGATGCGGAGCGCGCCGGGGTGGCCGTACCCGTACTCCTGCGCCGCCCGCCGGAGCAGCGCCGCGAACGCCGGGCTCCCGAGGAGCTCCGCCCTCACCGCGAACCTCTCCACCGGCCCGCCCTCCTCGCCGACGCACACCGGCACGTGCCCCTGCGGCACCTTCCCCCCCGCCGCCGCCGCCTGCTTCGGCCGGAGCTGCTGGTACGCCGCGGCGGCGGGGGAGTCGTCGGCGACGCGGGAGAGCCGCTTGAGGAGGCGCCTGGCCTTCATGGCTGAGCTCGCCGGCGGCGAGGAGGAGGATGAAGCGAAAGGTGGGTTGTTTGGGGAGGCAAAGGCGTGAGCTTCGTTGCGGTTTGCGGTCGGTACAAGGGTGGGGGGGTGTGGGCTTATATAAATGCTGTGGGGGTTTAGTGGTTGCTCCACTTTAGAAGTTGGAGGGTAGGAGTATTAATTTATTTCTAGGTAATTACTGATTCCATTTTGCAATATGGAGTACTTCCTCCGTCTCACAATGTAAGTCATTATAGATTCATTAACATCAGTACGAATGTGGAAAATACTATAATAACTTACATTGTGAAACGGAAGGAGTAATATTTTATGCCTTGCGTCCTAGTATAATAAGTATTTTTTTTAGTTCATCTCATTTATCTTGAAATTAATTTGTTATTTTTAGCATTAGTGCATCGGAGTTTATAAAAGAAGGATATAAATATAATGAGAGTAAATAAGGGAGGAATAATTGTATTGAGATTTGAAAAATTGGGGGGGGGGGGGAGGGGGTGTTGTAGTCCTTTTCTTATTGGTGCGTGTGGAATGGGTGAAAATAAATTTATTTTGTGATGGATAGGGTGTCATCTTCTCTATATGTACAATAAAATGTTGCTGATAAAAAAAGGGCTATATACATAAGTTCCATTGAATAGCATAAAGTATAAGTAAGCCTTACACCCAAGATTCTCATGATGCATGACAATTTGAAATTCTGCAACAAGAATGCACGATAATTTGAAGTTGTGTGTTTAGGGATATAATGGTTAAGATCCCAACGGTTGAGACTATTGCCGCTTCTAATATAGATCTAACATTATTCGTAGTAGATGGCAAACCATGATAAACACCTCTTGTAGGCATACTATGTAATTAATTCAGACTGCTCTCATCCTTTAGGTCAAACCATTCATATTCATATTTATTTATTTATACTCACTCGCGCAAAACACAATAATATGGTAATTTATAAAAGCATTTAATACTACCACAAAACACTACTCTTACCCATTAGTACACGTGAATTTGCTAGCGGGTGTTTCCTTCTCTAAGTGTGCGTTTGTGCGTCACACTCACGGCGGCATGATACATGCATGTCTTAGGTATAACCATGTACAAAATAGAAAACATGTTTGATATTGTGCATTGAAAGATGTAATGGTTAAGAGTGCGACTTTGTTGTTTCTAATATATAGGTATCGCATTATTCATGAAGAGGGAAAAACTACGCTAACAGTCCCTTTTAAGTACATAATACAACTTCTAATCTCCTACACATTAGTACACATGAACTTCACACTAGAGAATTCTCTAAATGCACATGTGTTACACATGAATTTTTCACCGGATGATCATCTGAGCACGTGTCGTGTGTCACGCACTCGACGTGATGCATGCACGTCTTCTGTATAACCGCGGAGGGAAAAAAAAAAGAGGAAGGAGGATATATCTAATTTCACCGGCACAACAAAATGGTTGGCACCACGTAGGTGTGAGGCTAGCAGATAAGGGCAGGGGCGAGAGGGTAGGGTACAAGCTGGTACCGAATAGTGTACCCGGCAGGTACAGGGCGACACAAAGCCGGTGGCGACCCGGACCCCATCCCATCCCATCGCGTCGTGACCACACCACACGCCTTTTACTAAGCCCGGTCGCCTTGGCCGGCGCGGCGCGGCGCCCGAGCCCGACCGGTGGTGTGGTGTCTGGTCCGGTCGATGCGAGCGTGAGCCGCCTTGGCTTGCGGTGCCGATTCCGTAGTCCGGCACGTACGGTACGGCTGGGGCTGGGCCAGCGAACCGACCGATGGCGACCGGGACAGCGGGGACGCGGGGGACGAGCTGGCTCCTCACAGCGACACCCGCTGCAACTGCGAGGATGGGTGGGCCCCACCTCGGAATTTCGTACCGATGGAAATGCTGCTACTACTACATCCATCTTCCTTTTCCTTTGTTTGTTTATTACTCCTACGTACAAGTACTAGTATTACTTTTCGAAAAGAATATTTTTAGGACAATTGTAAATTTACCACTACTTTAAATCGTTATTGTAATATTATCACTAGAAAATTGTAAAAATACCACTAGAACTGTCATTCGAGTGGTATCTTTACAATATTGAAAAAACCGGTGGCAAATTTATAAATGCCTCGAATATTTTTTTTGTTGGTGTGATGGGCTGAACTGGCGATTTTTTTTTTGGTCTCTCATCTGGACTTCTCGTTATTCTGCTTGATTTTCTACGTTACGTGTGTGTAGTATGAGGTCCTGGATGTTGTAAAATTTTTTGTGGTTTATAGGGAGTTGATTTATGAAGCTACGAGAAACCGAGTAATATCACATATCCTATATATATGAGGACTTGGATTTTTTTTAATTTTTTTCCTAGAGTAAAATACGCTGGTGGTACTGGCACCACAACCGAGAAAAAACCCAGATAATATACGTGTAGCTATTACTTCTCGATCACCATCTCCGTATAAATAATTGATGGATAATTATATTGCTCGATCGATGCCCAAACATAGTGGATTGGTGGTCCTTGCTGAATTAGTAGGAGAAATTGAAAGTTTATTAATAATAATAATAACTACTTGTCCTAGCTAGCAAGCCACATATATGTACTTGTACCTGCACGTACAATATCGTACGTGTACATTGCCCTGAGCCTGAAGATCTTTTGGCTCAAGTTCTGGCTGTCTTCTTTTTTGAGCTATGAACCGGGGAAAAATATATATATGCACTGTCATGACTGGAGGATTATTAATTGAAGTAGGCGTGCCACATATTCACATATATATATACTCCTTTTGTTTATGCAATAATTAAATTGGTGTGGCTGAAATTGTTTCAGCGTCCGGACAACCTGCGCAATTAAGCAGTCTCAATCGTATTGTCGATCATCGTGGTCATGAGGGATATGTATATATTTGTGCTAAGGGCCATCTTAAGTGCTGATAGATTATGGATGATGGGAGAACTGGAGCTTATCATAGTTATTTAGGCACAAATGAATGAAATAAATATTTAAAAATATTTTAAAATTTATTGTAATAAATGTTGATAAAGAAATTTTTTATAAAAAATCCACCGTTTAATAGCTTGAAAAATATGCCCATCATAACTTTGCTACCATAATAGTAGGAATTAAAGAACAGGCCTAATATGCATGAGCTCGCCTGAACGTCCCACACATGTATACTATGCCTTTTAGATACTAGTCGGTAAATCTGGCATTTGTTTCAGTAAAAGGTACAACCAATCTCACCCTCCGTTTATAAGCGGCCAATTGGTACGCCATAATAGATACTCCCTCTGTCTCAAAATATAAGCATTTTTAGCTATAAATTTAGACAACTATGTATTCAGATTTGTAGCCAAAAGTTGTTACTATATTTTGGGACGGAGGTAGTACAAAAGACAAAGTGAACGTAGCTCAACATATTAGGTTCACAGTGATGGAACCCGCACATCCAAGTTCAACATTAATCACTTAGCACGAGTACTCGTATTTACGGCTAATTATTTTTCAGTGATTAGAAATATACTCGTCGACAGTGAGTCGTCCGTGATGATTTTGTCAACCTCAAAAGATGTCGGTTCAGTCATTAGGTTATCATAGCACTTGTGTTTGTAGTATTGTGTGTTTATAACAAAAAGGATGCATGCAAAAAAAAAGTCCATGTCAAGACAGACTGATATATAGAAAATGAGGCAGCTTTGATGTGTGCGTGCATTGCCACATAAATAGGCAACAAGTCTAATTTAAGTCTTTTTCCACGTCAAATTAAGTACGCTAGCTACGCGGGAAGAAAAGGAGTCCAGCCAAGATTAGCAGTAGAACCATATGAATACCCCGCCGCGTTGCTGCGGAAAATTAAGTTGTATAATATGCACAAATAAGATGTAATATGATTATCAAAACTAAAACAAATTGATAGTATAATTTTGAGCCTAAAATAATTGAGATTGCATGGTTTTATGAGAGAATAAAGAAGAGACAATTTTAACCATAGATCTATCATCTAAAGGCTAGAAATAATTAGGTTAATGTGGCTTAATGAGAGAAGAGAGAAATATCATTAACTACACTTAGTGGGAATGAACTATATATGTATATAGGATACACTCTTCTCCTCCGTTTCAGGCTATAAGACGTTTTGACTTTGGTCAAAGTTAAACTGTTTTAAATTTAACCAAGTTTATAAAAAAGGGTAACATTTTCAACCCAAGATAAATTTATTATAAAAATATATTTAATTATTAATTTAATGAAACTAATTTAGTGTTATAAATATTATTATATTTATCTGTAAATTTAGTTAAATTTAAAATAGTTTAACGCTACTTTGACTAATGTCAAGACGTATTATAACTTGAAACGGAAGGTGTAGCTAGTAGTGGTGTAATAGTACGTATAGAATTCGTTCTTCGACGTAGCTGCATGGATGCAGCAGCATGCACAGCTTCCTGGAAACAACACGTACAATCTTTGAGCGGAGATCGACCCAAACGGCGATCGAAGTCACCACCGGCAAAGGCTGATTTACCGCCGTCGTCGCACGCTAGCTAGCTGCGTGCCGGCCGGTCACCGTTGTTGGCTTTAATTTCTGATCGGTTGGTTTAGTTTGTGTGTGGATGGTCGGTGGAACCGGCAATTTAGGATTTATTCGAAAGAGCTTCTGACAGCTATAGTTTTTCTCAAGCTAGAAACTCCCCTAAACACAATACAATTTTTCGTTCACATTTAAAAAATTATAGCTATAGAAGCTGATAAAAAAGATTGAGTTTAGTTCCAAACTTTTTCTTCAAACTTCCAACTTTTCCATCACATCAAAACTTCCCAACACACATAAACTTCCAACTTTTCCGTCACATCTTTTCAATTTCAACCAAATTCCAATTTTAGCGTGAACTAAACACACCCAAAACCTATTTTTTTCAGATTTTGATCAGAAAGTATTTCTTAAAATCTTAAATTCCATAAAACATGACAGTGTGCAGTGTGGGTGGGTCCCATGTCGATCGGTCGGTCGGTCGGTCATGTGCCTGCCCTGCCTAGCTAGAATTAAGAGCCGTATTCCCGCGTTACTGAACAGTACACACGCACGCGCGTGGACACGAGATATATTTGAGATACATGGATCTAAATAATACTACTAGCGCTAGCTTAGCTATAGTTTGCGTGTATGTATGGGCCATATGCAATGCAATGAAATGCAACTTGGGTAGAGAGGGTAGCGATCGAATATCCATCACCGTCACGGCGCATTAATTTGCTTAAGTTGGCTGTTCGGTCCGTGCATATGGGTTGAGGGGGTGCTTTAGATATATGGGTGTAAAGTTTTAATGTAGCATCACATTGTCAAATCATAGAGTAATTAGGCTTAAAAAATTCGTCTCGTAATTTACACGCAATCTGTATAATTAGTTATTTTTTTATTTATATTTAATGCTTCATTAATATGTCCAAACATTTAATGTGACGGGTAAAAGTTTTTACCGGGGAACTAAACAGGCCCGTACTCGTTTTTCATGGATCTCTCAATTTTCAAGATGTTTATAGTGGAACTATTTATTGCCTCTTGCTTGCGCTGCCTAGCTCGCTCTTTTCTGCATGCCGAATGGCTAAATAGTAAATAATTTACTTGGTTCGGAATAGATGCTTAGCTTAGATTTCTGAAAGCACGTAAAATAAGATAAGTCATTTTTATATGGTTAGTCTAGTATTGATTATTATATATTTAGAAAAATATGGTTATTTGTCTTTATGGATACTTCTCTATAAAAAACTTTCGCACGAAACTTATCGTTTATCATTTCGAGAACATGCTCACGGATAATTGTACGTGGAGTAGTTGTTTCAAGTAGCTATTTAGAACTTACCCTCAGTTATTTGTGAATCATTATTCAAGTGTGCAAGCAGTGAATCGTATAAAATTATAAACATGATATAGGACAGTTTTCTCATAAATACAATTATAGAATGTGTTTCCAAGAATGACACATTGAAAATTCATGAAGCTATAGGTATGCTATGTGTGTAGGATTTCTGAGTTCAAATATTCAAATGAATGAATTTCAGATCGGATTGTTTACGAAACTAAGTTCCCAATTTAATTAAATGGTTGTATATATCCAGTTATATGTGGAGATCAGGTAAAAATACCCTTCTAAAAAAATAAAGTAGGAATTTTTAAAAAAGAAACAACTTTATATTGGTAATTGCTCCTAAAGATCACAATATATACTTTGCTTTCTCAGGCACATACCGATGCTTTGTGACAACAAGATCAAAAGGGCTAAAAGATAACAAGATAATTGGATTCCTACGGCACGCAATGAAGTACTACACATCTTGGAGATCGACTTGGAGCGCACCATGCATTGCATACATACACACACACGCTATTGTTCATCGATCCATGAACAGCAACCTACAGCAAGTAGCAAAGCGAAAGGGCACCAACCCAAAATGGGGCACACACATGCATTAATTGTCACGATGACCTGTCACGTACTGTCATGTGGGCCCACACACTGCTCTGCTACGTACCTACCTGTCCTCCCACATACACATGTACGGCCATGACGTCAGCGGCCCACTGTTGTTGGAGTCCACGTGGACCGTACACGCGTACGAGTGCTGTCCGGAATCACGGGCGATGTACGGTGTACACGTATTACGACCCTATCTCTTATCCCTCTTTTGAGAGAAAATTCAACGCCGCATGCATTACATGTGCATGCTAGTAATAAGAACTATTAAGAGTCAATTACTTTGACCAATGTAATTCTCTCTCCGTTCTTGCGTTAGTCTTAGTCATGCCGGCCTGGTTAAATTTCACCACTCGTACATGTGTAAGCTTTTCGAGTTGTGTCAATCGCACGAAGCTTCATAATAGGTTTTGTTTTGATTTGAAGATAGAACTATCATATGATGCTTTCTGAATTTATTCCTGATCGATGACCTACTAATACGTACTAAACGTATGTTAAAAGGCTGTACTTAGGTGGGATTTTGGACCATTTGTCATCTTCCCCAATGCCACACTCCGAAATACCATGGCGTTGTTGCCCTGAGTTGGGGACCTTCCCCTTCAGAAAAAAAGAGCAGCTCATTAGCGCGTAATTAATTAAGTATCAACTAAAACTAACTTGAAATATAGATTAATATATATATTTTTAAAAATAACTGTTCTAAAGAATTTTTTTTATAAAATACACACTGTTTAGCCGTTTGAAAAACGTGCGCGTGAAAGACGATGGGTACAAGTTGGGAAAGCTCACTCCCTGAACTCAGCATATATTAAAGGTGTGCGGACAGCGGGTATGTGCGTGCACGTAATTGAAAAAGAATAGCATGGAAATATACTTTGTGAAATATAAAAGTGTCATGTATTTATAATTAACCACGCACGAGTCAAACTTGTGAATTATAGACCTATTTGGGATTTAAAATTTAACGGTAGTTGT
Source organism: Oryza meridionalis (assembly GCA_000338895.3). Classification (NCBI taxonomy): domain Eukaryota; kingdom Viridiplantae; phylum Streptophyta; class Magnoliopsida; order Poales; family Poaceae; genus Oryza; species Oryza meridionalis. Next base: position 3,802,405 of record CM002525.2, on the reverse strand, counting down.
TGCTACTGCTCCACTTTGGTGCATGCCTGGATCGCATATCATATCTCATTGCTCTCCAATCTTTATCATATCTTCGATCCCATGCTTCCTTTTTCTTTCTTGAAAAGAAAAAAAAGGTGGAAAAAAAAGATGACACTACTGGATTGTTTGGCTCATCTTTCCGTACCACTAGCTACTACCATACCGTACCTACGCGTACGAATACTGCACGGTCAAGTTGCAGCATAGTATAATATGGTACTATTGCATGCCACGAAAGCGACCCGTCGGCCACACGCAAGAAAGCACGACTTTTGATCTCGATATCCATCAAACCATATGCATATCTTTCGGTTGTCACCAAGACATATCTTTAATTTGACGACAGCTGATATACAAAAGGGAAAAATTGATTAATCTTCCTTTTAAAATATGATTATCCCTGAGAAGGTCGGGAGATACTATATTTTCTAATATAAAATTTAATGTACCACGTACTAGGTATTTTGAAGTATCAAAATATTTAATTAGTATATAATTTTAGTATATCTTCAAGTATGTTTTTAAACACTGTAAATTTTCTCTTTAAGATAATGGAGTGAATCATCTTTGCTTCAAACACGTCAGTAAAATTATTGGCCGTCAGGCCTAATCCGGTTTCTGGTAGTGACTTGTTGCAACCGACGTTCTCTCAACAAAGATAAACTAAACAATTTCAGGAAATTAATGGAAGGCAAAGCTAAGACTAATATATCTAAGAAAAAAATATGTTTATTTAAGTATATTGTAAATCTTCATCTGAAATTGGTAAATATATGTATAACTATAGCGAAACACCCAGGGTTGTTCCGACTAGCTCCACAATGTGGTGGACTAGACGACGTGGGTTCGAAACCTCACATCTTCTAATTATTTAATTTTAGGTCCTTTACTAATATTTGTGTTTTTTTAAAATTGGTAAATATATGTATAACTATGGACTCCAAATTTTAGCATGCAACATGTAATAGTTCCTTGTAAATTAATTAATTAGGATCAGGAGCAAGAATAGGACTAGACGATCAATTAGCTGGGATGCATCATGCATGAGATGATGAGATCTTCCAAACACGGGTGTTATTTTAATGGCGTATGATCAGTTCGCTGTTTGTTTTTCTAAAGCTATCTGCTGAAAGGCACGTTGTGCTTTTCTCCTACTCACATCACGATCTTTTTGATTCGGAGTCTACTAGAATGGACTATGTCTTGCGACCAAATTAACTAATGAATTAATTAACTGCTAATCTAGACATCGGACCTTTAAAAAGGTGTTGTTAATTAGTTAATTAAACGGCATGCATGATGGTACGGTCCCGCTTAAGTAGTACTATGCATATTTTACTGCAAACTTCGATCAACTAGCTGCTTCTAGCGTGATATATATACCTTAATTTTATGCCGCCTTAACTAGTTAACTGTAATTGTCCTGTCAAATTAGCATAATCTGATTAGACGGTTTAGTTTCTAGTTACTCCCCCGTTTCACAATGTAAGTCATTCTACATTTTCTACATTTATTTTCTACATTTATATTGATGTTAAATAATCTAGATATATATATCTGTCTAGATTTATTAATATCAATATAAATATGAGAAATACTAAAATGACTTATATTGTGAAACGGAGGTAATACTACTTAAAATTATCCATAAAATTCAATAAATTTTGGACAGTCCAAATTATGTTAAGATCTTTGCTTACACTACAGTAACCATCCTTTTCTTCTCCCTCACCAACGTGTAGCATCTATGCATATAGGTCTTGTTCACATAATAGGTAAGGGAAATGATTTCCCACCACCAAAAGACATCTTTAAATTTTAACCATTTATTGTCCCTATTTCATTTAATCCTAACCTTTTATTCATTTTCTAATTTTAATCCCACCTATCATTTTCCATTATCCAAACATAACCATATAGATTTGAGCGCTTGCCTACCCCTCAAACTAGGTGGCAGCTAGCCCACCATATTCCAAGTCTTGGATGGCTAGCGCCATATATCTAAGATGCTCTCACCTTCAACCACTCCGATTTCCCACACTCACAATCCCGATCCACACTTACAGCAATCCCCTAATCTAATTAAATGGTAATCAAGCGTGCGCGCATGTATACTAAGTGTCCCTTCTATCTTAGCCATATAAACGTATCGATATTAAAAGTTACATAGCGGCTGTTCAAATTAATGCCATTTTCAACTGTACTATTAATTTTTTTTAGTAAAGTTGTCAAAAAGAAAGTGTTTACACTTAGTTTGGTGCCAAACTTGGATAAATACATAAGAAAATCATGCCAAAATTTTTGGCAATATTGTCAACTTCTAAAATTTAGTAAGGTTTATTTTGGCTACAATCTAAATAGCCCCTTAGTAAATTTATAGACCTCACCAAATTAACCTCTACATTTGCGATATTGAGATGAACTGACAGCCATGCACTTATATATGAAACCTTTCAATCGCGGAACCGCCAAATAGTTTTTTCGTAGGTGAAGTATTTCTGGTGTTTATAACGACGCTTAAATTATGGATGATTGTAATTTTTCAGGTCTTTGTGAAGTAAATTGAAGGCATCGATTTGCGTGGCGTTGTATCGCGATGCCACAATATTTTACACGGCGTTTGTACCGTACGTGTGAAGAGCTAGCTAAGCTCGCACGCGAGAATAATGGTCGTCAAAAGCTTTGAACGCTTTCTACGGTGCCGTCCTCTTGTTAATTTCCCCTCCGGAGTCTTCTAGAAGATCTCCTCGATCAATCGATCGATTCTTTAATTTCTACACCTGCTAGGTAGGAGTAGCTAGCTGCTGCCTCTTTTTTTTTTTTTCTGAAACCAAATTTATTTTTCCTTTCTGCTGACAACGAGAGCAGAGGGCGATTTTTTGGTCGTCAAATCGAATTAATTGTGGTTGGTTAACTTATACCAGCGCGTATACGTATACGTACGTATTCTGTGGCGTCGACGTCGAGTGAAAGCGTAGGCGGCCATCGTCTTCTACAAACCGTGTAGAATTTACCTTCCGTCGACATCTGCTCGATCCTTTTTCCACTGATGATGGAGACACTGACTAGCTCTCACAGTCTCACTCTTGGTCCCTTCACCTGTGACTGTGAAGTGACATATACCGACTGGGCTGGAAAAATTAATCAAGTGATGATGGATAACTGTATTTTCTCCTTTAATACATGTTGCAAATGTTGCTATAACATTGTTCCAAATTGGAGAGATTTCTGCAAGAAAGGTATTGGCATCACAATTCACACAAGATCTATCATAGTCGAACTGTAATGGTCTTATGCTAGTATGCTTTCAATAAGATAGATTAGAGAGTAGAGGACGTACTCATGGAATGTGAGTGTATGTATCTTCCATGTAATCGGAGAGTTTTTTTTTATTACGGTTTTGCTATTTCACTTGCGACATATTTTGGACTTCTTTCATTTTTTTTATCCGTATGATATTGCATCAAGATTCATACTTCTATAAATCTAACTTGCAGTTACACTCAGTCACAGAGCACTTGCACTCAGTTATGGTGTATATCAAAACTAGATTTGACAACAATATTTTCTCTAGATTGACGATTTTTGATATATTTGTCTTTTTTTATTTCATTCACAAAGATATGTATCCATTAGTTAAAAATCCTATAAGATTTGAAGCTCTCCATCGAAAGATTTGATAAAATAAAATAGTCCCAAAAAATAGGACCGAGGAAATAATAAATGGATCTCGTATTCGTTTGGGCGTTAGGAGCATTGGGCCATGGCCCACATAGCTCAACAGAGAAGCTCAGTGGGCCTCCAACTTCCCTCTCCAACACCGTATCCGAGCCCAACTCTACGTCCTCGCCCCCTCTCGCTAAGACGCTAACGACCAAAGCGTCCGCGAGTCGCGACAGCTCAAAGCCGCACGCAACGCCACCACTGCTCCGCCGCCGCCGCCGCCGCCGCCGCCACGCGCCGCTGCGATTCCTCCCCCGCCGATCGAACGCCACGCGCGCGCGCGCCGCGGAAACCCTAGCCTCCTCCTTCGCTCGCCCGAGCGCCGTCGGCGGGAGGAGGATAACTTTGGTCCTGCGCGCGAATCGCGGATCGCGATTCGCGCTAGGGTTTCGGCCCCGTGTGCCCCGACGGCCGGCTGGTCCCCGCTACGCCGGCGACCTCGCGCGGAATCGAGAGGTAAAGTGGTAGTAGGATATGAGGATGAGGGTGCGAGGGGTCGGGATACCTCGTGTTCGTCTTCGATTTGTGTTTTGCGGGGGGTGTCGGTTCCTCCTCCCCTGGGGTGGTGTGGGAATCGCCCTAGTGGATTAACTTCTGGCGATTCAAAATTTCGCCGATTTCTTGGGGGTTACCTATAGATTCTGGATAGTATCATGATAGTTTGACTGCTGCTGGCTGTGTGGCTGTGTGTATGTGAATTCTAAGCAATGACATATCGTAACTTACTAGCTTAGAGTTCGGAGGCTTAATTAGTTATTTCTGATATTTTAATCATGATCTAATGAAATCAAGTATAGTTTTTGTTTAGGGTGCCTATGCAGTTGCTGCAACAGCATTTGACTTTACAACATTGTGCTAAGTTCAGTGGCTCCACCTCTGACACTTCCATGTCCACTATCAAATCTACAATTTTATATACAAAATCATATACCAGATAGTCCGATTTCTATCGTCCCCTTCATTCTCCATCGTCCCATCTACGTACAAAATCGTAAACCAAGTGGCTATAATATGGAATCTTCTAATTTGTGAAGTTGATTTATTACTTGGGATTGCTAATCACATGATGGAGGGATTGCTAAGAAGGGGAACAGACACAGCTTTGGTGCCAATAATGTGAACTATCTTTTGTTGCTATAAAAAAAGTGAAATTTGATATTGAGATGAGCAATCAAAGGAACGTCCTCTTGATTGAATGTCCAGTAGAAGGGTGCCGGTATGGTGGTTTTCTTGTTGGCATTTGCTTAACCTTGTGATATCATGCGCCTCTTACAGGACAGTAGAAAAATCTGCACCCCAAAATTCTGAAGATCTCCAAGAACTTTGCAGTCTAACATCAGTGCCGAATATCAGAAATGGATCATGGGCGTTATGCTCCACAGCATGGATGGGAGAACAACAGTGTAATTGAAGCCTTTCCCTTTATTAGCTAACAAGGAATAGCAGATTTGCTGGCCATGTGGTTGGCTAGCATTGTGATGTAAAGAATTTGAAGAAGCGGCCATTGCTTAAATGGAATGGGTTACATACCTGTAGACTTACTTGCTGACTCAACTTCTGTTGAATCTACAGGCATTGGATGGGTATGGTGTCATCAATGGCCCAGATTATAGGTAAGTCAATAAGCTATTGTGATGGTATGTTAGATTGTTAGCGGTTGTAGTCATGCACATCTTCCATTCTATTCGACTTACTTTTGAAGTGTGCTCAGCTATAATTTATTGGGAGTAGTTGCAATATTTTTTTCCATTATGACATGTTGTCCACTTTAATGTGCTCTGTCATATTACCATATTTTCTACAATTGACTCAAATTGCAGGGCCGGTGGATCCTACAATGGTAGGAGGTTTGTGGATGATGGCTTCCCAGGAGATTCATATGGAAGGGGTGCATTCTATCAGGACACACATGATAGAAATGTGTATCCACCTGCACCCTCTGCCCCCATGTTGTCTCAACCTCGAAGGTTTCATGATGATGAATATTCAACTGCCAGAGATTACAGAAGGCATGACACTTATCATTGCAATGATGGAAAGCATCATGAATTTGAATCCTATGGAGGAGTTGATAGACTCCACGATAATTATTGTGCTGCTGATAACTATGAATCTGGTAGTTACCGTGATTTTGGTTTTGATAGGAACAAAAGGATTGGGAGTAGAGACCGTGCGGAGTTTCATGGTGACTTTGAAGACCGGTACCGCAGCTCTCACCAAAGTAGAGAGGATAGCTATGAGAGAGATCGTGATTATGATCGTTACAGCTATGATTCGGACTATGAGAAAAGCAGGAGAGATGGTAGCTGGAGAAGACGTGATTTATGTGAGAGTGAACATGAAAGAAGAGGGTTGAGTCATGAAAGAGACAGAAGTCCATACATTCAACATAGCCGTTCACGATCACGTGGGTGTGACGAACGGTCAAGATCTCGGTCTAGATCAAGATCACCCCATGGCAAAAGTCGTGGTCGGAACCAAAGAGATGGCTTTTATGATGACAATTCCTTTGGCAGAAGAAGGGAGTATGACTGGGATGAGAGAAGGCATGGAGATTTAGTGGTATGGCCATTCCTTTGTTTTGTATATAATTGCATGCTTCAAATGTGTTTTGAACTGATGAATCGAATAACATTTCCATTCATGCTTGTAGGCTCCATCTGCTACTGTTGTTGTTAAGGGTCTGTCCCAGAAGACTAATGAAGATGACCTAAACCAGATTCTTGTACAAGTTCCTCTTCATAAACTGTTAAACTGGTTGCAAGTGTATTGTCTGGTTCGATTTAATCATTTGGAGTCTGATATCTTTTAGGCTGAGTGGGGCCCTCTCCGTAGTGTGCGCATAATTAAGGAACGATCTTCTGGCATGTCTCGGGGATTTGCTTTTATCGACTTCCCTACTGTGGTATTAACCATAAAAGATCTATTACCTTACCTGTTCAGACTGTCATGTAGTGTCATGCTCAGAAATTTTATTGTACTCTACAGGAAGCTGCCCGCAGGATGATGGAAGGTGTTGGAGACAATGGCCTTCTAATTGATGGTAGAAAGGTATTTTTTCAGTACAGGTATGTGCCTTTTTTGTTTTTTATAATAGTTGAAGTCGTCTATATTTATTCACCAGTTTACTTGTAAGTATGTAACATTGTTGAGTAGTCTGTTTTACGTGATACTGAATCAATGTGTGAACAACACAATTGCAGCATATTCGATGGTTCGATAATGGTTGAACTGTTTAAACTGGGTGCATCATGTAATAGTAATTTTCACTGGAGCATGTCCTTCATATACCAAATTATCATGTGCCTCTGCCTTTTGTTGTTTCACTGGTCACTATTTTCCCACTTAATGTTTTTCAATTGAACTCTGTGATTGCATTAGCAATACAATGATCCAGATAGCATATGACTGACCAAATAGGGCACAAAAATATCTAATTATTTTGGTAGCATATTGCTAAGGTCATGTAAATGTTTTTATATCGTGATAAGCTTGCGATGCAAAACAGTCAATCTACCATTGATGTGTTAAAGATTCACAGTGTGTTAAGTTGCTCGTTCCTTTCTTTTGGATGTTATTCATGTAGGTCTAGTGTGTATTACTTGCATCAAGCTTAGTTTTGCAGAAGAGCACATTAAGAAAAAACAATTTACATGCGCCTTATCTTTTGCAAAAGTATATACTTGTATCTTTTTCTTCCACTGTAATTACTGCTGGCAACTTCTTTACTGCAGTAGTAAACCAACTAGTGGGATGAGTGGGCCTTCTCATGGAGAAGAAAATTTTACAAGGTATAACTATGGGCACAGGACTGCTGCTGCGCCATGTGATTGGATATGTACTATATGTGGATGCATGAACTTTGCTCGCAGAACTTCATGTTTTCAGGTATGTTTTACTCTATATTATTGTAATTATTTTTGTAGGTATGTTCTTCATCGCAAGACCCATTACATTTAGTATCGTCTTACAGAAGTTTGGACGAAGTCATTTCTGTTTATAAATCCAATCTAGCATGCTTGGATTATTTCTCTGTCCTCGATTTCCTCGATGGAGTGCTGTTTTCCCTTTCGATTCAACATCCCTATTGTTAATGAGAAGTTGCAAATTAAGTAGTCTCATAATCGCATAAACTGTAAGCTGTTGGATTAGCTAAGGATGTTTTTGGATCATTAGCCACTAGTATAAATATAAACAAAATAATAAGATGTGTCACATGAAAAATGCCATTAGCGGATTTGTCATGAAAACTACTGTGTCTATCTCCAAGATGACAATTATAAAGGCATCAGGGGGTAGCATTTCTTTGTAACTGATTGTATGTTCTTTTATTTAAGCTCTTGATATTTTTTTTGGCTAACTGCATTCTATTCTTGTAGTGTAATGAGCCACGAACGGAGGATTCTCTACCAGCTGACCCAACAAGTTCTACTCCACTCCATCCAAAAAGGGGATCTGAAATAGGCAAAGCTCTGTTCTTCTATGTTAGGATTACTAAAATTATTTTGCCAGTTGCCTTATTAGAGTGCATTTTCAGGTCCAACTCATGTTTTAGTTGTTCGTGGTCTGGATGAAAATGCTGACGAGGAAATGCTTCGATATGAATTTGCCAAGCATGCACCTATAAAGGTAGGAAGAAGCTTATGACTCTTGAATTTTGTAGTGTTCCCTTTCTGTTGGGAGAATGACATGCTGTTGTTGTGCAGGACATTCGCCTTGTTCGGGATAAGTTTACTCATGTGTCCAGAGGTTTTGCTTTCATCCATTTTCATTCAGTAAGTAGTGGTGGGAAAAATGTTTGAGTTTTTCTTTGATGTCTACTCCCATATTTATCTGCATCCAATTATGTTAGGTGGAAGAAGCTACAAAAGCTCTTGAAGCTACGAATGGGATTACACTTGAGAAGAATGGTCAGGTTTTACGTGTAACCTATGCTAAAAGCACACATGGACCGGTATCAGGGGCTTCACAGTCAAACAGCCTTGCTGCAGCTGCCATTGAGGCTGCATCGTTTTCTCAGCAGGTCAGTTGTAGCCCCTACTTGTAATTTGTCACCATGTGCACAGAAAAGTAAGCACTGCATTGCTCCATTAAATGATGCACTAGGACCAATAAATCTCACGCTGTTAAAGGCTTGTCATAGGGTGGAATGGTTTTTCACATACAATTTATGCAGATTATAGACATGATGCTTATTATTTTATTCCTTTTGCCCTTTGGACCAGTATGATGCTATAGGTTGGGCCCCAAAAGAATACAATCCTGATGACAAACTGAATAGCAACTCAGAACCTCAGAGCAGTGGCTCTGCTCCACAGTCTGGATTTGTTTGGGATGAAAAGTCTGGTTATTACTATGATTCTGCCTCAGGATTCTATTATGATGGAAATACTGGTATGTATATTGCAACAATTTTCTTACTATAATCAATTCAGAAATACTTTCCATGTGACTTGTTTTTGAAATGTTTTCCAATTTTCCATCTTGTTCTTTTTTTAAAAAAAGTTTGCTCCATGTCAATTGTTAAAAGTATTACAGTTTATAACCTTGCATTTGTTTTCAGGACTTTACTATGATGGTAATGCTGGAGTGTGGTATTCATATGATCAACAAACTCAACAGTATGTCCCTTGTAGTGAACAGAACAGCAGTAAAGCAGCCGGGGACATGGAAAATACTAGCACGAAGACCTCAGAAAGTAGTGGTAAAAATGTAGTGATTTCTGCACCTGCAGCCACGATTAAACAAAGCGAGAAAACTTCATTACCTGAAGCTGTTCAAGCTGCTGCAAGTGCAGCGCTGGCTGCAGAAAAGAAAGAAAAGGAGAGAGCAAAAGAGATTAAGTTGGCATCAAAAGTTAGTCTTTTGGCAAATAAGAAAAAGATGAACAATGTCCTAGCAATGTGGAAACAAAGAAATCAAGAAGGCCAGGCAGGGCGTGCTGTCCTTGATGACAAGGAACCATCCAACTCTGCTGATGATAAATTAAACAATTTACACAATGCAACTGGATTCGCAGTGAAAGCTAAGCCTAAATCTGACATTGGAAATGCTAAGGACATGAACTTGCCTGCTAGCTATAACTCTCTTGGACGAACAGCTGCACCCACAGAAATGATAGATTCTGATATAAAGCCTACACCTGTCAGTAACAGTTTAGGAACTACCATTATGGGTGTCATAAGAGGCTCTGGTAGAGGAATGGTCAGATCAGACACTGCATTTCATGCGCCATCTGATGCTGGTGGTGCTGATTCTTTCTCCAACATACCAACAAGCACAAGTGGGTTAACAGCAAATGCTGGGGCACCTACTTCTGCTCCCTTCAAAACAGAATTATCTGCCCTATCATCTTATACTCCATCTGGAGTTTCAGGGAGTGGTAAACGTAGGTTTTCTGAAGCTCCAGGACATTCACAGTACAGAGATCGGGCTGCAGAAAGGCGAAATCTATATGGATCATCTTCTTCACTTGGAAGTGATAATGATGGACTGGAACCAAGTAAGAATGCACTCACAGACATTATTTTCTTGCCTCATTTGTTTAGCACAAGAGTGTACTATCCATCCGCAGCATAGCTTTTTTGTCATTACAGTACATTCTGTTTAGCTTGTAAAATATACTCATATATACTTGTCACTTTGACCAAAGCACATTATGAGTTGAATAAAATAAGACCAGAGACTCCCAATAACACCACAAGCATGCAGACTAAAGGAGAGTAAAATGCAGTGATATGGGTAGAGTTGAGTGGAGTATTTTTTGGTATGACCTTAAGGAAACATGAAATTACAAATATACGTAAATTGATAAAGTTGTAAATTTGTAGTAGAACTAAGTATTCACAATCGGAGGGGGCACAATAAAAGGCTATTTCTCTTTATATAGCTTGATCGACTTGTATTAATTATCTGGATATTCCTTGTCAAGCTGGTGAGTACCCTCGAAGGGGTCCAAGTGAGATGGGGTCAATGCCATTTCCTCCAGGGGTGGGTGAACGTTCTAGCGGTGAAATTGGCAATACTGAAAATTATGAGGTTATCACTGCTGATAGAGCAATAGATGAGAGCAATGTGGGCAATCGTATTCTGCGCAATATGGGTTGGCAAGAAGGACTGGTACGTTCTATAACTAATTTAGTTTATTACTCTTTGATGGCTTTCCTTGCTGCTGCCTGTATTTGAATAATTCTTTCTGGTGTCCGTTTTTGTTTGTCCAGCCACACATTGTTTTTTATATTGGGCTTGCTGTTGCATTATAATTGATAAATGATTTAATTTGATCATGGCTTATATAGGCTGTAGAGTTTTATTTCCTGCACTTGTGACTGAGTTGAGCAAATCTTTATCTGTTATTGGTAAAGCTTGCTTTACTGTATTGATTTATTGATTATCGAATCTCGCTGGTAGGCTTCCTCGCAAGGAAATTTAGTGGATTATATTATCATCTTGTTTGACCCATAAACTATCATTTCTTGTGATTTACTTGTGTTTGTGGGCTCTACCTCGTAAGGCTAGAATAAATGTGGAAATTACTTATCTCTAATGCTTGAGGGAAAATAGCTCCAGTAGGCTTGAGTAGTTTGTGAGACAAGAGAAGTTAACTGTGACTGCAGAAGAATCAATTTGCCAATATTTCCTCAGTCTGGAAGCTGTGTAAATCGAATATTCTCTGACTTGAGTATACATTGGCAATCTCTTTTGCTTGCTATTCCTTCGCAAATATTCAGGGTCTCGGAAAAACTGGTAGTGGCATCAAGGAACCAGTGCAGGCTAAATCTGTGGATGTGAGGGCTGGACTTGGAAGCCAGCAGCGGAAATCTTCTGACCCGTCGCTGGAGGCGCAAGCTGGTGATAGCTACAAAACCATCATCCAGAAGAAGGCTATGGCAAGATTCAGGGAGATGTCTTGAGCTGTATTGCCAATTTTTGTTGTAATGTCGATGTAATAATGTTTTACTCGTGGTATTTGTCCCTGCATCACTTGATTGTGCTTGTGTTGAGCAGACTTGATCCTGGCATATAGTATGATTAAAATTTTAAATTATTGAGAGCTCTTGTCGTATGACTATTAAATATCGATGTTTGTGATATTTCTCAACCGTACCAAAATTTGGTTTGTTTCCATTCTCAACCATACCAAAATTTGGCAACCATTTTGTTTGAAGCTAATCTTTGTTGGCATTGGCAAAAAATTTGTTACCATTTGGAATGTTTTTCCGGAACACTACACTATTAAGCAGGTAGCCGTCCATGTTGTCGTTGACGTTGCTGGTTGCCGCCGCCGGTGCCGGCCATTAGTCGACGATGATCTGATTCGCCGGAGCAACGCAACATTGGAACTTGTCAATGTAGGATCGATCGTTGGTATGAATCGATCAGTAAAAATATATATAACCGACCAAAATTCGATTTGGACTAGACGCGTTCATATAAAAAAAAATGGAAACGCCGTTGCCGGGGATCGAACCCGGGTCACCCGCGTGACAGGCGGGAATACTCACCACTATACTACAACGACTTTGATGACTTTACGAATGGGACATCACTACAGTTCTTGAATCCAAAAAGTTTGAATAAGTCCATTACTGACTCCTATTTGTCTCAAATAAATTCCATTATCTATAAAAAAAACCAAACAAGTATAAGTATTATAGCTATTTAGGGCTCAGAAAACGAATACTAAAAAAGTTACAGCTCCATCTACGGCTCATCAGCCGTCGGAAATGAACAGTGTTTAGTTCACGCCAAAATTGAAAGTTTGGTTGAAATTAGAACGATGTGATGAAAAAGTTGAAAGTTTATGTATAGGAAAGTTTTGATGTGATGGAAAAGTTGGAAGTTCGAAAAAAAGTTTGGAAATAAACACGGTGTAAGCACCCTAAGTAAAATTTATGGGCACAACTTGTATACAGATGTCATTGTGTTTTAAAAGTCGATATGGGAAATGAAAGATGAATGAATATCAAAATTAACTTCAAACTAAGTTTCAAATTTCAAATATATACTCCCTCCGTTTCACAATGCAAGACTTTCTAACATTGCCCGTATACATATAGATATTAATAAATTTAAACACATACATATGTCTCTAATGAGCAATGCTAGAAAGTTTAACATTTTGAAACGGAAGAAGTAACAAGCAAACCATGGAGGCTTACTAGCGGCTTAGAACAACTTCATCCACATTTACATCCTCGCACACGCCCGCTAATAACATCGCAGTGTATTCGTAGCGGAAAAAATAATGATCACGCAACACACGATATTACTGACAAACAGTATCAATTCCAGGATCTAGTAATTTAAGTCCACAGTTAAAGCTAGTATCACAATTCGCATCGACAACGCACCATTAATCAACACAAGGAAAAGAGTAACTAGAGCATCAAATCACCTAAAATAAACATCTTACGACCCAGATCGACAGTTGCAATACAGTACTAGGTAATAATAACACAAGGGCACATCATCAATCATCATCTACGACGGATGACGAGAGCGAGAGGAATGGCAGGCAGGTAGGTGGCTTAGGCAGCAACCTCGTCTTCCTCCTCGTCGCCGTAGTCCTCTTCCTCGTCGTCGGCCGTCGCGTCCTGGTACTGCTGGTACTCGGCCACCAGGTCGTTCATGTTGCTCTCGGCCTCGGTGAACTCCATCTCGTCCATCCCCTCCCCGGTGTACCAGTGCAGGAAGGCCTTCCTCCTGAACATGGCCGTGAACTGCTCGCTCACGCGGCGGAACATCTCCTGGATCGACGTCGAGTTGCCGATGAAGGTGGACGCCATCTTCAGGCCGTTGGGGGGGATGTCGCACACGCTCGACTTCACGTTGTTCGGGATCCACTCCACGAAGTAGGACGAGTTCTTGTTCTGGACGTTGAGCATCTGCTCGTCCACCTCCTTGGTGCTCATCTTCCCGCGGAACATGGCCGAGGCCGTGAGGTAGCGTCCGTGCCTGGGGTCGGCGGCACACATCATGTTCTTGGCGTCCCACATCTGCTGGGTCAGCTCCGGGACTGTGAGCGCGCGGTACTGCTGGGATCCCCTCGAGGTCAGCGGTGCAAAGCCGACCATGAAGAAATGGAGACGAGGGAAGGGGATCAAGTTAACCGCCAGCTTGCGGAGGTCAGAGTTCAGCTGTCCTGGGAAGCGCAGGCAACATGTAACACCACTCATGGTTGCAGAAATAAGATGGTTCAGATCACCAACTGCAAAAGGAAAGAAACAAAGCAGAGTCAGAAATAGTTAAAACAGCATGAAGAACCCCATATTCATTATCAACACTGTAGACCCCCATACATGTAGTACAAACAGACTTATTATCTATATATTCAAGTATAAGTGTAGTCGGATGCAAGTTCCAGACATACTCATTATTGAATCAAGTAGTGCCAGGAAGCATGAAATACACAACAATGGGGAACATGGACCAGCTAATTCATTATACTCCGTACTTCACAAAAGAGTAAATTGGTAGTGGCATCTGACATAAAGGTGACTGATTATAAACTGCTGCGATGTACCAGGATGAAATCAATGATCAATAACAACATAGAGCAGAGTACGATAACTGAACACAGTAGCATAATTATGGCATGTTCTCACTTACAAGTGGGTGTGGCGAGCTTCAGAGTGCGGAAGCAGATGTCATATAGAGCTTCATTGTCAAGTACCATGCACTCATCGGCATTCTCAACAAGCTGATGGACAGATAGCGTGGCATTGTAAGGTTCCACCACGGTATCAGAAACCTTTGGTGAGGGGAAAACTGAGAATGTCAACATCATCCTGTCCGGGTACTCCTCCCTGATCTTTGAGATGAGCAGTGTACCCATACCAGAACCAGTTCCTCCTCCCAGAGAGTGGCAGACTTGAAATCCTGTGGAAAATGGAGCACATACATTAATTCCAACCCAATTTTCGGTTGATGTTGAACACAAACTGCAACACATCAGCGTGAATCATAAGCACTTCGCTTGTGGCACTACCAAGTGAACTACTGATGTGTGGATGTGACAGAAACCACATAGCATACCTATTCAGTAGAACTAAACAGCAATACACTGCATTATTTTCCTAACTGCATCTATCATTCTAGCAAATATCAGAGTATTGCACCTGAAACAACCTTAAGATAACCTGGGCTCAAAGGTAAAACTTGAATTACAGGCCCTAGATTCTACTAGTACCATTTTAGTAGCTTGCAGTCACACTCGCAAGTGTAAAAGTGTCAGTTCAAATTAAAATGCCTTCAACAACTCACGAAAAATTACAATTTACTACAAGTTAGGGGGATGTAGAGTTCCACATTTGCAGCTAAGCAAGGCAACGAACCAACCAATCAAGCATACAAATGACAAATGAAATTGTGCCGGATCTACCACATCTTAAGTACTACACGAGGAAAGGCTTAACAAGGTTGTTGACAACCACCACACCTACTGAGTTAATCACCACATCTCAGCAGTTGGAACATCTCCTCCCCAACTACACCACAAATGGATTGCGCAGTGAAACACACAGATCTACATGTTCAGTAAAAAAAAAAGGCCAGATCTACGAGCTAAGAACCCTAGAATCGCAGCATTCCCCCACCATTCGCGCTACGACAAGCACGGGACACAAGATCTACACGCGGAAAGCAGCAAAACAACACCCAAATCTCCCACCATTCCAAACGAAACGGGCAGATCTACTTACCTTGGAGGCAGTCGCAGTTCTCGGCCTCCTTGCGGACGACGTCGAGGACGGAGTCGATGAGCTCGGCGCCCTCGGTGTAGTGTCCCTTGGCCCAGTTGTTGCCGGCGCCGGACTGGCCGAAGACGAAGTTGTCGGGGCGGAAGATCTGGCCGAAGGGGCCGGAGCGGACGGAGTCCATGGTGCCCGGCTCGAGGTCCATGAGCACGGCGCGCGGGACGAACCTGCCGCCGCTGGCCTCGTTGTAGTAGACGTTGATCCGCTCGAGCTGGAGGTCGGAGTCGCCCGAGTACTTGCCGGTGTGGTCGATCCCGTGCTCGTCGCAGATCACCTCCCAGAACTTGGCCCCGATCTGGTTCCCGCATTGCCCCCCCTGGATGTGCAGGATCTCCCTCATGGCGGCGACCTCGGCGGCGGCGGAGGGGTTGGATTCCGGCGAGGTTTAGGGTGGAGGAGGAGGATTTGGGAGGTGGGAAGCGTGGGGAGGTGGGAGGTGGGGAATTTTATTGGGAAAGGGTGGGTGAGGGGAATGTGGCGGTGAGATTACCGGGATTCAAATTTGAAATTCGTTTTTGGGGAGGAGGTGATTTTGTAATTTTGTTGGGACATTTAACTCTAGGCTTCTTTTAAGACGTGGCAATTAATTATTTGCCACTCGCTGTCTATGACATATGGGCCCTCATGTGTCTATGACATAAAGATCCAGTGGCAAATCATTTATCACCATTCGTAAAAGTGTCAAATAATTAATTAATCCAATTTTGTTTTGGGCGGTGAGAGGGGGGTGGTTTTACCGGGTAGGTGTATGGTGGACTGTACACTGGTACTCTCTTCGTCTAGCCGTTTGATTTTTTTTTTCTTAGCCAAGATTCTTTAGGTTTGATCATATTTGTTTTATTAAATTTAATATTGAATATATTTTTTTAGAAACAGTATAAACGCAGGTGCTCACAACACGCGCACACTCACCCTAAAAATGCAAACACGTACACCCTACCCTTATGAACACCTCCGAAAAACTGAGCCGGTATGTCTTGAGAATTTGATTGTTTTGTATTAAAAGTGTTAATATATTTTTCTCCAAACTTAAAGAAATTTAATTAAGAAAAAGTTAAACGACTTGTGATATAGAACAAAGAGAGTATTGTTTACTAGGGGTAATGTTTTTAGCCTAAACCTAATGTGGGCTTTCGATTTTAACCTTTTTTTAAGGAGATAAAAGAGTCTATTAATTCATCCAGGATTTTTTTTCATTAAAGTAGGTTATAAGGGCAGTCCTAACCCTCCACCTAGGATGGTGTCTATGGCATTAACTACATTGCCATGTAGGACTTTTAACTTATGTGGCACTATATTAATTAAGAGAGAGAGTGGAGAGAGGAAGAAACTGGGTCTCATGCAAGACCCAGCTTCAACACGAGAACCTATGCACTAGACACTATCAGGTTTTGCATTGGGAGAGAATAGTGTCTTCATAATAGATGAAGAATAAATATGATTGGTAGAAAAGAGAGATGATGTATTTTAATGGCCCACTTTAAGAAACCATGGGTTGTAGAGTGTAGTTTCTATTGTGATGTCTTATTGACATGGCATAATAGACACTGCTTATGAACACTATGGGTTGAGACTGACCTAATGTATTGCTACAGTCGTATATACGGTGCCGGTAACAAAAACCGTTCCGTTAACGTGATACGATTCCTTTTTTTTTTGTTCGTGGACGTCGGAACTCTGTTTTTAGCGATTAGCTGAACTTTCTTTTTTCTGTTTAATCGTTCGAAGAATCATCCGCATGTTGTACTTAATGGTCACCAATTCTATCACAAATCCAGAATACATATCAGGCTAAATAAATAAGTTGTGTTGCATGGTTACAAACTATAAATTCTTACGGCAAGGAATAAAAATAGATAGTGAACAGAAAAACAGTAGCTTAAATTTCAGTCTGAAATTAAGTTCGCTCTGCTCAGCAATTCTACCACAAATTCAGAATACCCCTGTCGATCGTACGTGGCTGCTATAAATTCCGCCAAAATTCATGCAAGTATTAGCTGGTTTGTCAAATAATTAGCCAGTGAAACACCAGTACAGATCTAGCTACAAACAAGCAGGACCACAGACAGTTACATTTGTCTGAAAAAATAAAAAGGACCACACACAGCTGAAACTTGGGCCATGAAATGCATGCAAAGTTATGATCCATATCAGCAGCAGCAGATGGTATTTCGCTTTCGACAGCTTCTTCCCAACAAACTGCTGCATCTATCCATCTTCTTGTTCTCATCTCCCCATCACGGTAGTAGTTGCAGCCACATTGACCGACTGACATCAAAGTCATTATTAATCAGTAATTAAAAACAGATTACAACTTAATTAGAAGCCTTAATTAATTTCTTGCCGGATATGGTCGCATTATATTGATAATCCTGGTTAATGATGACAAAACTGTTGTCATAAGTTCAGATCAGATCATACATTGTTATCATTGAACATCAGTTCATCTTGCCTCTTAATTGAAAAGCAAAAGTAAGTAGCTAATCATGTTTAAGCGAAGTGGATAGATCTGTTCTTGCTGTTGGCTCTGTTCACATGTGTGCATCCACTGATACACTGCTCCTACTGGTCCATGAGGACCATGACCATCACGTGTGTGCCTCATGAAAAGCACCAACTGATGAACTGGATGGATCATGGTTGCTGCATTAAGATTAGGCTTTATCATCGGAGATCTAATCCATGGGCTAGCTGTATCTGTTTGTTCTTCTCGATCGGATCTATCACCCGGCAAATCTATCTGCTACTAGTAGTTACAGTACCTAGGATTTGCTGTATCTGGTCATAAACATTTGTTTCTTTTTTAGGTTTGTTAGTACAGGTCGAATTAATGCGCTCAGTTTTTTTTTTGTTGAGAACCTTTTTCTTTTTCTCCAGTACCAGAGAGCTTGTTCATACTCGTAGTAATACGTGACATCCATCCAAAATTATTTATATTTCTGAACGGATGAAGTAGAACTCATATGCTCACATTCTCACAGTATGCGTCTAGCACACATAATAGAGATTGGATGTCTAGCCTCACTTAGCGCAAGCACGCACTTTTTACAACGGAACATGAGTTCACAAAAGTCATGATTTTTTTCTCAAGAATCTGCTAATACTATGAATTTCAAATGTAAAAGGACATGAGAAGTTGATCGTTTACCACAGTTAGCATCAGGGTTGTTTGTCACTTACAAACAAGTTGTAATTTGTCACGTCTAAGTTCAGACAACAGTTTAACCAACTTAAACAATCATTTAGTTGTAGCCATAGTTGTAACAAGATCCTCTTTAATGGCTAAAAAAAGGTATCGTAACATTCTCCTTGCTAAAGTTTGATAAAAAATTTGAGCATCTAACATTATGTAAATTCAGAAAATTATATGGTACTCCCTCCATTCCAGAATATAAAAATCTAGAATTGGATGGGACGTTTACTACTATAGCGTATTTAGACATAAACGTCCAACCAAAAAAACCTTAATACACCGTATTAGAAAGAAACTACTTCCTCCGTTTTATATTATAAGACTTTTTAGCATTGCCCACATTCATTTATATGTTAATGAATGCAGACATATATGTGTGTCTAGATTTATTAACATATATATGAATGTGGGTAATGCTAGAAAGTCTTATAACCTGAAACAGCAGGAGATTGAAGCAAAAATTTGGGTACACAAAAGTCAGAAGGGATCAAGTATGAATCAAGTATGATTCGAGGGCATGGAACGGATTAGTGGGTACACAAAGGGATTTTCTCAAAAAAAAAAGAGAGAAATTGACGAATTTTGACGGCCCACTGGTGTACGATGAAACAGAGGCCTCCAAAATGTGAGCCCAAATCAACCTTAGGCCCATCTCGCGGCCCAGCTATCTCCCGGCCACTATAAAACTCGTCGTCGCTCGTGAATTTCCCGCGCGGGTGAGAGAGGAGACAGATGGCGGGCGCGGCGGCCCAGCTAGCCGGCGTGGTGGAGGCCTGCATCAAGCGGAGCCCCAAGCCCAGCCGCGCCCACGCCAAGGCCGCCCACGCGCGCGCCCTCGCCGCCGGCCTCGCCGCCGACACCTTCCTCGCCAACCGCCTCGTCGAGCTCTACTCCCGCGCCGGCCTCCCGCGCCACGCGCTCCTCGCCTTCCGCGCGCTGCCCAGCCCCAACGCGTACTCCTACAACGCCGCGCTCTCCGCGGCGTGCCGCGCGGGGGACCTCGACGCCGCCCGGGACCTGCTCGGCGGAATGCCGCGTCGGAACGCTGTGTCGTGGAACACCGTCATCTCCGCGCTGGCGCGGTCGCCCGGGGACGGCGGGGAGGCGGTGGAGATGTACGGGCGGATGCGCGCCGAGGGGCTGCTCCCCACGCACTTCACGCTCGCCAGCGTGCTCAGCGCGTGCGGCGCCCTGGCCGCGCTCGGCGACGGGAGGCGGTGCCACGGGGTGGCGGTGAAGGTCGGGCTCGACGCCAACCAGTTCGTGGAGAACGCGCTCCTGGGCATGTACACCAAGTGCGGGAGCGTTGGCGACGCGGTGAGGCTGTTCGATGGAATGGCTCGCCCGAACGAGGTGTCGTTCACGGCGATGATGGGTGGGCTGGCGCAGACCGGCTCCGTCGACGACGCGCTGAGGCTGTTCGCGAGGATGTGCAGGAGCGGGGTTCCTGTTGATCCCGTGTCTGTCTCTAGTGTTATTGGCGCCTGCGCGCAAGCTTGCGCTAGTGACTACAGCGTTGATCGAGCATTCCGGCTAGGACAGGCCATTCATGCATTGGTTGTCAGAAAAGGGTTTGGATCAGACCAACATGTGGGGAACTCGTTGATCGATATGTACGTGAAGTGCGTGGAGATGGATGAGGCTGTCAAGGTTTTCGAGTCGTTGCCCATTGTCACTATTGTGTCTTGGAACATCCTTATAACTGGATTTGGTCAAGAGGGTAGCTGTGCAAAGGCAGTGGAGGTACTTAGCCTGATGCAAGAGGCTGGCTTTGAGCCCAATGAGGTCACTTACAGTAACTTGCTTGCTTCCTGTATTAAGGCAAGGGATGTTCGTTCTGCTCGTGCAATGTTCGACAAGATATCAAGGCCAAGCGTGACGACATGGAACACGCTTTTGTCAGGATACTGCCAGGAGGAACAGCATCAAGATACAATTGAGTTGTTTAGAAGGATGCAGCATCAAAATGTGCAGCCTGACCGGACTACTTTGGCTGTGATCCTCAGCTCATGCTCCAAATTAGGAATTTTGGATTTTGGCAGGCAAGTGCATTCTGCTTCAGTAAGATTCCTGCTTCACAACGACATGTTTGTTGCTAGTGGTCTGGTCGACATGTATTCAAAATGTGGTCAGATTGGTATTGCTAGGAGCATTTTCAATAAGATGACCGAGAGAGATGTGGTTTGCTGGAATTCCATCATCTCAGGCTTGACTATCCATTCCTTGAATAAAGAGGCCTTTGATTTCTTCAAGCAGATGAGGGAAAATGGGATCATGCCAACAGAATCTTCATATGCTAGTATGATAAACTCGTGTTCTAGATTATCTTCCATACCTCACGGCAGACAGATACATGCTCAGGTTATGAAAGATGGTTATGATCAGAATGTCTATGTGGGCAGTGCGCTTATCGATATGTATGCTAAATGTGGTAACATGGATGATGCGCGCCATTTCTTTGACACCATGATGATGAAAAACATAGTTGCTTGGAATGAGATGATACATGGATATGCTCAGAATGGTCTTGGAGACAAAGCAGTTGAATTATTTGAGTATATGCTAACTACAGAGCAGAAGCCAGATGCTGTCACTTTCATCGCCGTCTTAACAGGATGTAGTCACTCTGGGCTCGTAGACAAAGCTATGGCATTCTTTAATGCCATGGAGAACAGCTATGGGATTATACCGTTGGCTGAGCACTACACTTGTCTCATAGATGCACTGGGAAGAGCTGGTCGCTTTGTAGAAGTGGAGGCCCTGATACATAAAATGCCATGCAAAGATGATCCTATAATCTGGGAAGTTCTACTTGCTGCATGTGTTGTACATCACAATGCTGAATTGGGGAAATGTGCTGCAGAGCACCTGTTCCGCATTGATCCTAAGAACCCATCTCCTTATGTACTTCTGTCAAATATATATGCGTCTTTGGGCCGACATGGGGATGCATCCGCTGTTAGGGCATTGATGAGTAATCGTGGAGTTGTCAAAGGTCGTGGATATAGCTGGATAGATCAGAAGGATGGTGTTCGTGCCTTTATGGTTGCTGATGATCTTGGAGCAGATGGTGGAGAATTCACAATGTGTAGCAACGAAGATAGCATTCCTCAGGTACACCAAGATGAGAATTGTGTCGGCTGATTCAACATGTGGGTTTTCTGCTGTCAAATACTCAAATGCACTGATAAATCTAAGCAAATGGTTGCTGAATCCAGTTGTGCCACTTTGGTGCCATTTGCTTGAGAGCCTTCGAGGGGTCATTCTTGTAATGTGGTCAGGGGGGGGCGTCTGAATGATCTGGAAGGCAAAATGGTATATGTTGCAGATTAGGCGCAAAGGGACATTACATGATCTGTTCATGTTTGTCATGTGGCTGCTAAGTGTTGAATCCTGATGGGTGGAGAGCCTCTGGATTTTGGAAGTGCAAAGAGATTCCAGCCCCAATGTATGACAATAAAGCTAAATTTATCTGGATGGGCCATTGGATGAAATGAAATAGCTTGTCAGTTCAAAACTCCAATTGAAGAATAAATAAAAGGGTCTAGAATTGAGCCTTTTTTTTTTTTGCATCCATAAGCATGGACTGACTAATAATTAGCCAAAAACTTGCTGAGTAGAGAGTATTTGTCTTATAGCAAAGGACGATAACTTTGTACTGCCACTCAACTTGTACTGGGGAGCAGAGATTTTTATCTTTTCTGTACCTAGTACTTCAAATATCATTTGCTCAGTTGAGCAATTATTAATCATTTTATTTATATTTATGTAAAACAAATTGCTACCTGAGGTACTAGGTTGCGGACTTGCACTTGTGGTAAACAAATTCATTTTATTGCACTGTTACAGAGCACAGAACTAACAAAAAAAAATAGTGACAACACAGTTTACCATTCTGATATAAAATCAATTGGTATGCTTACTGTTGTTTAACGATAACATTCAGTACATCATCGATCTAAGTTTAATATTGAATATGGCCTCATCAAAATTGCCAAGAGTGCACATTTCCGCTTCCTTTTGATTCAAACGCTAAGCATGTCAAGGAGAAACAGTCCAGCTGACAATCTAAACTGAATGGTGCAGGATGCATCAGATGAATCCATCATTTCAGAGCTGATGATTTTAGGAAACATTGGAGGTAACTTTTGGATAATCATGATCCGGTCGAGCTTCCCATTCTGTCCAAGATCCATCATAAACTGGAATATCTTGCTTCCCAATTCTATAGAGTCCCTGTAAAGTGATAATTGTTAGGGTGCTTTACATCCAAATGGCACAATCTAAGATGAGCAGGTAATGTTTCAAACCAAAGCAAGTATGCAGGCAGTTACACCAGATCCACAAGTGACTACAATGGGGCGATCAAGGGAAATTCCTGCAGAAACGTCAAACGAGTGTTGTCATTGGTTTTTGCTCGGTGAAATTTTCATAATTGTACAGCTATAGTATCCTCGTATCCCTAAGAAATATCATCTCTCGAGTAAGAAAATCTACACTGTTGATTTGTTGAAATATCTGTTCTACTTTTCATGTGTGCATTGGCCAAACTACATTTTTTTTTGGATATGAGATGAACCAGAGTTTCGAACCTGCTTGCTCAAACTTTTTACGGATCTCATCTGCAGGGAGAAGCATTGGTGCATCATCAAACATCTGTAACAAGACCAATGAAGCCAGTTTTTAGAAGTCTGTGACTACCCAAATACCATGTGATATGTTGCATATTGCATTATAACCAACCTCAGGGAATGGAACACATTTTGTCCCTGGGATATGTCCACTTCTTACTCCTTCCCGTGGTTCTGGTGCTACACCATCAAATCTGCAAACAATGTGCAAGTGATTTTCTTCACGAAGTAATAAACTGCTGTCAAGGTATCTATTACTACTTATTCTACTAATATAGAGATAAGTAATCATATTTGATTGGCACTTTACATACTAGCACCTTATAGTTATCGTTAGAACTTCTATAAATAGATATTGCAATCTAAGTACTAAAGATTAGGAGAATTTACCTGCCCTTTGATCGGGCATCAACGACTTGGTGAGACTGTGCATCCATGTTATGTTTAACCTGTTCAAAAGCAAAACAGCTCAACACACATAGGGATAATCAAGGTTTCAGAGTCCTGATAGTCATCTTCATTTCCTTATGGTTAAAGTAACACAACTTTTAAGGAGGTTAAATTTAAGATCATGAAACCTAAAGTTTAGAGTTGGAGAGTTGGAGACCACTATAGAAAGAAACATGGTCATGTTCATTCATTATTCTATAAAGTTTTCAATTAAAAAAAAGGAAAGGCTGACCTTTTCTAGTGTCCAGAATATATGAGGCTGAAATTCAGTCTGAAATGTTACATCACTTGCCTGGAAAATGAATCCACAAATCTTCAATAAGCAAAAAACAGTTTGCATGATGCATAGGTAGACCATATTTATAACCAGCTCACCAGTTGACCATTATAAATCCTTTCAACAACACTGTTAGCAGCTTTAGTTTTCAGAACTGCATCACCAGGGGTGCTACTCTCAAGATCAAATCCAGAAGTTCGCCACTGAGGTAAACCTCCATCTAACACCCAAACTTTATTGTGTCCATAAACTCTGAACATCCTGTTGATTGATAAAGAGTATACAAAGACAAAATTGTCATGTTGAACATATTAATTTAAGTAAAACAAAGGCTGTGGATTCTGTCAAACTTCATTGTCGCGGTATTACAAAATCATAGTTTTGTGCTTACCACCATACACGAGGTGCACTGAAAAATCCCTTTCCATCATAAACAATAACTTTATCATGGTTTTTTATATCGAGCACAGAAACTGCTGCTGCAAAAGCCTCTTGTGATGGCAGCATGTGTGGCAACTGACACAAATTCATGAAGTAAAGATATATCACATATCTAAATTTATATGTCATGCCTTAAAAAAGGACAGAAAAGCTTTATACAATAAGAAAATTTTGATTAATCAACATAGACCTTGTGCCATTTAATTGAAAGAATAAGTCTCCAGTCGTAGCAAAATTAACAAGTGCAAGTCATACAAGGATGTCCGTGCTGATTATTTACTCAACTAAAAGTCTCAAACAGTAAGTGAAATGAGAATGAAAGGTGTATCTTGAAACATCTCACATCAGTTGTCAGGTCAACTATGCCATCTATGTCGAAGAACAGCGCACCAGGGATATGGGCGACCTGAGTAAATCAGAATGCTTGAGCTGAGAAAACATTTTCACAAAAGCAGAAACAAAGTTCAGTACTTTCAGTACAACTGATCCTCAAACCTGGTATTCTTGCCATGGATCCCTCTTCTCTACAGGCATGTACCAGGAAGCATCCAACACCTATATCAAGTAGACGAATGTTACTAACAAATCAATCAATAATCTTCCAATGCCTTTTTTTGACAGATCAACAAAACTAAACAACATGCAAGAAAGTAAGATACTATAATCAAACTGGCAAACAATCAATAATTTCTTATATTGATCATCACTAAACAGTAGTACTGTACTCCACATCCTTCTTACATGGGCATAACTAATTACTGGACAATAATCAAGAACAGTTTTCTACTACTTCTAAAATGCTGCCAAAAAGATTCAAGCATAAAAGTATTTCTGAACTGAGGAGGGCCCTAAGTATTGCATGCGAAGTAGATGATGAAACTGAAAACTGCTTCACCTTAACATCAGGCTGCCCTAAGTGCTCATGCAGCCACTGAGCAGAAACAACCGAATCATCCTGCGCCATTGGACCCGTCGGCTGCCGGCTCGCCGAACTACTGCGGCTGCTGAAAACGGATCAGGAAGCAGGGGATTTGGAGGTGAGAGAAAGCAAAGGGCCCATCTTTCTCCCAAGATTTGGAGGGGGAGGAACTCACCTTGGTGATCTTGAGAAGGGCGGAGCGCAAGGCTGTGGGCGGAGCAGCAGGATGAGCCGAGTTGGATTCGTGAAGCAGCTGCAGCCAAGGGCGCCTTTTTATATATTACTAGTAAATAAATAAATAAATAAATACTTGCTGTCTGTTCAGGGATGTCCTGCGACAGCTGACTCTGGGATCATGTTTGTGACCGCTTTCTTCGTCTTTGAAAAAAAACCAATTTTATCATCTGCAGCAACACGTGAAACTAAACGAGTCATTAGTATATAATTAATTAGATATTAACTTTTGTAAATTAAAAAATATTCATTTTTTAAAAAACTTTTCTATAAATTTTTACAATATACCATTTATTAGTTGAAAAAAGTGCTCGTGAATGAAAATCTGTAGCTCACCCTAAAAGCCAAAAGGAACGCAACCGAGTCTATGAGTACAAACAATTGCGACTTGGCAGTTTGTAGATTAGTTGTGGAGTACGTCATCCATGACACTTCAGCACAAGAGTCTTCTAATCTGGTGAACTATATTGTTTTTCAATTGTTATTTTCTTTAATTTTTTTTAACTTTATTTTCTTTAATTTTTCGAAGCAGGTGAAGCGGACGGGTTGTGATAATGTGCTAGTATAAGATTTTTTTTTCTTTCATTCCTTTTTCATAATCAGGATGAATGCACACCTGAAACGATACCTTTCAGAACCAGAGAGGCCTAAAACTTGCCATTAGAAAAGTTTAACTCACCAGTACGGTGAATTCAGTCATCACTCTTATTTTCAGTTTTTACCATCAACAATTGAAGGATACAATAAGTTAACAAGCTCAGATGATATATTATTGCATCAATCATTGTTACACTGTTTCAAGAAAGTTACAACTTACAAAAGGGTAGCAGAAAGCCAGAAACATTTCACTCAAAGCATGGCTCCTTCTGGTCCTTGAGTCTCTACAGGACTTAACAGGTCAACTCCTTTTCTTTTCTTTAATCCCACCTTGAATTGGAAGGCTTCTTTTGATCTTTGTGCTTGATGGCGCCATGTTAGCAGTAGCAAACCCAAAGGTGGTTAGCAGTTTCTCAAAGTTAATTTACATACTCCTTAACAACAAAGCAGTTGAAACCCTCATGTTTACAAGTATGTGGATTTTAGCAGCCTTCTATCCATTATTGTACACT
This sequence comes from Oryza meridionalis, assembly GCA_000338895.3. NCBI lineage: Eukaryota > Viridiplantae > Streptophyta > Magnoliopsida > Poales > Poaceae > Oryza > Oryza meridionalis. Next base: position 3,775,651 of record CM002525.2, on the reverse strand, counting down.
GCTCTTCTACCTAGTATCTATGTATTCATGTAGAACTACGTTTCCATCTTCCTTCTCACTAACCCTGCAAAGAAATCAAAGCTGCAGTGCAGGAAATTGTCTCAGATATCATTCTTGAAAAAAAACTGATACTATGTGGCGCTTTACATTGTTGGCAACAGAAATCAGAAGAGAAGTTTATAGTATATGGATACTAAGCATTAGCACATGAGGAAGATATTAGCAATGGATAACAAGACAATACCTGTTTCCATCAGGGTGCAACTCATAGCTTTTGCCATCCTCGCCAATAGCATACAAGTACCCAGCTGGTGTCAACCCCTGAAAAAGAACAGAATGGTCAGAGAACTGGAGATGTCTATTTTAATCATAATTCCTAAATTCGGTGTTAACCTGAATAGTAACCACACTGTCTGCACGCTGGGCTTCAGGCCCATCCTGAACAACGACCTTCTGCCCACTGCATATCAGCGAAGATCTGCCTCAGTAATACCGAATCACATGTAGAAAATATATGACATGCAAGGTGATTCTCAAAAGATTCAACATTTTTTGCTTCCAAATATTTTCCATCAATCATTCTCATACACAAGTTTCATATGGCAAATGACTACAGTTAGCAGTAACGGATACTAGGGTGTTCATGGATATATCTAGGTGATCAGACTGATTGCCATGCCAGAGTCTGGGAAGCCACCTTTTACCTGTGTGACCCATGGAGCACTAGCAGATAAAATTCAAGACAAAATCAAGCAATGGGGATCCAAAGCATTGAGACACTACTACATACCTATGAAGCCATGAATTGTAGTACTGTTCCTCAAGGGCCTGAAATCCTGGAATAGAAATTAAGAATGTCATGGTACCATCTATTCAATTTTGCCCCTAAAATTTATACAATGCAGTACAATATCACTCACGAGTTAAAAAAATTAGCAGCAAAACGCATATCTATGGGCACGCATCAAAAGGACATTGTGGTTGAAGCCTTGAACATGTGGCCACATATAACAGGAGAGGAGGGGAAATATAAGTTACCTTCATTTGTAAAGATCTCAAAAAGAACTTCAAATTTATTGAAGAACGATGCCAGTATGTCTTCACGTTTCAATGTGGGCAAATTAGTCTTCATTTCTTTCAGTGCAGCATTCAAACATGTCGTAGGTTCCTCATTGTCAACATTTAAACCAATACCTGGAAAGGATAGAAATAAGAGCAAATTTATCATAAGAAATACCTTGACATTTGGTGGTGAATGGTATTATTATCATCAGTATTAGAAATAATACTCACCGGTGCAAATATTGTATACTTTTGGTTGATAAGACGAAGTACAAAGAATGCCACCAACTTTTAGCCCTTTCAGATAGAGATCATTGGGCCACTTTATTTTAACATCAAGTTCTGGCAGCCCCTGATTTCAACCACAAAGATAGTCAAGCTCAGAAAAATATCCATGATTCGGTTGAGAGAAATATCCATAATGTGATAAATGGTCTGCACAACGAATAATCACTGAATTAGTGGTACTGCACTACTATTCACCTTAGCACAACACAGTTCTTTGATGGCTTCGGTCATGGCAAGGCAAACAACATACTGCATAAGAGGCAGTTTCCGTGCATCCTCCATCTGTGAAGTGAAGGAGAACATGAGACATCCTGGTGGTGATTCCCACACATTCTTTGAACGACCTGCATAAATTCATCAGTGAGATTAGGATCTGGTCTAAATGCACATCGCATTGTGGCGATGGATAAAAGGAAGCATGAAACAATCGAATACTTAACGGACTCTTTTAGCCAGTATATGTAAGCGGTAAGCCAAAGAATTTTCGTAGAAACAACAAGGCTGAATCATCCCAAAACAAGTTTTGATCAGCATTTCTCGCACTATATTGCCAGGATGGTCTCACTTCTGAAACTTCTCTGTTTAACCAAGTCGAGTACATACATGGCATGGATTACTTACAAATCCAAATTCATCCACCAAGTTCACTATTTCTCGAGTCATACGTCCAGTACCATCAAACATGTCAGAACTAGAGAGCACTAGAGCAGACAACACTAATTAATCCACCTAAAGTGTCAAGGATTGATCACATCTAGAACAGTAACAGCAACAAACGAGCACCACTTAGACTATCTATTCATCAATCCATCCCACTCACCTCTCCCTTTGAACTGCACGTCGGCGACGCAGACGACGCCCACCGGAAGCTTGGCGAAATTCCTGCAAACGAGCGAGCAAGAGAGGAGTCAACAAGATTATCCCAATACAAACAGCGCCAAGAAAAAACCAAGCAAATCTAGCACCCACTGCGTCACGAGGTCGTGCGTGGAGGCCAGCCTGGGCGACCAGAGCATCCACCTCCCGAAGCGGGACGCCCGGAGCGCCGCCATGTAAGCGCCGGCGTCGAAGCCCGCGCCCGCGCCCGCGCCGGAGTCGAGCGACACGGTGATCTCCTCGACGGAGTCGCCCTCCCCTAGAGCGAGCGCGCCGCCGCCGCCGGTGGCGGCGGCGGCGAGGAGATGCTGGTCCTCCGTGGACTTGCCGGAGACCACGAGGGTGATTCCACCGGCGCCGCCGCGCCGGTGCGCCGACGTGGCCATGGAGGAGCGGGTGTGCAGGTACCTGCGGAGCGCGACGGCGGCCAGGACGGCGGCGGCCGTGGCGGCCGCCGCGGTGGCCGGCGGCGGGAGGCGAACGGGGAAACGCATCGAGCGGCGGCGGCGGCGTGCCTTGTTTTCTCCGCTTTTATTTTTCTTTCTCTCACTTAATTTGATAGAGAACTCCGGGCCCATGAGAACTAGGCCAATTGGGCCTAAAGGGCCCCGGTGAAATCCACAGATTGGGCCCGCCTAACAGATCGAGACCCCATTGCGTTTGAGGCCCTTCTTAGGCTCTGTTCGTAACGATGGGTTAAAAACAAGCATTGTGCGCACAGAAAATAGAGTGATCCATTAGCACGTGATTGATTAAGTATTATTTATTTTTTAAAAAATAAATAAATATATTTTTTTAAATAACTTTCATATATAAACTTTTTATAAAAACAAACCGTTTAACAGTTAAAAATACGTGCGTGTGAAAAACGAGGCGGATGAGCTGGGAACCAACCGTTCCTAACACAGCCTCCGCAATCCAACATTCACATTCAAAATCTGCAACATTTCTGAAATTTGATACTACTAGTGTTTTTATGAGAAGTTGGAAGTACCGATTTATAATACGATGACAGTGATGATAAAAGTATGTTTTCTTATTTTTGGTGACCCAAAATGGGGTCATTGCCGTCTCTACGACTAACATCAGTAGACGAGTATATTGTGCTAATAGCACTATACCCTTCCATCCTATGATATAAGGCATGGTCAAACTTGTTACAGTCTTCAGAACTAATTTTTGACTTATAATTTCTCATACTCCCTCTAGTTTCATTTAATTTGACGTTTTGAACAATGACACGGTCTACAAGAAGATATATCTTTGACCTTATTTTTCTATTATAATATATATAATAAATAAATGCATGTTTATTTTTATTATAGTACTTTAAAAGACAATTCTATATATGTTGTTCTAGTTCCTTTAAACTAAATATTTTTAAAGTTATTGATTGTTAAAGTTATAAAAGTTTGACCTCAATCTTGTCCAAAACGTCAATTAAGATAGAACCGGAGGAAGTATACTATAAGGTTTATTACAACAAAATTATAACCATCTTAAAGTAAATTTAAATATCAGTCCAATAATATTAATTTTAGCAAATAGAATTTAATTTATATTACAATAATTGTTGGTCAAATATTTTTAAAGTCCAATCTCAAAATATGTGCACGTCTTATATTATAAAACAGAGGAAGTAGTATACCACTTTCGTTCAATAATATAAGAGAATTTAGATATTCAATTGAACACCAAAATCCCTTGTATACCACCCGGCAACTGACATGGTACGTGGCACATGGTGGCACTCCATTCTGCTTGGCTGGGTGCATTGCATTGGCATGCACAAAGCACTGACGAAATGGGGCCCAGCCCAAGATGAAGCGGGAGGCAGTGGGCCGTGGGGCGTGTCGTCCAAGATCCGGGAAACGCGGGCAGCGATGGGATGGCGCACGCAGTGTTAGAAAACGACACGTCACCAATCAACACACAGCTGGAGCGCTGATCAAGCTCTTCAACAATTTTTTTTAATTAAAAAATACAGTTAAAACATAGTATGCGCTCGGAACGAGTTGACGCTCATTCTTGTGAACATCACATTGTCGCTATGAAAATTATCTTAAAATTTACGAAGTCATTGTATCAAAACACAATTTAAGAAACTAGAAAGCGCGCCAGAAAAAAATAGAGAGATTTGTTCTCATTTTGTCCTAACAATTGTTGCCTTGAAGTACTACGTCCTCGAACAAAACGAATCAAACATCTCTTCATGTTCACCACGGTACTAGATCGCTATATTTTAATGCGAATGGGTAATAAACATGAAAAGGTTATCTTTCTCTAAGAGTAAATTTAATATAGTGGTAAGTACTAGATATAAGACAATCGAAAATACTCCATCCTCCACTCTAAAAGAAACAAATCTAGAACTAGACGAGTCACATTCTAATAATACGAATTTAGATAAGAAACAAGCTAGGCTAAAAGGATGATTTGTGGGAGAGAAAAAAAAGAGAGAGGATAAGCCCACCTTCGTAAAGGGACAATCTTCATACAAACTTCAAAAAGTGCGAGATAAAAAAAAGAAGTAGATTGATGACAAGTGTAACAGAGTGTTAACTCTAAACTTTTTAAGTGGATGGTATAGATAAAAATTGTGGTGATCAATATCTCTACCACCTCCTTAGTCCCATATTAAGTTTATTTTCAGCATCTTTCCTTGGTCCCAAAATAAGTTTATTTATAGAGTAATCATTTCATCATAATTTATGAAAGTATATAATAGTTATTATATTGGTAGTAGATAAAGTGAGAAATAATTGCGTTGAGATTTGATGTAGTATAGACATTTTAATTTTTTTTATCTGTATGTGTGAAATAGGTAAAAAAGACGTGAATATTAGGAAGGACCTAATATCAAATATTTAGAAGGTGTGAGGCTTCGAACCCAGGTCATCTAGCCCACCACCTTGTGGAGCTAGCTTTGATAGGCGATAGATCGAGGAGGACGTTTGATTCAGGTCATCTAGCCTACATTTGATTCAGGTTGTCTAGGTCAGCCATCGTGTCATCTAGCTCATCACCATGTGAAGCTAGACAGAAGATCTCTGGTTGTTTCATTAAGCTAGCCGGAAGACTGGAGTGAAAAATTAACTTATATATTTTTAATACGGAGGTAGTAAAAGATGAGACAAATTGAGCGTGCCAACCGCCATCCAAACATCCTCTCCTGAGTTAAAATAGGAGTAGGAAGAGGGAGAGCGATACACTACTGTTGCGGCGATAGGCGACGGCGGTGGAAAAGGTGCGACGTTTGGTTCAGGTTCTGTAGGAGGAGGACGAGGGCCCCGACGGGTCATATCACATCACATCACATATCAACATCATATCGCAGATCAAATTAGAGTCACGTCAAATCCGGGCCATCGTGGCGTCCGTCCTGCTCGATCTATCGGAGAAAATTTTAAAGCCAGTACTACTGTTGTTGCCACGACCAACACTGCTAGCTCTTGCCTGCATTTTGACGATTGGCATTGATGTGTATGCTCCTCTGCTTTGATCGTTTTTGTTTGATCTTCGTCGGTCTTCGTTACTCCATTTCAGGAGTACTCTACACTTGTAGAGTATGGAGTGAAGAAGGGGTCATGGGAGAGTAGAGTATAATGGCCCTGTTTAGGGGAGCTTTAGCTTTTTCTAAAAATTATTTATGTTAGAAGCTGTCCTAAACAGTACACAGCTTCTGAGAATCTATAGTTACAGATTCTGAAAAATGAACTAAGAAGCCAGAAGCTGGAGAAGCTGGGTTTCAGAGCTTTTTCAGATTCTCAAAAGTTGGCTACCAAACAGCTGCTTCTTATAATCTAAAACTCCCCAAACAGACCCAATATACGCCTGGGCTAGCTAGCGCCATTGGTATCCATTTCTAGGCAACAATTTTCTTTTATTCTTCTTCTTCCAGATTTTTTAATAGTAATTGCAGAGTAGGAGTACCTACTGCCCTGAGAGCAAGTTTAACAGCATAGTCAACTTAATAGCTAATTTATACAATGGGTGTGTTTAGTTCACGTAAAAATTGAAAGTTTGGTTAAAATTGGAACTATATGATAGAAAAGTTAGAAATTTATGTGTATAGAAAAGTTTTGATGTGATGGAAAAGTTGGAAGTTTGAAGAAAAAGTTTGGAACTAAACAAGACCAATATTACATACTCTATTAATACCTAGTCCTACCTATCATACACACACTATTTCTTAAAGTCCGTGCCACAGCTGACTACAAATCTGTAACTCATGGCTCTTTTCTCTTCTTTTTTATCTCCTTAAAATATGTTTATAGCTAGCTTATAGCCTGCTATTGTACCTGCTCTAATGGACTGGTGGTAGGAGTGAACAATAAGCCTAACTTTTAAGATAGCCTAAAAAAAATTGAAGGCTAATTCTAGAATAGAGCGGGTAGGAGTACTTTTTAGAGTAAATTTGGCAAAGCTATAGGTACAAAATTATCACATAAATACTTATTTAGGTCTTGTTCGTATCCACTACAAGGAGTGGATTAAATTTTGGATTTTAGTAGCACGCTTTTCAAACTGCTAAACGATGTGTTTCGTGCAAAAACTTTTTATGTGAAAGTTGTTCTAAAATATCAGATTAATCTATTTTTTAAGTTTATAATAATTAAAACTCAATTAATCACACGTTATTACCACCTCATTTTGCGTGAAATACTTAATGTTTATCTTTATCTTCAGTAGATTCAAACACCACCTTAAAGTGATATACCATAAAACTATAGATTTAACAATAAATGTATCACAAAACTACATGCTTAAAACTAAGTACCGCAAAACTACACATTTAATCACAAAATTATCCTAAAACTACATATTTTAATGTTTAAATATGTAGTACTAATGTTATGTTTGATTTATAAACATCCCAATTTTGTGACTAAATTAACATTAGACTTGTAGTTCGGTGATATGATGCTTCAACTTATATTTGTAGTTATGTGATAAATTTAGTATTAAATCTGTAATTTGTGATACATCATCTTAAATATGTAGTACTTGTAGTCTTGTGAAATTTACTCTACCTGTTATTCTAAAAATATAAAAGGGTTAGGTAATGTTACGAAAGTATTGAGTTGGATGCACCAATCAACCGAAAGATTAAGCTAACGAGATGCACCAGACATAATTTAAACTCTAAAACTTCTGGCTCTGATACCATATATTGAAGGAAAAAGTACGAATTACCCCCGAACTATCACAGTCGACCGAATAACCCCCCTAAACTAAAAAACCAGACATCGTTTATCCTGAACTTTCAATGTCAGATAAATTACCTCCCTCGATCCAATCCAGAGCGGTTTTATCCTACATGGCGTACTCGTGGCAATCTAATCAGCATTTACATTTTTTTAAATGGTGGGCCCACCTGTCACTCTCTCTCACCTCCTATTTCCCCTCCTCCTCTTTCTCTCACTCTTCCTCTCTCTCTTGCACGGCAGTAGGCGGGCGATGGGAGGCAGCAGGCGGCGGAGCGGGACGCAGACGCGGTGGCGTGGCAGCGCGGGACGCGGAGGCGGCGGTGACACGGAGGCGGCTGTCTCTCCGTGAGAGAGAGTGAGTCAGTGAAGAGGGAGAGGAAGAGAGGAAGGGGATGCATGATAGGCGGGTCCCATAATTTTCTTAAAAAAGAAAATACTGACTGGATTGCCGGCGTACGCCATGAAGGACAAAACCGCTCTGGATTAGGTCGAGGAGGGTAATTCGTCCGGTATTGAAAGTTAAGGGTGCGCAATGTTTGATTTTCGGGTTCAGGGGGGTAATTCGTTCGACCGCGACAGTTTAGGGGGGTAATTCGTACTTTTTCTTGTATTAAATTATATGCACTGGTCAATTCAAACACAAAAGCCTAAACTGATGATAAAATGATGGACAATTCATTTTATATTCTAACATATTAGTGTCCCTGTGGCTTGTTAGGAAATGATAGGCAAACAAACAATAAAGAACAATAAATCAATCACAGAAGACACGAGATTTAACTGGAAAACCCTCCCAAAGCAGAAGAGAAAAACCACGGGCGCCAGTTAGCAAAATATCTTCACTATATCGGGGTGAGGTTACAACGCCGCATGTCGGCTTACAAGAGATATATATATGCTGGAACCCTAAAAGGGATGACGATCCACTACGCTCCGGCCTAAGCCTACCGGCGACGGGTCTCCGCTCCACTACGATAGAAGTTGGTCTTTATTAAGTTAAGTGTAATTGAATTTGGATCCAACTAAACATGGCTGACACATACTCTACGTCTATTTTCTAACTCTGAATTATCTGATCCAATTAGTACTGTTAATTTTCATGACAGAACATCAATCGTCGAAAAATAATTACTCCTGCGCATGGACAGCTAGCGTAGCAGTACTTAAGCCAGTAGTACTAACCCCTTCACATTCGTTGCCACTGTACGCCTGCCCCAAAAAATGTGCGTGCGTGCGTGCGTGCGTTGTTCCTGGTATACACAGGACCACTACGATCTGGCTAGCTAGATAAACCTCAGTTGGATCGATCTGTTGTTTCGATTTATAATTAGGACCACTCTCTGCTACCTACTGTGTGTCTACGTACGGCCATGCACGCACAACAAGCAGTATACACCTGACCCAAATGCATTTTGGCACACATGTATGGTCGAGTGCACATCCAACACCAATATACCTTCTCTGTTCTAAAAATAAACTAACTTCCGAATTTAAATTTGAACATAGATATGTCTAGATTCAAACCAAAAGACGAGTCTTTCTAGGATGGACAAAGTACTTGCTAGAGTGACCAATCCATGCACGACTCAAGACAATCCTTTTTTCCTTTTCATTCCCTAGCTCTCTCAATTCCAAAGATGTGGCTAGAGTAGAGTTTGGTGTCAGGTGCAAGATTAGGTTTTGGGCCATCTCGGTTGTATTTCATTTGTGTGTCTAGCGGCGACTAGTCACGCTTAGCGGCAGCCAGCCCGGTGCTAGCCTTTTCTTGGGTCGGTGCGTGGGAGGTGGTCATTTTTTCTTCGTTTTCCTGGTTATGACCTCCCACCCTTGGAATCTTGTAATTTTTTTCCTACTCTATCAATATGAACTTTGCACTGTTTATTGTGAGTTGTAAAAAAAAGTACTTTGATAGTGTTCGGCTTGTTACTAAAATAATATTAACATAATACATGAGTTGTCCAAATAAAAGGCACTATCAAATTAAACTTGTCGAGATTTTGGCATTACTAGCATTTTGATAGGGTAGTAAACCAAACAAAGCTATTAACCGATTTTTTTTCTAATATCAATCATCTTTATAAATTTGCTTGCTTCAAGATTCGTGCAAAGTTATATAACCCTAACACCACTCTCTCCCTCATTTCCAACGCGTGAGCTATTGCCATCTTTGCCCCTCCATCTCGCATTTCCAACCTAGCATGTCGTCGTTGTTGATGTGACGCTTCGACTTTAGCTTCGAATTTGATGCATGATTTATCTAATTTGGTCGTCAACGGTCGCCCTCTAACTCACCGGCACCGGCGTGATCAACCGACCAGCCACACCCTCACCTCCACTTCCTCGTCCCTAAATCTACCACTGTGTCATCGTACGTCTTCCCGACTTCCATGGCCCCATGGTCCACGCGTTGTATCCACGTCACGCCCCTCCTTATCCTCCTGAAGTCGAGCGGTGGCGAGATGCCCTCACCCTGCTATATAAACCACCATGGCCAGGGCTAGATGACTAAAAATTCCTCAAATTCAAATCACCTGACCATGAATTGTAAAGGTTGTATATATTCATTCATGCCCCGTTTAGTTCCTAACCAAAAACTTTTCATCCTGTCACATCGAATGTTTGGATATATACATAGATTATTAAATATAAAAAAAACTAATTACACAGATTACGTGTAAATTACGAGACGAATCTTTTAAGTCTAATTGTTTCATGATTTGATAATACGGTGCTACTATAAATATTTGCTAATGGCTAATTAATTAGGCTTAATAAATTCGTCTTGCAGTTTATAGGCAGAATATATAATTTGTTTTGTTATTAATCTACGTTTAATACTTCAAATGTGTATGTATATCCGATATGACACGCCAAAACTTTTCGTCTCGCGAAATAAACAGGGCCTCAATCAATCAATCGCCCAAATCCACCACCCATTCAAATGCAAATCCCATTGACTGTGCACAACAATAACAAAGGGTACACTTCACTATGCGTTGTGCAAGTCCATCGGCACAAAAGCAAAAGGAGCAAAGCACTATTGCAAATGAGATCAACACACACACACAGACTCCCATGGCTGATCAATGACTGTTCCATCACCGGCCACACAGAGGCTACTCCCATGGTCTATGGTCTATGGGCAACCTTTCAACAAGCCATGTCTATCGATCGATCGATCGATCGACTAACCCCATTCTTTTCATCCTCAGTTTCGTCAGTGACGATAGGAATGGTCGTCGCAACACTGGCTGTTCTTTTCTCCAATAAAAACTGAATAAACTTTTAAATAAAAGTGTCACGCTTTTTAAATTGCTAAACAGAATGTTTCGTGCGAAAACTTTCATAAATAAAAACTGAATAAACTTTTAGATAAAAATGGCACGTTTTTTAAATTGCTAAACAGAGTGTTTCGTGCGAAAAATTTCTATATAAAAGTTGTTTTAAATATAAGATTAATCTATTTTTTATGTTTATAATAATTAAAACTCAATTAATCACAATTATTACCACAATAATCTTCATCTTCGTATTCAAACATCACGCGCTGTCTACACTTTACCCACGCACACCACACAACGTCCATCGTCGGTCTAGTCTCGATCAAACTTCCCTTTCTCATCTCATCTCATCAAGGTGCTCTATGCTGATCCATCAGTCGTTGATCTGATTGCTCGATGGAGGCATAGTGAGAAATGCTTGACTTAGGTGGTCTGTCCTTTGCCTAATCTTTCCTGGATTTCTCCTGCTTTTATGACCAAGCTCTAGCTAGCTACCAGTACAGCTGCTTTGGCGCTGGAGGTCAATGCATGCAGCGGCAAGTACTGAAAATGAAGCTCACTTGGATGGGATAAGTGAAATACATGCACTACTAATGTTTTCCATGCTAATTAATTAAGGATGTGTTTGATGTGAGAAGAAACAAGAAAATTGAGAAGTAAAAAATGGATTAATACAATTTTTGAAGTGATTTTCCTATATATATTTTTTTCTAAAAATGCTTTTAGCAGTTTTGTGAAGTGTACGCGTGAATAACAAGATATTTTTCTCTCAATCTGTTTGAAACGATCACATCCAAATTGAGAAAATAGAATAAATTAAATGGATAATTGATTGTTGCGTGATTGTTTGAACTAGCACAGTTATGTAAGCCAAATCCCTATATTTATGTAAGCCAAATGCTTTTAGTAGTATGTCTATATGTTCCCAAAGTACTTGTCACAGTGTAGAGAAATTTTTTAAAAATAAATGAGTAACATGGGAATTTTTTTTTTGTATTTGTAATGTTTTTAAGAATGGATAATTGGTCTAAATTTAAATATCAATTGTGTTCTAGGAAAAGAAGGGAGTAAAATTTTGGAAAGGAAAAAATTATCATTAATGATGTAACACCCATCAATTCAAGTTTAAGACAACCAGTAAAATTTACGAAATTGCCGATCTTCAAAAGCATACAATATATACAAACTTGTACGTGTGGGATCAATGCAGCTGGATATATAAGATTTAATTGATTAATTTACATTGGCATTTCGTTGACCAGTCCTTAATTAATTAAAAGTCACTTCAAAGCCACACACCCCAACAGCTGACCACCGTGCCGGCCGCTAGCTTAATTAGTGACAGTTTATAACTAAATTAACCTACCATTTTACTACAACCATTTCGTACACAAAAAGAACCATGCAAAATAATTACGTGCGTGCATGCACTAGCTAATTATAAAACCTCCGAATTAATCCCAAAGCAAATTCAAATCACCACGCATCCATGCATGCATTTGCGAGCAATTTGATATGATCAAATGGCGATGAGGCGCCATAATGCATTTGCAAAAGCTGCGTAAGCTTAAGGATTAATGGAGATTCGATGGAGGTAGCAAATTAAGCTAGTTGAACACCGACAGTGGCATCATGCAGCCGGCGGCGTGCGCCTCGGCGGCCGCGGCCGCCGCCGCCATGGCCAGCACCAGGTCCTCTCCGCCGCCGCTGCCGCCGGCGCTAGGAGCACCGGCCGCGCCGCCCGTCGACGCCGCAACGTCGCCCCCGCTGGGCTGCTCGCCGGCCGGTGCCAGGAAGTAGTGGCCGTGGAGGAAGTGCGCCGGGAACAAGAAGTGCGGCACCGTGGTCGCCGTCGTCGTCTCCATGTCCGGCAACGCCGCGGTGGCGGCGGCGACGGGCGGCGCCACCGCCTGTTCCACCACCAGCTGCTGCTGCTTCTGCTTGGGGTGGGAGGCGGCGCCGCGCTTGCGGCGCTTCTTCTCGTAGGCGATGCCGCGGGCCTTGGACTGCGTGTCGCGGATGTCGCGGAGGTAGAGGCGGACGGCGCGGGCGCCGAAGGGGTTGGAGTCGGGGCGGCCGCCGTGCTCCTCGAAGGCGGCGCGGAGGCGGCCGACGAGGGCGTCGAGGCTGCCCCACGCCTGGCGGAGCGGGCAGGGGCACGGCGCCGGCGGCGAGGGGTGGCCGAAGAAGGGGCAGCCATGGGCGTGCACCTTCGTCTTCCCGAACTGGTCCAGGTACCGGAGGAACTCCAGCACGTGCGCGCCGCTGCACCGGGACAGCTCCAGCGGCGGCCGGTGGTTGCGCAGGTACTGCCCGAACGTCTGCCAGTCCCGCCGCTTCTGCGACTCGTACCTGCTCGGCCTCGCCGCGCCGCCGCCGGGGCTTTCCGCCGGCGACGCCATGCCGATCATGTCCATCTCCTCCTGCCGAACATGAACCATTAATTGCTGCGTGTCAGTTCGTCAACGCCACGACCAATGGTCAAACCAAGCAGCTAATGCTATTGAGAATTTGACATAAGCTTTCTAGCTTTGGCATATTGTGGATGATTCAGAATCGAGAAAGAACTAGGGTTTCAGCTAATCTGGAAGTTATCTCAATGTTTTGTCTAATATGTTTGAAGTGCAAAGCTTTTGCTAGTTTTGGAAAAAATTAAAAAAGGCAGATAACTGGGTGCTCCAAGAAAAACAAAACACAGTAGTAGAAAGATTGGGGTTTGAAGATCTGACATGAAACTTTAGCTCAGCCAAGCAAGAACTGACACAAATTAACTGTAATACATGCAGGGACAGAGATAACAGATCAGCAGAAGGGGAAGCATAGTACTACAGTAGTAGTATCACACAAAGAGCAAAGGACGCTTATTTGAAGATGCACTGTGCAGGCAGGTGATCTAACCCTAATTAACGAGATCGATTGATGCACAAAGTAGAGCTAGATCATCAGCTTTAGAGATATCTGGAGTTGTTCTAAATATAATTCTTGCTTGGTTCAGGCTGCAGAGATCGAAGTGTGTGGTACAGTGAGAAGAAAGAAAAGAGGATTAAAACTGCAAAGATGGATAGTGCAGCCGAGCCAGAAAGGATGTTATAATAATGGTGATCAATCAATCAAGGAGAAACACTGTTCATCAACTACTCGATCGAGAAGGCGAATTGTATATTTGATCTGCGGATCGATCGATCGAGAGAGAGCTAGACTAGAGTTAGGCATTGATTGAAAGGAACTCATGGTAGGTGTGGTGTGCAACAGGAAAAGCTTTGATACGCTGCAGATAAGCGTGTCGACCGAATCAAAACACAAGCTAAATTAATTAATTAATCAGTGTGCAACTGCAGGCATACTAGCACACGATACTACTCCGTAGAAAAGAACCAAAACAAGAACAACAACACACTCGATCGATCGCATGTTGCAAAACTGAAAAGCTGAACATCAAATGAAACTCAGATCAACACAAGAAACACACTCTAGTACTAGCAACAAAACTAGCTAATCCCCCAGCAATTAAGCAGCACCAATACACAAGATCATCAAGCTTTGCAGGTCAAGCTGATCTACAGACAAATCAAGTGGCAGATCGATCGAGAGAGCTTACCAAGAAGCCAAGAAGAAGATAGTAGGAGGCACCAGCAGAAGCGAGGAATGAGGAGGAAGACGATATGAAGAAGAGAAGAGAGAAGATATGGAGGTAGGGGAAGGGGGGAGACAAGGTGAGGGACCCAGTGGCGCAGATATCGTCAAGGCTTTCCACATTACTATACGCAAAAAGGTTGTCACCTCACTAGTCACCTCACTCTCTCAGCTGCTGTCCTTTCTCTCTCTGAATCGCCATTGCTGGCTGCTCTCTCTCTCTCTCGACGACGACGACGACGAGAGGAAGCTGGCGCGCATTGAATGTGGAGGAGGGGAGTGGGGGAGGTATGGAGATGTCACCTCAGCTCAACAATGGATGATCATGGACGGATCATTTGGGATTTTTCACAAGAGAACAAAGGTCACAGACGCTTGCAGGAGTACTCCTACTATACTTGTGTGTGTGGGTGGATGGTGGTGCGACTCCGATCGATCCATCCATCCATATTTGTCTCAAGGCTCGACTCGAGAGGTCATCGCATTGTACGTTTCATGCTGCTGTGGTAGCGATGGCTGATGTGAGGTGTGTGTACCGTGTACCACCACGCGCTTTTACAGTAGTATGTCTGTCGGTTTAGATTATGTGCTTTAAATAATCCTCCCTTTATAACTCGTTTGACCTTTTTCTTAATTTAACTTATCTGCATTTGGGCTGTATTTAGTTTTCTTCAAACCTCCAACTTTTCAGTCACATCAAATGTTTGGACACATACAGAAAGCATTAAATGTGAAAAAAAAAACCAATTGTACAGTTTGCATGTCAATTGTGAAACGAATCTTCTGAGCCTAATTACGCCATGATTTGACAATGCGGTGCTACATTAAACATTGTTAATGAAGGATTAATTAGGCTTAATAGATTCGTCTCGCTGTTTACATGCGGAATCTGTAATTTGTTTTGTTATTAGTCTACGTTTAATACTTCAAATGTGTGTCCGTATACATCAATTTTTTTTTTCCAAAACAACTAAAAACGGCCTTGATCGAATTTGTAGAAAAATATACTAATATTTTCACTGCGAAACAAGCCAAAATGTATGCAATGTTAAAATTTAATTAAACTAATTTGGTGTTATAGGTGTTTCTATTTTTTCTATAAATTTGATCAAACCTATAAAAGTTTGACTAAGAGGAAACTTATAATATGAAACGGAGTGTTATAATATAAAACGGAGTGAGTGGTATATTTTTTTTAAAAAAAAACCTTTATTACTAACTCGCTTATGAGTTAGGAGTACTCGTAGTAGACCATTTGTACGATCGAAGTGCTGCACCAAGTTACTCGGAGTAGTACTGTATTTGTTAAGTTTATTTTTATAAAATATTAAATTTACCATATAATAAGTAGATAAATCTGCACCAGTAATTCTCTAAATAGTTTAAGGATGGGTTCGATTGTGGGGTTGCGGTTGAGCTGATTTTGGCACGTGAAACCCAACGAATCATTAGCGTGTAATTAATCGAGTCTTAACTATTATAAGCTTGAAAACATATTCATGTGACCCTTCTGAAGAAACTTCTATACATAGTAACGTCTATTTTAATATAAGGAAATAATATTCATGTGTTTCTTTAAAGGAAACTTCTATACATTAGCAATAATCTATTAATGTATAGAAGGAAATAATATTCATGTAACCCTTTTGAAGAAACTTCTGGTCAAATCCTGCGTAAAACAAGCGTAAAACAGATTATTACTAATGTATAGAAGGAAATAATATTCATGTAACCCTTTTGAAGAAACTTCTGGTCAAATCCTGTGTTTCTTATATTATTTCCTTCTCAAACCCCACGTTTCAAAGGAGCAGCTATCCATAAATATAAGGGATTTTATAAGCACTGCTTGTTCTATCAATCACCCGTCCACTCTCTAACCATCTTTTATCTAATGAGTAGAAGTATATAAAAGTATTCTCCATTTATATCCTTAATATCTCTAAAAAATATATAATATTTTCTCTTTATAGGCCAAGGGAGAACATCTGAACATGTGTTTTCAGGATGGACAACAGTGTGATGTGAGGGACGAAAAACAAGCAGGCAAACTTCTGGTGAGATGGTATTGATCACCTGTTAGTTTGTTCTAGATATGACCCTACAGTAGAATTGATCTGATTAGTTAACACCAAACTTCCCCCAAACTCTCAACTTTCCATCACATCACATCATATCCAAAACTTTACTACTTACATAAATTCACAATTTTTTTTCCAAACTACGCCCCAAACTTCCCCCCAATTTCTGGAACTAAACACAGCCTACGCATACAAGAGTACTTTGAAATGACATCACTGTATCTAAGGCCATGTTTCTTTCAGTTTGGGATTATTATAATCTAGATTATTGAGTCAGATTACTATAAACTAGATTGTTATAATCTGTAGTAAAATAAGCGGTTAGTTGTTTCTTTCCTAGATTATTAGAGCCTAGATTATTGGGTTTGCAAGTCTAAAGAGGGAGTGGGGTGGCATGGTGGGTAATTTTTCATCCAATAATCTAGAAAAAGCTCACTTAAATGAGCTTATTAGATTATAATAAGCTGGGCTCCAGATTATAATAAGCTACTTCAATAAGTTGTATGTTTCTTTTAGTTTACTCCCAATAATCTGGATTATAATAATCCCAAGCTGAAAGAAACAGGGCCTAAATTCGATCGTTTGGTAAAATAGTAGTGGTAGAACATTTTCCAGCCTAGCAAGCCATAATACACTGTAAAGTAAATCAGGGCTAGTTTTAAAAAATTGAAAAAAGAGAGGAATAATAAAAACATATTATTTTAACAAGAATAGTAAGTGCAAAATAAATGATTGTAAAGCATTGGAAAAAAAATAGGACTAATCGTTTAATTAGGCTGCATGAAAAACGTCGAAATCGGATGAGAGAGATAGTCTCAAAAAAATTTTCCAAGAGATTTGAGCTTTTACTAACTTTTCTCCAAAATATATATAAGATTGCCCATTGCATAGAAATTTCAAAGAAAATAATAGGATACAATCCTTTGTTTCATTCCTTCCTAGGGATTTTTTATATTATTAAAATCCTCCAAATTTTCTATATTTCTCCTGCACAAATCATAGTGGGCCTTGTTGAATAAGGAAGACTCATTTTGGAAAAAAAAAAGAATCAGTCACGGGTAAATTTTGAATTTAATTTTAGAGTTAACTTTAAGATATTTTTAACATTGTTTTTTTAATATTAGGTTTTTAAGTAGCTAAAAACGCACACAATCATCTGTTGGCCAATTCAGTAACAATGCAAATCTATGTGCGGGAGTGGATGGGGGTTTTGGTGCACACGTGTGAGTAGTACTATGCTTCATGCAGATCGAGATGCAAGGAAATCAGGCACACGTGAGCATGCGGCAGTAGAAGCAGTCGTACATGAAGTGATGGGACAATGGCATGGCGTAGCTGCAGGCAGAGGAGAAGGGCAAGATTAACAGCAGCAGCAAAGACAATCTGATCAGCTCATCGCAGCATTGCATGCATACAAAGATTTCAGGGTGACAGGACGTACCCATGCTACCCTGCCCTGCAATGCAAGCAGATCAGACTACAGACTTTTCTCTTCACCACGATCAGAACTTGAGATTCAGATCAGACACCTTGGGGATTGTGCGTCTGTCTGACCGCTGTTTTGTCGTTGCTTCCGGCTCGAAACTTTTGTTCTACTATACTATCGATTAGCGGCAAGTCGTCAATGTAGGATTGGATGTTGGTTAAAGACTAAAGCTCCCTTTATTTTAGTACTACTAATCCTCTGTTTTTATATTATATAAGTCATTTGACTTTCTTTTAAGTTAAAGTTTTTCAAATTTAACTAAATTTATAATAAAATACAATAATATTTTTGATATAAAGCAAACATTGCATCAAAATATGTCCAATGCTAAATTTAATGAAACTAATTTGGAACAATTGCTCATTTGGCCCTTTCTGGAATCTAACTACTTTGACCCTATATTTTTAACTTTACTTATTTGACCTGCTTTTTAAAATCGAAGCTGCCGTCTAACCCTGTTTTCACTACACCGTTAAAGTTTATTTACGAAACAGAAAATAAATCATTTTATATTCTAAACTGACTAAAATGCCCCTGTGTACCAAATCAATCATATCCCCAAAATTTTCACCCCGTGGTCCACTCATCCCAGGTCTTCTCAATGGCGCGGCTAGGGTTCGGCTGCGGCGGCGCATGGTGGGGGCTGCGGCGGCGGCGACGCGCGGCGGGACGGCGGAGGCGGCGCTCGGCGCGACCTGCGGCGGCGATGGCGGCGGGTGCCCAATGGGGACTGTGGAGGCGGCACGAGGCGGGGCTGCTGAGGCGCCGGCGCGGCGCCCGGTGGGGTTGCGGCTGCGGCGGCGGCGGGAGCTGTGGTGACGGCACGCGATGGGAGCTGTGGAGGCGTCGGCGCGGCGCTCTTGGAGTCGTGGGGGCTTCGGCGGCGGCGGCAGGACTTGCGGTGGCGACGACGCGCAGGTGCGGCTGCGACAGCGACGCGCGAGCGCTGCTGCTGCACGGCGACGCGTAGGAGCTGCGGCAGCCACAGCATGCGGATGTGGGAGATGGCCGTCGAGCCTGATCCTCTGGGCATGCCATAACTACATGTCTACATGAGTTTTTTTCCCTGGTATAGTACAGTTTGAGTTTGATGCTGGTAAAATTTTATCGAATCTAAGACAATTTGTCAAACCTACGTTAAATTTATCAAACCCATGTCAAAATTTGTCAAATTTAACACCGATTTGTCAAACCTAGAAAATAAAAAAAACTTTTAATAAAGTAGGGTCAAATAAGCAAGGGCATAAACGGCATTTTTGTTATGAACTAACCCCGTTACATTGCCTTCACAGAATAGGGTAAAGTTTGATCTTCATTTTTGAAAAAGAGGGTCAAATGAGCAAACTTAAAAAAAAGTCAAATTAGAAATTAGGTATCAAAACAGGGTCAAAAACACAATTGCCCCAACTAATTTAGTATCATAAATATTTCTAATTTTTTCTATAAACTTGATCAAATCTAAAAGGTTTTGACTAATAAAAAAGTCAAATAACTTAAGAAATGAAACGGAGGGCGAGTATATTAAGATGCGTACTTGTAGTGCTGTAGATTTTTGTTTGGTTTACATTAGCACGATTTTTAGACATAATAAATGGTGTATTCCTTAAAGAACTTTTTATATCAAAATTACTTTAAGGGAATCTAAATTTTAAATTTATAATAATTAAAACTTAATTAACCATGTGCTAATTATTTTTTTTATTTGAATCTATCTCAAAGAGCACCTAAGACTTTTTCGAAGAAGATGAAAAATTATTAGTGCACGTGACCAGCTATGATACACACTGATATTTTTAATTTTAGTAAGAATCTATATAAACTGAAAATGTCACTGAAAGTAAAAATGTTTTTTTTGGTATTTGCGCAATGCATGGAGTAGTGTTGACAAACGATATTTTAAAACAAAATTAGCACGGCAGTAAGAATGATTAATTGTTTCTATCACAAAGATGGAACACTTAAGACTTCTTTGATATTAATTCATCTTGCCCATTCTGTCTCTATCCCTCTATCACGTAATATGTGTCACACATGTTTGGGGCTAGTTGGGTAGTGTACATTAGGTGTAGCTACTGCTCGTTGGTCCATTTAGCTACGAATGAATTATATTATCTAGAGAAGTAGAGTTATATTTAGACTGCTCCACAAATCCACTCCAAATATAACTTCTAGAGTTAAATTTAAAAGAGGTAGCTCTAATAAACGGTTCCTTAGTTTATCGGCTAGTGCCTATTTTTTTTGGAGAGGGTATGTATAGATATATAAAAATATTTAGAAAACTAATCCGAATATATTACATACTAAAATTCAAATCACATGCTCGATAAACCGTGACACAAAACAGAACATGTAATTTACTTTCTCTGTCTTATAATAGAGAGATTTTGACTATGCAGACACTACAGGGAGTAATACACTAGCATATGGTGTCAAGTAATGTAAGTACGTACAAAGCCATGCAAAGTGGTATATATGTATGGTGTCAACTAGCGGTATAATTTAACTTACAAGCTAACCAATACCCATCTGGCTATCACACGGCACAAGATCATAGGCCAACGCTAGTACAGAGAAAGTATTTTTGCAAACGAATCAAAAGGCGTGCGTCTTCTCCTGCGGAAGGAGGAGATGCAGCAGGCCGGGTAGCGCGATGCTAGGTGATACCTCTCGCTTTTGCTACGTGATTAATAGATGAGTATATATTAAATATTATTGAAATATAAAAGTTGAAATGTTTAGAAAATAATGTGAGGAAGATGATTTGACACATACTTGTTGATGACGTGTCATGTTTGTATGGGATTTAGAATAGGCTACAATAATAATTGGCAGTGAGTGAAGATGTGGTATGCTTGCATGGGATTTTAAATGGGATAGAATAGTAATTGCTAGCGGGTGATGATGTGGCATACTTGCATATTGAACTTTAGCTTCTAATAATTGTAATTGTTAGTGGGTACCAACTATATATAGAAAGTATAGATTTCGGTTTAGGGATGAATTTCAAACCTGGTGACAGAGGGACGTAAAGTGAACTTATTCCGCCATATGCAAGGCACGGCCCAAACAGGAAGAAGGTGAAATAGACTTATTTTGAGGATGAGCACAACAGGCTGGTCGTGCCTTCGGACCGGGCCGACTCGTATTGGGCCGTGGCTGGGCACAGCCTGGCCCAACCGTTTGGCAGGTCGTGCCAAGCCGAGCCAGACAACCCATTAGGCCATCCATAGTTGAGCCCGACCACCTTGAGCTATTTGTGGGCTCCAGCCTCCAGGCATGTATTAAACTCTTAGGCTTATAAAGAGTATTACTCTAATCATGTGCCTGATTATGCTAGCTAGGTTCTAATAAGATTAATTAATTAGATGATCGGTTAGCAGACCAGAAAAGCAAGGGCCAAACCTACCGTATTGCGCTGTGGCATAAGGGCCAATACAGTAACAACTTGCTAGCATTCATTTCAAGATTATATTATACCCTTATAATCTAACCTATTGACAATAATATAAGGCTTGCCTAGGCTTAAAAAAAATTCCTTTGCTAGAATTGTTCGTGTTATGTTTTATAATGTTAGCACTATTTCATTTTATTTTTTGTTGTTGTTCTAGGTAAACTCTCGAAACGTGTTGTTTGACTCTCGAAAAAAATGTATACTATGTATTTGACTCAAATTTTTAAAAGATTGACTTTGTGCTCACATTTTTGTAAGCTAGTGAGTTTGGTTAGTCCTAATTGTTCTCCTTTCCTTGAGTTGTTCAAGGGAATCAAGTACAATAAACTCTTCCATTCTTTAACCTCATCATGTCGACATGATTTCCCATGTTAATTTCAGAGGCAACTTCTTCGACTTTGGTGAGCAGGTGACAATGCAAGTGAGCAATGCGAGTTGGGCATAAGCTGTAGTCACACTGGCATGCATGTGGGGCCAGTACTCAAACCGACCATTGGCCATTTTGCTGGTCGCTCTCTGTTTGTCTCCAAAAATCAAGCGGATGAGATCGAGATTGGACCTCCACGACGGAGGCAAAATTGGCTTTTGTTTGCTGCTCTCCTGCCAATAGACTTTTGGGTTTGACAAAGGCTGTGGCTGTGTTTAGATGTAAAGTTTGGATTCAAACTTCAGTCCTTTTCTATCACATCAATCTTTTATACACACATAATTTTTCAGTCACATTATCTTCAATTTTAACTAAAATCTAAACTTTGCGCTGAACTAAACACAGCCTGTGTTTAGATCCAAACTTTAGATCCAAACTTTCAACTTTTTTCATCACATCAACCTATCATACACACATAACTTTTCAATTATATCGTACTAATTTTAATCCAAACTTCTAACTTTAGAAGAAGCTAAACACAGCCAAATTTGGTGAACATTCTAGTGCGGTCTTTGCTTCGTTGATACGGCAAGCCGGTGATCTGATAGGATAAGAGTAAGGTTTCTTTTTCTCCCTGCACTTTTATTCTACTTCCACGCGTTGCTCAACCGATTAATTCATTCAAACTCCGCTGGATTGGATTCTTCTTTTACTTATATTAGTAAATTATCCATGCTATATCATGTCATAACAAAATAAAACCTCTTTACAGTGTTATTAGTACACCATGTTTGGATCCCCTATATTTTGGTTATTTTTTCCTAATTGATGGTTTTCCGGAGAAACTGTTTGGATTTTTCTAGACGGTGGGACGCATGATCGGCTAGGTGAAGAGGAGGAGGACGACAAAATTTTAGATACTCGTGGCACGCTTTTTAAACTACTAAATGGTGTGTTTCGTACAAAAACTTTCTATATGAAAGTTGCTTTAGAATATTAGATTAATCCATTTTTCAAGTTTGTAATAATTAAAACTCAATTAATCACATGTTATTATCATCTCGTTTTGCATAAAACACTTAATCTTTATCTACAGGAGATTCAAACACCAACTAAGTTCATTTGTATTTCACGATATCTCATATATGGCTTCTTTGAAAAGGCATATCGTGGAGTACGAGTATTTCTACGCAGCACTTTGGAACATATTCGTAGAATTTATATGCTAGCGATTTAGTTACGTCTCAGTACAAATCCTACTATCAAATTTGTACTCCCTCCATCCTATAATATAATATAAGAGATTTTTAATTTTTCTTTACACTGTTTGATCACTCGTCTTATTAAAAAATTGAAATTATTATTTATTTTTTTTTGACTTACTTTATTATCCAAAATAGTTTAAGCATAACTTTTCGTTTTTTATATTTGCATAAATTTTTTGAATAAGACGAGTAGTCAAACACTACAAGCAAAAACTCAAAATCCCTTATATTATAGGACGGAGGGAGTAGCTTATAAGAGCAGGTACAATAGCAGGCTATAAGCCAGTTATAAATATATTTTAAAGATATAAAGGAAGAGAGAGAAGAGCAGCTGGCTGCAGCACGAAGTCTAAGACGTAATGTGCGTATGACAGATAGGACCAAGTATTAATAGTATAGTAAGTAACTATTATATAAATTAGCTATTATACTGGCTATTGATAATTTAGAGCTGATAGTGGGCTATACTATTAAACTTGCTCTAAGAGTCCTCGTTAGATAGAGACAGGGATAGGCTCGGTTCTTTTCCTTCCGCGTGTGAATGGCTGGCTAGGGGCGAAGGCAGACATTTGTTTTGTGTTTAGCTGCTTATTAATTTTCTCTTTTACCAATGTCATCCGTTCATTCGTCCAACTTTCTACAACAACCTTTTCATTATTGCGTTATCATATATAACTTATACTATAAAGGATTTTGGTTGGATGTGACACATCCGTCCAGATTCATTATAATAGGATGTGTCACATCTAATTAAAATCCCTTATATTTAGGGACGGAGGGAATACTAATTTGTTTGGTTCAATTAAATAGCTGATCGAATAAAGGCTGTGTTTAGTTTCTGAAATTGGGGAGAAGTTTAGGAAAAATGGTAGTTTGAAAAAAAGTTGAGAGTATATGTATGTAGAAAAGTTTTAGATATGATGTGATGGAAAGTTAGGAGTTGGGGGAAAGTTTGGTGTGAACTAAACACACCCCAAGCATACCAGCACAAGGCAACAAACGTCCCAGAAAGCAACAGCTTTATTATACTCCCTCCATCTACTTTTGATAGTCATATTTCATCTTGGCACATAGACTAAGGATAAATAATTCTACTTATCATCTATTTAAATATGCTACTAGTCATTCATCGTAAACAAACGATTCATTAATATTTACATTTCTCAATACCCATGTAGCCAATCATGTGTGGAAGAATAGAGAGTCACGCATTAAATCTAAGAAAGTCATTAAGATGATAAGTTGTTGGATTGAAATATAACTATCAAAAATAAAAATTTTTAGATTTAGAAATATGACTATCAAAAGTAGATGGAGGGAGTAGTATCTAAGATAGCTGTGCTAGCTCTGCCCTATTAATACAAAAGTGACAAACCTTCAGCCC
The DNA here is from genome assembly GCA_000338895.3 of Oryza meridionalis. Lineage (NCBI taxonomy): Eukaryota > Viridiplantae > Streptophyta > Magnoliopsida > Poales > Poaceae > Oryza > Oryza meridionalis. The sequence continues at coordinate 3,751,270 of CM002525.2, read as the reverse complement.
TTTCTTAAAAAAAAGGAATAAAAAGATACATGTGCCATATTTCTTTAAAAAGCCGCAATAGCCAATTAACTCAAAAACAACACAACAATTTCTATTGAAAAAAAACATTAACCGCAAGCAATCATAATTCATCAATCCACGAATAATTAACCATGCCAAATGTACTGTACATAAATATTTTTTATCCACTATTAATAAGATGCCGAGATAATCACAATAACCAAATTCGGCCGGCCGGCTGCCGCGCGCCGCTTGTGGTGGATCTCCCTTTGCCTGCATCAGGAGAGATCGATGAGCTAATATATAGTATAATCATCTGCAAGTAACACATCATTAATTTGCAGTATGGTAATTATGTATATGTGCCTAGGTACGTAGGAGAAATTTCCTCGGGGAAATTTGGCTGCAGATCGATCCATCGATCTATCGACTGAACGCCTATGAAATCGACGAAGAAATCAATTTCGTTAAAGAATAAAATAATATAAAATAAAATCAATTTTCAGAGAGAGAGAGAGAAGAGGAGTTCCCTTCCCTTGGAGCCATTCAGGCGAACGCCGAGATCGAGCGATCGAGGCGGCGGATGGAGCTAGCAGATTGAGATACTACTAGCTGTGTAGTAGGTAGGATCAAGTGAAGGGTAAGAATCACTGACTGGATCTCGATCCGAGTTGAGTTGGCCGGCTGGAGTTGGTGAGGGTGTGTAGGTTCACGCGGCGGGGCGGCGGACGAACAGGGCGACGGCGGCGGAGGCGACGACCCAGAAGAGGTAGGCGGCGAAGGCCGCCGCTGGCCATGGCGGCGCCGGCGCGGTCGTGGCGGCCGTGCCGATCACGAAGGAGAAAGCCGCGACGAGGACGAACACCAGCAGCGTCAGCTCCATGGCCAGCGAGCGATCGACAGATTGGGATGAGATCGATCGAAATAAGCAACAAAATACACTGATTTTCTGATAACTCGAGCTGGGAATTGGGAGAGGAAATTGGAGGATCGAGCGAAGAACAGGAGAGAGCGGAGGACGTGGTGTGTAGTGGATTAGTCGACGCTGGGTTGTTTTTTTATATTGCTGATGATTAACGCGTCGTTGATTCATATGGGCAGCTTCCTCGAACATATTCGGAAGTGCGTGCAAGGTTACATATATTTATCATTTTTCTTTACCTGTCCAAGGCCATAAAACGAGAACGAATAGTTTTTCTTTCTTAAAAGAACACAACACAAACGATACACCCATGACAAGTTATTACTGTCGCCGTTTCATGTTAACTTTGGTTGAAGTTAAACTATTTTAAGTTTAACTAAGTTTATAGGCAAATATAATAATATTTACAATACCAAATTAGTTTTATTAATTTAATAATTGAATATATTTTCATAATAAATCTGACTTGTATTGAAAATGTTACTATTTTTTTCTATAAATTTAATCAAACTTGAAGCAGTTTGATTTAGACCAAAGTCAAAACGACTTAAAACCTGAAACGGAGGGAGTAAGTTACTAATCCCTTCATCTCAATATATACTAACTTGGGATCGAATTTGATAGATCCTAACACTACAAATTCGGACATGCTTCTATCTACATTCGTGGGACTCAGATATGTCAAATTCAGTCCAATGCTGCTATACTGAACATAGCCAATTCTATATGTTGAGACGGAGGGGGTAGTACATACTTGTTTCATCCAATGATGAAAACCAACTTTCTCGCTACAAAACTGAACATAGCCTATGTATGCATGTAACATCCACTTTACAAAAGCACATATGCGATGAATATAGGAGTATATGTCACATACCAGTGGAAATACAGACGCCTTACATCCCTCGTGTCGAGTTTATAGCTTGAACATTTCAGCTTGTAAAATGAACGATACTATACTGTCACAGTAGCATTTGCTACATATAGAAAATGTATAAGCATATGGTTTAAATGTATACAAAATGTGTATAAGTTTAGAGATTACCTGTTAAATTGATTTAATTTTGTTGTTGGATGACGACCAAAACATTGGATATCGGAATGTCACATGGGGTGACGTACGTGTACAGAAAAAGGACCCGATCGGCCGCCGGTGAGTGGAGGGGACATTTCCATCTGTTCACATTGCTAGTGGGCCGGCTAGTGACCACCTGTTCATCCCTCTGGTTTTTTCTTGCTTACTTGATCGCATCCATTGGTGCGAAATTTTATCAAACTCGTTATTATTTCAGGAATTTGCGTTTGTAGAGAGTTTGGTGAAGTTATTAGAGCAAGTTTAATAGTATAGTCCACTGCTAGCTCAAAATCATCTATAACCAATTCATACAATAGTTGCTTACTATACTATTAATATCTGGTCCCATATGTCATACACAGATTATATCTTGGAGTCCATGCTGCAGCTGGCTACAGATCTGTAGCCCGTTGCTCCTCTCTCTTTCTTTATTTTTTTAAAATATATTTATAACTAGCTTATAGTCTACTATTGTAGCTGCTCTTATCTCTCAGTTCCCCTTTGGGGTGTTGCAGAATGGACTAATAATGGACACCTGTAGCCTACCGACTTTCTCCATTTTCATTTACTTTTTCGCTCCTAAGAATTTAAAGCGTGTCAGGCTATACTTTGAAAGAAAAAAGATTACTTGCATCATATTATTATAAATTCTCATGTTTTAAAATGTGCCATTATAATTCATGTATTTATAATAATGTCAATACAATTTTATAGCTATTCGAGATACGCTATTACTTGATACATTAACAAAATTTTCATTGACTAAATTGCACCTTTATTCTCCCTCTTCTTTGATCAAAATTTTATACTTTGGCGTTTATATTTTGATGGGTTGAGTAGGGGCGAAACATGGTTGTGTGTAGGTTCGCTTGTGAACCTATAATGGGCCACGAGGGGGTTCAATCACGACCTTATTGGCCCACGCTGCAATTCGAATGTGCAAATAAGAGGGCCCGGTGCGACTTGTTTGGTCTACACTGCCATCAGAATGTGCAAACTTGAAGACCAAGCTGACTTTAATAGTATAGCTAACTATTAGCTCCAATTCATATTTATAGCCAATCTAATAGCTCATTCATAAAATAGTTATATACTACACTATCAATAACTGGTCCCACCTATCATACACACACTGTGTTTTGGAGTCCGTGCTACAGCTGTCTACAAATCTATATCCCGCTGCTCCTCTCTTCTTATTTATCTTATAGCCTGCTATTGTACCTGCTCTAATGCAAAACGTACGTAGCTTGACTTCCTAAAGGAACGATAACGATAATATTTGACCTACTACTGGGCTGGTTAATAGACTAACTTAGCGTTATGGTATTACTAAAAATTCATAGATCCAGAAACCGTTTACCAATACTTTTAATTTACAACAGGATAATATGTAATGCCTTCGAAGTGCACAGATCGCAACTTATGATGAGACGTGTCCGAGTCGCACTCACTCCAAATGGCAATATATATAAAGATCGTATAAAATAAGATAGGCAATAAGGTAGTAGGCTCTCGCCTCCACCTGGTTTCCTTTTTTACACCGTATTACTTTTCTATTTTAATAAATTTATGCACCTAAAGTTTATACACTTCAAGTTTACACATCTAAAGTTTAGAGACCAAAAGTTTATAAGTCAAAAGTTTATATATCCGATTTAAATTTAAATTTGAATTCAAATATTTTTTATATATAATATTTTTATATATCTAAAGTTTATAAACCTAAAGTTTATAAGTCAAAAGTTTATATATCCGATTCAAATTTGAATATTCAAATTTGAATTTGAATTTAAATATTTTTCATATATAGTATTTCTATACATCTAAAGCTTATGACCTAAAGTTTATACCCGATTCAAATTTGAATTTGAATTATATCCGATTCAAATTTAAATTTGAATTCAAATATTATCTATATATAGTATTTCTATACATCTAATATTTATACACCTAAAGATCTAATGTTTATACACCTAAAGTTTATAGATCCAAAGTTTATAAGTAAAAAGTTTACATACCCAATTCAAATTTGAATTTGAATTTGAATTCAAAATTTAAATTTTAATTTGAATTCAAATTTTTTATATATAGTATTTCTATAGATAAATTTTTCTAACTTTTTTGTTTTTAATTGTTTTTGGTGTACTATAGTAGGAAGAGGAGAAGGAGAGGAGAAAGGAGAGAAATGGGAGGAGGGCCTATAGGGAAGCGGGAGGATCGCCCATTAGCCCCCCTCGGCTCTTGCATATCAAGCAGAAAATCAAGTTTTATCAGTACCCCTCCGTCAAAAAAAAAAAAAATCCAATCATAACTACGAACATGGACACATGTGTTCATAGCCAGAGTTTGACTTTTTTTTTGGACAGACTAGCACTTAACACGGATCGGGACGCGTAACCTTAACGCGAGCATGAGAGGGGAGGTCGCCGATCGAGGCAGAGATGCTTACCTCCCCCACGACGCAGACGGCCTCCGCCGGAGCGCGGCGAACAGCCCCCCCGAGCTCGGGCCGCGCGAGCAACCCGCACCTTCTCGGTGGCGTCGAGGCCGGCGGGTGGACACGGAGGCAAGGCTTAGGGCTCGACGGCTCGCAGCGGCGGCGGTCGCGGAGGCGCCGCGAGGCGACGCTAGGGTTCGCGGAGGCGGCGGCGGCGGCGGCTTGAGCGATTGAGGAATTGGGGATTTGCGAGGAGAAAAGCGCGTGCACCTTGGTTTGATTCCTCCTCTCCATCTCGTGGCTGAGGCGGCTGCCACTGCACATGGGCCAGACTGGGCCCGGCCCATCCGAAGTCAAAAGTCCAAACGCCCAAGACAAATTTGATATGTTGCCAATGCATTTTATAATTTGACATATCATCATATACCCTTACAAAAATGGCAATGGTGAAAAAAATTACCAAGAAGACTATCCAACGCTAGTAGTAGTAGTGATCAATGATACTCCTAATAAGCAAGTGGTATTATTACAAGAGTGGTACCGTTAATAATCTTCAGGTTTCCAACATAAATTCAGGTAACCCGATTACACTTCTTGTTTCCCAAACTAAAATCGGAAACAGGCACGCACAAATTAACTCCAAAAAAAAAAAAACAAACAGAAGAAACCAAACAAACATACTATAGTAGTAGTAGTATACGTGACGTAGTCAAGGCCTCCTTTGAAACAGCTGAATTTCGTGAGAATCTTTCCAGAACTAAATTCTCTCAAAATTCGCGCGTTTCAAAGAAAGATTTCACCCCAACGATCTCTCTTTCTTCTACCCAGGAACGCGAAGAAGATGGCGCATCCCAGCAGCCACATGGCATGGTAAAAACCCATGATGGCCAGAACGTGAGAGTTCATCACCGGCGCCGTGGAGTTCAGGATGAGGATCCCGCCGGCGGCGTACAGCATCAGCAGCACGCCGGAAGGTCGCCGGCCGCCGCCGCCGACGACGACTCGCCCACCTGCAGGCTCCATCCTGTACAGTGTTACACCTGCCGGCCACCTTTTGCAGCAATTAACATCTTGATTAATTACAGAGCAACAGAAGTAAGATTCAGAAGAACAGATGAGAGAATGTGATCTATGGATTCTTTTGAAGAAAATAATTAAACGAATTAATGAAGTGTTTACCTAGTGTTGAGATGAAGTGATGAGCGTTTGCTAGTTCTGAGTACAGGGTGAGTAGTGAGTGAGGAGGAAAATTAACCATGCATGCACATTATTTTATAGGCGATGGAGGTCAACACCAGTGTCGCTATTACATGGTGCCATGTTGGTCGGGTCCCAGCTGGATTGATGTGAATTCTACCATTCATACTTCGTCTTCGTTGCAAGTTAGTGATAACCTGTACGTCAGGTAAATTAGGAATTGGAATTAATACTTAACTCTGATTAATTAGTACTCGTAATCAGATCATATATTTACCATCCATGTGAGATTTACGGGGTCATCGACTTAATTAGTTAATTAATCTCTCTAATTAGCCTTGTGAAATGCATGCGACGTGCCCTGCTCGTCGTCGTCGTCGTCCATGGTCGTCGCCGGCGCCGGAATCCAACTCCAACCTGCAGTGACCTGGTCGTGATTAAGCATAGAGTGACCTGACCGGGGAGCTTAATTAGCGAGAAGGCGTAGGTCGTTTTCGACGCGTGCAGTGCCGTGCCGACCAGCGCCACCTTGGGCGGCGGACTCCGGCGAAGTCCACGCCGGGACACGCACTTCGCCGTTATCTCCGGTGGAAAAGTGCGCCCCCTGAGCTTTCCCTTTTTCCAACTCGCTCTTGTTCTTGTCGCAAAGTCATTGTATGGATTACACTACTACTGATGTCCCCTTGACTTGATGGTAACAAAAAAGGTTTGTTTGTTTGCAAGGGAATTGCATACAAAACAACAACATAATATGTGCCGAGGTCTTATTTCGACATCAACACACAAAAGCAAAATGTTAGTTGCGGGGATTACACAATTAAATGTCCGCCTCTCCCCCTGTACGCTCCCTTCTCTCCCCCTCTCCTTCTTTTTCTACTACTACAGTACACCATAAAAATTTAAAGAAAAAAACAAAGTTGGAAAAATTTATATATAGAAATACTATATATAAAAAATATTTGAATTCAAATTCAAATTTGAAACGGTATGTAAACTTTTGACTTATAAACTTTGGGTCTATAAACTAATATTTGAATTCAAATTCAAATTTGAACGGGTACATAAACTTTTGACTTATAAATTTTGGGTCTATAAACTAATATTTGAATTCAAATTCAAATTTAAATAAGTATGTAAACTTTTGACTTATAAACTTTGGGTCTATAAACTAATATTTGAATTCAAATTCAAATTTGAAATGGGTATGTAAACTTTTGACTTATAAACTTTAGATGTATAGAAATACTATATATAAAAATATTAGAATTCAAATTCAAATTTGAATCGGATATATAAACTTTTGACCTATAAACTTTGGGTCTCTAAACTTTAAATGTGTAAACTTGAGGTGTATAAACTTTAGTGCATAAATTTACTAAAATAGGAAAGTAATGCGGTGCCAAAAAAGAAAACCAGGTGGAGGAAAGGGAGAGGGCACGTGCTGATCGCTAGGGGTGATCGATCGCCCCTTAGCAATTTCGCAATTAAATGGGCCGTGTAGACATGCAATCGTTTTTAACCAATTTTGTCTTACCTTAATTAGGAGTTTGTTTATGCAACGGTGATGCACATATTGCTTCCTTGCTAATTGTGTTTGTACCATCATGGTGACAGCAAAATCTTAGGGTTTTCATATTTGTTGCAAATTGGTGGTATAAAGCTTACTCCTATCAACACTGCTTCAAAAAACTTTAGTGATGATGGTAATACCACCACCGTTATACTAACTTACCACTTTAACACCAGTTTGTCTTTTTTTTTCCTTTTTAAGATGAAGAATCTTGTTCGAACCAGATTGAGATTTCTTTTCTCAATTAGGGCTAGGAATTTTTTTTCTATTTTATATAATCCGTTGTAACGTATGGGTATTTGGTTAGTACGAGAAATGAGCTTATACCAAATTGCCTAGTTATTTACATATGTTTAAGCATTTGAACTTTTCGAGACCAAAGCCTCCAGCCACAATACATCGCAGTTAAGGGGACATTTTAAAAAGGGAGCGACTTATTTAGTATAATTTGCACGAGTTTTTCGCTTTTCTGTTGCTCCCTTCTTCCTGCATGCTGTAAACATTTTTTTAAAAAAGAAAATCATCCTCTAATGCAATTGACAGAGCTCCTACTACCCTTCATGTAAAAAAACAATGTGTTGACTGTTTCCCTGGGAAAAATGTGTTGACTGACCAGTGACCACTACAGTATTAAGGATGAGTTAATCATTCTCCCCCAAGAAGGTTGAATTAATTATGGCCAATTTCCTTGGCTGGCATTTAATAAAATGGGTTCTGGGCTTGTTTTGTGTAACTGCGGCCTGCACTTTGGCCCTTGGATAGGTGGGCTCAGGGTTTTACTTATCGCATGATAATCGCGCGATTATCGTAGTTATTGCGCTTACTGCAGGGGTACGGTAGGAAAAACTGGCGATATGGTTTGGATGAATTTTGACCAAATTCAAAATTCCGGAAAAAAAAACAAAAAAATTGAAAAAAAACATGGATGTAGTTCTTGATTTGTAATTGCGAATGGTGAAGAAATTTTTTGAAATAGAGTAAGCTAAATTCAAATTTGAGGGCAAAACCGAAAATAGTTTACAAATTAGAAAAAGAAGTCAATATTGGGCCTTAAGTATCCTTCATATGCTTCCAATTATTCTCAATTTCTAGTTTTCTACACATATTCAAACGTATTTTTGAATTTTTTTCCCTATATATTTTTCATTTACATAATTTCAGCTACACAGCCCGCGATAACCGTGCGAATATCGCGGTTATCGCGGCAAACCATGCGATTATCGCGACGAAATCGCTGAGTTTTGAATTCAAATTTTTGGATGTGATTTTTGTGCGATTTTAGGCGATTATCGTGCGATTATCGCGCTACCGCGGGGTGACGATAACCTCGGCCCAAACGATAAGGTAAACCTTGGGTGGGCTCTTGTTGGGTTCAACAGGTGAAATGTGAAGTTGAGTGCAGCGTGTGCCCAGGTTGGAATAAGTCCACTTTGACTCCCTTAAGAGTGACCCGAATCTAATTCATGACCCTAAATCGTAAAACCGGATATCTCGACCCCGAACTATTGAAACCGGTGCAATTTGACCCCCTTGGTGGTTTTGGAGGGAGGTTTCACTGACGTGGCGCTGACGTGGCATGGTTAACCTAGTCTGTGGGGTTGACGTGGCGCTTAGGTGGCATTTGAATTAAAAAGTATGTGGGACCCGCTTGTCATTCACACACACAAAAAATTGTGGGGCCCACTGACATGTGGGCCCCACCTGTCATCCTCTCTCTCTTCTTCCTCCCTTCTCTCCCCTTCGGCCGGGCGCCGCCACATGGGCTGGAGCGGCAGCGGGCGGGGGCCAGAGCGCCGGCGGCCAACAGGAGCTGAAGCGGCGGCGGCGGCGGGAGCTGAAGCGGCGGCGAGCGCTGAGATCAGCGGCGGAAACGATGGCGATGGTTGACATTGCCGGCGCCAGGAGAGGAATCAGGATGGGAATGATCCCGGCATAAAATGCCTCTCCGGTCACCATCCACTGCCACCGTCACCGCCACCTCACCACCTGGCCGGCCACCATCCTCTCCGACGAGCTCGACCAGGACCGCCGCCGCGACGCCCGACGCTACCGCCTCTTCCTGTCGGGGAGGTCGCCGCCGCAGATCGTCCTCGGTCTCCACCGCTTGGGTTTCGCTTGCATCCCCAGAAGCGGCGCCCCCCTCACCGGCCCCTGCCCTCGCACCCCAACCCCCACCGTCCCTAGCTCCGTGCCCCACCAATCGCCACGCTAGGAGGCGCCCTAGCCCTAGGTAGCTAATGCCGCTGTCGTCGAGAGGGTAAGCCCCCATGGCCAAACACATCCACGACCACCACATCCGAGTCACAAGTGTTCGCCGGCGACCACAACACACAGAGCTCCGACCACATCGCCGCTAATCTCCAGCTCCCGCCGCCGCTGCCGCTTCAGCTCCTGTTGGCCGCACGGCTCTGGTCCCCGCTCGCTGCCGCTCCAGCCCGTGTGGCGGCGCCTGGCCGAAGGGGAGAGAAGGGAGGAAGAAGAAGAGAGAGAGAGAGGATGACAGGTGGGCCCCACAATTTTTTGTGTGTGTGAATGACAAGCGGGTCCCACATACTTTTTAATTCAAATGCCACCTAAGCGCCACGTCAACCCCACAGACTAGGTCAACCATGCCACGTCAGCGCCACGTTAGCGAAACCGTCCTCCAAAACCACCAAGGGAGTCAAATTGCACCGGTTTCAAAATTTCGGGGGTCGAGATATCCGGTTTTGCGGTTTAGGGTCATGAATTAGATTCGGGTCACTTTTAAGGGAGTCAAAGTGGACTTATTCCACCTAGGTTCCATTTTTTGTTTTCTAGAAATCAAATAATTTTCTCTTCGGACTTTTGCTTCATAGAAACTATAACAAATTATTACATAGGTAATAGGTCAAATAACCGTGAATTACAAAGTCATACCTTAATTAAGAAAAAAAATATTTAGAATATCCACCTTAAGACAAAGATAACACTTACTGCTAAACTTCTATATATAACTAGCGAGAATCACATGCATAGCCATTGTTTTCCTCAGCAGCTTATAAGTTCTATGTAGTCATAGTCTCACTCAAATGAGAAAACTTCATCTTCGAAATCAGTGGCAGATCATCGTGCCGATTGAATTTCGCTCACACCATCATCTACGACTTACGTCGATCCAAAACGAAAGATAACATCGGAGAGAGTAACTAAGCTCTAAATCAGAGATCTTGTCAGCACGCACCAAAGCCGCTGAAGCCGATCCGATGAGGACTTCGTTGCCACAGACTCCACACCCTGTTGTCGTTCCCGTCGTCGCTATCGACGCCTACTCGCACGAATTAATTAAGGTCACCACCAAATGTGCCGTGCGACCTCCATCTCAAGCAAACACCACTCCATCTTCGTATTTGCTTTCCCATCGAATTTCACCAAATCCATCTTGTAAAAAGACAACGCCGAGGTGAGTGAATTTTGTATGCTATTGATAACATCATTGTTGCTCATGTACAGCGGCAATAGATGAGATGCACTTAGTAGCGCAGTGGTAATTAGGTGTGTGGTATCAACCCTGTGCTCACATGTTCAATCTCTAACACGATCATAATTTCCACTTAAAAAATGTTTGGAGAGACGTTAATTTGTTAATTTCTCCCTCCAAATCTCTTCTTTTCTTTTTAGCGGCAACAGATTAGTACATGACAGTTTGATAATCGTGCAGCAGCAAGACGACGGTGCCGAGTGACGCGAGGAAGAGCGCCGCCGTGGAAGCGACCAACACGGCCGTGCTGCACGCCGGAGAGACGATCCGGTGGTGCCCAAGATCACCGGCGTGCCGGAGGAGCAGTAGTCCGGCGGCCGACAGGAAGGCGGCGAGAGCCAAGATCACGGTGGCCGCCTCAACAAGCTCCACAGGAACGACGCCCATCTCGCAGCACCACCGCCGCCGCCGCCGCCGCGGTGCCACTGCCCGGCCGCCGCCGGCGCCGTGGAGGAAGAAGAAGAGGCTGGTCAGCTCCACGGCGGCCGCGGCGGAGACGGCGAGCGCTGCCGTCGACGACGTCGTCCCCACAGCACACTCCTTCTTCTCCTCCTCTTCGGCCGGCGGCGGCGGCGGCGGCGCCACCGCGACGCAACTCCGGCCGACCTCCACGTCGTCCTCGACTCCATGGCGACCATCACCAGCCATGGCGGTCGTCGACATTGCCATTGGAAATTGAATCGAATCGAAGGCAGTAAAGCTCACGAGCTGAGATCCACCAGCTCGATCGATCACATTGCCATTTTAAACTAAACCAAGAAAAGTGAACAAATATAGGAGATGACTGACTTAGCTTAGGCAGTGAGTCGATTTAGTGGTTGACGAACACGTGCGTCAACTCGGTGGTCAATGGTCAACGCTGTAGGCCTAGCTTAACCGTAAGCTATATCATTATAGTAGTGCCCATTTTGTGCTTCTTTCACCACCTCAGTCGTCATATCGGTGTTCTTCAAATCATTCTGTCTGTTGCTCTTATGGTCATGGACACAGTAATGATTAACGGGAAAATTTGTAGTGCAAACTACTCATGTAGTGGAAACTTAAAAAACTACCGTTGGATCGAGAAATGGACATTCGAGATTCGTCCATGTCACCAAGAGTTAAAATTTAACTTACAGATTCACCTATGAGTTAACGTGGATGAATCTCGGACGTCCATTTCTCGATCCAACGATAGTTTGCAAGTTTCCATTACATATGTAATTTGTAAAAAAAAAAAGTGAAACTAGCCCAGTAGCTATTTTACTTTTTTTTTACAAACACAGTACGAACGCAGACATCCACAAAGTGCGATGCTGATCACTATGAACACACGCATACCTTCTATCTATAAGAACATTTAAAGGACTAGACCGACATATCTTAAAATTAACGAAGTAATTACGAGTATCTCACTGTCGACAGGTACATCGTGTATCACTTAAAGAATAAAATAACTTCATTTCTAGCCTCTTCCATTTGCTCAAAATAAGTTCATTTGTGAGTAATCATTGCATTGGAGTATGCGTAAGTAAGTAATGACTATATTGGAAATCGATAAAGTGAAAAATAGTTGTATTAGAATTTATTAAAAATAAGTAAAACAAATATTTGCCTCTTGATTTTGTATTGGTACGTCCGGAATGGGTGATAATAAACCGAAAATGCTAATGGGCGGGTGATCGCTCCCCCGTCCGCCCAGCGATCACCCGCCCACCCCCTCCCCTATACTACTCGATACACTCCTCCCTCCTCTCCGGAAATGCTACTGGGCGAGCGATCGCCTCGATCGCTCAGGGTGATCGATTCCCCCCCTCCTCCCCCTCCTTCCCTTCACCTGGTTTCCTTTTTTGGCACCGCATTACTTTCCTATTTTAGTAAATTTATGCATCTAAAGTTTATACACCTCAACTTTACACATCTAAAGTTTAGAGACCAAAAGTTTATATATCCGATTCAAATTTGAATTTGAATTCAAATATTTTTTATATATAGTATTTTTATACATCTAAAGTTTATGCACCTAAAGTTTATAGATCTAAAGTTTATGTATCCGATTCAAATTTGAATTTGAATTCAAATATTTTTCATATATAGTATTTCTATATATCTAAAGTTTATACACCTAAAGTTTATAGATCCAAAGTTTATAAGTCAAAAGTTTACATACCCGATTCAAATTTGAATTTGAATTATATCCGATTCGAATTTGAATTTGAATTCAAATATAAATATTTTCTATATATAGTATTTCTATACATCTAAAGTTTATACCACTAAAGTTTGAATTCAAATTCAAATATTAGTTTATAGACCCAAAGTTTATAGGTCAAAAGTTTACATACCTGTTTCAAATTTGAATTTGAATTTGAATTCAAATATTAGTTTATAGACCCAAAGTTTATAAGTAAAAGTTTACGTACCCGTTTCAAATTTAAATTTAAATTTTAATTTTTATGGTGTAGTATTAAGAGAAGAAGGGGAGGTAAAATAGTAAGGGGGAGGGGCGGGTGATCGCTGGGAAGGGGAGGGAGCGATCACCCGCCCATCAGGATTACCCATAATAAACTTACTTTCGACGGAGGGAGTATGATTCACGTGCGGGCCGTACGTCTTGGGCCAGAAATGGATCGTGACAGACGTGCGGCCCAACTAGTTGGGCTGGAACGTGATGGCGACAGGCAGTGGGCTGTGTGGCCCAATTAAAGTACGTAGGCTAGGCCTGGGCCGGACATGTCGTACTCCTACATTAATTAATGCAAAGTTAATCTCTTGCCAATTTTACCTCGAGCTGTCCGTTTTTAACCACCGTTTACATTCTATATCTCGGTAACAACCGCCGCTGTTGGATCCAGATCCAACGCCCAGGAACAACAGCAGAATTTATCTCCCCATATTTGTAATAAGAAATTTTAAACCGAGAGATAATTACCCTAAACCCTTCTATAAAATCTCACCAGAAAGAAAATAAAAAAAATATAAACCATTGGAGAAGGGTGCGAGCTAGCGATGGCCGAGGCCCAGGACGGCGCCGCGGCGCCGCCGCCGCCCGCCGACCACGCCATCGCCGCCGCCGTTCCTGCGCCGCCGCCGACTGATCCGCGAGACCAGATGGTGATCATGCTGCAGCAACTGGGCATGGGGAACCTCGTGTGCAAGCTCCGGAAGCAGGTGGACGCGTCGGACGCGAAGCCGAACCAGTCGCGGCTGCAGCTGACGTACCAGCTCGCGCGCGGCCTCCTCGAGAGCGGCGACCTCACCGACGGCGAGAAGAGGCTCATCCACGGCGGCGGCGACAACGACGACCCGATCAAGAACAAGAAGAAGAACTCCGGCCTGAAGCTCGACGGGTACGACCGCCATGGCCGGAGGTACGGGGCGATGAGGTTCGGCAGGGTGGGCTGCGTGGACGGCAAGAACGGCAATGGCCTGTACCGGCTCAAGAGCTTCGGCAGGTTCGTCGCCGCCAACGGCCTCAGGGCCGGCCACACGGTGGTCGCCTGGGTGTTCCGGCTGCCGCCGCCGCCGCCGCCGCCGGAGGAGGAGGAGGAGGATGCTCCGGCGAGGTTGGCGGTGATGCTGCTCGACTACCCTTCAAGCGATCTAGAGATAGTGGAGGCGATGGTGGTGTGGGAAGACGATGTGCTCGAAAAGTTTGGCGCCGCGAGTGGTATTGTCAAGATATCTAATGCAGGCAACTAACATACACACACAACAAAAAAGTGTGTTAGATTATTATTGTTAGAGATTTTGAAATTTTCCAAGCGAAATAATTAGGAGTATAAAATAGATTTTCGATCTGTTAGTTTCCGATTTTTCGTTGCATCATATTGATTGCTACAACCTACAATATATCCCATCTTCTTTGTGTACATGATAGCTCGAAATTAAAGAAAACCAGTATATCCACATTCTAGAAGATGTTATCACAATAATTGAAGAAAAGAATAAAATCTAGATTGTTTGATTAAGATATGCAATCAAATTTATATTAACTAATAGTTGTTGTACTATAAAAGCTATTATTATATCTGTACATATCTATAGGAACAAAAGTTATGAGCTACTCCTAAATATCAAATCAATCATACTCTCCAAAATGCGTATATATAGGAAAAAAATATACATAGAAATAGGAGACAATAGTTGTCTATAAAAAAAATCTAAGTCAACAAGCCCTGTGCAAAATTGTACGGGAAAGTTGTCTACTTGTTACAAAGTAGTGCTACAATTATAAATATTTTTTTTTGAAAGCTAGAATAACTTATGGGTAAACCAAAATACCAAATAAAGTTCAAATTACGTCCCACCTGGTGCAAATAATTGATAACCAATCCATGCATGCTTGAACAATTAAGCAACGAACATATAAAAAAAAAAGGTGAAACCCTGCACACTGCGGGAATTTAGTATGATAGCAATAAATAAAAATAATGTGTAAAATAGCTAGATTATATAATCTTAATAAGTTGATATGGTTTATGATAATTTAAGTAGCACTCCCTCCGTTTTATATTATAAGACTTTCTAGCATTACTCGTATTCATATAGATGTTAATGTGGGCAATGCTAGAAAGTCTTATAATATAAAACAAATGAAGAATATAGAATGACGATCCAAATGTAAAAATAAGGTGTTGTGGCTTTATAAGAGAAGAAAATGAGGGAGATAATTTGTACCACAATTAAATATATGAGGGCTAAAAACACACCAATCACGTCCATATGTCTATGACTCAAAGTCAGAAGTCAATACAATAGAGAAGATTCATCCCAAAAAAAACACACCCATAGCACTGTAGCTAGTTTGTACTACCAATCGCCTATGCATCATCGATCGCTGCCAGCCCAACGTACACCTTCGTGTTGGAACCAGGGTTTACCTTACCACCGGTAACTGCGCGGTTACCACGGTTACCGCGGAGGTACGATAATAGAAAAACCGCGGTAACCTCCTCAAATTCAAATAAATTTAAAAAATAATTTGAATTTTTGATAAATTTTGTACGGTTTCGCACGGTTTTTCGCGGTTACCGGTAACCGTGCTTACCGCGCGGTAACCGTGCTTACCGCCGAGGCACGGTAACCCCGGCCCCGGTGGTTTGGGAAACCCTGGTTGGAACCCCTCATGGATGATGCTGACATATAGGTCCAACCTCTAAGAGATTAGATGTAGGTTCTATAGATTTTTAACACTATTTATTTTATTATTGTAATGTCACGTAAGCGCTAGTATTCTCCATGTTATATAAGTGCCACAAAGAAATTATAAATTATTTGGAGGGAGTAACCTATAGATGATTAGTATCTGTATCCCTCTTTGTTGGATAAACGCCTCAACCACAACACCATTCTGCTGCTCAGCCTAATTGTTCCTCGCTTCACCGTCTTGAAGCTGTTTCTTTATTAAGACAAACGTTGGGTATGAGAGGATGGCTCTCACATCAAATGATGGAACCTAAGCCGGCTAGCCAACTACTCATGTGGTGCTAATCGAAAGACCCCTAAACATTTCTCGAAGCTGTTTCTTTATAGACTCTAGCTCATTGTTCTTATGAAAAAATTTCCAAGAATCACCTTTTTGATGGTTTGGTCCTATATAACACGTCGACCAGGAGAGAACATTTATCATAAGAACGATGAGAGAGAGGACCAAACCACCGTTGTCCAAACCGGTTAGAGAGGCAAGGTGATTTTATAGATACGAAAGTCTTTATACTCCCTCCTTCCCTAAATGTTTGACGCCGTTAATTTTATTAAACATATTTGATTGTTCGTCTTATTAAAAAATTTTGTGAAATGTGTAAAACTATATGTATACATAAAAATATATTTAACAATAAATCAAATGATAGGAAAAGAATTAATAATTACTTAAATTTTTTGAATAAAACGAACAGTCAAATATTTTTTAAAAAATAAACGGCGTCAAACATTTTGGGATGGAGGGAGTATTTTGTTTTGTTCCTGAGGATTACGAATCAGGCATTACTGGAGGGACTCAAAATGAACGTTTCCATTAAAAGGCCAAATAGAATCTCACCGTTTTTACTGGCCGGCCCAACTAAACTACCCAGATCGAGCCCGCTAGATTGGAGAAAATTGGAGATCACTGTCCAAAAAGGAAAACGGAAATGCTCGATCAGATCGATCTATATACGTCCAAAGAAATATTTGCAGGAAACTAACGCGGCAAATTAGCGCTCCTATTGTATTTTTACCGGTCCAAAGACTCCAAGGTAACTATAATAAGTTGTTCTCCAATAAAATGGTGAAAGTAACAGCAACGGAGTCGACGATATAACCTAATAATGTTTTTAATTTGTGGTTTTCAATAAATATATTTGCATTTCATGCATCGGGACAGCCTTCTCAGTTCTCACGTTCCAGAACACTATTTCTGCCAATTCATAATTAAAACGTCGACAAATTAATTAACAAACACGGGATCAATTGGCGCCTAAAATGCATATATACATACATAGGCAAACAATCTTTTCCTGCGCTCTGATCAAATTGTAGCAGCAGTAACCTAATTAATATTCTTTTAACATTCTGAAAATTAAAATATTCTTTTGGCTAGCCCCCTGAGTGTATCTAGATCTCCCCTCACTTTCGGAGGTACC
Source organism: Oryza meridionalis (assembly GCA_000338895.3). NCBI lineage: Eukaryota > Viridiplantae > Streptophyta > Magnoliopsida > Poales > Poaceae > Oryza > Oryza meridionalis. Next base: position 3,733,965 of record CM002525.2, on the reverse strand, counting down.
AAAGGCCCCCACTGTAATAAGAAGGAAACAACTTTGTAAGGCAAATGAATCACATCATTCATCAGTTTGTTGTTGAAAACCCCAGTTGTTCCTAACATGCCATATTGCCCAAAAACAAGCACTAAAGACAGTTATAGCCACACAAGGTTTTTTCCCCCCCTCAAGCTGCATAACTCTCAGCATATCAATTCTGCAGGTTGGGACTCTATTCCAACCAAAAGCATCACGCATACAACACCATAAGAAACGGGCAGGAGCACATTGGAAGAGTAAGTGATCCACATCTTCTTCTAAACCACAAAGCTTACAATTAACACTCCCTCCCCATTTCATTTTTTTGAGTTGCTTGGCTACTTGAATTCTCCCTCTCAGGGCTAGCCAAAAGAATATTTTAATTTTCAGAGGAACAGGCGCTTTCCAGAGGTCTTGGGCTCTGGCATCTCTGACGCCCCCAAAAATTAGTTCCCTGTAAAGCGATTTAGTGGAGAAAGCCCCTGATTTAGTTAACTTCCATATCATTACATCTCTTTCAGAGTTCAGTTGAACCCCTTCTAATTTATTATGCAAATCAGTCCACTCCCCTAATTCTCTTTCACCTATCGTTCGTCTAATGCCAATCTCCCAATTACCCTCAACAAACATCTGTTTCACAGTGTTATTTGGGTCAGCATAGATGCTGAAAATCAGTGGAAACTGAGTTTTCAGGGGTGTTTCTCCCAACCAAACATCACTCCAAAAATTAATAGACTCCCCATTGCCAACAAGATAACTACTCCCCAAAGACATCCACTTCTTTACTTCATGCAGGCCTTTCCAAAACTGAGATCCCTTCTCGGCTGAGGATTGAAAAAAAACCCCTCCTTGACTCATGTATTTATTCCTTAAAAGTCTGTAGCAGGGATCATCAGCCCTAGATTCCAGTCTAAAGATCCATTTACACATAAGAGCTTTGTTCATCACTCTAGTATTGATAAAGCCTAGACCACCAAAGTCCTTGGGTCGACACAAAGCTTCCCACTGAAGCATGTGATACTTCCTTTTTTTTTCTCTAGTCCTTCCCAAAAGAACCTAGCCCTAATTGAGTCCATTTTATGATGAACTTGCTTAGGTAGAAGGTAAAACCCCATCACACTGCTCAGATAGGAATTGATGAGGATTGTTCTCCCACCACACGACAGGAATTCACATTTCCACGTAGCTAATCTCTTCTCAATCTTGTCTGCAGGGATAGCTAGTTCAGAGGCCAACAACTTTCTATCACATATGGGCAAACCTAAATAGGTGATAGAAAACTTGCCAGCTTTGCAATTGAAAAGGTCAGCCACCCTCTTAGCCTCTTCTTCATCCTCCACCAACCACAATCACCTCACTCTTTTGATAATTTATCTTCATTCCAGACATGGCTTCATAACAGTATAACAAAAATTTTATTATAATTATGTTCTCATCAGATGCTGTCATGAATATGATCATGTTGTCTGCATATTGGAGATGTGTCAGCCCTCCTGAAAACAGATATGGGACTAACCCCTCTAGATGACATGTCTCTTTAGGTTAAAGAGCAAAGGAGAGAGAGGATCTCCTTGCCTAACTCCCCTATAAGTTTTAAAGAACTCCTCTATCTTACCATTATATTGATTGCCACCTTCCTATTAACAGTTGCTGATTTCATCCAGCCATTTCATTTTTCAAAAAAAACCCCTTTGTTTCTCAGTACATCAAATAGGAAGCTCCATTAAACTCTATCATAAGCATTCTCGAAATCAAGTTTGAGGATAATGAATCCATTTTAAGATGGCTGGTTAGCAAAAGCCATCTTTTCATGCACTAAAATGGGATCGGAGTAATTTGTTCCATCGTAATTAACATGCACGAAGCCCTCTGGCAGTGTGTGTCATGCGCGCTTTGCTTGCAACGTTTGCACCTAACAGTTAACAATATCAACTTCTGGGGAATGGGAATGACATGCATAACGGCCGCAGAAACCATTTTGCATCAGCTAGCTCTAGCTTATTCGAAATTTTCTAGTATCACTAGGATTGAAATCTGTTCTAAAATATAATGATGGTTTCCATGCATCTAGTAAGAAACCCATTCCAAATTGATCTACATACTCCCTCTATTCTAAATTGATCTACATATTTCATAGGTACATTAAGACCAAGAAAAACTAATAACTCTCTCATATTATATTTACTCTAGCAACAAACTCAATGCATGCACCATCCCCACTATTTCCTAGCCAATAGCAAATCAAGATATTGCATGTGGGTTATAAATACTTGTGCGCATGGATGCATGTATCAATGTCCATTTACTCCAATGCACAAATAACGAATAGACTTAATAAATGAACACAAATATGTAGATCATTTAGAAATTACCTAAAAAAAACTATATGTAGATCAATTTGGAATGGAGGGAGTAATTAAGAACGTGGTCATGAAATAAGTTGTGTGCTGTTGTTCCTCAATAATTGATGTGTGTATTGCCTGATGATCTATTTGTTTCAGATAGAAAAACAATAATATTAATCCGTAGCATCATTTTAGCTGTTGCTAGATCATCCATAAACTGAGCATTTGCATCACACACACACACACATTTCATAAACTGTAAAACCCTAAAATGATAATTTTCATGCATCTAGTAAGAACGTGGTCACAAATTAAGCTGTGCTGCTGTTTCTCAATTGATCGATGTGTGTATACTGTATAGCCTAATCTATGCGTTTTAAATAGAAACAATATATTAATCGGTAGTATCCTTTTATTTAGTTGTTCCTAGATCATCTATGAACAGCATTTCCAACACACACATATGGGGCATGGTAAGGCTGGGGGTTTATATAGACCGATGATTCGTGTGCGGTCGGATTAAACGGCTCGCATGGAAAGATGCATTATCCCGTACGGACCTCTTAATCCAATCGCACGGGATAATGTGATTATCCTGTGCGGTTGGGTTAAGACGTCCTCACGGGATAATGCCACTTCCCGTGCGGGCGTTGGCCCGGCGCCGGTCCTCCGGTTTTTTTCAGGCGGTGCGACTTATGGCCCGCCTGGAACTAAATGGGACCGGCATCCAAAAAAATCTTTTGTGTAGTAGTGATATAAAACCATAAAAGAGAGATGGATTATTGTACACCTAAACGTTCTGTGTTAATTAGCTAGTGAAAATTGAGGCATGAATGACAAACCTTCAAGTGAAGCACGGGCTATTTATCTGCCTATGCGTACGTCCTTCTTTTGATCACTTCAAACCTAGGGGAAAAAATGTGGTTTCATAATGTTGCTACGAAATCTTAATCAGGGAGTATCATGCAAAATAAACTTAATGAAAAAAATCACCTCAAAAGACAACATGCATTGTGCTACAGCCATTGGACTAATTAAACTGACACTTCCCAATTGTGCAACCAAAAGTAATTAATGTCCTAGTATAAGCATAGCAGTTCAGTACTGTTGCAAAGGAATAGTGGGATATATAGTGGATACCCGGTACCCTATATATGTTACAGAAACTAGACCTATATATCAGCATGTTGCAGCCTAATGAACATTCAACTGCACGTCCTTATACTTCTTATCTTATTAATGGTAAGATAGACACACTACAACAATATAGTAATAACCGGGTGCAAATTATATAGTGAAACAATTAACGTAGGGTACTGATAAGGCAAAACTGGATAAAATTAAGTAGATATTAGGGCGTTCCCAACTCAAGAATTAGTAGGATGGTGTCCATAGCATTAAATAGGCTGCCACTTAGAATGAAAAATGATATGGCAAGTGAAAAAATGAGAAAAGAGAAGGAAACCATGTCTTGCATGAGACATGGTTTCTACGCAACATCCAAGACATCATGTGAGATAAGTATCATTAAATTTAAGTATGAAATAGTGGTGTTTGCATTGGAAGAGTATGTCTAGTACTAGTTTTTTTATGATGTGGAGTTTATGGAAACTATGTCTAGTGTCTTAGGTTTGGAATATCCTTAATTAACCAATGCAACAAATAAGGGGCATTAAAACATTATTTGCATACTCACCAGCATCGTGCTTTTTACAAATCATGCTGCATTTTCTTGCATTGCCTGCTCTTGATCTTCATGGTGCACGAGCAAGCCAGCTTTTCATACTCCCTCCTTCATCCCATGAAAAGCTTTTCATACTCCCTCCTTCATCCCATGAAAAACAAATCGCTCCTGTTTAGATTCGTAGTATTAAAATGTATCATATCTCATAATAGGTTTGTTTTTTATGAGACTATGGAGGGAGTATATATCTCTGATCAGCATGCATGTAATAACCATGCTTCTGTTTACATATATATCCAGACGGCCGGTACACAACCGGACATTCAAGACACATACTCCTATATGTTTGCTTTGCATATTCTCATCGATCTCAGAGTAAATCCAATTGCAAATATCAGCTCATGCTTGTTTCATGTTGTTTGTTCTATCTGATAACCATATCTCTAATAGGCATCAACACAGATGCATCAAGCAGCGGCCGGCATAGCACACACTTAGAACAGAAAGTTTTTTAAAAAATACATGCATCTCTTTAGTTACAATTAGATAACACATATAACAACAACAATAATAATTTAGCACTACACACAGTACAGAAAAACGCAAGACTCATATAGGCTATTCGAATCGATCGACGAGAGCGAGCGAGATGCATGTCCAGTAGGCTAGCTAGCTGATGATCAGATCTGATTGGATCGGATCGAAGTACGAGCCCATCCGTACGTAGAGGGGCTAGATAATCGCCGTGATCCAGGTCTCCAGCGTCGCCGCCGCCGGGCTTCGCGGCGCCGCCATGGCTAGGGTAAGCATGGCGACACCAGCGACGAGGAAGGAGAAGGAGACACTGGTGGAGAAAGGGGCTTTACTCCCGGTTGGGAGCCCCCCTATAGTCCCGGTTATACAACCGGGACTACGAATCCGGGACTAAAGATGGGTATCTTTAGTCCCGGGTGAAATAACCGGGACTAAAACTCCATCTTTAGCCCCGGTTGGTAATATCAACCGGGACTAAAGATGGTGGGAGCAGTCCGGTTGATTTTTTTTTTTGGCTCAAATCGATCTGCTTCCAAAATATCACTAATCATATCCCCAAATCATCCACAAATCAAAGTAGCATCACAGATCTGGAAGAAATGCAACACAGATTAGAAAGAAATGCATCACAGATTACAAATACATCACGTCACAAAATCTCAAACAAAAAATACATCACAAATCCTAAAAGAAATACATCACAACTCAAATACATCATAGATCAGATCCAATATCACATACATTAAAGATCAAATCCAATGAATCACAAATTCAAAAAAAATCACAAATTAAAAAAAAATCCGGCAGCAGATGGGAGGGCCCGCCCGGCTGCCGCCGCGCCCGGCCGGCCTCCGCCCCGCCCGGCCGGCCTCCGCCCCGCCCGCCCGGCCTGCCGCCCGCGCCAGCTCGGCTCCGCCGCGCCCGCCGCCCGCGCGCCTCCGCGAGAGCCCGGCCTCCGAGAAAGAGAGGAATCGCGCCCCGGCCTCCGAGCGCCGAGAAAGCCCGGCCTACCGCCGCCCCCTCCAGCCGGCCTAAGCCTCCCTCCGAAAGGTTGAAGAAGCGCCGCCCGGCCTCCGCCGCCCCGGCTCCGCCCCGCCCGCCGGCCGAAGCCGCGCCAGCCCGGCCTCCGCCCGCGCCAGCCGGCCTCCGCCGCGCACGCCCGGCCTCCGCCCCGCCCGCCCGGCCGCCGCCGCGCCAGCCCGGCCTCCGCCCGCGCCAGCGCGGCCTCCGCCGCGCCCGCCCGGCTACAGAAAGGGGAAGGGGAGGGGAAGGGGAGGAACGATTAACAGAGGGGAAGGGGAGAGGAAGGGATGGAGGAGTTAATGAGAGGGGAGGAGATCGAGAGGTCTGTGCGCGGATATTATCGAGATGGCAGCGGCTCGGGTTACTCTTTACTCCCGGTTGGTATAAACAACCGGGACTAAAGATCTATTTTTAGTCCCGGTTGTTTATACCAACCGGTAGTAAAAATAATTGGGATCTGTTTTAAACCTGACAACTTCTTGAACCGGGACTAAAAATGATCTTTAGTCCCGGTTGGTGTTACCAACCGGGACTAAAGATCAAAAAGTGCCCTTCAACTTTTAAACCGGGATAAAAGATGCTTTTTAGTCCTAGTTTTTATTAGAACCGAGACTATTGTGGAATTTGGTCGACCGACCAAAGATAGTTTCTCCACCAGTGAGAGCATCACGTGGGCGGTGGGGATGGAGATGTCGGGGACGGCGCCGACGATGATGGAGGCGGCTCCCCACATGAGGAAGACGACGGCCGCGCGGATGCTGCGGCTGCGGAAGATGGGGATCGGATCCACGGCCGCATCGCCGCCACGCTCCAGTTCGACCAGGGGTGCGCCGTTGTAGGCGTTGCCGCGGACGTCCATGGCGGCACTAGATAGCTGCTGAGGCTTGGTGTGGGCAGACGGCGACGGTGGCGGCGGCGGCGCCAGGGCTAGGGTTTGCGGGGCTTTGGTTCGAGGGATTTAATTTGTGCTCGTATATATCTATATATTATTCTTTCACTCGATTAAATAAAGGGAAATTAAATTAAATAAGGTAGTATTCCTCTGTATTTTAATGTATAGCGCCGTTGACTTTTCGATCAACGTTTGGCCATTCGTTTTATTCAAAATTTTTGTGCAAATATGAAAATATTTATGTCATGCTTAAAAAATATTTAATAACGAACCAAGTCATAATAAAATAAATGATAATTATATAAATTTTTTGAATAAGACGAATGGTCAAACATTGGAAAAAAAGTTAAGCGTCATACATTAAAATGAGTAAAGAAAGCACCACGAAATTTCTCAAATTATTACAGCTTGATGCGTTGTTATTATGCGGTAAGTAGTAAATTTAAATGGATGGAAGGGTGAAGGATTAAAGGCTCCCCATGTCGTGATGCACACGCTGTCATACGATAGCATCAGGCCCATTTGCAACTTTGGGTCCATAATTTTGCTGACCAGGCTCCGGCCCTACAAAAGCCCACATCCAAAACATGACCATATGGGCTGAAATATGGGCCTCCATTTACAAGAGGCTTTCTAATATCATGGGCCTTTTTTAGAGGATGAAGTCTGCACTGGTCTCTACTAGATTTGAGTTGGTGGGAGGTATGGTCAGAACTTTTTTTTTTAGGAATACGCAAGGAACGTATTTTTTCCATTAAGAAGGTATGGTCAGAACTCAAATACTAGGAGCAAATAACAGCAATCTTAACTCGTGGGAGATGAAATAACCATCCATCAAGAACAAAAATAAATAAATAAAAGCGTCGAAAAGAGAGAGCCAAATGGAGGCCAGGAGGAGCTTGTTAGCTAATTAACCACTCACCAATTAAGCACCTATTACTGTGATGAGAATCAAACTGAGCGAGATCTCGCTCAGTTGGCTCTCTAATCAACCATGCACCGATCGATCTCCACCAAATTATATATACCCTTTGAGAATTAAGCTGAAATAAATATAGCTGGCCGCCTGCTGTTCTTCATGCCCAGCTCTCGCTAGCTATCTGGGAGAAGCAAGAAAATCAAACAAAGTACTTCAGATTAAAACAAGAACCATATTAGTTATCTCCTGTAAGCTCTAGACCAGCTCATCCTAATGAAGAAGGCATAGTCATACGTACGTAGAGCTTACAGAGAATGAATTAATTGAGCAAATTAAGATCTGCTATAGCTGTCGATCTGATAGGCGAACGAGAAGATAAATACCTACAGTACGTAGCTGATCTGCTTGCAGCAAGCTCTGCTAGCTGCTCACCGTAGCATATATATGCCATATATATATACGGACATCATCGCAGATTCGCAGACGACTGCGCCGGCGGCAAGCCGGCCGGCGCCGGACGACCACCGGACGACAGTTGCAGGGTATATATAGATCCCGGTAGCTAAGACCATATAGGAGATTAGCTCTCTTGCAGGTTAGACACGTTGACCCGGATAGAGGCCAGTATATATAGCACAAACTGTAGTAACATTCTGCCTCAAGCAAGGTACTCCACTACTCCTAGCAGAGAAGGGTTGGAAAAACTAGCTTGAAACCAATATAAACAGACGACTTGGTTTTGTTTTACAACACGGATTTCTAGCTAGACTGTTCAATCAGATCATCGATCGTGCTCCAGCTGGAGCATCAAACATTAATAATAGGTGGTTGCTTTTATTTAATTGATACTATTACTAGTACATCAGAGGTGCATATTAATTAATTCTATGACTAGTATATATACATGAGAGGTACAGATTATTTTTTTTCTTAGAGTTATATATCGAGGAGAACGTAGTGACGGGTGAACGCTCCAACACCACCCAGGTCTGTATATTGAATGGCTTGTCGCGATGACGCGATCTGAAACGACCAATAGGGTGAGGGAGCGCGACGACGAAGAACAGGACAGTTTTAATTTGGTGAATGCAAGGTAGACTACGGCAACTTCAAATCGAAGACAAATCGTTTGAACGGGACGGGTGAAAATGTTGGTTTTTATACTGTGATTTTTGTCCTGAGACTAGAGGACAATGACATGTTCCTAATTTAATTTGTACTGATCTTGGCTGGCCCGGCCAACTAGCTACACTGATCTACAGGGCAGCTAAGAGGCCGGCCCAACGTACTTCGGATGGTCCGTATTTTAATCTTGAAAATTCTAGCCTAAAACAGTTTATTTTGGTATATCACTGACAATTTTAGGAGAATGCCCAGTATCGGTCGCTCCATCTCCTCCCACGTTAGCACATGTTAGGTCACTGGTGGAGAAACCATCTTTAGTCGGTCGGCCGAAATCCACAATAGTCCCGGATCCATTTAAAACCGGGACTAAAGATGATCTTTAGTCCCGGTTGATGGCTACAACGGGTATATGTTATCATCTTTAGTCCTGGTTGTAGAGATGTCAGACGTTGTCAGGGCCCTCGGAATCTTTAGTCCCGGTTGGACTAAAGATCCCCCCTTTATATATGCCTTTTTCCTCCTCCAGCTCGAGAGCAAGTTTCAAAATTTCTCAAAAAAAGAGGGGAGATCATGCCAAAATTTCTTGTGAAATTTTTTTAGTGATTATATACAAATCGGAGGTGTCTAAAAGGTTAGTAACTTCATCCTCCAATATTTTTTTTTGTTGTTATATTACTTTTGGAGCTATGTTTCACACATTTTTTTTTGTCTCCAAAACTTTGTTGTAAATTGATGAGAGAGAAAATTTGTATGGGGAAGAAGAATATATAGAAATTTTATTCTCATAGTTTAAAATATGATGAAAATTAATCTTAAAAAATAGAAAACAAACTAAATTGAAAATTAAGAGAAGTACAACATTAATATTAGTTTAGAACTTCAAAATTTTTTAATAAGAATTGCTTGTCGAAAGAGTTTTTAATTATTTTATCATTACTGTTTGACTGTCATTATTGTACGAAAATTTATTTATGTATGATTTTTTTTCATTTCATGTAGATGGATCGGCAATGGATGTACGCTGACCGGCGATTCAAAGAGTTTATCGAGGGCGTGCATTATTTTTTGAGAGTGGCCGAAGCTAACAAGCGTAACGGTTTTATTTGTTGTCCATGCAATAAGTGTAAGAACCAGAAGGAGTATTCTGCATCCAGGACTATTCATTTCCACTTTTGAGTCGGGGTTCCTGCCAAGCTATAATTGTTGGACATCCCACGGTGAGCAAGGGGTTGAAATGGAAGAAGATGAAGCGGAGGACGAGAACATCCCCGACTGGGCTCAGTACGCTGGATTTGAAGGAAATCAAACGGGCGAGGTGGACAGGGATGCTGGCGATAACGACGTTGCGGATGATCTTGGTCAGATGTTGCAGGACGCAAAGGAGGACTGTGAAAGTGAAAAGGAGGCACATAAATTGGAGCGGATGTTAGAGGACCACAGAACGTCGTTGTACCCAGGTTGCGAACAAGGGCACAAAAAGTTAGATACCACTCTGGAGTTCTTGCAATGGAAGACAAAAAATAGTGTTAGTGACAAGGCATTTGGCGATTTATTGAAACTCGTCAAGAACATTCTTCTGGAGGGAAACAAATTGCCCGAGACAACGTACGAGGCTAAGAAGATAGTCTGCCCTCTAGGACTGGAAGTTCAGAAGATTCACGCATGTCCAAATGATTGTATCCTATATCGCGGTGAGGAGTACGAGAACCTAGAAGCATGCCCTATTTGTAAAGCACTACGATATAAGATTAGACGAGATGATCCAGGTGAAGTTGACGGGCAGCCAACAAAGAAGAGAATTCTTGCTAAGGTGATGTGGTATTTCCCTATAATACCACGGCTAAGGCGTTTGTTCAGGAACAAGGGGAATGCTAGAATGATGCGTTGGCACGCTGAAGAACGTCAACAGGACGGGATGCTGAGACACCCCGCCGATGGTTCGCAGTGGCGAAACATCGACAGAAAATTTAAAGACTTTGGAAAGGACGCACGAAACATACGGTTTGGTTTAAGTATGGATGGCATGAATCCTTTTGGAGAGATGAGCAGCGGCCATAGCACTTGGCCCGTTACGATGTGTATCTACAACCTCCCCCCTTGGCTATGCATGAAGAGGAAGTACATAATGATGCCGATTACTATTCAAGGCCCCAAGCAACCTGGTAACGACATCGATGTGTACCTAAGACCACTGGTCGAAGATCTTAAACTGTTGTGGAAGAAGGAAGGTGTCCCCGTGTGGGACGAGGACAAACAGGAGGAGTTTAACCTACGAGCATTGCTGTTCGTAACCATCAACGATTGGCCTGCACTTAGCAACCTATCCGGGCAGTCCAGCAAGGGGTACAAGGCTTGCACTCACTGTATGGATGAAACAGAAAGTACATATCTTAAGCACTGTAGGAAGGTTGTGTACATGGGTCATCGTCGATTCCTTGCTGCAAACCACCCAGTACGGAAAAAAGGCAAGCACTTTGAACATAAGGCGGATCACCGTACGAAGCCTAAACATCGCAGCGGGAAAACAATGTTTGCTATGGTGAAAAATCTTAAAGTAGTGTTCGGAAAGGGGCCTGGCAGCCAGCCTATAGAGAGCGAAGATGGTCACGCGGCGATGTGGAAAAAAAACTCCATATTTTGGGAGTTACCCTATTGAGAATTCTTGGACGTCCGCCACGCAATCGACGTGATGCACCTCACTAAGAACCTTTGCATAAACCTTCTTGGCTTTCTAGGTGTATATGGAAAGTCGAAAGATACACTGGAAGCACGTAATGATCTGAAGCATATGGAACAACGCGGCGCCCTTGTAAGTTCAAGTGCCTTAATTTGGTTTTGGTGATTAATGACAAATCTAGTTATATGAGATTAACATTTTTATGAGCTTTTGTTTGACTAGTCTCATTTGGATATGAAAGTAAAAATGATTAGAGATATGTATTAAACTTCACATATTCTAACTTGTTCTCTCTTGTGGATCCAAAATATAGTGTGAGCTCCCTCATTGATCTTGATTGATTATGTGCATATGTGTTCCTTTATATCCATATGTATGCACATCTTGAGGGGGAGGTTATTCTATATTTTGTTTATTATAAGATTTCTATCTTGATTTGAAATCATCTTTCATCTCATCTCTCTATATTGTTGATATCGGATTATTATCTATCACAATAGAGAGAAAAGATTGAAAGATCTTGGATTAAACAATTTCTGTAATTGTTGCTTCGGTGATAGATGATAAACCGATGTTTATGGGATTAACCTCTCTTTTGCATAAGTTGTCTACTAGGTTATTTCCCGATAATGAGATGTGGAAGACATGCATTCTTTTGTGATGGACCTTAATTATGACAAGGATGAAATGCATGGAGATAAAACGATATGTACCACTTCTTATCTCCTACTTTTTTATAGGTTCATATATATGATTTCTATGTTATTGATATATAAGTGTGAGACTAATGTTTACTCGAGTCTTATCTTATTTAGTCTCATTTACATTGAGAACATGGAGATCATGAAGGTATATGTTTTATGTTGGTCTACATCATTACTACATATGCCTTCTCTATATGAATAGGATAAACCCCCATTGGTCATTCTCTAATTATACATACACTTGCATCTCTTGTATATTTATTAGTATGCATATATTTAGGGGGAGCAAATCATATACATTTATTGTGCATGTTCTAGATCCATGTTGTTCACCTATTATTTATATCGGATCTTTGCACTTGAGCTTGCATATGAGTATATGACACTTGTGATGTTAATGAATACTCAACAAACATATCCATATCTTTCATATGCAACCGGTTGGTCATCAAGTGAAGGATGACAACCGATTTGTTGAGACTAATGTTCTCCTTTGAGATGTGGAAAGGAATAGGTTCCACCGTAATGAGGCTAATGGATGACAACTTGGGTTGATGGTCACCAAGACAAGGACATCGCCATGTTGACAATAGTGAAGTCAAGATTGCGATGAGAAGAAAGTCTTGACAAAGGATGGTCAAGACCTCGAGATAAACATGGTTCAAGCAAATGGTCACGAGTGTTGATTTTGGCTCAAGCATTGACCCCAAGTTGGATGGGACAAGGCAAAGGTATAATAGAACTAAGAATGTTTTCTTAGTCTTTTCCCGGTCTTGGTGTTTGGTGTAGACCGGATTTGCTAGATAGGCGCCGTACTATCAAGAGGGGTCTATGAAGCGAGCATGTGGATGATCTTGTGCCATGTTAGTTCATATGCATGTAGGTGCATTTGGTGGGCTTGTCTAGCCAAGTGTGATGAGTTTTCTCAAGTCCTAAACAAAGAGAGAAGTGGGCAAATCCTATAGGTTTGGGTAGCCTCATGTGGTTATGTCCGGTGGAGTATCCTTTGGAGTGTGAGCCCTTTCTCCTTGAGAAAAGTTGTGTTTCTTGGATGGATTGTTCATGGGTTGGATAGCCCTTTGAATAAGCTTTCCATAGAGTCCAAGAACGTCAAATTCCGAGATCCGAGTCAAGAGATATTGCCGTTTTACTAACGGTTGGTAGTGCTGAAATGTGACCTGCGGTCTGACCGTGGGCCTTAGGTCGGTCTGACCGGGGCTGTTAGCCGGTCTGACCGACGTGGTACGGCCGGTCTGACCGGCTCCACTGGTCAGTTGCACTGGTCTGGTTTTTGGTGGCGATACAGAGCCGCCAGAGCCGCAAGCGGTCAGACTGAGCCGATGACGGTCTGACCGAGCCGTGGACGGTCTGACCGGCCACTACACTGCTGTCAGACCGGCCAGGTTGAGTGGGCTCAATTATTGCCCTGTAGCCGTTACAAAGTAGTCCGGTCTGACCGACCACTCTATGGCGGTCTGACCGGCAGAGCACAGAGTTGGGGATTTCGACTCCAACGGCTAGTTTTGGTGATTGGGGGTATATATATCCACTCCCCAGCAGCAAGGGTAAGGTTTTGGCACTCCATTGCATTATCTTGAACCCTTGCAAGAGCTCTCACACCCTTGTGCACTTAGTTTATCTAGTGAGGTGTTAGAGAGTGAGTTAAGCCAATCCAAGTGCATTGCTTCATTGTTATAGCTAGTGTGGCACTTGATCATCCTCGGCAAGCATCCTAGACTTGTTACTCTTGGAGGTTGCTGCCTCCTAGACGGCTTGTGGAGGTGTTGCCCGGTGACCTCTCCGAGGAGATTGTGGAGGAGGCCCGACGCCGTTTGTGAGTGGTTTAGAGTTCACCACCTTCGGAGTGAAGGAAGAACTACCCTAGTGATCGAGGCTTGGGTAGTCCTCTCCGTGGGCCGGCTCCCACCTTGCCCACCCCTTGACGAAGGGGGCGTGCGGTGGCTTCGTGGTTGAGCGGTGGAGTTGGGCTCGCCTCAACGGGGATTAGGAAACCGGCGAGTTTCCGAACCTCGGTGAAAAATTTCTTGTTTCTTGTCTCATTTATTTGTTGCATTTATATTTGTGCAATTTACATTCATAGAGACATATTTGAGCCCATATCACCTAGGTTTGCAAAACTTAACTTAGGGTCTTAGTTAACCCTGCACCTCACCTTGCCTAACAATTTAGGTTAGTTTTGTTTAAGTGCCATTAAGTTTTAAAACCGCCTATTCACCCCCCCTCTAGTCGGCCTCCTTGATCCTACAGCCCTTCACCTGGAACCAAAGGAAAAAGGAAGCCATTACTTGAGTCCAGCCAACTACACTCTTAGCAAGGCAGAGAAGGAAAGTATGTTTGAATGCTTGGAGAGCATGAAGGTACCGTCCGGATACTCCACAAATATAAAGCGAATAATAAGCATGAAGGAGAAGAATTTCACAAACCTAAAGTCTCATGACTGTCACGTGTTGATGACACAGTTGCTACCAGTTATAATAAGGGGTATCCTCCCAGACAATATCCGGGCAACAATAACAAAGCTATGTGCTTTCATGAACGCAATTTCGCAGAAGGTCATTGATCCGGATAGATTAGTAGCCCTTCAGAATGATGTAGTGCAATGTCTTGTCAGCTTTGAGTTGATATTTCCACCTTCATTTTTCAATATAATGACGCATCTGCTTTGTCACCTTGTCAAAGAGATCGGTATTCTCGGGCCTATGTACCTACACAACATGTTTCCTTTCGAGAGGTACATAGGCGTTCTGAAGAAGTATGTTCGTAACCGTGCTCGTCCAGAGGCAAGCATCGCCATGGGGTATGGAACAGAGGAGGTCATTGAATTCTGCGTAGAATTTATTGAAGACCTTTGCCCAATCGGGGTACCTGAATCACGCCATGAAGGGAGACTATGGGGAAAGGGGACTCTCGGAAGGAAAGCAATAATGATGGTAGACAACAATTTATTCCGTAAAGCCCATTTCACGGTTCTGCAACAGTCTTCATTGGTGGCTCCTTACATCGATGAGCACTTGGCTCTAGTTCGCGCCAGAAACATCGGTAAGTCCAATGCATGGATTACACGGCATCACATTGATACTTTCCCCGCATGGCTGCGACAACATCTTATGGGTAACGAGACGATTAACCAACAACTGTCCTTCCTAGCGAGGGGACCATCTGGCTCGATTGCTACATTCCAAGGATATGAGATCGATGGGTACACATTCTACACGAGAGCTCAAGACAAGAATAGCACGAACCAGAACAGTGTTGTTCGTATCGATGCCATGGGACACGGTGGTACAACTGGCATGTATTACGGTGCCATCGAGGACATATGGGAACTTGACTATGGACCTCTCAAGGTCCCTCTGTTCCGGTTCCAATGGGTTAGGTTGACTGGTGGAGGCATAACGATTGATAACAGTGGGATGACAACGGTTGACCTTAAAAAGGTTGGATACTCGGAAGAACCTTTTGTCCTTGCCAATGATGTAACGCAAGTTTTTTACGTGACGGACATGTCTAGCAAAGGAAAGAAGGGCAAAGGGCATGACGAGCCGAAGCGCCACGTGGTTCTCCCGGGCAAAAGAAAAATTGTCAGAGTAGAGGACAAGACTGACGAGGATTACAATCAGTTTGATGGGCAGCCCCCTTTCACGGTGACGATTGACCCTAGCATCCTCCTATCAAATGAAGACACCCCTTACTCACGTAGCGATCACAAAGAAGGAACAATAGTGAGGAGAAAGTACGTGCGGTCAACCGTCACTGCCGATGTATTGTCGTAATTGTTGTGTACACGATGTAAACTATTTTGGATGTATTGAATATCCATATAAATCAATTGTTGTATGGCATATGTTAATTATGTTAACAAATTTAAATCATGCATATGTTAGTTATATACGCTAATTAGAATTTTTAAAATTTTTAAATCATGCATGTGGTATTTACATATGTTAATTAGAATTTTTAACAATTTTAAATCATGCATATACTAATTATATATGATTATTAGAATTTTTATTAATTTTAAATCATGCATGTGGTATTTACATATGTTAATTAGAATTTTTAACAATTTAATATCATGCACATGCTAATTATATATGATTATTAGAATTTTTAACAATTTTATATCATTCATGTGCTTATTATATATTATCCACTTAATTTAGTACAGACAACAATAATTTTTCGAAGGTTTTGTTATTAATTTTTCGACTTAAAATAATTTTAATGCATTATTCAGTGCTATTATCTTTAGTCCCGGTTCTTAACCCTAACTGGGTTTAAAAAGAATTTGAAAATAGCGGGAAAATATCTTTAGTCCCGATTGGTGAGAACAACCAGGACTAAAGATAATCTTTAATCCCGGTTGTTCTTACGAACTGGGAGTAAAGATATCTTTAGTCCCGGTTGTTCTCACCAACCGGGACTAAAGATCCCGGGGTATATATATGCCCTAGGCGCACTCGTCTTCTCCACCAACACTTAGAAGTTTTTCCTCCGATCTCGGCTTCTCCTTCACCGCCACTGCCTAGGGCTTCTCCTTCGCCGCCGTCGTCTCTCGCCGTCGTCTCGCGGTCGTCGCCGCCTCCGCCGCCTCCGTCGCCGACGCCGCCGCCGCATCTCTGGGGTGAGAGCCACCGCTGCCTCTCTCTCTCTCTCTCTCTCCAAACCGCCCCGCCGCCTCGTTGCCGACGCCGCCGCCGACGTCGACGCGGCCGACCCCGACTCCGCCTCCCGCCGATGCCGACCCCGACTTCGATGCGGCCGCCACCACCGATGCCAACCTTGACGCCGACGCCACCCCCACGCCGCCGCCGCGCCGCCACACGCCGCCGCCGCGCCACGCCGACGCCACCCCCACGCCGCCGTCCCCGCCTCGAGCTCGCCACGCCGCAGCCGCGCCACGCCGCCGCCGCCACGACATGCTCGGCTTGTCCTCGCCGTGCGCGCTGCGTGAGAGAGAAAAGAGAGAGAGAGAATAGAGAGAGAGAGTATATAAGAAGTGTATGACATGCGGGTCTTACAACTTTTTAATTAAAAAAATGTGACTGAAAAAAAAGGCCTCCGCCGCCGCGCCACGCCGCCGCTCCGCTGCCACCACTGCCGCCCCGTCATTGCCGAACGTGCACGAAACGTGATTGAACGTGAACGAATGCGAACTTACGTGAACGAACACGAATGAACGTGGACGAAACGTGATTGAAACACGAATGAAAGAGAACGAACATGAACGAAACATGAATGAAACGTGAACAAAACGTTAACGAAACGTGTGAACGAACGTGAAGGCACTTCAACTAAAAGTGTGAGAACGAACGCGAGCGAAACGTGTACGAACGAGATAATTAAACGAGTGTTAGACTTAGCATATATATATATATATATGATTATATATACTTGAAAACGTGAAATACAATATATGTTCCTTTGCGTTTAGACTAATACATTTTTTTTGCATGTTGCAGAAAAGACGTCGTCGTCGTCGTCCCTCAAGCCGAAGTGGTAGCTAGCCCTCGAAGGATTTCGCGCAGGCAAGTGATGTAAAGATGTGATTGTTAGAGATTTAATATAAGATTATTAGATTTTTAATATAGGATTATTAGACTTAGCATATGTGAGTGTTAGACTTAGCACATATGATTATTACAATTTTAATATAAGATTATTAGATTTTTAATATAAGATTATTAGATTTATATATAGGATTATTAGACTTAGCATATGTGAGTGTTAGACTTAGCACATATGATTATTACAATTTTAATATAAGATTATTAGAGTTTTAATATAAGATTATTAGATTTTTAATATAGGATTATTAGAATTAGCATATGTGAGTGTTAGACTTAGCACATATGATTATTACAATTTTAATATAGGATTATTAGATTTTTAATATAAGATTATTACAGGATTAATATACGAAACTTAATTAGACTTAGCATATATGATTATCTAGGGTTCTAATATACGACACTTAGACTTAGCATATATATGATTATTTGAGTTCTAATATACAATACTTAGACTTAGCATATATGATTATTTGAGTTCTAATATACGACACTTAGACTTAGCATATATAATTGTTAGAGTTTTAATACAAGATTAGTAGAGTTTTAATATTACGCTTAGCAAATATGACCTATAGACTTAGCCTATAGACTTAGCAAATATTTCTTGTATGAACAGATGGCTGATCGCGATGAGGAATAGATACTGTACGATACAATCGCAAAGGGAAGCAGCTAGTACTGGAACGAAGAAGAGGGGAACGAGGATCCAAACCAGTACTTGAATGATCCGGAGAACATGGAGAGGGGTGTGGAGGGGAACGAGGAAGGGAACGTGGAGAGGGATGCGGAGGGGAACGAGGAGGAGGAGGCTAGTGTCACACCCTAAAAATTTTAATTGTATAAACTATTGTTTAAATGGAATTATCAGAAAAAGATTTTAAAAGCCTAGAAGAAAAGATCTAATTTTAAATAATAAATTCCAATATAAAATTGGGCCAGATAAAATTTTATTAAATACTTTGCTTAATTCTATAATTCCTAGATTTTTCTGGGATTTATTTGAGCTAAGGAAGTATTTTTAATAAATGAAATTGTATTTCAGGAATAATTTAAATTGAAAAAGGTTTTAAATTTTCTCTTTTGGCTTTGGGCCGAAAGTCGGCCCAAAATCCTCTTTTCTCTCTCCCCGGCCCAAGTCGGCCCAGTCCGCCGCAGCCGCCGCGCGCGCGCGTCCTCGGACGCTGACAGGTGGGGCCCGCCTGTCGGAATCGTCGTCTTCCTCCGGCCGCTGCCGCCCGAAACCCTAGCCGAGCGCCGCCGCCGTCTCCTTCCAAATCCGGCCGCGCCTTTCCGTTTCCGGTGGAATTCGTTGAGGGGAAATGGTCTCCGTGATCTCCTCTACCTTTTCTCCTTTGGAAGTAATTGCTAAATCGGTTTGGAAACCGAGGATTCGAGCTCGGATCGGATTCGGCTAACCCTAACCTTTCCATCGCCGTCGCCGGGCCGCCGTGGGCTTCGCCGCCGCCTTCCGACCCCTATAAAAGGACCCCCGAGCACCCCTCTACCCGTTGCCGCCTTCGCCTTCGCCTCTCGTCGCCCGTAGCGCTCTAGCGCCGTGCAACCCTAGCGCCGCCGTCGCCGCCGCCGTTCCAGCCGTGCGCCGCCGTCGCTCCAGCCGTCGCCGTCGCTCGGGAAGGCCGCCATCGTGTTCGCCGTCGCGTCGCCGTCCTCGTCCGCCCCTTCGCTGTCACTGTAGACCGCCGGAGCACCGTCGCCGTCGTCAAGTCGAAGGTCGCCGCCGCCTTTTCCTCGACGCCGTCGCCGTCCGGTCATCCTCCGCCGTCGTTTTGGTCACCAGTGAGTTCGCCGTGCCGTCCGCTATCCGTTGGTGCCCTCCGTTCGCGCCGCCGCGCCGTCGTTCGTCGGCGGGCATGCGTGCCCGAGCCGCCGCCGGTGGTGACGTCATCGCCGACGTCATCGTCGTCGTCTCTCGTGAGCCGGCCGTGAGCCGATCGATCTCGGCCGTTCGTTTCGGTCGGATCGATCTCGGCCGTTCGTTTCCGTAGACCGCCGCCGTGGACCCGGTCCACCGTGAACCCTAGCCGCTGACGCAATAAATCCTTTTTCCTTTTCAAAAATAATTCATTATTGCGTCATAATTCAATTAAAATTCATATAAATGATTTAATCCGATTTAATCTTTAAAAATTCATAACTAATTCATCTTAGCTCGGATTTAGTTGGTTCAAGTCTCTAAATTTTTCTAAAATTGAGATCTACATGTTAAAAATATCCACATGTACTGTTCATGCTTGCTTATGTGCTGTTTTGGTGTTTTTGCTCTTTTCTGTTTAGAATCCGACGTTTCCGGAGAGTCCGTTTTCACAGGAGAAGATTTAGAAGAATTCCAAGGCCAGCAAGGCAAGTCACATAGATCCTAATCAATCCTTTGAGCATGTTGATCCCTTTTAAAGCTATTGTTTTTATTCAACTATTGCATTTATTTTCGAATGTCATTGGGTGGAATTAGCCTATTGTTTGTTATAGCCCTTTTGTTTTTGATTATCTTATTCGTTGATACCTTGGGTTATTATAACTTGACTAGTTGAGCTTTATATTGGTTCAACTAGATGATTAGATGCAATTGCTTAGCCCTGCTTAGAAACTTTAGCACACTAATGGGATGACTTATGATTCACTATTATTTAATGATGGCTTAATGATAGTTCACGGTGGTCAATCGTGATTGGTTAATTAATTAATTTGCCAACTAAAACCTGATAATGGTGGGTTGTGAGTACATGGTTTTGATGGTCGTGCTCATGACAATTAAGGACCGGTTCACGAGTTTCGGTTGTGAAACATTAACCGTGCCAACCACAAGCCAGCGTGGGCAACGGCTTTATCTTTTGTATAGCATAGTTCATTGCAGAGCACCAGACTGAGAAGTGGCGGAGATAAGCCCACGGGGGTCGCTGGGGAATCCATGCCTTGTTTATAAGGGGGTGATTATGATCCAGGAATGGTGCACTGTAGTGGATTGTGTTGTGCGAGGGGTAATGTCACAGCTCCTTTCCAAGGTACCATGGTGGTATCAAGGCACATGGTGACATGTTGTGGGGCTGTGTCTTGTGGGTACAGTGGTACACCTCTGATCAGAGTAAAACTATTCGAATAGCCGTGCCCGCGGTTATGGGCGGGTCTAACAATGTCTTTCGTGATTAGTCTCACCCTTCACACCATAATGAAAGATGCTATAACTGGTAATAATTGATTATCTCCTGGTTTGGAATGGTATATTCCTGGTTTGGAGATTTAAATGTGCAGCCGGGGTTGGTTGTACAGAATGGTTGGGCCTATACAACAGGGTATGTTGTATAGTGTTGGATTAATACTGTTCAATTAATACTCTACTGTTTTATTAAATTCTGAAATATTCATTAAATGCTATTTATGCAAAGAAGCCTATATTATGCCATCCTTGGTTATCCTGTGCACTTGCATATTTGCTGCGTGGCTTGCTGAGTATGTCATATACTCACCTTGCAATCATTCATCAGAGGAGGAGTTCTACAGTGATGCTGATGGTGTTGAGGATTTGGCGTAGTCCTTGTCAAGCTGCTTGTGGAGTGGAGTCGCCTGCGCTGTTTATCTTTAATTTCCGCTGCTTAGATATTTATTGTTTGAGAGGAACTATCTACCTCTGTAATGACATTTTATTCGCTTATTAATTAGAGTAATATTTGTACTCTATTATCAATTTATTATTGTGTGCCTCGGTTGATTCCTGGACGAGGGTTTACACACATGTAAGCGTTTGGAATTTTGGATAGAAATTCCGGGCGTGACAGCTAGTGGAAGTCATCCCTCCGCTGGACAGAAGAGGGCACGCGGACAACGAGGTGCCGCGAAGAAGATAGAGGGTCAGCACATCATAACTGAGGTGGACGAAGACGGCCGATCTACTGCCCCGGCGGAAGCAACCAAGAATTTTGAACGCCACAGTGGTTGGTTGTGAGGGATAACGTGCCTGTCAGCACGGTGTACTGGTGTAGAACAAGGGCACGCGGGGATAATGACAGCTTTGTCCCGGAATCAGAGAAAGAGATGCTGTGGACCACAATGCTTGAGACGTTCACGCTCCCTGCGGGTACGGAGAACATAGTGAAACAGTGGACTCTTAAGAAAATGGCAGAACAGTTCCAGAGCTTCAAGGGAGATCTCTACAGGAAATACATCCTGAAGGGGCTGACACCGAACTTCGACATATTCCCAAAGCTAAGGGATCATTGGGACGAGTTCGTTGCTTACAAGACAGCGCAACAAGGGCAAGCGATGATGGTCAGAAACAAAGAAAATGCCGCCAAGAAGAAGTGCCATCACCACTTGGGGTCAGGTGGCTATAGCGTCGCAATGCCGAAGTGGGAGGAGATGGAGGCAAGCTTGATTGAGAGGGGTATCGAACCGGCCACCGCTAAATGGCCGGATTGATCGAAGTTCTGGTACTATGCTCACGGTGGAACGCTTAACCCAGTTGATGGCTCCCTGGTGTTCAGCGATCAGATACGCGAGGCTGCCAGTCGACTAACGGACGTAGGGGAAGCCTTTACGCAAGGCACATTCCGACCCGACAAAGAGAAGGACGAGCTGTCGCTCGCCCTGCAGACTCCCGAGCATCCAGGAAGAACACGTGGGAAAGGCGTGGTTCCTAGGAAGATTGGATTCAAGGAGGACATCCACACGTACAGGAGTCGGATGAGGAGCAAGAGAGATACCGAGGCGAAGATTGCAGATCTTGAGTACAGGGTATCGAGCTACGAGCTCAGCATGCAAGAGGAGGTGGCACGGAAGGTGGATGAACGCATGGCCGCACATCGGTGCCAGGATCCCCAGCCGTACATTCCTCCTGCAATGGTCAGCCCCTCAGTAAATCGTAGCAGCTGCGCCTCAACGGGGCAGGTAGGATCACAGAGCATGGACGCCATGCATACTCAGGACGAAACCACCTGCCCCGTTGATGACATCACGCAGCGGACACCATGTGAGCTGCATATTCCCTTCAAGAACTTATCAATCAAGGTAGTTCTATGTTTTTTGGACTTGTACATTCAGCAAGTTTCTGCTTATGTTGATTACTAATAGATAACCTCTCATCACATGAAGGTTGCGTCAGGAATGGCCATCCCAACGGACCCTTCAAGGACTTACCACTGCAGGGCGATTCCAGCAGGATACTCGAGGGTCGAAGTTGAGCTGGTGGAAGCCGCGTACGAGGACCTCGAGTTGGACTACCCTGGAGGAGACAGTGAGACGCATCTACGCGACACCAGCCACACCATTATACTATGGCGCAAGCATTACATCATCCTCCCTGGGCGACAAGCGCCGTCTCATGCACCATCCCCTCCGGCTCCTCCACCTCTCCTCCTCAGGCTCCTGCACCGTCTCCTCCTCATCAGTCTCCTGCACCAACTCCTCCTCAGGATCCTGCACAGACTCCTCCTCAGGCTCCTGCATCGACTCCTCCTCAGGCTCCTGCGTCGTGTCCTCCAGCACCTTCCAAGTCAAGAACTCACCAAGCACCACCGCCTGCCCGCACAAGGGCAACGAAGAAGGCAAAAGTTGACGCCGCCGAGAACAAGGAGCCACCGTACGATTGTACGCAAGAGGAGCTTGACGCTTACGTGGCAGCAGAAGTGAAGAGGCAATTGAAGCCTCGGAGTCCAGAAAAGAAGATTCCTATAGACCCGAGTGCCAAGAAGTTCTTCAGGAGTATGTCGGCACTAGCCAAGGAGGCCATAAAGCTAACGGACTATGAGCGAACACTTAAGAAAGCATATTATGGAAAGTACAAACAAGTCCCTCAGCTTGGAGAGCAACCAAACCAGGAGGTCGAGCCATTGGTGACAGGGAAAGAAATTGGAACAAAAGAATTCATTTCTGACACCGGGCTAACTAGGGATTGCTTAAAGGCGCACCAATCCCAAAGGCGGAAGTGAGACACAAGTACGAACTCGGTAAACCGCTTGTCAAGCCTGAGCAGCTGCAGTCCCTACTGACACATATGTACAAATTCCATCAACGGTACATGGAGATGAGCGCAAGCGGTAGGGAGATTATCAAAGCGAGGATCAAGAGCTCCGATTTCTTACAAGGGGAAGATGTTCTCTGGATCAATTTTAAGGATATCTATGAACTATACCAGCTGGACGCCCTCGACGTATCTATTCTTAGCGCATGGATTTTGTATGTATCGTTGAGTTATATTTCTTACATTCCTTTAATTAGCTCCTTGTATATATATGTACACCATATATATAACAATTCCTTTATATCGTTGTAGAATGGAGATTCAAAGGGCCCGACGGCAGGGGGTTTTCGATACTGGATTCATCGACCCTCGGAAAGTAAACATCGAAATGGTCACCAACTATCCGCAAGCCACAGAGGACAATCTCGTCAATCTCCTGAAGGAGCAGCATTACAAGACGTTCATACTATTACCGTACAACACAGCGTTAGTTTTTACTGTCTTCCGAACAAAGTTCGTTCCTGTACATATATAGATCTACAGTTTTTCATATATCACCTCACACATATTGCAGATTCCACTGGGTCCTTTTACTCTTTGACTTGGAGGCCTGCAGAGTCAATGTCTATGACTCAATGAATAAAGATGAGTCTACTTTTGACCAGGTTTTTGAACTGATAGACAGGTAATGTCATAAGTTCCAATGTTATTACGAATTTTGCTATTAATTGCTACTACGAATCATAGCTTTAAACTCCATGTAGGGCTTGGTATCGGTTCCGTCATTTGGTCCGCGGCAATTGGAAAGAAAAACTTAGGCGGAGGTTCAAATTTCCTGTGAGTACATGCTCTACATTTATATTAAATCTCTAATTCAAATATAAGTGTATATTAATTAAATCTCTCACCGTTTGTCATGTATATATATGTAGTGTGCAAAGCAAGACCAGGGAACTAACTTGTGCGGCTACTACGTATGTGAGTATTGCCACTGCCTTACAACCCAAATATACACCACAAGAGAGCTCGATGTACGTATAAATAAATTCCAACTTTCATTGCGTACGTATCGATTTGTTCATTACTAATTAATTTCATACATTCATATATAGGTTATTCACATGAGGGATAACCTCACACACAAGGAATTTATCGCGGCGGTTCAAGAACAACTCATAGGATTCATCAACGAACAAGTCCTTAATCCCGAGGGTGAATTCTACTACGACGGAAATACAATTCATAAGTCATTAGCTTCTGAGATAACGACTACTACGTCGAAGTCGTAGCTAGCTAGGACATAATGAATTGTAATTAATACATGTCTATTTTTATATATGTACACATTTACTTTAGTGTAAATATATATTTTGGTCATATATGCACATAAAATGTTAAGTTATTTAATATATACATATATATATATATATTATGCATACATATATGTATTGAAACATATATATGGATATTATATATATATATATATATATATATATGTATATATATATATATATATTATGTATACATATATAATATATATATGTATGTATATGTATGGATACATATATATATATATGTATGTATATGTATGTCTACATATATATGTATACATACAATATATGTAGGTATACATATATATGTACACAGACAGACATAGAGAGAGATATAGAGATATATATAGAGAGAGAGAGATAGATATAGAGAGGAGAGAGAGAGATAGAGAGAGAGAGAGAGAGAGACAGACAGACAGAGAGAGATACAGACAGACAGACAGAGAGAGAGAGATACATACATACATACATATATAACAACAACATACATATATATAGATACATACATACATATATATAAGATACATACATACAGATAGATATATATATATACATACATACATATATATATATAGATATATAGATACATATATATATATATATATATACACATATATATACATACATACATAATATACATACATATATATACATACATACATATATATATACATACATATATACATACATACATACATATATACATACATACATACATACACACACACACACACATATATATATATATATAAACCATGCAGCAACAGGGCCATGCAAATAAAAAAAAAAGGCAGCTCGATCTTTAGTCCCGGTTATTTCACCCGGGACTAAAGATAGCGATCTTTAGTCCTGGATTTGTAGTCCCAGTTGGACAACCGGGACTAAAGGGGGGTTACGAACCGGGAGGAAAAAGGGTTTATCCCCCAGTAGGTCCACCCACTTGTTCCTGCCCTTTGTTCCACAAAAGATGTTTCAGCTAGTGTATTTATAATGTTTTATTATTTATAGATCTAATGTTGGAGTGAATTAAAATAATTTTTGCAAAAAAAACCCACATATTTTGGAAACACCCTATTAAGGGAATTTGGTTTATTTTTTGTCCACCAAAAATGTTTCACCTAGTGTACTCACAATGTTTTACTATGTATAGATCTAATGTTGCAGTAAACGAAACATTCCATTGTAACAAAAAACCCACATATTTTGGAAATCCCCTATTAAGGGAATTTGGTTTATTTTTTTTTCTACCGAAAAATGTTTCACCTAGTGTACTCACAATGTTTCACTATGTATAAATCTAATGTTGCAGTGAACTGAAACTGTTAGGGTTATGGATACCACATACCTAATAGTAGTTGACTAAATCTCGGCAGGACCCACCACATACCATGTTTTATACGGAAACAACCTTCGGATATATGAGGAGTTCCGCATAAGGAAAGATAAATAGAGTTCTACATGAAAATGACAAGGATTACTCAGATTATATCCATATTGGTTTTCCTAGTTCTACTTGGACAAGGGGACACCTATGGGTATAAATACAAGGCCCCCTAGGAGGAGAGGGGACACTGACAACATAGACGCCACAAAGCCACAAGCCAATACAAGCCTACATACGCCAAGACAAGCTGCCAGATATTGACATCAGAGATAAGCCTAGAAAAACCCCATATGGTATCTAAGGGAACCAAAGAGAGGAATCTAGCATTGTCTCTAATCTCGCCGGGCACGTATTCGAGGAGGAAGATTACTCTGTTGTCGACTATGCGATGATACTTCAGTCCGCTATGTCGATAACAGATAGATAGGCTACCCCAAATATTGTACTGGTGTGATTATGGTAGCAACGACCGGCTTCAGCCAACAGGATGTAGGGCTATTACCTGACAATTCAGGGGCCTGAACCTATATAAAAATCCTCATCTCCATCTTTTTACTTCAGTCTCGCGTATATCCTAGTACCAACGATCCCCATACTATGCAAATACCGGAATCGCGACATTAAACGTCGACAGAAACATTCTTTCGCTATTTGCTGAAATATTGTTTTTATAAAAGGTGAAACAACACTCGATTTAAACGAGCGTAACATTTTCGATCTACTTAGTGAAACAATTCCGATATACCTGGTGAAACATCGTGCAACATTTAAAAATAATTCAATAATAAGCTAATTTTTTTCATCGGAATATATCCATGTGTGGTCTTGTTTTGAAGATTTAATTGCAACGAATTTAATGGTGCAATCAGATCATGATTTGAATAAGTAATTTAAGGGAAAAATCAGTTTAAAGTAGTTTTGCACGTAAATCGGGTGCTGATGTCATGCTGACGTCAGCGCCCGATTTTAACCTCCTCCCATGGGGCGCCGAGCAGGAGTCGCGTCCATTATTTTGGAGTTTCCTTTGTACATTTAGGGCCCCTTTGAATCACAGGAATGAACAAATGAATGAATAGGAAAAACATAGGATTCTAACAGGAATATAAGTGTGAAACAGAGAATTACAAAACACAGGAAAAATATAGAAAATGACCGTCTGATTGAGTCACAGGAAAAACGTAGGAATTTGAGAAGAGATAAAGACTTAAAGGATTCTTAATATGAGGTAGAACCTCATATTAAATTTTCTCCAAAACTTGCATGGGAAAATACATTCTATAGGAATTTCATAGGATTCTATAGGATTCATTCCTTTGATTCAAACGGCTATATAGGAAAAAAATCCTATAGGAATAAAATTCTTTAAAATTCCTATAAATTTCCTTTGAATCAAAGGGGGCCTTAGCAAATTAAATAAAGCAAAATTTCAACAGGTAAAATATATAGCAATCTGGCGGTCTCGTATTTTGCGGTGTCACGATCACTAATTACTGCCCTAAGATCAACCCTTTCCTCAACGAACAACTAACCGAGACCACGCCAACAACACAGCCACGAGACCGGCCGGAACTAGTAGTAGCTATGTTGATTGCATTCATGCATGATCACACAAACTTCACAAGTCTCCTGCCAAAACCATCAACACCACTTCCTGTCTGCAACTGCAAACTGTGGTGGTGTGTGTGTCTACACTGTGTATATAATACGTTCAGACTATCAGAGAGATCCAAGCAAACCAAATCTTGCAACACAATACCGACGACGTTCAGTATATACACAGATGGCGCGCAAGAAAACGGCGCCGGCAGCAGCAGCAGCAGCAACGTTGCTGCTCCTCTCGTGCGCCGTCGCGGCGAGCCACGACGCCGCCGCTGCAGCGGCCGAGGGATCGTCGCCGCCGGGGATACCGGGGACGGCGACGGCCGGCGGTGGGATGGGGACGCTACCGGGCTTCCAGCTGCCGCCGATCCCGGTACAGTTCCCGACGCTGCCGGTGCCGGGGATGGCCGCCGGCTGGAGCTTCCCCAACCTGCCGCTGCTGCAGCCGCCCAACCCGCCGTCGCCGTCGTCGCGCGCCGCCGTCCGGGACTAATTAATTACCCATGAAACCGGATCGATTCGCCGTCTCTATGATTCTATGCTGCTAACTACTCCGATTACGAACAGAGTTTAGTACTCTAGTTAATTTGATTTGCGTTAATTTGATGGTTTGAGCTAACTTCTCAGTGTAATCCTGTGTAATTAGGCCTATCGCTAAGCTTCAATAAACGCCAATTGGACCCGGTCCAACTAAAGATCAATTGGGCCCGGACCAACTAAAAACCAATTGGGCCCTCTAGCTGAGGAGGTCTAGATGTACGTGGGCCTCCGTTGCTGGGCTGGATCAGAGCAAAGTCAATTGTATGCATGATTATTAATTGTATGCATGGTCTGATCTGGCCATACTAGGTAGGAGTACCAAAATGTATTCATACACACGGTGGTAGATGCATGAAAAAATAACAGGGATATCTAAACAAGCTGGAGCCTGGAGAAAACTATAACCCCTCTTCTCATATATATATGTATGGCAAAAAAGTTTGAGTGAAGCCTTCGTGTGGTACTTCTCATGATTCTAGTGCTAACAGTAGAGGCTCGAGCCCCGCCATCCCGTGGTAGATCCACACCTGCATACACATACACAATATTTCTTCACAATACACATATGTATAAGGAGAAACCATTTAATCCATGTTACGTACTAAAAAAACTTCCTGAAAATTGTTGAGCAAATTAGCGAAGAGTAGCTTAGTATAGGTAGCAGATTGTAGGTTGATGATCAGAAGCTTCAAAGCTAGAATGGTTGTTTTAAGAGGGAGACCATGAATGACTCCCTTCCGGTCTTCCGGTCGGGAGCTCCGGCGACGACGCTGGCCGCTGGCGACTCCCGCAATTGAGGAAGTAGCGCATAAACAATAATACAATTAATGTAACACACACATGTGAGTGGATTCTAGGATATCCCCTCATTATTTGCATATCATCGAAATAGTTATAAAAATAATTTTTTTAAAAAAAAACAATAAGATAGATTAGTACATGATAAATCACTCCACAAATACAAGTTAAGATTCAACTTCTACAAGTTACAACGGAAAAAATAAATTAAACTATGGCTAGTTATAACCCTGACATGCATACACGTCAGGAAATTGAACCCTGACAGACACACGTCAGGCAAATTTATTTTTCCCCGACAAGCTAGTTCTGACGGTATTTTTTTGACGGTGACACGTCAGGAACTATTTTCCTGACGGGATTTCCTTTATTTCTGACGAGATTTAGCCGTCAGAAGTAATACAGTTTCTGGTAGTTAACGTATATTCACAGTCAAATTTATTTTTTTCATTGCAACTTGTAGAAGTTAAATTTAACATTGCATGTTAATTTGTCCGTGGAGTGTACACACACACACATACACACACACACACACACACACACACACATATATATACATACATACATACATATATATATATATATATATATATATATATATATATATATATATATATATATATATATATAACCCCCTAAATACCTAAATGTTTCCCCGCACATATATAAACAGCATAAAACAATTAATGTATCAGGCCTCCTCGATTGATGTGTGTATTGCCTGATCTATTTGTTTCAGATAGAAAAGCAATATTAATCCGTAGCATCATTTTAGCTGTTGCTAGATCATCCATAAACTGAGCATGTGCAACGCACATATATATAAACACCATAAAAGAGAGCTGATGAGAAATGGATGATTGTACACCTAAACGTTCTGTGTTAGTTAGTGAATTGAGGCAGCTGGGGCTATGAATTTATGCCTATGCATCCTTCATTTTATCACTTCAACTTTAAAATCTCCAAAGATAATCAGAATACATATTCACCCCCAAAAGACAATATTGTGCTAATTAAAGCCATTATTGGACTAAACAGACACTTCCCAATTGTTCCGCCAAATGTCCCATAAGCTAGCATAGCATTGTTCAGTATTGCATACAGATAGTGGGATGCCCTATATGTTACAGAAACTAGCTAGCCATACCATTGATATATATCAACATGTTGCAGCCTAATCAACTGCATGTCCTCATAGTACTGCCTCTGTTAATGGTAAGATGCTCACACTACAACTGTGGTAATAACCGGGTGCAAAGTGAAATTCTATGCTAATTAAATAACCGGGTGCAATTTACTCTTAAAACTTACACCGTGCATTGGCAAAACTGGCTAAAACTAGGAATTAAGCAATGCAACAAATAAGGGGCATTAAAATGTACATTTGCATACTCAACAGCATCGTGTGCTTTCCACTATGCTGCGGTCTCATGCATTAGTTAATTCCCTGCTCTTTTTTTAACGACTCGCATGAGACAGTGTAAAGTTCTATTGATAGAGCAGGAAAAAACTACGAGATTACAACCCTGAAAGGTCGTAACTAGGAAAAAAAAAGAAAAATTCCCTGCTCTTGATCTGTAGTGTACTTATGCAAGCCAGCTTCATCTCTCTCTGATCAGCATGCATGTAATCAACTAATCATGCTTCTATTTACATATCCAGACAGTACCCAGCCGGACATTCAAGACATATGTTTGCTTATGAAGATTCATCCCATGGCAATTGTATCAGGTAGTCCAATTGCAAATATCAGTCATACTTGTTTGTACTATCTGATAACCGTATAAATAGCCGGATTGTTATACCTCGCAATCTTCGGTTTTTTTCCCATGAAACTAATGTGGCCGGCATACCTAAACAATTCAGGCATGTTTTCACTGCAAAATATTGAATCTACATCAATATAATAAAAAATACTACTGAAAATTTAAGAAGTTGACATGAAGTATATATAGACAGTACTAAATTTTATGACAATGCAACCAAGATTGGCAACTCACTCAAGCTTAATATATTTATACACCACAAAACAATACGTATAGTATAAATTATATATACATCTATCAATTAGCATCCCCACAGTACATTAACAACAGAAAATTAAAAAAAATACATGCATCTCTTTAATTACAAGTTTACAATTAGATCATCACACATCAAGCTAGCTAGCTAGTTGCATAACAACACAAACAGTTTATACTTAATTAATTAACTGCTACACTCCATAAGCTACTCGAATCGATCGATCGAGGAGCGAGAGATGCATATTGCTTAATTAGTTGGGCTACTCATCATCGCGATCTTAGATCTAATCGGATCGAGCCCAACCTAGATCAACGCCGTGAGCCAGTTCTCCAGGGTCGCCGCCGCCCTCGCCGCCATGGCGCAGCGGGGGGCAGCGACGGAGAGGGTGAGCAGCGCGACGCCCGCCATGAGGAAGGCGAAGGAGAGCAGCATGTGGGCGATGGGGATGGCGAGCTCAGGGACGGCCCCGAGGACGATGGCGGAGGCGCCCCACATGAGGAAGATGGCGCCCACCCCGATGGTGCGGCTGCGGAACAAGAACGGCGCGCCGCCGCCGCCGCCGCCGCCGAGCTCCGGCAGGTGCCCGCCGTCGTAGTGGTCGCCGCCGCTTTCCATGGCGTCGTGGTGGTGGCGCGCGCGCGTCTGCGGGTTCGATCCGGCGATCCGCTTGGTCAGCTAGGGTTTCGATCGATCGATCTTGATCTCGCGCGATTAAAAAGAAGGGGGAAAGCGATCGAGAGCTCGAAAGCACTTGGAAACTGCTAAAAATTACCGCTGGTTCATGCAGTTCTTACGCAGAAACGGTAAATTTGATCCTCGTAAAATGTGACAACGATGCTTTTATTTACCCTCATGGCTTTCGGCTAGATGAAATGAACTTGGTGATTATTATGCTCGCCGTAGTACTACTATAGCACACGTCATGCGGGCCCATTCAAACTCGGTTTGGGTTCACTGGGCTACGGCCCAACAAAAGCCCAAATAGCAAACACGGTTCAAATATGGGCTTTCAAATCTCTGTAGATCTGACTTGGTGCATGCATCACAAGTCAAAGAAACAAAACAACATCAACACACAAGTCTCAGCTCCGAGGAGATCAAACAACCAAACCATCCAGAAAAAGAAGAATTGCAAAAGCAGCGAAAAGAGAGAGCAAAAGGGAGAGTAATAACTAAAATAATTAACCACTCACCAATCAATTCCATGTTGTGACGAGATGACGACCGATCGACGCTGATCGAGCGAGAGATCCACAAAATTAGCAAGTGCTTGGACCATTCACTTGGCTCTAATCATTCATCTCCATGTACCAAAATATCAAGTGCCTTTTGCGAAGCTCAAATAAAGGTAGCTTCCTTGATCCTGATGTTCTTCTTCATGCATATATACGTCGTCATATCATTCGAGCTATCTACAAGCTATCTCTGCACCTGACCCTAATTAATCTGAGAGAAGGAAATCACAATTAGCACATGAATTAATTAAAGATAACAATCAATACCATCAACCTTTGTTACCTGATCTCTGTCTTAGCCTAATCAACAACTATATATTCACACATACATATATACATCGTGGTAGCTAGCTAGGAACATAGTATATACTGCATGCAGAGAGAGAACAAACGAAGAGAGCTCTGCTACCTGAGGCTAAAAAGATGAGCTCTCCCAGCTCGGTCTGTTGCTCAGCTCTGTGCATATTGGCATAGACCATAGTGCCGCCGGCGGCGGCGGCGGCGAAGCCATGGGACGGCGGCCGGAGCTAGGATATGGCTCTTCACTTGCAGATTTGGGCATGTACGTTGACCTGGTGGATTGGAGGGCGCAGATAGCTAAGCTTAGCATGTTATACACGAACACGACCGTGACTAGCCAGAAACCAAACATGTGACTTGTTGATCAGTTTTATGTTATTACTCCATCGATTCTAAAATATAAGGCATAACCATCCCTAACCCAAAACCAAAAAATAATTATTATCATCTTGTAGTGGATCATCCTAATAAATACAATGCATGCATTCAATAGAATTAGAGAGTATGAGAGTATAGGATTTTAAAAAGTAATAATTTATTGGAGAAGTGGTCATAGTTAATTGTCTACATGTATGTATGTATGTATTATATTATAGAACATTAAAAAAAATAGTTGTGCCTTGTATTATGAAATGGAGGGAGTATATTACACGAAATTCCTTGCTAATACTACTGGTGAGGTTTCCTCATGCATTGGTAATTGGTGAGGTTTCCTTTTCTTATAATTAGTTTTTTCTTAATTAGATGACAGGTACAATTAATATCTTCACTGTGAAGAGAAGACGACAGATGAACGCTCCTCTACGTACGTACAGCTGGCAGAGGTCGTATATTGATTAGTTCACCGCGATGACGCGATCTACAAGAACCAATGGGAGCAAGCCGCGAGAGGACCAAGAACATGACAGATTTTTAGATGCATCCGGCAACTTGGAATTTTTAGACTGATTCTTTGAACGCGACCGAGAATAAAATGTTGGCCTCGTACTGTAACTTGTATGATTAGTTTTCCTGAGTCTAGATGATGACATATTATGCTCCTAATTTTTACTTCTGATCATGGCTGGCCCCCGGCCTGCCAGACTGATCAGTAGCACACAGCTGCAGGCCGGCCCAATTTCGAACTAATGGCCTGGTCCAAGTTTTAATTAATCTTGAGTATTTTGTAACCTAAAAACAAGTTCAATTTTCACGAATAAAAAGAGAAATGGAATCTGACAAATGGTTTCCTTTTTCTTTAGATAATGGATTTGAAAAAAAAAAAAAAGCCCTCTACTTCCCACAAGATATACGCAGCCCCAAAGTTACATAGTCTGCGCATTTAAGCTCGCAATACATTTTCCAAACAACAAAACATAAAAGCTAAGCACTAGGCCTCCCTCGCAATACATTTTCCAAACAACAAAACATAAAGCTAAGCACTAAGGCCTCCGAACAGTATCCAGCAGCAACAAAAGACACAAAACAAAGTCCTAAACTTCCAACCTTTCTCTCTAATTCCACCCTGCCTTAATTAGTAGGTTTCCTTGTTTCTTTGAACTCTAGTAGAGTATTTAGTAAATAAATAAATCTATACTTTCTATATACTTGATACCCACTAATAATTATTAGATGCTAAAACTCAGCATGCAATCATGCCACATCATCACCTATTAGCAATTACTATTCTAGCAAATTTTAAATCTCATGCAAGCATGTGTCAAATCATCTACAATATTATATTATAGAGATCAACAAGTATGTGTCAAATCATCTTTCTCGTATTATTTTCTCAACATTTCAACTTTCATCATTCTAACAATATTTAACATATACTTATCTATAAATCCCGCAGTAAAGCGCGAGATATCACCTAGTTAAGTAAAATTTTACGGGTAGTATACTACTCCTAGTAGCTGATTAATTACTCTACTAGAGATCAACCCATTTCTCAACGACCAACAACTAATTGAGACCATGCCAACAACAAAGCCAGTGCGGCAGTGCGAGCTGAGAGACCTGCCGAAGAAGCTATCTCGATTGCATTCATCCATGCATTCACTCGCCCAAAAATAAAAAAGCACGTAGTCATGCATGAGTCGATATTGTTGTGAAACAAATCTCTAGGAGATAAATTTTTTATGGGCCAATTCGAATCGGAGTAGAGATAAGATCTATCTCCTTCTAAGACCCCTGTATATACAGGGGCAGGGTGTGACATCTATGACTAATGGTTGGCTATGGCTAATGGTTGGCTTGTACTCCAGATGAGATCTATAATAAAGAGAGAGCTCCACCCTATATCTGTGTTCATTGTCTACTTCTGTAATATTTTTGAGGGCAAAGACATGGGCGCGGGTGTTCTACATCATCTCGCGCCTCTACTGCTGTGGGAGAGACAGGGAACGGATCCGGTGATCGCTAATAGGCGCGTTGGTTTACAACACGTTATCAGCAGCTCTGCCATCACCGGTTTGTCGTTCCAATCTATTGTTTTTGTTAGATTAATTTCTAACTACAGATTGATGTATTGTCTGGCGCGGTTTGTTTTTGCGAGATGAGGCCGCCGTCGGCCACACTCGAGGCTGGCGCCCGAAGAAATCTTCTGGTTCTGGAGATCGGAGACTCGGAGTGCGTGCGGACGCACCATCGCTTAACCTAGCGGCTACATGCATGCAAGTTTGCATGCGTGCTGAGCAGTCGAGGATGAGTCGTCAGGACCTGCTGCCGTCCTCGACTTGTACCTGATCTCATCCGTCCTGTCAACCGTGCGAGGCCGGGGAGTCGCTACCAAGGCCGACCGGTTGCAGCTATCACCGGGCCGGCGTGGCCCGCTGTGGCGCCACACGCGAGCGCGACTCGCGCTCGTGCTCCTGCATGGCATCGCTCGTGCAGCAGGCCACGGAGATCACGTACGGCTCCACGGGGCACGGGCATGCGTGGCTAACAGGCCGACCAATCACCTCATGCATCGTCATTTGTGGCATTTATCTTAATTAATTCCTTATGCATGCTAACAGATTGATTAAATTTGTTGTTTGATTGCACGTGTATTGCCGGAGCTTGGTGCGTATGGTTTGTTGTTCGCTAGCTTACAGCCATATGCATCCGAGAGCAAAGCCACGGGCTTGGATTTGGCCGGCTGGTTTGCCGACGTGCAAGCGTAAGGATGGTCATGCACTTACCAGGAGATGAATGCGTGACCTCATCATGTAAACGAACCACGGTAATTAGTAAGATTAGTTCGTAAACTAATTTACTAATCTATAGATGCATCCGGGCATGTGTCTATTATGGTATGACTGTCTATATATGGTTTAATAGATTGATTATATTTTCTCGTTTTTATCATATTATGGATGCTTTGCTTGCAGTAGATTTTTTTATGCTCTTGATCTAGCGGTAGATTAATTTACTGCTTTATGATCTATATGCATCTGTTTTATTTGATGAAAACTGGAGAAAACCGTGTGAGAGAAATCACTAAAATTGATGGGAAACCTTGGACTGGAGACGTGCCTGATTCGGCTGGGCTAAATCGGCCGACTCGCCCGCCTCCCTCGCATCTCTCTGTTTCTCTCTTTCTCTAATGACGCCACGCCGGGAACATCGTGACATAGTCTCAGTCCGTTTAGCTAGACTTGGAGACGTGTCGACTGTCGTTCGCCATCGCTGTTGGGTATGCCGTTGACCTTGTGTCGATGCCGTTGCGGGAAATCGCCGTTTTGGAGAAAGCCCTAAACCCATATCGCCGTTGCCGCCGGAGTTAATGCCGAAGCGAGGCGCCGCCGCCGTTGACCTCCCATCGACGCTGCCGTCGAGCCATGGTAGGAGGATGATGGGTCGTCGGCTGCCTGCTACCGGATTAACCTCCGCCGAGACGATATGGCCGGATGCAATTTGGTTGCCGTTGTTGGGGTCTCAGTTGCCGTCGTTGAGTTCGCCTCGCCGCCGTCATGAGGATGCGCGGGTCAACGCGAAGCTCCGTTGTGTGCCACCGAGCCGCCACCGCACCAAATTGCCACACGGGAGTGATGTCGTCGCGGCCGTCCTGCCAACCAGGGTAGTGGATGGGTCGTCGATGACCTCCTCGCCTTGTGCCGCCCCAACTCCCTTCAAAGTCGACAGACAACGGCCTCCGCCGCCGCCGCCGTGCCCGAGGGGCCGGTGCGCCGGGCGGTGGACGTCGTTGCGGACAATGAATGGGAAAGGGGAAACCCTAATTCCCCCCTCCTCTTTCTCGGTCATTTAGGCAAACCGGTTGGGCCGGTCTGCCTCCGCCCGACCGAATAAAGCCCAACAGTAACGAGACAGCCCAAACAAATTAATAAAAATAACGAATAAAGCCCAACAGTAACGAGACAGCCCAAACAAATTAATAAAAATAATAAACATGGAAATCCTTATGGGCCTAGAGTTTCGGAAATTCGGCCCATTAGGCATTTTGGGCTACACTGTGCTTGCTAGCCCAAATAAGATCGTGGCCTGAACGGTAATTCGGCCCGATTAATTTCGGTTTATTGACAACTTGCGTTTAAGCCCCCGGAGTGTTGGGTTTTTATGCTATATTTCACTGTTTAATGCAATTTTACAGCTTAAACCTTGTAATTAACAAGAGATTATATTAATTTTGTTTGTGTGGCTATGTCTTGTTGCTTAGGCCCTGTATAGTTTGGTTTTGCATGTGGGTCTCCAGACTTGTAAATAACCATGTAATGGTGTTTTTAAGCATTACTTTGCTTTTAAAATTGATGCAATTCCAACTAAATAATCTAGAGATGGTTTTCTAAGTTATGATGCTTCCATAAATTGTGTACACATAGTGTAGAATTCTCCCCTTGGAAGCATTATGATGGGTTTATTGTCCTGCATTTATGTGTGATGGTTTTCTGTGTGGCATGAATATTGGGAATATAATGCCAAATAAGACCAAGTAAATAATAGAAAATCACCTAATGCATGGAAATTCTGGGAAATTAAATATTCATGGCTATGGATAAGACCACTCTTTACTGATACACTCCTCCATACATAAATGGTGATATCGATGTGTCTACAAGATGGAGTCACGTATACTTGTTGTACGAGATCCATGCTTTTGCCGTATTCACTGTGCATATCGTCCGTTTGCGTGTTGCGTTCTCTGATAACCGCATGAAACGATTCGGATGATAGTATGGGTGATTTCACGTAAAGGCCTTCAATGACTATTGTATGGCTTTGGGCATTAATGTAGATCACTCTATCCCTATGATCACACTCAAGAATGGGATTCTGAGTCGTTGAAATGTGTGGAATTAGACAATGTGTTTGGGATTCATTGTGCCTTTCCCCTAGTGGCTTAACATCTCAATCAAAGTATGGTCGGACTACGGTCGACATTTTTTTTGCTTTCCCAATGGTTGAGAGCACGCTTTTCTGATTTGGAGATAAATGATTATATCTCAATTTT
Organism: Oryza meridionalis; assembly: GCA_000338895.3. NCBI lineage: Eukaryota > Viridiplantae > Streptophyta > Magnoliopsida > Poales > Poaceae > Oryza > Oryza meridionalis. The sequence goes on along the minus strand of CM002525.2, from coordinate 3,695,842 downwards.
CTGGCAACGTGGAGTTGCGAGGTTCAATAATTTGAGATATTTTTCACCTGGCCCGGTGAAAGATGTAAAGTGTTTTCCATGTAGTGGAATGACACTGTTCGTATGGTTGCCCTTGGTGTGCACATATCTTCTCAATATTATTTGGAACCTGATGTCTTGTAAGGACACCAGAAAAGAGGAGGCAAATCTAGAGGAATAAGCCCAAGGGTAGATGCTGTGAATAGGCATAATTCCCACTTCACTATAGCGCCAACAGCTTGACTTGGGTGTTGACTCAGTCTCGGTCCTCATGTGGATCTAGCGTTAAATGGCCATCTCTGGTTGTTGACCACTTGTTGGTAGTGTTTGTCTAATAAAGTTGTTTTGACAACGGGAGTTGTATGGCTAGTTTAGAGCATGTCCTAGGAGGACATTGGTCGACTATACTGTTGCCAAGTAGTTTATCTTTTGCTTAGTTTGGAACTTTGCATTAGATCGATATTTCTCAGATAAATAAAGTTCTTGGTCTTTCCTATTCTATTCTAAAGCTTATCTTCATGCTGGAATTGATAAAATGCTTTAGTTTAGAAGAACAATTAGTGTTTGATCCGAGGAGTTACAACCACTCACACAGTTCGACGTAACTGTATTTCAGACAAATGTTGGCTATGCACTATTGCGTGTTATCACGCTCTCGTAGTCGATGACTACTCCCTGGTTGTGTTGGTTGATCACCCATGGGTTGATGACCATGCTTGCTTGTCGCACACTGGCGTTTTTCGCGTGTGAACGTGTGCAAGCCATGCAAAGGTTCGTCGTGTTGCATGCGTTGAGCTCGTTATGCCAACAGCGGTTGCACCGACACATTCCACTATTTTTATGGATATGTCTGAATATAATGGTTTTATTGTGAATATTACCATTGTCGGAGGTATTGATTATCTCTCAATGGCTATGTCCGATGGCTATGTCCAGGGGACATTAGCAAATGTGGTTTGATAATTCGCTCGTGGATCGTACCTAATACATGCTGCTTAACTATGACCCAATTCTAGAGTTTGGTATGAGTAATTGGGGTCAAACTTGGGCATTAAACGAGCTGGACTTTAAAACAACTCTGCACCACAAAAATCTGCTTGGCAGCGCAGGCTAGTCGCCGCGCATTTTGTTATCATACTCCTTTTAGAGCGCATCGGAATGCGTTTTGCCACCATAGGTTGCCTTCTTAAGCATATGACATGAGATGTCTAATGCACGTCTGTCACGCCCAGAAATTTAGCCCAAATTTCCAGACTATTTTGTGTATTAAACCCCTGTCCAGGACCAGCCAGGGTACACACAACGACAAGTAATATACAGTTCCAAACGTAAATAAAGCGTAAAATACTTACAGAAGAGGCACTTAGTCCTCACACCGAAACAAAAGCAGCAGCAGCGGAAAAGACGATCCTAGCGGGGCTTCAGCTCCACTCCACAGGCAAAACTCAACTGGGGTCTGAGCCTTGGTCCTCTAACTTCGTCTTCAGCTCAGAAGCACTACACTTCTGAAAAGGGGGAATAATAGCAAGGCTGAGTACAACCACCGTACTCAGCAAGCCACACCAACGATGCATACGTGCAAGGGGAACACAAGGACGGTTTGTGGCTATTTGCATAAAGGCGGTTGTAAAACATTTTATTGAGCAAAACAGTAAAACTGTTGAGTAATTAAAGTAACATTAAATCTCCACTGATCAACGCTACACCACGTTGAATAGGCCCAACCAACCCACCTGGACTACAGTGTATTGGGTCGATTTATTAAGGTGGGACTAATCACGGTGAATCTGGTCGACCGCCCATAACCGCGGGCACGGCTATTCGAATAGTTTTACTCTGATCAGAGGTGTACAACTGTACCCACAAGACACAGCCCCACGACACGTTCCCGTGCGCCGACATGTCACCACGACATACCGGAAAGAGGCCGTGACAGGACCATTCGCATAACCCCCCCTCTAACCAAGCACACCACACCTCAGGTTTCACCCCCACTCCTCGCAAGGCAGCGGGCAGTCCCCTCTCGTGCCTAGGTGAATCCGGAAGCCGCATAGGCCGTCGCAGGGCCCATCCAAACTCCATCACGCCCACCCTTGCCTGGATGCGTCGGCTAGGGGAAAGCTACACTACAAGCCCAGCCGTTGCCCACGCTGGCTTGTGGTAAGTACGATAAGTTCTTCCAGGGCATCCCGCGAACCGGTCCTTAATTGCCATGGGTGCGACCAGCAAAACCATGCACCCACAGCCCACCATTCAGTCGCATTTTAGTTGGATAATTACGACCATGAAGCATGGCCAGGTGTCTTGAGCACGCAGCTCACTCTGATACTAAAAAGGTCTAATACTGTAATTATCCCATCACTGTGCTAGTGGTAATTAAGCATGGCTAAGCATATAGTTCTAGCTAAGTTACATAAGTAACATGAGCTAGTCGATTTATTACCCAAGGTTGACAAAGGATAGACATCAAGTAAACATGGCACAAGCGAGCAGATAGGTAAACCCTGATCCCGTGTAATTAGCAAAACATGCATATTTATTTGCAAACAGTAAAACATTTGTAAATTAGGATCAAAATGCTCAAGGGGAATGTGTGACTTGCCTTGCTTCTTCACTTTGATCTTCCGAACTCTTTTCCTTGCGACCGCGGACTTCCGAAACGACGGAAACTACACACTGGCACGCAAAACGAGGAAAAACTCTAATAAAAACCAAGAAAACAGTACATAAAAAGTAAACAAACATGTAGAGCTCAATTTTAGATGAATTTTGCAAGTTGAATGGCTCAATTCGGAGTTCGAATGAATTAGATATGAATTTTAGAAGTTTTGAGCCATTTAAATGGATTTCTATAATTAAACTCGATTTATTGCGCAATTATTATTTATTTTCTCAAAGGAAAAGGCCGTGCTGACGTCATCAAAGGGGAGGGGCGGCGCCGGCAAGCGGGCCCCACACGTCAGCGGGACAAAGGGGCGGCGCACGGTGGACCAAGTCCACACGTGGCCTCGGGGGCGCGTCCACCACGTGGACGGCCCAGATCGGCCCGAGCCGATCGGGCGGCCGAGGGGAGCGGCGGCCAGGGGCACAGCACGGCACAAGGCCGGCCTGGCTGAGCCATGGCGCGGCGGCGGCGCACGAGAACGTGGCGACGCGGCGCGGCAAGGGGGGGGTCCGGGCGGCCCAGGCGAGCGGGGCGGCGGCAAGCCGGCCGGCCGACCTAACAGTGGCAGCGCACGGCCCGGTGGTCGCAGGCGGCGGCCACCGGCGCGGCAGCGCGCACGGGAGACAGAGGAGGGAGGCAAGATGGGAGAGGAGGAGCTCACCAAGGACGCGGCGACGAGGGATGGGGAAAGGCGGGGAAGCTCGGCGTCGGCGCTCCTCGGGGCGAAGGCGGAACGGCGGCCCGGCGGCGTTCCGCGAGCGAGAACCGGCGGACGGCGGCCGGAAGGACCGGCGCGAGGGGAACCGTGTTCCGGCGGGATCCCGGCCGTGAAAAGCGGCGGCCGAGATGCTCCTCGGTGCTGCGAAGCGAGCGGCGGTGACGGCGCGAATTGGGGTGATTAGGAGCGGCGCCAAGCGGCGGCTGGAGGTGGTAAAGGCGGTGGAGAGAGGTGGTGCGCGTGGCGACGGTGCCTCGGAAGCGGGGAGGGGAAAAGGAGCGGATGCCGGGGTGCGGCACGGCGCCGCGAAGCCGACAGAGGTGGTGGATTGGCGCGGCGGTGGGTGGAGCGGCTGAATCAACCAGCCGGAGCTCGCCGGAAAGCGGCGGTGCGCCGGAGCAGCGTGGGGAGGGCGGTAGGGTGGCGCGGGGAGCTCGGGAAAAATGGGGAAATGGAAGAGGGGAGGCCGAGGATGCTTTTTATAGCCTCAAGAGGGTGGGAGAGAGCCGGAGCGAGGTGGATATGGGGCGGCAACCGGCGGGAAGCGGGGTGTCGACGTGGAGCTCATGGCGGGGCAAACCGGCGTCATTTTCTTGGGGGAAAATGGGGAAACGGTGGAGGAGGTGGTGGGGGTGCAGTTCCACCACTTGGGCGCGAGCGGGAGGGGCGGGGTGGTGCGGATTTTGCGGCGGAGTGGGCGGCAAGGGCAGCCACGGGTGGTAACTGGCGAGGTGGCTGGAGGAAGAGGGAGGAGCTGACAGGTGGGGCCGCGGGTCCCACCTGTCGGCCAAAGGAAGAGGGGGCCGGGCCGGAGGGGAAGGGGGAAGGGATTTGGGCCGAGCCCGAAAGGGAGGAAGGGGAAGATTATTTTCTTTTCTTTTTATTTAAATTGATTAAATGAACTTTATATTATTATAATTACTTCTTGAGCTCCGAAAATTCACGGAAAAAAAATCCGGAGAGTGTTTTAGGGCACAAAGAATATTACAAAATATTCTCGGCCAATGATTTTTAAAGGAAATTTTAATTCCCTCAATAATTCACTTGATTAAGTTGATTTAACTTTTATTTAATTTCCAGAAAATGTATTATTAATTGATTTTTATTCCCGAACGAAAATCGGGGCGTTACAAATCTACCCCCCTTACAGGAATCTCGTCCCGAGATTCTGGGATGGCTAGAAAGAAAACTGGGGTTGGTAGGCGGTCTGACTGATTTGCACACTGCACTATTCCTTTCTGATTCAACTGACCGATTCCTCAATGGTCCAAACCTGCACGACTGAACTGACCGGCATTGACCACTCTGTTCTTTTTGCTCCAAACAACTGAACTGACTGGCCTCATTGGATTCGACCTTGGAGTTCTAGCACCCCACAAGACGGAACTAACTGACCAACCTTGCACGAGTGATCTGGCTGGTTTCAGCTCTGCGGTCCTGTTGCTTCCCAAAACTGAATTGATTGGTTATGCTTGAACTGATGCGGACTAGGACTGCGGATACTCATAAACTTACTTATCTTGATCTGAACTGTTGACACTGGCAGTTTGATAACCTGACAATTCACCAAGCTGGCTAGAGAAGGGTGAAGTTGTTCCTAAGACTTGTATCTGGCATTTGTACTCATTGATCCTACGTCTGCTTGAACGGGTCCTGACTCGAATGTCAAGTAATTCCAGGAAACCTGCTTGACCTGCCTTTTGTCTGAACTGCAACCGTCTGCTTGACCTGTCTAAACTAAGCGGTTGAACTGGCCTCATGGGTGTACCTTAGAATTCAATCGGTTGCCCGGGGATCGGCTTAATTCTTCTGATACCTTGCAACATGCTTCTTCAAGTGCTACCCTGATTGCGGCACTGGTTGAACCTTCAACTAAAACAGCGACGAAGTTAGCCAAAACTCATCTCTGAGACCTACCCCCCCCTTACAGTGGGTAGTCATACTTTCGCCTAACTGGAAACACTGGAACTGCTATCCTTGAAAAACAACCATTACTTCTCGGATTTACAAAAGACCCTGACTTTGGAAACTGACACTTCATCGATCAATCAAAATGGAGCAATGACGATGCGCTTTCTTCCAGGTCAAGACTTGGAACTTAACCCTTAGTTGCTGATAGGAAATTTCACATAAAGAAATTCTCATTTAGCTCGTGATCTTACTAACTCTTGACTACTTCCCCATCAGTTCTATTGCTGGCATATCTAGCATGCTTCAGGCCCGACTTCGGTGTCGTATGCCTAAACCGACTGCATTGTTCTTGGAAACAAGCACTGTTCGCTTAGCAGCTCAAACTCAAAAGGTCCTCCCCATGGTATGACATCATACTTAGGTTATTCTTTGTTGACTCTTCCTGGTTTGATGAACTGTCAGCCCTGCAGCTATGTTCCCACAAATACTGCAATCTGAACGACTGACAGAAACTAACTTTGATGCTACCGATAGTTCCTGCTCTTTGATCATGACCACTTTGCTTTCATATCTTCGGTAAGGATAATCCGTTGAAAAGGGATTCTCGGCCATATACCCTGCTGACTACACATTTCTGGACTTGACTCTGTATACTTCTGACCCATGTATTGGAACAATTTCTCTTTCAACTTCTGGGAAACCTCATGAGAATTTTCTGAAATTTATAGCGGTTGCCTTGAACTATGGAAACCATTCTTGTTTCATAATCACACCACTAGGGTGTAATCGCCGATTACAACCTTCTAACAGCTTCCAAGGTTAGAGAGTTCCCAAGGTTCTTGATATAGTGTCATTTTCAAATATTCCATCCCGCTTTTCATCTGAGTGCCACTGATACTGACTTTAGAGAGATCTCATCATGTCGAGTGTTGAGGGTCCAACCATTTTCACTCCGTTGGTTAACCACTCCTCTATTGGCTCGCAAATAGGTTTTGGAGCTCAAATAGAATTGCAATGAGTTAGAAGAGAAACTCTTGGTTTCTTGAGACACTGACAGATACAAATTTTGATTTGCTTTTTCATGCTCGAGATGGATCATATAAGTGGAAAACTAATTGACTCATACTTTATTCAATATTCCCTTTTCATTACATAACTGCCATAGACATCTATATACAGAGAGAAGTGCTACAAAGTTAAACATTTGTAGACTGCTGCTGATTAGAGCTGCCCTTTTCACGACTGAACTTAAGAAGAAGAAGTCTTGTCTAGAACTGCTATTGCTTCCATTATTCAAACCTGACTGACTTGTTTCTTCAGTTCCTACTAATAGAAGTCTCACCGGGAACGTTGCTCTGCTTGTTGATCTTCGATGGTGGAGTGGTAACTGTCTTGTCAGCTGTAACGGGTAGGATCTTCTTGCCCGTGGGGTTACCGAGCGGTGATTTGCTGATGAGCCTCTGGATTGGAGCAATACGAGGTGCATTGCTAGAACTGACAACAGTTGGGCGACCTGGTGCTGACAACGCTTGCTGCGGGTGCTGACGAAGGACCGTACTGCCTCTTTGTAGCTGTAGCGAGCTGTTGTTCTCCTGGCATTGCTTACCCTGCTGGCGTTGGTGTTGTAGGCTTGAAACCGTTGCCGGTGGAACAGTGCGGCCTTTGACGGTGCCCTTGACAATGATCCGTTGAGGCGGGGGTTGCACATTTAGGTGTCGATTGGTGTCGTGGGCAGTGTTGGTAACTTGCGAATAACGACGAACTACCTTTGCTGCTCTTGGAAGAGGGCAATCACTGAAACGATGTCCTGGCTTACGACAGTTGCGACAGAGTCGACTTGCTTGGTCTCGGGGTGCAGGCTTCCGATAATGCACTTTGGCAGCTGAAACGGGAACAAGCAGAGACTTATGAACATCCTTGGTGACGTTGCTTCTTCCATGGTTGGCTTCCACTAGAGCTGGAGTTGGAGGAAGAGCAGAAGGATTGTGACTGAGGTCGTCGACTGCCATTGGTTGACGAATGGGTTGCACGGTTGTCCCTTGTTCTTTCTTGGTCAAAGCTAGGACCGAGTTCCGCTGACAATCCTTAGGCACATGATCTGTTCCCTCACACAGGAAACATGTGACCTTCCCCAAAGGGCATTCATCTGAGTAATGGGTGTATTCACCACAGCGGCATGTGGGGAGGCATAAACTAGCAATGTGTCCGACTATCCCACATCTAGTACATGCTTTGAACTCCAATCCTCTTTCCATGAAACTGTTAAGGGTCGCCTCATCCTCATCATCATCATCATCATCATCATCATCGTCGTCATCAGTAGAGAACCGTTCTCCTGATATATCATCTTCGGGTCTGGGCGGACCGTACTTTATGAGATGTCGGGTTAGCTGGCGTGCTCCACGGAAGGTATTTCTTCCTCTCTGACGCTTGGGTATCCTTGCTGCGTCTTCAGGAGTAAATTCTGAACTGGTGATGATCATGGTCCTGCCATTATCCATCTTCCATATCACTGTCCTGTTTGCTCCAGAGTTGGGCTGCAAAGTACCATCCTTCTTGTCGGTAGACTGACTTGGAGCTTGGTTACTCCCTAGGCACTGCTTCTCGTCTTTTTCAGGTGACCTGGCGAACACCTTCCATGGACAGTTCCTTACATAATGACCTTGCTCGCCACAGTCATAACAGGTAGCACTTACTTTCATTTGGTCTGACGTTGACTTGGCTGTTGTTATCTTCGGGGATCTGGACCGCATTTTGACAGGGGTCTTCGGTGCCGATATTGGGAACTCCTGACTCTGACTCTGATTCGGGTTCCGGGCTGGCATCTGATCTCGCACCTGCGGTGGGTGACATTGACGTGACTCCTGACATTGTCGTTGCATCTGCTGCATCAGATAGATTTGGTACCGATGTCGCATCTGCTGTAACAACTCTTCCACTGTCTGAGTCTGATTAGCCATGACTTGGGGTTGTGGCTGATCTTTGAGAGGTTGATCCATGAAACTGACGGGATCCTGATCCGTTGAAATTGCCCCTCACACTGACCATCTGCTGCAGGCACGAGAGAGAGGGGGAGGGAATGAGAGGGATTACTAGAGATGAGGTACTAAACCACTTGCCTACTGATCTGTTGTGAGTAGACTTTTATTGTTCAAGTTGCTTAAGCAAACAACCTAGTATGGTCGCATCCCCACCAATGATGCAAACCATACCCCTACACACAAGCAAACAACACACGACCTAGCAGCTAACGAAACTACTCTTCCAGGAAGGATTGGGTTTAGGTAAACTCCGGGAAAACTCTCCTTGATCTTCGCGGAACGACGACTCTGAACGGACCTTCCCGCTCTTTGCAGCATGAAGCTTGATGCTTGACTTGACTTCCGAACAGACGCGAAGCTGACGGTTTATCCTCCACGGTTTAACAACTATAAGAATTGGAGGGACAGGGAGGAGAATTTTGAAAAACTGTTTCGCAAAGAAAAGCCGAAGGGCGAGGGGAGACATTTTTCAAATAAGGTTTTCAGAAAGCTTGTCCTTAGGGTTTGACCGTTTGGCTCAACCTACAGTCGAGTTGGCTCTGATACCACTTTGTCACGCCCAGAAATTTAGCCCAAATTTCCAGACTATTTTGTGTATTAAACCCCTGTCCAGGACCAGCCAGGGTACACACAACGACAAGTAATATACAGTTCCAAACGTAAATAAAGCGTAAAATACTTACAGAAGAGGCACTTAGTCCTCACACCGAAACAAAAGCAGCAGCAGCGGAAAAGACGATCCTAGCGGGGCTTCAGCTCCACTCCACAGGCAAAACTCAACTGGGGTCTGAGCCTTGGTCCTCTAACTTCGTCTTCAGCTCAGAAGCACTACACTTCTGAAAAGGGGGAATAATAGCAAGGCTGAGTACAACCACCGTACTCAGCAAGCCACACCAACGATGCATACGTGCAAGGGGAACACAAGGACGGTTTGTGGCTATTTGCATAAAGGCGGTTGTAAAACATTTTATTGAGCAAAACAGTAAAACTGTTGAGTAATTAAAGTAACATTAAATCTCCACTGATCAACGCTACACCACGTTGAACAGGCCCAACCAACCCACCTGGACTACAGTGTATTGGGTCGATTTATTAAGGTGGGACTAATCACGGTGAATCTGGTCGACCGCCCATAACCGCGGGCACGGCTATTCGAATAGTTTTACTCTGATCAGAGGTGTACAACTGTACCCACAAGACACAGCCCCACGACACGTTCCCGTGCGCCGACATGTCACCACGACATACCGGAAAGAGGCCGTGACAGGACCATTCGCATAACCCCCCCTCTAACCAAGCACACCACACCTCAGGTTTCACCCCCACTCCTCGCAAGGCAGCGGGCAGTCCCCTCTCGTGCCTAGGTGAATCCGGAAGCCGCATAGGCCGTCGCAGGGCCCATCCAAACTCCATCACGCCCACCCTTGCCTGGATGCGTCGGCTAGGGGAAAGCTACACTACAAGCCCAGCCGTTGCCCACGCTGGCTTGTGGTAAGTACGATAAGTTCTTCCAGGGCATCCCGCGAACCGGTCCTTAATTGCCATGGGTGCGACCAGCAAAACCATGCACCCACAGCCCACCATTCAGTCGCATTTTAGTTGGATAATTACGACCATGAAGCATGGCCAGGTGTCTTGAGCACGCAGCTCACTCTGATACTAAAAAGGTCTAATACTGTAATTATCCCATCACTGTGCTAGTGGTAATTAAGCATGGCTAAGCATATAGTTCTAGCTAAGTTACATAAGTAACATGAGCTAGTCGATTTATTACCCAAGGTTGACAAAGGATAGACATCAAGTAAACATGGCACAAGCGAGCAGATAGGTAAACCCTGATCCCGTGTAATTAGCAAAACATGCATATTTATTTGCAAACAGTAAAACATTTGTAAATTAGGATCAAAATGCTCAAGGGGAATGTGTGACTTGCCTTGCTTCTTCACTTTGATCTTCCGAACTCTTTTCCTTGCGACCGCGGACTTCCGAAACGACGGAAACTACACACTGGCACGCAAAACGAGGAAAAACTCTAATAAAAACCAAGAAAACAGTACATAAAAAGTAAACAAACATGTAGAGCTCAATTTTAGATGAATTTTGCAAGTTGAATGGCTCAATTCGGAGTTCGAATGAATTAGATATGAATTTTAGAAGTTTTGAGCCATTTAAATGGATTTCTATAATTAAACTCGATTTATTGCGCAATTATTATTTATTTTCTCAAAGGAAAAGGCCGTGCTGACGTCATCAAAGGGGAGGGGCGGCGCCGGCAAGCGGGCCCCACACGTCAGCGGGACAAAGGGGCGGCGCACGGTGGACCAAGTCCACACGTGGCCTCGGGGGCGCGTCCACCACGTGGACGGCCCAGATCGGCCCGAGCCGATCGGGCGGCCGAGGGGAGCGGCGGCCAGGGGCACAGCACGGCACAAGGCCGGCCTGGCTGAGCCATGGCGCGGCGGCGGCGCACGAGAACGTGGCGACGCGGCGCGGCAAGGGGGGGGTCCGGGCGGCCCAGGCGAGCGGGGCGGCGGCAAGCCGGCCGGCCGACCTAACAGTGGCAGCGCACGGCCCGGTGGTCGCAGGCGGCGGCCACCGGCGCGGCAGCGCGCACGGGAGACAGAGGAGGGAGGCAAGATGGGAGAGGAGGAGCTCACCAAGGACGCGGCGACGAGGGATGGGGAAAGGCGGGGAAGCTCGGCGTCGGCGCTCCTCGGGGCGAAGGCGGAACGGCGGCCCGGCGGCGTTCCGCGAGCGAGAACCGGCGGACGGCGGCCGGAAGGACCGGCGCGAGGGGAACCGTGTTCCGGCGGGATCCCGGCCGTGAAAAGCGGCGGCCGAGGTGCTCCTCGGCGCTGCGAAGCGAGCGGCGGTGACGGCGCGAATTGGGGTGATTAGGAGCGGCGCCAAGCGGCGGCTGGAGGTGGTAAAGGCGGTGGAGAGAGGTGGTGCGCGTGGCGACGGTGCCTCGGAAGCGGGGAGGGGAAAAGGAGCGGATGCCGGGGTGCGGCACGGCGCCGCGAAGCCGACAGAGGTGGTGGATTGGCGCGGCGGTGGGTGGAGCGGCTGAATCAACCAGCCGGAGCTCGCCGGAAAGCGGCGGTGCGCCGGAGCAGCGTGGGGAGGGCGGTAGGGTGGCGCGGGGAGCTCGGGAAAAATGGGGAAATGGAAGAGGGGAGGCCGAGGATGCTTTTTATAGCCTCAAGAGGGTGGGAGAGAGCCGGAGCGAGGTGGATATGGGGCGGCAACCGGCGGGAAGCGGGGTGTCGACGTGGAGCTCATGGCGGGGCAAACCGGCGTCATTTTCTTGGGGGAAAATGGGGAAACGGTGGAGGAGGTGGTGGGGGTGCAGTTCCACCACTTGGGCGCGAGCGGGAGGGGCGGGGTGGTGCGGATTTTGCGGCGGAGTGGGCGGCAAGGGCGGCCACGGGTGGTAACTGGCGAGGTGGCTGGAGGAAGAGGAAGGAGCTGACAGGTGGGGCCGCGGGTCCCACCTGTCGGCCAAAGGAAGAGGGGGCCGGGCCGGAGGGGAAGGGGGAAGGGATTTGGGCCGAGCCCGAAAGGGAGGAAGGGGAAGATTATTTTCTTTTCTTTTTATTTAAATTGATTAAATGAACTTTATATTATTATAATTACTTCTTGAGCTCCGAAAATTCACGGAAAAAAAATCCGGAGAGTGTTTTAGGGCACAAAGAATATTACAAAATATTCTCGGCCAATGATTTTTAAAGGAAATTTTAATTCCCTCAATAATTCACTTGATTAAGTTGATTTAACTTTTATTTAATTTCCAGAAAATGTATTATTAATTGATTTTTATTCCCGAACGAAAATCGGGGCGTTACAACGTCGATCCGGAATCGATTGTGAGTTTGAATGGCACTAGGTGAGCATTAATCCATGGAGAGTGCATTTGGCTAAAGTATTTGCATGTTGGTTGCATATACATTTGGTAGCAATGGTGGTTTTTGCAGACCTGTATATCCTAACTAGGAGGTTGAGGATAACCCTTCGGAAGAAGGAAGAATACAGTATTCATGCCACTGTATTGGTATATGTCCAGGCTCACTGCATATAATGGAAAATCTCTCCTATTAAAGTGCGTAAATATTTCCCAAATATATCACCACCGTAGCATACATTCGTGGGAGAACATTTGTGATCGAGGTGAAATTCCTTAATCCTATGCCACGATATGGGGATTGGTAGTATGCTATTGCAAGACATCTCAGCATTAGGGGGAGAGAAATGCCCATTTTGGAATGCCTGGAGATTTCTTGAGTGAATGCACTAAATGAGCTGAACTTGTATGTTTAGTTCATACTCCCGGTTACTTGGTGCACGGAGTTTTTGCCAACAAAATCATATGAGGAACAACTAGATAGTTGTTAAAAAAAGAGTAATGCTCCCAATTGTGGTAAATGTGGATAGACCCGGGAATAATATCGTATCCACATAAGACTTATGACATTTGATCATGTTCTGCGGGGACGCCTGCTAACACGGTTCGTAGGCCTTAGTCAGAGCATAAAAGTTCTCACTGGATGTAAGCATACTCCTCTGATTCTCCTGGTGGAGAATTCACCTTTGGAAGGTGATATACCTCATAATGATGTTCGTCGTGGAGATGACATTCCTAGCAATGCGCGCATATTATGGTGCTAGGAATACGGAACAACCATGGATCGATTGTTTTGGGAAATAACGAAAATCTGGTTAAACGTGTAAGTGGGAATAAATGTGTCGACACTATGTCGTCTCTTGCTAATGATTCTCTCTGAGAGAACCCGGATCCGGAAAAAGTCCATGGCATGAGCATGCAGTGCTCAAAACGGGTCAAAATGGAAATGCAATTGAGGCTGAACCGAATCGCTAAGTAAAAGTCGCGAATGTTGTTCGGATTTTTACGGGTCATTATTGAGATAATGAGGTGGTGATGCGTGACGGTTCAAGTAGGTCCTTCATGAGACCTCTCCCACGTGAGTTGAATGTTCCGGTAAATAAAGGTATTGGCAAAATGGCATGAAATTAAATATGCAGTTAACGGATTTAGGAAATCCGTGAGGTCTTGAATAGACTCGGTAGTGAAATTGCAGCATGCAAATCTCGTACCAATAGGTATTCCGATAAGAGTACCATCTCCCGTTGGGAGAAAATCTCATTGACAGAATTTTCTCTGAGGGGGAGACCTCATTGATGAATTTTCCTCTGAGATACAAAATAATTATTAAGTCTGAACACACCATATTGTATAATCCCTTGGAGGGATGATGACCCAATTGTGACCCGGTAAGATTGCAATGAGGAACCTGATGAGATCAAACAGACGGGGTCTGTAGGCACATGTGCATCTCACGATTATCACTGGAGTGTGTACACTCATGATATCTGTTCTACCCGATGGTAGGAACGGTGGTGTCCTCTAATACCTATTAAGGTAAACTTGGTGTTGTTGGTTGTATGTTATCCCCACAGTGCTTAAATTTTCAGACTAGCTAGTTACTCTGATCGTCACAACATGTCTTTGGAAGCCTTGTGGTTGATCTTTTGGATCCCCAATTGTTGTTGATAGTCAGAGAAAGTTGCAATGATCAAGACCTAGTTCTTGATGGAGTCACGCCGAGGAGGTGCGTGTCATTGCGACTTATTTATCCCCATAATCCTTCTGAAGGATGAAATAGATTGCGTTGCACAACAGTGTGGTATTGTGGTATATGATAGTGATGGAATGCATTACTCTCTATGTTCCCTATTCTCGTTTTAGCGGTGAAACGAGACAAGTCTTTTAAGACTAATGGTTTGAGGATCTGAAAGATTCTTACCTATGCATACATCTGAGAGATGTTTAATGCTATAGGAACATGGTCTGTGACAAAGGATGTCATCAGGGGGAGTATGTGCTATGTGTTGATTGTCATTTGCGAGACATTGAAATGTCTTAGAGTATGCTCGGGGCATTGACTCGATGATGATCACTTAGACCTGTTTCGAAGGTCCTATCATAGGAAGATCTGTCTTTATTGACCGACACCAAATACAAGTGGGCTACCTCACAGACTCCTGAGGCGAGGTGAGGTGAGTAGCAATTCAAGTTGAGTGATAATCTAGAGGATTGATCACCTAGTCTCTCCCAACTGTTAGTTCTCGGAAGCTTTTCCGGAGAATTGGGATGAGAAGACTTTGATGTTTGCTAGGTTCAGGGGGAGAGCACCCTAGAACATGACCCACAGTATGGACCGTATAGTCCATAGTGTTGTACTCTTTTTCCCTTGAGTGAGTGGAGCTATTGTTCCTTACATAAGGTTTTTAACGAGGCAACAACGTGCAATGCATGAGCGATAACTATGTACTCTTTCTCCTAGCCTTTTTCCTACTGGGTTTTGGTAGGAGTTTTGATGAGGCATGAGTTGGTCGGAGATTAGCCCAGGGGGAGTGTTGTGAAACAAATCTCTAGGAGATAAGTTTCTTATGGGCTAATCCGAATCGGAGTAGAGATAAGATCTATCTCTTTCTAAGACCCCTATATATACAGGGGCAGGGTGTGACATCTATGACTAATGGTTGGCTTGTACTCCAGATGAGATCTATAATGAAGAGAGAGCTCCACCCTATATCTGTGTTCATTGTCTACTTCTGTAATGTTCTTGAGGGTAAAGGCATGGGCGCGGGTGTTCTATATCATCTCACGCCTCTACTGCTGTGGGAGGGACAGAGAACGGATCTGGTGATCGCTAATAGGCGTGTTGGTTTACAACAGATATGATCCATCACATGATCACACAAACTTCACAAGTCTCCTGCCAAAACCTTCAACACTTCCTGTCTGCAAACTGTGGTGCATGAGTACATGCAGATCAGAGAGAGGCAAGTAGCTAGAACAAGCCAAATCTTGCAACACATTACAGACGGCTAGTATATACACAGATGGCGCACAAGGACACGGCGCCAGCAGCAGCAGCAGCGACGTTGCTGCTCCTCTCGTGCGCCGGCGCGGCGTGCGTTGCTGCTCCTCTCGTGCGCCGTCGCGGCGAGCCACGCCGCGCCGGCCGCCGAGGGATCGTCGACGGCGGCTGCGCCGCAGCTGGGGATACCGGGGTGGACGGCGACGGCCGGTGGGATTGGGACGCTACCGAGCTTCCAGCTGCCGCCGATCCCGGTACAATTCCCGCCGTCGCCGGTGCCGGCCGGGGATGGCCGCCGGCTGGAACTTTCCCAACCTGCCGTCGCCGTCGTCCCCGCCGTCCGGGACTAATTAAGTACCCATGAAACCGAATCTACTATGATTCTATGCTGCTAATTTGGTTTGCGTTCATTGCTTCGATTCGATGGTTTGAGTTAACTTCACAGTGTAATTAGGCCTATCGCTAAGGAAGCTTCAATAAACACCAGTTGGGCCCGGTCCAACTCAAGACCATTTGGGCCGGCCCAACGAAAAACCAATTCCTCCATTCCTGGGCTGGATCAGATCGAAGTCAAAAGAGAAATTTGCACGCAAGTAATAAGGCGCCAAATTAGAGCGTGTCATGGACAAAAACTAACCGGTATTTGGCGCCAAAAAATAATGTTGGAGTAGGGAGTATTTTGCGGCAGAGGCGCAGGGGGCTGTGCCTCCCGGGAGAGGGGCAGGAATTCACTCGCACGAGAATCCTAGCCGTCAGATCAGAATCCTGCGCTGCCCATCACATCACATCATATCTCTCTCTTCTCAGGATCCTTGTCTTCTTTTTTTTACTGCGGTCAAATGTTCACTGCTGCTCGAGGCACTGAAAATCCTACTCCTACTATTACCCCTACCGTTGGCTAGGGTCGTGTCAAGTTGGAGTCTACACGTAACACTCGGACCAAACTTGTACTACTCCGTACTAGTATAACAAAAACCAAGAAGGTAAAGGGGCCTTTAGTAAAAGTTATACTAGCACGAGTCAAAAAAAAAAGGGGAAAACAAAAACATCCAGGCAAAGGCCAATGGTGGCTGCAGCACTTATCACTGTAGCAGTAGTAAAGATAGCACGTAAAGAAAATCCTAGTAAAAAAAGAAAAAGAAGCTGCTTTGCCACTGTAAAGCCAAAGAAAGAGACGAGCAAAAATAACAAAAAAAAAAAACTCAAACACACACACACAGTCACAGAGACCACATGGGCACCCAACTTTGGCAGCGCCTCCGTCGCTGCCTGCGGGCAGCAGCAATGCAGCAAAACAGCAAAGCCAGACCAGCAATAGCAATCCACCGCTCTCTCCAAAATGGGCCCTTTTCCTTCACAAAAGTTTCGCTGTTCGCAGCAGCCCTGCACTCACTCATCATCCGTTCCATTTCTTCTTTTTTTTTACTGCCACAGTGAGTAGTTTACACGAGAATTCAGATGGCCGCACATGGCGCAGCACTGTGCCCGATCACCGGCACACATGGTGGACGAGCTGGCCCAGCTCTCCGATCTGCCCACTGTTTAAACCGGCATCGATCTCCATCAATTTGCATCAGTAAAACTAATGCCCACGAGGCCGGGTAAAAAAGTTACTTCTACTACTCCCAAAAGGTGAAAAGTTACCATGGTTTATAAAGGATCAATCTTTTTTGTCAAACGCACATGAAACCATCATTTGGGTTTTTACTGCAAGAATAGAGCGTGTGCAATAGTTTTCTGTTTTTCTCTTCGTTCGAGCTCAGATCAAATGAAGTAGTACAAAGCTGAAACAGAATGCAAAATATAGTTGCAAAGAAGATTAGATTGGATTTACATGAGACGAGAATGAGCAAAATGGATGGACCAATTAGCGATCTGATCTATCTAGGATCCTCTCCCAAAACATCAAGCAAAATGACTTCACAAAACAATCTATCCTCTCTCCCAAATTTTAAATTTCTCTTCACTCCAAATCCCAAACTAAATTTCTCTTCTCACCCTGTTCTTTTTTTTGTTGTTTTCTTTTCTTTGGAAAGGAAATGCTACGACTACTTGGCTGGCTAATTGAGGTTACATTGCTAATGCTTCTAGCTTAGTCAAAACGGAGGTCAGTTGCTAGTACCAAGATCTCTGGATGCGCCGCCGCCATTGCCGGCGAGCGGCGTCGTCTTCCGGCCAAGCGCCGACCGTGGCCGCGACGCCGACGAGTCCTTCGCCGCCGCGTCCTTCCTGTCCTTGAAGAACCCGAACACCGGGCGCGAGCAGACCGGCACGTTGAGCACGACGGGGGTGGCGGCGCGGACGCCGGCGGAGTAGGACCTGTCCATGACGCGCGACCGCGACCGGAGGCTCGAGTGGACGCTCCCCGCCGGCGAGCTGGAGCTGCGTTCCAGCCCCTGGAACACGATCTTGCCGGACGAGTTCATGCGCGGCGAGTCCACGGAGGCCACCTGCGGCGGAGGCGGCGGCGGCGGCGAGGGGCGGCGCCGGGCGGGGCTCTCGATCGCCGCCGCCCGTGGCTTGGCAGCGGCGGCGGCGGCGGCAGGAGGGTGCGGCTGTGGTTGAGACCGGACGAGGCGGAGGCGCGGCCGTGGGGTAGGGTCGACGGAGTCGAGGGAGTGGCGGGGGAAGTCGTCGTGCTCGTGGCAGGACGACGACGACGACGAGGAGAGCGAGAAGCGGGAGGACGCGAGGGAGAGGGACGCCTCGGAGTCGGAGCTGTCGCGGAGGAGCGGCGCCACGGAGAGGTCCGACGCGGCGGCGCCAGACGCGCGGCCGCCGTTCCGCTGGAGCAGCAGCAGCTTGAGCGACCTGGCCGCCGAGGAGTTCGAGGATCTCGACGGCGACGCGGACGTCGACGCCGACGGCTTCGTCGGCGTCTGGACCTTCTTCAGCCGGAGCAGCTCCCTCCACCTGCTCGAGCACGTCGGCGCCTTGGGCGAGAACACGTACGGGTCGAACACCTCGGCCGCCACCGCCACCGCCACCGCAGGCCGCACCGCCTTCACGAGCTCCGGCACCGCCTTCTCCGCCTCCATCGCCGCCGCCTTCTCCGCCGCCACCGGATGCGGCCGAAGCGGGAGCAGCTTCCCGTCGGCGAACAGCTCATCCGCCGGCAACATGGTCGCAGATTCACCAAGGCTGAACTCAAAATCAATGAACTCCTTCGACACAGCCTGCTCCGCCGCCACCGCCACCGCCGGCAATGCCGGTGGCGGCGACACGCGCGGGGGGGCGAGCCAGCCGAACGAGACGGCGGGCGGCGGCGAGGGCATGGTTCTAGCGACGGCGGATGCCATTGCCGGCGGCGAGGCGCATCAAACGGTGAAGTACACTGGTGGTACTGTACTTTGGCTAGTGAAGTGGAGAGATTCGATGAGAAAAATCCGAGAAAGAGACAGGAGAGGCAAGAGAGGAAATCATACCATGGTAAACAAAACCTCACCTATATATAACCCCGCACGGTAAATATTCTGACAGCCGGGCCCATCTCATCGGGGTAACCAATCACAGGCCGCCACGTCGGTGTGTGGATTTTCTGGGATGCAGGGTGAAACGGGGGGAGTTAATCCGCGGTTAATTTTTTTTGACAGGGGGTAGGTGGTTCCACTGCCACTGTGGTGGTACACTACTCCCATCTCTGTTTCAGAAAATTTTTTGGCGTGGTTGTTGTGTTTGCAGGCAAATTGATTAAATTAAACAATATATTTGCTGCGACATGCTGCAGCAGCAGGGGGTAAAGAGTAACGTTACGCTGCACGGTATCAACACGACACGACAAAACAGAATCAGTTTGCTGAATTCAACAGCGGTTAATTATAAGGATCAAAGGAATAGAAAGAAACACCTCTTTTAACAGTAATATAGATATAAGATAAAGAATGGTAAAACATAAAAAGAAACACAGTAATAATTGTTTGATTGAATAGCAGAAATTGGATGAGAAATATAGACTCGAAGCAAATTTTCTAATAGGTTGAAGCTTTTGCTAAATTTCTTTAAAATCTTCATAGAATAGTTTCATCCAAAGGATATAATAGGCTTCAATTCTTTGTTCTAAAAGTCTCCGTAGGAACTTTTTTACAAGATTGAAATCCTTTCAAATTCATATGGTTTTTTCACAAATGAAAGGGCCCTTAAGAAAGATATTACTAGGGTGTGATGTGTTTTTTAACCAGCATTTAACTAGCCGGTGGGAAAAATGTGTCAGGCTGGTGAGACCCCACCCCCACAGTTTTAACACCATGATGGATGCCGAGCCAAAACAGTGCCGACATCGGCGACGAGATGGGCGATCCGTGAAAGGATGCCACATTTGGCAGGACGGATGCGACCGCCGACGGCGACAACCACGACGGCGACGTCCGCCGTGATGGATGGATGGGATCGCATGCAAAGTACTCCCTACAAAAAAAAACCTGGGTTTCCGTATCCAACGTTTGATTGTCTGTCTTATATGAAATTTTTTTATAATTAATATTTTCATTATTGTTAGATGATAAAACATAATTAATACTTTATATATGACTTGTCTTTTTAATTTTTTTTATATTTTTTTAAATAAGAAGGACAGTCAAACGTTGGACATAAAAACTCAGGGTTTGTATTTTTTTTTCACAGGAGGAAGTACTCCGTAAGTACAGCACGTGTGAGCGTGTGAGTGACTACTGCCTCCCGTTTGATGCTCAAAAGCCACCTTTGTACACTAGCCCCTCTCTGACTCGTGAAGTAAAAAAAAGCCTATGCACATTTCTATCTGTACAGTGGAGTAGGAATACATCTTTTTTTACACTTTCTTGTAGTTAGCGTAGTAATTGCATTTTTAATTACGTTTTTTAACCGATTAACGGCTCTCTAATCTGGGCGTAAAGAATTTACTTGATCGGCTCCCCCACGTTGACCACGCCGAGACTCGAGGGGCGGAGGAGGGGCACGTGACGGCCCACCACCACCCAGGCTTTCCCTTATCCGCTTGCGTGGGGCCGCATCCGGGCCGTCGGCCACGATCCGACGGCGGAGAGCGATCGGCGCGGCACGTGAGATCCAGCTGTCGATGATCACCGGCGGCCGCTCCACGTGGCGGCCGAAGTTAACACCGACAGGCGCGGCCCGCGAGGCGCTGCCGCCCCCCCTCGTGGATATCCGTGCAGGTCCATTTTTCGCTTCGCCCCCTCCTTTTCCAAAATCTTACAATCACAACAAATTTGAAGTGAGTCAGTTACAATGAATCATTAGGCCCTGTTTAGTTCCCAAAATAAAAATTTTCACGCTGTCAAATCGAATGTTTGGACATATGTATGGAGTATTAAATGTAGAAAAAAACCAATTACACAGATTATGTGTAAATTACGAGACAAATCTTTTAAGCCTAATTGCACTATGATAATGTGGTGCTACAGTAAATATTTGCTGATGATGAATTAATTGGTCTTAATAAATTCATATCGCGGTTTACTAGCGGAATCTGTAATTTATTTTGTTATTAGATTAAGTTTAGTACTTAAAATTTTTGTCCGTATATTTGATATGATAACTAAACCTTAAAATTCACCAACTAAACAAGGCCTTATTTAATAGGGATATGGTTGAAATTGTGCACGAGATGAAGGGTGAGGATGTAAAAGATCCCAAATCAAGAGGAGGAGGGAAAACCTTGGCGCCAAACAAACAATTTGGCGGTCGCGTACCCGGGCAATCGGACGGTCGAGACACTGCGAAAAAACCCGCCATCGGATCCGACCGTCCATCTGTCCCGGGAAGAAGATGAATCTCGCCACGGTGGCCGACAGAGGACGGGGACGTCAATCATTTGGGCCGACTTGAAAAGACGACGCTACCCCTGACGTTTTGTCGTGTTGTGCGGTTAACCCTAGCGGTCAAACCTGTCAGTGGGGAGGGTATGACCGGGATTTTGCACCCGCGGTCGCGAGTGGAGTACGATTAGGTGTACGAATCGTAACGAGGAGCGAGGAGTGGATGGTGGCCGTACGATGGTAAGGACGGACGTGGCGAGACATGCGCCCTCTTCGATCTCCCGTTGCCGCTGCACGTATAATCTTGTCGTCTTGCGGGAGGGAGTACTAGTACGGAGTACGACGCGGCATGTGTTACACGGCCCAATAAACAACCCATTTTTCTTCCGTGTACCATTTTGCGGCTGCTTCATTTCTTTATAATCCATCCTCAAAATATAAAAGATAGTAATACAGGGCTGTTCAGATTGATACTATTTTTAACCATACCAACTTTTATAAAGATGTCAAAAAAATGTTCACGTTTAATTTATTGCTAAATTTGATAAATACATAAGAAATTCTGCTAAAATTTTGACAACATTACTATCGATGTTAAAATTTGATAAGGTTTATTTTAGCTACGATATGAACAGGCCTCTAGATAGTCTCTATTCGGTTGATAGTAATACATCTGATCAAAGTTATTTATATTTTGTGATAAAAGTAGTTATAGTACGTACTACTCCATCCCGAAAGTAATGAATTTAAACATATGCGTGGACGATGAATGGGTTGGCAATGGCGGAGCTTGTCAGGCTGTGTTTAGTTCCTTCTAAAGTTAGAATTTGGGTTGAAATTGGTATGATGTGACTGAAAAATTGTGTGTATAACAGGTTAATGTGATGAAAAAAGTTGGAAGTTTGGATATATGTGTATAACAAGTAGATGTGATGAAAAAAGTTAAAAATTTAGATAGAAAGTTTAGATCTAAACACAGCCTCAAATGATGGTTGGTGTATCCAATGGAAGAACGGACGGTACAGTCAAGTGGGTGTGGGACCCACCGGTCAGGTTGATGGGGGAGGGTCGTGGTAGACGGTCAAGTCAAGCGCGCGGCGCTCGAGGGGCGAGCCCATCATCGGTGGAGCTGAGCCAGCCCAGCCGTCCGTCCATCACCTGATCTGCCAACGCCGCAGGAGCATCGCAGCAACCAGAGCCAGGCAGAAGGCGCATCGATCGCCAGCGATGGTGCCCTGGATTTTTTTTTAATTACACGGGACAACACAAACACTTCACAACTTCACAGACGCCTCGCTATCGATGGGTATGTCGTCTACCACTAAAAGCACAACGCCATTAAATCCTAGAAAATTCGCTCCCATAGGGAGTCGAACCCAGGACCTGTACTACGAATTTAGACGGTCTCTTCTCCAGATTCACAGTACTAGTACTAGGTAATATCACATCCAGTACTAGGTACCTACATTTTGTGACGGAGGAAATATAACTTTGGTGTGTTTAGTTTACGCAAAAATTGAAAGTTTGGTTAAAATTGGAACGATGTGATGGAAATGTTGAAAGTTTGTGTATGTAGGAAAGTTTTATACGATGAAAAAGTTAGAAGTTCGAAGAAAAAGTTTGGAATTAAACTCGGGCTGACCGAGTTTAATTCTAAAACTTTCCCACACATAAACTTCCAACTTTTCCGTCACATCGTTCCAATTTCAACCAAATTTTTAATTTTAGCGTGAACTAAACACACTCTTTATCCAGATTCGTTTTAGTGTAATATGTCACATCTAATCCTATTTTTTTTTAACGGATGGAGTACTGATATTGGTCCAGCTAGTATACCTGGCTCGGTGGCCCCCACGTGTCAGTCACACAGTAGCGAAGGTATCGTGCCCGTGATGGTTTCGTCGGTCGGGAGCGCCGGGGAGGGGTCGTGTCGGCAGTTTGCCCTCCCGTGTGCGGACGCAACCGTCTGGTCTGCCACCATTGCGCAAATCTTTTATCCACAATAAAGTATGCTCTCTCCATTCTAATCCTTCATCCGTTTTACATTGTAACTAATTTTAACATTTTTCACATTTATAATAATACTTCTTCTATTCTAAATTCATTAACATCAATATAAATATAAAAAATGGTAGAATGACTTACATTATAAAACGGAGGGAGTATATAAGTTATAACCACTCTTAACCCAAACACCAGTAAATAATTATTATAACTTTATAGTTAGGATTACCCTAATAAATAGAATGCATGCACACAATAAAATTAGAGATCTTGATAGTGAAGGATTTAAATAAAAAAATTTAGTAAAAAAGATGTGCTAGTTAATGACATGCATGCACGCCTCATATTACAATGAAACAAATTTTAAAAGTAGCTGTGCCTTATATTATGGAATGGATGGAGTATCATTTTTTAAAAAGTTACTAAGGGTCCCTTTGAATTGCAGGATTGAGAAAATGTAGGAATAAAAATAAATAGGATTTTGATAGTAATGTAAGTGTAAAATAGAGGATTGTAAAACGCAGGAAAAACAGAAGAATGACCGTTTTGATTGAACCATATGAAAAATATAGGAATTGGATGAGAGAGATAGACTAAGAGGAAAGTTACCAAGAGATTGAAACTCTTGCTAAATTTCATCCAAAATCTACATAGGAATGTCCATTTGATAGGAATTTCAAAGGATTGGATATGATTTAATTCTTTGTTTAAAAGGGCTTCATAGAAAATTTTACTATAGGATTAAAATTCTCTAAAATTCTAATGTTTTTCATCCAAATCAAACGGGCCCTAATATATTACTCCATCTCTCGCCTATCTCACCCATCGTTTTTCATCGAAAAGTTTGCTTTCTCCATAAGAATTATACCGCCGATGGAGAAAGTAAACTTTCCGATGAATTATCTAAACGAACGATCTCGACTGCACAAATAACACCAATTCCAAATACTCAGAAATCTAAATCATTTCGAACCAATCGTACGCTTACAAGAGGTATCCAAACAATTTAAAACTTGTAAATTTTCACAAATGCGATGGCCGAAGTAAAATCTCCGGTTAGAGGTGTGTTTGAAATTAGAAAAATTGGATGCAGCACGTAGCCGACACGACACGACAGGACGGGACGGGATGGATCCATCTCCGTTTAGGCTAACCGATTCGTTATCAGAAGCAGCAGTAGCCCAGCCTAGCCTACGCCCTAGGTTAGGCTTTCTCGTTTAGCGGCGAATATTTTTGCTGCGCGCGCACATCCACGCACATGTGATCAGCTGTGTGGCTCGCTAAACGAGGCGATTTTACTCCTGTTTCGCTGCAACCACGGCCGCTGCGTTTCAGTGCATTGCATCCTGGTGATACTGATGCCAGTGCCACTGTTCGAATTGCGGTGAAATGGCAAGCGATGTTTGGATCATCTGCGCGTTTCCAGAGTCGTTCAAACAAATGCAGTACAATTCATTTTGATGTTAAATTAACCGCACCAAAATTTGATCATATGACAAATTTTGATACTTCTACTCTACTACTGAATAGGGTAGAGATAATTAAGTATTACTTCCTCCGTTTCACGATGTAAGTCATTTTAGCATCTCCCATATTTATATTGATGTTAATGAGTCTATATAGATATATATGTCTAGATTTATCAATATTAATATGAATATGGAAAATGCTAGAATGACTTACATTGTGAAACGTAGGGAGTAGTAGTATACTCCCTCTGTCAAAAAAAAAGCAATATAGTACCATAATATATGTCTAGATTAATACGGGATTTATATTTCTTGGGACAGAGAGAGTATGTGTGTTGAGTTTGATAATGAAAGGAGTAGTAGTAATACTCTCTCCATCCTAAATTATGGTTTGTAATGATATGCTTTGATTATTAATTTATTTCATGTTATGTTCTAACCAAGTATAAAATTTGCATCACGTGAAACTACTTTAAAATATGAATCTATTGATATAACATACATACCAAATATATAATTAGTATAATTATAAGTCAAATGTTACTGGATTTAATTTTTTTAAAAAAGATAACGTTGGACGGAGGGAGGAACAAATACTATGGGATTCTGTTCGGTTCCCTTAGCTATGGCTGCACATCCATCGTGGCATCAAACTAGGCGTACTTTTGCAAATACCGTCCATGGGGAGGTTATCAACCATCCATGGTAAACCGACAAAACCACGTAAATTTCATCTCTGAAAAATGAAATTTCAAAATTTTAAATATCACAAAAAAGTCACAGTAACTACGTAGGAGTACATGGTAAGGCACAATAATTGTGGTCTTTGACTTACATTTGACAAACAATAAAATACTAGTACTACAATAATTATACTCCTTCCAACCTATTTTAAGTGTAGCATAAGTTTCCGTGTCCAACATTTGACCGTCCATTTTATTTGAAAAATTTATAAAATAATTTAAAAATTAAGTCATGTATAAAGTACTATTCATATTTTATCATCTAATAACAATAAAAATACTAATTATAAAAAAATTCAAATAAAACGGACAGTCAAACGTTGGGCACTGAAACCTATAAGTGGTCTTATTATGGCACAGAGGGAGTACCTTATTATAGTAAAATTTAGCAATATCAAAGTTTAGTACTACCTCCATCATAAAATAAGTTTATTTTTCATCCATCCCATGTATACCAATAAAAAACAAAAAAGATTAGAATATCCATGTTTTGTTAAATTCCAATATAACTATCTCCCACTTTATCTACTCCTAATACAATTATTTCATACTTTTATAAATTCCGATATAAATAATTATTTAAAAAATAAATTTATTTTAAGATAAATAGAAATAGCTAAAAATAAATTTAATACGAGACGGAGGAAGTATTATTGATAAGAGGAGGATGCATTGATCCATCACAGTTTGGATCATTTCTCTGTTTCTCCCATTGGATCGGTGCAGATTTTCTAAAAAGAAATGGCACTAGGGCGTGGAGACACACTAGACTAGGTATCCAGTCCCGTGTAGCTATCCACAAAACTCATGTGACGGCTCATCTCCTACTCGTACCATCCATCCAAACAAAACAACATGTGTGTGTCTACTCGTTACTATATGCCTATTCGGATTACAGCCAAAATAAATCTTACTAAAATTTTAACAATTTGATAATATTATTAAGTTTTGGCAGTATTTTTTATGTATTTTTTAGAGTTTAGTAAAAAACTAAATGGATATATATATCTAGTAACTTTATCAAAATTTAGTAAGGTTAATTTTGAACAATATGAGCCCTACTTCTCCTGCCAGCTGCTGCTCTGAGTCTGAGTCACACTGACACGCTGCTACTACGCTTTGTCTATACGTTTCCTTCCCTAGTTAACCGTATCCATCGATCTCCCTTGACGGCGGATCGATCTACGCTAATCAAGCTGCTAATTCGTGTTGATCAGTCATAAGCCGAGAGCTGTTTTGTTTATACCGCTACACATCGAGATAGATGGCCGGTCGGTCGATAGATGTAGCTAGCCATGTTGGCATGTGAATGATGTTATAGTCTCCTAGATAATCTATATATATAGCTGTATATTTTTTGCATGCAGCTACTGCTAGGAAGGAACAAATTTTGTTGTTAATCTTTGGCTTGGCTTTGTCGCCTGTGCTTTTGCTTAAACAAAACGTACCATGTCGGGGGTTGAACCTGCAGGCTGCCAAAATTGACGCAGGAATTAACGGACTGATGGATGGATAGATAGATTGCTTTGTCAAATTTCTTCCAGCTCATAATCATGTCTGGGCTAGCTCAATAAAGAGACAGTGCTAATACTAGTAGTAATGAACTGTGCTACAGAGTTAAAGCTTCAGTTAGGACGAAGATGATCATTTCTGCAGGCCGTGTTGGGCTTACAGTCGGAGTAGGAGCACAATTTCATAGGCCGTCCTGTTATCTTCTCTTCTCCAAGAATGGGCCGTCCGATGCACAATCCAAGCCCACGCTTCACGTTTGGGCAAGCCCAAACATGGTTCGCCACCAATGGTATTAGCTCTCAGCCTGTTTCTGTTCAGATCTTACCTGATACTCCCTCCGTTTCATATTATAAGACGTTCTAGCATTGCCCACATTTATATAGACCATTAATATCTATATGAATGTGGCAATTCTAAAAAGTCTCATAATATGAAACGGAGAAAGTAGTACTGAAACTGACCTAAACGTCTATAAAGCCATCAGATTTCTCTCCAGTTTCCTTCTAGAATAGAAAATATGCATCCTCACTTTGGATTCTCGAGTTGATAGTTTCTTTTTTTTTTGCCGGTGCGTTGCAATGGTGGGGGCTATTTTAATCTTATTATTATTATACGGTTTAATTAAGGTGAAATTTACTATGAGAATTCGCTTGGATATATATTTTTCTATAAAATCATGAGATGCAATCAGGAGTCCGATCATCTCAAGTTAGCATGCGAGTTTTTTTAAAGATATTTATTATACGACTCCTGTATTTCCAAAAGCGAATAAACTTTAAACCCGACTCAAATACTGATTTATATTTTCAAAAGCAATCAAACTTATAAACCGATTCATATACGGATGACGTACCAAAGTACCGGCAAAAACATCTTAGATTTTTATAATAGTAGAGATTGTGGAATTCACCTCGGCAAGAATAGACTGAAATGCGGGTATTTTTGAAGCACGTCTATGTCGGTTTCAGGTATATGTCGTTGTTTTGACGAATTATAGCAGAAACAGTAAATTGGTCTGCTAAAGTCAGCAAAACTCAAACCATTGGATGCTAATTAATCATCATCAGAAGAAATTCGAAGAAGCTGATCAACTTTGAACGAGTGGCATCAACTTATACCAAAACAGTAGATATCGCGACGTCAGAGTATCTGACGCTTAATTTTTAGAGAGTGCACCGCGTCGAGCAACGTGGAGACTGATGAACTCGAATTGTTCAGTGAACGCGACGAGTGGTCCTCCTGCAAATTGTTCTCAAATTCACTCTAAAAAGAATTATCAGTATCACTGAAACTGCTTGTTTGTTTGTGTCAGATATAGCATGCTGCCGTGTGCTTTGCAGCGGAGGTGCTCTGGCCTGTTCAGCTTGCAGGTTTTCAGATTATTCAGTTTCAGGTATATGATTCCAACATCTTAATGTTCAGTTATCATGGTTTGGTGTCTTCCACAGACTGTTAATTCTTCATCAACCTTTCTGGTTTTTAGAAAGGTGCAACAAATTATAGACTTTTCTCTAGCTCCCGTGCATGGATAGTATCATGGTAGTGCCGATACAAGTGTCAATATCAGCGTAGAACTTGCAGGTTAAAGATGGCAAGGCCCCAAATTAAGCATGCCACGTCAGCCGCCTGACAGTGTTGCGTCATGGACAGTTGGACAACATTTTGTTTCCCGACCCTAACACTGCTACATCTACAAAACTCTCAACCATTTGATTTAGTCAAAATATAATATTAATGGTAGTTACAGGAAATATAGATTTATTTACACACCATGCCATATCAGTGTTTGTAAAAGTTTATGTAATAAAGTTTTGTAGTATAGACTTTTCCTATATACTCCCTCCGTATTTTAATGTATGGCACCATTGATTTTTTATCAACGTTTGACCATTCGTTTTATTTAAAATTTTTATGTCATGCTTAAAAAACATTTGATGATGAATCAAGTTACAATAAAATAAATAATAATTATATAAATTTTTTGAATAAAACGAATAGTCAAATATTGGACAAAAAGCTAATAGCGTGATACATTAAAATATGGAGGTAGGATTACACAACCTCCATCTCTTCGTTCAATTCCATGATTAGTCACGAATAGAAGTTTCTGACTTGGGCTTCAACTAATTAATCTATCTTTGATACTAGGCTGTCTTAATTAGCTTGCTACCCCAACTTTGATCATTTCTCTTGGTACATATATAATCACACACAGTGCTAGGCTGCTAGCTAGCTAAGCTATATCCTGTCTCTCTCTCTCTCTGCATGTTTGGTTGTCAGCATGAGTTGGTCGTTGAGCTTGAGCATGGTGGAGGCGAGGCTGCCTCCCGGGTTCAGATTCCATCCTCGAGACGACGAGCTCGTGGTCGACTACCTCTCCGGCAAGCTCCGCGCCGGCGACGGTGGCGCGGCGAGCGGCGGCGGCGGCGGCGGCTGCCCGACGCCGACACTGATCGACGTCGATCTAAACAAGTGCGAGCCATGGGACCTCCCAGGTATGCATCCTGCATGATTTTGCTAGCTAGTAATTAAATTGTCTTAATTTCTACCACATCACAAGCACTTGTAAAGCTGTGTAATTATTGGTGGTTTAATTTACCAGGGTAAAAAAACGTTTGTTTTCTGATATAGTTTATAGATAGCTGTGTTGATTCTCGTTAACGTACGTCTGATTCTATAGGAGTTAAGACATTTTTGGAGTTAATTTACATGTTTTGTTGATTCTCGTTTACGTTTGATTCTATAGGATGCATATTTCCTTGATTTTGTATTGGGCGTATGTAGCCTTTTTCTGTATTATTACATTTTCTACTAAATGCAACGTGATGATAACGGTGGTGTGTCCATGCAAGATGCACGTTAATTTCTTTTTTCTGATTACACGTCAGCTGCACTACACGACCACCACACACATAGCACCACACTCGTACCTCGCGAATGCACCTTGTAATACACGTTTAAAGAGATAAAAACCAGTGTCACATCCTCTATCTTATTAAAATCTTGTTCAAAACGTATCTCCATACACGTACGGCCTAATCAGGTAAAATTTGAATTTTTAATCTTGAATTTGATTGAAGCTGATTTTAGGTTTTTTTTCATCAAAGTTTATTTTTTAATCCTTGTTTTTAGGTTGTTAAGAACACAATATAAAAGTTTTATTTACAAATTATTTTTCGTTTACAAATATATCGTTTGGCTTATTCCACAAATAAGCCACACGATGGGGCCGGTAATATTCGTGAGCATCATAATTTAAATTTTGCAATTTTGCTATGTGTAAGATGAACATTAAGGTTTTCTTTTTAGATAATGCATGTGATGCAAGTTTAGTAGTATTAGTTCCTCATGCATCTCGAAGCATGGTTGTTGAGGTGACCTATTCAACTCATCTCTAGCTCGATGAGCTGACCTAAATTCGATACAAACTTTATGTAGTTAAGTTGTTTCTTTTCCTTATCGTAACTAGACAAAGCATGATCGATAAAAGGTATTTTGGAATTTATTTTCGATAATGAATTTTGGAATTTGATTAACTCGATCGATCCATGAAATTTCAGAAGCTAGCTAGCTCATCAATTAATTTCTCATTTCTTTCCACTGATAAATTAATCCACCTGAATTTAATTCTTCGACAATTAATTAATAAACTACCTGAATTTTTTCTATTAATGAGGCTAGGCTATCTAATTATCGAAAAATGTA
This sequence comes from Oryza meridionalis, assembly GCA_000338895.3. NCBI lineage: Eukaryota > Viridiplantae > Streptophyta > Magnoliopsida > Poales > Poaceae > Oryza > Oryza meridionalis. Next base: position 3,665,401 of record CM002525.2, on the reverse strand, counting down.
TCTATAATGAGAACAAAATCTACACGTCTCGCCTGCCTGCTTGTTGACTCGTCGCCGTCTTCCTCATCACATCATATAACAGACTGAATATTATTCCTTTTGCCGAGAGAGTTTGTTTGGCAGCTTCTTCTCTACCCATAGCATCCTCCCGTTTTGCCTGAACCTAAAGAGAAACTGAAGATAGAGACAGTTGCAGAAAGCAAAGCCGCCGGTTTGCTTGTTAAAACATCCCTATTGAACTATATATAGCTAGAAACTTCTTCGTATATCCTAGCTAATTACTCTCACCGTTCTAAAATAAAAATATTTCTTTTAGGATTTCAAAAATTTATACCACAATGTAAACATTTCTGACATTGATTCCAATGTATGGAAATCCATACACACTTCCAGCCAATCAGACACGCTTCGAAGGGGATTCTAATAAGCAATCCATATTTTTTTAAAATTGACCACCAAAGTGATTTCTTAACTTTAATATTTGATAAGCAACCTAGAAATAGTTATATTTTTGAAACGGAAGGAGTAGGTGCTAATTAACTCTGAATTAATTTACTGTCCATTTTTTTCTAGCTTCTCTCACCCCTCTAACTAAAATGATAATACATTAAATTATCAAATAATTATTATTACAAACGAAATGCATGCGGAGTAACAACTTGCATTCGCTGTATATGCATACATTCATGTAGAGATTGCTTGCATTGGTGGGAAGGAATGGTACTTCTACAACCTCAAGGACAGGAAGTACGCAAGAGGGCAACGAACAAACAGAGCGACTGAATCAGGGTACTGGAAGGCCACCGGAAAAGACCGGGAGATCACCCGGAAAGGGTCGCCGGTTGGCATGCGTAAGACGCTCGTTTTCTACAGAGGGAGAGCCCCCAAGGGTGAGAGGACTGATTGGGTCATGCATGAGTTCCGTCAAGAATTAGACCATGCCAATCACCATCATCGTCTCAAGGTAATAATCAATTAGTACTCATATCATTGTACCCTCGTAAAGTATAAGCGTTTCTAGATTGTTTAGCAAATACTAATGTTAAAGGAAATATTCTCTTTCCTGATAACCACAGTGGTTACCTTTTAAATTTTAAATTACTTAGATTTCCCTAGCTCCCAAACACCTGATGGGCTGAAAAATATATCAATTTTTCGTGTATTGGAATCAGAGCTTCTAAATATTTATATCGTTGAATAAATTTTAAATATATAAATTCTTATATTTTTAAGACGGAGGTAGTATACATGCAAGATTTAGTTATAATAATTGGTCGTCTTGGTTGGTGCCAGCATCACAATCAAGTGATCATGTAAGTGTGTTATAATTAGTAAGTTTGTGTAGACGCAAAAGCATGTGGTTTTAGAATTCAAAGGGTATAATGAAGATTCATGATTAAATAATTTGATCGCCTCACCAGGTTCTTGCCCATAGATTTCGTTTTCAGTTTGCCCTTGACTGCATTATCAGTCACTCTCATGCCAGCTGGCAGCTAGACGTACGCATCAGACATCTACTATTACTAGCAAGTCACTTTCAGATACATTCTACGACTAACTAGCTAGATGCATGCACAACTCTTCCTTCGTATACAAGATCTTTTTCTCTCCATACAAGAATAACAAAGATTATTCAGTATACATTGTATGTGCAATAATTCAGAGAACTGAACCTGTACTGATTATTTGCCATTAATTCTTTCAGCATCTTCTCTTGCTCGAGTTGATTAACTTCTCATTTACTATACCTGACATCATCTTACACACGCTTCATGTTGAATTTTTTTTTTTTGTGTGATTGATCAACAGTTCAATATACATGCAGGAGGGTTGGGTGCTGTGTAGGGTTTTCTACAAGAGCAGGACAGAAGCTATTGCAGCACCAAAAATGGAGTCTACTCTTCCTCCTCGTTGCAATGGCGGCACATCAAGATCTCCATTGCCACCCCTCGTTGACAGCTCGATCTCCTTTAATCATGGAGGTTATGGGGAAGTTCTTCCCTGCTTCTCTAGCTCTCATCACCAGCAGCCATCGCCGGCGTCGATGAACGCGTCGGCTGCTGCTGCTGATGATCAAGATTATCACCACCTGTCTGAAGGGCAGCGGTATTATTCAGACAAGATGATGAGAGATGTGCAGAATGATCAGGTGACTACTAGTTTTGATGGCCACCTTGCAGTGAAGAGGGAGATGTCTCTGAAGAAGAAGGATTTGTCTGAAGCCGAACAGGTCGAGGATTACTACTGTCTAACTGACAATGGATCTTCAGAAACATGGAATTTATTCCAGCAGTAGATTTACTCACCACCCATCGTCATTGAAAAAAAAAATCATTTGGTAGTACTTGGAGTAGTAATTTTTTAGTTGGAAATGTAACAAGTAGTATAGACAGCAAATGCCTTTGAGAAATGGTTAGGTGTGAGATCGATGATCAGTAATTCAGTATGTGTGTACAAGCAATCTGGAGTAGATTTTAGTAATACTCGAACTGTCAAATATCTCATGATATTTCTTTTGGGCATCGCTAATGGGCGGGTTATCGCCCCATCCCTCCCCTAACACACTCCTCTCCCCCTTCATCCTCCCTTTCTTTTCTTCCTACTACACCATAAATTTTTAAAAATAAAAAAAACTTAGGAAAAAAATAAAAATAGAAAAAAAAATTAATACTCTTATTTATGTGCATAGACTCTATACTTATGTATAGACTTTATATGTAAACTTCGCACGTATAAACTTTATGTATAGAAATACTATATATAAAAAAATATTTAAATTCAAATTCAAATTTGAATCGGGTACATAAACTTTTGATTTATAAACTTTTGGTCTATAAACTTTAGATGTATAGAAATACTCCTATATATAAAAAATATTTGAATTCAAATTTAAATTTGAATCAGGTATATAAACTTTTGACTTATAAACTTTAGGTGTATAAACTTTATATTTGTAAACTTGAGGTGTACAAACTTTAATTGCATAAATTTATTAAAATAGGAAAGTAATGCGGTGCCAAAAAAGAAATCACGTGAGGAAGGGGTTAACCGCGCGGGGCGAACGATCGCCCATTAGGATTTTCAATTTCTTTTCTCTTTTTTTTTCTCCTCTCCCTTTCGTTCTCTCGTTATAGATGGGATCATGTATTCTACCAAACACGCAATTAAAAGTGAGCAAGGTGGCAAAAGGCCTGGAATTGCATAAGCGCATCTTTTCCCGCCCGGCCCAAAAGATGTGCCTTGGGCCTGTGTACCGGGTTGGGCCTTAGGCCAGCTCGTTTCGTCGAGAGGAAAGCGCCACGCAACGAGCCCACAATCTGATGGGCCCTCACGCGCTTAGGCCTTTCGTTGCGGAAACGGCGGCCCACGTGAAAGCGAATGTGCTGCCGTGCCGTGCAGTGTGACTGGATTAACGGGCCGTTTGGTTGGAGGGAGTCTTTAGGAGGGATTGGGAGTTTAGAGGGATGATGCTATTAAATGTTTTGTTTGGTTGGGAGACATGGGAATTTTGGTGTGATGGGATGAGAAATTGAGGAAAGAACTCCCTCCTTTTCAATACCTGGGTAGGGGCAGGTAATTGGGAGAGAATTTCTTCTTTACTTTGTTTAAGCAAATCTCAGCCATCTATTTTTATTAATAACCAAATCTCCAACTAAATTCCCTATCAATTTCCATCACCTCTACCAAGCAAGATATTGGGATTAAAAATTAAATTCCCATCTTAATTTCATCATCAATTCTCCTGTGTAAACTCCCAATTCCCTTCCCTCGAGTTACCAGACAAGCCGTAAAAGCATTGCAAACTCCCATTGGACACTTCTATCTGCTGCACCCAGGGGCGTAGCTTGATTTTTTTTTTTCAGACCTAGAACTCTATACTAGTGTAATTTACATAATTTTATCTTCATTCCTCTATATTTTAAGGTTTTGAAATGTACTCCCTCCGTGTTTTAATGTATGACGCCGTTGACTTTTTAACCAACATTTGACCATTCGTTTTATTTAAATTTTTTATGAAAATATTTATGTCATGCTTAAAGAATATTTGATGATGAATCAAGTCACAATAAAATAAATGATAATTACATAAAATTTTTGACTAAGACGAATGGTCAAACGTTAGACGAAAAGTCAACGGCGTCATACATTAAAGTATTAATTTGTAATGGACTTTTAGGTTCAGGAGTAGAGCTGCAATCCGCCCATTGGCTGACACCCCTAAACAAGGCAGTAGCTGCTACACCTCCTTCCCAAAATAAAGTTATTCTAGTCTAATATCTTATCTTAAATAAAGCTATTTATCTACTTACCCTCTCCTTTCACAACTATTCTCTATCTAATCTAGTTTCTCTTCTTAACCAATCATAATATTTTTCCAATTATTTTTACCTATTTTCTTAATAATCGTGCCCGCTAAAAAAATTCTTACATCTTGGAAAAGCGGTAGTAGTTAGTTGAGGTTGATAAGAGTGAATTCCATACACATGAAAAAAAGCATAGATAATGTTGTAGTTATAGTTTTATGAGCATATGATTTCACCCATCAAAGTTTAAATCCTAATACCTACGTACATGACATAGAGGCCTTTGCAATTGAATATCAGTGAGCTTAAGCGAAGTGAGCATAACTCAACTGGATGGGTTTCTTGTGGTGAAACCTGTCCACTCGGGTTCAAGTTCTAAACTTAGAACGAGTGCTTGTATTTATAGTTTTTTTTCAATGGTAGGTGACCTGTCGACAATAAGACACATATGGTAACTTCATCAATTTTAAAATATATCAGCTCAATCTTTTGAAGGTGCTTATAAAAATAGAGTATATGCTTATAGGGCTGAATGTGGTGCGTTGTGAACGTCTTTTGTAGTATCGTTTTTAAACAAAGTTAGTGACCTTAAGAATTGAGACACATTGATTAACAAAGAAACTGATACCGGTGTGATGTGCCCAATTATTTGAGCTTTAATAATATTGTGTCACATTCACTTTTATTGTTATACCTATACATATACTTCAATACTTCTCACCTGGACACATGATATATGTCCAACCAAAAGTCCAAAACAGTACTTAGGGTCTAGTATTGAACAGTGGTTATTCTTGTTGGATGCTTTCACTTCGATGGGTGCAGATATCGATGCTAGTTTAAACCATGGTGGTGGTCCTTATGTTTTTAGAATAAATGGCCAGGTTCATCGATCACCGCCGTATTGGTGCATTGTTGCCCAATAAAAATAATCCTCCCAAGTTTGCTCGGCTCTATATTTATGATACCTAAAATGAAATTCAGAATAGGATGTGTGCTATCCTTAGTGAAGGTGGCGATCCTAGATCCTGTTATAGCTGCTGAGCTAATGCAGATGCTAGATGAATGCGTAAAACAATTTAGGTTAGCAAGAGATCATTTGGCCGAGAAGGGTGATGAGGAAATAGCAATTATTAGGATTGTTGGCTCTGATGAGGATGGTCCTGTCCAGTATGAGTTGTCGACAGCTTGCCGTTTTGATTGTTGGTGATTTTTCGTCGACTCCTCCCTACCACATCGCGGCGCCGGCGCCCAGATCGTCTCCGTCGCCGCCCTCGACCGATCATGACTCGTGAGATGGCGCTCCTCCCCGTCCGCCCCCCTGGTCGCCGCCCGTGCTCCCGTCTCCCTTCCTCACGCGCTCCGCACCCACACCTCATCCGCGCGTCTGCCCCCGATCCCTTCCTCTCTCCCTCTCTCTCTCTCTCTCTCTCTCGCACAACCGCCGTCGATCCGTCGTCGATTCCCGTCTCCAGATCGACGCCGCCCTCACGCCGAATGCGAGTCGTCACACCGCCGATGAGCCCGCCACTCTCCCCTCACTCTCGTCCGCGCCGCACCCGACCGTTCTCCGCCGCCGGTGCCCGACTGCCGATTAGGCCACCGCTCTCCCGTCACTCTCGTCCGCGCCGCCACCGTTATCCGACGCCAGACCACCGTCGCCCCACCTCGATCTGCTCCGCCTCAAGGTACAGAAATCCTCCTCCCCCACTTCTCTCTATCCCCCAACTGGTGCAATGTACTGAGATCGTTCGTGGTTTTGGATATATACACATCAAATTTATTTATGTTTTGGCACCTATTCTTATGCACGAAACAGATTAGTATTATGCATTTTTATCCTATTTTTGTGGGGTTGTTTTTTCCCCTTATTGAACTCCTGAATGCATGTACTTATCAGGGCTCAAACTATGACATGATCAGGAAGAATCTGTTTGGATCCTTTAGATTCGGTGGATCCTGCTGTGATCAAAGCATTGGATCCTGTGAATGTAATCAGCTCATACTCTTACAAATAAGACAAGAAAAACTACATAGTAGGTTTTAGGTACAACAATTAACATGAAAATATTGTGAATTATCACACACAGATAAAATCATATTGAAGGTGCTCATTTTTGGGTTGTCAGTCAACCTGCAAAAGCAAACAGCTTTTACAGCCCTTTGCCTTAGTTGTTCAGAAAACTAGCATGCTGCCTCTAAGAGATGGAAATCAGGAATTAGAGGAAGATATAGACTGTACTAAAAGGGCCGTGACAACAGGCACCAACTTTATTCATATCAAGCAATCCATTCTTTTACATTTCCCGTTGAGACCACAAAGAACACTATCTTTTGTAAAATTAGTACTTGCCATCATCTGCGTTTGTGTGCAGATTAATTGGCTTTTTAGTCAGTAGTCAGCAGTTGTATTGTCTTATATACAAGCTTAATGTTTTCACTGAATTACTTTTCAGTATACAAACTTAATGTACTACTGGGTCATTCTAGGTATTGATTCATGATGTGTTAAATCTGTGCGCTGGTTATTATTGCCATGAAGTTCCCTTTTCAAATGAATACTACACGTGGAACCTAAAAATATCTTGTATGTACACAAATAAGGCCTATCTGGTTTATGCGTATGCTGATCTTTTTCCTGTAAATTAATGCATATGCTGAATTTTTTATACAGGAGTATATGTTTCTGTTACACTTGAGAAGGTGTATATGCTACCATGTTTCCTACTAAACTGCATATACTGCAGTTATTTCTCGTATTTTTACCTCCGATTATAGCAGCAGGTTCATGGCATTGGCCATTTAGTTCATGGGTTTGGTAAATCTCAATGAAAAATAGTGGTGTTTGATCATTCCCTTGGTTCCTTTTGTATAGCTTTGGTTACAAGAATGAGGTGCACTACAATTCCTTGAATGCCACTGAAGGTGAGTGCTTATTTGTGATATGGGAGGAAAGTAAGGTTTCCTACAATTCCTCGATTTTTTTTTTCTACTAGCATGATTTCTTGTATAGCTACTCATCTTCTTGGAACCTACAGTGACGACTTATGGCCTTAGCAGGGTCTTTTAAATCCTGTAAAATTTGTACATTACAAGTGACCTTTCAACGAATTTTTAATTTAAAATGTAACTTGTAGTGAACCGTATTTGTCTAAAAATCCTTATTTTTTTCTCCTTTGTTTCTGTGAGACCCTAATTGAACTGCCTATGGAATGATAAATAGGTGATGATATTTCTTAATGTAATCGTTATATTTTAAGTTTGGGCTAAACTAATATCATGATCTATCTTTAGCATTTTATTGAATTTTCTAGCGCTAAAGGTAAAGAGTTAGTCACCAGTAACAATATCTACTACTACCTCCGTTTCAGGTTATAAGACGTTTTGATTTTGGTCAAAGTCAAACTGATTTAAGTTTGACAAAGTTTATAGAAAAAAAAGTAACATTTTCAACCCAGACAATTTTATTATAAAAATATATTCAATTATTGATTTGATGACACTAATTTAGTATTATAAATATTACTATATTTGTCTATAAACTTAGTCAAACTTAAAACAGATTGACTTTGACCAAAGTTAAAACGTCTTATAACCTAAAACGGAGGGAGTATTAGATAATACCAGAAAGACCAATGAATGTTAAGTGTATCATCGGAATCCACCAACCTTGAAACTCCCTGCCATCGATATGTAATTTTTTGAGATTTCATAGCTTAGTAGTAATGTAGGATGTTGTAAAATGACTATGACTTTCCAGCAGAAGTTAGTACATTTTGCTTGCGTTCAGTTTTGGTTTACTGTGCATACTCAAATACATTTGTAACTAAACTGCATGTTTTCTTTTGCACTTCACTGCAATTTGTACTTCACCATGGGAGCACCTTACTTCACAGCAGTTGGTGGTCGGTCATCCATGTCAAATATTCTAGGAATAGAGCATGTCAATGATTCAGATGCAGCATTATTAAACCTGACTTCAGACCTGAGAGGATTGCGATAGTAGGATGAGGGTACATTGGTTGGAGTTTGCTGGCATTTTCAATGGCTTAAAAAGTGATGTTCAGTTTTTTTTTCCCCTTGGCAGAAGAATTTGCTAAGAGGCTTTGATGAGGTGAGCTATCCACTAAAAAAATAATTTTGTTTCTTTTTTCTACTGAAAGTGCCTCATTCCTTGTGTTTTCTCATTTCATGTGGATCTGTAGGTCAGGGACTTTGTTGCAGATCAGATATCTTTGAGGGTATCAAATTTCATACCGACCGACTGCACGATCAGTAAATAAATTTTCAGATACAGTGCCACTCTACATATATATTCTTTACTATTGGTTATGACACTCGTAGGCTTTTGTTTCTATAGAAGTTGATGTGTGAAATTCTTCTGACATGGCAGGAAAAACTGCAATTTGTTGGCCATGTTGTTCTTGCTTAAGTACTTACTAAACAACTTCTGCAAAGACGTCATTTTTTTATGGCAGACTGGGAGACTTTTCTATTCTCGATCAATTATTTATGCAATTTGATATGCTAAATGAATTTACTACTAATACATTACGTCAATCTTCTGGTTGTAACTGGTTCAATGGACCATTAGAGCTTTCTGTTGACAAATTAAATGAGCTTTGTTCATTTATCTAACAACTTGTTTTCTTTTTCTGAATCTTGCTCCAAATTTTGTGTCATATATATAATTGACTATTATTATTTTTATTCAAACCATACAAATAATTTGGTAGATTTTTTTCCTTTTCGTTTGACAACCAGAACAGCATTCGATTGTATGATTTGTATCTTAGTCCTTTGCATGTAAGGTATTGAGAAAATGTCATAATGGAAACAGAGGAAGTGATGTAATTGTAGACCTTAGTTGTGAACCTTAATGTATACATAATATTTATTTCAGGAAGACGGACTGAATACATATTTCTTAATTCCGAAGGCATTCAGAATGTTTATTAAAGATCATTACTGTGTTTTTAGGAAACATATTACATCGGCGTTGTCACGGTTATGAGCTGACATGGAGTGATGGTATTCATGGTTTCAAATGATAATATAAATATTCCTCGCATGGACAGCTTTACTATGCTTTGTCAAGGAGCCGACCTTACCGAAAATATTATGTATAAAGGTTGCTTGGAATATTATAAAAATACAATGACACTGTAGCGTTAGCACGGGCATATTACTAGTAGTAACAAACTAACAATAGTGACCTCCTAGTAGTTTCTTTTTTTTAAAAAAAAAAAACTTCATCCCCAGCTGAATTATAATTAGATAATTAAAAGTATTTAAAGAACAATTACACTTAAGGAAATACATATTACAACAGGCAGAAAGAGGGGTGGAGGGATTACATAGAAACGAGTTACATTGAAGTTTGGGTATTGAAGATAACCTACCAGCCTTCGGTAGAGCTTCTTTCTGATACTTTTAAGCGATTTCCCATAGGATGGCGTCTTCATAGCAGACTTTAATCAGCCTTGGGCAGGATGGAGGCAAGTTTGCGAAGACCACGTCATTCCTGTGATTCCAAATTTTCCAAAAAACAGAGGTAGAAGCATCGAAAATGGTCATTTGGAACGCGGTGCAGAGGTTGGATTGTACCCAGCTGCTTTTACCGAAAGAATGTAAAAGATCTGTGGGCAACTACTTCCCGTAGCTGATAATAGAAACAACATGCTCCTCAACTCCTCAAGCAAATACTGTACTGAGGATAGATGGCGAAGATACAGCGGCCAAATTGATACCCCTAGCAAGCTGAAGCAGCTACAATGTTTTACACACACGCACGAAAAAACAATCGAGCACCCAGAATAGACTGACTATCTACCAGAAAGTATCAAACTACATAGAGCTTCTTTCTGTTTAACTTCTAGGAGATCCATCCAACATCTAGAGCTCCTGTCAAATTCATGCCTTGTAAAGCTATCTTTTCCTGCGCTTGGAAGACTTCACCATCAACGTCCTCGGCGCTTCATCAGCCATCTTAAATTCAACATATTGCTCCTGCACAACCGACAGAAGAGGAGCAGGATTCTTGTTACTACATACTTATATTTTCCGTTTCACAACAATGGGAGGAATACAAATCACAGGATTATCTTCCATTTTGGAGAAGGACAGATACAGACCTCCTCCCACTTTCTCTGGAGCTGCAGAAGCTCTTTACAGCATGCCACACACTCAGCATGGTAAGCAGCAGCCAGTTCTTTAATCAAGGCCTTCCTTTTGATTATTCCTATCACTTCAAAACATCATGGCATTATGCACAAGCACAAGAATGCTGGCAACTATTTTACATATGGAAAATGTTTTGTAGATTTTGCAAGCAATGCATCAATAAAACTCAAAATATCTCTAAGTACTATAAAGAGGCCAGTGTACTATGTGAAAGTCATGGAGAGGTAAAGCTTTGACATTTCATAACTCACTCATGACAATATACTAGTAGCATGGTAGCTACAAGCATAACATTGTAGTATTCAGTATCTGGTAGCATAGGATACCTGCTCCAATCATTTATACAGTCAATTTTTTACTTCATCCCGAATAAACTGTGATGATGGTTCAAGAACTACCATCCTATATATGCACATCTCTCAGAAAACTTTATTAGTGAACTGAATTATGGACCAAGGGGCTACGAAAATTGAGGCCATGGCCATGGCATTAGATAGGATCTTTGTGCATTCCTAGTTGTGCAGGAGATGTTTATTTCCTGCAACTGTGAGATTTCGAATTTGATTCGTGGCGAATAGTTAGTTAGCCAATACTAGTTTACAAACTCTGAACCCTCTAAAGCGATCAATATGAGTCGTGATTTGTTGTACTCTAGTACCGAATAGAAGTAACCAAACCTAGTGCACGAACGCAAAAGGTAACAAAAATTAAAGGTGCGTGAGAGAGAGACCCTTACTTCGGCTGGGATCGAAGTGTTGCTCGTCGGGCTTCTTCTCCCCGTTGGCCATCAGCTCCTCGCTGCCGCTCGCGCCATCCATGGGATGGGAGGCGGAAGATCGCCGCGGTTAGGCCTTTGCTTAGATCCAACCAAACAAGCCAACACCTAGAAAAGGGGAAGGCGACCGAGCCGAGCCGAGCCGAGCAGGTTATCTGGCTGTCTATTTGTTGGGATTTCTCGCTTCTAGATCGCTGGCGATAAGGGGCTATCTGCAGTGGCGGAGCCAGGATAAAAATATAGTGGAGGCTAAACCAAAAGTGGCCAATAAAAGTCAGGACATGTGTTATGTAAATTGGCTATATGTCTAATATAAAGTATATAGAATTAACAAAAAATAAACATTATCCATACCAAAGCTTTTTGAAAGGATCTCCATTCACCACTTTGCCACTTACGAGGAAATGTGCAAATATCTGGTTGAGTTGGACCATCACTCAATGCATATGCCCTTTTTACTTGATCTCTAATTACAGATGGATAATTCTCAATTGGTTTCCGTTTCCCTGGATCACCAATGATATCCATATGAAACTCTGCCTTAGGCCTCTTTGAGAGACTTGCAATCTCATTATTGAGTGGAGGAACGCTGTTTGTGTTACTTGAACTAGAATAATATGTGAGCAGTGTTCTTTTTGACATCTTCACAATTTAGCAATATAACAAAGTAGCAAACTAGGAATCACCAACAAAATTTTCAATTCAATATCTCTACGATTTCTTGAAGACTTCAACTATTAACAACAACTAGACTTGACAATTGAAATTGATTTTAAATGACAAATCAGAAATTTTATATACCTCAATTCCTCAAATCCTCGATCTGCTGTTCTGGGTGCTTGCTGCTGCCCTGCTGCAGTGCTGCTGCTTGCTGCTGCCGCGGTGCCGCCCTTTGCCCCTTGCCCAAGCGCCGCGCCGCCGCGTCCCCCCGCCGGCCGCCGGCCCGCTTGCGCCCTGCTTGCTGCCGCCCGCCTGCGCCTTGCTTGCCGCCGCCCTGCTTGATGCCACGCCCCCGACTGCCAGGTCCCCCCGCCGGCCGCCGCAACTACGCCTGGACTGGAAGCCGTCGCCCCGTCGCGCGACTCGCGCTCGTCTGCCGCCGCCGCACGCGAACGCGGACAGGAGGAGGATCTTAGCGACGCTCTCTCTGCGCTGGAGGTAAGAGATTAGGGTTGGGCGGGGTTGTGGGGATTTTTTTTCTGGGACTTCTAAAAATCTCAGACAAAGTTTATCTTAGCTCCTCTCAGGATTAAAATTTTAGAGGTATTATAGGGCTTTAATATTTCCCACGCTGTCTCGCCACTGGCTATATGACCGGAGATGGAGACGGAGACTAAGAAGAGTGACAATGGTGGCGGACGCAACACAAGTGGAGAAAGCAACCCTCCCTTGGCCTCGGCCTCAATTTTTTGCAGCTGTCTCATATGGTGACATTCTTTTTGTCGACAAGTAGCCATTTATTTGCACCAGAGTGTTGAACCCACAATTCGGCTTGCAGCCTGGAACGTTCTGTCTAATGCTTATGTACTTGAACTGTTACCTCCACTAGACATGACAATGGCGGCGACGCAACACAAGTGGAGAAAGCAACTCTCCCTCGGTCTCGGCCTCATTTTTTTTTTTGCAATATACTGGACTTCATCCCAAATAAACTATGATGTTGATTCAAAGAACTACCATCCTATATATACACATCTCTCAGAAAACTTTATTAGTGAACTGAATTATGGACTAGGGGTTACGAAAATTGAGGCCATGGCCGTGGCATTTGATAGGATGTTTGTGCATTCCTAGTTGTGCAGGAGATGTTTATTTCCTGCAACCGTGAGATTTTGAATTTGATTCGTGGTGACTAGTTAGTTAGCCAATACTAGTTTACAAACTCTGAACCCTCTAAAGCGATCAATATGAGTCGTGATTTGTTGTACTCTAGTACCGAATAGGAGTAACCAAAGGGCAGCCCTAATGGGCGATCGATCGCTCTCCAATGGGGGTAGCGATCAGATTCGCTACCCCCCCTCCCCCCTCCCTCTCTCCACCTGGTTTCTTTTTTTGGCACCGCATTACTTTCCTATTTTAGTAAATTTATACACCTAAAGTTTATACACCTCAAGTTTATACATATAAAGTTTAGAGACCAAAAGTTTATAAGTCAAAAGTTTATATATCCTATTCAAATTTGAATTTGAATTCAAATATTTTTTTTATATATAGTATTTCTATACATCTAAAGTTTATACACCTAAAGTTTATATATCCGATTCAAATTTAAATTTGAATTCAAATATCCGATTCAAATTTGAATTTGAATTCAAATATTTTTCATATATAGTATTTCTATACATAAGTTTATAGACCTAAAGTTTATATACCCGATTCAAATTTGAATTTGAATTATATCCGATTCAAATTTGAATTTGAATTCAAATATTTTCTATATATAGTATTTCTATACATCTAAAGTTTATACACCTAAAGTTTATAGACCCAAAGTTTATAAGTCAAAAGTTTACGTACCCAATTCAAATTTGAATTTGAATTCAAATTCTTTATACATAGTATTTCTATACATAATTTTTTCTAACTTTTTGTTTTTTTTTAAAATTTTTTTGTGGTTTACTGTAGTACGAAAAGAAGGGAAGAGAGGAGTAGTATAGAGGAGGAAGCGGGCAGGTGATCGGTGGGCATACGGGGGAGTGATCAGCCGCCCATTAGCATTTGCGGTAACGAAACCTAGTGCACGAACGCAAAAGGTAACAAAAATTGAAGGTGCGTGAGAGAGACCCTTTACTTGGGCTGGGATCGAAGTGTTGCTCGTTGGGCTTCTTCTCCCCGTTGGCCGTCGGCTCCCCGCTGCCGCTCGCGCCGTCCATGGGATGGTAGGCGGAAGATCGCCGTGGTTAGGCCTTTGCTTAGATCCAACCAAACAAGCCAACACCCAGAAAAGGGGAAGCCTTTGTCTCTCTCATTCCACTCCGAGCGGCTCGCCGCCGAAGGGGATCGATCGGATGGGAATGTCGGTGCAGGTGACTCCGTTGAGTGGGGCGTACGGTGAGGTGAGGGACCCCTCTGCTACCTGCTCGCCGTCGATGGCTTCCGCTTCCTCATCGACTGCGGCTGGACCGACCTCTGCGACCCCTCCCACCTCCAACCCTTGGCCGGCCAAGTACGCTCCACGCTCACTCCTACCTCCAACCCCTCGCCTAGTCTCGGGTTTAGCTGCTCTCCTTTGCCGCACGCTGCGAGGAGTTCAATTGCCTACACTTGGAGACGGTGAAGGGTTCTCCGGCTCTGCTGTGATTTGTCATCTTAGGGTTATCTGTGTTGCTATGTAACTAATGAGATCGTCGGTTTAGGAGATTGATTTGCTTCAACTGATTTGTCTTGAGTCCGACAGGTGTTTGGGTGTGCTTGTGCATAGTCAGGCTTGGTGCATGTTAATGCACTTGTGTTGGTCGGTCAGTGTGCATGAACGCATATGCATTTCTACATTGTGCCCATGATCCTGCATACATACCATATGGACTAGCTACTTACTGATGTGATGTTTATGTATGACCTTAATTGTTATTATGTACCAAAGATGTAGCTCTAGCTAGTTTCTAGACCGTGCTTAATCTATTGCTTCTCAAGCTTGTCTTTCTGGGCGTTGCCCCTCAACATGTCATGTGGTTTTTACATGGAACCTTCAGTAATTGCTTTCATTTGCTTAAATGGTGAATATCTATCTTAAGGCAATTATAGGGTGGCACGATCAAGGCAATGTTTTGCCTCCCTGTAATACATAGCCTGCTTTCAGGTTGAACCCTGACTCATATTTATATTTATTTTTCTATGGTGAATAAACTTATTCTTGTCCGTCTTCCTTGATTGTTGAGTAATCATGGCATAGATTTAGTAGCAATTGTCTCACCAGTTTGGTACTAGTAGCCTCAAAATCATGCAAAAGTTCCATTTTAAGCTCACATGTTGTTCAATTATTCAAATTACACATCTGTAAAGATTGAAGGGAACACTTCAACATGTTTCTTTCCAAAATCCACATGTAATATTTAAGTAAAAGGCAAACACTTGATGCTTTTACATCCAACAAATGTTACTTATGGATTATGAATTTGATCACTATTTTTTTTTCAGGGTTGCACCAACAATAGATGCAGTTCTTTTGTCTCATACCGATATCATGCATCTAGGAGCTTTGCCATATGCTATGAAACATCTCGGACTATCTGCACCAGTATATGCCACAGAACCTGTATTTAGACTTGGCATTTTAACCTTGTATGATTACTTTATATCACGATGGGTAAGCTTTCTAGTGTCCATTTTAACCTCTTGTTTGTTTCATTGCATATAGTGGATCTAACCATTCTTTATTTTCCTTTGCAGCAAGTTTCAGATTTTGACTTGTTTACTTTGGACGATATTGATGCTGCATTCCAAAATGTTGTTAGATTGAAGTACTCACAGAACCACCTTTTGAATGGTCAGTAAGCATGCTGTTGATGTATATCCTTTGCTAAATTACATCCCCTTACATACTATTGATTGGCAGACAAAGGTGAAGGAATAGTTATTGCTCCACATGTTGCTGGGCATGATTTGGGTGGCACAGTACGGAAGATAACAAAAGATGGGGAGGATGTTGTTTATGCTGTTGACTTCAACCAGCGTAAAGAGAGGTTAAATCCTTCCTCTGTCATTTTCTTGTCATTTTAGTTTTCTCTTTATTAGCACATAATAACAGCATTGTGTTTTTCCAGGCATTTGAATGGTACTGCTCTTGGATCATTTGTACGGCCAGCTGTTCTGATAACTGATGCATACAATGCCTTGAACAACCATGTCTACAAAAGGCAGCAGGATCAAGATTTCATTGGTACAACACTGGACATGTTATTATCATAGCTCTCTATCTCTATCTCTTTTTCAAATGCTTTCAGCTCTAGCATTACTACTATACCCACACAGCCATGGTTGCAGGCAACAGCTCATGATAATTTTGTTGGAAGCTGTTTTTAACTTATGTTTTCTCCATCAAAGTAGCACTGATGAATGTCTTCTATTTTCCAAATTTGCAACTTGGACACAACTTTTTTTATGTCTCAATTATTTTTTAGTGCTACACATTGTTGAGTTCAATAATAAACTATTAATATTTTAGACTCCAAATATATGCTATCGTGTATATGGTTTGTTTTAGTTACTGTATGGGAATCCTCTTGTGATGTCTAATTGACATCCTGTTTCATGCAGATGCATTAGTGAAAGTTCTAATTGGTGGTGGTAGTGTGTTACTGCCGATTGATACAGCTGGTAGAGTTCTTGAAATTCTTTTGATATTGGAGCAGGTGAAATCTTGAAGATCTTGTTCTCGTACTGTTTTATTTTGTTATGTCAATAATATGTTCACCTTTTGTCTTGATTTATTGCAGTACTGGGCTCAACGGCATTTGATCTACCCTATCTACTTTCTGACAAATGTTTCTACGAGTACTGTTGATTATGTCAAGAGTTTTCTTGAATGGATGAATGATTCAATCTCAAAGTCTTTTGAACACACTAGAGACAGTGCCTTCCTATTAAAGTACGAAATGGTTCTTGTTACTTTCCTTTTTTTCAGTTCATCGTTTTGTTTTATTCTGTGCATATTGACAATTGCTATGCATTGCAAGCCTGAAGATTCATGATGAGCTTATTATTTTACATTTCAACAGCCCAATAGACATGTTTCCTCTATTACTTTCTCCGTATGGAGTCACATTTATATTTTATCTCATTGGGCTGTCCTGTTATTACAATACTGTATTATCAGAGCCAATTCAACTGCCTCTTTTCCTGAATCAGTGCTATACTATTATTTGTTTATAAACTTCTATATAACTTTCTTAAGAACGATATTTATATGATTGTTTTGTTTAGTTTCTACAACTTTTGTTTTTTCTGTGTTGCAGATGTGTTACACAGATAATAAACAAATATGAGCTTGAAAAGCTGGGAGATGCACCAAAGGTTAGAGTAACATTTATTTCCTCCATACTGCCGGAAACGTGAATTTAACAAACATTTAGCACGTGGTTCTAGCATCCATGGCAAGCTTGGAGGTTGGCTTTTCTCATGACATATTTGTTGATATGGCAAATGAAGCAAAGAATCTAGTACTTTTTACTGAGAAGGGACAGGTAAATCCATGCACTCAATATATCTGGATGGTTTATTTCTTTCTCAGCACATACATTCAATAACTAGCTACATACAAACCATTATAGCTTCAAACCTGTAAGTGACAAGTAGTCCAACACCTTGAAGGGGCCTTAGCAAATTGATTGCTACAACCTACATGAAACTTTTAAAATTTGTGTAAACAAAATGAACCTTGATGATGAATCCAAACTTTCGTCACGTTAACCATACCCTCTCTGCCTTCATGTTCCATAGATTTCTGTATTTGCAAAAACTGATCAAACATTTGTGTTGTTCTCACTTAGCAAAAGAATTCTAGCATCATATATCTATGTTCTACAGCTATCTAATTACAAAGTATCCCATTCCAGTTTGGGACACTAGCTCGCATGCTCCAAGTAGATCCACCTCCAAAAGCTGTAAAGGTCACTATGAGCAAGCGAATTCCTTTAGTTGGTGATGAGCTGAAAGCTTACGAAGAAGAACAAGAACGGATAAAAAAGGAGGAAGCGCTAAAGGCCAGTCTAAACAAAGAGGAGGAAAAGAAGGCGTCTTTTGGACCAAACGCAAAGGCTTCTGATCCCATGGTTATTGATGCCAGCACATCTCGAAAACCATCCAACTGTATAGCTAGGCTGCGTTTGTAAGACCTTTACGATCTGATGCAATATATTATATGTGGTTAACAACCCTTCTTGGCTCTGTGGTTCCATCAGCTGGCTCAAAGTTTGGCGGGAATGTGGATATTCTCATTGATGGATTTGTCCCTCCATCATCAAGTGTTGCTCCAATGTTTCCTTTCTTTGAAAATACTTCTGAATGGGATGACTTCGGTGAGGTTATCAACCCTGAAGACTATCTGATGAAACAAGAAGAAATGTATAATACTTTGATGCCCGTAAGTTTGCTTATGTACTTTTTATCTTTTTTTACTATCGGAACCCTGTGGCCAGATGGTTTAATTTTGCCTGGAGCATATCAGCCAACTATGTTTAGGGTTTTCTTTCTTGGAACCCGAAAAAACTTGAAATGTCAACAAAATAAACTTGAATGTCAATGTTTCACTCTAGGTTGTTGAGTGCATGAATTGTTTTCAGGGCGCTGGGGATGGTATGGATAATATGCTTGATGAGGGCTCAGCACGCCTACTCCTTGATTCTACACCCTCAAAAGTTATTTCCAACGAGATGACTGTAAGCTTTTTTTCCCATTTACTTCATTTAGTCTATCTGTTTATATATTTCTAGAAAAATCTTTGCTTCTATTTAATTATGATCAACATTTTTAGGTGCAAGTCAAGTGTTCATTAGCATATATGGACTTTGAAGGTCGGTCTGATGGGCGTTCTGTAAAATCTGTTATTGCTCATGTGGCCCCATTAAAACTTGTAAGTGCTGGAAATACCCTTCTTTTAGCATCCGTGATTTAGGATTTAGAATTTATACTTTTTGACACATGATTATCTCCTTCTTGGAACATATATTTTTCTCACGTATATAGCTTGTCCTTTTTCAACAAGAAATTAGTTTGAAATTCCCTAAACCTATTTACTGATTATTATTGATGCCCTTGAGCTATGGAAACCATTTACAAATACAATTATTTACATTTCCATTTATTTTTTGAGGGTGAACATGCCATCACATACTGAAGCTCCTGTCACATTTTCAGGTTTTGGTTCATGGATCAGCAGAAGCTACTGAGCATTTAAAAATGCATTGTTCGAAGAGCTCAGACTTGCATGTTTATGCTCCTCAGATAGAAGAAACTATTGATGTGACATCAGATTTATGTTCTTACAAGGTATGTATAACACTTATGTTAACAGCCAAACTCTTATTATGTATGATGGGCAGGCGTTGTCTGATGCTGGTGTCCAATTCTTATCTGATGACTTAAACAACATGAAGCAAACCTGAATAGTTGCCATTTACCAATCATTTTTACTGCACTATCACTGTATCATATATTTCCATACATACACAAACTTATTCACTATCTTTGTAATTTCAGGTACAACTTTCGGAGAAGTTAATGAGCAATGTTATTTCTAAGAAGGTAAGGGCATTGGTTTCCTCCACTATTAATGTATTTTATCGTTCGACTGGTGCTAATAAATCTCCTTGATGTGGACGCTATTAGATGATATTATTAAGTTGCATGCACTGGCCAGTTGCACCTAAAAGCCTAAGCTTATAGGGAAAGGCGGGAAATTCACTTTATACACTCTAACACTCCTCCTCACGCTAGACCCCCTCAAGTCTCAAGCGTGGAATATTGGAGTGGGCTCCAATTATTTTATTTAATTGCACGCCAGCTAGGATTCGAACTCGAGACCTCTGGCTCTGATACCATATTAAGTTGCATGCACCAGCCAGTTGCACCTAAAAGCCTAAGCTGATAGGGAAAGGCAGGCAATTCACTTTATACACTCCAACATATATAAACTTGAACCAAATTAAGCTATCAAACTGATTTTTTGCTTATAAAGTGAGCCAGATTCCCAGGACCATTCATGTTTCAGTAGTAATAAGATTATGTCTGTTATGTGGGGAATTCCCTTCCGTCGTCGTCGGGAGGATCAGCGTGCCGGTCGTGCTACAGTGGGGCGCGACGAGGACGAGTAGAGACGCTGTTATCTGGTTGTTTAGTTAGTTTTGTTATCCTTTTTATTTAGCAGATGTTAGTTCAGATGTAAGGCTATTTAACGCCTCCCAGTTATGGTTAATGGAGAATGAGAAATTAAATCCAATCTATCTCCTTCCAATCTCTCTGTTCTGCTCTCTCTGATCTCTGTTCTAGCGTGAGTTCTACCGTGGGTGTGTGGGTTGGGAGCGATTCATCCTCGCTCCTTACATCTTGGTATCAGTATCCAACGATCCTCTGCTTCCGCACTCGCAATGGCCGGTGCCGACGACGACATTTGGCGCCAGCGCTTCGACGACATGATGGGCCGCCTGGAGGCGCTCAGCGGCCAAATCACTGAAATCGACCACCAGCAACATGCTTCTCATGTTCTGGAGAACGGAGCTCGCGCTCCCTCCTCTCGCTTCGACGACGCCAACGACGCCGGCGACCTCCGTGGAGGACGTTTTGCCCGCGACTTTGCCGGCCGGGGTCACTACCACGGCCGCGGTGGCGGTGGCTTTGGACCTGATGGTGGCCGGGAGGGCTTTCACGGCCGTTTCGGCGGCCACCGCTACGAGGGCGACGGCGATCGACCTCCGCGCTACCACAAGCTGGATTTTCCCAAGTTCGACGGCCGCAGCGATCCACTGCCCTTCCTCAACCGCTGCGAGCAGTTCTTCCGCGGCTAACGTATGCCGGAGGACGACAAGGTTTGGTTGGCCTCATACCATCTGCTCGACGGCACGCAGCAATGGTACACTCGCCTTGAGCGTGACCATGGGCCACCCACTTGGCATCGCTTCTCCGAGCTGCTCAACATGCGCTATGGCCCTCCTCTTCGTTCAGCACCCTTAGGCGAGCTGGCGGCCTGCCGGTGCACTTCCACGATGGACGATTACGTCGAACGCTTCCTCGACCTCTTGGCCCGTGCCGGCTATCTCTCCGAAGATCAACAGGTGCAATTTTTCACCGTTGTTTTACAAGAGCCCATGAGTTTGGACGTGCAGATGCAGCACCCGACGACACTCGAGGCGGCGATGAGCCTCGCTCGTTCTTTCGAACGGCGCGAACAGGCCACACGCCACCCACGTCCACCACGACATGCCGGCCGCGGACTGCTACCCTTGCCGCCGGCGCCACAGGCGGTGGCGCCTGTACCGGAGCCGGCCGCCGTTGCCAAACCGGCAGCCGCGCCGCCGCCGGCCAACCGCGCCGTCCGCCGGCTGTCGCCGGAGGAGATGGATGAACGCCGTCGCCAGGGCCTGTGCTTCAACTGCGATGAGCCCTACGCACGCGGCCACAATCGTGTCTGCCGTCGCCTGTTTTTCCTAGAGATTGGTGACGAGGATGCTGACGACGACGAGGCTGCCGAGTCGGAGGAGGCGGCCGCGCACTTCCAGATCTCTTTGCATGCGGCCACCAGGGTCCGCGCGTCCGACGCCATGCACGTCATGGTCCGAGTGGGCGCCGCCGATCTATGCGCGCTCGTCGACTCGGGCTCGACACACATTTGTGTCCCAAGATGCTGCGGCCCGTGTGGACTGTCTGCTCCAGCCACGCGCAGGCCTCAACGTCACGGTGGCGAACGGCGACAAGGTCTTGTCGCCTGCCCGGGCGTCTTCCCCAACACGGCCTTCCGCATCGCCGACGAGGAGTTCGCGACGGACATCTACGTGCTCACGCTGGGCAGCTACGACTTGGTGCTGGGCACGCAGTGGCTCGCGACGCTCGGGCCGATTCTGTGGGACTTCCCGCGATGTCGTTCTGGCATCGGGATCATCAAGTCACGCTCCACGGGTTGCCGGCAACCAGCGTCCTCGCGCTCTGGTGTGCACGATGGACGCCCTCCTCGACACACTCCTCGGTGAATTCGACGACATCTTCGCCGAGCCAACGGGCCTGCCGCCGGACCGCAACCGCACCCACCGCATACAGCTGCTGCCAGGTTCGGCGCCGGTGGCCGTCCGTCCATACCGCTACCCCGCCCGCCACAAGGATGAACTGGAACGCCAATGCCACGTCATGGAGGAACATGGCCTCATTCGCCGGAGCACGTCGGCGTTTTCGTCACCGGTACTACTGGTCAAGAAGGCTGATGGCTCATGGCGCTTCTGCGTCGACTACCGTGCATTGAACGAGCGCATGGTCAAGGACAAGTACCCGATCCCGGTCGTTGACGAGCTTTCGGACGAGCTGCACAGCGCCGCCGTCTTCTCCAAGCTCGACTTGCGATCGGGATACCACCAGGTGCGCATGCACCGGGACGACATCGACAAGACGGCGTTCCGCACACACGACGGGCTATACAAGTTCCTGGTGATGCCGTTCGGCTTGACGAACGCGCCGGCTATGTTCCAATCTCTGATGAACGATGTGCTCCGGCTGTTCCTCCGCCGCTTCGTCCTCGTCTTCTTCGACGACATCCTCATTTATAGCCCATCATGGACGACACATCTGCAGCATCTTCGGGCCGTGTTCACAGCTCTCCGCACGGCCAAGCTCTTCGTCAAGCGCTCCAAGTGTTCGTTCGGGGACCCCAGCGTCGCCTACCTGGGCCACATCGTGTCGCGACTCGGTGTAGCCATGGATGCGTCCAAGATTCAGGCGGTGGTCGACTGGCCGTGTCCCCGCTCGCCCAAGGATCTCCGTGGCTTCCTCAGTTTGGCGGGATACTACCGCAAGTTTATCCAAGACTTCGGCAAGTGGCAGCATCGCTCACACAATTGCTCCGCAAGGACGGGTTCACCTAGTCGCCTCCGGCTGATGACGCGTTCCAGCGCCTCAAGCTCGCCCTCACCTCCGCACCAGTCCTCACGCTCTCGTACTTCACACAAGCATTCACCGTCGAGTGCGACGCGTCGGGCACGGGGTTCGCCCCATCGCCACCCGACATCAGGTGCTCACCGCATATGAACGTGAGCTGATCAGCCTGGTGCAAGCCGTTCGCCACTAGCGGCCGTACCTCTGGGGGCGGCAGTTCACCGTGAAGACCGACCACACTACAGTCTCAAGTTCCTACTGGATCAACGGCTATCAACGATCCCACAACATCATTGGGTAAGCAAACTATTAGGGTTCGATTTCACGGTGGAATACAAGCCTGGGAAGTAGAATGCCGCAGCGGACGCCCTGTCCCGTCGCGCCACCCAGGAAGGCGAGCTCTTCTCACTGTCAGCGCCGACGTTTGACCTCCTCCATGAATTGCGCACGGCGACATCTTCGGACCCGGCGCTGGTGGTGCTCCGCGACGAGATCACCGCCGGCACGCGAGGCGCGCCATGGGCGGTCACGGACGGCTTCGTCACCTACAAGCGGCGCGTCTACGTGCCACCCGGTTCGCCATGGCTCCCAGCGATCGTGGCGACCGCCCACGACGAGGGACACGAGGGGATCCAGAAGACGCTCCACCGATTCCGCCGCGACTTCCACACGCCCAACGATCGCCGCCTCGTCAGCGACTTCGTCCAGGGCTGCCTCACGTGTCAGCGCAACAAGACCGGCCATCTGCATCCGGCGGGACTGCTGCTTCCCCTGCCAGTCCCGACGGCCGTGTGGTCTGATGTCGCCATGGACTTCGTCGAAGGGCTACCACGCGTCGCCGGCAAGACAGTCATCTTGATGGTCGTGGATCACTTCTCCAAGTACGCACACTTCATCGCCTTGGCGCACCCCTACACGGCGGAGTCAGTAGCGCGCGTGTTCTTCGCGGACATCGTCAGGCTGCACGGCGTGCCCACATCGATCGTCTCAGATCGGGACCCGGTGTTCACATCGGCGTTTTGGACGGCCCTCTTCGCGGCAGCCGGCACCAAGCTTCACCGCAGCTCGACGTTCCATCCGCAGTCGGACGGCCAATCGGAGGCAGTAAACAAGACCATCGCCATGTACCTCCGCTGCTTCACGGGTGACCGGCCGCGACAATGGCTTCGCTGGCTCCCGTGGGCGGAGTATGTCTACAACACCTCCTTCCATGCGGCGCTTCGTACGACTCCCTTCAACCTCGTATATGGCAGAGACCCCCCGTCCATCCGCGCGTATGACGCCAGTGAAACTCGCGTGGTGGCCGTGGCCAAATCAATGGAGGAGAGGGACGCCTTTCTTGCGGATGTCCGCGTTCGCTTGGAGCAGGCGCAGCAACATGCCAAGCACTACTATGACAAGAAGCACAGGGATATTTCGCTTGCCGTCGGGGACTGGGTCTGGCTGCGTGTTCGCCACCGGGTGCCGGCCTCATTGCCGGACGCGACAAAGGGGAAGCTAAGGCCTCGCTTTTATGGACCGTACCGGATCGTCGCCATTGTCAACAACATGGCTTACCGTTTGGAGCTGTCGCCGGGGACACGGCTCCATGATGTGTTCCATGTGGGTTTACTCAAGCCGTTTGTGGGGGTGCCGCCGACGTCGCCGCCAGCTTTGCCGCCAATTCAGCACGGCGCAGCCCTGCCTACGCCGCACCAGGTCCTGCGAGCCGGACTTGCGCGTGGTGTTCGCCAATTGCTTGTCCAGTGGGAGGGATTGCCGGCTTTGTCGACGTCGTGGGAGGACCTGGATGATTTTCGCCAGTGATACCCTGCATTTCAGCTCGCGGACGAGCTGCTTGCCGAGGTGGGGAGAGATGTTATGTGGGGAATTCCCTTCCGTCGTCGTCGGGAGGATCAGCGTGCCGATCGCGCTACAGTGGGGCGCGACGAGGACGAGTAGAGACGCTGTTATCTGGTTGTTTAGTTAGTTTTGTTATCCCTTTTATTTAGCAGATGTTAGTTCAGATGTAAGGCTATTTAACGCCTCCCAGTTATGGTTAATGGAGAATGAGAAATTAAATCCAATCTATCTCCTTCCAATCTCTCTGTTCTGCTCTCTCTCTGATCTCTGTTCTAGCGTGAGTTCTACCGTGGGTGTGTGGGTTGGGAGCGATTCATCCTCGCTCCTAACAATAACCAGAAAAGGCAGAACTTCTTCTATTGTTGCAAAAATGTAACTTCATATGCAATATGTATATGAATGACCGAGGTCCTTCCAGTACAGTTTTGAGAAATGATTGATTCCATACTGTTTACTGGATGGTCCATTCTGTTGCCCTAGTCAGTTGAATGTTTTTCAGCATAAGAAGCCTTTCATGACAAAATTGTCTGTGAACCAGATACCACAAGCCTGTGATTATTTCTTTTCTTTGCCCATGCAAGTATACAACCTTTTTGGGTGCTAACTTGAAACTGCACTTTGTTGTTATGAATTAGCAGTAAAAAAGCACGAACACTGGCACTCTCTGCAGTTGGGTGAGCATGAAATTGCATGGGTAGATGCAGAGGTTGGAAAAGCAGATGACAAGCTTACTTTGTTGCCCCCGTCGTCAACTCCAGCAGCCCACAAGTCAGTTCTTGTGGGTGATTTGAAATTGGCTGATTTTAAGCAATTCCTGGCAAATAAAGGTTTGCAGGTAAGTTTTCATTTTGAAATATGTTAGTACTGTATAATATTAAATTCTTGGATATACTGGCCCTTCACGTTTCAGTGTTGAACGGGCATGAGGATTTTACATTCCTTTTAGGATATCCTATTAACAATGGTATGAAATATGTAAATGAGAGAGAGAGAGAGAGAGCATGCCCTGACAGTTACAACTGTTACTCCTGCTCCCATACAGAACCAGTTGTTAGATGGCTCCTCTTAGGAGTACACTTAATATTGTTTACATAACTTACTAGTATGTTATAGCTGGAATACGAAAACCGATTAGCAAAACTGTAATAGACTAACTTGGAAGCAGAAGTTAACTAGGCTGTAAGCATGAGTAATTATAGCTGTTGATACATTCTGAAACCATTGAAATTCAGGGCTAAGAAATTTCTTGCAGGTTGAATTTGCTGGTGGTGCTTTACGGTGTGGTGAATACATCACACTGCGCAAGATTGGTGATGCTGGCCAAAAGGTAAGTAGTGGTGAAGTAGCATCCAGTATATCGCTGTGAACATGTTATTGCCAGGCTTTGATCTGCTGCGGCTGTTCAAGGACAGCATGCTATACTGATTTCTCATTTCCCTCTTGAAAACCGTTGAATTGCGATCAGTCGTCGCGTCGGTTTCAAGTGGTTTTGTTTGTGAATGTACTGACGTTACTAAATATGTTGTGGGTTGCAGGGCAGCACAGGTTCCCAGCAGATTGTGATCGAAGGGCCCCTGTGTGAGGACTATTACAAGATTCGTGAACTTCTGTACTCTCAGTTCTACTTGTTGTAAAATGTAATGGACCGGACTAGGGCATCTCTTTCCGTCCGTGTTGATGCTGTTGTACACGGAGGAACCGTTAATCAATTTGGATCGGAGCGCTAGAATATGCTGTCTGTTGCCCTCCCGATCCCTTTTTAGTTTTAGTTAACTTATTTTAGAGAGTAGTAGACCCAAGAGATGTGTTGATGAGACAATTTCAATATATATGTTTTTTTGTATATTATTGCACACTTGATACTTGTTCATTCCTGCATCCTGATGTTGACTTTATTACTCTCGAAAACGCTGGACTTGTGCCATTATATATAGAGAGAGTAAGAGTAGGTGTAGATGGAAAAGAAAAGAAAAGGATCCAAAGTAAGGTACGTATACACGAGTAACACGAGTACACGACTTATAGCACACAAGTGGAACGCTGATGATATTTAAAGTGTGACAATAGAAGCTCTCTCAGGTCGTTTCCTCCTAGCATATGATTCGATCAAGTGGTTCTGTTGGATGGAATTGTCGACAGTGCTTATTAGCAGCAGATATTGTTAACAGTGAGTACAATTGTAGCAGATCTATTTTTCAGAAAGTATGAAATGGTTTTTGTAGAGTTAGTAATTTGACAATGGCTTTAGAATTGTAGTGCATGCATATCAAATATGTGGAATAAATTGTCCATTAGTGCCTTTTGCTTTAGTACTTTCATATGTTAATCATATTCAATTTATAGCCAATTCTATGAATTTATGCTTATACCGCTATATATTATACAACTAACTACATGTAATTATACATATGCTTTGGGTTAATTTTTTTATCCGGTTCATTTCGAATACCCAACCTTAAAATCCTGGGCCCGCTGTTAACAGTGAAATTTGGTAAGCCCAAAGTTACCACCGGCTTAGAGTCAGTATCGGCTTCAAAGTTCTAGAATCAGCCGATGGGAGTCAAGTCGCCACGATGTCGTGTTCTTGGTGGAGTCGGATAAACCAAAGGAAGCTTATCTAGAAGAGTCCGAGTTCAAGAAGGATGCGACATGACAGTTTATCTATTAATTAGGCATAGTTTGTTAGTTTCCTTTTATCTTTAGGAAAGTGTGTTTAGTGTCCGATAAGGACTTTATCTTTTCCTTTTTAGTTTCTTTCTTGTCCGACAAGGACTAGTATCTCTCTATGGGTATAAATATGTACACCCGGGGTCATTGTAATCTATCAATCTTGATCAATACAACTACTCTCGGCGCATCGCCACCCTCTTCCCTGAGGTTTTTACTTACTTTCCGACGGAATTTGGGCACCTGACGCGGGGCTGCATCGGCTTTCGATCTCCGGCGAAGGGGTAAGTCCTACGTTCTGTCGGGCCTTGGTGAATCTATCGGCTACATTGGTGTTGTTCAAGGCTGCATCGCTTTGATCTCTTGGATCGCTCTGGTTTGGTTGATATATTTGCGTACCTGATATTTCAATTCTATCTCTAATTGCATTGTGTTTAGAGACGCATCGGTTTAGTTGGAACTGTCTCGGTTAGGTCTGATCTTCTATCTTAGCCGATATATCTCTATAATCACAATGCTGTTATAAATAGATTTGTTATATCCATCACATTAGACAGATCTATCGGCTCATCGAGTATTAGATTATCATATACAATCTCGTGCTGCATCGGTTAGGTTCGACCTACTAGATTGTTGTTGATAATATAAGTCTTGTGAAGCCGATAGGTTCATGCTAATGTTTTATCGGGGTGCTAGCCGATAAGTTATCTGGACGTTGCATCGGCTCATAAGGATTACATATATATACAAGTTAGATTTAGCCGATGACAACAAAGGTTTCACTATTTAATCTAATCTGTGGATTTCATGACATCGGACCTCCAACCGATGTGTGCTTTAACCTTCGGATCGATGCTTATTTATCATATCATTACTTGCCAATTGGTTTATACTGGATTATATTGTTATTTTATTACATCATCATCAGCCGATTACCTTTATATCAATATCTACATTGGACATATAGCCGATTGCTTAAACCCTATCACTATCGGCTGGTATCGGCATCGGCTATTATCGACTATCGGCTGAGATTGCTCCATCGGCTTGTCAGCTGATCGGCTGTTTTATCTACCGTTTACATATCTTGTCAGTTACAGGATCAAACTGACTGGCACGCTCGCATCTCACCAATCTTTGGGCCTGCACTGAAGCTAAGCAGATCTCCCAGGCTGGCGTGTTCGATTTTTTCGTCAACACCCGCCCCTGGCGACGATGGCGAGAATAGAGAAAAGGGAGAATGGGACCTGACAATGGGCCCCACCCTATTTTTTAGGGTTTTTGTCAGAGGAAACTACCACGTACGTTGTATAAAGACCTAGTCAAAATAGCCACATAAGCGCCAAGTCAGCAAAAAATACCACAAGAGATCTAGTTTGCACTGGTTTTGGAAGTTGAAGGATGGGTTGTGTCTGATTTTTCGGGTGAGGGATGATTTTGTAATTCAATAACAAGATGAGGGACCCTTTTTCCAACTTAACCCAAACTAGAGAGTTGAAGGATGACAGGTGGACCTTTTTATCAATTGACAATGTAGTAAGATGGAGGAATAAGATCACTTTGACTCCCTCAATTGACCACCAAATCTAAATCATATCCCTCAACCGCAATACCAGAAATCTTGACCCCCGAACTTGCAAAACCGGTGCAATTTGACTCCCTTGGTGGTTTTGGAGGACGGTTTCGCTGACGTGGTGCACACGTGGCAGTGTTGACCTGGTCTTTGTTCCACATGGCATTGACGTGGCGCTTATGTGGCATTAAAATAAAAATATATATGCGGGGCCCATTTGCCATTCACACAAAAAAAATTGTGGGACCCACTGACATGTGGGTCTGTCGCGCCCTGAAGTTCTTCTCCCAAGCCTAAATTGAATTTATAATTGGTCTCAAGAAAATACCGGTGTAAAAGCAAGAGAGAAACCCTAAAGGAATTAATGCAAATAATAATCGGATCTGGCATGTGGGATTTTTCTTGAGTTCTACATGTCGAAATATGCTAACAAGATTTTTAATGGAATTTTCAGAGTTCTGGAAATAATTTTAACCAATTAAAAAGGAGCATGTGTAATATTTAAATCCCAGGAAAAATATTTTTTCCTTTTTCCTCTTTTCTTTTTCCCTTTTTCCATTGTTGGGCCGTCGGCCCAACCTTCCTCCCGCGCCCTTCCTCCTTGCTGGGCCAGTCCACTCCCTCCCTCCTCTCTTCGGGTCACCGACAGGTGGGGCCCACCTGTCGGCCCCTTCTTCCACCTCCAGCCAACGGCAGCGCCGCCGCCGAAACCGCCGCCCACGCCGCCGTCGTCGGCGAGAAATCCGGCCGCCCCGGCCACGTCCGCCCCTCCCGAGCCCCTATAAAACGCTCCCCGTGTCTCCCTCTCTCTTTTTCCGCGCTCGACGTCTCCTCTCGCGCTCTCTAACGCCGCCGCGCCATTCGCCGCTAGCGCCGCCGCTTGCCGCCGCCTCCGGCCGTGCACCGCCGCCGCTATAGCCGCCGCCGCGCCAAGCCGCCACCGCCGCTAGCTTCGTCGTCGTGAGAGCTATCCCGGCCGCCGCTCGCTTGCCGCGCGCCGCCGCCGCACCGCTCTCCTCGCACGCCGCCGCCTACCGCCGCCTCCAACCACCGCTAGCCGTTGCTACTGCCGTCGCCGCGCCGCTCCGTTGCCGCCGTTGGCCTCACGAGATCGAGGCCCGTCTCGTCCATCCCACGCGCACCGCCGTCCACCGCTTGTCGCCACCGTCCGCCGTCGTCTTCACCCACGCCGGCCGAATCCCCGGTGAGGACTCTCCCCCGCTCTTTTCCTTCCCCTTTCCCGTGTGCGCCGCCGCCTTTGGGTGCGTCGCCGCCTCCTGTCCGCGCCGCCGCTTCGGCCGTGTGCCGCCGTCTCCTCGCCGGCCACCGCCGTCTCCCGCGCCGCCGGTCGCCGCCGCCGGTGGTCGCTCGCCGCCGCCGCATCGCCTAACCGGCCGGCCGGCTTTGAAGCCGAGCCGAGCCTGGCGACTGCTCCCCGCGCCGTCCGATCGGCCTCCGGCCGATCTGGACCGTTGGTCCCGTGGACCGGCGGTGGACCGCCCGTGTGGTCCCGGTCCACGGTAGACCGGCCCACTTGAGCCGCTGTCGGGTGGGGCCCGCATGCCGGCGCCCCCTCCCCCTCCTGTGTGCCGCTGACCCGTGGGTCCCGCATGTCGGCGCCGCCCCCCTTGGGTGACGTCAGCCCTGGGACATATTGCGCAATAAATAATTACGGTTTTTCTCTTTATAGTAAAAACACAGATAATCTTGTAAAATTCATATCTAATTCATCCGAGCTCTGATTAAGTCCATTCAAGTCTCGGTAAATTCATAAAAATGCATAGAATCCATTAAAAATGATTGTGTTTCCTGTTTCAGTAGACTTATAGCATGTTTTGCTTGTGTGCTTTGTTTGTCGCGTAGATTTCGGCCGTTTCGTCGATCCGCGGTTCCTCGAAGACGTTGTTGTGGTCTCATCAGTTCGAGAGCAAGGCAAGTCATGCATTACAATTGATCATATTGTACCCAATTTACAAATGTCCCGCATTTCTATTAAATGTTGCATTCTTTTACAATATCATGTGGGATGGGTCCTACTACTCAGCCATATATTGTTTACCTTATGCCATTGATAACTTGGGTATTAAAATGATTAGATGTTGGTTTAGGGAATGCTTAGCCATGCTTAGTTCAACTAGTACACAAATGGGGAATCACATTAATACATAGACTTTGATTATTGGTATAGCTTTGGATTAATGCCACCGTAATGGTGTTAGTTAATTAAAACACACTACATGGTGGGCTGTGGGTGCATGGTTTTGCTAGTCGTGCCCATGGCGATTAAGGACCGGTTCACGGGATGCCCTGGAAGAACTTATCGTACTTACCACAAGCCAGCGTGGGCAACGGCTGGGCTTGTAGTGTAGCTTTCCTTTAGCCAACGTACCCAGGCGAGGGTGGGCGTGATGGAGTTGGGTCGGTCGGGGTGTCCGGTTGATCGGCTTCCGGATTCACGGTGGCACGAAAGGGGGGCTGCCCGTTGCTTGCTGGGGACGGGGGCGAACCCTAAGGTGTGGTGCGATCGGTTAGAGGGGGTTATGCGAAGGGTCCTGTCACGGCCTCTTTCCAGTATGCCGTGGTGGCATGTTGGCGCACGGAAATGTGTCGTGGGGTTGTGTCTTGTGGGTACAGTTGTACACCTCTGATCAGAGTAAAACTATTCGAATAGCCGTGCTCGCGGTTATGGGCGGTCGACCAGATTCACCGTGATTAGTTTCACCCCTAGTTAGCTAATGGAACTGGTGTAGTTCAGGTGGTTGGTTGGGCCTGTTGCAACGTGGTGTAGCGTTGGACAGTGATTGGTTAATATTGATTAATTACTACAATTGTTTTACTGTTTTCAACTACTGCTTTTAAATGCTAGCTTTATGCAAAAGAACCTTTAGCCTCCTTTGGGTATATCCTGCATCATACCTCCTCTTCGGGTATGACTTGCTGAGTACAGTGGGTAGTACTCAATCTTGCTCTCCTTTCCCCCACACCAGTGTTGAAGTTCTTCTCAGTTGGAGATGTCTCGAAGAAGTTGGTTTCGTCGCTGCTGTCAAGGATGCCTGTGGAATGGAGTCGCCCGCTGCAGGAGTCAAGTCTTCAGGCTTAGCTCGCTTTTACCTTTTTCCGCTGCATTTGTAATCTTTTATATTTTTGTAAGACGTGGATCTGTATGTCAACTTTGTCGTTTGTGTACCCCGACCGGTCCTGGACGGGGGTTTTAATGCACATTCTGCTTGGAATTCTATTCGGGAATTTCGGGGCGTGACAGGGTCCCACATGTCATCTTCTCTCTCACTACCCTTTTTCTTCCTCCTCTCTCCCTTATTTCTCTCTCTCTCTCTCCCCTTGACATGAGCCGGCGGCAGGCGGGGGCTCGGTGGCAGCGGCGGTGGCAAGTGGGTGCCGGTGGTGGGCGGTGGACCTCGGGCGACGAGCGTGGGAGCAGCTCCTCCTTGAGGATGCAGAGCGGGCGCTCAAGGTTGCACGTCGCCTCCGATTTTTGTGGCGGTGGTGGACGCGTCTCGGCCTTGAGGCGGCGGCGCGAAGCGAGGAGTGGTCTCCGGCGATGCCTTCCACCGAGCCATTACTGTCTCCGCTGCTGCGACCACATTAGGCCGTCGCCGCTGCCCTGCTACCGCAACTCGTCCTCTAGCCGCCCGCCATGGCTGATTCGAAGCTCTCGATCTTTGGCCACCATGCCCTCCTGAGCTCCTCGTGCATGGCTGCACGACGCCATCGACGGCGCCACCACCATCGTCATCCCCCACGGTGAATGGGACACCATTGCCGCTCCAAATTAGGGGTGAAAACGGGCGGGTACGGTCGGATTATGACATTCCCATATCCTAACCCATATTTTCTTTTAAATTCGGAGCCGGGTATGGTTAGTTCCTGGTAACATATCACTCATCCCGTATCCTGTCCCATATTATTTCCTTCAAATCGGATTCGGGAACGGATATTTATTTGTATATCTAGTTCATAGATATTAAATATAATAAGGTAATTAAAGTACTAAAAGAGATACATCAAGAAAAAAATTATACAATATTACATGTGAGCATGTAAAATAGTGATTAACCAATATTTTATCATGTTTGTAGGTGGATTTATAATAAACTTTCATACGTATTTCCTAACCCATATTTTTCCAACAAATTTGGATTCGAACTCGGATAGTATCGGGTATCCCATTTTTTCTCCTATATTTCTCCCACGAGCCTTGGGTCGGGTGGGCGGTCGGGAAATACCCGCCTCATTTTCACCCCTACTCCAGATTCTACCGCGGCAGCGGCGGCGTCGGCGTCGGCGTCGGCGCGAGAGTTGGCTGCTGCTTCACGGCGTGACGCGGCCCCGCCACCATCTCCATCTCCTGTGGCGCCAGCACCGCTCCAGTCCCGAACCCGCCAAAGCCGAATCCCTCCTGCTGCGGCGGCGGAGGCGACGTGAAGACCGTCAGCTGCTGCTGCATGGCGAGGCGCGGCCCTAGCCCCGCGGCGAGCGCACCACCGATGCCTCTCTAGCGCCGCTACCGCCGAACCCGAATCCCTGCTGCTACAGCAGCGGTGGCGGCAGAGGCGGTGCAAATACTGTCGGCTGCCGCTCCGTCCATCGCCCGCTGTCGCCGTCGCCGATCTGGACGCTGCTCCCCACACACGAAGAGAAAGAGGGAGAGATAGAGAAGGGAGGAGGAAGAAGGGATAAGAGAGGGTGACATGTGGGACCCACATGTTTTTGTGTGTGAATGACAAATGGGTCGCACATATATATATATATATATTTATTTATTTATTTTATTTAATGTCACATAAGCGCCACGTTAATGCCACGTGGAACAAAGACCAGGTCAACACTGCCACGTGTGCACCACGTCAGTGAAACCACCTTCTAAAATCACCGAGGGAGTCAAATTACACCGGTTTTGCAAGTTGGAGGCTAAAGATTTCTGGTATTGCGGTTGAGGGATGCGATTTAGATTCGGTGGTTAGTTGAGGTAGTCAAAGTGATCTTATTTCTAAGATTGGATCACACTGGTCGCAGAGGCCCAGCTCAAGTACCTAGGTGCCTAGCCCATAAGCCCATAAACGAGGGGTAGAAGAGGCAGAGAAGAGAACCCTAGCTTATTCTGCGGCTTCCGTCGACTCGGACTGGATTTTTCACATTTTAGTCCTTCTCAAAAACTTATTTCATAAATAAACCTCTATAAAAACTTATCTCAGAAATAGTCTTTTTTGAACGCCAGAGTAGCTGGCGCCGTGGTCAAACAGCACAGCGCCACCAATCCTAGCGCCGTCCCTCTGCCACCATGGCATCACGCAGCCAACGTGGCATAGGAGGGCGGCAGCTGTGCTGGCGCCGCCACCCACCTACAAAGCGCCAACACCAGGGGCGTGCTCATCCTTAATTTGCTCTGCCCAAGATTTGGTTGTACTCTACCGGAGGGCATGACCCTGCAGCAGCTACACCACCCTAAACTAGCAGCTACACACCTATACACCCTGCAAATTTACATCATGTATTAACTTGCACCTGCCCAGGCAGGTATCATTACATTACTACCTGCGTTTTGGAAGGGATTTTATAAACCCAAATGGACATTTCAATAATTAATTAAGCCTTAACTACCCTTTTTAAAATAAATAGATTAATATGATATTTTAAAGCAACTTTCGTGTATAATATTATTTTAAAAACATACACCGTTTAACTGTTTGAAAAACGTGCAAGTGAAAAATAAGATGTAAGGCTGTGTTTAGATTTAGGGTTAAAATTTTTGCCGTGTCACATCGTATATACGGATACACATATAAAATATTAAAACGTTGTCTAATAAAAATACAAATTACAGAATCCATGAGTAAACCACGAGACGAATTTATTAAACCTAATTAATAAATTTCGTCTCGCGGTTCGTGGATTATATAATTTGTTTTGTTATTATACTACGTTTAATACTTCAAATATGTGTCTATATATCCTATATGACACGCAAAAATTTTACACCCCAAACACAGCCATAGTTAAAAGTTCTTTTTTCCAAGTTTGATCGTGTGTTTTATTTGAAATGGAGTAGTTGTTTGATTTGTATTTTTGTTATTATTAGATAATAAACTGTGAATAGTATTTTATACCGAACGCAATTTGGAATTTTTGAACCCCTGAAATTTAAATTAAGGCTGAGTTTAGTTTAAAACTTTTTTTTCAAGCTTTTAACTTTTTCATCACATTGAAACTTTCCTACAAATATAAACTTTCAACTTTTCCATCACATCGTTCCAATTTCAATCAAACTTCCCATTTTAGTGTGAAGGAATACATATATACACACACAAGTTTCACAAGATTTATGCTGTAATTAAGGAGTTGCTTAGAGCCTGTTTAGTTGGTGAAATAAAAATTTTTGGGTGTCACATCGGACGTTTGACCGAATGTCGGAAGGGATTTTCGGATACGAATTAAAAAAACTAATTTCATAACTCGCATGGAAACCGCGAGACGAATCTTTTGAGCCTAATTAATCCGTCATTACTACATGTGAGTTACTGTATCATTTATAGCTAATTAGGCTAAAAAAATTCGTCTTGTGATTTCCATTCTAACTATGCAATTAGTTTTTCTTTTTAACTATATTTAATGCTCTATACATATGTCTAAAGATTTAATGTGATGTTTTTGGAAGAAGTTTTTGGTCCTAACTAGAGATGGATTGCAGATGGAGCACTACAGTAGAGGAGGAGTAGTACTGCTGGCTCTGTCCCACAGAGCATGTCACGTGGCTCCTACATGGTCAATTCTCCATCCAAATCGTGTCAGGTTAGTAGCAGTAGTACAAGCAAAAAGCAGGTAGGTATCCATCCATCATGAATTTAGTATGAGCACGCCACCCGTGTTGGCGTCGTGTAGAGAGGTGGCGGCGTCAGCATGGCTGGCGCCCTCCTATGCCACGTCAACTAGAATAAGCCATTAGAATGAGCCATGTGATGTCACGGTGGCAGTGGCAGGGGAACGGCGCTAGGGATGCTGGCGCCGTCCCATTCTACCACGGCGCCAGCCACTCTGGCGTTCTAAAAAGGACTATTTCTGAGATAAGTTTTTTAAGGGTCTATTTGTAAAATAAGTTTTTAAAAAGGATTAAAATGTAAAAAATCCAGTCGACTCGGAAGTGAGATTGGAAAGAGAGAGAATATCGCCGCCGACCCAAAATTCCCCACCCCAACCCAACCCTGACCCAGAGAAGCTGTTGGCCTCCGCTCCGGCCGGTAGGCAATCGGGATCGGGATCGGTTTGCTTCTCCGACTCCGGTTGCTACTCACTGCTGCTGCCCCTGGATTTTTCACATTTTGGTCCTTTTAAAAAACTTATTTCGTAAATAGACCCCTGAAAAAACTTATCCCAGAAATGGTCCTTTTTGGGGCGCCAGAGTGGCTGGCGCCGGCTGGCGCCGTCCTCCTGCCACCGTGGAGCACGCGAACCGATGTGGCAGGAGGAGGGCGCCAGCCATGCTGGCGCCGCCCCAGGGAGGAGGGCGCCAGCATGGCTGGCGCCGCCGCCTCCATTCTTGTTTCTCTGTATGGAGTTGCAACGGTGTCATTTTTATTTTATTTTTCGGATGTTTTTTCACACTCAGGATCACGATACAACCAACCACAAAAAAAAATTTAAACTCGAACTACCACTTAGTTAAGTCTGAAAATAGCTAGCATACCACTTAATCTACTTTGCACCTTCACTAAAATTAAACCATAACTCCTTTAGTAAAACCCTTTGATCAACATGTTAAACATAATGCACTCTACCACTATATGAAATTACTTAATCTAATTCAAAATATAACCACATGAAATGACATATATAAGTTAAACAGTACATAGAGATACAATTTTTTTATTTTTATTTTATTTTTTTGATATTTTTTTTCACACTTAGGAGAACATAGGAACCAACCGTATAAAAAATAAACTCAAATGGACAAAATATGTGACATGTAGAATTTTCCAAAACTCTACCGAAACGGACAAAATATGTCATCTATTAAAATAGGCGTAACTTTCTCATACGGACTCGGAATCAGGCAAATAATATATGCACGGACATCTACAGAAAAAGTTACATCCGATTCTCCCCCTGCTTCGCCGGGTTCGGCAATATTAAAACCTCCAAATTCCGCTTGCAAGATTGTGTTTTTGAGGAAGTTTTTCGGTAGAGCTTTGGAAAATGCCACATATTTCGTCCGTTTGAGTTTATTTTTTACATGGTTGGTTCCTGTGAGTTCCTAAGTGTGAAAAAAATATCAAAAAATAAAATAAAAATAAAAAAGTTGCACATCTCTCTCCTCTGCACTAGTTCGGAGAGAGAGGAGAGGAGAGGAAAAATTCTACAGGTCACATATTATGTCCATTTGAGTTCAATTTTTCTATGGTTGGTTCTTGTGTGTCCCTAAGCGTGAAAAAAATATCAAACAAATAAAACAAAAATAAAAAATTTCGGGGGGGGGGGGGCGCCAGCCACTCTGGCGCATTCCCCCTAGCCACCTCAGCATCGCCCCGCCACGTCAGCAGGGGGACGGCGCCAGCCACTCTGGCGCCTCAAAAAGGACCATTTTTGAGATAAGTTTTTCTAGGGGTCTATTTACGAAATAAGTTTTTCAAAAGGACCAAAATGTGAAAAATCCAGGCTGCTGCCCAGGCCCCTACATATATAATAGATAGATCCACCTTCTGTTTTCTTCTTCTTCCTCCTTGAAAAATCAATCGATGGAGATGGGCGACGACCCCCTGGGTTTGTTGTTGGTTCCCAAGCCCGTCAAGGACTCCTCCCTGCGACCTCCTGCGCATGGCCGAGACGTTGACAAGAAGAAGGAGAGCCGCCCGCCCTGGGTACTCTTGGACAAGACCGCCTACTTGGCCGGCGCCGACGTCCGCAACGCCACCACCGCTACATCCAAAACAAGGGAGGGCCATGAAATCCAGGTGACCCTGTGCACCGCCGCCCGCCCGCCGCTCGTCTCCTACATGTGCGTCCACTCCCCCACCCTCAACCCCTCGGATGACTTCGCCCGTGAGCCCAAGATCATCGGCGTTCACGACGACCTCCTCCTCTTCCGCCTCACCCTCGGCCATGGTAACCGTCTCAATTTATCCCTCTCCGACTACTTCGTCTACCAGGCCGCCTCTGTTGATGATGATGGTAGCCGACCGCCATCGCTCACGCGCATCACCCATCCCGGCGGCAACCTCTTTCCTGATACCCACGTCGGCATCCTCCATGACGTCCCTCACCACCACCCGCTTCCACTTGCCATGAGTCCCCACAACCCGCACGCCAAACAGCACTACATCGTCGCTGCGCTCACTCCCACCAGGAAGCCAGGGGGAGAATACCGCCTCCACCTCTACCACGCCACCACCAAGCAGTGGACAACCAAGCTGCTGCAACTTGGGGCTTTGCCCCCATCGCCGCCTCTAACTTTCTTCTTCCATCACACCGACAAGGTCATCAACCTCTCCCACCAAGCTCCTGGCCTCATGGGTTTCGCTGACCTTTGGCGTGGCGTCCAATGTGCTTCATGACCAACCTGCACCAAGCTACATCTCATTGCCTCCACCGCTCAGGCCTAGGCATGATAACAAGCTTAACTCTGGCAGCGCAAGCGATGTTCGGGATATTGCCATTGACCTAGAGGGTTGCATCAACTATGTTGAGTTTGAGTTCAAAGCCCTTCCACACCCGCAGAGACACTCAGGCAGCTTACATTGCTGATGGCTGGACGGCCGCTAAATGGAGTTGGATCGCCGAATCTGGTTGCTGGCGCATGGACTGCCGCCTACGTTCCTCTCAAATCCCACATCATATGGTGCCTACCCTGCCCAACTACTCTGAACCTCAGCCAGACTTGGAGAAGCTCCACGTGGGTCATCCCGTGCTCAGCTTGCACGACACCCATCTTGTTTACCTCATGGCCAAGATCGAGGACCGTGCTCACAAGGCATGGATCCTACCTATTAACTTGAAGGACGGGGTCATTCAAGAACCAGCTGATTTTGCTGGTGCTGACAGAACGTCTGGAATAAGTGAGACGTATGTCCAAACAACCATCTCCATATATCCACAAACTGCTCCTACAGGTAATTGATATTTAGTTGCAACATCTTGCATAAACATATAAGAGATTAATGCTCTAAAATATGATAAGATGGCAGGGGGCCTAGTTTTTAGCACACACGCCCTTGGCAGTTGAAAAACAACCATCTCTAGGAGGGAATGCTACATCTGGTTAACTATTTAAGCATGTAGAGAACAGTAAGACAAATCTTTTTCATAATAAGGCCCCCTATTCTAGTTTTAGTATAATATGGTATTGCTGTTGCTCTGGTAGCCAGGTGGATGTGCCACTATTCCAAGGTTTAGTGGGCAATGATAGGGAAGACTTATATAAGCTAATAAACATACTCCCTCCGTCTCTAAATATTTGACGCCATTGATTTTTTTTAAACATTCGTCTTATTCAAAAAATTTAAGTAATTATTAATTATTTTCCTATCATTCGATTCATTGTTAAATATACTTTTGTGTATACATATAGTTTTACATATTTCACAAAAGGTTTTGAATAAGACTTATGGTCAAACATGTGCTAAAAAGTCAACGGTGTCAAAAAATTTAGGGACGGAGGGAGTATTAATGTTACAAGGATTTAGCCGTGTTGACTTACCCGAGAGCATATATGACTTTGTTGTATTGTTGCTTTCCAAAACTAGAATTTATTTCATTATCTGGCTGGAATTTCAGATGTGATGTGGGAGGGAATTCTAGACAAATGGCATATACTTGCTATATAGTCCTTATACCTGTTCTTTCACTAAAAACGCTTTTGTTGGGTGCAGCTAAAAAGAGAAAACAGAAGCTGCTGGGATCTTCGAGCAAGAGGAGGTCCGAAACTCACAGTGTGACAAATGTGGTGCTGCCAGTGCCAGGACACGGTGGGCAAAAGCTGCCGGATGCTGGAAGAACCATGGAAACTGAGTTTCCGGAGTACATGTTCTTAGGATAAGTTGGGTTATGTGTACGAGTGGTTATTTATCATGTTTTATTGATGTGGTAGCATTGCTGTTCAAGACGGGTGGCGTCTAAGTTATTTCTGCTATGTCGTCTTTGTTAGAGAGTTTATGTGTTACCGATGCAATCGGTAAGTCAGTTCAGACGTTTCTCTATCGTATCCATCTGGTTCACTATTTGATTTGCGTTTGAACAAAATGTGCTTTCGTGAAAAATTAGTACCAGTTCTGTTGAAATCGTAAAAGAGTTTTGCACAGACGCTGGGGACAGCTAACAAAACTCAGCCACTCAAGGGCCAAATATGTATTATCCTAAATCTTAACAGCAGATACTTCTAGCACACCAAAAACTACCTACAAGCTCCTTTCTCTGCACGATGCAATTCTCGCTAGATGAAATAGTCATTAGGCTTGTTTATAAGAGATTACCCAGATCCATCATAGGGTGAATGCTAACTGATTGAGGGGAATTAGCCCCGACTAAGAGCATCTCTCCAAGTGCCTCTTCAAGCTAAATTTTAGCCATTTTAGCAGAAAAAAAAAAGAAATAACGCCCTCCAGCAGCCTCTCTACTAGTCAAAACCCTTTCTCTACTAGCCAAATTTAGCCAGCCCAAAAATCGTTGGCCAACCGTGGCCCCACACACATTCCTCCTCCATCTCATTCGGCTCTTCTCTGCATCGGCCCGGCGTCAACGACGAGACGGAGAGAGGCACCGAAGCTACCTCCCTCCATCTGCATACCCCCACCGCCACCGTCCTTTGCGTCGTCGACAGCCGCCACCACCGCCGCCGTCGATCTGCCCGCCCAGCACCGCCGTCGTTGCCCTCCTAGTGCAGCGAGGGAGGGAGAGAGCGGCGGCAGGGCAGCTTGCCACCGCCTTCGCAGCATCGACGCCGTCGACCCCTCTGGCACCAGAGAGAGGATTGGAGATAGGGGGAGGAAGAAGAAGGAGGAGAATGACAGGTGTGTTTTATTGGTTAATGGAGAGTGTAATATGGAGAGTCTGTTGGAATAGGATGTAAATTTGACTCTCTAAACTTTTGTTAGGCTGGCCAAATAGGTATTTGGAGAGCTAAAAATAGCCACTCTATTGGAGATGCTGTAAAAGGGCTATCTGATGGCGTGGCTTCGGCTTCTCAATACCAAGTGAAGATTTTTCATGCCCATGAAAAAAAAGTCGGCAAAAGTTCATTTTAGACTTCCGGCGAAAAAAAGGTTCATTTTAGACTCCGGGGAGAGTCGGGCCCGAGAAACTGCTCGCAAAACGAATGCGCCTCACCTGAAGCTTCAAAAGGCTTCCAAGTATAATCAAAACTACAAATATATTTTATAAGTCAAACTCCATATGTTAAGACGATTTGACTTTTTCTAAGTTGAACTACTAAGCTTATAGAAAAGCATAGCAATTGTTTTTCACCAAACATACTATAAAAAATATTCTTAATGAAATGAATTTGGTGTTGTAAGCGTTGCTATATTTTTTTATAAACCTAATTAAATTTATACGAGTTTGACTTAGATAAAAAATCGAAAACTCTCATCTAATCTAACCTGCTTAAAAAATGGGTAACCTTTCGATTGACCGGTGCGCTTTTATATATATAGTGATCCGCTCTCGCCGTTTGTCCGCATCTTGCTCATAGCCTCGAGGGAAGTAGACCACGCGAGCAAAACAGATTCTGCTTATGCATCCGTTCGATTCGAGTCTATGCACTATCCTCGTGCCTGTTTGATG
Source organism: Oryza meridionalis (assembly GCA_000338895.3). Lineage (NCBI taxonomy): Eukaryota > Viridiplantae > Streptophyta > Magnoliopsida > Poales > Poaceae > Oryza > Oryza meridionalis. The sequence continues at coordinate 3,623,700 of CM002525.2, read as the reverse complement.
TGGTGTGCCTGATGGTGGTTTTATTGTTTTGTTGGTTGTTCTTGACACCCTTTGTGGTCTAAGTTATTTTGTTTTTGTTACCTATATAATGGGTGGAGCTTCAATGCTAATGTATGAACTTGGTTAGTTGTGTACATCTCGTTGGATTTAGATGCCATATTTTTAATACATTATATTAAAAAATTATACGGTTTGCATGTAAATTGCGAGAAGAATCTTTTGAGCCTAATTGCGCCATGATTTGACAGTGTGGTGCTACATTAAACATTTGCTAATGACGGATTAATTAGGTTTAATAAATTTGTCTCACAGTTTACAGGCGGAATTTGTAATTTGCTTTGTTATTAGTCTACATTTAATACTTCAAATGTGTGTCTGTATACTTCAAAAATTTTACACCCAAAAAATAAACACGTCCTTAAGACTTTTCATTTCCCATTTTTTTTCTTACACCGCATACTAGACTAACCTTAGACATCACCACTATATGCGAATAATCAAGTAATCTTTTTTTTCGAACGGCCAAACAGATTGCTTGGCGTTATATTAATAGAAGGAGATTAAGTACACAGCAAAAGCTGAAGAAAATAAAAGGAAAAACTGTACATTACTGAGTGCAAACAAGCTTGCACGTCAGACCACCTTGCACCTCATGGCAACAATCTAGCAACGTGCTTTGCGCCGGCCAAGCTCCAACAGCCCAACTCATCCTGAACTTGGTTGATTATTTGATGGGTTGTCGCCTCCTTGCCTCTAAAAATTCTCGTATCTTTCTCTTCAGATTTCCCAAGCAACTAGCAGGAAGACTGATTTGAGCCCTTTATATTTTGTTGCTTCTGAATTGCTCGTTCCTTGTGTCCACCAATCCAGCAGATCCCTGCTAGTGCTCCACCTCAGGATGATGTGGCCCTGTCGTAGCCAATGGAGTACGCCAAACCAAACTTGCTTCGAGACTGGGCATTCGAATAGCAGGTGGTTGATGGTTTCAAGGTTTCGAAAACGTAACTAGCAGAAGTAGTTGTTTGGCCACCCCCTGATTTGCAACCTATCCGTTGTCCATACCCGATTTTGAATTACAAGCCAACTGAAGATCTTGCATTTCGCCGGGGCCCATGCCTCCCAAGACAGCGTTGCCGACGGCGAGATTGTCATTCCCTCAAATTGAAAAAGATAGGCAGATTTTGCGCTGTACAATCAAGTAATCATAACCATTTTGGTCCATGGCCTTTCAAAGCCATTTCGACCCTGGTTCATGCATTTTTCCTATATTTTATTCTGATTTTCACCATTTCTTTAATTGTTTATTTAAAAATTTCTGGTACGATTATTTGTTGTCACTTCTACTTATGTACACTAGATTGTACTCCTAAAGATGAATCCATCGGACTTGTAACGAGGTTTCACTTAGATCGACGAACTTGTAAAATGAGTATCGAGATCCCTAAACTTGGTTTAATGTATCATCCTAGTCCAAAGTCTCATTTGGCCGTGGTCTTACCTACGTGGCATGCCACGTGGACAATGACATGGATTTTTTTTATTTTTTCTCCCTTCCTTCTTTTTTTTCTCCTTTCTGCCACTAGCCCACCTGTCAGTGGGCCTCTCTGACCTCACTTTCCCCTCTTCTCTCTATCCTCTCTGGGGCCTGGGCGGCCAGCGACCAAAGCGGCGATGGGCGGGGCGGCTGGCGACCGAAGCGGCGACGGGCGGGGCGGCCTGCGAGAAAGGAGCGGCGCCCGGGTGCCGGCCGGCGGGAGGAGAGGAGCGGCGCGCGTATGCGTGCACGGACGGCGGCCGGCGAGAAAGGAGCGACGCGCGGGCGGAGATGAAGTCATTGCCGCCGGCGGCCTCCCCGCGCCCTCGCTAGCCTCGTCGGGCGCTGTTTTTGCCACCGACCTACTTCGGTCGGCGGTGACGACGGCGGCGGGGCTGGACGGGATTCAGTACTGCAGCGAGCATCCCTACCGGCCTGGGGCGGCGGCGGCGACGGTCGCCGGTGGAGGGATATGCGCCTTCTGCCTGCAGGAGAAGCTGGGGAGGCTAGTGTCCTCATCCAAGTCCAGCCCCTTCTTCCCTCTCGGCGGCCACCCTCCGCCGTCTGCCCCGTCGTCCTTCCGCCGCACCGCGGCGGTGGCGGAACCCCCCGCAAGCTGATTCCATTCGGCAGGAGGAAGGTGTCGTTGTCGAGCTCCTCCTCATCTTCCTCTGCATTGGTGGCGCTGGCCGACGGCGGGCTGAAGCGGAGCAAGTTGGTGGCGCCGCGGCCCGAGGAGCACTACTCGTGGTCGGCGTCGTCTGTGACGGCTGAGAGCCCACGGAAGAAGAGCTTCTGGTCCTTCGGCAGAAGGGAGAAGGGAGAAAAAAAAATTCCATGTTAGACAGATCATGGTCAAATAAGAGTTTGGACCGTGATGGTGCATTAAACTAAGTTTAGGGATCTCGATGCTCGTTTTATAAGTTTGTGGATATAAGTAAAACCTCGTGACAAGTTTAAGGACTGCTAGTGTAATTTACTCTATTTAAAAATTTCTGGTACAATTATTTGTTGTCACTTCTACGTCTGTACACTAGATTATACTTCTAAAGATGAATCCATCGGATTAGCAGAAATCGATGTGGATCAGGAAGACCATGCTAAAGAAAACGATGGCCTCAATCTGGCAAGTCACGACGGAGTGGAGTTCCACCTGCTTCTTGCGCTGGAAGCGAGCGCTGACGATCCCTTGCTGGCAACAATGATCTTGGCACAATGTATCGGCTAAAATCACGAAAATTAAACGTTAATCATAAGTGTTTATTTTCTGTTTTAGTTTTTTCCGTTGCAACACACGAGCATCTTGCTAGTAGTAATACAAAAGGACGAAACGGACAGCGTGTGCGTGTATGGTTACGATGGCATGCTCTTCGCCAATTGAGGATGCCCAGGACCTCATACAGCTCCACAGAACTCAAGTGGCTGGGCAGGTTAAAATTATTGACGATGTACTTCTTCACCACCTCCACCTCCCCGCGCAGCTTGCGATTTGGCTCTCCAGGCCAATTCATCCTTCTCAATCTTTGCGGTTTGGATCCTGTCTTGCAGGACTAACCACACGGAGATTCTGTTTGAACAATAATAAGCTTTACGCGTCGACTATCAACCAACCTGAATATACATAAATCACGACAGGTGCTTCTCATCTCATCTATATCTCAACATCGACAAAAGCATAGTGATTATCAAATCTTACTTAACACGTCTGTAGTATCAATTGTCAATCTGAGCATGTGGGTGCGTTAAGTCATACATAAACCACACGAAGCATGCGTGAAACCTACCAAGGACAGCCACACACAGTGAGTGCCGCCATCACTGGCTCAGCCAAGCAGGAACGGGCCGCTGCCGCCTGCTGCTCTAGCCGCAAAATGTAGGCCACACCTCAGAATGCCGTCATCTATGGACAGAGAATTAAGCTTCCCTGAAATACCACAACTACCGAGTTATCCAGCAGTAGCAAAAACAGAAATTTAATGTGACAGCTTTATACTTCCTCCGTTTCACAATGTAAGTCATTCTAGTATTTCCTATATTCATATTGATATTAATGAATCTAGATAGATATATATGTCTATATTCATTAACATCAATATGAATGTGGAATATGCTAGAATGACTTACATAGTGAAACGGAGGGAGTAGTAATCTAGAAATAGGTACTGAATTAAGGGTCGCAACAACTCCAAAAGGGTCATTTTGATGGAGACATTTTGATCTCAACCAAAGGAATAGCGAGGTACTATATAATTTAAGATCCTTTGATCTTGAATCAGAAGAAGCAAAATGTATAATGAAAATTAATGATCGCAAAATGTCTAGTCCTGTCTTGATCTCAACAATCAAGAATGCGAGGTATAATGAAAAATATAATTGATGCAAAACAGAAGAGAAAAGGTATTGGAATGTGCCTCACCTGAAACTTCAAATTGGTCCCAAGCGTCTTTAAAACTGCAAATGAGCATGCCACTGTTTGTTGATTAAAATGTTCAAATGAAGAAGAACAATGCACAAGAAAATAATAACTTACATGTCTCTCCGTTGGCACAATGGAAGGATGCCCTTCAGAAATTGTGGCAGGAACTTTGAGAACTTTAAGGAAGCAAACAGATCTGCTTCTATGATGGTCTTGATATTTTGTTTACCACCACCCTGTAGATACAAATAAGTACTTAGTCACAGTAAAAACAATTAAATCATGATGATAACTGAAATCATAAAAGCAAACTAACATACTTGGGTGTGCTCATGCAAGTGCTCCATCAAATGGCGGATATACTTGAGAAGGTCTCCAACATTTGAATTATACCTTGGTTTCCCTGTAGTCTTGTCACGTTTGCGCCAAAACACCTTGTAGAGAACAGAACCTACAGGGAGGTTCCTCACTTCGTCTGTCCAGTCAATCACATCATCCTCACTCTCAAGGAAACTGGAGAAATCCAAATCATTGCTCAACCCGTGTGTCTTCACGATGTGGTAGAGATTCTTGAGCAGACTTAACCGTCCAATGGGTGGCATGACAAAAACATGATTCAGTAAGTATTTCCAAAACCATTCCCACTGAGCGTCAGTCACAATAGTTTTTAACACATAGGTGAAATCAAACTTCAGCTGCTCAAAGAATAGAGGGGGGTCTTTTCCTTCTTGCTCATAATATGGACACAAGAGGTCAAATAACCTTTTAAGATCCTTTGATCTTGAATCGGCAGAAGCAGAACGCTGGCCAACCAATTTCAGCACGACCTCATTATCTGCTACCTCCCAGTCACTTAGCCCCCAGATTCCATCCCACGAGATCCCTACTTTGGGGTTTTTGATCAAGTGCTCTAGGCATAACTGAAACACAGCACTTCCCAGTCTGCTAGGAAGCAAAAGCTCCATCTTGGTGAAGATCTCGACCTTTTCCAAGATCGCCTCCTTCTTCTGATCCAGAAATTCTTGAAGTGTTGCAATACTGCAAATAATAACAACACAAGCAAATAAATCATGACAATATGAATAACTACATTCAATGTTTATTCAAAAGGCCTTCTTAAAAAAAACAATTACCTACCTGTTTGGCATCTTAAGGAAACCAAGTTCCACTTTATGATCAATGTCAGTCTTATGTTTTCTGACTTTCTCTGCAGATATTTAAGAAGAATTGAGAAACCACCTGCGTCAGCATTGGGAGCAGCCTAAAATAGAGAAATTTTTGTTGTTAGCAATCAAAGCAAGACAATGCACAGGGCTAGACCTTTTGAGTATAGCCTATCTAGCATACTGAGTTACTGACCCTGTTTTTTCATTGCATATTTTGAACGCTAGGCTCAAATCCCCTTCTTTCAAATGGTCATAATTCACCCAGAACCTAATGCGAGATCCTTTCCTCGAAATTATAGCTTTAGCTTCAGCAGCATAGTACGCCGCCGTATCATCTTCATGAGTGTAACTAAAACAACAACACAATCAATACAATAAATTGATAGTGTCTCAAAAGAAAATTCATCATAGACTACTTTGGGAGTGGAGAGCAAAGATGCAGTCTAATGGAACATATCAAATGAGGTTTCCTAAGAGCATATCCAGCAATAGCCCCTATTGTACTGCCCCAATTTGTTGAGGACCTAAAGAATGCGTCCAACTCCAGTAACAACCCCTACTTCTTTTTCTCTTCTATTTCAACATACACTCTTATGTTTACGCCTAGATCAACACCAGTACACCACAACAACACAGACATGAATATTTCTAATGCACAGGATTCAAGCATATTCAAGTTTGCAATTTCAAACATCACAATTGAAATTCAGATTCAAGATTTTCAAACATGGAATTGACAAAATATGCATGTCTCCTCGGACGCCATGTGCTTGTAGGAATCACCTCCAGTCAATTGCAAAGCTAGCCACGGCAATTTGAGGAAAATATACTCACCTCTCGAGGAATTTGAGGAATGAGCGAGCGATACAGGCGTCGGGCCCCTTGCTGAGGGTGTCGCGGAAAGTCTGCACCTCCGCAAAATCAGGGAAGACGGCAGAGGGTGAGGCTGATGGCGCCAACGCGGTGGAGGTAGACGGCGGAGTAGCGGCCCCCTGCAGCTGTTGCTCGCTGCCGCAGCCAATCCTGCCAGGCTCGCGGTTGGGTCCCCTTGAGGTCGACGGCGGAGGAGTTGCGGTCCCCCCGCGCTGTCCCCTGCGGCCACCCCTGCCGCCCCCGCGCCCGCGGCCACCCCCGCGGTGCCCATGTACGCGCGGCCCTCCGCTGTCGCCACTGGACGAGGAAGCCGGGGTACGGCTGCGGGAGCGTGGACCGACTTCCTGCCAGGCGCCCCCGCCGTCGTCGTCGCCGTCCATCACCTCCCCTCTTCCTCCGCGCACCTCGCCGCCGCCGCCGCCTGGTAAACCCTAAACCTCCACTCCGTCTCTCTCTCGGCCGGTCGGCCCTCGGGTAGGTGGATGTAGAGCTAGGACTTGGGCCGAGCCGTGTGTTTCGTGCCAAATGGAATAAGTTCATTTGGGGTCCCTGAACTTGTCAACGAATCCGACTTTCGTCCTTGAATCCCAAAACCAGATACAACGGGTCCCTTAACTATAAAAACCGGTGCAGATAAAGTCCCCGTGTATTTGCTGGATCAGTATCAGGCAGCTCAGCACTGATGTATGCATCCATAATAGAAGCTGTTGCATTAGTACCTGCTGCATCATGCCACACCAATATATGGACGTGCGGAAGCCCTCTCTTCTGAAACTCCACGCTAGGGCAAAAAGGAAGGGGGGAGCATGGGTCAGCAAAAGCCCTAGGGAACTAACCAGGATATAAAGGATAGGGGAAGGAAGGTAAGGGAACTAACTAGCTCGCACACGACCAAATGCAGTACCTGACATTATATCAGAAATCATTTGATCAAGTTTCATTTGAAAACCCTACAAATAATGTCTAAACGATCAGACGGATGCTGGCCCAGCTCAAATCGCAGGGCCTCTTCAATCTCTGACCACTTTGGATTGCAGGTAAATGTTGTGAATACATCAGGTGCACCATACACACGGCATATAGCTACTGCATCTTGATAGTTCTGATACATGTACCTTCTTTCACCAGTAAAGCTTGTAGGCAATATTTGTTATTTACCAACACCACCATCTAAGCATCCTCTGCCAACGGCATCCGCAATCTCCTGAATGTTTTCGCATCTAAAATCGCCCTGATGGTCTCTTATGTACGTTAGCCTACCTTCCTCAACACAAGCAAAGCAGTCAACCTGGCCTTGAGAGGACAAGCGACCACAACATAAATATGGATTGAACTGATCACGACGGTAATGACAACAATAACAATGGAATTCCTGCATTGATGCTTTCGTACGTATAGCGGTTCGAGTAAGATCAACCCCCCTTAAATTTATACCTACCTAAAAACTGCGTTCACCGTAGGGGAAAAGTAGTTGGTATTTGTAAAGCCATGTAAGCAGGATGTAGGCTAGACACATGGTGTAATGGGCCAGGTATATTCAGAATCACGCTTCAGGTTTTCTAACGAAAAATCACCAACAATCAAACCGGCAAGCTCGATCATCAGCTGTCGGCAACTCGTACTGGACATGACCATCCTCATCAGAGCCAACAATCCTAATTGCTATTTCCTCATCACCGTTCTCAGCCAAATGATCTCTTGCTAACCTAAATTGTTTTATCAAAGGATTGCATTCATCTAGCATCTGCATTAGCTCAGCAGCTATAACAGGATCTAAAGCAGAAGGATCGCCATCTTCACTAAGGATAGCACACATCCTATTCTGAATTTCATTTTGGGCATCATAAATATAGAACTGAGCAAACTTGGGAGGATTATTTTCATTGGGCAACAATGCACCCATACAGTGGTGAACCTGGCTATTTATTTTAAAAACATAAGGACCACCACCATGGTTTAAACTATCATCGATATCTACACCCATCGAAGTGAAAGCATCCAACAAGAATGACATGCACTGTTCAATACTAGACCCTAAGTTCTGTTTTGGACTTTTGGTTGGACATATATCATGTGTCCAGGTGAGAAGTAGTGAAGTATATGTATAGGTATAACAATAGAAGTGAATGTGGCACAATATTATTGAAGCTCAAATAATTGGGCACATCACACCGGTATCAGTTTCTTTGTTTATCAGTATGTCTTAATCCTTAAAGTCACTAACTTTATTTAAAAACAATACTACAAAAGACGATCACAACGCACGCACATCCAACCCTATAAACATATACTCTATTTATATAAGCACATTCAAAAGATTGAGCCGATATATTTTAAGATTGACGAAGTTACCACAGGTGCCTTACTGTCGACAGGTACATCACCTACCATTGAAAAAAAAACTATAAATACAAGCACTCGTTCCAAATTTAGAACTTGAACTCAAGCGGGCAAGTTTCACCACAAGAAACCCATCCAGTTGATACTATGCTGTCTTAATTAGCTTTCTACCCCAACTTTGATCATTTCTCTTGGTATATATATAATCACACAGTGCTAGCTAGGCTGCTAGCTAGCTAAGCTATATCCTGTCTGTCCCTCCTTAGCTGTGCATGTTTGGTTGTCAGCATGAGTTGGTCGGTGAGCTTGAGCATGATAGTTAGATTAGTGAGCATAATCGAAGTGAGTGTATCTTAACTGGATAGGTTTTTTATGGTGAAATCTATCCGCTCGGGTTCAAGTTCTAAACATGCATATGCATATGCGCGGTAGTTAGATTAGACAATCAGAATTGGAATCGTGCTAGCTGCATGCTGCCGGGGCCGGCCAGCCCTTTCAACGAACGGTGGTGGGCGGTTGTACGTCATACAAAAAGCATGGAATGAACAAGGCAGAGAGATTCAGTACTGTCCTAGCTAGCTTTTATATATCTTCGTTTGAAAAGAAAGATTTGGGGCTTTTCGTTTTGCCTCTACAAAATTGTTCATGTATATAGTCTGAATATACAGCTAGCTAGAAAGACTATTGGCTGCCTGTCAATATTTTGTAGGTGGCAAAAGTCTCATGAATCAACTGATAATATATGATTTTTTCCTCTTGTAATTAATTATGTCATAAGTTTTGGATCATTGACCAAGATATACATGAAAAACCTCTAGAATAACATAATTATTAATCAATTTGAACTCATAGAGGTTAGAATTTTCTGTTATAACTTTAGAAGCTTAATTTTCATGTTTGCAAAGTGATATATAAAAGTATATTAATCTACCCTATTAATTTCTTTATAACTATTTAGGTGACATAAAAAAGAGAAGATATAGGATAAAAATATATTCCACATGGTCATGGTCATGGAAAGAAGGCACCAATTGCTACAAGCCATCTGCAAGGGTTTGCCTCCATGACCGTCAACCAACCCACCGCAAGTCCACAATATATACGACCGATGCATCTTTTCATGCGTGCGTGCGTGTAGTTAGCTTTTTGCAGTATATAATATTGTCCCAGTTATTTACATCTTGGTAGCTAGCTTTTGCATTGGCAGGTGTACATGCATGACTCTATTACTAATTCTTTTCTTCCCATCCAATGCAAGCCTTGATCAAGTTTCAAAAATGAAAAATAAAAATGCAAGCCTTGATGATCAGCTGGCAATTTTCTGAACATTGGACTTATATATCTGGGTTCTACCAGTCAAAAGAATATGAGTGATGACTGATGAGACCTGCAAGAAGCTAGCTAGGCAAGAAGAGCCAAGAACTGGGCATTAGTTGCAAATGGTTTATTAGGTAGAATGACTACTGCATGAGTGACTTATAATTATTAAAAATGGTCATGATGCATGCATGTGATGGTATTTTGAGCAGACAGGGCCTAGTGTTAGGTCAAAGATGTTGGGCATGCTTATAGTGAAAGAAAGATTTTGTATCTTTGTTGATAGCTGTCTGATAAACTAATCAATTGTTTAACAATGTTTTCTCTGGTAAATGGTTGGTCATATGTGATCTGTAAAGTGGGTGCTTTGGCCGCTCTTCCTGCAGGTTTTGAAGTCTCAAACCCCTCGAGATTAACAGTATATAGACAGATTAATTAATTAATAGGCGTACGCGATGGAACAAGTTCATGCCATTCAACAGGAAGCTAGCCAGTGTCAGTGTCAGTGTGTATAACACTATAGTAGTACTTCCATTCTCGAATCCATCTCACTTTAACTATAAATTAGTTTTAAATGATTATATTATGACGAATGAAGACTGTAATATTATATTATAGGCTACATATATACTCGGATGACATAATACATTTTTAAGTATTTACTATCAATTTTCTAAGAAAAGAAAAAACTGTCAAAGTTTAAACTTAAAACATTTTCAATGTCAATTATTCGAGAATAAAAGGAACATGTATAAGCTGCTACCGAGCTAGTACTAGCAGAGAGTGAACAGTAACATGAACACATGCATGGTCCAAAGCCATGATCATCAACAGTGTTGTACTCCGTACCTACCAATTGTTCATTGGGACATCGCTTTGGGGAGCTATATACAGCCCTAGCAAGATCATTATAATAAGTGGTGTTTGAATCTTCTAAAGATAAAGATGAAGATAAAAATTAAGTGTTTCATGCAAAACGAGATAGTAATAACGTGTGATTAATTGAGTTTTAATTATTACAAACTTGAAAAATAGTTTAATATTATATTTTAGAACAACTTTTATATAGAAAGTTTTCGTACGAAACATAGTGTTTAACAGTTTGAAAAGCGTGCTACGAGTATCTAAAAGTTTATCCAACTTTCATTCTTTTTTTTTTATATAGAACTATAATACATCATTCAGACAACATATATGTAGTCACTCAGCTCTCTCTGACAGTGGGGTGCTACATAACCCGGACCCACCAGTCAGCCGCTCATGGCAGCCATAAACATATGCATTGCAGATATAGCTGCACCCTGCAGCTAGGGAGACATGGATCTTACGCCTGAGACAAATGGTAATACCTCCGTCCCAAAATATAGATGTGACATTACCTAATACTACGAATCTGGACAACCTCCTGTCTAGATTCGTAGTACTATGTAATATCATATCTAGTACTAGATAACTATATTTTGGGATAGAGGAAGTATAAGCCAAACCGGCATATTTGCAAATGAAAAATAATTTATGAATAAAATTTTTATATACGTGTTCTTAGCGATCCAAAAGCAAAGGCTAAAAAATAAACTTCGATGAAAAAACTTCAAAATCAACTTCAAATTTAAGGTTGGAAATTTAAATTTTGGCTGATAAGTATAAACATAAGCGATGAGGCTTATATAGTATATATGCATGGTGAGGTATGGTATAAAAGAATCTGGAGGTCGGCCAAGTGCTTCAGACAAAATCCACTTCACTGCAGGTCAGAGCCATCAACTTTTTACAGTAGTCTTCACCATCTCTCCCTCTTTTTCCTCTCTTCTCTGTGACTCTGAGTTTGGTGTGTATGGGAGGAATTGAAGGTGCACGCATGCGTGCAAGGCTAATTCGTTTTCTTTTTTGCTCCATGTAGTCGCCATCGATCGCCATAGCCATGGCTGATCACCAGTGCCCTATACCAGCGTAGCACCTGGATGCTTAATTAGCTCATAGCTGCTAATTAACTCATCAAAGCTAGCTATAGCCTAGCTAACACGAGTAAGTAGTGCATACTAGCTAGCTCTCTCATCGTCATCATTCACCGGCCAAGCACGATATATCGTGATAAGAAAAAAGATTATATAGAGATGCATGAGCTATATATATAGCCCAATATAGATAGATAGATATAGCCATTAGCTATAGAGAGAATTGGAGCTTAATTAAGAAATTCTTTCGCATGTCAATATGCCATTGGTTGCCAGGGGTGGTGCTACTATATAATGTGGTACTACCTCCGTTTTTTGCTATATGACGTTGTTGATTTTTATAAACGTTTGACCTTTCGTTTTATATAATTTTTTTTTGCAAATAGAAAAAAAATAAGTCGTAATTAAAGAACGTTTGATGATAAATCAAGTTACAATAAAATAAATGATAATTATATATTTTTTTAATAAGACAAATGTCCAAACATATCTCAAAAAGTTAACGACATCATATATTAAAAAACAGGGAGTATGTTTTATTGAAAGTGTGAAACTTTTTGTTTGGAAAGACAGTGGAGTATATAGGGCATGTTTAGATCCATTTGGAATAGCAAATGGCAAAAGTTTTGGTGGCAAAAGTTTTGGTATTGCAAAAGTACTACTGGGTGTTTAGATGCATCCTAAACTTTTGCCATTCTAGCACTAAAATAAGAGAGAGAAAGAGAGAGGGAGTGGTCCCAAAGCACTTTTTGGCACAATTTGCTACTATGGACTAGCAAATGCCAAATGTCAAATTGCCAAGTTTTGCTACTAGTGTTTAGATCCAAAATGACAAAAAGTGCTTCAAAATAGCAAAACTTTTGCTATTTTGGAGGATCTAAACAGGGCCATAGTATAGTAAAATTGCAGTGTGTAGGGCTACTAGTACTGCTGAGCTAGCTTAGCTATGTGTAGTGTGGCATGGCATCAAAAGCTTCATCCTTTAACCCCCTTGGGAAGTATCCTAGTGTCTTGTGCTCCATGTCCCTTTGCACTTGCTTTCACTTTATGCCAAACAGCTAGTAGGAGGAGGTAGAGCAAGTATAAGCTGCTGAGCTAGCAGCCATGGAGAGGAGTTGTTGTATCTTCCCTGGTCTTGCTTGCTCCATCTATAAATCCACCTTCACCTCCTTTCTTCTACCTCAATCCTTCACACCTTTTCACTGTTCTTCACTTCTTCTACTCCCTCAACATTTACATATACCTTATACATGTATCTCTGTCTCTCTAGCTAGTAGCCTTCTTGTCCTTTGCTTCAACTGTGTGTATATGCATGCCTAGTAGCTAGCTAGCTTGTGATTGCATTAAGATCTGGTTAAGTCATCACTAGTTCACTATATTTATCTACATGGAGCATATGGAAGGAAAGAGAGAAACATGTGTTGTACCTATATCTCCCTTTCTGTTCTCTTGGTTATTACTATATCTTGCACTGTGATGTGTGCATGTGTGTTTATTTACACTGGATGAGATGATGAGGTTGAGAGGTTTGTTCAGAAGCTGTAGTGTGTGCCTGGCTCCCTGTATGCCACACATGTAGACCAACCCATGGTGTCTGGTTGCCTACTGGGTGGCGTGCAAGGAGCCAAGCATGCATGCCTGCCTGCATATGGTTGCTTGACATATCCATCCAGCTTCTTTTTCCAGTGTCATTTGATGTAGTATACATATATTTGTGTGCAAGTTTATTTTCGTTCATTTACATCTTTGATCTTAACTTGGTGGTTCAAATTATTGCAGGTGCAAAAAGGATGTGTTTCATCTTCATTCCTCACTGACCAAGTTTGATTATTTTGGAATACTTGTGAGCGAGGTTATGTACTACATAGGAATGTTTATTTTTTAAGTAATGGTTATGCATGTTTTTTGTCCTGGGTTTTATATATGGCGTGATTACTTATGCTATAATTCTGAAAAACATTTCGTGACTTCTGTTAATTTCATTGAAACGGCTTAACTTATTATACATTTGTTCCGGCTAGCTAAATGGATGCTCGATGTAATAATGAAAGTTGAAGGCAACGACCATGCATGATGTTATGTAGATAAGTAATTTGTCCTGTTAATTTTTAATCAATTATTCTTTTGCTTGGATGTATCTGTTGAGGAATCTTGCTATATATAACACATATTTGATTTGATCCAGCTGTGTGCTTTGCTTTTTTTAGAGAAGATTATTTTTTTATCCGGCCTCTACATCCAACTGAATATATGCAATATTTTTAACTTAGCCTTCAAATAATCTAATCTGAAATTCGCTTCTACGAAGATTTAAACTTAGAACCTTAGAATGCTACTTAGGTCACTGTAATCAGTAAGCTATATGCCTTTTCACAAGAGTGTGTTTACTGGTATATTCCTCACAAACGGCTCCCTATATATTTGTTCTGCCTAAATTAATGCTTGAATTAATGCAAGTATGCAACCATGATGCATAGAGATTTCTTCCTTTAGGCAGCTGAAACTATATAATTAAGATGTATTGTTTTAGGTTTTAATTTAGTTTGTGCAGTTCTGCTACAAATTATGATCAAGCTATACAGCTAGCTAGTTGCACAAGCAAGGCTCTCATCTGGTCAATATTTTCTTGACAAAGAAATTTAGGGCCTGACGTTTGTTCGTTCCGATTATTTTAATTTCTTGTTTTAGAACAATGTACTTCATATATACGGGTACATCACTTTTGGGGACAGTATCCATTAATTGTGTGATTATCATCATATGCTCATTCTTGTCTAGTTGAGCAATACCTAGTAAATTGATCAGCTGCATCCCAAATTGTTGAACAGTATCGGATTTTGCTAAAATATTTGTAAGACAGACCGTAAACTTTCTACAAACTCTTTCATTTGTGTGCTTTCTGGGTGTGGGTGTAATGATTTTTTTTTTGAAGAAATGAGTGTAATGATGTACTACTATACGCCTCTCTACGGTTGTGATTAGTTAATTTGTCATTGTACTGATCAATACAAAATTCTTATGATTCTCTGATTGAAAAAATATTGTTTGTAGAACTAGCTAGCTAGACAATAATTCTTTCACTTCAGTATGAACCAAAACTCCTGCTGCTATTAATTAATTTCTGCTGAACAATACCGTCATAATTAACATGAATGCAGTCCTCATGAGCTGGATGCATATAACTAGCAGCTCGCATTCAGTTCTTCTGTAATTTCATTCTAAATTGGTTGAATTTTTTAGATAATAAAAATATGTTACATCTCCGATTTCTGTTCGTTAGGCACGCAACCATTGATTTTTGTTGGATATATTACATGCTTATCTCGAATTGGTCAATTGTCAGTATCGATTAACAAGTTATCCTTGTCAACTGCGAAGCTCCTTAGACTTGACTGGATGCTATTTTCTTTCTATCCTTTTTTCTCAGAAGCTAGTATTTTCTAGTCAGGTACTTGTACTGCAGTTTGCACGTGTGCTATACATGAAGAATGTTGTACAAGATATTCACAGTTTGTTTAGTAATACTCATAGGACCAGACAAAGTAAATCAATTTTGCAGTGCATTTCAGCTTGACCTCCTTTATTAATCAAAGTTTCAAATTGAACCCCATCTAGATCATTTTGTCTGCTGAAGGGCAATATATATTTTATTTTCTATATAACTCTTTTCCTGAAAATAATATTGTGCTTCACATTGAACAACCAATCTACACTGTTGTACAATTAGTTGGTGATGACCTCCAGCTCACTCATGTGTTGGTCTCTGATGGACCAGCCATTGTTGCATGCTTGCATGCATTCATGGACCACTTCACTAGCTGTAGTTAGTACAAACATACAAGAATGCATTCAGGTGCTGTGTCACTGTGCCTATGTGGCCACAAAGCAGGAAAGGTTAAGCTACAGTGATGCTGATGGTGAGTGCTGAGAGTAAGTAGGACACTGCCATTATATGCTGATCTGCAGCCAAAGTCAAGAATTCCCCCAGTGATTGGGAGAAACACCTGGGTCCCCTCTTGCACAACAGAGCTTTGCATTATGACTTTTTTTTTCCTGCAGACAGCATGGCAGTGGCTGCACTTGCATATTGGTAGTCTACCACCTGTGATGAACAGTATCTGAACTATCCAGATCCCAGTGAATCTGAAATCAGTTTACAGTTTTCAGTGTGCAGGAAGCAGAGCAAGAGATTCTTCACAACATCACGCGTTACAGGGATAGATGATCATCATGGAAGACAATAATATGATCTGTCATTTTACAAGTTGAAAGTGGAAAAAACATTGTTTGTGTAGACAGGTTTCTTTTTGGCAATTTATCTCAGAACACAAGCAGCAGACAAGGTGTCGTGTACAATTAAGAACTGAAGAAGTGTCCATTGCACATTCAAAAACAGGAGACATTCCATGAACAAACAAGGTATACTATCATGTACATTCTTCACTCTAGACTGCTTTTCAGGCTATTAATGAAGTAAATCTATACATTGAAAAAAAATCAAACCAGCAAAAAGATTTCTGGAAAACATTTCTCCTACACTACCTTTTCTCGATGCAATCTTCGTATCTGCATTCAACGTCGGGTCACTCACGATCTGATATCGCGGTGAATGTCATGGAGGCTTCAGTTGTCTCTTGCGACAACAAAGGAGAAGAGTGTGCCATGATGGAAGATAGCAATGTGGATGTTGAGGATGAAACTATGTCCACTTCTTTCCTCATGCTCCTGACCTTAAGATCCATAAAGTCACTGATTATTGCGGGCTTGCTGATCTTCGCCAGCTCAACATCCATTTCACCTGTTAGCATGCGGACAACCATCGACATTGTGGGTCGATGTTTCGTGACATCTTGTGTACACAAAAGCCCAATTTTCAGGAACATACAGGCTTGTGCAACATCCAAGTCATCACCCAAAGAAGCGTCTATGATTTTCTCCAAATCACCCTCTTCATAGTGCACCCATGTCTGCAAGAGGAGAACCCCATTTGTGATCTCTGGGAACTGTAGCAGTAAAAGAACAAAAGCCCCAATTCAGAACATTTGCTCCCTAGCTGAGACACGAATAACTTTTACATCATGATGATGATGCTTTCATGTAGAAGAAAAAGTTGGCAACTGATGTGTTTGGCAGCATGCAGCTCGCATTTCATTATGACAATTTTACTCCCTCTATTTTTTAATGATTTGACTTTTACCAAACTTTTGTTCACGAACGCTTTCATGTTTGCGACTCCCAATATGTAATTTCCATTGTGCCCATGTAAATAATTATCTTAACCAGCACATTCAGCCGTACCCATAAAACTAAGGCATTGCTAATGTGCCTGCACAGCTAATGAGAGGACTAGGCTGCCAAGTGAAATTTGATCACATTCTATAAAAAGCACAAATAATCGCCTAGTAAATTATGCGGTGATCAAGAGTGTTAACTATTAAAACCAGAATATGATTTTACAAATATAATAGCTGAAAACTTGAAATGTCATGGCTAAGATTCTAAAAGCAATAACTGCATGTATCTCCATTAGTCCTCTTATGGGAAACCAAGACTTCCACTTGAAGGCACCAACATTAGTTCATGGAACAAATACAGCACTCATATTAGATATAACTTCAGCCTAAATAAATAATTTAGTGATGATGGTAAAAAAAGATAGTAACTTCTGATATACAAGGAACAACAAAAAGAAGTATTGTATTTTATCTTACCCTTTCAAGAAGTATCTGATCTTCATAGGGTAATCTTGTATTGGTGTTGGATCTCCCACTAACTATTTCTAGTAACAGAACACCAAAACTATAAACATCTGACTTCCGTGTCACTTGTCCTCGAATGGCATACTCTGGAGCCAAGTAACCTCTGTCATGTAAAACTGAGTAAGTAAAGCTGCAGGTGTATTGATATTTAATGGGTCATAAATATAATCCATAAATTACTAAATAATCATTTGATATTTGCAATTTTAATTGCCTTAGCTTTTCCACTGACAATCATTTCATAAAATGTAAAAGAAATTGTCGGGGTGTACTGTCATATGGGTCAAACATTTAAACTGAAAGGAATGCTATAGGCACTACCATAGATACCCAAGAAAAAGATAAGGTACTTGAAAAATGCATCGTAC
This sequence comes from Oryza meridionalis, assembly GCA_000338895.3. NCBI lineage: Eukaryota > Viridiplantae > Streptophyta > Magnoliopsida > Poales > Poaceae > Oryza > Oryza meridionalis. The sequence goes on along the minus strand of CM002525.2, from coordinate 3,605,972 downwards.
TTGTTAACTCATTATAAAAAGAACTTATGACAAAGTTTACTTACAATGTTCCAGCAACCCTTGTGCTAACATGTGATGCATCTGGAGGCAAAAGCTTTGCTAAACCGAAATCAGATATTTTCGGCGTAAGATCTTTATCTAGAAGTATATTGCTTGCTTTGATATCCCGGTGAACAATGTGGGGATTTACAACTTCATGGAGGTATGTTAGTCCACGGGCGATACCAACACAAATATTTACTCGAGTTGCCCAGTTGAACTGGATGTTGCTGTGGCCATAACCTGAAAAAACAAAAGAGGAAAAACAAAGGAAACTATTTGAATATCTAGGTCTTTTCTTAGCACTGTATGTAAAAATTTGAGAGAATAAAGCAATAGAAACGATTCAAGTAACCATACCCAAAAGTGTTTGTGCAAGGCTATTATTTTCAAGATAATTGTAGACAAGGATTCTTTGGTTTCCTTCCACACAATAGCCATAAATCTTGACAAGATTTTCATGAGATACGTTTGAAATTGCCATGAGTTCGTTCAGAAATTCCTTGGCTCCCTGTCTTGACTCTAAAGATAGCACCTTGACGGCAACAAGCTTTCCATTCCTTAGCTTTCCCTGCACCATTAATCCATCATGATGAACACGTGAGAATTCATTTTTTGTTGGAATTTTTCGTCACTTATTTGTTTGAACTTTGAAGGCTACTTATATTACCTTGTACACAGATCCAAAACCTCCCTCACCAATCTTATTAGACGGGCTAAAATTTTCAGTAACCCTTGAAAGCTCCTTGTAAGTGAATTTTGTTATATTCATATCACCAGAGGGGTCTGTACAAATCATGTTAAATATTTCAGCAAGAAACATATCAAGGATGAATATGGACAAATCATGTTCAACAAATAGGGTATAATGCAGTCTGTTTTAGAGATCTCTACCATCATTATGCTGAGAACTTTGCTGTCGGGTTGCCCTTCTCTTGCCAAATATACAAAAACAACCCATTACCGAAATCTAAAACTAGCCTTAATTCTGCAGTTCAACAAATACAGTTTCACTTGTGAATATCCACATAAGCATGTCATCAATTTTCAACGGCTGCCATCATGTCCTGAAAAGAAAGAATGCAGTTGATGGTTAGCTAAGAAGAAAGGTATATTGAGCACTTGGCCACTTACCATTTCAAACATTAAGTTCATGATTAACATTATACAGAAATGTTACATTCCAGGAGTGCTGCAAATTGTCATGGTGGCACAGAATGAATGCAGCCTTTTCATTTGTCCATAAGGTCCAGAATTACAGCTAAACCACAAGAATCTTAGGCCTACCACGATGGCTCGATGTCAGACTGACCTTGCTTCAACTGTTTTACTAGATGCAGCAGTTATGTGGGTTTCGTGATCAAAATTTACAATAAGGAGCCAAAATAGGCCATTGATTGGTTACAGCTCAACCAACATCAGTAAAGATGATCTAGTTATAAAACTTAAAGTGGGAGTAACATGTTTAAGCTCGGGGCATGCAAGCAGGAAGCAGGTGAGATGAACTAACATAGTATTAGACTATTAGAGCCAGCCAGCAGCAGTACGGATTGCTCTATATTTCTAGAATTTATCTACATTTTATAATTTCTACCCAGAGAGACGCTATCATTGGGCAGGCACCATCCGATCAATTGCTCGCCAACACGACCAACTAATTTCAAGAAAATGGAAAACCGAGGGGGGAAATGATTTTCTAGTCTAACTAACTCTGCTAGCGATAGAGACAATCTATGATCCTACTGCATCCCACACGCAATATACAATAAAGTAATGCATGATTAGGTCTGGCCTCCAAAGCGAAAACGAAAGTTCCATCCCACCATTGTTGTTGACATCCTAATCCTAGCACATTCTCCACTTACAGAAAATAAAAATCAAAATATGTAAACTGTTTTTCATACCGATTGGCGATCGCACAGCACAAGGTACAAAATTGAAGATCCATTCATGAGCATGTAAAATTGAAAGACAACCTAAGAAAAGAACTCAATTTAGCTCCCCCATCGAATTCGGGGCCCTCATCTATCTCACGAATCATTCCCAAATCTTTAACCAACCAACACGGGAAGCAGTCTACTACTACTATCAACGAACAATCCATCCCTAATTCCATACTCACCGACAAACAATCCCCAACCTTTATATCTGCAGAATCCAGAGAAATCAACCAAGAAGACGACTCACCTGATAATCCCAACCAAGCAAGAATCCGAGCAGAGCTAGTCCAAGAAGCTCAAAGCTCAAAGCTCCGGGAAAGCAGCCTCTCCGGCGAGCTGTTCGTCGGCGAATGGCAGCTTCGCAGCGGCGGTGGGCTTGGGTTGTAGCGAACCAGGTGGCCGTATTTGACTTCTCCGCAGTGGGAATCGGGAAATGGGAGCAAGAACAAGAAGAAGAGGAGGATGGGCTGGCCGGTCAAACCGTTGACCACGTGGTGGCCGCGTTGGCCGCGTGGGGCCCACCTGTCAGCGAGACGGCGCGGTTCGGGCTCGACGCGGCGGCGGCGGCTCGGCGGGTCGGACTCGGGACGCGATGGCGCATTGTGGCATGTGGTGGTGGTTGTGGGTCGGGTCCAAGTTGAAAACGAGTCGATTGACTCGATCGCTCGCCAGGTCAGTGTTACGATGGCTTTGGCTTTGGTGGTTTGGTTGGTCCATTTGCAGGATCGTCGAGCTCAATTAGCACTTGCGTGAAACTGCTGGCACTCGTGTTGATTGATTTGTGATTGGTACCGTTATATGTTTGTTTTTTGTTTTCATTCTCGAATAATTACACGGTAGACGCGCACGTATATACACGTAGTTGTTTGTAGGGTTTGTCATGTTAATCGCACAACAGTTTAAAAAAATGATTATTTTCTTTTCACATAGTTGAAAAGTGAGAATTGCAATTCAGCTATGTATATTTAAGTATATGCTATCGTGATTTATTTGGTTAAAATTTTGAAGCTACTAGCTCTTCAACTATTTTTACAGCTTATAATTTTGTTAGATATTTTTTTCTAATGGAAAAATGACGGTCATAGTTGCACACACTGAATAAAGTTCCTAGTGTTAAGTATTTAAATGCGAAGGTAGTAGGCCGGTCGTCTTGGAAAAGAAGTGCGATTTAAAACGTGTTCTTTTGAGTTAGGATAACATAATAAAGTACTACTAGCAATCAAACTGCAATAGGTTATGATAGATACTATATTTCATATAGGGCAATTTGCAATACTCAATTACTCATGGACTGGACTTTTGGTTGGAGGAGGCACCTAAATTACTCTCTATAGTATGAACAAATCAGAAAAGCTCTAATTTCAAATTTAAAATGGAAGTATAAATAGAACGAAAGGTACCTCATCCGTTCTAAAATATAGTAACTTTTCAACCGATGATGAAAACAAGGATCTGTTCAGATTCATATTACTTGAATATGTATCATCTATTTAAAAGTTGTTATATTTTGGAATAGATTCATATTATTGGAATATATGTATCATTCAGTTATTATATTTTGGGAAGGGTGCGGTAGTACCGGTCCAAAATACAGTTGCGTACTTGTAAAAAGCATGCGATCTCACCTGTCCCAACTATCGCCTTGTTGCTGTCCAGCCATTTGGACACGGTCTACGGTGAGCCAGCACTGTGCAGTCACCGACGGGTGGGGCCACCGGGAACGAACGGCTAATGATTTGGCCAACTAAAAATGCTAATCTCAGAGTGCTCGGGGACTAATCCTCCACTTATGAGACAGCTTTTGGTTATTGCACAATAAGCCTTCACTTTCAGTTCAGTGTGCTCGCTCTGCAGCTGGTGGACATTTGGATTTTGGAACAAAGCTGCAATTTTCAGTAAACACCTCGTGATAATCTTCAATTGATTATTTCTGATTTTCATTAGCTGATCAGCCAGCTTGCAAATGATCCAATATTGAATATTCCAATGGGACAATTTATATTTAAGTTCCTCGTACCATTCAAACAAGTGACCGTTATGTTTTTACCCTAGCTTTGAGTCGTAATTATAATTTTACCTCTTCTTTTTAGCGTGTGTGTGACTATGCCCCTTTTCACATCTAATTATAGGTTGCTATTTTATAAGACAGTGACGGTAACAATTAGCAAGGACCAGGTGTCGAGAATACAAGATCAAGGGCGAAAGGGCCTGTAGCCAGTGGTTACAAGAGTATCAGTAGCACCTTATGTCCTGGGTTCGACTCTTCGTAAGAGCGAATTTTCCAAGATTTAACGGCATTGTGTTTTCAGTGGTAGGTCAATCTCCAGGATTTGCCGGCTCAGTCTTCGAAGATGAAGATTTAATGGCATTGTATTTTCAGTGGTAGGTCAATCACTAGGATTTGTTGGTCCAGTCTTTGAAGATGCTCATATGGGTGGAGTTTGCGTACGTGCGTTTATAGGGATGAGTGTGCGTGCGTTGTGAGTGTCTGCATTGTACTGCGTAATTTTCAAAAAAAAAAAGAATACGAGGTAAAGAAAAAATTACCAGAAAAATGGTGGAGCAAACTGCAAAAACGGACGTCATCATTCATCCTCGAGCCCTCAACTGGGCACCGCCCCCCGACGAGTGGTAGTCCACCTCCCCTTGACTTGGACTCCACACAGCCGCGACGCACACCTACTCTCTCGCCGTCGCCGAGCTAGTTGAGCCGCGGATGGATAGCCCCGGTGAGGCGGCGGCGGCGGAGTCCGGCAATCGCGCGGTGAGATATTACACCCCGGGGATCCAATTCTTGGTATTTTTTTCGTTCTTCTTTAGCTCTGTTTGTGTGGGATTCGATTCTTGTCAGCTTCAGGCTTTTTTGCTGTTTTCAGTAGGTCATGGGAGTTAGTACAGTGTTTGTATTTCGTTAGAAAGATTTGGATCTTGGAGGTGCTTTGTTTTGGAATTGGATTGTCGTTTTGGTGGGGAATCTTGTGGATTCTTCGCCATCTGTTTGTTTGTTTTTGCCATACACATGCGAGCTAGAAATACAGAGTTTATTTACTCTTTCGATTTTGCTTTGCTTTACCGGTTTAATTCCCACTTGCTTGACTGGATATCTTTGCTTTAGTGTCACTGATATTCTGATCAAACTGCTGCACTGAAACTTTCATAACAAAGCGCATTGGAAAGCCGTTTGCATGGTCATATTAGTTACTAAATTCAACATTTGTTTTTCTGTTTGCAAAGATTAAGTCAGCAAGGCTCAACTTAGGACCTAATGCTCTCAGGCCTGAATGCTGTGACTGTCAGTCGTACAGAATAAACCAAACTACTACTATTTGAGAATTAAGAAAGGCAGTATACGCACTCACTAAAGTCTTAGAGAGTGCACTCGTTTCTCACTAAGATTTCTGATAAAAGCTATCCAAACTGGCGTTGTCCTACTCTTATTTGCACCTATCTCGAATAAAAGCTTCCATTATCTAAAAAGATCTCTTCTTTGCACCATGGTAGGAGCACCACTGCAGTTCATGCTGAAATTCAGTAAAGGCCCTCTTAGTTTTGTTGTTCCATGTCTGAATGTGAACATATGCTTGATAGAAGAGTGAAGAAACAAACAGCAGTGATGCCAAATGAGTATCTATTCCTTGTGTTACTATTTAGTACTATGAATCTATGATGCAATAGGCAATGGCCAGTACATGGTTGATTCTTGGCGTTTCCTTGTCTTCTGTTACATTGCCACTCTTTCTTGTTACTTTGCTTCAAAGCAATCATATAATTATTTAATGTAAGTGATTGACATTGTTGTTCGATTGAATTGTTACTAGGGAGAAGATGGTAAAAGTGATGGTGTATCTTGTCAGAATTCGCGACGGCCAAACCTTTCATTACAAATACCAAACAGGGCATTTGATGACACTGTGCCAACGTCAACTAGAATCAAAATATCACCCAGCCCAAATTCTGCAAGAAGCGGTTTACCACCAAGGCCGAATTCAACTAGAACAAAATCATCCATCAGGGGCATCATTCCACAAAGGAGCTTCAAAGCAAAGAGTTCATTACAGGATGGTGACCAGACAATTCTTCTAATTCCTGACACACCATCATCATCAGGACAGCAGGCGAAGGCAACTACATCAAGATCATTTTCTTTCACAAAGGTCATCAACTCCTTATCAGCGAAGCGAACCCACTCTCTTCCAGTTACTCCTGTAGCAGCTTCAGGACCTTCTTCTCATGAAGGTCATGCAGACAACCTGCCAAGTACAGTTGTAAGTATCTAACTGGGACTGCATTGTTTGAATGCTGGTCTATTTTGGTATAACACAATTCCATGGCAAGGGCTGTGGGATTTAATAATACTTGACGTAATATGGCATAATCTCTACTATTATAAAAATTGAAGATGTTTTTGCCGGTATTTTGGTACGTCATCCGTGTTTGAGTCGGTTTTATGTTCGCTCGCTTTTGGAAATACAGATCCGTGTATGAGTCGGATTTTAAGTTCGTTTGCTTTTAGAAAAACAAAATGAGTCGTATAAGAAATCTCTTTGAGATAACTCGCATACTAACTAGAGATAAAAGTCGAACTCCTAATTGCAGCTCATGATTTTCTAAAAAATATATATATCCAAGCGAATTTCCACAGTGAATTTTATTCTAGCTAAACCGTATAGCAATAATAAGATTATAATAATCTTCACCCGTTGCAATGTACGAGCATTTTTTTCTAGTACATGTATATAGTGGAAATTAAATGGACTATTATCAAACAACCAAATTGGTGCATTTACACCTTCAAGTATGAGACGCGCCCAGTTCACTGAGGATCATCTCGTATTAATGTGGTTCACAATGGTTGCAGAAGAATGAGGTTGAAACACAAATTAGGCGCTCACTCTCAGCACCAGGAAATCATGATAGTAAGGATCTGAGGAGGACGGCTTCATCAGGCCTTATACGTGTGATTCCCACAACCCCACGACCTGTTCCTGTTGAAACTGTTGCATCAAATGATGGCATTGAAGAAGCAGTAGATGGTACTAACCTTGGATTTTTACTCTTTTGCATGTCAGTGTACAGTACATTAGGCAGAAAACGTTTTGTAGCGCAATCAAAGTTCGCGTGAACCAAAATGTTCTCTTCAAATAGCAAAGCTGCAGGAAAGAAACACTGAATTTTGTGTCGTTCATCCTTGGTAGCTCCTGAAGATGGAGGTGAAGACATTCCTGAAGAAGATGCTGTCTGCAGAATTTGCCTAGTTGAACTCAATGAAGGAGGTGAAACACTTAAATTGGAGTGCAGTTGCAAGGGAGAACTTGCTCTTGCACACCAGGAGTGTGCAATAAAATGGTTTAGCATCAAGGGAAACAAGACATGCGATGTTTGCAGGCAGGAAGTTCAGAATCTACCTGTGACTTTATTGAGAATACAGATTCGAACTGTTAACAGACAACCGCGGAATGGTGTTCAGCAAAGAGCAGCACATCCACACAGGTATTTCAAAACACACTTTTTTAGTGTGAAGATATTTTGACCCTTAGAAAATGTTTACGTTAAAAAAAAAAACCTTAGAAAATGTGCACATTGGATGAGTGTTGTTTTCTTCACGTTTTATGAATGACAATTGTTTTGTTCTTTTTTCTGTCTATACCATGAGAAATATCATTAATACATTAATGTATTTGTCTTCTTGTTACTAAATTCTCCTTTTCTGACAGATTTTGGAAGGAGACTCCAGTTCTAGTCATGGTCAGCACGCTTGCGTACTTCTGTTTCTTGGAGCAACTCTTGGTTTGTGACTTTGTGCTACGCTTCTTTTAGCTTTCCATTATGTGAATTTTGTGTGTGTATGTCAAATTAACCCAACCACTGTCCCACTTGTTGGAACTTTTAACAGGTTGCTGATATGAAGTCACGTGCACTAGCTATTTCTTTGCCTTTCTCCTGTCTCCTGGGCATATTTTCTTCCATCCTCGCATCCACAATGGGTAATGAAATACTTGCTTTTCTCTGGCTCTACGCAATTGCAAAATCATGAGTTCAGTACATTGTGTAGGGAACCAAAAAGCCTTTTGGCACCTAAGCTCACTGTTTTCCAAATTCAGATTTATTTATTGACCACCCTACCCTCATAGTTAGAAATATACATATATATATATATCTTGATTGTGTAACAACTTTACCAGGGAAAACAATTATTATATAATATGATTTCAGCTTTTCAACAGAATGTAAAACATAACTCCTTACCGCCATTATAGACCTGCGTAGGACTTAGACCTGCGTAGCTCGGCTTTTAAGCCACCTTGATTTATTATTTTTGTAAAAAGGTGTAATTTCCTATCTCCCCAAACCTGCCATGTAATCTTACCTCTTTGCTGTTTACATCTATTAAAATTCCGGCAGATCTCCTGCCGTCGTTCTCCTCAAAAAAAAAAAAAAAAAAAAAAAAAAAACTCCTTACCGCTCTTTCCATGATCTCATTTTAAAACCAAATATTAGATGTTATGTAGTAATTTGATCATTTGGTGTAAATAAACTCAGATTATCATGTTCCAGCATTTCTGCTGAACAGCTACCGCAATTCCACATTTAACTTTTTTTTTTATCTCTGTGAAACAGCAACCGATAATTACCTATGGGCTTTCGCTACGTTCCAGTTTGCTTTCCTAATCCTATTTGCTCATATTTTCTACAACTTGGTATGGAGCTTTTGCCCTCAATAAGTTTTTTTTTTTTTTTTGACGTAAACTCAATAAGTTTTCTAGATAATATCTTCAGCACATTGCTTATTACAATTACTAAACATGCAGTTAAAAATGGGGGCAGTCCTTGCAATCCTACTTGCATCGTTCACTGGTTTTGGCATCGCTATTAGTCTAAATGCAATGCTAATAGAATACCTGAGGTGGAGACTCCTGCGGAATCAGCAGTTAACTCAACGTAGAAATCACAGACATGGTCAATCTGGAAACAATGCTTCAAACGAGAACACTGCAAGTAATGCTAGGCAGCAAGGCAGCGGAAGCGATCAACAGCCTGTAGAACATGGCTGAAGATGATCCATCTGTGGTTTTGCAGGTTTCATGGTGATGATAAAGTATGTCTTGTTTGAACTTTCAAGTAGAGTGAAAGATAGCAGCTCATTTTTTTTTTCATCGTGAATACTCACTTTCGTGTAGTTGCTGAATTCTGCAGATTCAAAATCAAAATTGTTGATGAATGAATGGAATAAATGCGCCACTGGTAAAACCGCAAATCTGCAATTCCAAGAATGCCATGGCCGGTTGCCACACTAAGTTGATCGTGAAACAAAGTTATTATTCAGAAAAGGGGGCTCTCAAGTCTCTCAACTCTGAACCAAAAAGGTCCAGCAGTCTCCATTTACTCCCGGTGATAGTTTAGTAGTCCAGTGTGATATGTGTGTTTATGAAATGTATAAACTGCGAAAGCAAATACTACACACTGAACTTGTATCACAACCATGAACAAACTGTATATATAGCTCATCGTTATCGATTTTACTTTGCTGCAAAGTGTGAGATGGAGATGCTACAATTCTCTGAATTTTCTTTCTGCAATCAGGTTCCCTGAACTATATATCCAACTTCGACGAAATCCGAGACATGGTGAAGATGTTTGTGAATTTACAGTCACATCATGATCATTTTCATTGCAACTTTGTAAGTTTGTAACATATACTACATCCTGATACCCAATGACATACTAGGCATGTAAAGGTTCATTCAACTGGTCAGAACCAGTTGGAAACCTGACGAGGCGTGGCTGGCTCCCAGTTGGAAACCACGACGGCAGCCGTCTTGCTGTGGCATCGCCTCCGCGGAACGGCGAACTCCGGTGATCCTTCCTTCCTCCGCTCAGGTGAAGTAACTCATCCAAGATCTCTCAACCCCTAGCCGCCTTCCGAACTGGACATTGAGGATCCAGAGTGACATTTTACCGAAACCTATCGTCTATCGAATAGAGCCGTATATTCTTAAATTTCTCCTTGTCCAAGCGGATCGACTAAGGGAGGGAAGAAGAGCAATACTAGGCTATGAAATCCATGTTGCAATGTAGAATTCAGGCTTGCAGTTAGTCCAAGTGTTCTTTTCGCCGGTTTGACATGATCATTGGGCAAAAAAATGTTTCTTTTTTCAATAAGATAACTGGATTATATGGATCAAATTCACCGGAAGAGTGGCATTTCAACTCGTAAAAATATTTTTTAAAATATATATTATTAAATTTCAATTGTTCCGGTTCATGCCCTCACAATCTCACATGATACATGCCAGGAAGTTGTACAAAGCAATAGTTTTTTTTCTACAAATTTTCTCAACCTAAAACTCCACAAGATTGAAAAAAATGGATTGTAAAACATAGAAAAAATACATAAATAATCGTTTGAATAGATCATAAGAAAAACAAGAAATCGGATAAGAGAGAAACTCAAAAGGAAATCTTCCAAGGGTTTGGAGCTCTTGCTAACTTTCCTCCAAAATATCTATAGAATTATTCAGTAGAAATTTCAAAGGAAAGGATATGATTCAATCATTTGTTTCAAAAGTCCTCAAAGAATTTGTTTCCGATGTTTTTTTTTCTATAAATCAAAGGGGGCATAAATTAACTGATTTTGTTTTAGATTTACTACTTAAAAATATGGGTACATACTTTCTTTCTAAAATTGAGGTCTGAAGCAAGGCCCTACTTCAAAAGCTTAAAATTGACAGTAAAAGGCAACATCAATATGGTACCACCAGTGCTTCAAACATTCTTGCTGACAGAGTCAGCAGCAAGCTTATGCATCTCAAGCAGACAGAACCATTACAAGCAGACAAGCTTATCCAACTTACACACTACCACATGCTTCTGAAGCAGACAACACTATTCAACCACACAATATCCACAGCCAGAAAGCAGGTAAGAGAATCTGCCTCCTTAAACCAATGCAACAGCAGGAGATAATTCTCTTGCACATGATGATGCTACCTACATACTATTAGCCTAGTGGGCTAGGGAGAAAGTTCAGAAGTTGACAGTTTTGGCACATTGCTAATTGTTCATAGACATCAGGGGTGAAGAAAAAAACAAGCATGCAAAATGTGTGGCAATTCTCCACCTCCTTCCATTTTCATTGCCAGGTTTCCTCTTTTTTTTTTCGTTGTGAAAAGTCAGTCAAGATTGGGAAATGATATGATCTGGGATCCAAATTAGGGTCCCAGCCAAAGATCTGAAAGAGATGGAGGAATCAGAAAAGAAGTTGATTGGGTTCGGAAAAGATGCCCCATATCTTTGAAAAGAGTGGATGGTGGTGGTGTATGTCATTGCACTCCACATTCCCCCCCCCCCCCCCCTCCACTTTAAATTTGTCACAATCCACAACCACCAAAAACCAAACCAAAACCAAAACCAAATCAAACCAAATTCTAACACGTCGGCGCGACCGGAAGGCCGACGAAGGGGGATCAGAACAGGGATAGGCATTACCAGTAGGCATTAGGACCCTGAAGAAATGGATATGTGATGGGGAGAGAAGGCATCACATTCACCTCATCATCCACCACTGACCTTCAAGAAAGGGAGGCTATCTTTTTTTCCAACCATTGGTTCAATTGGGTATGCACTTGTCAAGGGTTCTTCAGTCAGATGGGGACCTTGAAGAAGAGGCACATGGATGGCTGGTCCATTTCTTTGCCTGTCATTGTCCCCAAGAACTGGTGCCAAATTATGTAAGCATAAAGGTTCAGGTGAATTCCCTCATGGATCTATCTATGAGCTTTCCAGGATCACATAAAAACTACTTTTTTACTGAAAACAGCAATGCTAATCAACATGTCAGTAATTTTGGAACACTTCTAGAACAAAGCTGCTTACTACTGATTTGGTAGTAGTACATATATAAGCTCAATAGTTCTTGAACTGAATTTTCACAGTTGCATGGAAAACCTTACTTGCTGTCATTAACAGTACATTGCAGGAGGAAAACATCATCAATATACAGAATATGGCCAAAGCTAGCGCCTGCGGCACTACAGCACTACTCAACAAGAACCTAATAATTAGATGCCCTAAGTTAACATGATCAGTATTCCAGGAAACAAAGTGTCGGCATGTATACCAAAATGTAATAGGTACCACTAAAAGTCAATGTAATATGACATAATTACCAGACAGCGCATAACTTAGAGCTACACTTGACCTATGCGCTTGGGTTCCAGGTCACAAAACTAAGAGCTACAGAGACGTACAGAACTGGACGCCTAACGCCGGGTGCTATGAGCTCCCTATTTCTCAGAACTCAACTGAGCCCACCGACGCGATTCCAGTGCTTAGGCTTCTTGATTCCTGCCTGCTCATGTAGTTGTCACAGCTGTTGCCAAGTCTCCTTGCAGAAGTCGAGAAGAGTTCAATGCCCGGCTTGCCCATCTGCTGAACCTCCTGCGGCGAAAGTATCTTTATGCAAGACACGCTGTTCACAAATTCCCTGCAGATTCCGAACCTCATGTATGTAAGAAGATGGCATAAACAGTAAAGAAAGATGGTAAGGAACTCATGACGATTGTTAAAACTCACTGCCACGGATCATCGCCAACTAGAAGAACGTCGTCCTCTCGGTCAACAAATACAAGCTGCCAGCCTGATCTCAAAGGGTCTTCCAACTGGCCCTCAAGGCCAAAAAGGCGCCCTACCTCACTACGAAGTTCATGATAACTGCTAAATCTAGTGATGTCGAGCAACCTTCCAACGGTTCCAGATTTGTAAACCTATAGGACACAAGTTTGTCAATTCAAAGTAAATTGAGGAAAAAAGAAAAATACATGCAACTTTGCAACTGATGGTGCATCAAGCATACAAGCCATTCACTCACCTTCACAAAGGTTGCAGGCGGTCGCTTCACTTGATCAGCATTATCTGAACATGGAACATATTCTGATTCATCTAAGCAGCCCGGAGTAGTTAGTGTTTGACTCAACGGATAATCATCCTGAGAAGGGCTAAGGAAGTTGGATGTGGAATATGGAATTGTGCTTGAGCTGTTGTCATTGTGAAGGCTTGGAATGCCATCTTGCATCAAAAGTGACTGTGAGTCTATATTTACACCAAACAAGAAGTGATTTTGAGGATCAGAGCCCCCATCTTGATCCACCAGGCATTCCCTTCCAGGCAGTGGTGCTAGCGTGGAGTTTTGAGGAATACTAGAAGGTGTCAAGTCGAAGTTCTCTATCTGTGATGAAATGTCATGTGGGCGAGAAGAGATCGTAGATTCCACTGCAACTCGCTTAGATGACCATGGGTCAGAGACAGGGACAGGGGTGATTCTTGGCACACCTGGGAGGTCTGAAGCAGCTTCTGAAGGGAATGATCTCAGTGTATCGTGCATGGATGAGACATTGGATGGAGAGAGACAACTGATATTTGTGTCAGGGAAATTATGTTGCTGTGCGAATGGTGAAACTGTCTGCAATGTGGAGGGTGTAGACTGAGGGGTGGAGGAAAGCTGTGAAAAAACCGATAATGCATTTGGTACAGTCTGAAAGTTGGGCAAGTGCTTCTGTTGTTGCATTTGTTGATGCTGAGGCTGCTGCTGGTGTGATTCTTGCTGCTGTTGCTGCGGCTGCAACTGAGGCTTCTGTTCGTTAAATGATTGGCAATGTTGAAGCGATTGCTGGAGGTACTCAGGCTGACTATGGCCTTGGATTGAGTTGCCATTGATGTTTTGGTGGTACATCTGCTGAAATTGAGGCTGCGCTTGCTGCAGAATCTGACTGGATAGAAGAGAAGATCTACCGACAATGTTTTGGGGCTGCTGGAACTGCAGCATGGCAGGTGATACTTGCTTAGTGGTGTTCTGTAAAGCCGCCGCCGCCGCTATCGTTTGGTACATGTCAGGTTGCAGACCAAGTAGGGAACTATCCAGCCTTGGCTGCATCCACGGACTCATACCAAGTCCTCCAAAATTCAGAGACTGGAAACCTGTGTTTTGACCATCTCGAAGCCACATAAGAGAAGAAGTCAAGTCATCCTCCTTTCCGCCTGCCAAAACCATCAGAGGTGAATATGATTATCATAACATCAGAGCAATGCACTAATAATACATACGAGACATCATTGATCATTGTGCACTGCTATAGTTTAAAGGGCTGACTAAGATGCTAATGTCACTCGTACCATATAAAGAAGGTAAGCCTGTTGGCCATGGACGCTTTAGTCTGAGAGGAAAAGGAGATGGATACATCGGGAAAGTTGTCAGAGGCTCGATCTCCCAAAGAGACACCCTTGGCTGTCTCTCTCCAGCAGTCGACTCATCCCATCCAACCTGCATGATTCAAAGAAAACCTTGTTCACATGCTTAATTTTGAAGCAAGCTCATAGTGAAGGTAGAAAATGACTAAAGCACACTATCTGAAAATATGATAAGACTAAAAATGAGGTAATAAAAGCATATGAGTGGTCTATAAACAAACAGATGTTTCAAGATCTACCTTGACAGAGCGCCAGTGTGAGTTCGTCCAACGAACAGGATCAAGATCACTTATTCCTGTTATTGTCCCCATGTATCTGCAAATAAGAGCAATTGTGCAATTTAGGCCACTTAATATTAGGTAGAGACTGCAAAAGCTCTACACATCACAACAGAGGATAAAACCATAAAGGTATAAACAGACAATGCATAAACACGTACAGAAGAGGAAATAGCATTATGTGATGCTCACAGAATGAATTAAATGAGATACAACAAACAAATATTTGGCATACCTCCTAACACTGGATTCTTCTGTTTCAAAAAGCATCCGGAAACGCATGCCCACCGATATGCGGGTATGGTAGACAGCCTTTACATATTTAGCCAGCGGTATAACAAATTCCGAAGGGCTTGCTCTGCAAAATGAATGGGAATTGAGTACTTGTACGAAATGATCAGATATGTGCAAAATATGGTTTACCTTGGATTATAGAAAATAGTAAACCGACTATTTGTTGATGCGGCGTGAGCAGCTGCAGCAAGCAGACCAATATGCATGCTGTCACTAGACAATACTGATGATGGCATGACTGTTTGTGGCCTATTTGCCCGACGAATTCCCAGAAGTAGCTGATTACTGTCATTCCTGAACAACCAGAGACATACATCAATACAACAGGGTAAAAAATCTCTGCTGGGAATGATAAGGTTAAGGTTGAGAAATTTAGTGATTGAGAATTTCAAAGAATGAACATACCAGATAAAAAGGACAGAATCTCCAGCAACCAGTCTCTTTGCACTTACAAAGACGCTCCAACCCGTAGTCAGAAGATGCCGCTTCGGTTGGCCTGCACAAGTTTAATTTTACATGTTTATCATACTTGTTCAAGATTCTTATTTGAAAATAGAATGTCACTGATAATTATGTGACTCTCACATAAATTGTACGCGAAAACAAGGCAGCAAGCATTATGAGTAAAATAACAATATTAAGAAGGAATGGATGTAAACGGAAAATAGCTAACCACGAAAGATATGACGGAATTTCCATTCATTTCCATGGAGGTCTTTCGCCATCAACTCTTGAGCTGGAGGCTGCTGAGTGAAATCCTACAGAATCATGAAAGGAACCCTTAAGAAACACTAATAACTTGGTGTCTTCTCTGAATAAGTATAGATAATCTGTTCAAAGGATGCCACAGACAATAGCCAACCAAGAACACATACCAGCGGAGGAAATACTTTCTCTGCTGCTCGACGGGGAACAGAGAATCCACCATGTGTACTTGTGTCACTAGCAGTTAACGTTTTGCAGAAATAATTTGTTGGCTGCTTGCTGGCAGTGCCTAGCTCGGCGGGTAGAAATGGATCCTTGAGCTCTTGCTGCAAACAAAACAAAAAAATAAAGGAGAAAGAATAAGCTTCATAGATACAAATAGGACTATACAAATATATGGTAGAAGGTAGAAAATTCTGTTTTACCGGGCTGAGTGGCTGCAGCGTCATTTGAGCATAGACTTCATCTGTCTCTGCATCGGCCTAAAGGAAGAGACACAGAAAAAGTTGATGAGACACAAAAGTAACAACAGTATTACATAGTTTTCAAGAAGATTGTCTTGTGTTGCTCCAGACTTACGTGCATGGTCACATTATGTAGCTGGCATATAAGCTGCGGAGGCAGGTTAGGATAGTTGGGGATCTGAGACTCCATTTCCTTATTTGTTGATGCAGCTACCTACGTACGAAATGTACATAAGTTCATTAACATCTCAAACAAATCTTTGGCCTTTGCAATTTAAGATCTGACAATGAGATGTTGCGATATAAGAAAAACCGTAAAATTTACGGTACTAATTTTGCTGATACTTCAAGTGCTGCAGCAGGTAAATCTAGTACTTATGAGGATGAAATCTGTACTAAGATGAAGAAGACTACCTGCTCACTGTGGCCTTGAGGAAAATAAACCACCCGACTACCGACTGCAGGCAGTGAAACGAGAGGGCCGGCACACGCATGCCACAACTCAGAGTTTAGGCACTTCTGCTCCTCTGCAACTGAAAGAGGGGAAAATCATTTCAGAAGAACACGCAGCAACATAAATTTTAGTTGTCAGCAGTAACTCTTGAACCATCCCACAATCAAATCCTAGTTCAAAAAGTATTTCAAGAAGATATTTTTAAGGCTAACAAAGATGTTTAAAATCAAAGATTTTTGAAAAAAAAAATGAAGGGGAAGGGGGTATAGTTTTCAAGAATTAAGAATATGAATTGTTTGCATGATTCCAGAAGAAGATGACTTTTACAGGGAAAAAAAAGTTACTGCATCAATAAACATCACTATTGCTTGTAGACAAGTATAAATAAGCAGTCTAATTTATAAAAAAATGCTTCATGTGTATGTATCATTACTATAACAGGAGTAACTCGGTTATTCAAAGCACAAATCACCCAAAAGATGAAGAAATCGACAGGCTGCAACATTGAATTGATTTGGAGCACATAATTACCAAACAAAATTTAAAGACTTCCAAGCCAACAACCTAACTAACTTGTCCTAAGAACATAAACTACCCAATGGATGAGAAGAGCATTAATGAGCAAAAAGAAAAGAAGAAAAATAATAACAAAAGAGATGCAACTGGTCAACTCAATGCCCAATAGAAAGAAGATGCTAGAGTAGCTAGTACTATTCTCTATACCTTCCGGCGGCGACGGCGGCTGGTCGGAGACGCCGGCGGCCGACGGCGAGAGCTTCATTCTTCTTCTTCTTCTCCTCCCCCCAACCGATCTAGAATGCAAAGTGGAGAGTGCAAGAAATGGAGCAGAGAAGGAATCCTTTCTGCACCGAGATCACGAGGGCTTCCCAAACGCGCTGTCGTGTCATGGAGCAAGCAACCCAGCCACCACCATCGCTTTCTCTCCTTCCCCAAACCAGCCAAACCTTCTTGCCTCTCCAACCCGCAACCTTTTCGATCCCCAAGAGAGCGAGCTCGAATTCCTTCACATCACGGGCGCTGCAACACCGGCGCGAAGGTCGTCGTCGTCGTCGTTGTCGACTCGCCGGATAGAATGCGCGCGCCAAGACGCCGCCGCCGCCGCACGCCGCCTTTGCAGCTAGCTCAAAGAGAAGGCAAAGAAACGCGCCTCAGATCCCCCCGCCTGCGGCGAGCTCCGGAGATGCGTGTCACCCCCTCACCGCTCGACGATCCAGCCGCCGCTCCACCGCAGATCCGCCGCCGGAGTTGACGACGAACTAGGATAGGACTAGGAGCATCAGCATCCTCCCCCTATCTCCACACCTCCACCACCTCCTCCTCCTCCTCCTCTACCACTCCAAGAACAACAGTAGCTAGAGAGAGAGGAGTGTGTGTGCTCGCTTCTTGCGACTTTGCTCGGTTCTTGCTGCCGCTGCTGCGCCGTGTGCTGCTGCTGCTGCTGCTGCGCAGTTCTCGGGGTTTTAACCCCACGAGTGGAGGTGAGCTGAGCTCCTCTTCTCTCTCTCTCTCTCTCGCTTTCTCTCTCTTCTCCTCGGTTCACCCTTTCTCCATGCACTTTAAAAACACAACCTTTTCTCCTCCCTGCACCATGCTTCTACTTCCAGTTCTAACCCCGCAGTAAAAAAAAAAAACTCTTTTTGCAGAATTTTTTACTGCATCTAGTACTAGTTTACTGCAAAAGTATTTGATCCATCTCCCAAAATATAAACAATCTTTAAGTGAATGGTATGGAGTATATCCATGCACTCAAAAAATTATTAATCCCTACGTTCTAACATATAAGTATTTTAGCGTAATATTAAGTCAAATATTTTTAACTCTAACTATTAATGTTACTATATTTATTATTAAACAAATTATCATAATATAGAATTCATTTTTTAAAACATCTTGCTTTTATATTTTTGGTTAAGACAGCAGCTTAAAAACCGTATCGAAGTCTAAAAATACTTATATTTTAGGACGGATGAAGTATATTTTAGGACAGAAATAGTATAATTTAAAAGAAGACTTGTCTAGATTTATTGTACTATTCTCCCTCTGTCAAAAAAAAGGTAATCTAGCACATTCTTGAACTATGTTGTCTTTTTTTTTGCGACGAGGGAGTATACTAGTATCTCATATAATCCTAGATCGTTATATTATGAGATGGAGATAGTTTGTTCTGCTATCTTTGTTCTAAAATAAATTAATCTTTTATAACATATGAGTATAATTTATGTTTGGATTTATAGTACTAATATAAAATATATTATATGTTGTACTAGATTGATTTATCTTGAAACCGTGATTACTCTACTCTACTCGGGTATACTAGTACTTACTAGTAGTACATCATAATTACGGCCAAGAATAAGATACTGAAAATGAGGAAAAGATGCAAGGAGAGAAAGGTGTGATCACTTTGCAGCACACACACACACACTGCCTTTTCTTTCCTTGGGCCACTGCTGGGTTTGACATCGTTTTGCTGCTGCTGTTCATGGATGGATAAACCAAGCAAAGGCAGAGAGTGGTGTGGTTGGATGGATGGTCATGGGTATGGACCATTGAATCGAAACGTGTTGCGATGAAAAGGGATCGCTTCTGTTCTCGGTGAGAGATCCCACCCCCCATGATGCTGCCTTTTTGACTTATGTTTTATTCATCCTGAACTATAACAATAATAATTTGGTTGTTTTCTTCTTATTACACCTTTTTTAATTAATTGAATTAATTGATCGATTGATTGCGGAGTAAATTGTGTGGTCAAACCAACATGTGCATCATATGTGGTGGTGCTATACAAACTGGATTTGTATGTTTATACTCTTATGTATTGTTTGGTTTTGAACAGCTTAAGTGTACTGTTTATTGATTTTAACCTAATGACGTCCAAATCGCGTGGAAATTTTTTCGCGAAAAATGGGTGGAATTTAAGAAAACGTAGCTGTCAAAAACTAGTCCAGAATTTTCAGCCGTATCTGTCAAAAGTCACCCCCCCCCCCCCCCCATCCTCCTCTGTTCTTCTCACCAAAAAAAAAAATCCATATCCCTATCACAAATACGTACAATACGTGTAGCTAGATACTGAAAATACCGTACAGTTGGGCAAGAGTACGTATAGTACGTACATGTCGGATTCTTCTCTGAATCCTCTCTCTCTCATGTGAAGAAACAGCCATGAATTAATGGGATTGAATCGATGGAATTCCAGCAATGAAATTCAAAAGGTGGATTAGATTGATCACATCCTTTTTTCAGGAAAATACAGATGATTTGTACTGAAAGATGCGAATCTGAAAACTGTTCATCATCAGCAGCTGGACCACGAAAGTTAGTAGTAGGCTCTGCGTCAACACATATCTGAATTTTTTCTGCAGCAGCTATTGCTGCTAATGCATGCATGTTCACACAGAAAAAAAGCAAGAGTACTGGTCATCCCATGATACAAGGACGACGCATATGCTCGTAATTAATTGGCCGCTTAATTGTATATCCTCCATGCCGACACCTTTCTAACCCTGGATTTTGAGCCGATTAAGAACAGATTAATGGTAATAGTACACGCAAGTTGATATTGTTTCTGCAATTTGTTCCCAGTTAATGAAGTCGCCGGCTTACTTAAAAAAAAAGTTGATATTGTCTCTTGGACTCTGAACATTTGTTAAGCTAGTTGGTGAATACAACTCAATTATACAAGCTACGGAAAAAGAAGAGGGAAAATGAACTTGAACTCTTCATAGTTGGGGAGATAAATAGTCTAATATCAATAGTTTAAACTAAAATGTTTAAGTTAAATGAATATATCAAAATTATACTGATGAAATGCATGAGAAATATAATAAAATAAATGCCTTTCTCTTTAGTTTCATATCAGCTAGGATCCTTGCCCTCCAATGGATGATCCAACGATTAGGATTTTTAGGGCGATGTGGCTCGGTGCATGTCGAGAATTTTGGTTTCAATTATATATGATATATATAGATTGTGCACGTGACATATACTCATTTATAATAATCATGAATTATTAGACTCCTCCTAAAAATGAAAATAGTTGATAACCCACAACATCTACAGATGAATTAATCAGATCCAATTCCTTTCTTTCCGGGGAATAAACTTAATCCTCTTTTATCGTCGGAAAGGGTGCAGAATGGAACAAACAAAGTGCAGAGACACTGAACGTCAGAAAGCCGATAACAGTGCTTGCCCTTTGGGCACAGTCTCCAGCCATTTTCGATCGACGCATCACATGGCGATCGATCGATCGATGCATATGAATGGCAACATCAAGAAGCATCTTTGGCAACGTGTGAAGAACATCCATGATCTATGTAGGCAGAGAAAGAGGAGAAGGAGAAGGAGCTTTGGGTCTGGATAAATTGGATTCTGGTTTGGACAGTGACTCGACCGACACGCCTAGTCCCCCACACTGTGCCCTATCCTTGCAGCACAAAACATCTCCATTTGCCCTCAAAAGCCATCTTGGGTCCATACCCTAAAATACATGCGTATATATGCATGCATACTCTCTCTTGGATGGATAAGATAGGCTTTGCTAAATTTCATAAACCTTTTATCTGAAAATAAAATTTTAGACCTTGAGAACACAAGTGTAGAAAAAGTGCCGAGTTCATTACTTCCTCCAGTCAAATTTATTTAACATCGCTATCAAATACTTTTTTTATTAGAGGGAGTATATTGAAGTATAATATTTTTATAAATTCTAATGTATATACTCTATCTGTATTAAATTACTTGTTTAGTTGTCTTTCTGTATTTATTTTAAGCCAAACATTTTCATCTTTGATAATCAATATATTTTTTTTAACTCGTATGGTTTAACAATATGTCAATTATATATTATAAGTATTTCTCAAGATAAATCTAAAAATATAAATTTAAACTGTTTGAATTCGTAAGTTATAAAGATACAAACAATTACTAGCTTATGAAAAAAATTAAAACCGGGGGGGATAACAGAAATGCAACTGTCTAACGTTACGAGACCGCTACATGATAACCACATGGAAATCACGCTTAATTACAATAAAATTATTGGACAAGT
The DNA here is from genome assembly GCA_000338895.3 of Oryza meridionalis. Lineage (NCBI taxonomy): Eukaryota > Viridiplantae > Streptophyta > Magnoliopsida > Poales > Poaceae > Oryza > Oryza meridionalis. The sequence continues at coordinate 3,584,484 of CM002525.2, read as the reverse complement.
CATCAGTGAAAGCTAGGTCCCTCATGATCCGGAGACTAACCGAGACTAATCTTGACATTTCTTGGCAGCGTCACATGCCGGTCGCTTTACCATCTCCTTTGAGAGAGATTAAGGCATTTTGCACAAGAAAATTAACAAATTGTGCACAGCCAAGTGCTTCGTGTCTTGTCCTGAAAACTGGGTAGTAGGTCATGCACTGTTGCACTTCATGCATATTCTACAGTTGTTTTAATGCAAAGCTTCATTAGTACTACTACTACTACTAGTAGTAACAGATCAATCAAGGTAGTACTGATTAAGGGGAGCAATGGTCTGGTTTGGTCACTAATTTTGGCAGAATGGCCATCTTAATTAGTCCTGGGATGGTGACAGTCTGACAGGGCTATCTCTGAATGTGCTGCAAGCAGTTTTGGTTCATATTTTCTTTTCTGATGGTACTACTATCATGCTACTGCAGACACAGTTGTACAGCAATGTGCAGGACCAGGACTTTGGGCAAGCTCAAGAAGCATGTGCTGATTGTGACAAATAATATGTTATTGCAAATATCTATAAGTCCTTTTCATTTGTATGGACTGACACAAAAAGAAAAACCTACTATGTGCAATAAGCAGAGCAGGCACTTGGTTTCAGAAAATAGTGATTGGATGTTATATATTTAATTTTCAATTTAACTTCATGGCCACAATTCTGGGTTGCATACATCAAAGTTGGCAGGAATATGCACATATGCAAATGCATTTGGAGAATGTAAAAATGCTAAGGGCCAATCGATTTGGAGGAATTGAAATGTTTCCAATGAAAATCCTGTAAAGTTCCTACGTTCTGAAGAAGCCCTAATAGATATAACTTGATTCACATTTTACTTTTCAGGATTGAGGGTCAGCAGGGCATAAAGAAAAAAAAATGTGATACTACACAACTCCTGTTGCCAAATCTGAGTGCTGAAAATTCAGCATCTGAACAGCTGCTGGACTCTGCAAATGGTGATGCATGGAAATATATAGAGATACTACCAACCAAGAATTTGGAACATTACATCCTGGTTTTCTGGATACCTGCACTCTTGCCATTTCTACTTAGGGAAGGGAGCAAAGAAAAGGATTGGTTTGGGACCTTGTACAGTAAAAAAGTTTTGCTCATGAAATGTGCTCATCTTCTCATGCAGGGATGCAGTCTGGAGTTAGGACCATTTTTTGCAACTGCTGGGGGCACCTAAGAAATGGTCCCTCTCACACCCTCTCTCAAGTCTTTATCTCTTTCTATGACCACTTTGGAGAAAGGGCTAAGCTCTTTGTGGGAAACTATATCCAAGAGTCAAATTCAACAATCTTTTCTTTTTGTTTCCTTGCATTGGCAATAGTGAGACAGGGCCAATTCATTTGCAAGGTGTAGTGTGGGGATGCTCTAGGAGATAGAGCTCTTTGGGATTGGCAGAGGGTGGGTACTCTTTCTCCTAAGTAGGTGAGGGCAGCACCTCAAAACAGTAGGTGCCATAGCCCCATAGATGTTTCAAACAATTACATCTTCCATCTCTTTTTAAATTTTTTTTAGAGGAACAGTTACATCTTGTTTGTGGTAAAATTACATGCCAAAAAAAAAGGAAGTGTTGGGATACATGCCAAAATCAAAATGAGCAGCCCCTAACAGAAGTGTGAATTATGCATTCTAGCAATCATAAATTAATCAGAGTAAGTATGTTTCAAACAATTGAAGCCTCCTAGGCAATTGTAAGAAATGAGAGTCTTTCTTTTTCTACTAGATCCCTACAGGGAATTGAACTGCCTATTACTGTTAAACTTTGTATTGAAACTAAGGTTGATTGTATTATGTCAGTACAGCTCTGTTGTTTTATCCATATGTTTCTTGTACAACAACAGATAAGAATTTTCCTAACCACCAAGTGTTAGTACCTGACTAACAATAATTACTACTAGATCCTTGTACATACTCAATTTACAGCAGCAGTTAAAGTTGATCAGTTTACAGGTTTTTGTCCTCATGCAAGTATGAAAGTGTATACCAGACACTACTACTAGTAGGCTAGAAAGTATACATAGGTCCTGTTTGGGAAAGCTTCTCACAAGCTTCTTCCAAAATTTTCAACTCTCCTAAACCGTTTAGCTTTACACCGAAATTCTAAGAATTAGAAGCTATATAATCTAGGAAATAAAGTAGAAGACACAAACTAGAAAACATAACTTTTTAAAATTCTCAATAGCTAGCTTCTCGTCACTCCTCAGCTACTTCTCAAAATCTCAAGTTCCCAAAGAGAGCCCTAGGTAGCCAGCCATTGGAGAGGTCATGCAAGGACAATTCCATCCAATTGATGAATTGCAATGGAGTAGCAGTAGGATGAGCTTGTCCAAATTGTACCATCCTGTGCCATAACTCTCATTACTGCATAAGGTACTGTGTGTGGTCTCCTCTCCTTTCCCTTTGTTGTGTCAATGAACAGTATGGTTGTGCTTGATGTGACTTGGTGGCCGTAGTGGGGCTGTACAATTGTCACCAATTATATCCAGGGAAATAAATTGCCTTCAACTAATCACCCAGAAGAGCCACTGTGCTCATAGACTGCAAAACAATCCAGTGCCACTTCCACAGTACTTGGGCATCAATAATGCCTTGTGTAAGGAGGATGAGATCCATAGAATTTAAACATTCAAATGCCTGCAGAAATTCATAGGATTTTCACAGGAATCGGTTTAATTTCCATAAAACGTACAGATATAATTCTTATCCACATTACAAATAGAGTCTTTTATGTGTGCAATTCACTGCATACTGTAAGATGGATGAGATCGGTTTAATTTTCACAAAAAAATGGTAAGAAATGGAGCCTTTTTAAGGCTGCAGAGAGTTTCCCAAGAATCGGTTTAATTTTCACAATAAATGGTAAGAAGTGAAAAAAAATTCCACGTACAAATGGAGCCTTTTAAAGTGTATAATTCACTGCATTTGTTAAGGTAATCTGATTGGGGCACTAGTAAACTTAGCAGGCACTCAAAGTAGTTGAGATGCAGATCCATTGCAGCCATTCTTTGGGAGTGTAGTACCAGACAGAGTTCCACTCCTAGTATTGAATGATCAACAGTACGCCGTGCCAAGATCAATCGCAGCCGTCGATTCTCGATCCAACGGCTCGCCTTCACTTAGTACAAACCACTGCATGACTCTCCACATTTTCTCACACATTTGCAGCTACTCCAGCTTTCATATCTATCATGGCACACTGCTGCAAAAATGCATCACCTGATCAGTGATCAGCTCTGTTTGCCTGTCTAAGTCCTCTGATTCTCCTAGGAATCTATAGGAATGATTAGCTGCAATATTACTCCCTCTATCCCATAATATAAGGGATTTTGATTTTTTACTTGCAATATTTGACCACTCGTCTTATTTAAAAAAATTTAAAATTATTATTTATTTTTTTATGATTTACCTTATTATCCAAAGTACTTTAAGCACAACTTTTCGTTTTTTATATTTGCACAAATTTTTTGATTAAGACGAGTGGTCAAATAATACAAACAAAAACTTAAAATCCCTTGTATTATGGGACGGAGGGAGTATACTACTAGCAGTAGTATATAGCATACTCATATCCAGATTAAAAACTCTGCCTTTTTCAATTTTTTTTACACTGTGCTAACTCCCAGTGAAGTATCATCAGGCACAGTGTGACACTCTTCTCCTGCAGAGGTTGCAAAAGCCTGGCTATCTCTGATAACAAGTTGCGAAAAATTTTGCCCTGCTGATCAGCATCATCAGCAGGACGCTGAACTGTTTGTTTTTACACTGGGATGGAGAGGCTCAGGAGATGCCACGTGGACACTCACTCTGTCTGAGCTGTCAGTCTCACTGCCTGGTCAATCGAGAGAACTGTTGCACTGACTGTTGCCACGATGCACGTACGCGTCAATCATGCCTCAGCTTGATCGACGCTTCTTGTTCTCTTGCAGAGCTCGCTGACAGACGAGGTTGGCAACTGTCAACAATAGGGACTAAAATTCATACATTACTGACAATAGACTTGCATCACATATACTAATATCTGCATATACATATTTGAATTTTTCTTTTTCCACATATTGGATACTTCATCCGTTCCAAAATAAACCAACTTTTATAACGATGTTAAGAATCGTGTACAATTTGAGACGGAGGAAGTACAGTATTTTCTTTTTAGATATACAGTAACAATCTTACAGAGACATGAGTTGGAGAGAGAGAGATGAAAAGAAGTGATTTTGAGTACATAATGCATAATATAATTATTGCTGAACTTTGGCATGCAGCTTTCAGAAAAAAATGTACTACATCAAGGGTAGGACACATAAGTAGTACTGTACATAGCAACTGACAACAAGAATAGACTTGATGGAGATAAATTCACCCGCATTCCTCCTAGTCCACTCAATGAGCTGGTGGGTCCATATATTGGGCCCTCTCTGTTCTGTGCTTAGAAAAAACTAAAATGAATAATCTTGGACATGAGAAAGAAAGAAAGAAAGAAAGAAAGAAATGCATGTGGTGGCAAAGCATGACAAGACAATTTCATTGAGAGGTAGTAGTAGCAGCATAGTGTCAAAAGTGGTCAAGAAAAGCATCCAATGATGCTTCCTAAGATGGCCTTATTCTTCCTCAAGTTAGGGCAAAGGCCCTAAAGCTTAGCTTCCCCACTGTCAATCAACAAAGGAAGATTGTGAGGTTAGGTACCAGCAGTATAAAATTATGTAGCAATGTTCAGAAATAGCCACTCTAGGGTTAGTTGGTTTTATTGAGTAGGGCCATCATCTTAAAAGCTTGTATGCATTACATGTATGACCAAATTCAGAAAGAGATACAATCTTTGCCCCTCAAGTCTGTATATTCTGTTACTTATTGCAAGTATCCTTCTTGCAGTAAATACCAGCGACATATGTTCAGTCTGCAGTCATGTGCAGATTGGAACAAACATATACTCTTGAAAATTTTCACCTTTGATTTGTTCTACTTCTGGAGTAGATTCTACATAGAGTGACAGTAACAAATTGCAACTCATCAGAGAGAAAAAAATGCAGATTCACCTGGCAATGCAGATGAAGACAGCATGGTGAAGGTTCACTTCTAGGTGGCTCCTTCAGATCTGGTCAGCAGATAGATAGGGTCTCCCTCTGCTGTCTTCATGATTGCAAATTATGCACACAAGGGCAGTAGGACCATTGATAGCAAAATAAATGTATTTGAGCAATTCAAATTCCAGTAGCATAACACAATAACACCAATTTTTCCTTGAGCACAAATGCCAGTTCAGAACTAAGGTTAGGTTCAGGAAATTAATGTATGGGGTCCCTTGGGCCTAACCAACCCAGTACTTCACATAATGCCACTTAACCCAATGATGCCTAGGTCTAGCTAGTTGTACTGTGTATGCATGAAAGCAACAGAGCTGGGTCAGTACAATTCACCAGAATTACATAGTAGCTTAGGGAGTACTCTATGCATGCTTAATTGCATGGGACTCTCTTGGAGTTAGCTTCTCATCACTGTCACATCCTTAATTATGCATATCATACATAAGACAAATCCAATGGATCATAGTCTATGTATATTCTAAAGTGACAGCACATCCTAATGCTACCAGGAAAAAAGCCTATGGCTAATCCAATTTAGGTACTCCCTATCTGAGAGGGAATTAATGCGTTAATTAATTAGCAGATAATCACAAGGGCCGAGTTGCTAACCAAGCAAGTGCATATCTGATAAGGACAACACCCAAATATGATATTGCCACATGTGGGGTCATCCTTGATGCATGAGAGGTTAAGACCAAGACATATATCTCTCTCTAGGAGGTTCATAATATCATCTATTACTAATTAAAATTGAGAATATTTTGCTTTGCTTTGTGCAAGAGTGGTCTAGAGAGCCCAGGAGGGGGCAATGATGATGATTAGGATGGAATCAATGTTCCCCTTGGGGCTAGCTAACTTTTAATTATGGAGACCTCATGCATGCATGCCTTCATGCCTGTTGCTAAAGAGAGAAGCCCTGTACTGATGCATCTGCAAGCACGCTTGCTCACCTTATGTTTTACTGTACATTTCTAGCTGTTTTACTTAATTCTAGCTGTTTATATACCAGGTTGCAGTCTTGCAGATACATAAACTTAATTAGCTACAATTATGTGATGTATTTTTTTTGGCAAAGAAATGATTTTAATTGTCAAATTTTAGGTCCTTGAGAGTTATAAAAAATTTTCGTATAAAATTTTTGGTATCCACTAATATCTCAATTACTGGGAGAAATTTTACATGGGACCTCTCTAGAACCGTAGAATCACTATTTTAAACTAGTTGACCTCATGAGCACCACAATTTCACTAAGTAATAAAAAAAGAACTCACAAAGTCATTGCTATTACATTCTGTTATTGTTTATTAATGAGCCTTAGGATTGATGGTCCTTAATGCTTTATGTGATTTCTTTCTTTTAAACCAGTTGATGTGTGTTTTGGTTTTGTACATCTTAATATACAAAGGTCGAGAGTGTTGCTGGCACAGTTGTATCATCTTGATATAATTTACCGAGCTTAATAAAAGTTTCTATTACTTTATTAAAAGAGTTATTAATGAGTAATTATCCAACCTTGCGGCTATGGCTCTAGCTTACCTAGCAATAATAGTGACATATATATACACGTCATCTTCATAAGTTTATACACTTGGCACACTTATCCAAAAGTTAATTAATCATTCATAAAGTGAGTATTATACATGGACGTATCACGCTGCACTATCTCAACGTTGTATATATGCGCATATCTGTTGCTTTCGGATTGATGTCATGAGCATTAGTTAATTTTAGTCTACAGAGTAATTAAGCTAAGATACACTGATTAATTATGTGATAATAAAGGCCATGTGTAATAATTTAGCATTTGAACATGGAAAGCTAAGGAGAAAGCAAAATTAATAAAGCGGGTCGAATCGATGAATCGATCGATGTGTCACGAGGAAATCGCAAATTCGGATTGGAAGGGTACGTTGACAGCGACTAAAGGAGGGAGATCTACTGGATGACTATGTAGTCAAAAAGAGAATGAAAAAGGAGGCCGCACCCAATTAATTAATTAATTAATATTTAAATAAATAAACGTCCTGCTAAGATGACCCAGTTATATCTTTAAATCGTAAATCACTAATATATACAAAAATTTGCTATTTTATATGTGAAAACGATATTAGTATATTCATAAGAAAAGTACATTTTATAAAATATTTTAGACACAGTTAGAAATAAAATAGTGACGAAACACACGTACATTGGAGACTGTAACGATGTCCAATCAGTAAGGACAGTCCCAACCCATAGTGTATATAAGTAATGTCTATGGTGCTATGTCAATAAGACATCACAATAGAAACTACACTCCACAACCTATGGTTTCTTAAAGTGGGCCATTAATAAATACATCATCTCTCTTCTCTACCAATCATATTTATTCTTCATGTATTATGAAGACACTATTCTCTCCCAATACAAAACTTGATAGTGTCTAGTGCATAGGTTCTTGTGTTGAAGTTGTGTCTTGCATGAGACCCAGTTTCTTTATCTCTTCACTCTCTCTTTTAATTAATATAATGCCACATAAGCTAAAAGTCCTACATGGCAATGTAGTTAATGCCATAGACACCATCCTAGGTGGAGGGTTGGGACTGCCCAAAGAAAAGAACAAAAGGAGTAGTAGTAATCAATTAACCCAGCTTTTATTTTCTCTAGTGAAAACAATTAACCAGTCAACATTGATCTTTGGGTAACACATGGGAGAGTATCATCTAACACAGTGTTCACAATATATATTGGGGCCATATATCACTGTGCTAGTAATAACTTGTACAGTAATATGGCTGGGCATGCATGCATGGATGGGCCAAGATGAAGCTGGGTGTATATATCACTATGTCAATGTGGGCTCCATTTGTGCATGTAACTTGATCACTGTTTAATTCATATCTTTTAATTTCTCTTATCTTTTCTTTTCCTAGCATGGCAATTGGCCAAACCATAGGCAGTAGTACTCCAGCTAGTGCATGCAAAGATGAAAGACCGATCTTGTCTACAGTTCCTAGTATTATTGCTGCTGTCCTTTTCCTTTTTGTTAATTAATTAGTGTTATTTAATTCTGTTGTCAGATTAATTTCAACATGTGACTTTTATCCTTTGGATGGCAATGCCTTTCAGTTTCAGGTATACTACGTGCTCTTGGACCAACTCTCTAGCTATTTCCTCTTGTTTCCAAAAAGAAATTAATTGAAAGGTAAGCTAGGATACATGCATGTCCTGTCTGTGTTTCTGCATACTAAGTACAAATACTATAATAATAATCTATCTTGGTCTCATGTTAATTGGGAGTAAAATAATTCAGGTATGTGTGTCTATGCTGCTCTAGATCGACTCATTTAAGTTTTTTTAACACCATTTGAATTGGAAGTTTGACCAGGAGCAAAGCTCATAGATTAGATTCCTGCCTGGTCGACAGGAAAAACAAAAGAAAAAATAGTATGCTCCACAGAATCTATACTGCGTACGTGCATGTGCCATATTAAAAACTTACACCTGAGCATCTGCATGCATGCCAACCAAAGGAGCCCACAAGAAACAAAAACGAAAAATAAAAAGAATCTGGGCTTGGCCCATGTGATGATTTGAAGCAACAACTCTCAACTCATCCATCAGCACGGACAACTCGGGGGAAAACAACTTCGTTTCAATCCAAATTCTAATAGAATATATCGTCCAAATTTATAGTAATAGAATATATCACATTCAGTATTAGTTTTGAGGTAGTGGTTGTGTTCGGCTGGACTAGCTACAGCAGTTGTGAATGGCTGTAGCTGGCAGCCGGCCGGTTTGAACTGTTGCAGCTGCGACAGCTAGTGTCTCCGAACAGGGCAGTATGTTGGAAGCAGGGTCTGCAATTTCGATTGGCTAGTTTAATTTCCAGCCCCGCCAAGACGTTGATTTTTTGTTAATTTTGAATGAATTTAGCCAAATTTCAAACAAAACCATTTGAGATGCACTTTTCAGGCCGGCTCGAGATGTTTAAATTCGTTGAGACTCTAAACCCTGGTTGGGAGTCCGTATTTCGAGTTGAAAGTTTTAACTCTCGAAATCAGGCAGCAAAACGTAAGCCACATTCATCTATATGTAAGTTATCTTCCATTTTCAATGTATAGGGGTGGGCGTGAACCAACCAATGAAAACAAAATCAGAAGCTGATATGCAAGGTAATGACTACAATCAAGCATAGTTGACAAGTCAACATCGATGTCACACCGGATTATCCAAACTGGCATTATTAAATTACCCTGTAACAAATGTTGTAATACAGTTGTATACCATATCCAACCCGAGAAGAATTATCAATTGGAACAAATGAACATGGGTTTTACAAGTTACAACACAGGTTTTTATCTTGTACAGTCATTTGTATTCTTGGAAGTTGACATGTCCAGTGGCCTGAGCATGTTCAACGGCTTCCTGTATTGTGCAACAAGAGAGAAGGCTTTGATCAGTTCTATGGTCATCACGGATTGGTATAAACATAAATATTTTGTGTCTTTAAGAGGATCACTTACCTTTTGACCAATCACACCAATTTGGCAGACGCCACAGCGCAAGGTGAAGTTTGCAGTGTCTGTGTAGCTCCTCTTCCTGCATATGGCATGTCCAACCAATGGTGAATAAGACATATGAATGAACACCATTCACATGATGCACTTGCGATTACATATGATCATGTTCGATGATGCAATTTACTAGGAGCTAAAGCTTCTTCTTCCTCTTCTTTTCATTTTTGGTTTCTGGGATGCATATTTTGGATCACTTCTGAACATGTGGTTACATGCTAAACTAAATGTTCTGTTCAAGGCATCACTGATTTCAGCAAATTATGTAGATACTTTATAGGAAAAAAAGAACTAAGCTTGAAATGATAGATACCTCTGTTCATCCTTCACTAAGTTAAGAGCAAGGCCCTCTACTGGGCCAATCGACCGTTTGTGGTCGACAGGGAAGATAGTCTGATCAAATTCTTCCGGTGCACCTTCAAATGGTGACATCTGAATTTTGTTGATAAAAAACAGCCAAAATTAGTTGGCATCTTATTGTGTTTTGTTTATCGTCAAAAATTTATCATGCATACTTACAGCTAAAGCATCATAATGCAGCCCATCATAGATGAGCATAGCTCGCTCAGTGTAGTTCTTCTCCTGTATCAAGGGATGCAAAGCTAAGACACCGCCTTAACACTTTAGGATAAACAAAAGTAAAGGAATATAAGATCCACCAACCTGACCATACAGATCACAGCGGGTTGTCTGGATGTCATATGCAGCAATTTCACGCCTATAATATTCTGATAGGATAGAAAGTTCAATGGCACCTGTACAGTTGAAGAAACAGAGGTGAAAAAAAGTCAAGGCCACCATCGGTTGGCATATGCTGTTGCATATCAGCACAACCAAGCTGATGCTTATCAGCATAAGCTTTTCTATCATCTGATGGTACAGTCCAAGGAGCCAACCGATGGGCTGTTGCTGAAAATCAGCCTCAGCAACAGCCAACCGATGAGGCCTCAAATATCAGCAGGTAAACTAGCAAATCATCACAAGTAGTGTTAATTGCTGTAACACCAGAAAGAGAAACACTTGTACTGGTAACCCAAAGTGCTTATATCATTTGGAGAAACTTTTAGTGCCAACAGACTACTAATGGAGGCTGAAAGTTATATAGCAAAGATGCTTACCAAGAGAACATGAGCTCAACTATTTTCATGGTCTAAGGCATAAATGTGGAAAAGCATGACATTGCATTATTCCTCTTGCGAAAAAGGGATGTTTTAACACAAATTTTAGAGCATTGATGCAACAAAATGTGGTGCATGACTGTATGTCAAAATCCATGGATAAACAACATAGCATGAACGGTTTCCATTGAGGTTGTTTTTCAGCCTTGTTGCTGTACATGATTAGTGGTGCAGAAGCTCACCTCCCCACTTTTCAGGATCCAAAATCCAAGCACAGTACGCTTCATTTGGTTTTCCAAGAAAAACTTCACTGTACTTTGCAGGATCACTAGCAACTGCTGCTGCTATAACCTTCAAGAAAAGAGGGAGAAAAACGCAATGTCAACCATACTGAATTTGCAGCAGTAAGGCAATAATTGTAAGCAAAGCTTAAATCGACATCATCACATGCGTACTGGTGCCTTTATCATACCTGTGCTAATACACTATCTATTAAATTTATTCTTTTCTTCTACCAAAAGATGGTATTAAACAAAGTATAGTAACATAGCTACTTATTGAGGAAGGGGTAGGAATTCAACACAGCAGCTGAACATCAATACTCCCGCATACAGTTTTTTAAAATAAATTACAAACATTACTAGTAAAGTTGACAAAATAACGCTTGAGTAACAGATATGCCAATGGATCTAACTGAATTCCATAGTTATCAGTGCAGCTCATCTATATGAAAGATCAATATCATTCCATCTGTTCCAATTAATGCAACCGAACATGATAGTACAACTGGTTTTGGCAGAAAATGACCTCGGAGCATATATAAATGTTTGATACCAAATACTATAAACATATTATAGAACACAAAGTTTCTAATAAGCATGATGATAGCTTTGGTTCGAGTTTGCGAAAATACGAGGGGGATGTATATCATTTTCTTTTACAACATCAGAGCCTCTAAAAACCTTGAAGAGTAAGAGGGAAGACATATATGCAGGTATATTAGTCTTTCAAAGCAGATACCTGTCTGAGCTCAGAAGCCTTGTTCCTGTTATGCTCCATGACATACCTGTATCAAAGAAGGTATAATTGGCAACCGCTCCATTTGCGAAACCATCAATAATATATAGATAGCACCATGATTGAGAAATCATACCCAACAGCATTGAAGAGGCAACTGTTGTCCGAAGGGATCACCCTCCTCACAACAACACCTTCCATTCCGGCTCAGCTAGAAACCATTAAAAAAAATCACTCGTCAGAAGAAATGAAATGCAAGTACCGCTTGTGCCATCACATTAAATTGACAGTATGAAGGAAAGCAATTGCAAATTACTAGAGGCAGAATCCATTCCAATCAATGAAGAAGATGTTGTGGTTAAAGCATCAGGAAAGTAAAAACATTATTTTTAGATAAGCATCAAGTAGTAAACATGATGAACAAAAAAAATAATTATATTATATGGGTAACGATAGATGGATACATGATCCGCTAATCAATTGAAATCAAATCCCCCATAAAGAAACTAGTACAGGTTTCTTATCTTTATCTAAACGGTGCTTATCACCATTTTCTCTCCTCAATCAGGAAGAAAGAAGAAGCTAGAGAACCAAACACAAGGAAAAGGAACCCCGCAATATATCTATCAGAAATGGCGAAACGAAGAGCGCGTACAGGTGTCCGACCGACCATCTCCGGCCGCATCTGATGCGAAAGCGCAGGAAGGCAGGCAAGAACCGGACGCTCCACGCGGCTTAAACCTTCGCACCCACCTATGACCTACCAGAGAATCAGAGAACTAATCCCTCCCGACGAACCCCCGGCTACGAGCAAAGCTACGACGAGCAGCAGAGCAAGAAGAAGAAGGTTCTTGTCCTCTGTCCAGAATCAATGGAAGGAGGAGGCGTCCCGCGACATCCGAAAGGGAAGAGAGAGGGGGGGGGGGCGGAATGGAAGAGCGAGACTTACGAGGAGGAGGAAGAGGCGGCGCGGGGCGAGGGATCCGGGGTGCTGTCGAGGAACGAAATCGGGGGGGGGATGAGGAGACGCGACACGCGAGAGAGGGGGGGAAGAAGAGATATACGAACGAGAGCGGCGAGGCGAGGCGAGGCGATCCGAGACGGATCGGAAGGCCAAAAAAGAGGGCAGGTTGGTTGCGGCGAGACACGAGGAGGCCGCGTCCGTGCGCCGCGAGGCTGGCTGTGTGGCGTGATTCTCTGCAATAAACGTGTGTTTGGTTCAACGGGTTACCCCTCCATCCCAGAAAATTTTAATCTTAACTATGAATCTGACATATGCGTGTTCAGATTCATTTATTTTTTCTTGGGACGAAGTAGTAGGTCACATTGAACCTGTTCCCTTCTGTCCGTTCTAAGAAAAAAAATATCTAACAACGTAACATGAATCTTTATTAGGTTGAGTTTATTGTTTGGGACGAAGAGAATAATTTTTTCAGAGTTGTCTGGTTTGGAGATAGGTAAAAATTGGTTGATCCCTATGGAGAAATATTTCTTCAAGACTCAAGTCAGATTCACAATTTAAAAATTGGCAGACTAATTCAACACACTTCATCTCTCATCTCTGTCACTGACATGTGAACCACACTCTTTTATCCCTAAAAATGCATGACCACTTCATATCTCTATCTCTGTGTTTTATGTTTTATGCCATGCCATGCCATGCATATTGTATGCATTATTTGATTGAGCATGTCTACATTGCAACAAAGCCTACCCATTTGCCCTCTTAAATAAACGATTCGAGATTTAAAAGTTGAAAAAACAAACATAGAAACACTCATTCAGACCTCACAAAACATGCCCTTCTATATATATGTCACTCGAGTAATTGAAGCTTGTATGTTTCACTAATAATTTACATGTGTGTAGCAAACAATAGCGGATCTAATATGAGTGCAAGGAGAGAGAGGAAGAATTTTGTTTGGGGGGGAGGGAGTTAGATCATCACTATTTAGAGCAGGGTCAATAATAAAGTAGTCAGTTGGCTCCAATTATATTTATACCAGTTCATATATAGCTCACTTTGCAGCCCGTGCATACATTGTATTGTTGGGCCCTACGCATTTCACATCATTATTAAAAAAAATGCAGCATTGACCCCATGCTGCCAACTACTCCGCACCTCTCTCATGTCCGACGCTTTTGTCTAGAGACGCGTTCTGCAACACGACGTTAAACACGTAGCCCGCCCGCGCCCGCTTAGGTTCTCTCTTCAGCTCTTTTCTCCATATCAGTATTGCAATCTACACTTAGGCTGCGTTCGTTACCTCCCGAACGCAGCCTTAGTGTCGCTAACTATTTCTTGTGGATTCACCCTCGAGTAGCCAAGATCGAACGATAATTCATTATTTTCTTTTAAAAAAAATCTAGATACATGTCCGTCACTAAATAAGGCAAAACTTTTTTTATTAGTTGATCGGAAGATCTCCTGCGCTTTTATTTTTCAAGGGAAAAGGTTGCGGGGAAAAGAATAAAGGCTCTACGTCAACGCGAAGAGCCGCACCACCACACGCACGCGGGAGGGAACCCAGCCAACCTGTACTACATACACACACACCTTCTCCTCGGTGGGGTGCCGGCCGGTCAAGTGGCAGGCGAATCCGAGCCTCTCACGCGAGGAAGCAAAGCCGAGCAGAGGCCTTGCGTTGCGTGTGCCTTTCCAACTTGCTCCCTTCTTTTCCTTGCACCCAGATTCCTTTGCCACAACATGGAGAAAGAGATATATGCCCAGTGTTGTGATATCCAGGTTAGATAAGATTCTGGATAGTTACAGGAGAATAATATATAAGCCGATATGATATGCTTGTTGGTTCAGTACATGCACAAGAGAAGCTTCTCCCAAGAACCCATGGAAGCTCTGCCTCTGTTATGGTGGAAGAAATTGAAAGTTACAGGGCCAGGGTAGCTGCTCCTTTATACCCCCATCACCATCCATCCGGCATCAACCAACAAGAGTCCAAATCATATACTAGTAAGCAAAAACCAGCCATTAGTATTGACGACCAAAATAACCAACAAAACTACTTGCCGGTAAAAAGTAGATTCTGCACCTCTCTGCCGCTGACATTCCTCCCTTGATTTCTTTCGTGAGTGGCATGTGGGTGGGTCTTGCAGAAGCAAATAAGTTTTCACTGACATCAACCGGCCCGCACACGCTTTGCTGAATGCATAAACACCAGCATTGCAATTTGTCAACAATTTATGCATGGTAGTATTTTTGCAAGAAAGCATTATCACATGGGAGTAGAGGCGCTCTAGTATGCGCTAGCTTTTGGACGGAGACTGAATAAGCTGGCATATTTCTTGTTCTTCCAACACAGAAGGGGAAGTTGATGTGCTTCCATGCTGCTTCAGAAATCTGTCGTTTGCCAATCAAGAGCGACAGCAATGGCGGATCAGTGAGGTAGGTTTTGTTATCAGATCTGCATTTGAAGCAAAATAGACTGGGAATTGATAAGCAATTGGAGATACTAGGTAACCAAATGCGTAAAATATTGAAGTACTTGCGAGACTAGATAAGTAAAAGCTCAGGAGCATAATACAATACTCCGTCTCAGAATATGGAGAGTTTTAGAGTTGGATATGGTTATTAGGAAAGTAGGTAGAATTAAATAGAAAGAGGTTGTGATTGGTTGAGAAGTGGAGATAGGTGGGAAAAGTGAATGGTGGAGGGTTGTGATTGGTTGGGAAGGGAATGTTGGTGGAGAAGTTGTTATATTTTGGGACAAATCCTAAGTGACAAAAGTTGTTATTTTGGGACGAAGGGAGTACTAAACACATGAAATAATCGAACATGTAAAACGGTGCAGCTACGATCTTAGGGTTCACCAAGTACCACAAGGTCTTGTTGATGCTGATCAAGGATGGTAGGTATACCTATAAATCAAGCTTGACAACTCCTCCCTAAGTCGTTGACAACTCCTCTCTAAGTCGTTAGAAGAATTTTGTCTTGTTATCCCTATCGAAGTACAGAAGATTATGGCAATTAAACCTGTCCGTTCCAAAGTTAACATTAATTTCTTATCAATACAAGGGTGCCTTACATGGATCAAGGTACTAATTAACCAATCACTACACTCAAATTCAAGTTTGTAGAACAGGGCTAGTATTTAATTACACAACTTAGCATTCATTTCTCTCTTAACAGTCAAACCATAAGAATCTTGAAACAAATCAAAGGTGACAAATTATCCAATATGCTCCAGGTTATATATATTTTTAGAAAAATCACTAGTTACCTTACCTGCCCAATAATGTGAGAAGCTGCATTGAGAGTGGATGCGTTGAAACCCTGCTCAAGAAGCCATGAAAGAAACATCTGCTGTAATCACACTCTGGCCAGGTGGCTTTCTGCAAATAGTGTCATCTCTTATCTTCCTTCTAAGAGAATCAACTTCATGCCACAGGTTTTGGTTAGCATAAATGTTGGACAGAAGCACACCAGCACCTCCTTTATCTGCGCAAACAGACTCAATCCTCTTGATCACTAGTTCCCCAATATCCAATTTATTGTTGATACTGCAAGCACTCAATAATGCCCCGAGGATTGCCAAGTTCGGCTCAAAAGGCATGCTTTCAATTAACTGATAACCACGTGCAATAAGCCCTGCCCTGCTGAAAAGATCTACCATGCAACCGTAATGCTTGATATCAGGGGTGACCTTGTACTCATTCTCCATGGAATTGAAGATAGATATTCCCTCATCCACCAATCCAGCATGGCTACAGGCAGAAAGAACCACAACGAAGGTAGTCGAATCTGGCAATACTCCCACCTCTTTCGTGCTAAAGAATAAAGCAACTGCCTCTTTGCCATGGCCATGAGAAGCCAACCCTGAAATCATGGCCGTCAATGAATGCAGGTCCTTCTGAGGCATCAAACCAAACAAGCCACGAGCTAACTCAATGCTGCCACACTTTCCATACATATCGATCAATGCATTCTTCACAATCAACTCTCCTTCCAACCCCACCTTCTCCATATATGCATGCAACCCCTTGGCATACTCCAGGGAACCCAGTCCAGCACACGCAGAAGCAACCGACACAGCCGTTGCTACATTAGGCCTAACAGCCTCCTCGCAGCTTCTCATCTCCTGAAATACCTCGACACCTCGAAGGAACATCCCAGAGTCCACGTATCCGGACACCATGCCCGTCCATGCAACCACATCCTTCGCCTGCATTTCATCAAACACCCTGCGAGCGGCAACCTCAAACCGGCAAGCAAAGTAGGCGTTCATCAGCGCCGTCTGCGTGAAGAGCACGCAACTGTAACCAAGGCGGAGGCTTTGCCCGTGCAGGGATTCGCAGAGAGGACGATCACCGGAAGAACAGGCATGGATCAAGAACGGGAGCGTGTAACGATCCGTGGTAACGCCTCGGTGGCGCATTTGGTCGAACAGCTGGAGGGCGAGGCGGGGAGGCGAGGCGCGGATGAGGGAGTTGAAGGAGAAGGGCGAGAGGGAGGAGGCGGGGAGGTGGGACAGGAGCAGGAGGGAGAACCGGAGGGAGAGGCGCGCGGAGGCGACGAGGAGGCGCGAGGCGACGAAGGGGTTGCGCGCGAGGCCGGAGACGATGCAGTGGGAGAGAAGAGGAGCGAAGGCGCGGAGGGAAGCGGCGGGGAGGAGGAGCGGGCGGAGGCGGCGGTGGCGGCGGAAGAGCGCGTTCTCCGCCGCCCACGCCGGAAGCGCCGCGGCGTGCGGCGGCGGCGGCGGCGCCATGGAAATTGCAAGCGCGCATATCGTCAGAAAATACGAATTTCAAAAGGGAAGGCGTAATCTAATAGACCGCTTTGTTTCCACACGTAATTACACACCCTGGCCCGATTCATTCATAATACTACAAGCTAAACCAAAGGCACAGTGCAATTATTCACGGTAATTGTAAATTAAGCAGCTTACTAATTAACATTTAGATAGCTTAATTATCAATCAAAACCTAATGAAATTTCACTTGGTTAAAAGAAGTCGCATGCTGTCGCGTTGTAAAATTCATCCGTTCCATAGGCGGCGCCATGGCCAAGGCCATGGCCATGGTCAAGGTTGTAGCCGTAGCCGGCGGCGAGGTCGGTGTACCCAAATCCATGGGTGAACTGCGGCGGGAGAGGCGGCGGCATTATCATCGGCGGGAAGGACGGCGGCGGCGCATGGACAACGTTGCCGCCGATCAACTTCGTCGTGGTGTCGTGGCTCCCGGGGCTGTGAGAGACGAACGGGCCGGCGTCGAGGTAGTCGATGAGGTTGGCGGCGGCGGTGGCCGTGTAGTGTGTCATCGCCTCCTCGACGATGATGTCGTGGACGCGCTCCGACGCCTCGGCCTGGACTCTCTGGAGCGCGGCGAGCATGGACATGAGGTCGGCGAGCCCCGCGCGGCGCACGTCGGCGTCGTCCCAGACGCCCGCGGCGCGCGCCGCCTCGTCGAGCGCGTCCCGCCTGCGCGCCGCCGCCCCGAGCGCGTCCCTCAGGCGCTTCTCCACGCGGTTGAACTCGCGCACGACCGCCTCCTCGTCCGCCGCCGCCGCGGCGACGGCGGGGGAGCGGCCGAGGAGGAAGCGGTCGGCGACGGCGGGGACGGAGGGGTGGCCGAAGCAGTGCGGCCTCCCGGCGGGGGAGAAGAAGACGACGGCGACGCGCGCGCCGCAGAGCACGGACAGCTCGCTGGCCTTCTTGAAGACGCCCTCGCGGCGCTTGGAGAAGCACACCTGCCGCGCGTCCTTGTTCTCGATCAGCTTCATCTCGATCCTCTGCCGCCCCCGCGTCCGCTTCCTCCTCCTCCCCTCGCCGCCGACGCCGCCGACGTCTTCCATCTCCGCCGCCACCTTCGTCGTCGCCGCCGACGAGCCCGTACGTGTCACGTGCAACGCGTAGGATTTATATAGACGAGAACGCATACATACAAGGAAAGAGGAGGGAACAGTATCAGAAAAAGGGATATTAACGTTGTGAATTTTGTACTGGTTGATTGATGCATGAGTACGATTTGTGAGTTTTGTGATCTGTCAATCAGAGGAGCAAGCAAGGATGATGATCAGTCAAAGTAGGTCAGATTGTCACGGCCGGTTTCCATGTAAAAGGACACAAGAAATCAAACTTCTGTTCCAACGGTATCTTGCCTAGTTCCCAGGATTAGCATCGGATGTAACAAAATGAAATGTGAATGTGATGCAGCATTGTCCAAAAGTTCAGAGATAACATTTCAGCCTTCCTGATGGTCGATATGGAGGATTTGTGAGCTCTTTTACTTTCTCCGTTTCATAAAACTTTCTAGTATTGTCAATCTAAACATTGTGTTTAAATTCATTAACATCTATATGTATATGGACAATGTTAGAAAGTGAAAGGGAGTACATTTCAAATGCGCACCTGGTTGATCTCAATTATACCATCTGCATGACCACTTGTTTACTTATCTTATTATGGTGGAGGAAGCCATGCACAAATTTATTTTTTTTTATGAACCTTCCCGACAAAAATGCCGAATTGGAGGGAGATGGAAGATGAACTGGTCAGCACTCAGCACTATGAATAGTTGAATACCCAAGCAATTCACAGATCTAATCGCGCCAGGTGTAACCATTATGAGAATTGTCATTTGGATTGGGATAATTCACAATCTGCAATTCAGCCGAGAACACAAGAAAGATCGAGATCTTGTTATTTTTTCCTACTCGAAATCCTGATTACCAGTATCAACCAAACCAAGAACACGCAAACCATCTACACAAATAGCACTACGCGCCCAAATCCTTATTAGCTGACAAGATCCGCCGGCGGCGACGGCGCCGCCGCGAACGCGGCGAAGAACGCATCCGCAGCCGGCGGCGGCAGGAACACGACGCTCCTGGCCGCGCACATCCTCCTCCTGAGCGGGTACCTCCCCACGCCGCCGAGCCCCCTCGCCGGCACGACGAAATGCGGCGCGCCACCCTGCTGCTCGGCGACCACCTGCGGCGGCAGCGTCGGCGCCGGAGGGAGGGACGTCGGCAGGAGGTGCGTCGCCGCCGACCGGAGCGAGCGGGCGACGATCCTCGAGTCCCTGAGCCGCGCGAGCGCCCCCGGGCGGAGGAACCGGTGCATCCGCTCCTCCTCTCGCGGCGCGGCGCGGTGGAGGCGGCGTCGCTCCATCGCCGGAGACAGCTGGGAGGGAGGGAGGGATCCCGGCGGTTGGCTCTCGCCGGCGGCGGCGGCGGCGGAAGTGGAATTTGGGTGGGTGGGTGAGATTCGCGGGGGACGGGTAGGAGATAATTATAGGGGAATGAGGCGGGGGAGAGCGAGCAGTGGAGGGAAAACTATGGCGGGAACGAAATGGGAGGGAAACTGGAAAAGGAGGGGAGATGAAACCACGACGCGCGCACACCAAATTGGTACACGAATGATAACACTATGTCACTGACAAGTGGGCCCACTCACGTGTATATCGGTTTATCGTTGAGAAAATTTTAAAAGTCACAAGATGGAAATGGAATGCCAGTGTTTGATGGTTTGCAGTTTGGTGAAAATTTCAGTGCAAATTCAGAATATTTTTACCCATGTTTGAATTCCGATTATGGCAGCGAGACCAATAGCTTGTTTAACTTTGGCCGAGTTTAGTTCCAAATTTTTTCTTCAAACTTCCAACTTTTCCATCACATCTTAACCATACCCACCCTTTGTTGCCCAAATTAACCATACCAAATTTTAGCACGTTGTGACATTATCAAAATTTGGTAGTGTTAGTTTTGTTTTCTTTGTTGCATTTGTCAATATTTGGTAGTAGAGTTTTAAGAGAGTTTCTAGAACTACCAAAATTTGGAATTTGGTAAGATAGTAATGCTTAAAAGTGTTTAGTTTGTTGTCTTACCAAAATTTAATAATGCCAAAATTTTGTGAGGTTGAAAATGGCACCAAACCAAACAAGCCCTGAATTGTTACTCTCAGTAGTATGACAAGAAAAAAAGAGTGATCTTAATATACTAGTCATCGAAATGAAGCATCATCAAGCAAGTTTTATTTTGGTCATACATCATGGCAGCCATATACAGTATACAGTACAGGAGATCGATACAAAATGACCACCTCAAAAAGCTCAAAAAATATTTTACCTCTTCTCCAAAGAATGCAATATCAGCTGGTATACCCACCTCCTTCACCGCCACCGGCAGACAGACGCTACGTAAAATTGTGGTCCGCTTCGTCGGTGTTCATCCAGACCCAGTTACAGAAACGAATCATCACAGCTAAAAACTACACAAGAATTACATACAAACAGACCGTGGCCAATGTACAGCACACCTACTATAAGCAGGAGGAAGCTCCTGCTTGTGCTTCCAGTTTTTTTTTTCTTTGACCGGTTGTTTCGGTCGCGCTAGAAGGTTGCGTTCCAAAGCGCCTTCTCCCCTTCGGCGCACTTATTGTGCACCTCCCAGATCCTCCCCTCCGAGTTGCATATGCCGCTGCATCTCCAGTCGAATGACGCGGCGCAGGTGTTCCCCGCCTGAGCTTTCCACTCGCAATCTGTGATCGACGACACGAAAATGTGACTCGGTTCAAATGTTTACGTTGTTCATCCGGTTGGTATTGCTAGGTATGAAGAGAAGCTTCAGATAATAAATGCAAGATAGGAGGTAGGGAGCTTACCAGGCGGAGTACCACAACAAAGTCTCCGGTCGTCGATATGCTCGACATCTAATCCAATGAACCAACTTCCTAATGAAACATCCTCATTTATATACTTGTGGAGGACATGTCTAGCAATTGGATTAGAGGAATCAGCATTAGTTTGTGCAACAATGAGAACAAGGCGTGCATGTGCACACAGGTAAATATGAAAACAGGTGTTATCTCACCTGTTTATAGATATGTAGGTTGCTAGATCTTTTGAAATAGCATACAATTGACCAGTAGCATGCCGAAAATATTTGTTTCCTGGTTCGCCAAATTTCCAATGCTCAGGTTCATAGTATCTCACACCCCTGGAGACAAGGGTTAACAAAACTTAGCAAATTTTGAGGGCATGAGAAAAGGAAAGGAGACATTGTCAGAAAGAACAGTTAAAACCATGTGATGCACTTACTTCTCAGTTAGGACAGGTCCAGATTTCATGCATCCAATATATACTCTGGGCTTCAATGCATGGTTAGATAAAATCTGTCCAAGTGTTGCTGCAAAAGCAAAACACCAATGTCATAAAGAATCAATTGTCTATAGCAGTGATGCCCTTTCTACATGCAATGAATCAAATATGCATTGATGAGACTAGCTGCGTGTTATCTTGCGAAATATTTGAAACCCTGGTTAATGTTTCTACACATACAAAATGGACACTTAAGATGACCATCAATGAGTCAAAGAGGAGCTTCAAATACAGACATGATGGCGGCACACAGATATGATCACTTTCCTCTCATCTTAAGATCGATAAAATGTTCAAAAAAGAACAATAGAAGGGCATAAAAGATATGGAGATTTACCTATGTTTACATGCACGTCATCATCAACCTTCACATAAAAGTCTGCATCCCACAATGAAACAGCCGTAGCAAAGTATGTCTTGGTTTTGCCAGATAGAGCAAGGTATCCTTCAACATGATCCTGAATAAAGTTAGACCACAATAAATAAGGGGGCGAAATAGCATTCCCAGTGATTCTAGGAGAAACAGTCACTTGATAAATACGATCCATGAAAAACCAATAAGCAATTAAGCAAGTGCTTGTCTTACAATTCTCATGAAGTCACCATGTTTTCTGTCCTCTGCTTCAATTGCTCTATCAACAATTCCACCTGATATAGCACTGGAAGACATGGAATGAGTGAGTTGTTTTGTCAATAACAGAAACCAAAATCAAAATAAGGAACCATGACTGCTGAGTACTGAAAAATGCAACACATTCTTTGTACCTGTGGCCAATGACGAAACGAATGATGATCCCCTTCTCTTCTTCAAGCTTCTTCCTTTTTTCACCTGTTTTTTGTCTGTTAGTTCATCGAGTCATGCCAATAAAACTATAGAAGTACTGTTCTTTTTCTTTTCAGCAGGGGAACAAAAGTACTGTCCTTCACTTTTTTGCGATGGAATAAACAGATTTTTCTTAATGAAACACATATTCCAGATTTTAATGTCAACAACCTTGAGGCATCCAGGTGTAACGTATGGAATCTCTTCTCTTCCGACTGCTAAATGCAGTATTGATGCCGATCACCATAAGGTACTTCCGCCTCCCGATTGACTCGGAAAGTTTGAACTCTTCTGCAACTGGGGAACCATTGAGCAAGGACTCTTGTAGAGATCTTGCAGCTGAGAGTTCTGTCTCTAAGCTTGCTATTGTCTTATCTAGTGTTCTACATTCAAAGCATCCAAAAATACCGATCAGAACTAAAAAAAAAAATCAACAAGCAAACAAAAATATTCTCAAGAAAGACAAGGCCTGTACGTACTGTACACCATGATGAGTATCTTGAACCCGCAATATATCTTTGTAATCGGGATGTTGGACCTGCTAACAAACACATGATAATCAGCTAAAGATATTGACAATTACTCTGTACACTGCATTACAATAGAAAGAAAGTATCATCTTCTATAAAACTAACTTCATGTAATGAACTGGACTAATAAAGTGTTGAATAAAATTAGAGAAATTAAAATGGGAAGAAAAGTATTACCTTTTTAGGACCACACTCCGCGGCAACTAGCGTGTTGCCTTCGTCTCCATTTCCGTTTGGTCGAGCAATCTCGTTTGCCTCAGGCAGTGTCCACATTCTGAAACAATTGATGGGGAATAGGTAAGAAACATTTGGTAAACGAAATACCTCGGGGGAGGTCTTTCGGCCCAGCTTTTTAACCTACCATCATTGTAATAATAACATCATAATGGGCGAAAAGACTAGCTGAATTTGCGAAAATGGAACTAGACATCCACAAAATGTGGTCATGCTTCTGCAGAAGGAAGTGACTGAAGAGTGGAGTGCTAAAGCTAAAATGTTGGGTGAGGATACACCAGTTAGCAGAAACTCGTCTAGGAAGCAAATTATGTGCATATTTCAAATGGGATCATTTGCACAGCTTGTGAAGCCAATAATCTAATGCGGTAAGTAATAAATTCGAGGTTCAGAGAGCGTTGACACTCCAATTCGATGTAATCGAGGTAAACCAAATCACCAAACAACCCCCGTGAAAGCAAGAACACGAACACTCCTACCAATTTACAGTATTCCGCTGCAAAAATCAAGAACACGAATTCATGGCCACACAGTAATCCAGACCCCCCAATCACCCCAGATGCAGAGGCGCGTCAAATGGCACAGATCTTGAGCTCGGCGCAGCTCAAATCAACGACCCAGCACTAGCGAAGCTGAGCTCAAATCCTCGAAAATTGAAGAGAGCAAGAATCGGAGAGCAGGGGGGATTCTCTTGATTGATTACCTGTTGGTGAAGAGCAGGCCGAGGCAGAAGCTCCCGAGGCAGAGCAGCACGGCCCATCTCCTCGACACCCCTCCATCCCCTCCTCCTCCTTTCCTCCAGCTCATCGCCGCCGCCGCTATCTTGCTCTTCTTCCTCCTTTCTCTCCTCTTCCTCCGCCTCAGAATCTCATGCGCCTCACAGGAGAGCAACCCATGGACGGATCACGAGTCGTTCGTTCTTGACTTGTTTTGGCGTCCTCGATGGGTGAGCCTTTCTTGCAGCTCAGCTCTCTCTCTCTCTCTCTCTACCTTCTCACCACTTGAGCAGCAAGCAGCTCAGCTCACACCACCATGAGACCCATGTGGGGGCGTCGGTCGTGGTCTCGTGGAGGAGACGCAGAAGCAGAGAGGAGCAGCAACTAGTATACTTAATATGGTTGTTTAGTTCAGCGTAAAATTTGGATTTTAGTTAAAATTAGAAATGATGTGACTGAAAAGTTATGTGTATGACAAGTTGATGTGATGGAGAAGTATTAAAGTTTAGATCCAAACTTAACAAGTTGATGTGATGGAGAAGTATTAAAGTTTAGATCCAAACTTTATATATACTCCTCCCACCAAAAACACGCCATTTCTCCTGCACAGCCGCAGTAATTAACTCAACTGCAAGTCTGCAAGAAGCAAGAAGCGGGCAGTGATAATAACTGGCCGACCGTCAAGATCTTCGGAGGAGGAGGAGAAGAAGACGAGGCAGGTGAAGCGAACGCATCGGCTTCGGCTTCTCCGTCGCTTACCTAGATGGATGGATCTGAAGTTCTGAACCGTGTTTGTTTTTTGAGTGTATTCTTGTTTTTTAATTTGTCTGTTTTTGTATTCTTGTTTTTAATTTGTCTGGCTCGTCTTCACAGTTGCGCGCGCGAAACGAACGAACGCACATGGGGGTCGGAGGCTGCGGCTGCGTGAGAGCGGCAGTGAGAAGAAGATGGAGTGAGGTGATGGGTAAAAAGGGAAGGGGCAACCGACTGACGTGGTGGTGTGTGTGTGTGTGCTGGTGAGACGTCGCTTTCGGTGGGTGGTCCACGACCACGAACTCACGTTGCTGCTGCTGCCCGCGCCGTGCACCCGTCGGTCGGTAGCAGTGCGGTGCGCCGTGGCAGGGAGGGCGCCGGGGGGTTTTCTTGTCCTAGATCGTCCGTAATAAAATACCGTTGTCTCTATTTTTGTTCAGTACTACTCCGTAAGCGAAATTGATGAGCATGAACACCGGACGTCTCAAAAGATCGTAGAGGAATACTCCCTCCGATAAAAACAATATATTTATCCTTTAAGATTTCGGCCATCGATGATTTCTCGAATGCTTAGTTTACAGCCAAATCAAATGATATAAATAGATTTGTCTCGAAAAGTATTATCACATTGGTTAAATATATTTTTGGGGGGAGTAATATGAAAGATAAAATTACTCGTTTGCCGCTAGTTGATTGGTGTTTATTCATTTGCTACTTATTACTCTATATGCTGTAAGGAAATGTAAGGATATGGACACTTGCGTACCGTTAGTGCCTAAGGAGAAGATGTCACCTATGATTTTTTATGACATGAAGGAAAAAGAAAGAGGAAAAAAATATTCGTAAGTTGTTGATTACCAATTTAGCTTTTAGCATACAGTTTATGAAAAAGTACATGCAAGGTCCCTTAACTTGTTAGCCAGATACAAAATCGTCCCTCAACCGCAAACCGGACATCCGGCGTCCCCCAACTTACAAAACCGGTCACAATAGGTCCCTCGGCGGTTTTGACCCCGGTTTTGTCCCACGTGGCAACTGACTCAGCGTGGGACCCACGTGGGCCCCACATGTCAGGCTGCCACATCAGCCTCCTCCTCCTCTCTCTCTCTTTTCCCCTCATCTCTCTCTCCCTTCTCTGACTCAACCGGCGGGAGGAGGAGGGCGTCGGCGGCCGGCGACGGTGGTGATGGTGGCGACGGGCGACGCGGCAGTGGTGGGGGGAGGAGCTACGGGCGGGCGGGCGACAGGGAGAGGCGGCGCGCAGGTGGAGGGGAAGGGCAGCGCGCGGACGGGCGGCGGGGAGGGGCGGCGCGCAGGCAGTGAGGAGCAGCGCGCGGACGGCGGGGGGAGGAGCGGCGCGCGGGCTCCCCCGCCGGCCGCCGGCCACAAGGCCCACGAGGCAGAGGAACGGCGGCGATGATATGGCGGCGGGCGACACGGCATCGGCCTCGTCGGAGGCGAGCGCGGCGGCCCCACCCTCCTCGATCACGCGGCGCATGCGGCTGCGGCGAGGGAGGAGATGCGCGCGTCCTCCTCCTCCTCGAACATGTCGCCATCATCGTCGTCGTCGTCCGCCACCGCCCCGCCCCGCTCCGTGCCGCTGGCTTCGCGCGCCACCGCCTCGCCGGCCTTCTCCAACGGCGGCGCTCCCCTTCCCGTCCCGGTCTCCCTCGCCGCCCTCGATTTGCTCCCCTCCCCTTCCCCCGCTGACCGCCGTTCCCATTCACACCCCCGCCACCGCCGCCGCCGCCCACCTCACCGTCTCCACGCCCGACTTCGACGGCATGGCGGGGGCCCTCTTCGTGCGCCCCGGCGGCCGCACGCGCCGCGCGGTCGAGGAGGGTGGGGCCGCCGCGCTCGCCTCCGACGAGGCCGATGCCGTGTCGCCTGCCGCCGTATCGTCACCGTCGTTCCTCTGCCTCGTGGGCCTTGTGGCCTGCGGCCGGCGGGGGAGCCCGCGCGCCGCTCCTCCCCTTGCCATCTGCGCGCTGCTCCTCGCCACCTGCGCGCCGCCCCTCCCCGCCGCCCACCCGCCCGTAGCTCCTCTCCCCACCACTGCCGCGTCACCCGTCGCCACCATCACCGCCGTCGCGTCACCCGTCGTCGGCCGCCGACGCCCTCCTCCTCCCGCCGGTTGAGTCAGAGAAGGGAGAGAGAGAGAGATAAGGGGAAAAGAGAGAGAGAGAGGAGGAGGAGGCTGATGTGGCAGCCTGACATGTGGGGCCCACGTGGGTCCCACGCTG
This sequence comes from Oryza meridionalis, assembly GCA_000338895.3. Taxonomy (NCBI): domain Eukaryota; kingdom Viridiplantae; phylum Streptophyta; class Magnoliopsida; order Poales; family Poaceae; genus Oryza; species Oryza meridionalis. The sequence continues at coordinate 3,557,261 of CM002525.2, read as the reverse complement.
AGTCAGCCGCCACGTGGGACAAAACCGGGGTCAAAACCGCCGAGGGACATATTGTGACCGGTTTTGTAAGTTGGGGGACGCTGGATGTCCGGTTTTGCGGTTGAGGGACAATTTTGTATCTGGCTAACAAGTTGAGGGACCTTGCGTGTACTTTTTCCTACAGTTTAATAGGCATGAGATGGATGGAAGTACTAGGTGGGCTGGAAGTGAGAACCGCTTGGGACGACCCATCAGCCTGTGGCCCATGAGTCAATGGACCTTGTGTAAGCGGGCTAAGGAGCGGGTCCCACATATGCCAGGGACACATGTTAGAAAAGGAAATTGATTGAATGGGCATATTGGGGGTATTTGGATGAATATCTGAGCTTTGAATTTGATGTTCCAATCCATAGAAACTCCAAGAATCCGAGTGATAAGCTTTTGACTGAGATTGATAATAATTTTTTGAGCAATTTTGCAATCCCTGAGGAGGTACCATGAGGTACAAAATTTTAGTGTAAAATTTAGTACCTCATAGTATTTAGGTACCAAGAGATATCAAATTTACAATATAAAAAGTGGTACCTCCTAAAGAATCGTAAAATTGCTTTAATTTTTTACATAGTTCGAATTCTGATAGGTTTTAGGATACGGTGGGATGAGAGGGAAAACACAGTATTTCCAATGAAGTTTTGGATTCGCTTTTGTTTTCTTTTGTATAATTTGGATTTGGAATAAATCTCAAGGTCCCTAAAAAACCAAACTAGTATTGGATGTGATGTTTTCTAGTATAACAAATCCGAATAGAAGTCTGATCAGATTCGTTATAATAGGAAATGTGCCATCCAATACCACATTAGTTTACGTGGGACGGGCCCACAAGTTCCATTCTCAACTCGGAGTTTCTGATTCTCACAGAAATTGCCAACTCAAGGATGAACCAAGAATGTCATAAGCACACATTCCTAAATCTCTCAGACCCAAACCCACCAATTTTCACGAGATCCGAAGGTAAAGTGGGAGAGCTCGAGGACGCTATATGGTGAAGTGCTTCAACTTAAGGGAAGCATAAGTAGAAGCTCGAGGGAGAGATGGGTCGCCGCGGCCTCCATTCCCTCCAAGGTCCGGCTCATTTGAGCCTCTTAGCGAGCTTGAGTTTGGTGACGTCGTGGTCGAGCTGCTGTAGTAATAACTGTGTGCGACAACCAGGCAGACTCGATGCTGTATACCGGTTCTAAATTTCATTCCAATCAAATGATCCATAGCGGACAATACATCTCGTTAACAACAAGGTGTTAACCTGAGCGATACTCGACATGATTCTTTCTAGTCGACGGATTCCGTAGCTTTTTAGATCGCTTGATCCAGTATAAACCGTTGTCTCCTATTTTCATGACGCAATCTCGTGTATACACTAGTTTCAACGTCCCCTATACCCTTCAAATACAATCTGCGAGTACAACCCATTGGCAGTTATATCGCTACTTCTTATCCAATTTTACAGTTGAGATTTGAGAATGCAATAAAAACTCTATACTAGCTATATGCAGATTTATTGTATTAGGATACGGTTTTGCTAGTCATCTGTCAACAGTTTTCAGCGCTAAAAACTGTTGATTTGTTGGCTGTTCGATCCGGCTCCAAGATTCGTGCTGGGATATTTCGTTATTGGATCCAAATCCACTTTGTTTGCCCGTTTGGCGCTGTTCCCAATTTTCAAACAGTATAATGCCGCGCCAGTTCTGTTCTTTTCCAGAAATTTCCCGTTGGGGAGGAGACCCAAGCGGAGGCTGAGGCGGAGACCCCGCTCTCGGCGATTTTCTCGCCGCCGGCGGAGAACCTGCTCTCGGCGCCGGTGGTTTTTCTTGCTTGCGTGCTTCTCTTCATCCACTCGTGTCCATCGTGCCCGTAGCTGATCTGCTTTTACCTTGCTCTCTTCTAAAATTTCCAGGTGATTTTTTCGCTCTCGATTTGGTTTCATTTTTGGGGCATTTTAGATGTTGTGTTTAGATCCCGCATGGTGTTTGCCATATAAATTGTTTTAGGTTTGGTGGTTGTTCTTCTCCTAGATTTCTAGGGGGTTTGATTCGTTGATTTCATCCCGCATGTATAGTCGTGGATCTGGGGATGGAGGCGCTAATGCTTTCTCTTCATGGCGAACCGTGATATATGTGTGCTCTTTCTTAGTTATGTTCACTAGATCTGATGGTCTACTGTATCGTGCTAATTTGATTTATTGCAGATCTGCACGGTACAGATTTGCATAGTTTGCAGACATACCATTTGGATTGATCCCTAGTATGTATGTTCTGCGTTGCATCTGAAGCATTTGTTCAGAAAAGTTTCAGATATGCATTTGGGTTGATCCCCCCTAGTATGTTATGTGACTTATGTGTTTCAAGCATTTTTCGTTTGAGTGATGCATGGACAGATCTAGCAGTATGTTCTTGATCGTTTGGTTAATTGGAATGGTGGGATTCTAGTCCAAGAGATCTGGTTGCAGGTTTTGCAACATTTCAGTGCTCGATGTTTTCCTGTTCATGAATTTGTATCGGGTGCAACCGTGCAAGTTTGGGGTTGCAATTTGCTTGGATTATGGTGTGATTTGAATAGAGAAGGGAAAACATTAGTGCAACTTTATCTGAATGCTGCATTCGTTGCAACTTTTCCTAGTATACTGCCTGTTGTTTGGTTGATTAATTGCCCAACTCCCTGTTTGTGTCTGAATTCTTCTGCATTTGAAGCATTTCATTTCAGAGATGTATGTCCCAGTATGTTCTGAGTTGTTTAGTTAAATTAAACCCAATTCCCTGCATGTGTTCTGCACTTCTGCTCATGCTTTCTTCCGAATTATTCAGATGGTATCCTGCTGTGTTGTTTGCTTTACAAAATTTCTATACATTCTGGATTCTTCTGTTTCTGTACATGTTCTGAATTCTTCTGTGCTGATTCAAATGAGTTAGCAGCAAGCCAATACTTGGCTCCTGTTGCTTTGAGAAATTATGGCTGTTGATTCACCTACTGCTTTTCTTCTGTTTTGTGTTTCTGTTCCCTGTTAATTGCTGCACAATCGTAAATCCTTTTGAGTTGGCGTTGTTTCTTAACTTGGGAACAGGGGATTGCACAGCTACACAATTGTTAACCTGTTTGAATTGGCCTATTTTTGAATTTGGGGACAGGGGATCACACGGCTGCACAATCGTAAATCTATTTGAATTTTTGAATTTTGGGAACAGGGTACTGCACAGTTTCAGTCGACATGTACATTTAAAATCTCAGACTATGGCAAACTTAAGATAATTAGGCATGAACTCAGTCTAATGCGTGTCAGCAGTAGCAAAACCAAGGTCACTTCGGTGCAGAATACATGTTTATATTTCAGAAATGTAGATATAGTTTCAGGTTGTCAAAATATTTTGTAGATATGCACAGTTGCTTATATTTCTGATATGTTTGTTCAGATTTGTTTGGTGGCATGCAGTTCCATTTTTTTTTACTTTTGCTTTTTTAGGTTTTGGTTTGTTTTGAATCATAGGTGCAGTATTTTTAAGTGCAGCGGTGTATTTGGGAGATTTAGCTTAAATGGGGTTTTTTGATGGATTTGAAAAAAAATGCTTTGCACAACGTGCTGTGTTTTCTGTTTTTGATATATACTTAGATAAATGCCTCTATTCGGTGGATCTGAAATGTGTGGGACTGAAGGTTTTTGATGGTCAGTTCTAAATTATGAGAAGCATATTTTTTTGTTTTCAACATACGAGATATTAATCTACTGCATGTGTGTTCTTAATCCCCTTCATAGGTAGGCCAACAGTCACTATTAATTATCATCTACACAGAGCGTTATTTTTTTGGTTGCACTATGCAAAATAAGTTCAATTATATTCCAGTTACATATAACTTACAACCTAGTTACAAACTAGTTACAGTCCAGTTACAACACAGTTACAGTCTAGTTACAACCCAGTTACAGTGTGCCAATTTACAGTTTTGTGCTTTAGAATCATGTATTTTTTCTGTTGTTAGATTTGAATTGAATTTTTTATTTTCCCTTATGCACATGTACATGTATACAGGTAGGACACAAAGAATTATTATATTTTGTAATAGTGCTTGACGATTTATTTTTACTTCTGTACATACTTTGTACTCTGTACTTTTTAATGTTAGCAGATAGCATGATGCATTTTTAGTATTTTTTTTGTATGCCTTATCTGCTGCTAAGTTATTTTTCCCCTTACATACTTTTTGCATGTCATATTTTTTTTTAGATGCCACTTATTTGCAAAGGAAAGATGCCACGTAGAACAATTGACATATCATCTGAGGAATCTGAGGGTAACTCTATAAATTCTGAAAGTGACACATGTACAGGGTCAGATGAAGACTATCACACTGATGAGGTCAGTAATGTTAGTGCACTGTTTTTTTTGAAACTATGGTAAATGCATTATATTATGTTTGTATTTTTGTTTGCAGGTTTTGGAAGCACTCAATATATCTGGATTTGACAATATGCTTCATGAGCTTTACAGTAAGAAGGTATATGGTACTGTTATTCCTTTATTTGTTCTTTTTCAATCTCCTAGGGAATATATTATTATAAAAAATAAATGATTCTATTTTCTTTTATAACATGTTGTATAATACATGTATGTATGTCTTTCTTCCAGGGTATAAAAAAGAAGGGAGCGCACAATGAAACTAAATTGGATAAAATGTTGTATGCACTTTTCAGGAAGGATGTATGATCCTCTTGTTCTCTAAAATTTTTCCCCATATTTTTTCATTATTGTTGCAAGCATTCTCTAATTTGATTTTAAATCACTTTTCACTTGTTTGTAGGTCATTCAAAAGATGAAAAAGGAATTAGTGAGTACTTCTAAGAATGTTCGACGCAAGCCTAAGGTAGAGAAAACAATTTTGTATGTCATCTTTTGTCTTGGAGTCTAGTTCTTTTTGTATGTTGTTATTTAATTGTGGTACTATTTTTTTATTTGTAGATCCAGAAAGGAAAAGCCGCCTCGAAGACTGACACATCATTCATAAGATTTTCTGCTAAATATTTTGCAGAAGTTGTGTCTAAACTTCCCGATGAGAAGAAAATTGTGATTAAGAATTTTGGTTTTCATTCTTTGCTTTTGTTTGACTCAAGCTTTATTCCAAACAAATTTGCGACTTGGATTGTGAAAAAAGTGGATTTAAAGACTTCTGAGATTGTGTTGGGTGACAAGGTGATCCCGGTCAACAAAGAAGCTGTCCATGCTATTCTTGATCTTCCAATTGGTGGTTCAGAATTTGGGAAAAACTATGAACATGGAAGAAAATTCATTTTATCCAAATTTGGAAAAACTGTCATGCCTTCAGTGAAATTTTTTGGAGACCAGTTGATTAATAATGAAGATATGACCGACGACAGCATCATTATATCATTTCTGATTGTTGCCTTAGCTACTTTTCTCTGTCCTAACTCTTCCACATATCCATCCATAAAGTATCTAGATATTTTTTAGGATGTCGATATGTTGCATTCTTTTGATTGGTCAAGTTTCGTCTATGACTGGCTGATGAGCTATGTTAAGAAATTTCAGAAGACCAATAGCTTTGGTGGTTGCTTATATAACTGGGCAGTAAGTTATTATATTGTTTCCCTTTTTTTACTACATGGATTCAAATTTTATTGATGTGCTTGCTGCTTATGCATTCATTTCTTCATATTTTTTATAGGTTTTGTATCTTGATCATCGTGACTTTGGTTCAAAAAATGTGCCGAAAGATGTTCCTCGTATAGCTGTTTGGAAGCAGGATATGGTGAAGATTTACTCTGATTTAGATGAAATTGATGATGAGAATTATGGACCAAGGCCTCTTAAAGATTTCTCTGATACATGTTACTATGAGGTATTTTTTTTCTTACATGTTACTATAGCTGTTTGTTTTTTTTTTCTTTATTTTTTATGTCCTTTTGTGCTGTATCATCAAATTTTGTTCTTATTTTTTTCTACTGTAGCCTGTACATGTGCAAAATTCAGAATCATTTCGCAACAAGTTGGATACAGCTATAGGAGACAATTTGCCTGCAAATTTGAAGGACAGCATATCTGATTTGATGGATTCTCATTGTTCAGCAAATCATGCCGCAAAGAACAATTCTTGCGAAGATGTCTTGATTAGTGCTTTACGGATTTTGATTGATGCTAGTGCTAGCCATTTTGTTCGTGCTGCGTACAATAATGCTTCTGCTGAAAATGGAACTGATACACCTACTGAAAATGCTATTCCAAAATCTTGTGGGAAAGATTACCCATCTTCTGATAGGAGTGCTGGTAAGTAGGTTGTTTTTTTTTTTTTTGCAAATTAATCATTCTAGTTTACATTTTTTTTATTTCTTTCATTTTCAAATCACCACATTCATATATCCATTTTACAGATATTGATATTGATGCCAATCTTGATCAAGGACACGGGGAACACTTGACTAATGATTTAGCAGACAATAATGTTATTGATGTAAGCATTCCGTTCTTTTTGTTAGTATTTCATTTTTACTAATCTTTTGGAGCTATTTTTTTTTTACTGTTATGCTTTCAATAATTATCATTCTTTTTGTGCAGGCTCCAAATATCGTTCATAGTGATGGCAGTTTAAATTGTTGTTGTGAAGGTAAATGAATAGCTTATTATCTTTTCGATTTGTTACATTTATCTAATGTCTTCCATTTTTCTTTATGATGATTTTTAATCTGTATTTATAACCAGGCCAAGCTTTCTGTACTCCTGGTATTGTGTGTCCTCCAAATTCTAAAAGTTGTGGCAGTGAATCAATTAAAGGTACTGCACCCTTTTCCTTTTTGCTAATGTATATTTTTTGCCATTTCTTTGTATTCATGTCTTGATTTCCTAATTTAATTTTTCTACATGTGCAGAACCACCTGCTCTTCTTACAAAAATTGCGATGGAGTTTAAGTCCAGGTTAGCTGAATTTAACAACCGTGACAACAGAGGTCACATTTATGATGAGGATAAACTTGCATTTGACATTTTCCATGAATACAATATTGGCGAGAATGTTTGCACACCAGATACTTTGAAATCACATACACATGGCAAAGAAAATGAAGCACCTGCAAATGTGAGTCTTTTTTCTTTTTCCAATTTGTTTCCTGATATTTTTTTGTTTTGATTTATATTTGTGATTTCATATTTTGTATTATAATTCGTGTTATTTATTATTGAAGCCTGCCACTTTTGCTGGTCCTGATTATATGACTCCACCACTTGGTACAAGAACCAGATTGAACAATAACACTTATAGAAGACATGCTAATCTGAACCCCTCTCAAATTGGCATGAAGAGAACATTCCAAGATTTAACTGTGAGTGAACTATATCCATTAGATATACATTCTGCTTTGTTTTTATATTTTTTAGAGCATCTCTTTTTTTAAAAGATGGTGTGTTTTCATATATTTTCAATAAGTTCCATAGCTGCTTCACCGCCACTGTATTCTTATCAGCGCCATTAAATAGTACCTATCAATGTTTAGTTATTTACTAAACTTTCACAACATTATCTTTCTCCTTTTGCTCTAGTATTTTAGCTGCTTTCATAGTCATTTAACTTGTTTGCGTTATTTTTTTTCCCAGAACTCACCAAATGACATTTGCAATACAACTAAGCAGCTGACAAACTCATCTCATGCGTCGATTCCTTGTATTAACAATTCTGGACTTAGCTCTTCTGGTGGTAAAGTGCCTCTGTATGGGCCAAGGAGGATTATACATCCTGCCAAGCACAGAAGTGACCCATTTGTTTGTCCAAGGCGTCGTTTTGTTGTATCAGGCAATGCACACAGATATTACAATGCTATTTGTAGCTTGTCAGATAGTGAATATCAAGAGTAATTTAATTCTTTTTTTTTGTTTTTCTCAATTCGTGTGTTCTTTTTTATTATATTTTTTTGTTGTATTACTTTCTCTCAATGAAGCTTTTTATATCTTTTTCTGCGGCGAGGATGCTGTTAACATTGATAATGTTCGCATCTCATTTTGCAACTTCGGCAATTCTTTGAAAAAGGGAGGAGATGTTAATGGATTTGTGATCTCTGCATTTTGCCGGTCCTTGTTTCACAAAAACCATCCATCCAAATCCAAGAAGAACTACTTTTTTCCTTCCATTGGTGTAAGTTATCCTTTCCTTTTTCCACCTCATTTTTTTCTATATCCCCCTGTATGTTTCCCTATATATATTGAAATTGAATTCTTTTTTATTTTTATTGTGCCTTCTATATATTTCTAGGACATGCTAATATCACATCTTAACTCTAAAGAGCTAGCGAAAATTGAGAAATCCTTCCAAGGAGCAGCAATGGTAAGAATATTGCACAAATGCGATTTGGTAATTATCTAGTTTGATTTTTTTTTCTTTGTATGCCCCTTATGTACAAACACATGCTAAACACTATTTTGGCTTACAGCTTTTCTTTCCCATTTGTTACCTGGAGCACTGGTTCCTTTTTGTGGTGGATATAAAAGACAGGATGCTTGTATTTCTTGATTCTTTGCATGAAAAGGATGATCCATATTTTGATCCAATCATGGATTTGATGGTATGGTGTCATACATTTATTGTTATATCAATCAAGTAGTTTCAAAGATTTTAGAATATATTTTTGTTTCTTTTATGTGTAGCTATATATTGTTCTCTAAATTGTTTCAGATAAGCAATCTACAAAATGCTTGGGATGAAGCTGAAGAAAGTGCTATGGATTTCAACAGTTTTGAGATATTTTTCCCACCTGTTCCTCGCGAAGAAAACAAGTTAGTTCATTTGCACTGTTATTTTTTTTCTATTGAGAACATTATTCTTTCAGTTATCTAACTGAACTTTTTTAAAAATGTTGTTTTCTCTGTAGTGCTGATTCTGGTATATTTGTGATGAAATCCATCGAACTCTGGTCTCCAAGATCTCTATTGTGTAATGAGTTTGACAAAAGTGACATCGACATAATCCGCATTCAGCTTGCTAATAAGATTTTCTTCAACGAAAAAAACAAAATGCTACAAACTGAGACTGAACATTTGGTTCAGAGTTGGGCCAGTAAAGTAAGCTCTTATTGCTTTTTTTTTTCTTTTCCTAAGTATTCTTTGTGCATCGTAGAGTTATTTTTGTACTAATTTTCTACCGTTTATAAATTTATTGTAGGGAAATTTGTCATGTGCTGGCAAACGTGATCAAGTTTGAAGATTCTGGATTTTTGCTCTGTAGAATTGAAATGTATAGGTTACAATGTTCTTAGGAGGCTTCCAGTATTGCCACATAATATTTTCCATGTTTAGAAAATAGCAACCATATTGAAATGGTTCATGCCAAGTACAATGATGTCAAACTCAGTACTAAATATATAGAACATCCACTGTTACATGATGTCTTGTTCTTCTCTCTCAACAAGATATATGCTTTTTTTGCCCTAACTATTACATGAGAACATTCTAGTTACATATTTTTCTTGCCCTGTTTTTACCTATTATTTCTTTGGTGTTGTTTTCCTGTCCTTTCTTCCGCCTCTTTGGTTTTGGTTGCATCTCACAAGCAGTCCCACCTTGCGCAACATTACATGTTCTCATTGTCTTCAACTGATTCTCATTACTTTGGCCACCTGCAACAGATTTATATTTATTTTATCAGCTGTATTGCTGGAAATCGACAATTTTGTGGAAAAGTTAAGATCAATGTTTTATTCTTCCCCTTACTCTTGCCTTTGTATTTTTTGCATTCTTTATCCTTAATCTTTTCCACCAATCTTTTCTGCCTTATTGATTTCCTGCCTTTTGTATTAGCTTGCTCTGGGTCTTCAATTTCCTCTTCATCATTCAGATTCCCATGTTGTTGCCCCTCAACAACAGCGTTGTTTGTTGCATTACTTTGGACCTGGCATGTGTGATTTCCATGGGCTTCTAGAATCATGCTGTCCACTATGCTATCCAACTTCTCCACTTCTCCAACCAGGTAACTATATATCTCTGGTCTCTTACAACCCTTTGATGCTAATTCTGACATTTTTTGCGAGAGCACGTTGTACATTAGCATAGCATTAGGTCCATTACTTGATTCTCCTCTGAATAGACCTGTTATGTTGTTGTCTTTCTTCCTCCACCTTTCTATGATGTATTTGTTCGGAATTTTGCTAACATTTAGGTCCAACATTACTTTCAGGATATGGGAGCAAAGGATTCCATCCTTCGAGAACTTTGCACACACACAGGAGTACTCATCATTTTGTAAGTCTGTGAGAACTACATAATTCCTTGCTCTCCATTCCTTCTTTTTTTGATTTAGAGCCAAGAATACCAAGTATGCTTTGCCATGTTCAAGCACTGTCACCTGAAGCCTTGTTGATTTCTTTAATTCAAGCTGGAACTTTTTGAAAATGCTTAAATTGTACATCTCCGAAGCTTGCTCTTCTATGTAGTATCCTGACCATAGATTTTTGGGTTGTTTTGTGTTTGAGTTATAGGCATTCCAATACAGTGTATCAAATATAGTGTCATTTATTCTGTCATATTCCTTTAGGAAGCTTGTAACACTGTGCCTTGGCCCAACTCCTCTTTTAAACCTTGCATTAGTCCCTTCACTTAGTGTTGTGCTTTGGATAAATGGGAAAAAGTCATTCTTGCAATAGACAGGGATGCAGCTTTGTCTTGTATCCCAAATTGATTGCAAGTATTTCACATTGTGCAGCTCATATTTATCAATCATTTGTGTCCACAAGGTTTCAAACTCATGCTCTGTCAAACAATTGTTAACAATGTCTTCAAATTCATTGTGTAGATCTTTCTTTGTACTGTCAGTGAATGTGTTACCTGTTCTCTCTCTGCAATTTTCTTGATATGAAATAGGCAGTTCCTATGCTTGGTTTTCTTGAACACTTGCCCTATTGCAGATCTCATTGCACTGTCTTGGTCTGTTGTTATGCTAATAGGATCTTTGCCTCTCATAGCTGTCCTGAATGTCTCAAAAACCCACTTAAATGTCTCAGTTGTCTCATCTCCTAGGAATGCACACCCAAAAAGACGTGTTTCCATGGTCTGTCATCCCAACAAATGGAGCAAACGGCAAGTCATATTTGTTTGTCTTATAAGTTGTATCAAAGCTGACACAATCACCATATTGACCATACAACACTGTCGATCTGCCATCTGTCCAGAACATATTTCTGACTTTGTTGTTCTCATCTAGCATGAGCTTGTAATAGAAACCTGGGTCTTGTGCTTCTTTTTTCTTCAGATACTGCAACACTTGACTCATATCCTTGCTTCTTGTTTCAGAGTTAATCGATGCACCAACATTGCTAACATCCTTCTTCGTGTAGGGCAATGATGGCAACCCTCCACGGAGAAATGACAGGATCACAATCATACTCCTTGTTGGTATGTTGCATTCCTTTAGCGTCCTAATTAATGGAATAAGCCTTGTGGTCTTTGGTCCTTGTGGTCCTTCTCTTGCTTTTAGGTTGTTTTTCCCCTTTTAGGACAGCATCCTTTCAGTTTTGCTTTTAGCATCTTTCGGTTTTACTTTTAGCTTCCCTAGGACAGCATCTAGCATCTCCTTTATGCTTCATTTAGTTTGGATGCTCTCTAGGACAGCATCGCGTTCAAATTTTAGACTAGTGTGGGCAGCAATTAGCTAGCAGCCATCCAGCCAGCTATGGCTATATATATATATGTATCCAACCTCCCTCGGGAAGGTATGGCTTTGTGTTTTGTGAATGAAGAAAACTAGAAAATTGCCCCATCTCGAGTGCCATCCTCTTCTCAATGAGAGTAACCATTGAAATTCTAACATCTGGTATCAGAGCCACACTTTTCTGTAGGCTAAACATCTCGTGTTCCACCCCTTCCCAAGCTCGGTTGAGCTCTCAGCCAGCAGCAGCAGCAGCACCCGCTGCTCCTCCTTCCCCTTCTCCACGCAGCAGCCCCCCGGAGGCACGCCATGTTCGACGTTCGGTCTCGGCGTTCGGTCGCCTCGAGCACTCGGCGTCAGCAGGACGCCGAGCTCGCCGCAGCAGAAGAGCGTAGGCGAGCAACAGCTCAGACCGCTGCAGCAGCAGCGAGGGCGGCCAGACTGGAAGCAGCGGAGTTGGCAGCTGCCAGGGCGGAGGCGGAAGCAGAGGCGGCGGAGGATGCGGCACGTGCGGCGGAGGCAGAGGTTGAGTCCTTGCGCAGCAGCATCAACGGCTCCATCGCCGGTGACATCACCGCCGACAGGGAGCTTGAGGAGTTGGCAAGAGGAAGGGCGCGGGAGCGGGCTGAGCGGTGGGCAGCAGCCCACCCCCACAGCGGCGGCGGCGGCGACCCAAGGGACCGCACGGCCGCCGACGGGAACCCAGACGGGCGCAGACGTGCCGGCGCCAGCCTAGAGCGTGCGCGCGGCCGTGGCGCTCCTGGTGGAGGTGGCTGGTTCGACGGAGAGCGCGGCCCTCGCAAGCAGCGCGGCTCTCCCTCCCCTGACCGGCGCCATGGCCACCACGGCGTTCAGACGGTGGTCAGGGACTTTGGTCCCGGCGGAGGGTGGCCTACCCTCACCAAAACCAACTACATCGAGTGGGCCGCGGTGATGAGGGTGAGGCTCCAGGTGCGACACATGTGGGAAGCAGTCCGGTACGGCGACGTCGACTACGACGAAGATCGACGGGCGCTGGATGCCCTCATCGCTGCAGTCCCGCCCGAGATGCAGTTCTCGCTTTCCCAGAAGCGGACTGCCAAGGAGGCCTGGGACGCTATCGCTGCGGCACGCATCGGCAGCGACCGCGCCCGCAAGTCCACACTGCAGGCACTCCGCAAGGAGTGGGAGAACCTGGCCTTCAAGCCAGGTGAGGATGTTGATGACTTTGCCCTCCGTCTCAACACTTTTGCAGAAGATGTGCAGTACGGCGACGACACCTACAACGAGGAGAGAGCTGTCGAGAAGCTTTTCCACTGCGTCCCAGAGAAGTACAGGCAGATCGCTCGCTCGATCGAGTCTCTGCTGGACCTCTCCACGATGTCGATCGAGGAGGCGTTGGGTTGCCTCAAGGTCGTCGACGGTGATGAGCCACAGCCTCTCTCGGGGCCTATCACCATTGGCGGGAAGCTCCATCTCACTCGGGAGCAGTGGGAGGCCTCTCAGAGTGACGGAAGAAAGGGGGAGTCTTCTCCCTCGACAGGCGGCCGCAAGCCGAGCAAGGCATGCGGAGGTGTCCAGCTGCGGTGGGCGCGAAGACGCGCCGAGGGTGGCGCTCGCAGAGGCGCCCAGGGCGGCGCCGCCGGCAACCACAAGCCGGCACAAGACGACACCTGCCGCAACTGTGGCAAGCTTGGCCATTGGGCCAAAGACTGTCGACAGCCACGACGTGGCCAGGCCCACGTTGCACAGGTGGAGGAGGAAGAGCCGGCTCTGCTCCTGGCACACGCAAGCATCGAGCTTCCTCCAGCGGCACCGGCCGCAGCGGCTTTCCTCCACCTTGATGAGCCGAAGGTACTCGTCTCTCTCTGCAACGGCTCCAGCAACAACAAGGCTGATGGGTGGTACCTCGACACCGGCGCCACCCATCACATGACCGGCCGACGGGAGTTCTTCACCGAGTTCGACCCCGGCGTCCGAGGCTCCGTCAAGTTTGGGGATGCCTCCGGCGTGGAGATCAAGGGCGTTGGCTCCGTCACCTTCACCGCCAAGTCCGGTGAGCACAGGCTGCTCATCGGAGTCTACTACATCCCCGCGTTGAGGAATTCTATCATCAGCGTGGGACAGCTGGATGAGAACGGCTCACGTGTGTTGGTCGAGGATGGACTCATGAGGATTTGGGATCGCCGTCGTCGCCTTCTTGCCAAGGTAACCAGAGGCACTAATCGACTCTACATCCTCGGCGCGCAGGTCGCACAACCAGTTTGCCTCGCCGCTCGTCAGGACGACGAGGCATGGCAGTGGCACGAGCGCTTCGGGCACCTCCACTTCGAGGCCCTGAAGCGCCTCAGTGCCAAGGAGATGGTGCGAGGCATGCCGTGCCTTGACCACGTGGAGTAGCTCTGCGACGTCTGCGTGGTAACGAAGTAGCGGCGGCTCCCCTTTCCCCAGCAGACGAGCTTCCGAGCCAAGGAGCGGCTCGAGCTCGTGCACGGGGACTTGTGTGGCCCAGTGACACCGGCCACACCAGGAGGACGACGTTATTTCCTGCTGCTCGTCGACGACCTCTCCCGCTACATGTGGGTGATGTCCTCGGCAGCAAGGGAGAGGCTGCGGATGCCATCAGGCGCGCGCAGGCCGCTGCAGAGGCGGAGTGCGGCCGCAAGCTGCGCGTGCTGCGCACCGACAACGGCGGCGAATTCACGGCGGCTGAATTCGCGTCGTACTGCGCTGACGAGGGCATTCAGCGCCACTACACCGCGTCGTACAGCCCGCAGCAAAACGGCGTCGTCGAGCGGCGCAACCAGACGGTTGTGGGGATGGCTCGGGCTCTCCTCAAGCAGAGGGGGATGCCGGCCATCTTCTGGGGGGAGGCGGTGGTGACAGCCGTTTACATCCTCAACCGCTCGCCTACCAAGACCCTCGATGGCAGGATACCGTACGAGGCTTGGTATGGGCGCAAGCCGGCGGTCTCCCACCTACGGGTCTTCGGCTGCCTCGCGTTCGCCAAGGAGCTTGGCCACATCGGCAAGCTTGACGACAGGAGCACCCCAGGGGTGCTCATCGGCTACGTGGAGGGCTCGAAGGCCTACCGCATCCTCGACCCGGAGACACAGCGTGTGCGCACAGCGCGCGACGTAGTGTTCGACGAAGGGCGAGGGTGGGTATGGGACAAGGCGGTGGATGATGGTTCGACTCCGACGTACGACGACTTCACCATCGAGTACGTCCACTTCGAGGGAGCTGGGGGAGTAGGTAGCTCTTCTTCACCGAGCGTGTCTACCCCAGTCCCCGAGCCTCCACCGACTCCAACACCAACACACCCTCGGGCCACGACTTCGACTACGACGAGCTCTTCGTCGACACCACCCCAGCCGGTGTCCCCACGCGCTCCAGCACCAACAGCCACTCCTCCGGGCACGTCTACTCCGACTCCAGCTCGTGTTGAGCGCAGCCCGGTGGAGTTCGCTACTCCGCTCTCCCACGACGGGGAGCGCATCGACGCGTACCACGACGGCGAGCAGCTACGGTACCGTACGATGGAAGATCTTCTCGGCGACCAGCCGGTGCCGGGATTGGTGCCTCGCGACCTGGAGGCGCAGTTGCACCTTGAGTGCGACGATGGTCAGCCTCGGTCTTTTGCAGAGGCCGAGAAACATGCGGCATGGCGTGCCACGATGCAGTCGGAGATGGACGCGGTTCAGGAGAACCGCACCTGGGAGCTTGCTGACCTCCCTCGTGGTCACCGCGCGATCACCCTTAAGTGGGTGTTCAAGCTGAAGAGGGATGAAGCCGGAGCCATCGTCAAGCACAAGGCTCGCTTGGTGGCACGCGGCTTCGTGCAGCAGGAGGGGATCGACTATGACGATGCCTTCACTCCCGTGGCACGGATGGAGTCCGTGCGACTCCTCCTTACGCTGGCTGCTCAGGAAGGCTGGGGTGTCCATCACATGGACGTCAAGTCGGCATTTCTGAACGGCGACTTGAAGGAGGAGGTCTACGTGCACCAGCCGCCGGGATTCGTGCTCCCTGGCAAGGAGGGCAAGGTGCTACGCCTGCACAAGGCCCTCTACGGCTTGCGGCAGGCACCGAGGGCGTGGAATGCCAAGTTGGATTCCACGCTCAAGGGGGATGGGCTTCGAGCAAAGCCCGCACGAGGCGGCCATCTACCGGCGGGGCAATGGAGGAAATGCCTTGCTGGTGGGTGTCTACGTCGACGACTTGGTGATCACTGGCACCAAGGATGCGGAGGTGGCGGCGTTCAAGGAGGAGATGAAGGCCACCTTCTAGATGAGTGATCTGGGACCTCTCTCCTTCTACCTGGGGATCGAAGTGCACCAGGACGACTTCGGGATCACGCTTCGACAGACCGCCTACGCCAAGCGCGTCGTTGAGCTGGCTGGGCTCACCGATTGCAACCCAGCTCTCACTCCGATGGAGGAGAGACTGAAGCTGAGCCGCGACAGCACGGCGGAGGAGGTGGATGCTACACAGTACCGGCGCCTTGTGGGGAGCCTTCGCTACCTCACCCACACACGGCCGGACTTGGCCTTCTCCGTCGGCTACGTCAGTCGGTTCATGCAGCGACCGACGACGGAGCACCAGCAGGCTGTGAAGAGGATCATCCGCTACGTTGCGGGGACTCTCGACCACGGTCTCTACTACCTGAGGTGTCCTGGCAAGGCACACTTCGTCGGGTACAGCGACAACGACCACGCCGGCGACATCGACACCAGCAAGAGCACGAGCGGGATTCTCTTCTTCCTCGGCGAGTGCCTCATTAGCTGGCAGTCGGTCAAGCAGCAGGTGGTGGCCCTGTCCAGCTGTGAGGCCGAGTACATGGTGGCATCCGCCTCTTCGACCCAGGCGCTCTGGCTTGCTCGACTGCTTGGTGATCTCCTCGGCAGAGACACTGGAACGGTAGAGCTCAGGGTGGACAGCAAGTCCGCTCTGGCCCTGGCAAAGAACCCTGTTTTCCACGAACGGAGCAAGCACATCCGAGTGAGGTACCACTTCATCCGAGGCTACTTGGAGGAAGGGAGCATCAAGGCGAGCTACATCAACACTAAGGACCAGCTTGCGGACTTGCTCACCAAGCCTCTTGGGAGGATCAAGTTCCTCGAGCTCTGCTCCAGGATCGGGATGGCCCAACTTTCCCACAAGACGACACACAAGACTTAGGGGGAGAATGATGGAATAAGCCTTGTGGTCTTTGGTCCTTGTGGTCCTTCTCTTGCTTTTAGGTTGTTTTTCCCCTTTTAGAACAGCATCCTTTCAGTTTTGCTTTTAGCATCTTTCGGTTTTGCTTTTAGCTTCCGTAGGACAGCATCTAGCATCTCCTTTATGCTTTATTTAGTTTGGATGCTCTCTAGGACAGCATCGCGTTCAAATTTTAGACTAGTGTGGGCAGCAATTAGCTAGCAGCCATCCAGCCAGCTATGGCTATATATATGTGTATCCAACCTCCCTCGGGAAGGTATGGCTTTGTGTTTTGTGAATGAAGAAAACTAGAAAATTGCCCCATCTCGAGTGCCATCCTCTTCTCAATGAGAGTAACCATTGAAATTCTAACACTAATCTGCCTCTTCTCTTCCTCTGTCATATTCTTGTGTGAACGGAGGAACTTTTTTTGTTCATTCGGGCGTAGAGGGTGATTGTGAGTCAGGTCTAACCTCGAAATCTTCCACGGTCATTTTCTACTGTCTCTTTAACAACCATTACACACTTGCAGTCAGTCCTTATCAGAACATTAGTTTGCCTCTCAGTCTGAAACTGCTCCTCTAAGTCTTTGTTGTTATCCTCATTCTTGCCATGTAAATTGCATTTGTATGTGTATCTGGTAATCTCGTTGTTTCTCTTCTTGCTTATAGTTCTATACGTGTGTGTAATAGCAACTGAGAACCCAACCAGATAAGCATAAAAGTTAAAAAACCCATGAGCCTCATTGTAATCCTTGAACTGCATTCCAATATGTGGCATGTGTTTGCTATCTATTGTTGGGGTGCTCTCTTCATCTTCTTCCAAAAAATTGTCTATATCTTGCTCAGTTATCAACTGATTACTTTCAGTCTCTGGATTGCTATTTTCCTGCATCTGGGGTTCTGTGGCCACAACCTGATCTCTGTGTTCTTCTTCATCAGCTCTAACCTTGTCCACCAGATCAATTGTCGAGTTCTCAGTGTGAGCTTGTTGTCCCTGCATTTTGCCATGTGCTTTTAAGTATTCTTTTTTTATATCACCAAATTGTGTGATGTACTTTTTTATATTTTAAGTTAATTAAATTAAGAAATTTCTTACCTCAGCGGTTTCATTGTTTGATTCAAATGCCCAGGTGTTTTGGTTCTCACTGTCTTCATCATCCTGGTTGTTCGATGTGGTGCCATTGTTTTCCAATTCCGATGCGCTGACATTGTTTTCAACTTCCGATGTGCTGCCATTTACAACCTGCATTATGTAAGTAACAAATACTTAATGTTTTCCACACCTATATACTTATTTCGATCATATGGTATAATCTGTATGATTTTCTTATTACCTGATGCGTGTTGTTGATGTTGTATAGTTCATCTATATCTTTTTTGCTCCATCGACTGGCAAGTGTCTTGATAACAGAAGATAATCCCTGCTGATTGTTCATGTTGATGTTGTATAGTTCTTCTATATTCTTGCTTGCCCATTGATCACAAATTGCCTTGATAACAAAACAGATTAAAATTCATAATTTTACATAAATATTTTTTTTGTTTGACATGTACTGTTGCGAATTGGTCACCTGTGTTCCTTGTTCTATTTCACCTCCCATTTGCTCATAGTTCTCAGGAAACCTATTGCTCGTCATTATCATTGAGTTCTACAATGATAAAATATCAAGGAATTATAACAAATCTAAATACCATGTTACCTTATGTAAAGTTTTTTAACCAAAAAGATTATGTCATTTTTCACCTCAAATCCAGCTGGAGTATGTAAGATATCTCTGGACATGCCCAAATAATCTTGATCAGCATTTATAGCACTTTTTGGAGTTTGCATTATTTCGTGCATCAACCCTGTGAAGGTACATTGTTGCCCCTGCAAGAATTTGTGCATTACAATCTAAACCAGTTTTTTTTGCATGCTGAGTAATTTGTGTAGATATTTTTCCAAAAATATGCCATGTGACTCACAATCCTTGTAGAATCTGACATCATTTGGTGCTCATCATACAACATGGTGTGCCCATAGAGTGTCATATTTCCTGCCCCTGCAAAATTAGCTCAGTTTATAATCTAGTTATATAACATTTACACCCTAGTTACAAGGCAGTTACAAGGTAGTTACATGGCAGTTACAGCGTAGTTACATGCCAGTTACAGGGTAGTTACATAGTAGTTACAGGGTAGTTACATGGAAGTTACAGGGCATGCATTGGAATTGAGCATGAACTCCTATGTCACTAGTCTTTTTTCATCTTGTTTGCTCAAGTTGTATGCAGCTTTTAGGCATTGTGTTGAAAGATGATTTTTTAGTGGTGCATGTATCATTGTGTAAAAAAGAAGCAAAAGCATCAGAGTGTGATAATCCAGTTATCCAGTTACATGAAGCAGTTACAAGAGTGTTTTGTATGATGCAAGAGCATTAAAACTACTGGACATCGGCTAGTTGCTAGCTAGGGTTAGTTTTGTTACCCAGGTAGCTTTGTAACTGCTTTTTTTGGGAGTTTATGTCGTTCATATTTTATCATTTGCAAGATTAATTGTTGGACTGTTTTCTAAGCGTACATGGTAGATGAAACCTGAATTAGCATTTTTCTATCCATCTAAATGTGACTGATTTTTTGCCTGTGATGCTCAGATCTAAATGCTGAACAGAAGAAAATGAGATGGGGGTGAAGAGTTCTTGGGAAAAAAACTGAAATTGCAACGTAATCTTAAAAGTATGTGAGAAATCCAACCTGGAGGAGCAGATGTTGGTTCATTTCTTGGATTTTCCTCCATCTCTTTTTTTCTTCTCCTTTCGGCTGTGTTCTTGAGTTCTTTTAGATCTGCTTCTTGTTTCGAATCCTTTTTTTTGGCTGTGTGATGCCCGAGCTTTTTCTTTCTTGATATGCAAGTTGATCTCTATCTGGGCCTGTGTTTTGTTCTCTTCATGGGCTTAGTAATTAAATTCTGAGTAGTCTAGTTTTTGGGATGGGTCTTTTGTTTTGTAGGTATGTTTTGTTTTTTATTTAAAAGATTGGCATGTTCAGTGTTTCTTAACGGGCCCGCGCACTTTAAACAGGTTGGTTCTATGCTTTCAGCTGGTCCAGACCCGTTTCCTGTGACCCATTGATTGCAGATCGTGAGGTGCAAAAATTTGACTGCTCTGGACCTCAAAAACTGTGGACAGCCCAATAGCTAGTCCCGTTAGGATATCTCAACTTTTTTTTTTTTTTTGAGTCATCACTTCCCCTTGTCGGGGAAGAGCCGAAGAGGGTGAGGAAAGGATGGCTTCCCCCTTGCGACAACTGCGATCATGGCGGGTTTCTCGCGGCGCCACCTCGCTGTGTTCTACGTCGGCGGCGTCAATGGCAGCGGCCAGGACAACCAACACCCTCCACCGCCTTCTACCCCTTGCCCGCGCCGTCCACTCGTCGCTGCCGCCGAGCAGGTACGGCGATCCCCGTTCGCCTCCGCAGGCCCGTCGTCCCAGCGGCGAAGTTGAGGTGCGCCCCGTCCCCATCTTCTCATCGACCTAATCGAGCTCCTCAAGTGACGGACCTCTGGAATTTTGAGGGCCTCTGCCCTAATTTTTAGCATTAGGGTTTATGGTCCACTCCTAAATAATCAATCAATTGTGGATACTCCTTTTCCGATAAATTCGGCCTTTTTAATATTAGAGTTGTATGCGTTTTTCTACCATACTAAGAATTAATTCTTATGTCATTATAAACAAAAAAAATGCTTGAAAATTTAGTTTATAGTGGTTGTGATTTGAAACAGCCTAATTCTAACTCTGAATCGAAACATTCTGATTGATCGTGCAATATAATTCAGTTGAATGTTAAGCTTTCTTGAATCGGTTGTTATATGGCATACCCCGTCGGTATTCATGTTGGCACCTGTGTCTTTGTAGCTCTCTAAACTGGAAAAGACGCCCTCTGACCGTTTCGACGAGATCGAAGCTGCCATTCATGCCAATCTCGTCAACGACATTGAGGCCTACAAATCAAGCCTTATGGCAGACCATGGTTTCTTTGAAAGAATGCTTACCTCTATGGGGATAAAAAAGAGTTACACTCGTGACCAAACTCTATGGTTGTGCAAGCTGATTCTCATCTTCTTTGCCTCAGGGTCTGTTGGGATTGGATTTGCCAAGATCGATGACCGTCTGAAACAGGTTATTGATCTTCCTGCCCTCCTGCTAACTTGCATAAGCAGAGACGCATTTTCTGAATTGTAGGTAGGTCCAAGAATAGTGAAAAACATGTGCTTATATACTCTACACATAGTTATACTGCAATTATCTGGTCACCCTGTTCTGCAGCAAAATCTACTGTTGATACAACAGTAGCCATGCAAAAGTTTTTACCATACAACTATCGATTACACTAAAGGATCTATATATGGAAGCAAGACATTAAGCACATAGGTTGTACCCTTGATGTCTCGGTGTAAATTAGGAATATAGGATGCACAGTTTCAGTAGAAGCACTATGTAGATGCTGATCAGTTTGCTCTTTGTTAAAAAAGTTCCAAATTGATGATTTGGACACCCTGCATGTACCCTTGTGTTCTCGTTTAGTATTTCGGCTTTACTTTTAGTTTGCACAGGAGAGCACTCTTGATTTTCTTAGTACATAATCAGTTCATCATTCTACTTGCCTACATTTAAGTTAATTAATTCTGTCTCTTCATTTAAGTTTGTTGAAATTTGAGAAAAGAATATGAATAATGTAGTACGCTTTTCTCATTTGAAGTTAAGGAACTGTTAGATTCTATAGAATGACTAGTACGCCCTTGTTTAATGCTACTGTATGGTAGTTACACATATAAAGGGGACTCTGGACTCAGCTTTGTTATTCATAGCACATCCCAACTGATAAGTCATTTAGTATCATATTTCTTGCCAGTTGTACTAGTAGATCCTGAATCCTTAGTCCTTACCCAGAGGGAGTATTAACTGGAATCCACTGTGCATGCAAGCCTCATTCGTAAAAGCATTTTACGATTTCATAACTTTGTGAGCTCAAAACTACAAAGAAATCACCTTGTACATCTATAAGAACAGCTCCTCAACAATCCTTGCTGCTCTGCACACAGTAGGGCGATATAAGAAACTATTATTTGCAGACTTTATATGCCACAGTTGTTTATTCTCTACATGTTCTTTCTTCTGCTTTCACGAGTCCATAGTAAAGTTTTTTTTGCAAATAACTTGTGATTATCTTTGCAGGCTCCATCAAATGCTTTATAACTGAGCAACAAACATGTCTGTTGTTTGGCCTGCTTAAAATTAAGCTGTTGACCACCTCGCAACCTATTCTGCATTTATCGGCCTGCCCTCGACGAGGTTGAACTCGATTTATCAGTGCTGTAGATTGTCTGCTGGGATGGTGTACGTGTGCACGGGCGTCTGCTCGATGTGGAAGCCGATGGTGGCCGTTCAGAGCTTGGCGAGGGCGGTGAGGGCATTGGAGCATGTAGGCCGGAGAGGATGAGGTGGGACAGCGGCGCTGGATCCATGGTGGGTAACAAGAGGCACCAGTGACAACCTGGGCAGCCTTGCACCGTTGTGCTTCAGAGCTCCATCGGGAACTATTTCTTTTACTCATAGTAAATCTTTTGTTTTTGTTTAGGGCAGTCAAGTCGGGCTTTTTTATGTTTGTGTTTAGATAATTGAACATCTACTTTGACCGACATTACTACTGCAGTATTGCAGCTTATTACCAGATCATGCTCACGGGTTAAATTTCTTTATCCAAACGTCTTGACTGACATAACCTCCGTACTAATGCAGCTTATTAGTTATTACTACTGACTTTCTGGTATGCTAGGAATCAAATAATTCTTTTCCTTTTTGTCGGCCTTGATATTTAGATTAATAAGACTAAGGCTGTGTTTAGTTCCTGAAAAAAGTTGGAAGTTTGGGGAAAGTTGGAAGTTTGGAAAAAAAGTTGAAAGTTTATGTGTGTAAGAAAGTTTTGGATGTGATGTGAAGTGATATCTGTATGGGTCCATATTCTCTCAGCAAACACAACTACAATCCATGCATGGGCATGGCCAGTGAAAAAGCTGCACTGGAGTTCCAACTGGACAAATGGATGAAGCAGTTTCATAAAGTGCATGCAGATTCCTAAATTTCTCGTCGTATTGTTTTTGCTGCAATCAGTTTCAGCTAGATGGTCTTTATCTTACTTATGGAGTACATGGAAACATTGTATTCACCCTCAAAACAATAAGAAACTGAAGAAGCTTCAGCAGGGTACTCACTGGATCCAGAGCCTCTGCATTGGAGAAGCTAATGCAGAGGGTGGCATTAGCTCGAATCCTATCCATCCATCGTCATCCAACGGTTGCTGCTGCTTCTTCCTTCATTCTTCGCTACTGGTACCAGAAACGAACAACCACAACAGCGCAGCAACGACGACTCCTTCGCTTCGTCGATCTCGACCGCTACGCCTGATGCACACAACGGCACAAAACCACGTCACAAGTCACAACCTCACATAGTCATCACGTGTTCGATCGCCTTTAAAAAGCATTTTCGACGATGTTGACCTTTCTTGTTCACGGCGGGTATGGCCATCGGAGTGAAAACCCTGTCGGCCAAAAAAAAGATGACGTTAAATAGAATGTTTAAATAGAATGATCATAAATAGAATGAAAGTTGAAAAAATAAAGAAAATAAGAAAGAAATAAAGAAAGAAGTAAAAATTACTACTCCTTCCACGTTTTTAATAGATGGCGTTATTTAATATTTTATCATTATCTTAATAAAAATATGAAAAATACAAGTAATATATATATGATACTTGGATAGCTTTCTTAATAAGACAATGTCCAAACATCATATGCAAAAGTCAACAACGTCATCCATTAAAAAAATTATAAATGAAGCATTTTTAAATTAGATAAATAAGATATTGTTAACAACAAAATTTGGTAATCTGAGTATCGGAGATGAAGATTAGATCGAAGCGGAATCCAAGATCAAGATCGTTTCAGAAACAAAGCAAGAATCGGATGGAGTCCAAATCGGCTACGATCAGGATCGGCAGGTTTGAGTCGGACAGGGTTAGCCGATTGAGCCGATTCCGGCAATACAACTCGGTGTACCGAATCGGGTTGAGTTAAAGTGCTTCATATGGATTGCCATACACGGATTGAGTCCTATAAAGGCAATTGTATCTATTAATTAGGATATTTTATGTAAATTCCTTAGAGATAAGTTTGGTCAAAAGTCTGCCGCAAAAACTTATGGTATCTTAGAGTTTATTAGAGATAAAAGTCGTGTCCGACAAGGACATATTTGTAATCTTGGGTATAAATAGACCCCGAGCCCCATGTAATATGACAACACATGTTCAATAATAATTTCGGCGCATCGCCACTCTTTTACTTTCGTTTTGTTTCGATGAGTTCTTGCTTTTGGGTTGAGCTGCATCAGTTTTGATCTTCAACTAGAGGTAAAGCTTGTTATGGCGGCTTGTGTTCTCGGGATTAGTGCTTCCATCTTTATGATACTCTAATCTTGTTCATGTAAGTTGTCGAATTATCATATATCTTATATAATCTCTGACAATATCGCTATTTAATCTCTGATCAGCTAATATCTATCGCTAGGGAGCAGCCGATTAGGTTAAATATCGATGTTGGCTTAGATTATATAGGATATCCACCACTCTATAAAACTTCCAATAGCTTGATTGTATAGATATTGTCTTTCTTTTCATACTTATGGCTGCATCAGTTGAGTTTGATCTCATAAGTCGTGCCTAGAATTATAATCTCTAGCTTGCTTCTTGGTTGTTGAGTAGAGTAGCATCGGGGTTTCAGCCGATCTTACCTGATTTAGCTTTATGTCTTATGTGCTCAATTGTTATGCTAAATCTGCCCTTTGTGTTAAGATCCTATTGCATTTAGGTGTATTAAGCTCTATGTTTGATATATTTTACTTGCTTTAATATCTTAATATAGAGTGGTATCGGAGTATTAGCCGATACACGCTAGATCTATCTGATCGGCTATGTTGTGAACATCTATAATCTCATTGTTAATATATATTTCGATCTAAGTAATTTATACTGTCTCGGCATGACGACCGATCTATCCCAATCAATTGGTTTAAGTATATATCGACATAAAAATTATATACTGTTAACATCTACAGCCGATCGGGTAGATTTAGTTACGATTTGCTTATTCACAACAGCCGATCGATTCATATATGACATCGGCTCGAAGATAAATGATATGTCATCGGCGGCTGGCAGATCGGCTATCATTTATGGATTTAACTGCGGTTTCTTTATCTTTATTTTTTGTTGATTGCAGGATCAAATCAACTGACACGCTCACGAACCTAAAAGGCAAGATTTTGGACCTGCACTGGAGTTAAGCAGATCTCCCAGGCCTCGTATTTTTCGCATCAACAGATATACTACACGTTAAGTCTAAATATAAATTCGAAACTTGAGATAATTATGTGATAACATTACTATCCTATATTTTTAGGAGAAACAATAAATAGGAAAATGAATGACAAACCATTTAAAAGATTGATCCAACTTTGCATCCCAAAGAACCATTTTTTGTTATATGCTACTTCCCCCCCCCCCCCCTAAAATATAAGAACATCTAGCAATTTTAGAACTAATTAAGCTTGAATATAAATGTATAAAAAGACCCATGTTTGTTTGGCACTACTCCGAATTCAATTTTTTATGGAGCTAGATATTTCTAACTATGCAAATCCATGGATTAAATCCAGCAATGCATATGGATTAAAATACACGGGGCATTGTGTCAAGGTTATGGATACCACATACCTAATAGTAGTTGACTAAATCTCGGCAGGACCCACCACATACCATGTCTTATACGGAAACTAACCTCGGATATGGAGCGAGTTCTGCATAAGGAAGGATGAATAGAGTTCTACATGGAAACGACAAGGACTACTCGGATTGTATCCATATTGGTTTTCCTAGTTCTACTTGGACAAGGGGACACCTATGGGTATAAATACAAGACCCCCTAGGAGGAGAGGGGAGAAACGGAACAATAGATCAAGACACAAGATCAACATACAAGCCAACATACGCCAAGACAAGCTGCCGGATATCGACTTCGGAGAGAAGCCTAACTGATCCTCATCGGTACCTATGGATACCGTCAGGAGGGGTCTAGCGCTATCTCTGATCTCGCCGGGAACGGATTTGAGAAGGAAGGCTACCCTGTTGTCGACTCCGAGTCAGCACTTCAGACCGCCAAATCGACAACAGTTAGATAGGCTACCCCATATATTGTATTGGTGTGATTATGGTGAATAAGAGCAACGACCGGCTTCGGCCAACAGGAGTAGGGTTATTACCTAACAATTCAGGGGCCCGAACCTGTATAAAAATCCTCGT
This sequence comes from Oryza meridionalis, assembly GCA_000338895.3. Lineage (NCBI taxonomy): Eukaryota > Viridiplantae > Streptophyta > Magnoliopsida > Poales > Poaceae > Oryza > Oryza meridionalis. The sequence goes on along the minus strand of CM002525.2, from coordinate 3,531,028 downwards.
CCCCATCTTCTTTACTACAATCTCGCATATACCCTGGTACCAACGATCCCCATACTATACAAATACCGGAATCGCGATATCAAATGTCGACACATTGCATATGGATTAAATCCAGCGCAACGCAATGATTTTCATTCACCCATTGTTGCCACAGGGTCAGCAATGCAGCATACCTCTAGGCGGTGCGCAAAGGCGCGCCCCATCATCTAGTGGGGTATGACCCATGGTTGGCTGCCCAATGTGTAGTCATTGATGCGATCAAAAAAAAAGTTTTTGGTGGTTCAAAGTTGAAACAAAGATAAAATAAACTAGTTTAAAATCAAAGATAAGCTGATGAGGACATCCTCCACTATTACCCGCTGGTAAAGACGTCAAAGTCGGGCGACGACCGTGTGAGCCTCTGAATAATCCCACATTGCTTAGCTTGGGAGGAGGAAGCCACCTTAAAAAGGAGAGCCACATTTCTCCTATTGGACTAGTCTTTTAGGGAGATTGGGCCTTTCCCCGAGTGGGTGTGCCAAAGAACTGTTGGGGTCCGGGCAACCTTAAGTTATTGGGCCTCGGCCAACCCCACCTGGGCCGGATTGTTATCATTTGGTATCAGAGCTGGGCCCTTGTTTAAGGGGTGGGAATGATGAGGACATCTTCTCCACTATTACATGCTGGCAAAGACGCCGGGCCTTTCCCCGAGTGGGTGTGGCCTTTGTTTAAGGGGGTGGGAATTAAGGGGGTGGGAATGATGAGGACATCTCCTCCACTATTACCCACTGGCAAAGACGACGTCGGGCCTTGGGCCTTTCCCCGAGTGGGTGTGGCACACCCTTGTTTAAGGGGGTGGGAATTAAGGGGGTGGGAATGATGAGGACATCCTCCACTATTACTATTACCCGCTGGCAAAGACGCCGGGCCTTTCCCCCACTGGGTGTGGCCTTGTTTAAGGGGGTGGAAATTAAGGGGGTGGGAATGATGAGGACATCCTCCACTATTACCCGCTGGCAAAGACGCCGGGCCTTTCCCCGAGTGGGTGTGCCAAAGAACTGTTGGGGTCCGGGCAACCTTAAGTTATTGGGCCTCGGCCAACGTGTGAGCCTCTGAATAATCTCATCTCGCTTAGCTTAGAAGGAAGCCACCCTTTCCCTATTGGACTAGTCTTTTAGGGAGATTGGGCCTTTCCCCGAGTGGGTATGCCAAAGAACTATTGGGGTCCAGGCAACCTTAAGTTATTGGGCCTCGGCCAACCCCACCTGGGCCGGATTGTTATCATAAGCTATTGCTTAGCTTGGGAGAAAGCCATCTGAGAGCCAACCTTCCCCTATTGGACTAGTCTTTTAGGGAGATTGGGCCTTTCTTCTAGTGGGTGTGCCGAGCCACCCTTCCCCTATTGGACTAGTCTTTTAGGGAGATTGGACATTTCCCCGAATGGGTGTGCCGAGCAACCCTTCCCCTATTGGACTAGTCTTTTAGGGAGATTGGGCCTTTCCCCGAGTGGGTGTGCCAAATAACTGTTGGGGTCCGGACAACCTTAACTTATTGGGCCTCGGCCAACCCCACCCGGGTCGGATTGCTATCATAAGCTAAGAGTGATTTGAAGTGAATATTTAAAAATAAAATGTGGTTTTAGTAATAGCTCTAAAGTAGTATCTTTGCCTAAATTTATTTTATTAGGATAAGTTATATTTTTAGTTAGGTTGAGTTTTTTAAGGACTGAGGGAATGGACTGTGAAACCAATTCCCCCGAAAAGGAAAGAGTCAATTTCGTTCTTACCCAACTTTAATCTTTAATATTGATTTTTCCACCAACTAAAACTGCGTAAGTCCAAAATTCCCCATACCTCCCGCACGGGTTTGGATCCCCTAGAGTTGGCATCAACTCCACCTGGTGGATTTGGGCTAATCTCAGCTATTATTTGTCACCTACGGTCGAGATTAAATCAATACATCTCAATTTATCCTTATTGTGTTCCTTCGTCTGGCCTCTAATCTTACCTTCATCAAACATATATAAACAAGGACTCTACGATCGAATATATCTGCAAGCTGTATAGGAGCATCAAGGAGCTTGGTGCGATGTATGAGCATGGCTTTACTTGTAGTGAGCTGGCGCAGTTTCTGCACCATCGCTATGTCCTTCCCATATTCACCATCTACAATATCACGCTTCTCAACATAAAAAATCTTCTATGTTGGTCAATTAATTGGGGAAGAAGCTAGATTACATTTATTTTATTTTCTTGATTATGTTGGAAATAGAATAGTTAAAAAGAAAGATCCAAATCTGCATCAATGAAGGGAGTCAATTAGGATCTCAACCCTAGAAATAAAACAATGGCTGAGATTTGCTGAAATCCATCATGTCGAGTTGATGCCAACTCTAGGGGATCCGAACCCCTCTCGCACTCCACTCCAGAACCCCCAACCTAACCCTGCAGCCGCGATCGCTGGCAGCGAAAGAGAGGAGTGGGCATGGCTTCGTTTGCGCGATCTTTCTTGGGCTGCGGCGGCAAGGCAGGACGCGCGGGCGCTCGCCGTCCCCGCGCCCTTTCTTCCGAGGTCCGCGGCGGCGATCTCAGCCAGCGCAAGCCAGCTCCTGGCGTTCACGAGGCAGGGAGCGGATGCGTCCACAAGGATCCGTATCCTCCCCTATCTGAGGCGGCCACCAAGGTAATCCCGGCCCCCAAGTTCGTTACAGCAGAGGAAAGCTTCTTCTTCTTCTTCTTCTTCTCTCTCCCTTTCCCTCTTCGAAACCAAATATTGTATACGCGAGTTGCAGAACGACCTGCACCCTGAACCCTGAATAGATAGATAAAAGGTGTTGCCTTGAATGTTCTTGATACTGCAAATTTTGGGGGCAAATGTTTCTTTTCTTTTTTTTTTTGTGGAAGGGGGTGGGGGTTCTACTTGTTACTTGATTTTTAGATAATGTCTTTTTACTTGATGGGAGGCATCATCCATTGTTCGCTTTAGATCCCGCAATGCTCTGGTTCGACCCACGTAATCTAGTCAATCTTGAATTATCCGTTACTGCTTCATTCCTCTACATGCGTTCCCTCTCACCATAAGCATCCAAATCTGTGCCAAATCTTTTGTTCAGCTCAAGGCCTTGTCTTGTCCTCATCAGCATTCTTGGTCCAGTAAGAATTAGTCATGGTGCTGGAATTGTTGTTTTTGGCAGGCTTGAGTAGGCCCTGTAAAGTTGCAAGTTTGTGTCTTCCCTAGCCCTAGTTCCTTTCCTGTCATTATTTTTGTGCTATTCTGTTCCTTGATATGTAAAGAGGTGTGGTTGCTTGATTATTTTTCCGATTTCAGACATCAAGTTCATTGTTTATGATTGAATCGCTTATGCTGTGAAAGTACCTTTCTTCCAGAATTCATCATTTTCTTAACCCGTTCTTAGGGCCTCTTGTTTGAACAGTGCTATTCATGATACTGTAGTATGCTTAACTTCCACTGCGTATTTTTTGAACTGATATTTGAAATGCATGGTATGATACATCACAAACACCTTAATGTTATCAAAACCAAAGGAAACGATTCCTTATGGTTTGAATTAGCTAAACGGCTAAACCTTCTGGTGCTTTTTATTCCGAACAAACATCGTTTGCCTATGTTTCGTTACATTGCAGTTGCTATCATATGCATTCCATTTGGAACTAGCATGTGTTCTTTAAAATATTTTCTTTTTTCGTTTTCTTTTGATAAGACACATTCAGAGTCAATTTATCCATAGATGAAAGTTCTGCGCCACAATATATTATAAAGTTTGGAGGATACAAACCCACTTTAGAAAATACTAGTGTTTCCATGCCAATTTGTTAGTTTATACTCCTTCAGCACTAGCTACATCTACATGGAGCACTATGTACATCTACACGGAGTACTGATAAATTTTGTTACAAAATACTGGAGTACACATCTACATGTGCATTCTCTATAGAGCTCTCTGAATATCCTTCAGCACTATCATATGCTACCTTCAGTTAAAGAAAAACAACTATTATTTGTTACTTTTCAAAGTAATCAAATGTCATTTTGTCCACTAAATTTTATTTCCATAATGCAAGAGTTATAGATATGTGATTTATGAAAGTATTGATTCGATCTGTACCAAATTTACCAGTACCATTTTCATATGTCCAAATTACATGTTGTAAACAATATATTTGATCAAAATTAATATGGTTTGCATGTACACATGCAATTGCGACATGTTTTTGTGTCCGGGGGGAGTACATATTATGTTTGGCTTTGTAGTTCCTTTGATGATTGTATTGCATCTGGCTGTTGCCCTCGGTGATGTGATCACTTCATTCTCTTTGTTTGATGCAACTACTTAAGTCTGATAGGCATTTATAAACTCGTGTAAGAAGATCCCAAGCCTCTCACGTTTCAGCATTAATAAAGAGCATGTGAACAATCTTTCTTCTCAGTTGCACAGATTGTGCATTTGAGCATATCAATGACCAGACCTTTTCCATCTTCATATCCTTCATTATTCTGTTATATCAGACTTGATCAAACAACCATGACTGAATAAGATCCTTGATTGTATTTGTTAGTATTCTCTACGCGCATTAGGTGTAGCTGTATGCTCTCTTATACTAGTTTGTTGTTAGGTCTTCTTTAGCACCTGAAAAAATCACGGGATATTTTGCACAGCGAAAGCCTTGCCCTGTGTAAGACCATTTGACTTAATATATTCAGGTGGCCATTTCGCCCCTCGGTGAACCGTCAAAAAATATATATCTTTTGTTATAGTCAAGTGTGGTCTGATTTGGTATGATTAAATTGTTGATATTAACTTATTCATTTGCTCATGCCTCCATTGGAAAGTTCATGGTAAACACATATTCATTCTGTTTATTGGCGCTTATGAAAATATGAAAATAGTTCTTGAGTGGACATTTCCGTGTCAAGATCTGTGGTCATTTTTTCGGCCTGCGCATGCAACTAGGTGGTTATAGGTGTTTGTTGGATGGTACATGTTTCATACTGCGTTTTAGTTCCATATCTAGTACGATAAACCAGATGGAACATGCTTTATTTGATGGATGCTATTCTTTTTTTTTTCAGCTAAATGCACTGCTGGATGAAATTAAGGGGAAGAAGCTCAATTCCGTGCCATTGGTAATGGTGGGCAAAACCATTTCAAAGTGCGTGCATATTCCCCTGTTTCCATTTCATACCTGTTTGAATCACAGCTCAAACGATTTCCATGTTTGTTTGTAGCTTTGAAATTGTTCGGAGAGAGGTTCACTTCAAAAACATCGGTCGATCATGGGCCATTACCGCCGTTCTTCTTGGTGGCTACTTCACTGGCTATTGTATGGAAGAGGAGAAAACCAGGAAAAAGAGGCAATCTTTAGTGAATTAAGAAGCCCGCCTGTAGAGGACATATGTAAGGTGTCCCATGTGTGCAAATGTGGAAGTCTCTATCTAATCTAGATCTCCCTTTGGATATGTTAACTGCACTGTTTGTTTCCATTCAACTATGCTGATATCTGTTACATTGTGATCTGGAGGCAGCATTAGAGTTGTACATTTTTATTAACTACTTTTGGCCTACGCATTTCAACATGTCGCAGTGGAGACATTTAGTTTCATACTCCCTCCGTACTTATAAAGGAAGTCGTTTAGGATAATGTTTAAGTCAAACCTTGGGAATATAAATCATGAATAACTCTCAAGTTGTTGAGTTTGAAAATGTAAAAAAATATATGAATAAGCTTTGCTGGTAGAAGGAAAAAGGAACGCTGAGTCTTCTCTTTGTCTTTTGAATTGGGAAGAAACACTGGTTTGGCCGCTCCGAATCCTGGCTACCCCAGGGTTCACAATTTCTTTGAATTTCGTCACCCAAAATGTCAATTTGGAGCTTCTTCAAATCGCTCCTTTTCTTGTTAAATTTTGTTGGAAGCAAAATTACTCGTCTCATTGGGACTGTGAAACGAAATCGTGAACCGTGGCCGCCCAAGAAATGAAGAAAAACAACCCCCAACCAAATATACTAATTCCAAAATATAAAGAGTTTTAGGTTGGACATTGGAATTAAAAAAATAGTAGAATTAAATAGAATAATATCGTGATTGGTTGAGAAGGGTAAGGAATTTGAATGGTAAAATGTTGTATACTTGTATTTAGTTGAGAAAAAATATAGGTGAAAAATGTTGTTATATAGTATATTTTAGGGCAATTTTTGTTTTAAGTAGGAATAAAATTTAAAGGCGTTGTTATACTTTAAGACGAAGTATTAGTTTGCTTGGTTGCGTCTAATTAATATGCAAACAGTCGGACGATGTGAGCATCTGTGAGCATCGAAGGGTTTGTTTGTGCCCCAAAAAGAAATCGTTCTCCGTCAGTCCGTCTCCTCCTCCATGGCACGATCCCTTCCCACACCTTTCCTATATTCTCTGCATCTCACGCGTGTAATTGGGAGATTAGTGGAGAACTAAAAGGAGTAAAGAACGTGAAAGGGAATTCCAATTTGCGGAACGCCAGTTAGGAGAACTAAATGGAGTACCTTTTTTTTTCTTTCCAAAACACAATTTAGGGATTAGACTCCATTTTGGACATTTGTTAGGGTGTGTTTGCTAGTGTAGTGGGTGAAATGAAGCCGCGGATTTAATAGAACTTTTTAAAATAGCTTCCATGTATGATTTTTTTAAAAAAAAAAATAAATCGTCTAGTAATTTGGAAAACGTGTGAACGAGGGAGTTGAAGTTTGGAAGGGATGAAAGAACACAATCTATCTTTGAGCAAGTTTAATAATAGTTGGTTACAAATCTATAGCACGTTTTTTTTCTCTTTCTTCTCCTCTCCCCACTACATAAATACAAATATGATATGGCAACTTGTACAATCTACTTACATAATTTTATTGTAGTCACTCTTATAGTGCATTCGGAAGTTGTCTTTCCCAACTCACTCTCTTATTTTCCTCACGCAAGTTTTCCGAATTGCGCTAAACAGTACGTCTTTTTTTAAAAAAAAATCTATACAAAAATTGATTTAAAAATCATATTAATTTAAGAAGTTAATTTATCAGATGAAACTGATGAGCCATTATCTCAGCCGTTGGAAACAAGTAACAGATGACATAGATTTAGACAACTCCACCCCGGTAGAGTTCTACCCCAACTTGAGGGGATCCATTCCGGCCGACCTCCTTCCTCCTATATATTCTAGGGTTTTCTGTCCCGGCGATCCGACTGTTCTCTCGCCCATCGCCGCCGCCTCCGCCGCCTCTGCCCCAGGTACCAGCATCCACCTGTCTCTTAATTTCCTTTCGCCCACCAGCTTTGCTGGCGGATCAAGAGCCTTCGAGTTGGAAGTAATTTGGATTTTTTTTTCTCTCTGATCTTCTCCCCGTCCGCGGCTAAAAGAACTGGAGTAGTTTCTGATTTGGGACTAAAAACTCTTCGTGTTTGTGTGATCGCTTGTGATTGTGGCACGGCAACCATTCTTATCATGTCCAGAAGATTAATTCCTTCTTCTTGTTGTTGGGAATAAATGGATAGATAGATTTACTTCTGAATTTGTGTACGTTCTGTTTTTTTTTTAATTTTTAGCTCTGGTTTGCTTGGTGAAATTCCAGGTTTTTCTCTTCTTTACTTGTGGTATAACTCACGTCACAACGGTCACATGACACTTGCATGTAGTAATGATACACTTAGATACCAAAAAAAAAAAGAGCAAGCTGATCTGCTGATGTAGCTGGGTTTATTAGGTTCTGTATTGAGAATTCATTCTAGTTAATTCGGTACTGATTTTTAAGGAAACAAAAATACTCAACTGTTTTAACTGAATTAATTGAACTGCTAGCTCTGAAAGAGGGGGGGCATATGGCTTCCTTATTTCGACGATCTTCGATCACCCACCACGCCACCTCAGCTGTGGCATCTGCAGCAGGTGCTCACCGTGCCTTCTCTCCAGCAATGGGAGGTGGCATTCGACCTGATCTTACAAACACTGAGATTGACAAGCTTCTGCTCCAGAAATCTGCATTCAACAAGGTTAGTACCCCCAAATCCCCAAACTGTTTTCTTCTTCCGAGGGAAAGCCCAAGATGGTTCCAAATTTACCTATACTGTGCACCAGCTCTCTTGTCCATTTCCATTAAACATTTTGGGGAAGGTGACGGGAGGGGAACATTAGTCGAAAGTAGAAGTATTACTTTCCACCATTCTCACACTCCATGCCAGTTTTTACTCTGTTGTTCTCCAGATCTTTTTCAATGCCAGAACATGTCTGTTTTCGAATCTCGAAAAGTGCTTTCTAGAGGGATTAATTCTGGGTGGAACTTCTGTAAGGGTTTTATGACCCGATATAGTATTTGGTTTTGGCGAACTGGTAACATTTTTTTTTCTTTTTTGAGAGGACTAGCCTCCATTCCAACTCATCTGCAATAACGCGAGCTCTAATTTGGAGATGTTTCACCAGTACGTAGGTAATGATACCAACTAATTGAAATTTCAACTAAAGTTTTAATACATTTCTTGTGTAGAGGAGAAGATAGAAGTAGCGCACTAAATCCACATTGTGATAAGGTCTTAAACTCAAATGTGCTGAGTGCTGATTTGAAGTTGCTACTGCTAAACTTAGTACAATACTACGGTGGGTTTGCTCCATTACTTATTTTAGTTTGGTACTCCAAGAAATTGTTCGATTAGATGATGCAGTAGTGCAGTACTACCTTCCCCCTAACAAGAATTTGAAATTGAAAGAATACTACACCTTCCTCTCACCAAATAACTTAGCCCATCTTTGAGAAGTGGTGAGAGATACAAAACTTGTGTCATTTGGAAGCCTTCACCTTTAATTTGATGAAGATAGGAGAAGTTAGTAACATAGGAAACATGCACTGGCGTTTTACGGATTGTAGCGTGTTGAGCATATTTTTTTCTCTCTAAAAAACAGCATCTCCAAGACTTCAAGTGATAGCTGGCTAATTTTTCTCATTACAAGTGATATTAGGTTCTTATATAAAATTGATTTTTGTTATGCTGTTCAAATGGATGGTACTCTTGCAAGCTTGGACCAATCTTTGGTAGAGTGGATGTAGGTTAATGAAGAAAAAGGATGCACATTCTTCATCATTTAATGGTTGTATATATATTGAATTTGTTGAATTGCTTTTGGAGATGTACTTACCGTGTGATCCAATCCAAGCGTACCTTACTTTGAGCGGACTTGGTCTGAATTGATCTGGAAATTCAATTTACAATATTATGATCTTACGATGTCACACCATGCATGTTCATCTCTTTACTGGGTGCACTACATTATTACAATCATAGTCTGCAGATTCAAGACTTTGCGTTTTTTAGCTTATAATGCTGACTACAGCCAGGGAGTTCCTAATATGCTGAGATTTATATGGTTTTTGTCGTCATCTAGGCATTCCGTTGATCCACATAATGTTTCTTTTGTTATCAGAAACTTCTTGCATCTAATTTCACATTGTTTGACTATCAGTAATGCTACTGCATGCCTGCTGACAAGTACTGCCCTCATTACATGCGCAACATAATAATCAATTTGAGTTGAGTCCGGCAAATAGTTTCTCCAACTCGACTGGTTATTTTAACTTTGGTATCTGAATTGTGCAGGCAGGCATATTTTCAGCGAGAGGTAAGATCACGCATGCCAATGTTGAGAAAGGGCTCGTGCTGTCTGAATGCCTAAAGATGTAAGTACGCTGTTTCTTTTTATTACACACATGATTTGTCCTTGAGCAGTGTGTACTAAATCTAAACTTATTTCTCATGTAAGTACAGTCTGCGCCGGGAGGGTGAACAGCAGAGTTGGGCTAAGCTGTGGTGCAAGCAGATTGCAGCCGTGGTGATTTTTGGGGTGCTGTTTAGGTCGGGAGAACCGGAGAAGCATGAACCAAATGCTAGTAGTTAATAATTAATTCTAAGAGGCTTATAACTAAGTTAAAAGCATGTGACTGTGGATTGTGGTGTTATGCTGACAAGCAATTTATGCTCTTTATCTTTCTTGGGAAGGGCGACATTTTGACAAGCAAAACATGATGATGCTGATTGTTTGTTTTGAGTTGGCACTTCTGAGTTCTAATTAAGATGCGTGTTGAACATGCGGCTACTTTCGTGTGGTATATATGATTATGTTCATAACCATCTGATGCCTTTTAAAATTCTTGTAGTGATGATTTCCTGTGTAAGTTCAGCGTGTAACATGTTTCATAACTATCGTCTCGCGTTGTTCCGTCTCTTTCCTAGACGCATGAATTCATGTTTGGTTCAGCAACAGATCGCTACTGGAGACTAGTCGTGGGGTTTGTGAATCGCCAGTTGCATAACAATTTATAACGAGACAATTCCACAACATGGTAACTAGACAATTCCATCGGTACTCAGCTACTTAAGTCACAGAGCACACGTCATGGTGCAATTTAAACAACCGGCCAGGAGTAATTTCAATCCCAAATCATGAGAACAACCATACACTAGTCATTTACTGTGAGGCAAATTTTACTGAGAGGCAAATACCAGTGGTCCGTCTCGGCTACATCCTCCACAACGCAAGGGCAGCTCAATCAACCTGCCAAGATTGATCAACAATTCGTGTCAAAGCATCATAAGAAACTTCTGGAAACTGGTTGCGGTGCGGGCACCAAAACAATTTAGTGTACAATGTAAAGGAAATGAAGACAACAAAAAAATTACTTATGCTAGGAAGCCTGCAAGTGGAGTTAATAGACTAGCGTTTATGCACTACCAATTGTTAGTAGATTTGGATTGTTTTGACCAAACTTGGACCTCAAAATACCATTTACAAATTTTGTATTGGTGGTGCTTTATGCTTCTACCACACAGATTTGCACTAATTCCAAAGCATCCATCTGTGATGTATGATCACTACTTAGGTCCTGTTCTTTTCTGATTAAGATATAGATTTTACCATGATTTCCGTTAACACGTTTTTCAAACAACTAAACGGTTTGTCTCGTGTGAAAACTTTCTATATAGAATGTGCTTTAAAATATGAAATAAATCTATTTTTCAAATTTATAATAATTAATACTTAATTAATCATGCGCTAATAGCTTTCTAGTTTTTTGCACCCACTCTTCTTCATCTACCGCAAAATCGAAAGGCCCTCCCCTTCCAGTCCTTTGAGATTCACAACTCTTGTTTGGAGGCTAAGAGGTTATGCCATCATTCTGACTTTACTCCTAAAGATTCTAGTTTCATAAAATTAATCAAGTCAACATGTTTCAAATTCAAAAAGTACTAGGGCCATCGTTATCCAGCTTCCAAAATGCCCCTCCCTCCTATAAATTACTTAATGAAATGTCTGGAGTGAAAATAATGGACCGGTATTCAACTGCAAATTCAAAAGATACTTTTAACTCAAGATCAACAAACCATGAACTTTGTTTTAGTGGGCCATTTTTACATTTAAAAAGGAAGCTGATGAACGAATATCATAATCTTCATTTGCCATTTTTCAGTGACAATTTTATGAAAAAGCATTTCTGAACAGATACAACTTTTCTGGATGCAGATTCATCTATACCCCTTTTCTTTACCATAGGATTGATTGTGGTGTCTCAAGTTTCGTGCACTGTCAATTGAACGAGTTCATCATATGAGTACCACCCATTTGAACACTAAATGCTTTACTCGAGGCAGCGAGCATCGATGAATATTTCTTTCACAAGGTACAGGACAACGCCTTATTGCAGGAAATATAGTATTGGTTATTGTTCACGCATTTAATTTCCAAATTAAAAAACTCTTCTAATTCCACTACTTGATGCTAATGCAAACAGTATTGAACCTAGGTTCAGAAAAATTGTACATTTCAATTGTGTTCAGATTTCAGAATAGATCATATATAAATTCCAGTATTCATGGAGTAGTTTGTCGCAACTTAGACATTTAGAGGCAATAAAAAACAGCTCTACATCTTCTTCTGCTGTTAGTTAAAGTAGTTTTGTTAGTGTTCAGTCTATTCCAAATGACAAAGCATATCTTGCAGCTTGTATTTGCATATGACGAGGGATGCCAGAACAGCTGTGTGCCTGCGCCTACGTTCAGAGCAATATTGAGGCTTGTTTTCTTCCAAATTCTCAAGTTTGTTACTCTGGTTGGTTTGTATAAATAACATGCTAGCTTCATAGAATCCTAAATGTGCTTATGCATAATGTATGTATTCAGAATAATGTAATGATCTCACTGCATACCTTATTGTACTTGTAGTTGGCAATGATTGATGAGAAAAGGCATAGAAAGAAGGTGTTTAATTGCCAACCTGCACCATTACGGAACAACTCCGGCGTCCTGCAAAATATATATATCATTGTCTCGGACTCTTTGTACAGAAACATATATGCATGTAGAGAATAGTAAAACAGTTATAATGATGACACATCACTAGTGGAATGTGTCAGTCCTCAGCAAACAAATGCTCCTAGAGAAGTACTATATCAGAAACTTAGTGACGCCATGGGCTGAAATAACTGAGACCACAATGTTCATCGAATGTGGGAATGAAAGGTGAAATTTAATTAAAGTCAATGTCAAACTATTACAAACAGCATTATGGAAGCCATGTCAAACATGACAAACTTACTGATAGAAACTTAGTATGATCCTTCTAACAAAAGGTTAAAACTTGTGTGCACAAACATTTGTTGTTATAGGAGTTAATCTCCAGATGAAGGGGCAAAATAACACAACCTTCATTTGGGCCTTCGGGTCAGAGTGGTGCCCAAGATGGACATGGTGATGGATCATAGCATATTAGCATCCCACAATTCCCGCGCACAAGACTAAAATTATGTGTAATAGTTGATGTGTCAAGTTGTTTGAGGTTTTCAATTGTTCAAAAGTGATAATTATTTGTTTGTACAGCCCCAAAACCTATAGTAGCATCAGCCTACCACCTTCATAGGCATTTCTTACACTTACACATGTTAGAATATGGGAATTATAACATTAGAAATCTTGTCCTACTAGTCTATCTACAATAGCATCAGTATGTCAGCTTCATAGGCATTTCTTATTGTTTTAACTGTTGGTTGATTGGAAATTATACCACTATGAATATGTAGAGATTCTAATGGATCACTGATATTCTGACATCGTCTTCTTTCTTATGTTATGGCAACATAAAATATCTCATACATTCAGTGAATACAAATATCAACAGCTTCATACATTTTTGTGAAATAACCATACTATGCTTGACTCGTTTAAATTAAATATCCTATGCAACAACCACATAGCTACATGCCTTCAGAACTATCACCACAGACAGCTGGTTTTGAATATGACGCATGCTTTATTCATCTCTCAACTTGTAACCAATCAGAGTGCTGGACAATTCACTATGTGAAAAGAGACAATTCAATATAACTATATAAGCATTCATTCTCCCAAGCTATTCCACGTGAAGGAAAAAGAAGGCATTCATCAAGAGAGCTCTAACTTTTATACTTAGTACAAAATGCATTACCCAAGTCTATATGCGGATTATTAGCAATTACATGTTTTGTAAAAACAGACAAGACACGGTATTTGCAAAGCATCAACCAGTTGAACTAACCGAGCGATGAAGCAACCTAAAAGCACAATAATCATAAAGTGACTGCTTTAACGCTGTTTTTAATGAGAATCCGTGTCGATATTATAGCAGAAGCTGGTGGTGTACAGAAACCACAAGAAAAAATAATAATAATGGCTGTTGGCCACCAACTGCGATCGTTGCGTAAGATAACTCATGGCTATAAGATATGGATGATGCGATGAGTATGAACTTATGTGCTGCATATATACACACATGGAAAGATGGTGAGATCCCCAAGCGACTAACAAGCAGTGTGTGTTTAGTGAAATTGTTTGAGCAAAATTAACCAGCAGGTTTCTTAACCGCATGACATAGCGGCATATAAATGAAGAATCAAAGGTAAATAAAATGAGCAACGAGACTTCATATACTACGGAACTAGATAGAATAGTACAGTACTCAATGTGAGCTAGGATCAAATTTCTCCTCTTGTCTTTCCAAGTGGGCGCGCGCGCGTTGGAGAATTCGTGAGATTTCTCCCCCGGACGGACGAAGCTCCTCTTCAAGCATCTGGATCTTCCTGACTGGGCTCTGCATTGGGAAACAGGAATCGGCAACACGAAAAGGTTCAAAGAAAAGACAAGAAGAAGAAGAAAATAAAAAGAGGAACCGGAGGGAAATGTAGCTAGACGGGACCATGGTATCCGCCGCCCCGCTCGCCGGAGGACGGCGCTTCAAGCCATCGAGGACGCGGAGGACGGCGCCTCGAGCCCTGGAGAACGCGGGCATGGTTTCCCCCCTCTCCTCTCGCTTGCTGGCTGCCGCCGGATTGGGAAGAGGGAACGAACCCTAGGATTTTCTCAACTCAAAGCCGGTGCAAGAATGCGAAGCGGCGAGACGGAACGGATCGGCCGGGCCCACTTGTCATGCTTACAGTTTGCTACAGTGTGGGCCTTTCGTCGTCTCTCTCTCTCGTCAGTTTATTGGCTTTACCATAGGGCTGTTTAGCTTGTAAAATGAAAATTTTTTAATGGATGTTTAACCAGATGTCGAAGGGGTTTTTGACACGAATGAAAAAACTAATTTCATAACTAAACCGCGAGACGAATCTTTTGAGCCTAATTAATCCATCATTAGCACATGCGGGTTACTGTAGCACTTATGGCTAATCATGGACTAGTTAGGCTCAAAAGATTCGTCTCGCGATTTACATGCAAACTGTACAATTAGTTTTTTTATCTATATTTAATACTCTATACATGTGTCTAAAGATTCGATGTGATGTTTTTAGGAAAAGTTTTTGGGGAACTGAACAACCCCTTATTATTATTATCAACCGTAAATCAAATTTAAAATTTTGTAAATTTAGAATTGAATTGATTTTAGGGGTTTTCATCCTAGTATATGTTGTTTTCTAGCCTTGCCTTTTTTTATTAAACCACTAATAATACAGACATAGAAAAGTTTCACGCATAAAAATATTTTTACTATTCTGTTCATTCATTTTTCTACGTGTTATCAACCACAACTTGAACCCATCAGAGTGTTGTTTCTTCTCATCCTGCAGAGTATTGTTTCTCATTCTGTGATTCCATTTCTTCCGGTTTGTATCATCAAACACTTGTTGTTCATTCATGCTGATGCAGCAACTGATTTGGAGTTCAACTTGGTGTGAGGAGGTTCGTAAGAAACAGCAGAGGTTCTTCTTGCTGCCGAAGACGTGCTACTTTATTCTAAAAGGATTTTTTAAAAATTTTTACAGATACGAACCATTGGTTGCGAAATGTGCTCTTCCACAACAACAGCTGAGATAAAAACAAGCTCGAAATCATAATCCCTTCACAAAGTAGGCCGCACGGTAAAGTCACACCATACATTAAAACGTAAACACACTACAAAAAAAAATCCTTGATTATTTATCCATCCGTCAACCAACAGGAAGGCGCAGTTCATGAATTGACCTGCCAATAATAGACACAAATTTGCTCATGGAAAAAAAAATTGGCAGGAGCACAAGCATTACAGACTAAAACAGCTCTGGGTAATCGAATGATCTATAGAAGTAAGACTTTGATTCGAAGAACACAAATTTCATTAATTTCCACAACTGCAAAGCATAGATGCAGAGCTAGAAGCTATAACTTATAAAGCCCACAATATCAGCTCAATCGAACATTTCACAGTGTAAGTACTAACAAAATCAACATTATATTGTTTGTGCTATGCATTTGAAAGTAAAGCTTTACTTAAAATCACTAATCATCCTAGTCTCTTGGAAGTTGTGGAAAGAAAGAAACTCGAGAGTTTTCTGGCAACTTGCAAGCACTAAACGGACATCCTGGCTAAAACTAAGGATGAAGCACGGCTCTGGATAATGGTAGGAGCAAAGTCCTTAGCTGAGTTCCCTCCGTTGGGAGAGTAGGCCTCGTTTCTGGTCAGGGATGACCGAAACTCCCACCCCCTTGTAAATGCTGTTTTCTTACCCCTTTATCAATATATAAGGCAATAATTTTGCCTTTTTTTTCAAAAAAGAAAACAAAACGAAACGAAAAAAGAAGTAAAGCTTTACTACGAAATCATGGCGGAAGGATAGATATATAGATGAAGAATGCATCAATCATTACCTAACAACCAAGCATGACTCGGTACACAAGATTAATAATTTGTGGGCTGCATGCTAGTATAATTGAGGACTGATAGTAATCTAGCATGACTCTGGAGAAACATTATTTGGGAATGTGTTACCACAGTCCTGAGCACAAAGTAGCAGGTTTCAGAGTTCAATCATCAACCATTTTCAAATTGTTGGCATACAACATATACTTGTTCATGTATAGCATGGAAAAGGTTCTCATGAATAATTGAATGTATATACTTGGGTTACCCGAGCCAAGTAGTTTAAATCCCTTTAATTCATAATACTTCTACTAAGCAAGTTAAGAGAATGTTACTGTCACCATCAAAAGAGAGACAAGTGCTAAACTAGATAAGCATCCATAGATTTCCTAGATATAGTGAATTTAGACGTAGAGAAAACCGAAACAGCTCAATTGATTATCTGCGCAACCAAAACAAGAGATGAACCACAAAATCAAGGAATGATCATAGATCATCTCATGGGTTTACAGCCTTTCTAATAAAGTTTAAGCTCAAAACCATACAGATGCACAATTCTCATGTATTTGTTTCACTCTGATAACATACTGTGTGAGGAAATTATCAGATGATACGACCCAATGTTCTTGAGAGAAGAGAATCATAAAACGTTCACATTTATTTTTCGCGGCACAATCTTCAGTATGATCGCTGTGAGGTTGGGTGACAAAATTCATGCATGTGTAACGCTCCACTCCAGTGATAATCACAGATTCTGCAGCAGGGTGGATGGTAAATGACTAATTGGCAAATTGCAGTGCAAACAACAAAAAGTTGAGCTTATGCGAAATTGCAAATGAGCAAACAAGGATGGGTGACCTGATGGAGGCTGTCGTCGATTTTGGCGAATCCAGTCCCTACGACCCACGAAGAAAAGAATGCAAGCACGAGCTTGGAAAGCCAAAGAGCTTGGTCCCTGGTATATCCCTTGGTGAACCCCAGAGAGGTGAGCCTTCTCTCGACGAAGCCTTGGTCGGCCATGGTGCTGGCCCGGTAGGATTCGATGTCCCTGACAAGAATGGCGTGCACGGCATCCTCAATCTCGTCGAAACGGCCGGCGAGCCTCCTCCCCTCCTCACTCCGAGAGAGCTGGACGCACACAATTTTACACAAAAAGCAACAATCAATCGATCGATCGTCCGTCCCTCGCTCGCTGGAAAGGGGAATCGGACTAGAGATGGGAAGGGAAGGGAAGAGAGGGAGGGGAGAATGCACCTCGATGCTGTCCTTGCGGCGCGACGGCCGGGGCTGCGACGAGAGGACCCCGCGGCGAAGTGGCGCGGCGGGGAGGAGGCGGCGCAGGCTGCTGCTGGTCTTGGCCGCGGACGACGACGACGACAGGGCGCGGCGGAGGGCACTCACCGCCGCCGACATCCCGACCCACGCGCTCGCTCCGTTGAGTTCTAGGGTTTTGGAGCTTGATCCGCCGGGTGGTATGGGGTTAGGTTGAGCCAAGCCGATTCGAGACTCCTCGTCCACAACACCGAACCGAACCACCACCCGTTGCAACGGTCGCACCCGACCACTCACCACACGCCACTCACTTCCTCACCCGTGCACAAGACTAAAGGGCCTCTCTAGCTGAGCTTAGGCCCCAATGAATCGTAGGATTGAGAAAACATAGAATTTTAATAGGAATGTAAGTGTAAAACAAAAAATTGCAAAACGCAGGAAAAACAAAGGAATAACCGTTTGATTGAACCACAGGAAAAACGTAGGAATTAGATGATTGAACCACAGGAAAAACGTAGGAATTAGATGAGAGAGATAGATTCAAAGGAAAGTTACCAAGAGGTTGAAGCTCTTGCTAAATTTCCTCCAAAATCTCTATAGGATTGTTCATTCTATAGGAAATCCTTTGTTTCAAAGGGCTTCATAGAAAATTTTTTTATAGGATTGAAATCCTCCAAAATTCATATGTTTTTCCTCCAATTCAAATGGGCCCTTAAGATTTACTCCCTCCGTCCGTGGACAGGATATTTCATATCCAACCAAAATACTTATATTTAGAGACGAAGGGAGTATTATGACAAGTGGCTGATTAGCTTCTAAAAATATAGAAATTTAGATAAACATAGTTTTTGGCTTCTAGTTTTTTTTTTTAATTCTACAAATATATCTTCTTAAAATATGGAAAAAAACTAGATTGTTTGGATGAGCTTCTGATTTAAGATTGTAGTTATAAAAAACTCTGTAAAATGAGCTGTTTAAAGGAGCTTCTAGTTCCTTTCTTTCAATTGTTTTACCTTTCTCATAGTCATAATAATTGACATGGTATAACACATTGACTATTTTCTTTAGAAAAAAAAATGCAAATACTAAAAATATTGTGTCAAATTATCGAAATGTGGTGCACCACTACATAAAAATTACAGTACAATTTAATTTATTTATCATAGACATGTTGGTAAGCTGGGACTACAAGCCTGCAGCCTACTATGTTGGAGCTTGCTGGACAGTTTCGGCTGGTCACGGTGCAGCCATAGCTCGGTAACCAAACACCCATAGTCTAATTATATGAAAGTTATTTACAAGTAAAGTAAGACAATGAATTGATACTAATATATATTTTCTATAAAGTTATAACTCACTAGCTCTAAAGTTAAACATGCAACCACGCCACATCATCAAACAATAATTACATATTCAATCTCATACAAGCATACAACATCTTCTACAATCTATTTAATTCTACAGATCAATATGCAAGCATATCCAATAATCATCCCTGCATCATTTTCATAATATTTTAACAAATATTATTAGAGTGATGTTATTAGAGTGGTACAAGCGTTTTTTGAAAACGGCGAAATGCAGGAGGGAGCAAATGACACTGTCATAGTTATGATTCCAAAAACTAAGTCGCCGGAGGAGATGAAGGATTTCTGGCCCATCAGTCTATGTAATGTGATATACAAGATGATAGCTAAATGCCTTGTTAATCGGCTCAGACCGCTCCTTCATGATGTAATATCAGATGCACAGAGTGCTTTTGTACCAGGTCACATGATCACGGACAACGCGCACATCGCTTTCGAATGCTTCCATGCCATCCAAAAATGCAAAAGGGAGAACCAGAATTTTTGTGCGCTGAAATTAGACCTTTCAAAGGCCTATGATAGAGTTGATTGGGCGTTTCTAGATGGTGTGTTGCAAAGAATGGGTTTTGGAGATACATGGAGGAAGTGGACAATGTCCTGTGTGACATCTGTCAGATACAGTATCCGTTTAAATGGGAACATGCTAGATCCTTTTACCCCAACAAGAGGTCTACGGCAAGGTGATCCTCTTAGTCCATACTTGTTTCTGTTTATTGCTGACGGGTTGTCACATATTCTGGAGAAGAAGAGCTTGGAAGGTTCAATCCAACCAATTAAGGTGTGTCGGGGAGCCCCAGGGATCTCCCACTTAATTTTCGCTGACGATAGCTTATTGTTCTTTAAAGCCGAGGTTGATCAAGCGAGAAGTGTGAAGGAGGCGCTCAGTCTATACGAGAAAAGCACAGGGCAGCTTATTAACCCAGCAAAGTGTTCTCTGTTGTTTAGTGAATTTTGCTCACAGGAGAGGCAGGAGGAGATCAAAGCTATTCTGCAGATTCAAAGAACAGGTTTTGAAGATAAATACCTGGGCCTTCCAACTCCCGAAGGTAGGATGAAATCAGAACAATTCCAACCAATCAAGGAAAGATTTTCTAAGAGATTAACAGATTGGTGTGAGAGGTTTCTATCTGCTGCAGGGAAGGATACTCTGATAAAGAGTGTAGCTCAAGCTCTCCCCACCTACACGATGGGAGTGTTTAAGATGCCTGAACATTTTTGTAATGATTATGAACAAATGGTTCGCAATTTTTGGTGGGGACATGACAAAGGGGAGAGGAAAGTACATTGGATCTCCTGGGAGAAGCTCACGAGCCCTAAGCTTCATGGTGGCCTGGGCTTTCGGGATATTCGGTGTTTCAATCAGGCTTTATTAGCACGTCAAGCATGGAGGTTGATCGCGGAGCCAAATAGCTTGTGCACTAGGTTGCTGAAAGCAAAGTACTACCCCAATGGCTCCCTTACTGATACAGCTTTCCCGTCCAATACTTCACCAACTTGGAAAGGAATCGAACATGGGCTGGAATTGCTAAAGAGAGGACTGATTTGGAGGATAGGAGACGGGCGGACTACCAAGATTTGGAGGAATAGATGGGTGACGCATGGTGAGAAATTAGAGGTTATACAGAAGAAGAATTGGAATAGGCTCACGTATGTACATGAGCTCCTGATCCCTGGAACAAACGCCTGGAATGAGGCTTTAATCAGACATGTTGCGATGGAGGAAGATGCAAATGCTATTCTAAAGATCCATGTGCCGAACCAGGAAACATCTGACTTTCCTGCTTGGCACTACGTGAAAACATGCCTTTTTTCAGTAAGAAGCGCCTATAAGCTAGCATGGAATTTAACTGAGAGTGCTCAAATTCAGACCTCTTCAAGCACTGCTACCAATGGTGAAAGGAAGCTCTGGGAGAATGTGTGGAAGGCAGACGTTCAACCAAAAGTTAAGATTTTTGCATGGAAACTTGCTCACAACAGGCTGCCCACTTGGGAGAATAAACGAAAAAGAAGGATACAACCTGTAGGTATCTGCCCTATCTGTGGTGTAAAGGAGGAATATGGTTTCCATGCGACTGTTGAATGTACAATGGCGTGATCGCTGCGAGAAGTCATCAGAGAGTTCTGGGCGCTACCGCCGAAAAGGAAGTTTGCTATGACTGGGCCTGACTGGCTCCTTGTCCTTTTGGATAGCTTGAGTAGTGCTGACAAGGCGCGTGTTTTGTACTTGCTGTGGAGAGCATGGTTCCTCAGGAATGATATGATCCATGGAAAGGGGACGGCCACAATTGCAGAGTCTGTTAATTTCCTCATCAACTATGAGAGGGTACTGTTGCTGATCCGACAACAAAGCGATGACATCAAAGGAAAAGGATTAATGTATGATGAACCAAAGGAGAAACTAGTGCAGGTTCGGACAACCAATCAGGTTGATAAATGGCGCGCCCCTCCCGAAGGTTCAGCAAAGGTAAATGTGGATGCTGGTTTTATAGAAGACACATGAGTTTCAACTGCTGGAATCATCATTAGAGACTGCAAGGGTTTAGTGCTGCTTGCTGCGCAAAAAACTCTGAAATCCTGTGCTACTGTTGTCCAAGCTGAGGCATTGGCATGTCTAGAAGGATTAAGGGCAGCCATGGAATGGATTCATATGCCAATAATCTTGGAAACTGACAACGTAGAGGTGTTCAAGGCTCTGTCACAACAGGAGCTGTCGAGATCACCCTGGGCAGCGACAATCAAGGAAGCGAGAGGGATGATGTAGTGTCTCCAAAGTGTGCAGGTTTGCAAGATCAAGAGGGAAGCAAATAGGATTGCTCATGCTTTAGCTCAAATGGCTATGAGGTCTAGATCGTGTGAGGAGTGGAAGTTGTGTGCTCCCGCAGGAATCCTAGACTTGATAGACCAAGAATGTAATCCTCTCTTCCGAAATCAATAAAATTCCCTCTTTGAAGTAAAAAAAAAATAATATTTTTAACAAATCTATCCATCGTTTTTATAATATTGAACATATATGAGTACTTATCAATATGTTCCACATTAAAGTGTGGGTATCGTTTGTTTCATGATAAAGGAACTTGCTGATGTAAAAACACAAGGCCTGGGAGATCTGCTTAACTCCAGTGCAGGTCCAAAATATCTTGCCTTTAGGTTTGAGGGCGTGACAGTTGATTTGATCCTGCAATCAACAAGAAACAGGAATAATAGTTAATCCATACATGATAGCCGATCGGCCGGACACCGATGACGTATCATTTATACTCGAGCCGATGTCATCTTTGCATCGATCGGCTGTGCGAGGCAATAATAAAGGAACTAAATCTATTCGATCGGTTGTAGTTATTAACAGTATATAATCTTTATGTCGATATATACTTAAATCAAGTGATTGGGATAGATCGGTCGCCATGCCGAGACAGTGTAAATCACTTAGATCGAAATATGTATTAACAACGAGATTATATATGTTCATAGCATAGCCGATAAGATAGATCTAGCATGTATCGGCTAATACTCCGATACTACTCTATATTAAGATATTAAAACGAGTAAAATATATTAAACAAGAAGCTTAACATATCTAAAAGCAATAAGATCTCAATATAAAGGGCGGATCTAGCATATCAATTAAGCACATGAAACATAAGGCTAAATCAGGTAAGATCGGTTGAAACCCCGACACTACCCTAATCAACAACCAAGAAGCAGGCTAGAGATTATAATTCTAAGCATGACTTATAAGGTCAAACTCAACTGATGCAGCCATAAGTACGAAAAGAAAGACAATATCTAGACAATCAAGCTATTGGAAGCTTCATAGAGTGGTAGATATCTTATATAATCTAAGCCAACGTCGATATTTAACCTAATCGGCTGCTCCCTAGTGATAGATATTAGCCGATTAGAGGTTAGATAGCGATATTGTCAGAGATTATATAAGATATATGATAACTCGACAACTTACATGGACATGATTAGAGTATCATAATGATGGAAGCACTAATCCCGAGAACGCAAGCCGCCATAACAAGTCATACCTCTAGTTGAAGATCGAAACCGATGCAGCTCAACCCGAAAGCAAGAACTCGTCGAAACAAAATGAAAGCAAAAGGGTGGCGATGCGCTGAGATTGTATTTTAACGTGTGTTAATTGATTACATGGGGCTCGGGGTCTATTTATACCCGAGATTACAAAATATGTCCTTGTCGGACACGACTCTTATCTCTAACAATCTCTAAGATACCATAAGTCTTTGCGGTAGACTTTTGCCCGTACTTATCTCTAAGGAAATTACATAAAATATTCTAATTAATAGATACAATTCCCTTCTTAGGACTCTATCCGTGTGTGGCAATCCACGTGAAGTATATTAACTCAGCTTGATGACGTAAACCGAATCATATTGTCGGAATCGACTGTATCGGTTTTCCCTTTCTGACTCGGACTCAGCCGATCTAGTCGTAGCCGATTTGGAGTCCAGCCGATTCTTGCTCTGTTTCCGATACGATCTCGAACTTGGATTCCGCTTCGATCTAGTCTTCATCTCCGATACTTAGACTACCAAATTTAGTTGTTAACAGAACTACAATCGAGATCGCCCAAAACCCAACCTTTACAACCGACACAAAACCCCACTCTATCCACATCTTTGGGAATAAGAGAGAGAGGATGAAAGAGAAGAATGGAACCGCTCACCCCCTAGGCCCTCCGATGTGGCCAACTTCCCTAATCTAGTATGCCAACACAAGAGGATCAGAATCTAGAGCGAATTTGCACCAGTTGCTTGGGACAATTTAACAAGGGGTTGCCTAGACGATGTCTCCAAGGAGAGAAGTGACGAAAGCACCGTTGCCGCCGTCCGTCGAGGTCACAAAGAGAATCGAGACTGAGTTTTTACCCGGCAACCCCACTAGAGGGGATGAGACGGCACGACAACGCTACCATTGCCAGCCCGACCAAGGTCGGGCTAGGTTTTCACCAGCCGCCTGCCTATCCACATCTGATGCACCATTGCTCCACCGCCATCTAACCTCCATCGGCTCGCGGGCACAGCTGCACCGGCGCCCCTCGCCGGCTAGTCTCCACGTGCCACCACCCTCATCGCGCAGTGCCGGCCTCCGCTACCAGCCGCCACACCTTGTCTACCTTCACCTCCGATGGCTTTGCCCCCCTTCTGTGCCGGCCTTCGCTGCCACCGGCCGCGCCTCCTCACGGCGCGGGCTAACCACTGCCTTCTCCCGGCAACGACGTTTGGCCTCCTCCACCATCAGCCAGTACAGCCGTCACGCCACCCCGTGCATCCACCAGACCGCACTGCCCCACGCCTCTACCGGGTTGCGCAGCCATGGGCTCCTCCACTTGTCGGAGTCACCTACTCCCGGTATGGCCGCGTGGGGAGGGGAGGTGAGGGGATCTGCCTCCGGCGTGACCGGTCCGCCCCACCGAACACTCCGGCCGCCCGCACGGTTTCCAGCGACAGCGAGGCGGTTAGATGGGGTGAGGAAGTGGTGGCGTGGGCCGCTAAGGGTTGCCCCCGAGCCACCCTCATGAGGACGACGCGAGAGCCCCGTACTTTGTTGTTTTTTCCATATAGCCAGGTTTTTAGGCCTTAATTTTTCACATTAAGTCCTTTCAGAAACTTTTTTTATAAATAAATCCTCTAAAACACATGTTTTAGATTTAGACTCTATCGCGGCACTAGAGTTGTTTGGCACCGACGTCCGACACCACGGTACCGGAGTCCGTGGCGCCAAGTCCCGGCTCGCACACGTGGTCATCGAGCCAACTTGGTCACCTGGCCCGGCGGCTATAGTGTGGCCGGAGGTCGGCGCTAGTTTATCGTGGCTCCGACTCGAGCGATCAGCTCGGCATGTGTGGAACACTATATGATGTGTGGCTACGCACGTCGATGAGGCTACACGGAGATGGAGGCCGGGTTCCTGCCCGCAAGAGACCACCAGCTTGTTGCTGGAGCGCCCGTGCTCGGCTGTGTGCCTCGGCAGGATGGATCTTGTGCGCTTCCAGGAAATTAAGATATTTACTCCTGTTTTAATTTTTGGGAGAATCCCTTATATGCCACTAGAAATTGGCCAGTTCTCTTATATGCCACTAGAAATTGGCTTCTCTCTTGTATGCCACTGGTTTAAGTTTTTCCACTATTTTATGCTACTCCCAGCACTATAGTGTTAGTTGACTGTTAGTCAAACGTTACTTTTTCGTAAATGACCAATATACCCTCTCAAGTAAAAAATGTGTAAACTTCAAAAAATTATAACTAATTTATTTTTAATCCTTTTTGAGTGAACAAAATTTTGTCAGAACTAGTGGAAAATGCTCTTTGTATTAAAAATATTGTTGGAAAACTGCATGTTTCATGCTTTTATTGAAAATTTATTTGTGATGGTGATGGCTAAAATTGTATGCGATGAAAAAAAATCATTTTTCATATGTTGTATCCAGTAGCTACATTAGTACTAAAATACTTATTATTGGTTGTATACCAACTCTTAAGGGCAAATGCGCCTTTTTACTATGAAGTTAAATGTCAACTAGCGGTGGAGTGACGGCAATGGCATAAAAGGGATAACAAACTTGAACCGGTGGCATAGAAGGGAGAAGCCAATTTGAAGTGGCATATAAGGGAACCGGTTAATTTGGATTGGTATATAAGGGATTCTCTCTTAATTTTTCCATGTTACCTTTTTAAACTTCCTAATATTACGTAACAATTATATCTAAATGGATAGCCGCATATAAATTAATTTGGACAATGACATATTTCGTGGAAAATACGGTTTATTTAATTTAGAAAATATTAGGATATTTTTCCTTTTTATATGTAGCAAAGCACAGTCATTTAAGCTAGTTTTTTAAAAGAGATAATCCAAGAAATGCCATTGACAAGCGTCCAAATCCCAGAAATGCCATCAACAAGTGTGAGTTCTAAGAAATGCCATCGTACAAATGATTTTGTCCAAAAATGCCATCACCGTTAGGGTTCCGTCCATTTTGCGCCGTTAAATACACTGTTCATCCTATAGAACTTAACAGCGCTGAATGGATGGAACCCTAACGGCAATGGCATTTTTGGGACAAAGTCGTTTGTACGATGGCATTTCTTGGAACTCACACTTGTCGATGTCATTTCTGGGATTTGGACGCTTGTCAATGGCATTTCTTGGATTATCTCTTTTTAAAAAATAAGAATGTCAAAACAATTTATTTAGAAATGGAGGGGGTAATTATATATACGGTGAATCTGAAGAGTAACCAGACCATGAATTTCCCCAACTCTACATTTCAACTAATGGATTTTGCTTTATTTTTCCAATTTCATTGCATTTTAATAGGATTTAAAAGGGAGATTAGGGTGTTGCCCTACCCCCTAGCTTCTCTCCACACGCGCCACTCCTATCGACTAATTATTCGTTCAACCAACCCAAAATCTACATAAAACAATATTCTTCAGTATACACTATAGTTCCATTTCTTAATTAACGTTTCGGATAACAACACGGTCTTCGAAACTTATTTTTGGCTATGGTTCATATTAATATATAATTGAACATTTAATTTTATTAAAATATGTTTAAGAATAATCAATACACATTATGTTTGTTCTAATGTTTTCAAACTAAATGCTTTAAAAGTTATTGGTATTTTTAAAGTTTAAATTGTTTAATTAATATCAACCTTGTCGAAAATGTAAAGACGAACTATGGAACTGAATATGATTATATATTATTACAAAAAGTTTCGATTCATTCTCATCCCTTAAGGGTATACCCAGCATTTATCATTTAGTCCAGTGTACCCGGCCACGCATCCACACCAAAATGAACAAAAATATATTGTTCATCCGATAGAAAACGTATATATAGACCGTGTTTAGTTGTTTTGGTAAAACTTTTTTAATGTATACGGACACATATTTAAAGTATTAAACGTAGACTAATAACAAAACAAATTACAGATTCCGCCTGTTAAACTGCGAGACGAATCTATTAAGTCTAATTAATACATCATTAGTAAATGTTTATTGTAGCACCACATTGTCAAATCATGGTATAATTAGGCTCAAAAAATTCGTCTCGCAATTCACATGCAAATTGTACAATTGTTTTTTTATCCATATTTAATGTTTTATGTATGTGTCTAAATATTTAATGTGATGGAAAAGTTGGAAGGTGGAAGCTACCTAAACACAGCCATATATGCATCGAGAGCATTTTTAAATTTGAAGCACAAAGCTAGCCATGCATGCATGGTCATAGGGCCCACGACCTAACGCATGCAGCCAAAACGGCAATGCACGTACGTGTTGCACCAACGGGTTCACTCCCCTAACGGGCGCATATTGCCCCAACTTAACCGCTAAGCAGTTTGCTTAATTAGGCGTGCACGTAAATAAGTACTGATCTCCTTACCTCCGCCCAGAAATATAAGGCGTATTTGACTGCCAAAAACAAATTTCTCTTACAGTTACGAATTCTTAGTTATATAATTCCTCCGTTTTACAATGTAAGTCATTCTCTATTTCCCACATTTATATTGATATTAATGAATCTAGATATACTAGAATGACTTACATCGTGAAACGGAGGGAGTAGAAAGTACTTTCGAACATGAATAATCCAACAAAACCTAAATATTGTTATACAAATTATTGATCAAAGCTTAAAACTAAATAGTCAAACTGCGCCTTATATTTCTTAACAGGGCCACATAGGTAGTATAACTCGTGCGATTTTTTTAATAATTTGTCCTAATCGTGAATGATTGTTTTTTTCGAACACCGAGCAAAAAAAAAAAAGACTAATTGTTACTAACCCATCAGGACATCAGCTTATCAGCATTTGGTTATTACGAGCACCTGGTTCAGCCATTGAAATGACAGCTGGACTTGTTTCTTCGTACGTTGGCAATGCTAGTTCGTTGTTCCATCCCGTCAACGCCCCCGCCTTGACGTCCTCTTGGCAAACAGGCATACGATCGAATCGAGGCAGAGGCGCATTTGCTGTCTCTTTTCCCTTGCAAGCAAAGATCGTTGCGGCAAGAGTGAAAATACGCAACCATGATATGAATAAGTATTTTACAGAATTTAAAATTTATAAAGTTTTACTTTTGGCTATCTTTTATTATAGGTGTTTCGCTTTGGACTCATTTTGAATCCAATAATTTTATCTTTGTGTTATTTTGAACCAATTACCTCAACTCTTTTAGCTATCTACGTCAAACTTATGATGTACCAAATACATTTTATATATAAAGCAGCGAGAATTTATTGGCGAATCAGAACCGAAATACTTGAAATCGTTCATATGCTTGAGAAGAGAGTTAGGGTATAAAATACTGGAATCGGAAAAGAGATATAGATTTTATTCCCCAAGATTCCTCGTGTCAAAATTAGTAACGATCTTTGGTAATAGCGAACATCTGTACTGTATCTGTGTTTTCTAGGTGAGCTTTTTGCGTTCTCAGAGAGTGGGTAAAAGAATTGCCATGTGGTGCCTGTTCAAGGTTCGCAGTGTCCTAAAAATATCAATCTAACAAACCCCTCGTCACTCTCATGCGGGTAGCTTGGGGATGAAATCCTAGCTGCTCGCGCCGCCACCCTCTCCACCTCTCTCGACGCCTTGCTGCCGCTGGAAACCGCGAGCCCGGCTGGGAAGGTGGTGGCAAGGGAAACCGAGCCGGCGAAGCTCCTCCTTGATGTGGGAGGCGGAGCAGAGTGCGTCGGGCGGGAGGTGGCGGCTTCTCCGGTATGGGGCAGTGGATCCGGCACTGCCCCGACCGGATCCCCCATCCTGGGCAGCGTAGCCAAACCCAACACCCTGCGGATCTGGGCGGGGAGCAGCCGGCGTGGGCGGCGACGACGTGTGGTGCGGCAAGAGCTAGTGGACGGAGCGGAGCGACACGGTGGGAGGCCAGCGCGGTGACGCTGGCGGCCGGCAATGGGGGTGTGGTGGAGCAGGCTACTGTGCATGGATGACACCGACGTCAGTGGAAGGGCGGTGCCGGCGGCTGGCGGTGATGGCGCCATCAGCGCTTGGTGGAGGCTCATGGCCGGCGAGTGCTGCGTGGAGGTGGCGTGAGGCCGACACAACATGAGAACACATAGCTGGCGGTGGCGGTAAGCTGGCGCAACGCGACATGCTGGAGGCTGACGTGGAGCAGTCGGCGTGGAGCGCACAATGAGGGTGCTCGTGTGGTGGCATGCGAGGGGCGCCGACAGAGGTTTAGACGGTGATAAAGCAAGGGTGTATCCGCTGTGGATAGGCAGGCGGTGGGCGACGGGTGAAAACCTAGCACCGTTTTGGTTAGGCCGGCAACGACGGCTTTTCGGGTGTCACTTCCCCTCTTTAGGGTGTTGTCGTGTCGTCCCATCTCTTCTAGCGGGTGTAGGGTGAAAACCCAGTCTCGTTTCTCTTTGAGACCTTGACGAACGGTGGCGGCGGTGCTTCTTTCGCTCCTCTCCCTAGAGACGTCATCTTGGTAGGCCCTTTATCAAAACCTCACAAACAACTGGTGCAAGCTCACTTTAGACTTATGTCCTCTTGTGTCGGCGCCGTAGCTTATGCAAGATGGCCATGTCAGAGGGCCTGGGTGGAGAGCCATTCCATTCTTCTCTCTCACTCTCTCCCTCAATCTCGAAGACGTTGCTAGAGTAGAGTTTGGTGTCGGTTGTTAGGTTTGGGTTTTAGACGATCTCACTTGAATTCCTTTGTTGGCTTAGCGGCGGTCGGTACGATGCTAGCCTTCTCTCGGGTTTGTGAGCTAGAGCTATCGGTGTGTGGGCGGTGGCATTTTTTCTTCTTTTCCTGTTTACGATCTCCCGGAGTTATAATTTTTTTTCATGCTCTATACTTTGCGTTGTTTCTGGGGAGAGTCGTTCGAAAAAAACAGTCCTAATGATGGATAAGTGCCTGGTTGTGGTTGCTCACGGTGTGCGTCATCTTTTTGAAACAGAGTTACTCAAAAGATTAATTCTGATGGACAACCATTAAGACGAACTGAGTACCGTACATTAACAGAGTACCGTTCGTCTTATAAAAAAATTTAAGTAATTATTAATTTATTTTCCTATCATTTGATTCAGTGTTAAATATACTTGTATACATATAGTTTTACATATTTCGCAAAAATTTTTAATAAGATAAACGATCAAATATATTTTAAAAAGCCAACGGCGCCAAATATTTAAACGAAGGGAGTACAACGTATCGTAGCTATTAAGCTAGCTTATGTGAGCTGCTCATTGAAAATTTAACTTATATATGTACAATTGTTGAAGAACATCGAATAAAATTTATATATACGATAATAGTTTTTTTTCAATGTTGGGGGGAGGCATGAAAATATACTCCCTCCGTCCCAAAATAAGTACAGTTTTGCACTATTCACAGTCAATGTTTCACCATTCGTCTTATTTAAAAATTTTTTTATTAGTATTTTCATTGCTATTAGATGATAAAACATGAATAGTATAAATATTTTCAAATTTTTCAAATAAGACGGATGGTCAAACGTTAGGTACGGATATCAATGGCTGCACTTATTTTAGGACGGGGGTAATATTTTTTAGAAAGGGCATAAAAATAACTGTATGCTGCGATTGTAATAATTTAGTGCACGCATTATATCCCAAAGAAGAGACCAGATTTATTTATGTTGTGAAGAAAAAAAGAAAACTATGAACACATATCTAGCTAATGGATGATAAATGAAACTGAGTTCGTGATAATTATTTGAGAACACAAACAAATGAACTAAAATTATTTTTTCTAGAAAATAGGTATTGAGAAATGTATATTTTAAACTATCATAAAACACATGTAAATATAATATACCATTAATAATACTCCTTACCTTGATAAAAAACATTTTTTACTTTAAGGTGCTAATTTTGACCAACTATACCTTTAATAATCAAATTTTATAACATTAGAGGCACATCGACTCTGATATGGTTCGGTAAAATTTCAACATTAAGACTACACACGGGCTATGAAAGTAACGTGCCAACGAGCGTGCTTATTTTCTAGTAATTATAAGTGATGTGGATCTGCTGTCCTGCCAGTGGCACACCAGGTTAGCAGGATGAGCCTGCACATGATAAAATATGAATAATAAATACTTTATGTGCGGCTAACTTTTTTAATTTTTTTAAATAAGACAAACGATCAAATGTTAGAGACGGAAATACACAACTTCACTTAAAACAGGGAAAGGATGTAATATTGATATGAACTGAGAATTCTTTTTAAGGGGATCAAACAGATACTCTGAGGGTGATGGATATTACCATATACAACCCGTTAACCCGATAAGTGGCAGAGGCATCTCGCATATGAGCACCGCAGCGCAGTAGCAAGCGCACCTCAGCATCACCTTTCTTTCGTTTTCTCCCCTTCCCTCCCCAACCACTCCGCCTCGGCGCCGCGTCTCTTCCCCGTATTGGTTTGTTCGAGTTCAAAGCAAAGGTTAGGATTTCCGTCCTCCGATCTCCCTCACCTGCCCCAAAATACTCATCCGCAGCTCGGATCCACACCAGAGTTCGGCTTCTTGCATGTCGTGCTTGCTGTTTTTCTTTCTTTCTTTCTTTCTTTGGGTGGGGTGGGGTGGGGGTAGGGGGAGGAGTGTTCTTGGGGTTTTGGGGGGGGGGGGGGGGGGGGGGGGGCTTAAGCTGTGATTTTGCGACACCAGCTGTTGGAAATTTGGTCATAATTCGGCATATTTTAATCCAAAATAATAAGATAATAAACATGATATTTACAATGAGATTTGATCCAGTGATAGTGGTGAATGTAATTAACATGAGCATGCTTAATGTAGAATAAGCATCAACAATCACATAATAACACAATGTTGATATTGCGATGAACATTAACAGTAAAACTTCTAATTGAAATAATGTAAGAAGGTTATACCCCAAGAATGGTCCTCCGTTGGAGTTTGAGACAGTATTGCCTCCGTTGGTGTTGACGGGAGCCTCCTTCTCCTTGTATCCAGTGTTGCCATTGTCTCTAGTGTTCGATATATTGGTGAAGGTGAAGTAGATGTTGATAAACAGTGAGTAGTCGCGCCTTGCGCTCCCCAAAAACCTGATCGCCCGCCCGTTCGTGCAAACGTCGCAGCATTGCGTGGTTTCGGAGGCCTACTCTCCCAACGCGTGTGCACACACTCGTCGGGATGGGATTACCGTAGCAGCAACAGCGTTGGAAAATTGATGAAAGTGTGTCTCACTCTTCTCGTGGGAGATCAAGTCCATTCTCATTTTTATAAGAGGAATGGAAGATGAAGAGTAAGAGTCATGGAATAGGAAGAGGAATAGAGCAACTAATTATCATCAACTAGCCATGAACCATCCTCCACTACACAACCATCAACCAACAATCAATTAAGAGTAATTGATGTAAGTTACCAATGAAATAGGAAGAGGAATAGAGCAACTAATTGTCATCAACTAGCCATAAACCATCCTCCACTACACAACCATCAACCATCTATCAATTAGGACTAATTGATATAAGTTACCAATTCCCTAATTAAATGGATTAATTCTCAAAACTCTTCATCCCATTGATATCCCATAAAAGAATGAATTCACATGAATTCCTAGTATAATGAGCCTTAAAATTTATTTGATTTAATTGATTTAAATGGATCAATTACCCAATTAAATCTAACACCAGCGCATATGGCGTGAAAGCTAGCGGGTAGAAGGTTCTGGAATGTGATCGGGATGCTTTTCCTGGAGGGGAGTCGCTTCTAAAGGTTGGGACTTTCGTGAGCCTCTGATCATGTTCCAAGCGGTGTGATCTCGTTGCGATTCGATGTGCTGCAACCTTATACATGTTTCTCCTTAATTAGCTGGTTATTTCTCCTGTTTATTCTCGTTACATATACATGTTGTGTTTCGTGCGCGCGCGCGGGGATTCGTGCGGAGACTGCCAATTTGTGTGCTGGGTAGTAATTCGATCGCCTTCTAGTGGATTCTAGAAGGTTCGCTTTTTTTTCCTCTTTTCTTTATGGAAGCTTCTATATATCAATCAGCTTGGCTTCGTCGTGGAGGTCTGATGGTGAGGTCTGTGTGACCGTGCTTTAATTTGATGCGGTAAAATTTTTGCCTTTTTTCTTCAAAGCTGGTGCTAATCGCCTAATCCAGAAATAACACTGATGCCGCCCTCTGTGTATTACTGTACTACAGTAGTTTTGTTTGTTTACCTCTCCTATGCTAAGTACTCCCACCGTTAAAAAAAAAAGAAAAAAACATTTCTAGATTTAAATCTGAACATATCCAGATTCAAATGTAGAAATAGGTTTTTTTAAGAAAAAGGGAGTAGATCTGTAATGCAATACTCCCCCTTACAAAATATAAGTATTTTTTTTGATCTTCGATATAATCTTCGAAATACTATTTTAACCAACAATATCTATAAAAATAATATATTTTAAATAA
The DNA here is from genome assembly GCA_000338895.3 of Oryza meridionalis. Classification (NCBI taxonomy): domain Eukaryota; kingdom Viridiplantae; phylum Streptophyta; class Magnoliopsida; order Poales; family Poaceae; genus Oryza; species Oryza meridionalis. The sequence goes on along the minus strand of CM002525.2, from coordinate 3,497,784 downwards.
TAAAAATACATATTATGATAGTTTGTTTAATGATAGTAACATTAATTTTACGTGATTGATCTTTTTTTTAAGAGGTAGCAGCAGTAGACTAATTCTCGTCTTCTCTATTAGAATAACAATTCATTTCTGGTTGGAACAGCTCGATCTGTAGGGTCCTTGCTAGAGAATATAATTGCACATCGTATAAATAAAAGATGTTTTGAAATCGTATTATCATTTACCTCTGTTCTACTGATTTCCAGGGTGTATTACCTGTTAGGCTAGCTACAAAGTACCGTGTAGTCAGCTTGAAATCATTACATAAATGTCAATACAAATGCAGCTATTTAAACTTAAGGATTCCATTGTTTTTTGAATCTATACAATAAACTTTTGTTCCTCTTGTAGTCTTCATGACTTGTGTGTTCTGATTCAAGCTTTGCCTGTGAAAGTTTTTAGTCTCATATTCTCCTTTGTCTTGAATACTTCATGGCTTTATGTAACATATAACGTCTTTTTAAACATATACTTAGGGGCACCATTTAACTACCATTTAAACATATAATATTAATTAATTGCTTCATATAAGGTTTTTCTTACCAGGGGCACCATGGCAAGTCCTCGCCGTGCGGAGAATAAGATGGCATCAAACATCTCAAGAATTCGTCAAGACGTCTCTGTTATCAAATCCATGACCAGAAGAGGTATAAAGCTTGAAGGGGAGAAGAAGACGTTGAACACTTCGGGAAAGAGTGTTCTGGTGGAGTCTTTGGGACTAATTCCCGGGTTACAAGAAGTTGCGGCGACTTTCGAGGTAATTGACCATATCAACAACCCAGCGGATGGTTGGAGTTTCGTTCACAGGGAGAGGTTCTTCAAGAGCAAGAGTCACATGGTCATGAGTGCCGCCATATCCTACTCAGTGTTCTATCTCGCTAGGAAGACAAAGAGTGTGTCGGAGGTCCTGAACTATGACTACAGAGAGTTTTTACACAAGATGTGTTGAGTATTGTGTTACCTGATAAGTGTTAAGAGTACTCACATTTTGTTTCTAAAACCCTAGAAATCATCTCTCAACTTTATATTTATTATATGTATGTATCGATCGGACATGAATTGTTGTCCAATATTCTATATTTATTAAAGAACTATTAAAAATACTATCCGCTTGTATAAAATATTATCTGCTACAGGTATGCTATATACTGTTATAATACATCTTTACCACTGCTATTGATATTCAAGTTGGTTAATTTCCATAAGAACCTTCATCCATTCTACTAAGTGTAATAGTACCACGTAGCGCTAGTGTTCGTATTATGTGTGCCGCTGCAGGACTCCGCGCACCACAGGACACAAAAGCCAGCACCAACATCGCAATTCCCATTGACTTCTCCCCCAGAGAAATTCCAGATCCCTCTCCCTAGTCTCCTCGTCGCGCTCACGCTCTCACGCCTCCCACACGCTGAAAACCACGAGCATTTCCAAAATTCCGGTGCTCCCCTTCCTCACGCGATCTCCCCTTCCCCCTCCCCCTCCCCACCACCTGCGTCACCGCCCGCGAGGAGAGGGGGGGATTGGATTCGAATCGAATCCCCGTGGTGGCCTCGTCGCCTTCCCCCGCGGGGGGCGCCCGCCGCCGCGCGGTGATGCGCTGCTGCTAGCCGCCTCGGATCGGGGGCGATGAACATCGTGAAGGGCGTCGCCGATCTCCTCCGCAAGTCGGCGGCGGCCTCGTCGGGGGTTGGCGGCGGCGGCGGGGGTGGAAGGGGCGGCGACGGCGGCGGCGGCGGCGGTGCCGGTGCCGGTGGCTCCCCCTCCTCCGCCCCCGACAGGCTCGCCGCAGCGCCGTCCCCCAGGGTCCGCTTCAGGTAACCTAGCCAACCCAAACCCTCAGGAAACCGCTCGCTCTGCGGAATGCGACTTGCTTGGGTAGCTCAATGTGTTGGTGCGTGCGCTCTACTGGATACCGAGTACGAACCAATGCTGCATTCTCAAGCTTGCTTCCGTGCGGTAGATTTTGCTGCTTATTTGGTTAAGTAACTGTACACGCTAACTGTTAACTCGGATAATTGATAAGAGGTATGTTGTTGGTACGTTGGTTGTTTTAGTTATCCTTTTCCATTTCAGTAGTCCGCATACGCATAGTTACATCACTGAACAGTATAAGTAGCTCGTGTGTGATATTCCACTATAGACACACAAAATATGTGCCAAAATTAGGTACTAGAGTTGATTACCCTGGTTTTGCACTTAATATACTGATTTTTTTTGTTAAAAAAGAGTAAATGATGATTTTATAATGTTGATAGGCAACTAAGTTCTGTAGATACTTATTTGTCAATCATGTTAACATTACATCTTAATCAAATGTAACATCAGTTTTTATAGTTGTTAGGGGACAATCTGCTAAGGCTGATTCTCTTGTAAGTTCTAACAATGTTATATCTGCTTCCAGTGATAGTGGTGTTGAAGGAGTCTTAAACATGCTTTGGCAGAAATATGAGAATGCCATTGACAAGGTGAGTAATCTTGCATGCTGGTTTGCCACCAACCTTTTCTTCGGCTATTTCCTTTGATCATCATGTCAAAAACAGCTTGTATCAAGCACATGTGCATTAACATTACAACATAATTTCCTGATTTTTGCATGACATGATTGCCAATAACAGATATTTGTTTTACACTTTTTACTTATGACTTATGAGATGGCTTTGTTGAAGTTGAGGAATGATTTGATTGATTACTTTGACTAGTTTCCTCATCAACGCTCCTGTCTATGAGATACGATGACCAAGATTATGAATGTATCGACTAATTTAGACTACATATAGCTTAGTTTAAGGAAACAATGTCACATTTTTATGCTGTAGTATGGCATTATTTCATTCTGTAGTATTTTTTATGGCATAAACTGTACTTTTTTCCCCAAAAGTTTGTGATCATGCTTCCTCATTTCTGTTGCCAACAATTCCATAGGCTGAAAAGAAGGAATCCTTGCAAATATTTATCATGCATTTCGTACAAGCATTCAAAGAGTGGGAACCGCAATACACTGAGCAATCAGTTGATCAAGAACCAATATCAGATGATACGGTTTTAGGATGCTCCAGAGGGCATCCTTCTGAGATCATCCTTATTCTTGTGCAGGAGGTTTCTCAAATAACTTCTTTCATTACTGAGAGTAAGTGGATCTGATGAACACCATGATGCCTTTCTTGATGATGCATTCCCTCCTTTTCATGGTTTCATTTCTGCTTTTTATATATCATAGCATACAACTTTTGTAGTTTGCACCCCACCATTAATTCCATATCATTTTAAGATGCCATTAATATGTCAGTCATAACAGCTTTGCATACTGAAAGATTTGAAACATCTGCTTGAAGAGGTGCTTTGCATATGAAAGATTTGAAACATGCTTTTGCCAGATTTGCAGAAATCATATCTAAATGCTATGACAGTTTTAAATTTACACTGATGTAAAATCAGTTACATGTCTTCTCGGAAAGCAAGATCATAGATTCATAGTACCTGCTAAAGGAAAAATGAGCAATCAGGCTATGCATGATAGTAGTTGATTTGTTCAGTGGTTGTAAAGTATTGCAACTAGAGTGAGCCAGCAATAATTGATATTTGACTTGTTTTTCTTGTATTAGTAGGCAGCAGCTGTTTGGAATCCTCTCCTAACATTTCAGAACAATCGTCAGACCTGGTGTTAAGCCCTGAGGGATTGAATATTATGGAATGCTTAACTATTGTTACTCGCTCAGTGCATAACTGTAGAGTATTTAGTTATTATGGAGGTGTGCAGAAGGTCACTGCTCTTTTGAAAGGTACAATACTTTCTTTAGTAGTGTTTTACCTTTCTAGAAGTAATTTCGCTCATTTCCTCTTTTTTGTTTCATACCATTTTCACTGTTGTAGCTTAGGTTGTGATGTCCGTGGTAATACTGGTATGGTTTCTTTTGTGACGAATCTATTCTTAACTGACGTTTTTTCTCTTGTGTATTCAGCTGCAGTTGTAAAGCTCAAGACTTTGACCAGTTTGCTTGCCGCAGATGAACAGCTGCCAAACAAAGCCATAGATAACATGAAGATGATGCAAAAGATACTTGTACACATTGTTACAATAATTTCAAACTTCATGAATTTGAAGCCAACTGCTACTAGGTTAACGCAATTTGTCAATACTACTGGGCAAACCCTATCAAATGAGTTTTTGGCCACAGTTACTCCAATATCTGCAAAAAGCGCTGTTCATGATACCAACTGGCAGCAAAAGGCCATTGTTGCAGTTATGGAAGCTGGAGGCGTCAATTGGTTAGTAGGTAGGATTGTTTTCTCAATGTTTGTATACATCTGATAACGTTGTTCTTTTTTGACACTTGCTTAGGACAATTGAACTTAATCTGTAATGCTAACTAGCTTATTGATAAACTCTTATAGCAAGCATGATCCATACTCCATAACTCCAGTTTACACAAATAGTTTGGTTCTAGATTCAGAGACAAGTTGACAATGACCTGTATATTCTGGTCTGAAACCAAAGAGTGGAAGAGATTACGACATGAGATGAATGATCCTGGCATGCTCAATGTAATTTGGGGCCAAAAGGGTGATAAGAGAGGGCGTAAACCTTGCTGATGCATTAGTGTGATGTGTTTTTGGAAGGAATCTTGCTAGCTTGTGGTCCAGCGCTGAATGTAGAGAAGTAGCTCTACATTTTTACCAATATATTATTCCCAACTACTTGGACCTTTAAAAGTCCTGAGATGTTATTCCAAAATTACCCTTGCAAACTTCATCCACCATCTTCTACTTTACATTTTATACATACTGTTTGTGCTTATGGTATTATTTTGGTCCAACTTTCAAACCATTGCTTCCTTTCTAAGTTAGTGTGCATGATTTGGTTAAGAGTGCCAGTAATTAGAAATGGAACAAGTATGCTGAAGCTAGATGATTATGCTGCATAATCTTTGCTGCAGTAAATTATTTTTTGCACAGTCTCAAATCAAATGAATGAAATATAATTTATGGAGTCAAATGCTTAGTAAATACTCCACATATATAGTTATATTTATTCATTTATGGAGTCAAATGCTTAGTAAATACTCCACATATATAGTTATATTTATTCATGCTACCTTGCTATTTTTTAAATAGAGCAAAACTTTCAGTAACTGAATTTTCATGACGGCAATAAAAATGTTTTGCACGATTCAGGGTGATGAGACAATACACATTTTATTTTGTATCATTCCTGTGTTGGGTTTATGCTCCCTCCACTAAGGCTGTGTTCTTTAGATGGTGTTGGGAGCTAATCTCCCGTGCACGCAAAATGGAGCGACTCATTAGCGCATGGTTAATTGAGTACTTCCTCCGTCCTAGAATGTAAGCATTGGTAGACACGGATATTAAGAAAGTAGGTAGAGATGATTGGAGAAGGGTTGTGATTGGTGGAGAAGAGAAAGTAGGTGAAGAGAATGGTTGTGCTTGGTTGAGAGGAGAGGGTAGGTGGAGAAATAGCTTCATTTTGGGACAAGTTACTGTAGAAATTAGCTACATTTTGGGACGGAGGTAGTATTAGCTAAATTTTTTTTCTCGAAAACGCAAGAGAACTGCGTTTCATTTCATTAAGGGGAAGAAAACAAAGGAGAGACCAAGGCCCTCCCACCGAGACACACACATGCACACAACCCAGCCCACACTGGGAAGTGCTAGCTGCCCGAGTTTGCTGATCCACTGAGAAGCTTTTGGAGTGCAGAAGCCCATGCGAGACACCAAAGCTTTTGGAGTGTTGAAGCACTTTATAACTTTGCTAATATTTTTTAAAAAATGGATCGATATGATTTTTTAAAGAAAATTTTCTATAAAAACTTTTACAAAAAACATATTGTTTAGTAGTTTGGGAAGCGTGCGCGTGGAAAACGAGAGAGGTGAGTTGGGAAAGAGGGGGAAAGAACACAGCCTAAGAAACATAAGACATGGATTGTCATAGCATTCTCCAAAATTGTACTTGTCTAGATATAGTTTAGTTCTTTATGCATCCTGTGGTATTGCAAAAGGAGAAAAATAACACAATTAATTCTTCAGGATTTATGATGTTAAATTGGTTAGTTCATGTTTTGCACTGTTATTATCTTACTGATCTGGAATTGTTCTTGCAGAACTCTTAAGGGTCATCCGAAGATTGAATTTGAAAGAGCAGTGGACTGACGTGCTACTTCACTTTATAACTTTGCATGCTCTGAGATCAACAATCTCTCAACATACACGTGCACAGAATCATTTCAGAAGCATTGGAGGACTGGAGGTTCTATTAGATGGACTGGGATTACCATCAAGCAAATTGTCAGTCTCAAAGTATTCTTTTGTCCCGAGTGATGAAAGGTAAGTGCTTCAACTGTGGCAATACTAAACCTTAGGTGCAGGAATGCAGGAGGTTTGTGTGCTTTCTATATATAATTTGTGTGATTTGACCATAACATGTCTTACACAGGAGTGGAATTCTACAGCTCCAGATACTATCGCTGGAAATTCTGAGGGAGGCAGTGTATCCTGATGCATATATATTTTTTAGTAAGAGAATGCATGAATTTTCCTGTACACTTTTGTTACTCTCAGTCAATAAAAAGTCTTATTTCTGGATTCTTGCAGTATCCATTTTTTCTAAAAAAGACTAGAAATACCTCTGAACATAAATTGAATATACGACGTATTCTGAAACCATAAAAAATATTTTTAGCTTTCATAATTTATTAACAAGATATTAAGTACAAACTAGTTGTTACAGGTGGACTTTAACTGTTTCATGTCCATAACACACCTATATACATGACTGGACATTTTTTTCTGGATTCTGTCTTCTTGGAGCGATGATATACTCTTGCACCTTGAATATTCTGGCTGCAAATAAATGAATATATCACTAATACCTACTTATCCAGAATTTAATAGTCTGTTTAAGTTAGACTCCATATGCTATTGCATAGTTTGGCTCTATGGATCCTTGACTTCCTATTCAGTTTTGGTAATGTCAACAATTTACAGTTCTTATGTGAAAATGGACGGATACATAAGTTTGCAAACAGCATCTGTTGGCCTGCATTTATGCTTCACGGGTTTCATCAACAAAAGGCTCTTGACTCTCGAGTGCAGAACTGTAAGCTTGAAGAAAGCACTGGGATATCGCTTACATCAGAATCTTTTGCAAGTCCTATTGATATTCTTGATACAACTGAATGGACTGAGTATTCTGTAAAGCTGAGCATAGCACTTTGTTCTTTTCTTCTTCCTCCTAACGAGATAAGGAACTCTTCTGGTGCAGTTGATAGCCAAGTTTCTCTGTCCATCTCAGTGGCGTACTGTGAGCAATGTGCAAGATGGATTATAAAGGTTCTTTCAACAGTTTTTCCATGCATCAAAGCTTGTGCTAGTGAATCTGAATTGCCCAACCATATAAGGTAGGTTCTCATTTCCTTAATGTTGCTGTCCATCTTTCTTGATTAGACTAGATGAATTGATTGTGGACTTTGCTTTCAATGTTTCCTGAATATCTAGATGGTACAGGGGACTTCATATAAGATATTAGTCTTTCCGATGTATAGTCAGTACTGCAAAACTCAATGGATGATAATTAAAATATTCTGCTAGATACAACATGTGAACAATTGTCTAAAATGGTGTTGATCCTAATATCTATCTAATCATGTACAATTTGTTAATTTGATGATTGCAAGGCTACCGTCTTGTTTCATGAGTGCAATGAATCTGTGTGTGGAAGTATCATGTTTTGTAATTTTTTTCAAGTAATTGCATGTTTATGTATTTTAATGCCATCATTCATTTCTAAATTTCTTTTGCTGACTTTTTTGTTTGTATTGACTAAATTCTCCAGGATTTTGGCAAATACCCTACAGCATTATATTCTTTGCACATTCAGGAAGGTTCTCATTTCAGTACCAGCTCTGCTAAAATCTTTTCGCGCTGAGGGTTTATGGAGTCTGATATTTTCAGATAAATTTTTTTACTTTGGATCATCTATGGAGTATATTTATCATATTGTTTGCGACACACAAAACAATCATTTTATTGATGCTACTGAATCAGCTGGTTCTAAAGGCCTTAATCAAGCTGATGTCAACATTCTTCAAGCAGAAGCTATTTCCTTCTTGGAGTTTGCCGCAACAATAAATGAGAACACAAACAATCTGGTATCCTAAATTTCTGCCGCGTCACCTAAGATGTTGCTCATTGTTCATAATTTGAATTTTGCCATTCTATTTTTATTCACCTCATTAAAATAATTTACTTTTGTTTGTAGCCAGAGTGCTCAGCGTTATTAGATGTGCTTGAACGTTGCACTTATGATCCTGGATTAGCTGGAACTATTCTTAAGAGTTTTCATGTTATCCTGCAACTTGCCACTGAACAGACTATATCCTCCTTTAAATCATTGGACGTGCTTACCAGAGTCCTGAAGGTTGCATGTCTTCAAGCACAACATCTAAGGAAGCTTTCCCATCCCGGAGATGGCTTAAGTGGAAATGTTTTTCAATCAGAAAATGTTCAGATGTCTTCTTCAGATGAGAAAATTAAAAGTACTATTGCATGTGTGGAATTGGCTTTCAATCTTTTCAAGGAATACACCACAATATCTGAGCTTGGAAGGATTCTAGTTTTACATAATGCCAATTGTATTGAGTGTTTATTTGATTTATTCCAAGAAGAAAACCTCCGAAAAAATGTATTGGAGCAAGTTCTTGACTTATTTAGGGTATTGCCGTGCTCCTTGTCTCTCCTTCTGTTGCTTGTGATATGATTTCTTTGGAACTAAAACTATCTCCTTTTCTCACAATCAGTTACCTTCAGCATCAGCACAAGATCATACAGCAAAGTTGCAGCTATGTTCAAAATATTTGGAGGCTTTCACTCGTGCAAAAGAAAGGGAGGACTTCGCAGAATTGTCTATTGATCTATTAGTTAACATGAGAGAGATCATTATGATAGATCGCATGGTATTCTTTTTGTAAGATGGGATTATTCCCATTAAATATTGTTCTTTTGTCCTTTTCATTAATATCACATCATCCCTGACAAATGCATCTTTTCACTAATACCTTTTTCTAGTATTATCAAAATCTGTTCCGCAATGGGGAGTGCTTCCTTCATATTGTATCCTTACTGAATGGGACTTTTGATGAAGCAGTTGGTGAACAATTAGTCCTTAATGTCCTTCAGACGTTGACTGTATTACTTGCTGAAAATGATGTGTCAAAGGTAATCAAATATTTCTCTATAGTTTTACATTTTGTACTATTTTGGAACCATTAAGGTTTATGTGTGTGTTTTGGTCTTTTTGTCTCATGTAAGGTTTATGTGTGTGTTGTAAGGGTTATTACCCTCTCCTTTCTTCTTCTTAATATAATGATAGGCAGCTCTCCTCTGTGTGCGAGAAAATTTTTTTGGAACCATTAGACTGCTGCCAGTATTGGTTTTGAGTCATTTCGAGATGTAACCATTAGTACTGCTGTTTCTTTGTTCACTCCCGTTTAGGGTTTTCAACTCAATCTCCAAGGTCACATTTGTTGTGGAACCTGCATATTCTTGTGAAACCAGAGCATCTAGCAAGTTAAATATCAGAATTGTTTTCCAGTAGTTGTATGCTCTTTTCTTTGCGAAAATATAGAACCAAAGCATCATTTGTTTCTGGATTTGGCGTCCTGTCTGTCACCTGGATTTCTGGCAAGCATTAATTGGACTTTATATTCGTTTCTCCTCTGATCATCTTTTTTTTATGTGCATCTAAAACTCTGTCTTTTCTTATCCAGGCTTCCTTTAGAATGCTGGTTGGCATGGGTTATCAAACACTGCAAAGCTTGCTGTTGGACTTCTGTAAATGGTTACCTAGTCAGAAATTCTTGGATGCCATACTTGGCATGCTTGTTGATGGGACATTAGATAAAAACGAGGAAACCACAATAAAGGTAAGTAATCTTCATGATCTTTGAAGCAATGTTATTCTTGCTTAATCAAGTGCTTCACTCTATTGTACCCACATTTCTATTTGGTTCTGTTGTCTGATGTTACCTTTCTTTTTTTTCTCTCAGAATGAAGATGTGATCATACTATTTTTAAATGTTTTACAAAAGGTACGTCTCTCTCTTGGTCGCACTCCCTGTGATGTGTGCACACATATTTGTGGTTGGACATCCATGTTTTGGTGATACTTTATGTTTATATGTTTACGCAACATTGGTGATTTCTAATTGGCAGAGCAGCACTGCACTCCAGCATTATGGGCTTGTGGTCCTACAACAGTTGCTCAAGGGATCCATTACAAATAGAAGTTCTTGTTTCAAAGCAGGATTTCTTAGTTTTCTTCTTGATTGGTTTTCAGTAGAGGAAACTGATGATACTGTCATAAAAATTGCCGAGTTGATTCAGATTATTGGTGGGCACAGTATTTGCGGGAAAGATATACGAAAAATGTTTGCCCTCCTGCGTGATGAGAAGATTGGTGTCAAGCAGAAGCGTAATTCATTGCTTTTGACAAGTCTTAGTCACATGCTCAAGGAAAAGGGACCTGAAGCTTTCTTTGAATTTAGTGGTCATGACTCTGTGAGTTTTTATTTTCATGTTTAGTACTATTTTCATTTATTTTGACTGGGAATAATTTTTGAGTTTGTAACTCTTTAAATGATCTGTTTTTCATTTCAATTTCTCTATTTTCCATTTTGTTGCAAGTTTTTTTAGGAACAAGGTTACACTAGTCGTTCTCATTGTCTCAAATAGACTCTGCAGGACAAGTACCTCTATTGTTTCCTCCATTAAGGAAATGTTTATCTGGTGATTATCTGATATCCTACTTGTTTTTCCATTTACCAGGGCATTGAAATAAAATCACCTGTTCAATGGCCTTACAATAGGGGCTTATCCTTTTGCTGCTGGTTAAGGGTGGAAAGTTTCCTTGAGAATAGCATGATGGGGCTTTTCTCCTTTTTCACGGAAAGTGGAAAAGGATGTTTGGCTATGCTTGGGAAAGATGCTCTAATCTTTGAGGTAATGGTGGTTGGAGCCATCAGCTCATTTTAGTAAATTTAAGAAAAAAGAACACTTACAAGTCATTAAATATTCTTTTCATTGACTACTACTCTCTCCGTCCCATAAAAAACCAACCTAGTACTGGATGTGACACATCCTAGTACTACGAATCTGGATATACCTCTGTCCAGATTCATTGTCCTAGAATATGTCACATCCAATCCTAGATTCGTTTTTTCGGGACGGAGGGAGTATGTACTACCTAACCGAATGAGAAAATTATAGCACAAATGATTAAAAGATTAATTTGTCAAGATGGTTATTTGGCACTAGCGAAGCTAGCAACATAATTTTGGGAATGCAACATACTGACTGACTTACATTTCCATGTGAATTTTTGTTAAGAATTGCAAACAATTTGATGAAATGTCCCAAGTTTCACTGATTAATATCTTACAATGTCTTGCAGCTAATGCTTGAAGTTAAACCATTCTTAAACTTATTAGATTATGGCCATGTGTTCCTGTTTGCCCTTACTGTTAGGTGCTCTGCTCTTATTATTAGGTGATGTGCTGTCGATAATCATTATTTAGTGGACAATAGAAAGACAATTAGAATTTTTTAGTCTTTTTTTAATAAGTTCCCGTTTTACACAGCTATGCTTACATGCCATGAACTGGATGCAGCACTTGATTTCATTTATCATTTTTTTGTTCGATTTTGGTTTCTGCTTCCTCCGTCCCATATTAAGTTCATTTTTAGCTTCTTCCATTTGTCCCAAAATAAGTTCATTTTTAGAGTAATCATTGCATCGAAGTTTGTAAAAGTAGGGAATAATTGTATTGGGTAAAGTGATGGATAGTTGTATTGGGATTTTATAAAGTAGGGTTATTCTATCTTTTTGCTTTTGTATTGGTATGTGTGTGGCGGGTGAAAAATGAACTTATTTTGGGATGGAAGTAATATATGTTAATTTTACCTCCCTATCCTTACCCTATGCAGTCTATCAGTCAAAAACATCAGTGTGTTTTGTCGCCTCTAAGCCTCCCAACAAAGCAATGGATATTCCTTTCTGTTACTCATTCAGTAGGGAGAGCATTCTCTACTGGAAGCCAGCTGAGATGCTATGTCGATGGTGGCCAGATATCGAATCAAAAATGCAGGTGAGTAGATTCTTCATTTGTTTGGTATACCGGATGTGATTCGTCAGAATTTTCTATTTCAAACTTTTAATCATGCTACAGGATTTCCGATACTATTCAATTCCTTGTTCAGTTTTCTGAAATTCCTGTTGGAAAAAGTTACGGCCTATGGATGAAGTAATAGCCGAGTGGAGCCTGCACTTCATTTTGCCAGTTTTTCCCCATGCAGCTTAGGCTCCATTCCTAAGAGATATTGGAGGACTAAGGATGAGAGATTCAGAGAAGAGAGGGATGAGGGAATTGATTCCATTCCTTGTTTGCCTTCAAAGAAAAAGCCATATATCACCAGTGTGATTGAGTCATAATGTTGAGTTGCCAAATTAACAGATCTGTCGACTTCTCTCAAGTTTCAACCAACCATGACTAAAAAGTGTTTGAACATGCCATGCAATGTATTCAATTTCAAACAAAACCAAACACATACATCTTATACAGAATGAAACAAGGAGAGGGACATAAAGCATATGAACCATTAGAGTTTAGTGACGGTGGCCCATCCAAAGTTGAGAGTCCATCCATGTAAGAGTAGTTGTACTTGGAAATCAATTAATCATGGCCTGATTAGGTCTTCAAGTCTACAACTTAGTAACATTGTAGACTACCTGTAGGATCTCAGCCAGTGACTCCTAACAAATCTCTGACCGACCAACTCCAATAAGAAATATCATTTCTCTTTTCCTAACAAATGAATCTTATCTGTAAACATGACTTAATTGCAAAAAAGCACGCTGGGTATCTTATGAACTCATATTTTGATTAGGATTTAATTCCATGTGTTTTAGTTTTTCTCTATGATTTCCTGATTACAGTTTGTTGAATCGTTTTCTGCTTTTAGGTGGGCAAAAGTTAACGAAGTAATGACTCGCTGCAGTATTGGCACAGATTTGATGCCCATTGGTGAAGAACCTACTTCCCTTGGTTTTGAGAGCACTTCTGCCTTTGTTGGTCAAATGGGCCCAGTCTATGCATTTTCTGATGCTCTTTCTTCGGAACAAATAAAAGGCATATATAATCTAGGACCAAGTTACATGTACTCTTTCCTTGGTGATCAAAACTTGCTTATGAACGTTGACACTCTGTACAAGGGTATTCTGGATGGAAGGGATGGCATTTCGTCCAAGATGATTTTTGGCTTGAATGCACAGGTTTACATTGGTCTCTAAGCATAGTGTTGCTTTTTTTTTCAGTTAGTTTCTTGAACAAGATAAATGAATATCTTGTCCTTTTCTGTCCAGGCTAGTAACAATAGAACTTTGTTCAATGTATCTGCTGCACTTGATGGTCTTGACAAGAGTAAGTTTGAGGCAACTATCATGGGTGGGACAAAGTTATGCTCCCGGCGCTTGCTGCAGGAAATAATTTATTGTGTTGGTGGTGTCTCTGTATTTTTCCCTCTTCTGATCCACTTTGACGATGCTGTAATTCATAGTAGAGAACCTGCCATTGGTGATGAATTGGCAGGCCAAGTTGTTGAGCTTGTTGCATCTGTTTTGGATGGAAATGTAGCAAATCAGCAACAAATGCATCTTCTTTCTGGATTCTCTATATTAGGGTTCTTGTTTCAATCTGTTTCACCACAGCTGCTAAATTTTAAGACTCTTTCGTCATTGAAGTACATGCTTAATGTTTTAAAGAACTGTGGTGAGCTATCTGTCTTTCTATCTGTCTTTCTGCATGTTTAGAAAGTATAGATTACTAACTTTCTGCCTTTTCAGGTATGTCAGACGTTCTATTGAAAGATGCTCTTTCACAAATTTATCTGAACCCACATATTTGGGCGTATGCAAGCTATGAAGTGCAGAGAGAACTTTATTTGCTTCTAATACAATATTTTGAATGCGATGGGAAATGTTTGCCAATGTTGTGTGGGCTCCCAAGGATCATTGACATTGTACTCCAGTTTTATTCAGAAAAGACTGATTTAAGGTCTTCTAAGACTTCTCTGCATCCTGTTACCGAAAAAGTGATTGCAGAGAGGCCAAACATAGAAGAAATTCGCAAGATCCGTCTGCTCCTATTGAGTCTGGCAGAAATGAGTATAAAGTAAGCACTTCCAACTGTTGATTCATAGATGCTTTCATTTTCAAGGAGTATTTTGCTTGTGTTTCATATGCTATCAATTTTACTCATCTTTTTCTTGTTTAATTGTAATGCAACAATCATCTATTGCAGGATAAAGGTTTCTCAACATGATATAACGACACTTGTGTCCTTTTTCGAGAGAAGTCAAGATGTTGCATGTATTGAAGATGTACTTCACATGATTATTCGTGCTTTATCACATAATTCACTCCTATCATCTTTCTTGGAGAAAGTGAATCCCCTTGGTGGCTGTTACATCTTCATTAATCTTCTTAAGAGGTAATGCACTTTCAGTTATTTACACGTCAGGTTGTCACTGCTGCCATCGGGTTTTAATGCATGTTACAAATATATTTTGTTTTATAAAGAAGAAATGGGTATAAATTGATGTTCCATTTGAGACTATTGTATGGAAATGAACATGGGCCTATGGGTCAGGTCAAGATGACCCCATGTTCCTATTTGAGTATTTTCCTGAGTTATACTACGTACGGTGTAAACTGTATAGTTACTTTCTTATATCAAATTACACCTGTACTGTTCTATGGATGTTTGCCTTCGTCCTCTATTTGTTCTTATCAGTAAGGTATCACACGTAATACCATTATTATGCATTTTGCACTTTTCTGTTTGAAATAGAAACTTGTCCCAATTTCACTGACTAATTGTTTAGAAAGATTTGAGTTATGTCTACTGGACCATATTTTGTTTTCATTTGCTCACATTCTTCGTTTGTGCATATTAGTCGCGGTCTGAAATGCGAGTGGAGTATTTCTGTTCTTATTAGATTTGTAAAAATGTTTATGTATGAAATCACTTGCTTTTCAGGGAGTTCGAGCCAATTCGCCTCTTGGGACTTCAGTTTCTTGGAGAACTTCTGGTTGGAGTTCCTTCTGAGAAAAAAGGACCAAAATTTTTTGGCCTTCCTGTAGGACGGCCTAGATCTGTTTCTGAAAATCTAAGGAAAGGCATGACAGCAGCACCTCAACTGTTCTTCTATTCAATATCTGAAAGACTTTTCAAATTTCCACTTTCGGATCATTTACGTGCTACTCTCTTTGATGTCCTTCTTGGTGGGGCCAGTCCTAAGCAGGTAACTTGCTGAACTTCATGTTTATAAATTTAGTACTCTTATATTTATCCTCTTATATCAGGCTTCTTGATACTAACCAAAACTGATTAATGGATCATCTGATGCTTGCATCATATTTTCTATTCAGGTCTTACAGAAACGTTCCCAATCTGAAGTGTCAAAAGATAGCGCCATCTCTTCAGCGAGCTTGTCTCCATTTGCTGTTCCTCAGATTTTGGTCTGTATATTTAAATATATGCAATCTTGTCAAGACACGTTAGCACGGACTAAGATCTTGAGTGATCTTCTTGATTTGCTGGATTCAAACCCTTCTAATGTTGAAGCCCTTGTGGTATTTACTAGTTACCGTTTTTCTTATGTCTACACAAACTAGTTATCTATTCATAATAAAATGATTTTTTCAGGAGTACGGTTGGAGCTCTTGGCTTGAGACATCTGTGAAACTTGATGTATTTAGGGACTACAAATCAAGTTCAGAAGCTGAGGATAATACTTATGAAACCAATGAGTTAATCCTTGTGAGGAACATGTATGCATTGGTCCTCACCTACTGCTTGTGCTCTATGAAAGGTGGCTGGCATCAGCTGGAAGATACAACAAATTTCCTTCTCTTGAAAATCGAGCAGGTCAGAAAGCTAATCTCCTTGTTTATGCTGTAACAAGTTAATAATTTAGTGCCCTTTTCCCACCCTAGTGTGATTATGGAGATTGTACAAAATACAGGGTCAGTTGCCGAATCCCTGTCTGATACGAGACATCTTTGAAGACATTGTGGGAAGCTTGCTTGAGACATCTTCTGAAGAAAATCTTTTTTCGCAACCTTGCCGTGATAATATATTGTATCTTCTGAAGCTTATCCATGAATTGTTTGTTGATCAAATCGGAATTAAACTATTGGTATGCTAATGATCTGAATAATGTGCCAAGCAAGAAAAGATATGGTTTATTTATGTATGCCTTCACTCATTCTGCTCTTTTGTAGCAGTTTCCTTCACCTGGCTTATCTGCACAATCTTCATCTGATGACTCTCTAATAGAGGACATTAACACCTCTGTTGTTGAAATACTAAATGCTGAGGGTAGCGGCCAACTTACAAGGTAATACATCTCATGACTGAACTCTTCTGAATATTTAAAGGTGCTAGAATTGCCTATACTGCTAGTAAAGTTCTATACACCCACCCCACCACACCTAGGACCTTCTTGATTTTATGCACATAGACATTTGTGTGTTGTCTGCTAGATTTTCTTTTAAGGACAATGGCATTGTCTTCACATGTGCATACTTAGGTGGTTAATTGATCTTATGTGACCATGTATACAATTTTTAGATTTTAGGAACTTACTAATTTTATTTTAGGTAAGGTTTGTTGTCATCCATTATGATGCATAGGTACTATGCTTATTGTGTGTGAAACTTAATCACGATACCAACAATGTCTTATCTGTTGTCATAGCTCCTTTATTTTGTAATTGAGTTGGTTAATATAGTAGTATCTACTGCAGTAAATATTGCCACATAACAACTGTAACACGGGCACATAAAGAAAGAACAAGCTCAGAGAGAACACGAGTGAGAGAGGAATGTGTTCTAATTCACTTGACATTATTAAGTATTCTAGTATTCTTTCTGATGGAAAGATATTGTTGATAGTTAGATAATTCAATACCGATTATTTGACACAAACTTCTTTTCTCAAGTTTGTTTGGTTTTGTTTCCGTTTGGAGTCAGATATGTTAGTATTAGTTTAAGCAGCTTGTCTTCATCCATGATAGCCTCTATTTTCTTATATTTTCCTACTTGCCTTTGGATATATGCAAGATTATAACTTACTGTTATGGGCATGGGCCAGGCCCATGCAACAGTTTAGACGTGATAATTTAGGAATAAGTCACATAAATATAGGAGATTGCCTAGTTAGGAAAGAGATGAGGTTTATTAGAAAGTTAGAGATAGAGATTGGATTGGTTTATATAATAGTAGAGACTAGTTCCTTATGTGTCTACTCTGTCCTCCCTATATATAAAGGGACCCCATGTACTCTATTAGGAATCAATCAATGAATCTCTAAAGTTAGCCCTAAGCCTCAGAGCCTCTTTTAGCTCAGCAGGGAGAAGCCCTGCTGCTGCTATTAGAGGGCGAGTGCCCTATCCCCCGGTCTTCGGACCCTTACCCTAGCCAATCCATAACATTTGGTATCAGAGCCAACAGCTGGCCCACCCTCGATGGCGTTCAACGGGGGTTTCAATTGGATGTGGAGATTTCCCCACCTTGAACCTCTCCCAACGTTCGATGGTAAGGATGATCCGCAAATTTGGTTGGAGAGTATCAACAAGTTCTTCGTTGAGCAGCGAATTATGGAGGAAGAGAAGTGGTGGTTTGCATCAAGCCACCTGACCGGGTTTGCCGTGATGTGGTATGAGTTGATTGAGCGAGCCTCGGAATTCAGACCTGGCCAGAACTCAAGAAAAATATCAAGCTCCGTTTCAGCGATCTTCCACAGCCGCCATCGCCACCACCACCGCCGCCATCGCCTCTGCCTTCAACCAAAGAGATTTTCAGAAAACTTTTTGATGGTCTTGCTGACTTAGAGGCCATGCTAGCAGCGAAGCAAAAGGAGGCATCATGTGCTGCTGTAGTGGATGTGAAGCTACCACCTACACCTATAACATCAACTTTTTTACCTCAACAACATGGCCTTACTAAGCTAAAGGAGATGCTAACAGAACAGAAGCAGAACAAGGCATCGAGTGTCGCAGTAGCAAGCAAGCAGCAGCCATCTTCCACAGCCTCCTCTCCACCAAAATCCAACATGGGAGCCCTTCTTCACCATGCATTCATCTCCACGGTTGCATCCCACGTGCAGAACGAGTCTGAGACAGTTGCTATCAGCGATTCCTCCACAAGCGCTTCAGATCAGCTTCCAATGGATGTTCCCATGCCTCCACCAATTCTACCACCAGACCCAAATCCATTGTGCTGCCATCTTCCTATTATGCTCCTTCCTTCTGCTAGCACCGCTGCTCTGTCTTGCTTTCGCCCACCTCTACAGCCACCACCATCTATATTGGCAGTTTCATTGGTGCTGCAACCTATGCAGGGCAGCAACTACTATGACGACCGACATTCCATCTTCAACCAGACATGCATTTACTTCATCTTATTGATGTATTGTGATCTCCATTTGATGTTGGGCAAGCTCTTTTCCAGGACTGACCCACTCAATTTTCGGCTTCTATTGATGGACACAACTCAACATTGTCAAGATTTCAGCTCTTAGTGATGGGCACAACTCCAACATTGTCAAGATATCATAGAGGAATAGCTGACAGCTCGAGAACGAGCTGTTTGTCCACGAGGGGTGTAGTGTTATGGGCATGGGCCAGGCCCATGCAACAGTTTAGACGTGATAATTTAGGAATAAGTCACATAAATATAGGAGATTGCCTAGTTAGGAAAGAGATGAGGTTTATTAGAAAGTTAGAGATAGAGATTGGATTGGTTTATATAATAGTAGAGACTAGTTCCTTATGTGTCTAGTCTGTCCTCCCTATATATAAAGGGACCCCATATACTCTATTAGGAATCAATCAATGAATATCTAAAGTTAGCCCTAAGCCTCAGAGCCTCTTTTAGCTCAGCAGGGAGAAGCCCTGCTGCTGCTATTAGAGGGCGAGTGCCCTATCCCCCGGTCTTTGGACCCTTACCCTAGCCAATCCATAACACTTACTGAGCAATTTGTATTTACCATCAACAAATATGTAAATATGCACTTTTGCAGCTTTCCTTGGAGTAATAGCACATATACTGATGGAGATAAACTGAGTGATGACTGGTGGAGCTTTTACGACAAGATATGGACTCTTCTTTGCAATTTGAATGGCAGAGGACAAAATAGATTGACTCCAAAGGGTTCAAATGCTGCTGTCCCATCTATTGGACAACGGGCACGTGGGCTGGTAGAATCACTGAATATCCCGGCCGCGGAGATGGCTGCTGTAGTGGTAACTGGAGGAATTGGTTCTGCACTAAGTGGAAAGGCGAACAAGAATGCTGACAAGGCTATGATGTTAAGAGGCGAGAGATTCCCAAGAATCATCTTCCATCTTATAATTTTGTATCTGTGCAAAGCTGGCTTGGAAAACTTATCCAAGTATGTTAAGCAATTCACATTGGTGCTTCCTAATCTTATTTCAGAAGATGATCAGTGCAAAAATAGACTGCATTTGTTAATTTGGTATGGCTATACTTATGCAAACTTTGCTCATTGTTTGTGAATTGGCTGTTTTAGTAATTTTCTTTTCTTTCTGCAGGTCTTTACTTAGGGGGAGATCCCAGTATGGGGGGCTTGATGATGGTGCCCGTTCTCATGTTATGTCGCCATTGATTTTTGAAATTCTCGTACAAGGGAAGTCTCTGCTTGCCACTAATATGTTGGCAAGAGATGATTCCACTGAAGTAAATAGCAATAAGGATTCTGGTTATGTTCTTAATTTTGTTCAGAAGGACCGGGTTCTTGCTGCGGTTTGTACCTGTCAATGTTTTTCATTACAGACCTTTTGTGCTTTCCCAAAAATTCGAAAATGTTTACAATATGGTTCTTATATTGTTACTATATCACAGATTCTTGAATGTGCCCCACATTTCTTTTCTTTATTTTACCAGGAGTAAAATTTTGCTACTGAACCCTGAAGGCTATTATTTTTTGGGTCTGTTTTGTGAACAGTGCACAAAAGACACTACGGCTGAACAATATGTTTGTTGCTTTTCAGACTGCTGATGAGGTCAAATACATGAAGGATGCAAAGGCTGATCGCCTGAGGCAGCTCCAGGAACTTCATTCCAAAATTGATGAGAGCTTAATTGAAGATATAGAACAACTGCAAAGCTTTGAGGATGACATACAGTTTGCTAAGTCTGCTGCCATTTCTGTGGACGACAGTAGAAAAGCAGCTCTCCAGCTTGCATTTGATGAGGATCAGCAAATAATTGCAGTAAGCTGTTATTGAGTCTTTTTTTTTACCAAACATATCTATTTTCAGTGCATCTGAAGTGACCTATGTTGCATATCAGGATAAATGGATACATATTTTTCGTGCTTTGAGTGAGGAAAGAGGACCATGGTCTGCTAACCCATTTCCAAATAGTACTGTGACGTACTGGAAACTTGACAAGACAGAAGATAAATGGCGGCGACGACTGAAACTCAAGCGTAACTATAAGTTTGATGAACGCCTTTGTCAGCCACCATCCAAATCTAGTAATGAAAGCAATGCCTCGTCTGTCAACCCCTCTGTTAGTGCCAAAATTCCAGAAAAAATGAAGCACTTACTTCTGAAAGGAGTTCGTGGAATTACAGGGGATGTTAGTTCTGAACCTTGCGAGGATAACAATGACATGAGTGAGCCTTCCCAGAATACCCTGTCTGAGACCCAGGGCTCAAGTGATGCTGCAGATTCTTCAGGTTATTCTACTAGTGTTCAAAATAGGAAAGAACCAGTGTCTACTGGTGGAGATGACGACTATGCTGCAGTAAGTAGGCTTTATCTGTAATTTTGTATATGCAAAATTGACATACCGTTTTTAATAGCTTCTTCCCTGGGATCCTTATTTTCTCATTTTCCCAGATTCTGTCATCAGTTCAATGTGTTCTTGTAACCCCAAAGAGAAAACTCGCTGGACAATTGACTATTACACAAAAAGCCCTGCATTTTTCTTTTGAATTTTTGGTTGAGGGCACTGGAGGAACATCTGTTTTCAACAGATATCAAGAAAAAGATTCTGACCCCAAGAACGACCTGGGGGGTGCAGAAAAACTGAAGGGTAGTCTTGACGGAGGACGAGGCAATGCAACTGAATCTGGTGATGCTCTGATGAAAAATACATCAAACAAAATCAAACACCATAGAAGGTGGAAAATAAGCAGGGTACGCCCTCTATCATTTACTCTCACATGCACCAGCACAACCATCCACAAGCACATGATATGTGTCACTCCAAATTTAACTCCCGGTTGTCCTTGTTTGCCAGATAAAAGCAGTTCATTGGACACGGTACCTACTACAATATACTGCAACGGAGATATTCTTTGATGATGCCAATGCACCTGTGTTTCTTAATTTTTCCTCCCAAAATGATGCTAAAAACATTGGGTCTCTCTTAGTGTCCCTGAGAAATGATGCTTTGTTCCCCAAAGGAAGTACTAAAGACAAAAACAGTGTTATTTCTTTTGTTGACAGAAAGGTTGCCCTTGAAATGGCTGAGAGTGCTAGGGAAAGTTGGAGAAGAAGAGAAATGAGCAATTTTGAGTATCTAATGATTCTCAACACTCTTGCTGGACGATCTTACAATGATTTAACTCAATATCCTATATTCCCTTGGATATTGTCTGACTATTCGTCAGAGAAAATTGATTTCAACAAGTCATCCAGTTTCCGTGACCTGTCAAAACCCGTTGGTGCCTTGGATGCCAAACGCTTTAAGGTATGATGAGGAGCTATGGGTTGCTGTGACTTCCTATTGTCATTCCCTCTGATAGTGTTCAATAAATGATGTTCAATATGCAGGTTTTTGAAGAAAGATATCTTAATTTCTGTGATCCTGATATACCAAGGTTTGATCTTTGATCAAACATACACTGTACATTTTCTTGCGTCCTTCTTTATAACAAACTTTTGTCTCTTTTCTTTCTGCAGTTTTTATTATGGATCTCACTACTCTAGCATGGGAATCGTTCTTTATTACCTTCTTAGGCTTGAGCCTTTTACTGCTCTGCACCGCAATCTGCAGGTTTTTCTTTACTTTATTTGCTGGCCCGTTCTCAGCACTATATATTGGCACATTGCACTGTTTTTACTTTGTTCTAAGTCTTTCTTTACAAGCTTGAAAATTATGTTATCTTAAAAGTTGTTTTACATGTTTGTACAGGGTGGAAAGTTTGATCACGCAGATCGTCTTTTTCAGAGCATTGAAAGTACATATAGGAACTGCTTATCAAATACAAGTGATGTCAAAGAGCTTATACCTGAGTTCTTTTATATGCCCGAGTTTCTTGAAAATTCAAATTCCTATCACCTTGGTGTAAAGCAGGATGGTGAACCTTTAGGCAATGTTGGTCTCCCTCCATGGGCAAAGGTAACGAATTGTTTCCACATATGATTGTACTAAGCATCCATGCTCATGTATTAAATCATGATATTTTTTAGTTTTTCTTGGGTGAGGAACAGAAAAAAATCCTGTATTGAGCACCGGTATAGTTTTTATTCATAATCTGCTAGCATACAGTTGATCCATAGGAATGGTTTATGTCCCCTTTGAGTTGCATCCTGTGGTCTTCATATAGTTTTGAAATTTTTTGTACTTCAGTTATAAAAATTTTGGTCAGAAATGTGTTCCATTTGCTTCAAATAACATTGTATCATGGTAGATTTTATGCTTATCACAATTCATAACGTAATTACATCAGCTGGTTTTTAACTCTCGTTGTACTCTCTCTCTCTCTCTCTCTCTATGTGTGTGTGTGTGTGTGTTGCGGGGAATACCTTTCATTGTATTCAAGTGGAAACTTCGAGCACAAGGATTTTAACCTGATGTATCTGTAAAAGTAATAGAAGTATAGTCCTAAGAAATATTTTATAATGTAGTATTTACTAATGCAATTCAGTTAAAATGTTCAATAATACATTGTCTAAGATCTGTAGCTGAAAAGTTATAACTCATATGGTAATATATCAGTATGCAATACTTTTGTGTAGGGTTGTCCAGAAGAATTCATTCATATCAACCGTGAAGCTCTTGAAAGTGAATATGTAAGCTCTAATCTCCATCACTGGATTGACCTCATATTTGGTTATAAACAGCGCGGCAAGCCTGCTGTTGAGGTAAAAGGAAATCTTTTTTTATTGTCAGCGCCGACACCCCCCCCCCCCCCACCCCCAAGTTTTTCATTCCTCGCAGACACTACATGACCTTACTAATGGTGTAGCCATTGTTTGGACCAGGCGGCAAACATATTTTACTATTTGACATACGAGGGTGCAGTTGATTTGGAAAACATGGATGATATGTTGCAGAAATCTGCTATTGAGGACCAAATTGCAAATTTTGGACAAACACCTATTCAAATTTTCCGGAAGAAACACCCAAGAAGAGGCCCCCCTATACCAATTGCTCACCCACTATATTTTGCCCCACAATCGATAACAGTGACTTCTGTTGTCCCTAGCTCTAGTAGCTCCTCATCACCTGTATTGTTTGTTAGCTTGTTGGACTCAAACATTGTTGTGATGAACGAAGGACTTGTACTGTCAGTAAAGCTTTGGCTAACTACACAATTGCAGTCTGGTGGAAACTTCACGTTTTCTGGATCACTGGTATCTTCCTAATGACAATCAAAGATAGCAGTACCTTTTTGATAACATGTAGTTTTTATTCATTAGTTTGTTCTATTCTTGTAGGAACCTTTCTTTGGAATTGGCTCTGATGTAATTTCTCCCCGTAAAATTAGCACTTCCCTGGCCGAAAACGTTGATTTTGGAAGACAATGCCTAACAGCAGTTCAAATTCATGGTGATAATTATTTAATTCTGTGTGGTAATTGGGAGAATAGTTTTCAGATCATTTCCCTTGGTGATGGAAGAATTGTGCAGAGCGTCCGGCAGCATAAAGATGTTGTCAGCTGTGTGGCAGGTAGGTAAATATTTATAATCCAGTATATTATATTAAATCTACTCTTCATGCTCCAACCTTAAACCACTATTAGTAACTAAACAGTAAGTGCTAGCAATTGCACCTCCATTCTTTTGCTTTGTGTAGTTCTCACTATTTCGTGAACTTCTGTTAGCAAATTAAGGCTGTCCCCGGCATGCAAAATGAAGTAGCGTTTAGCGCGTGATTAATTAAGTTTTAGCTAATTTTTTTTCAAAAATGGATCAATATGATTTTTTTAAACAACTTTCGTACAAAATTTTTTTGCAAAAACTGCACCGTTTAGCAGTTTGAAAAGCGTGCGCGCGAAAAACGAGGGAGAGGGGTTGGGAACCCCTGCAACCGAACGCAGCCTAAGTATGATAGCAGAGCTTGCTAAATAATATTTTATTAGTAACTGGCAGCATCATGTATATTTACTGTTATCAGCTAGTAATTACGGAGTATTAATTTGATGTTTATTAATTGTATATGTTGTCATTTTTGATATATTATTTTGGTCAGGAAACCTTGTATCTCTGATATTTCTTTCGCTTTTATCTTGACATCTGTCAACACACTTCTGTGCAGTTTCATCAGATGGAAGTGTAATTGCAACCGGAAGTTATGACACAACTGTTATGATCTGGCATGCATTCCGAGGAAAATCAGCTGATAAAAAATCAAGAAATGCAAATTATGATCTGTCTACTAAGGATCATGTCATTATCGAAAGCCCTTATCATATTTTATGTGGCCATGATGATATTATCACATGCTTATTTGTTAGTACGGAACTAGATATCGTTATCAGTGGATCAAAAGATGGAACATGTATATTTCATACATTGCGTGAGGGAAAATATGTTCGATCCATTCGACATCCATCAGGAGCTGGCTTGTCGAAACTGGTAGCATCGCAGCATGGCAGACTAGTATTTTACTCCGACAGTGACCTATCCTTGCATATGTATTCCATAAATGGAAAACATATTGCTTCTTCGGAAGCCAATGGCCGTCTCAATTGCATGGAACTAAGTTGTTGTGGTGAGTTTGTGGTATGTGCTGGTGATCATGGACAAATTGTTCTTCGCTCTATGCATTCTCTTGATGTTGTATGGAGGTATGAGGGAGCTGGGAAGACAATAACTTCACTAGTTGTGACTCCAGAGGAGTGCTTCTTGGCAGGAACCAAGGATGGCAGTTTGATTGTATTTTCAATAGAAAACCCTTTAATTCGAAAAGGCACTGTTCAGCGGAACAAAATAAAATCTTCTGTGGGTGGTTAGTGGTGTAGCTAGAAACATCAACAAGAGCTTGCTGCTACATGTTTTGAGCAACAAAAGGTCAGCCCTTCATTTGTTTTATAATTTTGTATACAACAAGTCAACAGCTATAGGGTAATGGCATGGGCTTAAGAAAATCTTACCACTATCATGTCAAATGTTTTCTACCATTCTGTTTGTTTTCATCCCAAATTTCCAGGATGTCTAAACTGCATCATTAGCTTTTAGATTTAATTGCAGCTTCCTGCTCTTCATTAGTCTGTTCTTCATGTTGTTCTCCCTGTAGCTAGATGGTGCCTTCTCTTACTTTTACAGCTTTTTTTTAAAGGAAAATACTACCAGGCCTTGCCTAGTAGAGGAAATATTTACAAACCAACAAAGAAAGCAAAACAAAACTACAACTGCTGTAACCAGGAAAGAATCGAAGGGCTAAGAGACTCATTCATCCTACACGAATGCAGGAGAATATCCTGTTTAATACTTCTGAACCAACCTTCCTCTTCAGGAGTAATATTCTCAAAAACCTTCCCATTTCTTTGCTTCCAAGTTCCAAATATCCCTACAGGCAATAAACCTTTTGCAGCTTTTATGGGAGAGCATCTTTCATATTAGGCTGCAGTTGGCCTGTAGTTTCTTTTTTTTTTCCCTGGTGCTTCAGGTTTTCGTTTAATGCATTTGGATAATGGAATGTTTAACTAACTTATTTTGGCCTCTGACTTGGTTTACTCTTTGACAGCCCTTCAATCCAGTGCTTGGAGAAAGCGTGAGAGGATATTTGTTCAAGTCATAAGCTTGGTTTCTCTGGCATTTGCCCATTCGGCAATGTTCATTAGTATACTACAGAAGCCCTCATATCACTGGTGTATGCATCCTTTTCCTTCTATTGCCAAACAAATTGTATGTGGTAACTGTACTTTGCCATGATTTTTTACTATAATACTGATTGTTCTATTTTGAACTATGCAGGTTATCAGCAGTAAATGTAAGAGAGAACAGTTTGTTACTCTTGTATACCTGTACATACATATCATATGGAGGAGATAGATTCAAACAGGAGTGAGAGCTGATGATAATCCACAAGTATATGATGCAAACTAGTGGTACAATATATTTTTCATTTGATTCAGGACAAAAAACTTAAATACGAATATCCTCACTTCATAGACGCTTCGGATGCATCATAGTTTTGCATTGGTGCTAGACCGCTAGTTGCTCACGTTAGGGCATTTGAGTGTAACATAATGTTTCTCCGGTGTTGTTACTAGGTCGGCTGGGTGAGCAAAATTCTTTCGCGATAGGTGCGTATTAGATGCTAGTGCAGTGTAATTAAGAACTGAACATTGTACATGGAAGCTCATGTTCCAAGTGATAGTAAAATAAAAGGCACGCATCTCCCTTGGTTATGTTCCCTTGACCACTACAGAGACATACTAGGCTGTGACAGATTGACAGTACACATCTCTACCATGCTGACTTGTTGGTACGTAACAGTTCATACCTTGTTTCAGAGGACAACTATGTCTTGCAAATATTATTATTGTCGAGGGGACAAAATTGTTTTAAGCCTTAATTCATCATAACTAAGCATATGGGTAATTGGGTACATCTCATCTTGATAAACGTACTAAACTCGACTAGCTAGTTTAATGAACTTGAATTCAATCCCGTGGCGCGCCCACGTATGTGCGCCTGCTGTGAATAGATGGCTCGCCGGTGACCTTCGCGGCTGATCTCCGGCCACCCCTCCTGGCCGTGGACGCCGTTGTTGGAGAACCACTTGCTGAGCCCCCTCATGAACCCGCTTGCCGGCGCCGGCGCCGGCGGTGGCTGCCGCTCGAAGGCCAACGGCGCCGTGGCGAAGGTGCTCGCCGAGCTGGTCGCTGCAGCCTGCTTCTTGACGCCGTGGTGGTGGCCGTCGCCGGCGTAGGGCGCCTGGTGCATCAGCTCCCTGTCGTCCTCGGCGATCGTGTCGAGGCTCCTCGCCA
This sequence comes from Oryza meridionalis, assembly GCA_000338895.3. NCBI lineage: Eukaryota > Viridiplantae > Streptophyta > Magnoliopsida > Poales > Poaceae > Oryza > Oryza meridionalis. The sequence continues at coordinate 3,470,422 of CM002525.2, read as the reverse complement.
CCTGCTTCCTCCGCCGCATCACCGACACCAGCTGCGGCGGCGCCACCTCCGTCATGATCCTCGCCGCCGCCTGCGCCTTCGCCATGACACAACGAAAAAAAAACTTTCGTTTGTAACCTCACACTAGTGGCTAGTGACACTGCGAAAGCTTGTGAATTTTGTGGGCTCAAGTGTGCACGGTTTTACAGTGCCCAGCTCGAGGCAATACATGTATTTATACAGAGCTAGTAGCAGGTAGGAGTAGCTACTGTACATACGGTTCATACGCTACGGTGAGATACGGATCACACAACTGTGCGACACCAGCGGCGCGCACGTACGCGGACAGACACATGGCTGGCGTCGAGCGCGCGCCATGCCGCGACGCGCGAGCGTTCAACGGCGGAGTTAATGCCGCCCGCGCGCCCGCGCGCCCGCGCCGCGTGAGCGCGCGACACGCGCGCGCACGTCGGCGTCGCCCCAGCGAGCTAGTGGGCGGCGCGCGGCGGCGCCTTTTCGGTTTAATGAGCGCCGCGACGGCGACGGCGCCGGCCGGGGCGACGTGTCCGGCGCCCGGTGGAGGCGGGCTCCGGCTGCCCAGGGTAGGTTACCTACGCTACGCACGGAGCAACGCCGTACAATGTGTGTGCTGTGTGGTGTGGAGCAAACGGCTGCGATGCGACGCGATGCCGTGAACTGCCGGGCACACGAAGGCGACGTACTCGTGTACACCGTCGTACACGAGGAAGGAGCATTTTGGTTTCTATCACCATATATTCACCACACAGTGACAACGACACGACACAGACATATAATGTGACTATTTAACAGCGAGACAAGTGATTTTTATAGATGATATTAGTGGCTTTTGGACATATACATCGATAGTTGGGTAAATATGAAAAAAAATGTAAGTCATGTTTAAAGTATATTTAATAATCCCCGTGAAAAAAGTATATTTAATAATTCCTGCAAAAAATATATTTAATAATAAATCAACTCACAATGAGATAAATGATAGCTACGTTTTTTTTAAAAAAAAAGTAAAACAAACAGTTAAACATATGTATATCTTGTAGTGATTGATTAGAAGGTAAAGTAACATATTCAGCTTAAATCATTCGTGAGGCTATCATTGGTTGGCCAATTGTTGATAATACATCAATGGTGCATTACTAAAAAAAATAATTTATAGTTAAAACTTTTACATATGTATTCTTAATTACTTAAACATTAATGTTAAAAAAACTATGAAAAACTTTAAAATAATGTTTTAAGATTCAAATTTTGGTAGCAAAAAAGATGTGGTTTAAATTTCAGTTCAAATATAGCGCTTATATTGACCGGCCCAATTCTTCTCTGCTTGTTTGGCCCATCCGCCACTACAACATGGGCTAACCTGGGCCGTTAATTGCCGTCCACAACATCTTGGCCCAGCCCATAAAATCCCTGGTCCCACTTGCAGTGGGTGAGTTGGACACCGCTGCCTCCGCAGTAAACCCTAGCCCCCCGCGCCGCCGCGCCCATATATAAAGCTCACTCGCTACTCCACCCTTCCCTCTTCTCTCGTGTCTCCGGCGGCGGCGAGCTCGCGATCTCAACCACCAGGAGGAAACCGGCGCTCGCCTCGATCTCCGCCGCCTCGTCCCACCATGGTAAGGCCAAAGTCCCCCCCCCCCCCCCCCCCGGTTCCCCATCTCGGGTCAAGTTCTTGCCCGGATTTGCAGCTTTGGTGCTAGGTTTGTGTAGCACGCACGGTCTGCGAATTGGCTGTGTAGAGCTGTAACTTAGTACTAGAGCATCTGCCATGTTAGGGAGATTATTATTACAGGGTTTGTATCAATTCTGGGATGCGATGGCCAAATGGTTGTTTTAGTTGTTGTAAGGGTGTTTCACTGATTTGCGGTTCTAATTTTGGATCGTGTATGACCCTAGCACATGATAAATGTGGCGTTTGATTCGCAGTTTTGTGTTGTTGATATGTAGAAATGTAGTTGTTGCAAGGGTGTTTCACTGTTTTTGGTAGATATGTTTTGCAGTGAACATTTGGATGATGTAGGAAGGTTTCTTTGCGTTTACTTGATGAGGGGCATGAAAAATTCTTAGTTTACTGTGTGGATTAGTAAATTTCCAGTTTTCTGCATGTACTTGTATGTCATAAATTAGTTGACACAACTTGGCATGTAGAAATGTAATTGTTGTGTAGCTATAGTTAGTTTCTTCTCACTTTGTGGCTAACCGTGACTCATCGTGTACAGTCGAAGAGGAAGACCAGGGAGCCTAAGGAGGAGAATGTCACTCTTGGACCCACTGTCCGTGAAGGAGAGTATGTGTTCGGAGTTGCCCACATCTTCGCATCCTTCAATGACACTTTCATTGTAAGTACTTCTTTTTCCAGTTATATATATCCTTCAATCTAGTCTAACCACCTATTCAGTTTCTTACCAATGTTTTCCTCTGCAGCATGTCACTGACTTGTCTGGAAGGGAAACTCTTGTTCGCATTACTGGTATGATTTTGTGTTTATTTATTTCATTTGGTTCTCTAGCTGCAATTACCGATGAGGTAAATTGATCATTCCCTGAATTCTTGCAGGTGGCATGAAGGTCAAAGCTGACCGTGATGAGTCATCACCATATGCAGCTATGCTTGCTTCTCAAGATGTTGCACAGCGTTGCAAGGTTTGTATGGAAACGTTATCTCTAAGTTGGACAGATGGACAGTTCTTGAGTGACTTTTTAAAAGTATTTTTAAAATTCTGTTGAACATTTCCAGGAGCTTGGTATTACTGCTCTGCACATCAAGCTTCGTGCCACTGGAGGCAACAAGACAAAGACACCTGGTCCTGGTGCTCAATCTGCTCTTAGGGCTCTTGCTCGCTCTGGCATGAAGATTGGTCGCATTGGTAAATTCAGAGTTTCACTCATACAACCTAAGGATATAGAGAGTTATTTGTTTCATCTATGCTGTGGATAGTGTTTGTAGCAGGCTCATTATGCTTCAATCCTCCTTAGACATTGTGATGATTGTATGTCTGATCCTTTTTGCAATCCTTTTTGCAGAGGATGTGACCCCGGTTCCCACGGACAGCACCCGCAGAAAGGGAGGTAGGAGAGGAAGGAGGCTGTAGATGTATTGTCAGCCAACTTGTCGCCATGGAGCATCTCTTCTTTGGATAGTCTTATAGCTCCAAAGTTCCTGAAGAGAGATTTAGTTTTGCTCATTGTCCTGAATTGTTGACTGTCAAGTTAATTCGGCTGCTATGTTTTGGTTCAAGGAAATTTCCAGTTTTCATGGTTAACAAACCCAATATGTGTACCTTCGTGGTTCCTTATAATATGGTTGGATTGTCTTATGCTATCTGTGCATGCTTATGCTATGAATCGTGGATTTCTACATGTTACGATGTGGGTGCGGCGGCCTCTGGCGATATACTGCAAACTTGAATTTTGATCCTCTAAGTAGGAGGTTATTTCATTTTATATATAGTACTATGACTAGTCTATCCTAAGCTAGCATCAGGAGGTGATTCATTCTCTCTGAGGTCCTAAAACTCGTGCATCCTACCTAAAAGCTAGCCGTGTTTATTTGTTCTGGGGCTAGAATAGGCGCTCGATGACCATATATGCTGTGAAAATGTTCTGTAAAGTTTCTCATAATTTAACTTCTTATAGAAGTTTAGTTCTTCTACATCTGCCGCTATACAAGGACAAAGATATTGGTAGTTAGTACAACGGATTTGCTAGAAAGCTTCTCCAAGTTTTTCTTTGCCTCCATAACTTTTAGATTTTTTACCATCGGATCACCTTGAGATTTGTGCATGAAGAAAAAGATGTTAGAAAGAAATTTTTACACATGTTATGTGTAAGATATATCCTAGTGCTAAGCTAACCAAGTCATAGTTGAAAGCAAGTTTTATATAAGTATTATTGTAGTTACAATATAATTATATTTCAATTATACTAGTTATATGAAGTGGCAGTTTTTTTTTTGTCCTCCCATGTTAGAATTGCACGTCTTCAGTTTGTAATGGTTTGCCTGAAAAAACAAAGGTACAAGAAAAAATAACAAGTAGTACAAACTACAAAGATACATTGCCTTTACATCAAACGAACAGAAGCATCCAATTTCCAAATAAACGGCCATATCTTCTCTTGCAAAGTGTCAGATATTCAGATAGCAATCGCGACGTAGGCGCCAATGGCGGCGACGAGAGAGCCGGCGAGGCCGCCCGCCGCCACCGTGAGCCCAGCGCCACTCTTCGCGCCGCCGCCGGACGCCCCGCCGTTGGCCGGCGAGTTGTTCGTCGTCCCCGCCGGCGTGGCCGGAGCACCCGGCGGCGCCTGCCCGGCTGGAGCGCCACCACCACCACCCGAGGGAGACGACGGCGAGGAGGAGGACGGCGGCGGCGAAGCGCTGCTCCCGGTGGCGTTGGCGGCCATGACGATGAGCTTCTCGCCGGCGCGGCAGTTGGCGTCGACGCCGCTGATGAAGAAGAAGGCGCCGGCGCGGTCGAGCGTGACCGCCGTGTTGCCGTCGGCGAACTTGTTGTCGTACGACGCCGTGTTGCACCCGTTGTAGTCCGCCGGCTCCACCACCAACACCGAGTCCTTGTCCTTCGGGTACACGAACACTAGGATACACAGCCCCCCCAAAAAAAATGCTTATTAACACGTCGCAATAAAGCACGACGTATTCTTGGTGTGTAAGTGCGATGTTACGTGTGTTGTGATATGTGTCAGTGCGAATATGCTATAGACTCGAAAGTGTGAGTGTAATGTTACATGTGTACTGAATTTTATTTATCATCATGATGAAAGAAAAATGGTACATTGGTGTTCAGCCATATACTTCCGGGCCACAATGTAGGGACCAAGGGTCTGGTTTGTCTCTATGGGATTCGCATCCTCTATCATAATAACACTATCATTATAAATACTGATATGTAGAACTATAAAAGGGTGAGACTTATATATCAATTAATGTAATTGTGGTGATATTATGATAGAGGATTTTCACCCCACTATTTGTATATATGCATCTGCCGTGTACTCTTAAAAAAATAACGGCTGAATCTTAAAGCAGCTAACTGTAAATATACTTACGAAGCTGGTCGCCGACCTGGAAGCTGGTCTTCTCGGCCCAGGTGTTGTACGGCTCGTCGCCGGCGCCGGGCACGCCCCACCCGCCGTCGCCGCCGACCTTGTACTGCGTGGCGCCGGCCATGGCGACGACGTGAAGCACAACGAAGCTGCAGGCCACAACAAGCACACTGCAGCTGCTCGCCATTGCTGCCATGCACAACGAACAAACTAACCTGATCTTGCTTCTGTCGATGGATGCCTGAATTTTGGTGATGGTTTCGTCAGGTTAGTTTCACGCGTGTATTTGTAGGCGTATCGATCGGGGAGAGGCTTTACAAGCTGTAGGCCACACGGTGCCTTGCTGAAGCTAACGTTTGCTCGCGCGTGCAGGCATGCAGGGGCATGTGATGGCCTCTCGCTTTTCATGCTGTGTTTATCCCGTCGATCGCGTCAACTGCGTCGCCTTTCGAATCGATGCTTTGCCGATCGGGCTTGGAAAGTTGGACGGAATAATACTCTCGGAGATTAGCTAGCTAGCTGGATGATTTTTACTGGAATATGATTCTTGATTCACGCAGGGGTGCAGGCTGCCTGACAGCCAATTTCATTTGTCGGGAGAGCATGAGGAGATCCTTTTTTTTTTAAGATGTGAGATCATTTTAGTCTGATCCTGATTTAGCCGAGAAAGACCAGAAACTAGAACGCCTGTTTGATTTGAGAGATAGGTTACGTTTGAATTTGGGTGGAACAATGCAGATTGAAGTAGATGAAATGCAGATGAACGTTGATGGATGATTTACTTGTTTATTAGAAAATCAGCTCGTTAGTTGGCGTGCCGTTTTGTGTACAGACTGCGCATATTAATTATTTAGCGTTGCATCAGTTCCAAAATATAATGGTTTGTAGCGTTTAGAATTTGTCCTAGATTATAAGATCTTCTTCACCTACTTCATCGTATCAATCATTCATAATCATATGTTATTGAATTTCTCTACCTATTTTTCCATCTCAACAACCATTCTCGTTTAAGTTTAATTTCACTCCTCTTATTAACCATCGTGAAGAAGTACTATATAAATACTTATATTTTCAGATGGAGGGGTAGAAATTTGAAACTATTTTTTTACGAGCTGATTTAGTTCCCATATAAGCTGTGTTCTTAAGTCAATGTTTCCAACTTCACCACTTGTTTTTCACGCACACGTTTTCAAAACTATTGAACAGTACTTTAAAAAAAAAACATACTTCCCCCATCCCAAAATATAACAAATTTTAGCCCTTAGGATTTGTCCCAAAATATAACAACTTATCCACAAACAATTCAACATTCTCTTCCTAACCAATTACAACTCTCCACCATTTACTTTTCACACCTACCTTTACTACTCACAATCCTCCACCACTCACTTCTACATACTTTCTTAATAACTGTGTCCAACTCTAAAACTTCTTATATTCAACGGAGGGAGTAAATGAAAGTTGCTTTAAAAAAACATATTAATCCATTTTTAAGTCCTTTAGCTAATACTTAATTAATCATACACTAATGTGTGATTCGTTTTGCATGCTAGAGAGGTGGGATTCGGGGTTCCCTCCCTAACACACCCTAAATCACCCTTTTCAAAGGACCTTTTGATGAATTTTAATTGGGAGTACCTGTACAGCATTTGACAATTTTGTTATGAACAACTTTCAAATGCAAAGATAAATATAACTGTAGTATAATTGAAGTGTAAGTATGTATTGTTACTATAACTAACTTATATGTAACTGCTATAAAATAAAATAAAAAATCCGCACGAGGCTCACTGGCTAATGCAGCTTATCTTTAGGCATGAGGTTGTGGGTCGACCCCAGCCATATGCAGACTCCTGCACGAATCTCCACGCGATCTAACGGTTCATAAACTGAAAGAGTTTGCTGTTTTCTTTTAGAGAGAAAAAGAGTTTGTTGTTACTTGTTAGGCCACCTAACGGTTCACAAACTGAGAGATTGTGATTGTCTTTAGGTGTTGCTCCCGTAGGTGGGCTGGAAACTACAACTGGGCCGGCCCAGCCCAACGATTTATCCGGGATCGGAGATTGAATCCCCGTACCTCCCCGTCAACTGAAACGCGCCGTGTCGCCTCCACTTCAGCCGGCGACGAATTTGAAATAAAAAAAAAAGGGTTTATATTTGGATTTGAACACATCAAAATTTGGGCACAAATGCTCGACATCATTTTGTTCTTATTCATCCATCGGAAAACGAATTAATACAAACACACGATGTACATACACACACACGTATAGTACACAAACCATCTCCCTCCAAAGTAATTCAAGTTATTACAACACCTCACTTTTGCACTGATTGCATTGGTCAGACTTCAGAGTGCGAGCATGGCGTAGCCAATGATGCCGGCGGCGAGGCCCGATGCCACCGCGGCGTGCGCGGCGCCGTTCGCGGCGGGCGGCGGCGACGACGTGGCGCTCGGGTTCCTCGCCCCCTGCGCGCTCGGGGCGTTCGCCGATGGCGGCGCCGGCGGCGACGACGCGGATGGCGCAGGCGACGCTGGCGTCGGAGTGGAGGGAGGCGACGACGCGGGCGGCGGCGTCGTCGTCGGAGCAGCGGCGCCCGACGGCGGTGAAGCGGGCGGAGGTGACGGGGACGACGGCGGCGGCGGCGCGCCGGCGGGTGCAGGCGACGACGAAGCCGGGGGCGGCGATGGGACAGCCGGCGACGGCGACGGCGCGGTGGCGGTGCCGTTGCGGCTGGCGAGAACCATGACGATGAGCTTCTCGTTGGCGCGGCAGTTGGCGTCGACGCCGCTGATGAAGAAGAAGGCGCCGGCGCGGTCGAGCGTGAACACCGTGTTGCCGTCGGCGAACTTCTGGTCGAACGACGACGTGTTGCACGCGTTGTAATCCGCCGGCTCCACCAGCAACACCGAGTCCTTGTCCTTCGGGTACACGAACACTGCAACCATTGTCCATAGATGATGATCCACGATGATCATATCATATGCTATTGCTATTCATATTATAAGTCACTTTGATTTTTTTAAACTCTAGTTTCTTGAAAGTTTAATTACATTTATAGAAAAATATAGATTTGTAACACTAAATTTGTTACATCCACTCTACCATTGAATATGTTTTAATAGTTTTTTTTATGTGTTGAAAATATTAATACATTTTTCTATAAACTTGATAAAGCTAAAGAGGTTTGACTTTAAAAAAAAAGGGTTAAAAGGATGAAACAGAGATAGTAACTCAAAAGCTTCATCACAAATGCATGGAATAATATTTGTCACAAGAACTCGAATTTAATCAATTGATTACCTAGGGTGTCTCCGATCTGGAACCTCATCTTCTCGGCCCAATCGTTGTACGACTCCGCATTGGCGGCCGGGACGCTCCAGCCATTGCCGCCGCCGACCTTGAACTGAGTAGCTCTAGCCATGGCAATCACAAGAGCAAAGCAGGCAAGCCCAAGGCCATGGCTGTAACCACTAGTACCTTTCACCATTGATCACTGCAACAACCAAAACCAGCTAGTTTTTTGTTTTAACTACTTAAGCTACTAGGTAATTAACTAGTAGTAATTGATCAAGCTCAGTGAAGCTTTTCACTTCTTGTGGTGGATGAGAAGAGGTCAAGCTAGGTAGCCGGGTATTTGTAGGCCTCAATGGCTGGGAGCTTTACAAGCTGTGATGTACTTTGCTTTCCATGGACACCTTGAGATTAGCTTCGAAAGCATATGACACCTCACCTTTACTTCCATCTTGTGTTCTTGTCTGTCTCTTGTGCTTGTTGCAATGCCATGGTGTTGCCTACCTGACATTCACAGCAGAGCTCAAGACTTGCCAGGTGACACTGGAATATTCATGGCTTGTGAGTCAGTCCATGGTCCATGGAAAAAAAAATTGTCATTTTCCAATGTAGTGATTGTTTGGGTCAAATCACTCTCATGTGGTTAGTTGGTACACGTGGCGCTGCGCGATACGTCGGTCAATGCAGGGCCATGACTTTGCTCTTAGCATTGCCCTCACGGTCAGGTTAAGTTGATCAACGCAAAAGACCTGAATAGTTATGTCAAGGTAAAAATGGGATTAATTTACTCCCAAAAAGTTTCTTTTTTTTATATAAGGTTGCATAGGTAGCAAAAGGTTCTTGCCCTTGATGCTCAGGTTATGCTTTGCCCAAATGCAAGGAAAGCAGAGTGCAGTGCATAATCACGAGATATAAAGATTGATGATATTTCCAAGTGTTTTTTTATATGATTAGTTCAGCAGTGTATCACATTATTACACTCCTTGAACAAAGTGCTGAGGCATGATGAAACGCTGCATCATGTCAATTGCACGTTTGTCTTGGGCAAATGGCAACTTGGCGTAGAAAAAAAGTTAGACGAATTGTTCTTGGTCCTTGCATGTCGTGATCAATGGCATTATTAGCCCCCTCACAGTTGTATGTATTTCTTTGAAAAAATGATGTGAATCAAGCTTACTTATATTGATATGTGATTGAAAAATGTTAGAAAACTTTTTTTTATTCCATAATCTGAAGTGGGGAAAAATATTATACTACTGAAGTCTAACATCTGCGGACTGCCATGCCATCCAATCATTAAAAGAATCTGAAGAATTAGTCAGAAGTATAAAATTTGAGATGCACACAACTTCAAACATTAAGTTAATCCATTTTCCTTTGCATTTCCAACTATGTCTTGACTGTAAAAGAAAAGAAAGAAAAAGAAAGAATCAACCAATTCACAATCAATTCTCTTCCTAAACCGACACATAATGTACAATTCATGGTAGTTTCAGACACAATCTGTAAATTTCAGGCAACCCGAAACCCTCTTTGCGACTCGCTGAATGCATCGTATGCGGTTGCGAACGAGGTTCTTGACCTCGAGGACGATGATCTTGCAGACGAGGTAGGTGATGATGTCCTGGTCTTCTTCCTTCTCACCTTCCTTGGGCCTCTTGGGATGTCAGGGCAGGAGGGTGCCTCCTGGCCAGATTTCTCCGGCAATATCTCAATTGGCAGCATGCTTCTTGGCTGTTCAAAATCTGCATAAAAATAAAATATTATTTGGTCATCAATGAATGTTTGGATGCCATGTTTGATGCTAATATTTTTCTATCTCTCTGTTAATTGCACCTTGTAAACATGCAAGCAACCTAAAAGGAAAATGGTGTAAGTGGTGTGCCACTACTGAAGTACTTGTCCTTATAAAATAGATCGAGAAGATTTCCAACGTTTATATAGTAATAAATGATTAGTTCTGAAGATTGAGAAAGGCCCGGGGTCTTCCCGGCTAGCATCACAAGCTGTGAGCTAGCCTCACCCCCTCCTTAATTCAAAATCAATCTAGTCCTTCCTAGATTGGTCTCATTTTTTTATTAGTTCTGAAGATTCAGGACCAATTAGACTACTATGGATGATTGTGACGTTTTATATCAGGCATGGCTCAAGTGGCATATTCAAAAGCACCAATGGAACTTCGTATTTTAGAAACTTTTGTTTGATTAACCTTTATCTATGTTGTATTGACTTTGTTTTTGAAGGATAAACATAGAAGGATGAGAGGAAATTAAATACCTAAAGAGGCCCAAGAAGTCTGCCTTGATGGTGCAGTTGTTGTGCTCAGAGAACCTGTTGATAAATCTTCTGTTCCCGTGAATTCGTTCATCTGAAAGTGAAAAATGTACATTAATTTCCAATAATTAGAAATACTAGATTATGAAGCAAAACTCATAAACAGAAAACATTCATAAATCATAATGCAGTAGTTGATCATCTGATGAAAAGGCTGTCAAGTATTGGTATGTTTACCCAGCTTGGAGATGTGTCACTGGTGCCCAAACCTATGTGAGCCACATGCTTTACATCTGTAGGGTACCCAATTTCCATCTCATGTTCCTTATGCACTGCAAAAGAAAAAAAAATCATGTGTTATAAACTTATTGTTGTACATTGATCACTTTCTGTGATTTCTCACGGCTATGCACACAGTACTATCTTATTGTGCTTTTACTACATTTTCTTGAATCTGAATCTGGATTTATAAACCAGAAACAACAAAATGCAAGCTTAAGTAATGTAAGCATGCAGAGATATAGGGAAACAAAGAAAGATAGGAGTATTACCGAACATTTGAGAGATTATCTTCAGGCCTTTGAATATTCCCTTCATCTTTATCGCCATTTGTGAGTTTCTCCACAAGCAAGATCTCCCTACATCATGAATGACAATGTTCATTGCCAATGTGAAGAAAAAAAATAGCTTGGGTGCTACAGACTCATATATTTGAATCACATAATGGCAAAAAGAAAGCACAACAGCTTACCTCCAAACTCCAAAGCTAGTGTCTCGGTTACAACTAGCAAAGCTTGAAAATCACACTTTGTTTCTGAATTTTCAGACTAAGTTCAATCTGAAGAACAACGAGAAGAAGAGATGGAGAAGAAACAAGATAGAACTTGATTAGCACAAGTAGTTTGCTGTAGATGGAGAAGAGGCAGAGGAGGAACTAAATCTTCTGTGAGGGTAGCATGACAAGTGCTTAAATATGATCACAAGTTAGTTAGTTGGCTGCACCTTCTTCCTCCTCTTCCAATTTTATATTTCAGTTCTCTTGAGAGCCATTCAAGCCTTGCTGGAAAAAAAAAACAACTTGCGCAGTTGCACTGTTCTAGCTGTACTTAGATCTTGTTTTCCATACAACGGGAACTAACATCGAAAATATTATAATTTTCCTGCATAATTTTCCTAAGAGGCTGGTGTTCTGTATAATTTTTTCCCTGAAAATGATTGGTGATTTCATATAAATATTAACTATCAGGCTTCAAGTTTTTCCTTCTTACACCTCACTTGTCATGCAAACAAGTAAAACAACAAACTTTGCAGCTCAAATGGGTAGGTATATTATTGAAAGATTTCAGGCCAATAGGCTGGTCAACGCTGTAATAGATGATATGGTACATATATATCAGATGTATATAGTATGGTCCTAGTACTTTTAAAGATCATTACATAGAATGGCTCTTTTTAGGTGGTACTGACATGGCAGCAAATCATCTTCTCATTTAAAAAATATCCAATTTTATCTTTAACAGATGAAGTTTTACATCACATTTCTATAGAACTTTCAGGAGGGCTGCATATCTTTATATTGGATTAAGAACAAAAACCAGTGGATTTTTTTGTCATTGCTTGCTCATTGTTTTTGCCTAAGCTTGTTAGTTAAGAAAACAATATAACACAACACATGCAGACATTTCAAATGGAACTAGTATGACCTACTTCTTCAGTGCCTTATCCTCTATGGCTCAAAGAAACGTATTTCCTACACTTGGTGAATGATGATCTGTCCCATTCCACTTAATTCACTATGTGTTTGAATTTTTCTCTCGATATCTCTTCCTGATCCTGATGACTTAATTTTGTATTATGAACAAGTTTTGTTTATCTTCTAGGGTCTATACACACCATGAAATTTTCCACCAAGCTGCAACCAATCACTAGAGGTTGCTTGTGTTACCATTTGATATTAAATATCCATTTGTGGCTGGAGGTGTATCAGATAATAACATCACTTGCAGGCTAATTAAAAACACAATGAAAGGAAAATTAGGCAGCACTTTCGTTCTGCTATCAGAATATATCAGAATTAACCTGGTTCTCTTCAACAACACTTTTCTGAAGTATCTCTTCATTTCATTTTTTAATAAAAAAATTCAAGTTGCCATTTCATCACGCAGAAATAACAGGTGTCCACCATCTGTAATCTGCCTAAACTTGGTCAGCCTTCTCTGATTTGCTTACTGATGTATCCACTAGTACTAATCTACCCTTAAACCATCACAGCAATGAACACCTCATTTCTGAACTTTTTAACACAAAAAGAAACCTCCATTATGATCCATATAAAAATAATATATATGTTGATATATGCAAGCTATAGATAGAGATGCATTGTTTCTTGGCACAGAAAAGAGGCCAGCTAAGCCCTTCCCCTCAATACATTTTGGCCTATTTTTTTTCTGTGGTGTTGCAGGCATGTAAGTTTAGGATAATTAAGCTGTTTCCTGTCGGATTAGGATAGGTACAGAGATTAGAAATTTAGAATCATATATGCATTTTGATACAGTGATATGAAGAGGAGAGGAGAGAAACATTTGGCTGGATCAGATTTTGGGAAATGATGGACGCCAATGAGACAGGATCCGGTCATGCCTCGCACCTACCAGGCTACCAATCCATAACTGTTTAATTTGCAAGTCAATCGTGGCATGATCGTCATGTGTGATCAGCTCTGATAGGCTTGGATCAGCTGTTGGCAGGCAAATCGGCTCCATTTTTTCTTTCTTTTTCTGAAGGCTTATTCTTGTTTTTGCGTATCGTTTCAAATAAAAAAATCAGCTTTTTTTTTTGTGGAACTTGGCTGGTTGGAGATCTTTGTTAGTTGTCACTTAGTCACATGACACGGTTGGTTTAAGAGGTTTAGGATCCATCAGTTTAATTGGAAGCATCACAATCAAAAGATGTCTAGTAGAGATGGCATGAGCAATTTTCTGGTTCTTGATCCAGTTTGGTAATACCAAACTAAACACCTCATCAATTTTTAGTCAAACAAAATTTTTGATAATGCTAATAAAATCGGGCTCAAATTTTGGCCACATTTTCTGTATTAATACTCCCTCCGTTCCATAATGTAAGATTTTCTAGCATTGTCCATATTCATATAGATGTTAATGAATGTGGACAATGCTATGTTCTTTGCAATGGGTTCCTTACCCATCTCCCTCGTTTTCTGCGTGCACACTTTTTAAACTACTAAACGATACACGTTTTGCAAAAAGTTTATATAGCAAAATTGCTTTAAAAAATCATATTAATCCATTTTTTAAGTTTTTTTATAGCTAACACTTAATTAATCACGTGTTAATCTATTACTCTGTTTTCCGTGCGGAGGGGAGGGGTTCCCAACCCTTCCAAAAGAACACAGCAGGTTCCCAACCCCTAAGGCTGTGTTCAGCACTGCAGGTTCCCAACCCCTCTCCCTCGTTTTTCGCGCACATGTTTTTCAAACTACTAAACGGTGTGTTTTTTGCAAAAATTTCTATAGGAAAGTTGCTTAAAAATTATATTGATCCATTTTCTAGTTTTAGCTAATACTTAATTAATTATACGATAATAAGTTGTTCCATTTTCCTTGCTGGAGGGATAGACTCTCAACCGGCATAAACGAACGCAGCCTTAAAGGGAAAAGGTAACGGTGCCACTGAATCTTTATAGAATAGAGAACCAGCCCTTAATACAAATTTCACATTAATCAATTTATTTCCCAAATGAAAATTCATGACATTTTATTTGGTTACCTAAATGCCTTTAGCTTGGCTCATATGTCTTATCCAAACTGAGGTTGGAACTACCAGATCCAATAGTACTGAACTTATAAACCATTAGATCTAGTGGTTGTGAGGTTGTGGCTCACCGTCTACTGCAAATAGCCAAAGAGGAGGGGGAGGGGGTTCCACTGGTGAGGGGGCACGATGGAGACGATGACAAATCGGGAGGCACAAACTAGCATTTGGAGAAAGAGAGATGACTCAATGTGTGACCCTATCTCACCTCTTGCACCAACCTGGTGCCTGTACGAGCGTAACCTACATGAGAAACGAAGCTCACCTCCTCGTGTTTCTAGCGAATCAGGATTAGGAGTTTGTTTCGCATGAGTGGAATACTGGAACTAGACCCCGACGGTCATACAGACAACCAAATAACCGTTACACATAGGTGTGAGCCACCCTTAGAGCAAGAATAATATAGGAGCCCGCCCTCGGTTCTAAAGCTTATATTATAGCAGGTTCTACACACATACTCTAGTATCAATATTTTATTTTTATATTCTGTGGGTTTAGTGTACACTCTATCTCCCATCTCTTGACGTGGATCTAGGTCGTCAAAGCACCTTGACGCTCATGCCAAGCGAACGACTGTAAAGGAGCCAGCTTCTTTCTCCCACATCTGATTTTCGGGCTGGTTTGGTTTGTTACCTAAATTGGCCTTACCAATTTTTGTCCATACTAAATTTTGACAAGTTTTAGCATGGCTAATTTTGACAAAGCGAAGTTGTGTTTGGATTGAAACCAAAATAGTTTAAGTTAACTATTGAAATGGCCTATTTTCTTAGGCATGCCAAAATTTGGCTTCAAACCAAATAGACACTAAACACAGTTGAAATTACCAAATATTGGTAAGGCCAATTTATTCCTCAAACCAAACCGGGCCTTCCTCTTCCACGTCTGTACCAGCAAATCGTCCACCTATTAGCCTTCCTCTTAAATGCAGATAACTTAGCGGTTGATAGTACTACTAGGCTTTATTATTGGCCCAAAATTTGGTGTTGGGCCAGAAGTAATCCGGCCCATTTTCCTCCCAAGACGTCTCTTCCCGACTCGGTCGCCGTTCCTGATTCTTCGTCGTTGCCTCCTCCTCCCCACATTTCGTTTCACCTCTCGCCGCGATCCATCCAATCCCCCCCAAGCCGGTGCAAGGATCGTCCAATCAATCCATCGTCGTCCTCCTCCTCCTCCTCCTCCGCCCCAAGGTGCGGTGTTCCCCTCCTCCTGTACGTCCGCCTCGTTGTTTCGATGTTCGATGTGATGGTTGGGAGTTGAGAGAGGAGGGGTTTTAATGGCGGAGCAGATCTGTTTGTGTTTCTTAGTTCCTGACGCGGTTGATGTTGGTGCGACCTGCGCGATTCGTGGAGCGATGTTAATCTGAGGCCCTTTTTGTTTTCTTTTTTGGTGATGCGTGGATGAAATTTCTCGCGTGTTTTTGTATGTGTAGCTCGCTGTATCCGTTTGGGTGCAGATGCCCTGGAGTTGCCTCCAAATCCATCTGGTGGATTTCAGCTGATCTAAGCCATTGGTTGATTTCTACTGGGTCACACATCATTTCGATCCTGATATTCTTCTTCCGCAGCAACACATCAATATACTTATTAGCTTCCTGGGCTATCAGTAGTTGACAGCCAATCCTTGATTGGAGAAGGAACATCTTGTGTGGAAACATATCACACAATCATATTATTAGTTATATACTTATTTCTCAGAAACTTTGAAGCCATATCACACTGGAAACATCATCATATTAGTAGTTATATACTTATTTCTCAGAAACTTTGGACATTAATGTTTACCGCAATTGAATTAATTTTAGTACTATCTCCTTTTTCTTAGATACAAAGGAGCCTTTTTCTTATATAAAAAGGAGGGAGTATATCATTAGAAGATCAACAGCGAGAATTACAAAATATGGCGCAGGCATTATGCCGTAACTTAAATTATTCATTGTCTTATTAGTTACAAATATATAACTCATTGCCTCACCGATAAAATGTGCTAGATGAATCGCTTGAATGAAAATTATGCAACACCATATAGAGGGAGAGGTGTTCAGTTATCGTGCATGGAATTAGGGGAGAAGAAGGTGACGTGGCTACATCTAGGGGATCTGTACCAGTATGTGTTTAGCATCTGCTTGTCTTTTGGTTGACTCTGATGCCAATATGATTTGCAGAACCCCGCAGAAATTGTTCAGCTATGCTCGCATATTAAAATATTCTTGTGTATTGATGTGGCCCAATCTTGCTTGACAAATGATGAACCTGTTTCTGTTTTGGGCCCAAGTCAACTTCTTGTATTATGCTTGTAGGAATGAAGTGGTAGGCTCTAGGTGTATAATTTGTCATGTATGTTTGAGGTCATGTAATTTTGAATAGGTGTAGGACTGTTTGGATACAATGTTGCTTAGTAACATATGCATGTTTTGTTGCATATTTGATACTTCAGACCTCCTTTTTTAGGTTTTGTGATTTGAAGATTGTGAGTGACTAACTCTTAACTCTATAAGGTCCTGGTCATGAGTCATGTTCAGCTATGAAACTATGCGATGATGACCGAGAAACCTCTTTGGCTTAAAATCTCATTCTGCATCACAGTTCACGCTGTCTATATGTTAGTATGCTGACTGACTGGGGTACTTTCGCTAGTTAGGCTTAAATCATGAAAGAAAAAAATTGTATGCTTTACAACACATGGATTTGCTTCACATGAAGAAATGTGTTTAGGTGTCGTGTCATGTTTGAATCTGTATTTTAATTTAGGTGCTAATGAGAGAAATTTAACAACTTATATATGGCCGCATGCCTGCATAGCAGTTACTTAGTACTCCTCTAAGTAAGCAGTTTAAGGAAAACAGTGCTGATTTTTAGTGTCATTACTTCTCAAAGTCAAAATACAGTAATTATACTAAATCTGTATGTAATTTCTTTATATGCAAAAATGCCCATAAGAAAGATAAATTTCTTTCCATATTGATATAGATTTGTCTTAATTCCTTCTGTTGTGATGCAGGATGACAGAATCACCGTTTTTGCCGCGCGAGAGGCTCTTTAAGCAGCAGCAGTATTTTCAGAACTTGACCAAGCACACGTATCTGAAAGGGCGTTATGATGTGGTCACCTCCGTTGCCATTCCCCTCGCTCTTGCCGCCTCCAGCTTGTTTATGATAGTGAGTCTGGGGTTCTTTTAATTGATTCCTGCGTTGCTTGTTTTCTCTGGTCTTGTTTATGTTCAGACTGTGACATGTTTCTTGTTTTATAAACAGGGCCGTGGGGTGTACAACATGTCTCATGGAGTCGGGAAAAAGGAGTGAACGACATGATTTCCTATCATTTCAGTACTTCAGCATAGGGATGATAGCTTCAAGGCTTCCTATGGTGTCTTTTAAGTTGCACAAATAAATACTGTTCAAGTTAACTCTTGTTATATTACTGTCGGTAACTGTGGATTTCTGATTTAAGCAAGCTGTTTTCAAGCTGATGGTAGTATTGGAATATCAATTTGTTTACAGTATCTATTAATTTCTACATTCTTACCTCACTTTTTTCTCCCTTTCTCAGCAGTATTCATATAGCCTTTTAGGGTTCATGGTATATACTGTGTTGTTTGTATGCAGCAAGTCCATGAACAGTTTCAGGCTGGTGTTGGTAGCCTAATCTGCATGTTTTTGTTCTGGAGCACTTTAGTTTGTGTGATCTTGCCTATTCATGTCAAATTCAGTTAAATCTCCAACCGAGTGGCATCTTTATCCTTCCTATAGTCTTACATTGCCAATAGTAGTCCGGAGGAAAAAAAAAGGACACCAATCTACATAATTCATACTACAACAGTTAGGTTACACATGATTTTCTTTGGAACCAAAGATTATAATTATGTAGGGGGCAATGTCCAAGTGAATCAGTATAGGCTGCCGTATGAAATTGTCAGAAAACAGCTGCAGAAATGCAAATTTCATAAAACAAACTACTCAGTGGCGGACGCAAGACTAAAAATGGCGAGATATTCATTTCATAAGGCCAACTAAACGCAACAAATACCATATCTATACTATAATCACATAAAAATATATAGTATAATTAATAAATTAAGACAAGCAAAACCGTTTTAAAGCAAAGTAATATTTTTTGCGTCATACATAATTCATCATACACTTGAAAAAATTATAAAACATAGTTGATAGATATCTTTAAAAAAACAAATATATGAGAAAACATACCTACGTGCATGACCACGCCATGTCTTTGTCCCTGTTCATCTATGTGTCTACGGATAAACTCCCTAATGTCCTGGATAAATTGGACAGTTGGGCTGCTCACTTATGGGCCAATTATAAATAAAACTATAGTTATTCCCCATGCTTTGCTGCTGAAATTCCCACGTAATTTTTATTTTTTTAATAATCGAGCTAAAAGTAAAAAATATATTAGTTATTAATAATAAATAAAGCTGGTTTATCAAACTATGTTCAGAGAGAAATACATTTAGTAGACTCTGTATGAGATTATAGATAAAATATGATAGGGAAGATGATTGGATGTTGATTTGTAGAATTCAATGAATTATAGATGAGGTTGCATGCTTGCATAAGTTTTGCATGTAACTATTGCTAGTGAATGATGATATGACATGTTTGCATGTTGAGCTTTATAATTAGTGGGTTATAACTTTACAGTAAGATAGGATGTGGTAGTAAGCGGTGCAATGGGGAATATTGGGGGTTGGGTGGACGTGGGCTGTAGCTGGGTCAGTCGCCTAGTGCTGTTTGTTCTCTTATCCATAACTTAGCCACTGCAACAAGTTCTTGACCATTAGCACAATCATATTGTTCATGCACTTGTTTATTGCAAAGAATGGTGCGTAGGGAACACGCATGATTTTTGAATTGCTGGCACATAATTTTATCATTAGAAACTGAAATGCAACATGTACCCTTTGTCATGGTTTCTTTGCGAGACATTGCACTGTTTTTTCTTAATCTTATCATTATCACATTGGTGGAGAAACCATTTTTAATCGGTTGACCCAAATCTACAATAGTCCCGGTTCCGGTTTATAAGAACAATAGGACTAGATGATCTTTATTCCCGGTTTGTGTTACTAACCGGGACTAAAAATCATCTTTAGTCCCGGTTGGTAATGATTTTTAATCCCGGTTGGTTCCATGTCAGACCGTGTCAGAGGCCTATGATCTTTAGTCCCGGTATTTAACACCAACCGGGACTAAAGATCTAACTTTAGTCCCGGTTGGTGTTACTAACCGGGAATAAAAATCAACACATACTATATAATCCCTACTACTTATCCTCTTCTCTCGTCCACACAACAAACTCTATATCTTTCTTTCTTCCTCTCTAACTTCTGCCTTATCTCTTTCTTCCTTCCTCTCTTCCTTTTGGATGGAGCGAGATCGAGCGGGCCGGCCGGGCGGCGGGCGGCGCGCAGGGCCGCGCGGCGGTGGCCTGTGCGGCAGCGGGCGGCGGCGGGCGGCGCCGCACGGCGGTGGTCGGTTGGCGCGGAGATGAGGCGGCAGCGGCCGGCCGAGCGGCGCCTCTGTGGTTTCTTTTTTTTTAAGAATTTGTGATTTATTGCATGATCCTGTGATGTATTTGATTTATATGCGATGTGAACTTGCGATGTATTTGCGATGAATTTTGTAGAACTTGTGATGTAATTTGATTTGTGTATTTTTTTAGGATTTGCAATGTATTTGATTTATGCGTATAAATAACTTAAAAATTTATAATGGATTTGGGATGTTACTTTGATTTGGGATTTGGGGATATGCATGCCACTTGATTCGAGAGAAAATAAAAAAGAAAAAAAAGAAAGAGGACCATTTGTACTGCCGTTATTCCCTCTTTAGTCCCGGTTTGTAACTCCAACTAGGACTAAAGATCACTATCTTGACTAAAAATAGCGATTTTTAGTCCCGGATTCGTAGTCCCGGTTGGACAACCGGGACTAAAGGATGGTTACAAACCGGGACTAAAAATCACTTCTCCACTAGTGTCATAATGCCAAGAACTGGTCACCAACCAACAATTTGCATCATGGTTAGTTGAGCTGTCCCCAGTGCATCAATAGGTGCATTGTATTGGTCCAAATATATAAATGCAGTGGATGCAACCTCTCTCTTGGCCGTCAACAAAAGAAATCAAAAGGGAAATGCACCATTTTATATCTCCAGTTTATATGAACAGATCGGATAAAATCATAGGAGCAAGTGGTTCATATTATTTTGAGGAATATAACATGGATTCATGCTAATCACTCGTCTAGGCAGTATGTGTATTCATGATGGATATATATGCTACTATAATTCGGAGTTTTCTTCACAAAATTACTTGTTATTTTGACCTCCAACCAAACACGAATTCTACCAAAAATTGGGTTATTTCATCTATAGTAGAACTTTATTATAAACATGCAGTAAATTATATCCTAGACATACACCAAATTTCAAGTGTAATAATCCTAATACACAGACTAAAAAAACAAACTATTTCCTTTTTAAGAAAAGGAAAACCATTTTTTTAACGGAAGGAAAACAAATTCTGGTAAAGGCGGAAACCAGCGGGCCACCCAACGTCAGCGAATACGGAGGAGCGGGTTGACGGCGTCACCCAGTCCTAACGGCGACCAACAAACCAGCCAGAAGAAATAAAAAAAAAGAAATCAACGAGACGTGTACCAAACGGAGACAAACGGCATCTTCTCGAAATTTCCCAACCGCTCGCTCGCCCGCCTCGTCTTCCCGGAAACCGCGGTGGTTTCAGCGTGGCGGATTCTCCAAGCAGACGGAGACGTCACGGCACGGGACTCCTCCTCCCCATCCCAACCGCCATAAATACCAGCCCCCTCGTCTCCTCCTCTCCTCGCATCAGCTCCACCCCCCGAAAAATTTCTCCCCAATCTTGCGAGGCTCTCGTCGTCGAATCGAATCCTCTCGCGTCCTCAAGGTATGCTGCTTCTCCTCGTTTCGATTCGATTTCGTCCCGTCTAGATTCTGCTCCAGGTGATCGATCTGATGGTTGGACGCGCGAGGTTTTTCTGTTGCTAGATCTGTTTGGTGGTTAGGGTTGTCGATGTGATTATCGGGGGATGTTTAGGGGGTTGTAGATCTGATGGTTGGGAGAAGTTTTTGCGGTTAGGTTTGATTTGGGCACGGTTGGTTCGATAGGTGGAATCGTGGTTAGGTTTTGGGATTGGATGTTGGTTCTGATGATTTGGGGAAAATTTTTACGGTTAGATGAATTTTTGGATGATTCGATTGGGGAAATCGGTGTAGATCTGTTAGGGAATTGTTGAACTATTCATGCCTGTGTGAACGGTGCGATTTGTAGCGTGTTCCATCTTGTAGGCCTTGTTGCGACCTGTGCATGTTCAGATCTACTGTTCCGCTCTAGATTGAGTTACTGGTGCCATGGATTGGTGCAAACACAGGCTTTAATATGTAAAATCTGTTTTGTGTTTGACGTAGATCTATAGGGTAGATGTTGTTATACATGGTTCAATTATGTAGCTTGTGCGTTTTGATTTGATTTCATATGTTCACAAAGTAGATAATGATGAACTCTTTTATTTAATTGTCAATGGTAAATATGAAATCTTATCATAATGATCACATGTTACTACCTGTCAGTAATTTATGCTAAGAACTATCTTGGATTATCATGTTACAATCTGTAGTAATCTCACGTTCATCTATATAATCCATTGTGGTAATTTCTTATTACTATCTGTGTGAAGATTATTGCTGCTATTTCATTCTACTTATTTCTGAAGATGAAGATACGTGTGCTACTACCTATCTGAATAGATGTGTGATGTGCCTGTTACTATCTGTCTGAATATATGTATGATGTTCTGTTGTTATATGTTTTCTGTTTGATCAGTTGTTGTGTCCTTAATCTTGTGCTAGTTCTTACCCTATCTGTTTGGTGATTATTTCTTGCAGATGCAGATCTTTGTGAAGACATTGACCGGCAAGACTATCACCCTCGAGGTGGAGTCTTCTGACACCATTGATAATGTCAAGGCTAAGATCCAAGATAAGGAGGGCATCCCCCCGGACCAGCAGCGTCTCATTTTCGCTGGCAAGCAGCTGGAGGACGGCAGGACCCTTGCTGACTACAACATCCAGAAGGAGTCGACCCTTCACCTTGTCCTCCGCCTCCGTGGTGGCATGCAGATCTTCGTCAAGACTCTGACCGGCAAGACTATCACCCTTGAGGTGGAGTCTTCTGACACCATCGACAACGTCAAGGCCAAGATCCAGGACAAGGAGGGCATCCCCCCGGACCAGCAGCGTCTCATCTTCGCCGGCAAGCAGCTGGAGGATGGCAGGACCCTTGCTGACTACAACATCCAGAAGGAGTCCACCCTCCACCTTGTCCTCCGCCTCCGTGGTGGCATGCAGATCTTTGTCAAGACACTGACCGGCAAGACCATCACCCTTGAGGTGGAGTCTTCTGACACCATCGACAACGTCAAGGCCAAGATCCAGGACAAGGAGGGCATTCCCCCTGACCAGCAGCGTCTCATTTTTGCCGGCAAGCAGCTTGAGGACGGCAGGACCCTTGCTGACTACAACATCCAGAAGGAGTCGACGCTCCACCTTGTCCTCCGTCTCAGGGGAGGCATGCAGATCTTCGTGAAGACTCTGACCGGCAAGACCATCACCCTCGAGGTGGAGTCTTCTGATACCATTGACAATGTCAAGGCCAAGATCCAGGACAAGGAGGGCATTCCCCCGGACCAGCAGCGCCTCATCTTTGCTGGCAAGCAGCTGGAGGATGGCAGGACCCTTGCTGACTACAACATCCAGAAGGAGTCCACCCTCCACCTTGTGCTCCGCCTTCGTGGTGGTATGCAGATCTTTGTCAAGACCCTCACAGGGAAGACCATCACCCTGGAGGTTGAGAGCTCAGACACCATCGACAATGTGAAGGCCAAGATCCAGGACAAGGAGGGGATTCCCCCTGACCAGCAGCGTCTGATCTTTGCTGGCAAGCAGCTCGAGGATGGCCGCACCCTCGCCGACTACAACATCCAGAAGGAGTCTACCCTCCACCTGGTGCTTCGTCTCCGTGGTGGTATGCAGATCTTCGTGAAGACTTTGACTGGGAAGACCATCACTCTGGAGGTTGAGAGCTCCGACACCATTGATAATGTGAAGGCCAAGATCCAGGACAAGGAGGGGATTCCCCCAGACCAGCAGCGTCTGATCTTCGCTGGCAAGCAGCTGGAGGATGGACGCACCCTGGCCGACTACAACATACAGAAGGAGTCCACGCTCCACCTGGTGCTCCGCCTCCGTGGTGGTCAGTAATCAGCCAGTTTGGTGGAGCTGCCGCTGTGCCTGTTCGTCCCGAGCCTCTGTTCGTCAAGTATTTGTGGTGCTGATGTCTACTTGTGTCTGGTTTAATGGACCATCGAGTCCGTATGATATGTTAGTTTTATGAAACAGTTTCCTGTGGGACTGCAGTATGCTTTATGAATAAGTTGGATTTGAACTTAAATATGTGCTCAATTTGCTCATTTGCATCTCATTCCTGTCGATGTTTTATCTGAGTTGCAAGTTTGAAAATGATGCATATTAAATCGTCACTTAATTTTATCTTACTGTGTTTTGCTATGACCTATGGGATATAAAAGATTATTCTGGAGTGAAGTGATGCTGGAAGGATTATGCTGTCCTGATTTATATTTGGAGCCACTATAAAGCATTTGGGCTTTCTTTTCAGAACGCTGTTGGCGTGTGCTGAAATTTTTGCGACATTCAATTTGATATATGATTCGAGGTTTGGGCTTGTAATTTGTCATCTCATAAAACATCTTTTTGTTTGTTCACTGCTTGATTTCTCTATTTCGTAGCAAGGTTTTTTGGGGGTGGCACCTGTTTGGAAGATAGTAATAAAATGATGATATACTCCAATACTTGCAATTTCAAAACCGTTAGAAAGAAATGAAAATCCCAGCTAGGTGAAAAAAAAAAATCTCTGATGCGTGCATCACCAAAATCTGATTGATTGATATAAGCATTGGAACACAAATAGAAGATGGAGTTTTCGAGAATTTGAGCTCACATTGTGTTTGATCCGTAGCTGTGCCATACGCGATAATTTACTAAACTTTCCCTTGCCCCTTGGTAATATAAAGCTTATAATGTATACACCAAAATTGAAAAACGTATTAGTTCACTCTTCCTTTTTCTCAGCAAAGCGTGTTCATCAATCTTATTCCACATGAATGTGATTGCGAATTGTGATCAGGAATGCATAGTTAACAATGCCGATCAACCCTGTTGTCGGTGATGGCACCAAGAGTTACCAAACAGCAACCTATCAAGCAATGACAAATACTTTCCAATCCAAAAAATGATCCAAGCCAAAAAGTCTGACAAAAGGGAGGAGGAAGCTTCAGAGCTTTGGAACCTTGCCTAAGCAAGGCAATGGCAGGAAAGAAGAGGAAAGGATCAAGTTCTTTTCTTGCTCTTTCTTCCACCCACGATGTACCAATCGATCACCCATCAATTCATCATCAAGATTGCAAAAGTTAAACATGATTCGAAAAAGACTAAAAGAAGCTAGATATAAAGCAGAGAAATTAAAGCGAAAGAAATAGATAGAGGAATCAAGTGACACTGTCACACGCTTCTCCCGGTTCCATTTTGCGTGTGTGCATGTGGAGGCATATTTTTCACTGTTCCCTTCAAAATCATTGGCGAATCCAAGTTAAATTACCCTGCTTTTTATACTGCAATATTCTCGCAAAAAAATAGATTCCAAACTAGTTTGAAGTAATCTCACTCTCTGAAGAAATGTCAGTGTTAAGTAAGCTCAGGACTACTACTACTAGTGTATATAAGCGGTTCACTTCACAAGGTTGAGTTAGAGTAGTTGAGTTCGCGGCAATGGCGAGCACGAGGCGGCGACGCGCGGGCGGCGTGCCGATGGCGGTGTTCCGGCTCGGAGTGGCGGCCATCGTCGTCCTCGGCGCCGGCGTGATCGGCGGCGCGCGCGCGCAGCTCAGGATGGGGTTCTACGACGAGAGCTGCCCCGCGGCGGAGCGGATCGTCGGGGCGTACGTCCGGCAGCACGTCGTCCGCGTCCCCACCGTCGCCGCCGCGCTCCTCCGGCTGCACTACCACGACTGCTTCGTCAGGGTACGTGCGCCGCGCCGCGCCGCGCGGCCCGCCGCCATTGATGCGCGTGCATGTCTGCAATGTGTTTGATGGAATGTGTTGTGCGTTTGTCAAAAGGGCTGCGACGCGTCCGTCCTCCTCAACTCGACCGGCAATGGCGGCGCGGCGGAGAAGGACGCGGCGCCGAACCAGACGCTGCGAGGGTTCGACCTCATCGACTGCGTCAAGGGCCTCGTCGAGGCGGCCTGCCCGGGCGTCGTCTCCTGCGCCGACGTCCTCGCGCTCGCCGCCCGCGACGCCGTCGCCGCCATCGTAATCTCGCGAGCGCTCGCTCCCACCTTGCCCTCGCCACGGTCGCCGCGCGCCGCGCGCACTGGCCGGAAACTGACGATGCTGAACGTGCTCTGCAGGGAGGGCCGTCGTGGCGCGTGCCGACGGGGAGGAGGGATGGCACAGTGTCGATCATGCAGGAGGCGCTCGCGGAGATCCCCTCGCCGGCGATGAGCTTCCCGGAGCTCGCCGGCTTGTTCGCCACCAAGGGCCTCAGCGTGCGTGACCTTGTCTGGCTGTCAGGTACGTGACGATTATGAACGAATTCAGTAATTCACATTTTGCCGCTGTTCAGATTGATGCTATTTTCAACCATGTTCTGCAAGTGGTTAGCAGTTATGTTGCAAGAACAACTTTGCTCTGCTCTTAACTAAGTAGTACTCCATCTATAGCTCTACCTTCTTAGCTGTGATCTCTTAATTGTCCTTGTTTAGCCAAATGCATTCCCTTTAAACTTTTAAAATGGAAGGATATCTTTGTAGCAAAATTGTCAAAAAAAATCTACATTTAGTTTGTTAACAAACTTTAGTAAATACATAAGAAATCATGTTAAAATTTTAGTAATATTGTTAACTTGCCAAACTTTTGGCAATGCCAAAATTTGGTAAGGTTTATTTTGGCTATAATCTGAACAACCCCTTCATCATATTATAAATCGTTTTGATTATTTTCTATGCCAAACTTATTTAGGTTTGAAAAACATAGCAATATTTTCAACCTAAAATAAAGAAATTATCAAAATATGTTAAATGCTAGATATAATAAAATTAATTTAGTGTTGTGAATATTTTTCTTTTTTTATAAATTTGATTAAATTTTTAAAAAGTTTAAAAACAAATCAAAACGACTTGTATTATGAAACCGAGTGATACTTAGCACCACTTATCTGCACAAACTAAACAACTCGGATTACTCTAGTTAACCAGGTCCATATTACACTGTTAGCATGTAATTAACTTCACTTATCTGCTAAACTAAACAGATTACTCTGGTTAACCATATCCAAAATACACTATTAGCATGTAATTAATCTGCACTAGAAGCTGTAGGAATAATTTCAGAGAGAAGAAAAGCTTGTGTCTGAATTCCCATCCTTTGTTTGCTGACTAGGCATCTGCATGTCTGCATGCAAAAGGAGCACGGATAATAGTTGCTTTCTATCTGTCAGTTTGTGTTGATGACTAGTCAATTTTATCTACCACTGAACTGACTTAACTTGTTCAGCAATGTATAGATTTATATAATCTCGTAAGTTAGCATCAAATCAACCGAAAATTTGGATGCTCGATTCATGTCCAGAAAAATGGCGATCTACAGCAAGCCAACATCATAAAATTCAAGCTTGTTTTTTGCAAGACTGAGGACACATGTGTGACATTATCACAAAGAATTCTTGGATGTAAAACGATTTCTGAAAAATTGCATCCGATCGCGCAGGCGCGCACACCATCGGCATCGCCCACTGCTCGTCCTTCGCCGACCGCCTCTACGGCGGCGGCGGCGGCAATGCCAACGGCAACAACACCGACCCGCCGCCGCTCGACGCCGCCTACGCCGCCAACCTGCGGGAGCGCAAGTGCAGGACGGCCGGCGACGGCGTGGTGGAGATGGACCCCGGCAGCCACCTGACGTTCGACCTCGGCTACTACCGCGCGGTGCTCAGGCACCGCGGCCTGCTCCGGTCCGACGCCGCTCTCGTCACCGACGCGGCGGCGCGGGCCGACATCGCCGGCGTCGTGGCGAGCCCGCCGGAGGTGTTCTTCCAGGTGTTCGGCCGGTCGATGGCTACGCTGGGAGCTGTGCAGGTCAAGACCGGATCCCAGGGGGAGATCAGGAGGAACTGCGCCGTCGTGAACCGCGGCCACTGATCAAAAGGGGAGTTGATTTGCAATTCTTCCTGGAAATTTTCAGTGCATAGCGTGATTTTGTTCTTACGATTTCTTCACTTTTGTCATTTGAATTTGGTGAAATTCTAGTAGAAATTTTGCTGCGTGTGTTCTTGTTGTGTTCAGTGTCGTTGCTGCAACCGGCAGAGCTGTGTTCTTTTGCTTAGAAGTGTACTGCAGCAATTTATAGCTGATGAGAGAAAAACAGACTACAATACAGCTTACAGTATGAACAGAAAATAAGACAAAATTCTCCAAATTAGCGTCAAATGAAGTCTGTATGCATGCACAGGTAATAATAACAAAGCATGCAAGTACATCAAAAGACAGATCAAAAAAGACAGCCATGATGTATTCTACTTTATTTGGAACTTCCACATTGATTAATTATATTAAGTTTAAAAAAATAAAAAAATATTAATATGACTTTTAAAGCAACTTTCCTATAGAAAATTTTCAAAAAAAAGTTTAGTTTGGAAAGTGTGCGCGTGAAAAACGAAAGATAGGTTAGGAAAGTTGGGAAAAGAACTAGCCTAACTAGATCATACATATTCCGGGTGTTGCTACAGGATGACTATGTAGTATTTTTCGGAAATGGTATCGGTATGGTTGGGAAACTTCCACACTATTGTTACCCCTACTATGTAGGCTATGTTGGGATAACCGACTTTGAAAGATATGCAGCTAAATAAAAAAAATTAACTATGCCACTATTAGGTTGGTCATTTATCCAAATACCCTTCTTAGATTTGTCTTTAATTTTTTTTGCACCACCTCACTTTTGCCCATGTGGCATACTAACGTGGCAATACAGTGTAAAAATCGACGTGGGACTCACTTGTCAGTCGCACAACTCCCCCCTTCCTCTCTCTTTAGTTTGGCTAGCCCCGTTGGCTGTCAGCGCTGCTCCTCTCTTTCCTAGCGGTGAACCATCTTGGCGGCGACGACGGAGGAGGAGGAGGAGGAGCCATGGGAGGGGGAGTCAAGCACAGCCACGGTCGAGGACGAGCGTGTACGCACTGGACCGGGCATGCGAGGTCATGCTCGCGTCGTTTGCGCTGACAGTGGTCGGCGCCCTCGCCGAGCGCTTGCCTCCCTCACCAGGAAGCCATGGAAGGAGGAGGGGGAGCCGAGCGCCGCCGCAAGTCGGACCTCCGCCTCGCCGCGCCCAGCCGCAACCACGGTCTCCAATCCACTGATGCGGCGTCCCTCCTTCCCTGGCTGCCCACCGGCGACGCGGACGGCTCCACGGATCTAGCCGATCCGTCCCCCGCCGCCGACGACTCCATAGCCGTGGGCGCTGAGCTCGCCGTGCTCTTCTTTGGTGAATCCCGCGATTGCAGCTGAGCGCAGCGAAACGGAGGTCGGACTCCCGGCGGCGCTCGGCTCCCCCTCCTCTGCAACCGCGAGCCGGTGCGCCGTCACCATCGTCGGGAAAGAGGGGAGAGTTGTGTGATTGACAAGTGGGTCCCACGTCAATTTTTACGTTAGCATGCCACATGGGAAAAAGTGGCAAATAGTTAAGATGTCGCCATTGATGCGCGCGCATGTCAGCAATGTGTTTGCGTGTGTCTGTGGGAAACTATTTTGATCCCTCGATGGGATGTCTCATCGTTGTTTGCATGTCAATCAAATGGTTATAAAAAAAATTGAAAAAATATAAGAAGATGTATTAACATGTGATATATCACTCCACACGTATGCAAGTTTAAATTTAACTTCTACATCTCGCAACAAAAAAACAAATTCGACTGTGAATATACGTTAACTAGTTGTAGTTTAATTTTTTTTTTGTTGCAAGATGTAGAAATTAAATTTAAACTTGCATGTTTGTAGAGTGATATATCACATGTTAATACATCTTCTAAATTTTTTTAAAACTTTTTCATAACTATTTGAGTGATATATAAACAACGAAGGGGCTATTCACTTTGACGTTATTTTCGACCATACCATTTTCCCCACATTTAGATTGTTGCCAAATTTTAGTAAGTATATAAGAAATCATGCTAAAATTTGGTAATATTGTCAATATTACCAAAATTTTGACATTGTCAAAATTTGATAAGATTTATTTTAGCATCAAAATGAACAGCCCCAAAGGGGCATCCCCTCGAGGGATCAAAATCCACTTTCGTCTGTCTGCAATGTGTTTGATGGATTGCGCGCGTTGTGCGTTGTCAAAAAGGGCTGCGACGCGTCCATCCTCCTCAACTCGACCAGCAATGGCGGCGCGGCGGAGAAGGACGCGGCGCCGAACCAGACGCTGCGAGGGTTCGACTTCATGGACCGTGTCAAGGGCCTCGTCGAGGCGGCCTGCCCGGGCGTCGTCTCCTGCGCCGACGTCCTCGCGCTCGCCGCCCGCGACGCCGTCGCCGCCATCGTAAGCTCTCGAGCGCTCGCACGGTCGCCGCGCGCGCGCACTGGCCGGAGCCTGAGTGCCTGACGATGCTGAACGTGCTCTGCAGGGAGGGCCGTCGTGGCGCGTGCGGACGGGGAGGAGGGATGGCACGGTGTCGAGCATGCAGGAGGCGCTCGCGGAGATCCCCTCGCCGGCGATGAGCTTCCCGGAGCTCGCCGGCTTGTTCGCCACCAAGGGCCTCAGCGTGCGTGACCTCGTCTGGTTGTCAGGTACGTGACAACTATGCACACAATTCAGTAATTCACATTATTAATTACTTATCTGCACAAACTAAACAACTCGGATTACTCTAGTTAATCAGGTCAAAAATAGTACACTATTAACATGTAATTAATCTGCACTGTTGGGCAGGAGACATAAGAGCAAGTTTAATAGTATAGCCAACTACTAGCTCTAAATCATCTATAGACCATGTAATAGCCGATTTATACAATAGTTGCTTACTATACTACTCATACCTGGTCCTACTTGTCATACACGCATTACGTTTTTGAATCTGTGCTGCAGCTGGCTACAGATCTGTAGCCCGCTGCTCTTCTCTTTTTTACTTTATTTTTTTAAAATATATTTATAGCTTACTTATAGCCTGCTATTGTATCTGCTCTAATGTAGAAGCTATAGGAATAATTTCAGAGAGAAGAAAGCTTGTGTCTGAAACTCTGAATTTCCCATGCTTTATTTGCTGACTAGGCAACTGCATGCAAAAGGAGCACGAATAATAGTTGCTTTCTATCTGTCAGTTCGTGTTGGTGACTAGTCAATTTTATCTACCGTCGAACTGACTTAGCATGTTCAGCAATGTCTAAATTTCTACTGTTATGATTTATGACTAATGTAATAAACTGAAAAATTTTAGCTTTGTATAATTATACACTGTCTACCTCATATTAACCGAAATTTTGAAGTTAGCTGCAGGCTCTCTCTCATGCATGCCTTGAGAAAATTTTAGATTCTTTGTTTACAATCAACAGAAAAAAAATTACGTTGATTTTTTCATAAAAGAATGAATTGCAATCCAGTTGTTTGGTTGCTCAATTTATCTACCCTATAGTTCAACAAATGGTTTTATTCATTCATCATGTGACATATCCAACGATCCAAATTCATCTGTGCAATAAGATCTGATGGCTCCCCACCTCCCTCTGATCGCACCTCTCTCCCGCATCCGCATCCCCTCTCCCCTCCTCTCTCTGCGCCTCTCTCCCGCACGCCGCACCTCCCTCCCCCCGCATCCGCACAGCTTCCTCCCACCTGTGACCACGTGATTTTCGCCGCCATCTTTTACAACCGCTCCCCATCGTCGGCTCTCCCTCCACCGCTTCGTCCCCGATCCGCTCGCCGCCTCCCCCAATGCCCTCGCGCATGGCGCCCAAACCCTAACCTCGTCGCGCGTAGATCAGCGCCGCAACCTACCAGCGCCACCGCTGCCCCACCGGCACCGCTGCCCCATCGGCACCAGCGCCGCCGAAGCCCATCCTCGACATCTCCGCCCGCATCGCCAATTTACCATATCTTCTTTCGGTTGGGTAGATTTATCATATCAATGTTGATTACAAAAATATTTTTTATTAGAACAACACTGTTGCATATTCATCCTGAATCAGGCACTTGTTTCTTTTTTGCTCAGGCACTTAAATCAGGACCTAGCATAAGTGCACGTT
This sequence comes from Oryza meridionalis, assembly GCA_000338895.3. Taxonomy (NCBI): domain Eukaryota; kingdom Viridiplantae; phylum Streptophyta; class Magnoliopsida; order Poales; family Poaceae; genus Oryza; species Oryza meridionalis. The sequence continues at coordinate 3,438,511 of CM002525.2, read as the reverse complement.
TGTCTGCGAGGAAGGATGCGGTGCGGTTACGAGTTCCACCTCAGTGAGTGTCTTTCTGGGTCCATATCTCCCCGTGTGTTCATAATGGAGTTGTAAAGTGACGTTTCTTTGTTTGTTGTGGACGGAAATTTAGTGGATGAAACATTAGGTTGGGGGATGATCAATGTTTGCACTACCTTAATGCCTCTAAACTGCACTCTTGCAATGAAGATTCAGTGAATCAATACAATCCCTTTGAACTAATACAAGTGATTGTAGGATTTAATTTGTAACTCCATTTTACTAGAAGTTGCAACATTGATGGGGAAACACATCTGAAATTAACTAGCATGATAAATTGAAAATGTCCATGTCTTTTTTATGATATTTTGTGCTTACTAGCTGCGACCATTATTTAAGTTTGTGTCAAATTGTCTTCCACTTCTTTTACTACCATTCCGTTTTGTCATATCATACAATAATATTAGATTGTAGTCGACATCCAGTTAATAAATTTGTGAACACAATAATTTGACCATATTTGGACGAAACCATTTTTTGTCCTGTTTTTCTGAATTCTGAATTTTTCAGAATTTAACGATTTTAGATTCTGATTTTTCCCGAGTGAATTTTCAAGAAAATAATTTTGATTTTAGTCATGACGGTTTTGCGCTCTAATTTTTTCCTTTGTTTTTCATGCCATCGTCTGACAGGAGCAGAAGCTTCCCATGTAGTGAAGGTAAAAGACAGTTTGACCGTTTTTGCTATAGGGTAGATATGCCCTTAAATTGCAGTCATTATCCAGTCAATCTTACACAGAAACAAGGTGGATCTGCAAACTGGTAAAGCATCTGATAAAATATTAGGCACAGTTTATTTAACTCAAATAACTTTTATTGAAATTCTTTGCAGCCACTGATAATTTAACAATAAGTTTTTTATTCTTCTATGTAGACTGGACGGGTGCTTTGATCTTTGCATGTACTAACCCTACAACGAGCACATGGCCGGTATGGTTTGCTTTGATGCTGTATGTTCAGGTTTATTGATGACTTGATTTGGCTTTGGGTGCAGTGCAAAGGAGGATCGGGATGAGGGGGTGGAGGTTCTGAGGCCAGAATGGTAGCTCCAGGGGCTCGATTCGCTAATCATCCCTGGTAGTGAGAGCACCACCATGGCCAAGTTCGCTAACTATCCCAACCCGGTAGCCTATTCTGCTGTGTCTTTTTATTGCGTGAAGCTATCTCGTATTTTGGTTATATAGCCTATTCTGGTACTGGAACCTTTGGAGTCATGGACGATGTTCATTGGGATGAATATAAAATGGATTAAAGTGATAATTTCTTTCTTGGTCAGATTTTGGTCCAGTCCCATGAAAGGGATCAATTAGGCCACTAAATGGTTGGACAAACTAATTTTCGGAATAGTGGTCAGTGTTTGCATTTTGAACTTCTGACCAGACTAAAGAAACACAGTCTTATTCCAATAATAAGACAACTCTTCCGCCTCCAATGTTGGCCGCCTTCAAGTCTGCAATATTTTGTTATTCCTCATCCTATTAGGTTCTGTTCTGTATAGCTATTCTTTCACTGCTACCACTGTTGATGACTTCTTCAGACTTTGAGTTAATGAAAAGTTCAGTTCAGATTTTTATATTTTTAGTGTAACATGAAGGAATTATACTCTGCTGATGTCTGCTTGGAAGGCTGTACCTGCCCAATATGTTGGGTGTACATCTGTATTAAAGCAGTCAGAGCTGGCTTCCTGTAAAGATTCATCATTTACAATTCATTTACACCGTGTCTGAAATGAAAATATGTTTTAAACCAGAAAAAAATGGTTATATAATCAAACAATCAATGTCTTTTGTTAGTGAAGTGTGACTAATGGATACAACATCACTCGTTAGCATGATGTATTTGAGATGATTTTCTTGCATGATCCGTATCACAACTGGACGCCATCAACTGGTCATGATCTTGGTGTGTGGGTGGATAAGTGCCTGTTTGGACTAACATGTTTGCCGGTTGAGCAAATGCACTCAATAATTACATTTTTTCTCATTTATTATCAGAGAATGTGGTCAGGTTCAGGTCTTGATTTAAATCACTAATTCACCTCTTTTGTTGCCTTTAAGCTATAAGAGCATCGTCAATTTAATTCGGCACATGTTGTATTCCAGTGAGAAGTGACTGGAAGTATTTTCAGCACACATGAGCTAGGTGATACTAGGATGTGTTTTGCCAGCTAGTCAGGTATGAGTTCAAATAGTAAGGTGAACTGGTTAATCACAAATAAAATTTTAATGTGCATCTCAAGCGTTGGCGTGAACAAAAATTCAGAGAAGAAGAAAATTTTTAGTGAATTGGGTAATTTCGGTTCCCTGTATTGATCTTTCATTACTCACTGTAAGAGACGTGATGGTAAAAAGATAGTTTACTCCTAATGGTTCAACAAGGTTATGTATGCATTGCATGGCACTAAGTGCTTCTGGTTCAGTGTAAATAATTCAGTGTGATAATTGTCGTATGAGTTAACTAAGATAACCTATTTATGCATTATTTGTACTACTATTTTTAGTTATATTTAAAATAAATATTGTCCTTTGATGGGTCTATTTGTAAATGCAGATAGCGCATGCATATCCACAGTCAATATATGGTTATAGCGGTTATGGAGCTGAACATAGTGAAACGGTATGTTTGTTACTTTACTTTCATTGATAGATTGATCGATCGGCTTAAAGATTGGCTAGCTTAATTTATCTCGAAACATAATCCCGCATAAGCACCAGTTTTAGCTCCAAATTATCAAACTGCAAATTGTTTAGTTTCATACACTTACCAAAACATAGGACTGTACAATGATACGTTCCATTTTGTTTCATACAATCATAATTCAAATTTTGGATCTTTTGGTGTTAGATATGTGCTGTTTCGACTTGACCTATATAGTTCCACAGTTTTTGTGTATGTGTTGTGAGTGATCAATTAGGTAGAGTTTAGTGTTCCTTCTGTAAGTACATGAGAATTACTAAAGACTTATCGTCCTTCCTGTTGATAACATCTATGCTTCATGTGGCCTCTCACCGCATTTCATTTAGGCTGGGTGCAGAGCACTTGCGCGTGGCCCAGGTGCACTAGCCAAGAAAAGGAGTTGATGGGTTATGTGCGTGTCTGGGAGTGGAGCTTATGGCACCAGAGGAACATGGAGAGAGATTAGTTGGTTGATTAGATGTGAAATTCTAGCGGAAACCTCACGAGGGAAATTTGACATTGGCCAAAGCTGATTATATGCGAATTGCGCGGCAGAAATTGACAGAATTTTTTATACATGTCCAAGTGTTAAATTATTTTTATTTTGTCAAGCAAAGCGAAATTTGCTATATTTATATTTTTCCCCTTTAGCAAAACTTATGTGATGTTAGTTTTTTATAAGTCTTCGGTACATGCGTAAGGGTTCAATTAATTTTTGATGATTTTATGCATATACATAACATGGGATTAACTAATAAATTAAATCTACTACTCCCTTGAGTAAACAAATTTTTTATGATGTTTGAATTATTTTGTCTTGGGGGTACGAGTTTAACCATTATTTTTTATTATGTGAAATTTTATAGTATAATGAATTTATCAGAGTATGAAATTATTTTTATTAAGTAAATCATTTAGCATATTCCACACAAATACATGTAATATCTTTTTTTTTATTATTTGGTTTTCAAATGCATATAATATATTTGTTTGATTATTCGGTTTTCAAGATATTTGAACACTTATATTTTCTTTTTAATATTAAACCTGTGCTCTGTTACGAAACATATATAATATTTTAATTATTTTAATTTGCATTATTAAATGCTACCGTGGCGTTAGCACGGGCAAATTACTAGTGTCCAGAAAGTGGCGATCTACAGAAAGCTAACATCCTTAAAATTCAAATTATTACAATGAATTCTTGAATGCAAAATAATTTCTGAAAAATTGCATCCGATCGCGCAGGCGCGCACACCATCGGCATCGCTCACTGCTCCTCCTTCGCCGACCGCCTCTACGGCGGCGGCGGCGGCGGCGGCAATGCCAACGGCAACAACACCGACCCGCCGCCGCTCGACGCCGCCTACGCCGCCAACCTGCGGGAGCGCAAGTGCAGGACGGCCGGCGACGGCGTGGTGGAGATGGACCCCGGCAGCCACCTGACGTTCGACCTCGGCTACTACCGCGCGGTGCTCAGGCACCGCGGCCTGCTCCGGTCCGACGCCGCGCTCGTCACCGACGCGGCGGCGCGGGCCGACATCGCCGGCGTCGTGGCGAGCCCGCCGGAGGTGTTCTTCCAGGTGTTCGGCCGGTCGATGGCGACGCTGGGCGCGGTGCAGGTCAAGATCGGATCCCAGGGGGAGATCAGGAGGAACTGCGCTGTCGTGAACAGCGGCCACTGATCAAAAGGGGAGTTGATTTGCTTGCATTCTTCCTGACAGTTTTCAGTGGATAGCGTGATTTTGTTCTTACGATTTCGTCACTTTTGTCATCTGAATTTGGTGAAATTCTATTAGAAATTTTGCTGCGTGTGTTCTTGTTGTGTTCAGTGTCGTTGCTGCAACCGGCAGAGCTGTGTTCTTTTGCTTAGAAGTGTACTGCAGCAATTTATAGCTGATGAGAGAAAAACTGACTACAATACAGCTTACAGTATGAACAGAAAATAAGACAAAATTCTCCAAATTAGCGTCAAATGAAGCCTGTATGCATGCACAGGTAAATAACAAAGCTTGCAAATACATCAAAAGACAGCCATGATACATGCTACTTTATTTGGAACTTCCTAGCTTACATGCTACTCCTACTTAATTTCTTCTCCAAACACAACCATGTAGGAAATTGGTCTCATCATCAAAACATGTAATTTTTTTATGACCAAGGATGCTACCCAACTTTCACTAAAAGGCTAATAACAAGAGTTCATCATCACAACAATAACAAGCCAAATCTGCCAACAGAAAACTACATCTCATCGATGCCTGAAATAAAGGGATAATACCTATTGAACCTTAGATCTTGGTTCAGTGCTAACATAATGTAGCACTAATACACACGCTCAGGTGGACTCAATGGGAATCAGAACATATTACTCAGATGTGCTTCATGTTCTGCATAACTTTTTGTTGCATGACATCGATGCGACTGAAGAAAGCAAACCTCCAAGAATTACAGAAAAACAGTGCTCCAAACCACAGCCAAAAACTAAAGATAGTTCCAGCTGTTACTGAGCAGTACAGCCACAGGGTTTCCAGTTCTTGGTGACGCTCTTTTACTCCTTCCAGTGTAGTTGTAGAACTTGAATTGTTTGAACACGAGATTTTCAAAGGAAAACCACAAAGCCCCAGATTATTGCCATAAATCGAGGTGTCATCCAGTGTTTGGAGTTGATTACCTGTAGGTATCTCTCCTGATAGAAGGTTGTTTGAGAGATTAAGCTTGCTGAGGCTCGTCAAGTTTGATATCCTAGGAGGAATTGGACCCGAGAGTCTATTCCAAGAGAGGTCAAGAGACTCTACAACTTTAAGATTGCCAATGTCATTTGGGATGCCACCATATAGAACATTTCTTGACATATTTAAGAACTGAAGGCCTCTAAGATTTGTCAACTCTGAAGGGATCTCACCAGAGAGAGAATTGCTTGAAAGATCAATACCAATCATACATTCATGTTTTTCCTGAAAAGTGTACTCCGTTCCCTTCCAAATAATGTCAATGTAATAGGGCGTGCGATGAAACCTGTAAATATCATATAGTCCAATGGAGCAGGACATTTCATCTCTTGTTTCCAGCTGCATGGACGATAAATTGGCGAAACTAGTTGGTATAGGACCTGTAAAATTATTTTCAGCTAGATCAAGCAGTTGGAGATGGAAGAGTTTTGGCAACTGCCAAGGAATACTTCCATAGAACAAGTTTGACCGTAGTCGGAGAATCCTCAACGAAGGATTGGTTTCCCCTATCCATGAAGGAATCACACCAGAGATCTTATTATGCCCAAGATCCAACACAGCTAGGTTTTTGAGGTTCTTCAATATTGTTGGAAAACAACCTGATAAGTTATTATTTGACAGGTGCAGTGATTTTAGGGAGGATTCATAGTTACTTGAGGTTGGAACTTCACCAGAAAAAGCGTTGCTAGACAAATCCATGAACTGGAGATCTTTCAAACCCCACAGGCATTCAGGGAGCTCGCCTTCTAGATGGTTGTCACTGATTGCAAGGTATAGCAAAGATGCACTGCAGATATTTAATGGTATCTTTCCAGTAAGGCGATTGTGTGACATGTCCACTTCAAGTAATCGTTCCAAGTTTCCCATCTCCACTGGGATTGAGCCAGTAAATTTGTTGTTGAAGAGGACCAAGTACAGTAGCAATGTGCAGTTGCTGATCAGTGATGGGATGCTTCCAGTTAACATGTTGTCGGAAACATCAAACTCTTCAAGCTTAGTCCAGTTTGAAAACATCTCTGACGGGATAGTACCGCTGATGTAGTTACTTTGTATCACGAAAAACGATATTTGTTGCATCCTGGCAAAAGATGGAGGCAAACTTCCTACTAGCCGGTTCCTTGACAGGTGCATCACCTCAAGACTTGTAAGGTTCCCAAGCTCCTCTGGGATTCCTCCGGTGAGGTTGTTTCTGTACAGATATAGTTCTTGGAGCTTTTGCAGCCTTGAGAGTGAATGTGGTATGGACCCGTGGAATCCATTGTTCGACAGATTTAGAAGCCTTAAATTTGGGGCCATCTCTGGCAGTGAATCTGGTATGGGCCCTGAGAAGGTATTACCCGATAAATCGAGGTACTCCATCCTAAAACTAGTGCTATTGAGGATGAATTCTGGAAAAGTACCATTGAGATGATTGTCATATAGATATAGCGATTCCAAACAGGGCATGGGTGTGAAGAACATGGCATATTCTGGATTGGTCAAGTGGTTATCTCCAAGATCTAACATGGCAAGCATAGGGAGCTTGCTGAGTTGGTAGGGGATTGCACCAGTAAAATTATTGCCGCTCAAATCCAGAACGGTGAGAGCAACCAACATGGAAATATTTGTCGGAATGGCACCAACAAGATAGTTATAGCTCAAATCCAGAACGGTGAGGGTGTGCAACATGGAAATATTTGCTGGGATGGTGCCAACAAGAGAATTGGTGCTGAGGTTGATCATGGTGAGGTTTTGGAATGCAGCAGAGTAGAGAGCGTCAAGCGTACCATTGAGGCCGGCATTCCCAAGATCGAGCTCAGTGACATGGCCGGCGGCGTCACAGGTGACACCGAACCAACAGCAGGTGGAGTTGACAATCGACCATGACGACAACGAGGTGGCGTTGATCAAAGTGGACTTCCATCGAATAAGTGCTTCTGCTTCAGTTTCTGCTCCCGAATCATTGGCAGCCTTAGCTGTGCATAACAGCAGCAGTAAGACTGAGATTCTGAAGAGCGTCGCCATTGCCATTTCTGCGTCCCAGAGGAAGGATCGGTTGGATGATATATACTAAAGCAAATTCATTCAGATACTGTCAGCTAGCCACCTAAGATTGACTGGGACAGCTGGAGTGAGTGAGTTACCGAGTGAAGTTAAGGGCCAATCTGACAATGCATTGCATATGTTGCATTTGTCGTGGGTTGACTGACCGTCAACGCAGCAAAGACTGCAAGGTTTGCTCAGATCGTGCATATGGGCTGTCTGGCTTACAGACGACTCAGTAAAGACTGCAAGGTTTGCTCAGCTTTGGTCTCGGCTTAGCTCAGATGAATTCCACATCAACTTCCTCATCATCACCCTCCTACTTGGAAAGAACACAACAAGAAGAAAACAAACTGTTCCAGGTGAGGTTATTTCTTCAGCAAATACACAGAAAGACAAATGAGGAACTTCAAACTTTGTGTGTGAATACACAGCAAATACATGAATTTTTAGCTTCAATAACAATAACAATCCTCCGGTAATTTGGTCTCATCATAACATCCAAATCGATAATTATAGCAAATTGATGGCAGAAAACAAAAAGGAAAAAGAAAAAAAAAAGGAAGGGAAAATATAGCATGATAGACAGCTGCAGTTAATTCTCAATTAGCACGAATGCACTGTCGAACACTGAAATGATGAGGCAATATAATTTTCCACGAGTACGGATGCAAAAGCTTCATGAAGAAACTACTCCCTCCGTTTCTAAATGTTTGACACCGTTAACTTTTTAGCACATGTTAGACTGTTATTAAAAAATATTTGTCGGCCGCTACTACGACGGGATCCCAGGTCAGCCCAATTAGTTGGGCCGAACGTAAAACGAGATCAATTTTGAGTGGGCCTCCCTTACGCCGAATCCCGTTCCGGCCCAACTAGATGGCCCATTCGTGTGGCAGAATTCCGTTCTGGCCCATTTGGAATTCCGCTCCGGCTACGCCGACCGCCTCTATGGCGACGGCGGCGCTAGGCGGCCGCCAACGGAGCCCACCTGCCGCCGCTCGACGGCGCCAACCTGCGCAGTAAGATAATCGGTGGCGGCGGCGACGGCGTGGCGGAGATGGACGTCGGCCACTACCGGGACGGGCTCAGGCACAGAGGCCCTGCTCCGGTCCGACGCCGGCGCCGCCGGAGGTGTCCACCCCGTTGATGGCGAGGCTGGGGATGTTGCTGCTCGGAGCAACTGCGTCATCCTGAACATTCAGGTTTACATTATCTTCCTGAAAAATTCCAGCAGATAGTGCATTTTTTTTCTTATAGTTCCATGATCTGCATCTGGTAAAACTTCAGCAGTTTTTTTTTTTTTTTTTTTTTTTGCAACGCGTGCTCTTGTTGTGTTATTAGCATTGTTACTGCAACTGCCAGTAGTGTTTTTGCCCATAGAGAAACAGTTTACTACTCCGTATAACACATACACACATCAAATTGACAATAGGTGGATTGGTAGATTAAATACTGATACAATTAACATGTTGATTGGCAGCTGGGATTGTAGCTCAACTCGGGACAGGAAACAGTGAAACACAAACAATGCACAATTATCTAACATAAAAATAGATGTTAAATACTAAAAACTTGAAATTGGTCGCATATGACAACATCGGTGAGATAACTTTTGTCCATTTCTTGGACTCTTGTTGTACAAGTGCTGACAATGCAAACATCAGGAGACATTTAGACATTCTCAGTTGGGCTCCGTGGGAAGCATCGCGTTGTACTCTCATGTGCGCCCCATCTTCTGCATAATTTTCTGTTGTATTGCATCGATGTGACTGAAGAATGCAAACCTCCAGGCATTCCAGAAAAATAGTGCTCCAAACCACAGCCAGACACCAAAGACAGCTCCTGCAGTTACTGAGCAGTATAGCCTTAGGATTTCCTGTTCTTGGTGATGTTCTTTTGCCCCTTCTAGTGTCGTAGAACTTAAATGGTTTGAGCAAGGAATTTTCAAAGGAAATCCACAAAGTCCCGGGTTGTTGGAATAAATCGACGGGTCATCAAGTGTTCTGAGTTGATTACCTATAGGTATCTCTCCTGATAGAAGGTTGTTCGAGAGATTAAGCCAGTCGAGACTCGTCAAGTTTGATATGCTATGAGGAATAGGGCCTGAGAGTTTATTCCAAGAGAGGTCAAGAGACTCTAAAAGTATTAGATTGCCAATGTCATTTGGGATATTTCCCTGTAGAAAATTTCTCGACATTTTTAACAACCGAAGGCCTCTAAGATTTGTCAACTCTGAAGGGATCTCACCAGAGAGAATTGTTGGATAAATCAATACCAGTCGCAAGTATACCTATGGCTTTAAATGGACGCTCCAGTCCCTTCCAATCAATGTCAATGCAGTGTATGCTCTGTAGAACGGGGTATACTTTACTTAAGGTAAACACACAACTAGTTTCTGACTGCAAACATGATAAGTTGGCGAAACTACCTGGAATGGAACCTGTAAAATTATTTTCAGCTTTTTTTTTGCCGGGTCGGCGGAAGGACGCCGACCAAATTTCATTAAGATTAAAGGGAGTAAAACAGGTTTTACACGACATTAAACTGTCGAGTCCAGGAAGGTCCCCGAAGCAAAAGAAAAAGAGAAGCTATTTACAGGAAGAAAAAGAGCATTCTGCTACTCCCTCACAATTGAAGATTCCAGCCGCTCTCCAGATCATAGTCTCTTCTTTGATGTCTGCAACCAGCTGCTCAACCACCCTCAATTTGCCCCCAAAGATCCTAGCATTTCTTTCTTTCCAGATTTTCCAGCAAACCAGCATAAAGAAGGAATCAAAAGCATTCCTGTACTGCGTCCGAAAACACGTGCGAGCATGCTGCCACCACTCTGCTATCTCCAGACCAAGCTGATCAGGAAGGGGAAAGGAAACATTCATCCACGCCTTCAGCCGCTGCCACACTCTATTAGTAAATGAACATTTGGTGAACAGGTGATTGCAATCCTCCGGGACAGCTTGGCAAATTACGCAAGTGGTGTCATGTGGCCACGCGCTTGCTGAGGTTATCAGCCGTTAAACACCGACCCTTTGCAGCAAGCCAAAGGAAGAATCTCACTCTCGCCGGCTCTTTGGTCTTCCAAATCAACTCACCATGAGGGCATCTGATAGAGGGGGAGAAGAAGAACTTATAAGCAGAGGAGACTGAGAAGACGCCGTTTGTCGAGAACCGCCATAATACCGAGTCTGCCTGGCCGCTTTGCACCGAGACCAGCTGCAGTTCATCCCAAAGCGCCAGGTAATCGGCGAGAGCTCTGTTGGAAAGGGACCCCTGAAGATCCCTTACCCATCTATTATTCGTCAATCCTTGAGCGACAGTGATCTTTGTTCGGCCGACAAACGAGAAGAGGATTGGCCAATTGTTTGTGATGCTTCCCCCACGAGGCAGCCAATTGCCTCTCCAAAAGTCAGTGCGGCAGCCATCTCCCACAATGTGTTGCGCCACCGAACTGAAAATGTCCTGGACATCCTTTTCAGACTCCCACTGAAAATGTAGAGTGGAGAATCTTCCAAATTATTTTCAGCTAGATCAAGTAGTTGGAGATTGGAGAGTTGTGATAGCTGCCAAGGAATACTTCCATGGAACATGTTTGACCGTAGCTGTAGAACCATCAGACAAGAAAAACTTTCACCTACCCACGAAGGAATCTCACCAGAAATCCTATTATATCCAAGATTCAATACTTTTAGTTCGCTGAGGTTCCTTAGCACCATTGGGAAATTACCCAACAAGTTATTGTTTGAAATGTCCAGGCCGCGTAGGTTGGAATCATGGTGAGGAGTGTCTGAGGCTGCAATTTTCCCAGAAAAAGTGTTGCTTGACAAATCCATGAAAATGAGATCTTTTAAACCCCACAGGCATCCAGGGAGTCACTCATTGCAAGGTATTGCAAAGATGAATTGCAGATATTTAATGGTATCTTTCCAGTAAAGTGATTTTGAGACATGTCCACTATAAGTGATTGTGCTAAGTTTCCTATCTCCCCAGGGATTGCACCGGTAATGTATTGTTGGAGAGGATCAAGTACTGTAGATTTGTCCAGTTGCTGATCTGTGATGGGATGCTTCCAGTTAACACGTTGTTGGAAGCATAAAAAATGGAGAGCTCAGTCCAGTTTGAGAACATCTCCAACGGGATATTACCATTGATGTAGTTACTTTCTATCCCAAGAAACAATAATTGTTGCATCCTGGCAAAAGATGGCGGCAGACTTCCAACTAACCGGTTCCTTGACAGTACCAGTGCCTTAAGATTGGTTAGGTTCCCAAGCTCCTCTGGGATTTCTCCGATGAGGTTGTTTTCGTACACATCAAGTGCTTGGAGCTTTTGCAGTCTCGAGAGTGAATTTGGTATGGACCCATGGAATCCATTGGACGACAAAAATAGATACCTCAAATATGGGGCTATCTCTGGTAGTGAATCTGGTATGGGCCCTGATAAAGCATTAGCCGATAAATCGAGGTACTCCATCCTTAAACTAGTGCTATTGAGGATGAATTCTGGAAAAGTACCATTGAGATGATTGTTAGATAAACATAGGAATTCCAAACGTGGCATGGGTGTGAAGAACATGGCATATTCCGGATTGGTCAAGTGGTTATCTCCAAGATCTAAGTGGACGAGCCTAGGGAGCTTGCTGAGTTGGTAGGGGATTGCACCAGTTAAATTGTTATCGCTCAAATCAAGGATGGTGAGAGCAATTAACATGGAAATATTTGCCGGGATGTCACCGACAAGATTATTGATGCTTAAATCCAGAACGGTGAGGGTGCGCAACATCGAAATATTTGCTGGGATAGTGCCAACAAGAGAATTATTGCAGAGGTTGATCGTGGTGAGGTTTTGGAATGCAGGAGAGTAGAGAGCGTCAAGCGTACCATTGAGGCCGGCACTGAGAAGGTTAAGCTCGGTGACTTGGCCGGCGGTGTCACAGGTGAGACCGAACCAAGAGCAGGTGGAGTTGGCAATCGACCATGACGACAACGAGTTGGCGTTGATCAAAGTGGACTTCCATCGAAGGAGCGCTTCTGCTTCAGTTTCTGCTTCTGAATCATCGGTAGCCGTAACTGTGCATAACAGCAGCAGTAAGACTTGGATTCTGATGAGCATCGCCATTGTGATTGCTGCTTCTCAAGGTTTCGATGGAGAATATATACTAGTACATAATAAATTCATTCAGATATTGTTAGCCACTAGTATATATTAACCGGTGCAGCTGGAGCTACCGAGCGAAGTCTAAGCAAATCTGACAATGCATAATGTGTGGCTTGGGCTTCCATCGGATAGGCATACGCGTGAGTGGATCAGTCAAAACTGCCATTTGCATTTCAGCCCAAGAATTTTCATCGTTTGGACTTTGGAACATTAGGATGAAATGACACGTTGGTGATCTTTTGTGGCTGTTTCGTCGCCTCCATTTTTCTTTCTAGGTGTTTCCTTGTGTGGAGCTGTAGCCTGTAACTGTAAGCACTACTAGAAGGATCACAGGATTAGCCATCCGATGGAATCATCGACTGGTGGTGTTTAGACTAATAATAAAACTAATTACATTAATAAAAATTAATTTGTGAGACGAATATATTGAGACGAATCTAAAATTTATAGTCCCTGTATACAAACAGGGTTTCACCGTGAACGCATCAAAGCCTGTAAGGTTTGCTCAGATCATACATACTCCCTCCCTCTGTGCATCTCGGTGTCGTCATCAAGTTTGAATATCTTATATCGTTTCTTTCACGTTTCATTTTCGATGGTATTTTTGGTCGGTTTTATAACATTTTCATCCTTTGTTTGCTGACTAGGCAACTGCATGTCTGCATGTAAAAGGAGCACGGATAATATAGTTGCTTTCTATCGGTCAGCTCGTGTTGGTGACTAGTCAATTTTATCTGCCATCGAACTGACTTAACTTGTTCAGCAATGTCATAATTTCTACAGTTATGATTTATGACTAATATACATAAACTTAAAAATAACATTATATAATCTAATAATTTAGTATCAAATCTATCTATCTATCTATTATATTATTAAGACAGCTTTGAAAAGAGACACCACATTCGCTGTGGGGGCTAGAAATTACCATATTAATCGGAGAAAAAGAAAAAAAATACACGCCATTAGATTATAGTGGGTCCAAATTATAATGGCTGAGATCTTTCTTGACAGATATGGAAAGATATATTTCAAAATAGAGTTGTAGAAATAATCCAATCGAATAATCTATCTGATTATCTAATTAGTATTTCCTCTTTGTTTCCGACACCAATAACCATACCGAAACAAATATATAGGTATATTAATATCCCTGGTCATATGTCAGCCAAAAAAAAAAAGATTCATTAACGTCCGTTTCAGCCGGACGACAACTATTGATGGCCAAAAAGAAAAAACGGCCGGCGTCTGATAGAAAAAAAAAACAGCTCTTAATCTTTAGGATGCACATGACTAAATTTATTAAAAGAAAAATCCATATAAATTAGTAGGAATATACAGTTTAAAATAACTAAAATTCAGAATTAAAAATAAACAATGCAAGATTTATTAAAATTCGGAATAAAAAATAAAATAAAATCCGAAATTAGAAAAAAGAGTTTAAGTAGGAATACAGTTTAAAAGTAATGAAAATTTGGAATTAAAAATAAGAAATATTTAAACAAGAGTCCACCTAAGAACCCAATACGAGATCAATTAAAATTCGAAATAAAAAATAAAATAAAATTTAAAATTTAAAATTTAAAAAAAGTTCAAGTAGAAATAAAATTTAAAAGTAACTAAAATTCTGAATTAAAAATAAAAATATTGAAACAAGAGTCCATATAAGAACAAAATACGAGATTAACTAAAATAAAAATAAAATAAAATCCGAAATTTGAAAAATAAAAAAGATTGGTCAACTGGTCAAGTAGGAATACAATTTTAAAATAGCTAAAATTAAAAATAAAAGATAATAAATATTAAAATAATAGACCATATAAAATGCAATACGAGATTAATTAAAAGTTGAAATAAAAAATAATAATTCTGAAATTATAAAAATAAAAATAAGAGTTCAACTAGGAATAAAATACAATTTATGAATAACTAAAATTCATAGTGACCATTTGGAACACTCGACGAGATTAACTAAAATTCGGTATAACAAATAAAATAAATTCCGAAAATAGAAAATATATTATAAGAGTTCAAGTAGGAATATAATTTATAAATAAAACAATATCGGAATGAAAAATATGGATTTTTTTTTAAAAAAAAACGCAACGATGACAAATGATAATAAAGAGAGGAGAAGCAACCAGTATATAAAGGAGTAGAGTGGTCACGGTTGATTGAACACCTCAGAACTATTAACATAATCAGAATTCCGATGACGATCAAAATTGGGATGACAAACAGGTCGTTAAGCAACACAATCACGACGGTTGGCAGGATTTCTAAAGAGAAAAAAATAAACTCCAATGATAATTATGTTTGATTTTGAAATCTCAATGACAATAGCGAGGGGAGGCAGCGGGCAACCGTAGAGGAGTACAGTGGCAAAGCTACCGATGGTTTGGTGGGTCTTCTAGAAATTAAAAAACATGAACCCAAACGATAATTATTTTCAATTTTTAAAATCACAATGACAATAATAAAAAGAGAAGACACGAATGGGCCATAGATGAGTATAGTGGCAATGTTTGACGAATAAACTCTAAAGTTTATAAGTTCCATTTTTTAAAGGTTCCAACGAGAATGAATAGAAACAGTGATAGATCGAGCAAGCAAATATAGAAGATGTGATAAAGAAGTAAGGGGTAACATCTGGCATATAACTTTTAAAAACAATAAAATTTGAAACACGGAGATGATAAATTTTGGCCGTTCAAATTCTTAAGACAACGAGATAGCTATTTAATAAATTTAAAGTAAAATCATATTAAAATTAAGTAGATAATTTTATGTGGGTGCTAGCCACGCAATTGCATGGGCCACCCAGCTAGTTATATACTAAAAGTCCATTAAATCTCCTATAAACACTCTCCAGCTGCTACATGAGACTCTTAAAAACGTTCCCATGCCGCCACGTAGCGTTCTAATATATAAACATCTAACCCTTAATTTTCATTTAAACTACTAAAGCTTCGTTCTTTACCTCCTTTTCCCAACCTCCCTCCCTCATTTTCCGCGCGCACGCTTTTCAAACTACTAAACGGTGTATTTTTTGCAAAAAATTTCTATACGAAAGTTGCTTAAAAAATCATATTAATCTATTTTTGAAAAAAAAAATAGCAAATACTTAATTAATCATATAATAATAATAGATGATTTGTTTTGCATGCCAGCCTAAGTATTATTTTAGACCATTAGATTAGAATAAATCGATGGATCTACTATTTTTAACTGTTATTATAAGGCACGTATATACGACCCTTCACTTCTCCTGCCGGTGACCCGAAGAGAAAACGGCAGAGAAAAAGATGCAGTAAAACATATGTTTACATAGCCGGAAGACATATTCACAAAAAAAAAAGAAGAAAAACGTATGTACGTACATACCCAGAAGAAAAAAATGCAATAAACAAGCACACTGTCGATGGCAAAAAGAAAACACGTGGGTACATCTATCTTATTTATAATAAAAGAAAAAAATATAACAATATTTTAATTAAAATATTATCACACGAAACCATATTATGTCTTTTCATGCCTTATCTTACCAAACAGTGTTAACAATTCCTAAACACCACATTCATTTACAAATAATTTCATCTACTCGCTTCAGCTTTGAACCCAATAAATATATCTCAAAGACAACAAAGGTTCCTTCATCTCCCTCTCCCCTCACATGCGTATGTCATTGTCCGCTCCTCCCACTAGCTCGAATTGGCGCTCTTCATTCCTCTTCCCGTTCATATTATTTAGCTATCCAACTAAAAGAAAAATAATTAACAATTGTATTTTTTAAATGATGATAATTTTAAAGCTACATCCTACACATTTGATTTCTAATATAACTATTTTTCTATTTGTAATTAAACAAACAAATTAAGATTCGTATGCCTACATTTTTATATATAAGAAATATATCATAGTTAACTCATGAATTCTATATATCATCCAAATAGCAAAGAAATGTGATAAAAAATATTAGCATATCTTACATCATTATATAGATCATTCTATAAATATGCATAGTTAAACTAAATCGGTAGAATATTTTTATCGGTGAACAACACTTTCCTTTTTGCATGTCGTCTGGATTGAATAAAAAACTACAAACTAATTCTACACATGTTTGCGCTATCATATATCATACTCCCTCTGTCCCAAAATATAACCATGTTTAGCTATGAATCTGAACGACTGCGTGTCCAGATTCATAGCCAAAAGTTGCTATATTTTGGGACGGAGGTAGTATATAGATATTCTTCTACACCTTTTAGGTATGAACACAATTTTATTTATTTCTTTGTGAACAAACCATTAAAAAGATGAATCATATAAACATCACTATAACAGATCGTAATGTGTCATCGATAGGTACAACCAATACATCTCACCATCTACACAAATATTACAACCATGGACCAAGGTGATTAGGAGCTGCAAGAAAACTATTGTCACTAAACAATTGTCATATAATATACACACACAAATTATAATAAATTTATTCAGACTTTAGAACCCCAAATATTTTCTTGCACAAACAAGTGCATGGGAGAGATAGAGAAGTGGGGAGAGAGTTAGTAGACCAGTCTTGATGTGTTAAAAATAATGAACCAATAATAGGTGGGACAAGACACAACGAGCGTAACTGACTTTTTTTTAGGCATGGGACATATTTACTAGTAACTATGAGAAGACCATATAGCAACCAAATAATTTTCATACTAGAAATGAAAAAAAATGAAAGAATATATTTGGTCTTGGAACACGGATTTTCTATGGTCTGATAGAATAGAATATAATTATAGCAATTGGATATGAATTATGGGATTTATATATATAATAATCTAAATGTACTTAATGCATGCCAAGTACAGGCTAGCTAAACAAAAATTAAAATAACATAGTAGTCGATCTCAAGTACATACTTCCTAATATTAAATAAAAAATATGGAAATGTATGTAAATCATGTAAGCAATCATAATATAACACATTCTAAAAATAATGATATAATGATGCATGCACAATTATATATATCTAGTTGTTCTATCATGTTCATGCTAGGCTACATGAAACCTCCCATTCCACGCAAAATAGTGTTCACAAATAGAATGTGTGCCACACCACACTATCATATTTGGACTCTACAAACCCATGTATGTAGTGTAGCCTCATTTCCTATCCAATCCACCAATTATTGAACAATAAGAATATATACCGGCCTTACCAACTTATATAAAAGGTGATTTAAATTTTCATGAAAGTTGATAAAAAAAGTGTACTGCTTTGCTACTATTTATCATATCACAAATTTTATACTTCAAATAAGACTCGTATGAAATAAAATAGAACATATAAAAATATCAATTGGAAATTTTTTGCTTCTTACTTTACACCTAAATTGAATCGACTATTGCTATAACCATTACATAATAATTGTCTTAGATAATTGGAACTACTCTAAAGGTTAGAAAAATTATCTAAGGAATGCCAAGAAAAAAATTTATGAAGCAAATCATACTTTTGAAGCATAGCAATATAGCATGCAAATATTATCCAGTTAATATTCCGATTCTATAAGTGCCTCAAATACAACTTATAATGTATGCCCACGCATTTGTGTGGGTTACCTTTCTAGTTAACAGAAATTTTGAAGTTACTACAGGCTCTCTCATGCATGTCTTGAGAAAATTTTAGATTATTTCTTGACAATCAACAGGGAAAAAAATTACGTTGATTTTTTAATAAAAAAATTGCATTTCAATCCAATCGTTTGGATGCTCGATTCATGTCCAGAAAATGGCGATCTACATCAAACCAACATCATAAAAAAAAATTTCAAGTTTGTTTTTTTTAAAGAATAAGAACACGCATGGATGACATTATCACAATGAATTCTTGGATGTAAAACCATTTCTGAAAAATTGCATCCGATCGCGCAGGCGCGCACACCATCGGCATCGCCCACTGCTCGTCCTTCGCCGACCGCCTGTATGGCGGCGCCGGCGCCGGCGGCAATGCCAACGGCAAGTGCAGGACGGCCGGCGACGGCGTGGTGGAGATGGACCCCGGCAGCCATACCTGACGTTCGACCTCGGCTACTACCGCGCGGTGCTCAGGCACCGCGGCCTTCTCCGGTCCGACCCCGCGCTCGCCACCGACGCGGCGGCGCGGGCCGACATCGCCGGCGTCGTGGCGAGCCCGCCGGAGGTGTTCTTCCAGGTGTTCGGCCGGTCGATGGCGACGCTGGGCGCGGTGCAGGTCAAGATCGGATCCCAGGGGGAGATCAGGAGGAACTGCGCTGTCGTGAACAGCGGCCACTGATCAAAAGGGGAGTTGATTTCTGGAAATTTTCAGTGGATAGCGTGATTTGTTCTTACGATTTCTTCACTTCTGTCATCGGAATTTCGTAAAATTATAGTAGAAATTTTGCCGCGCGGGTTCTTGTTGTGTTCAGTGTTGTTGCTTAGAAGTGTACTGCAGTAATTCATAGCTGACGAGAAAAAGAAACAGAATACATACAACAGTAAGTATGAACAGAAAATAAGACAAAAGTTTCCAAATTTGCGTGAAATAAAGTCCGTATGAATGCACAGGTAATAACAAAGCTTGCAAATACATCAAAAGACAGCCATGATGTATGCTTTATTTGGAGAGTCTCACTATGGTACTCTCTACTGGTAGTAGAAGACAATTTAAACCGTTGATCTTATTTAATCGAAGGGCTTAGATCTATTTATACTACCACCCTAGTTAGCGGTAGTAGAAGTGTGAAGGGTAATTACCGTCCCAAAAAATAGGTGCGGAGGGGTATAATCATCATTTAGCAATTTTTCCCTTCTTTTTTGGCCTTTTTTAATGAAATATGAGCGATACCAACGCAATGGATAACCACATATCGATTTAGCCGGAACAAAACATGAATGACAGTTATTCATAATAACCATATTAGTAAATTACTGATTTACCGTTAATACTACTAGTATATTATAATACAAGTAGAGAGCACCAGATCATTCCTAGCTTACATGCTACTTTCATCTCCAAACACAACCATGTAGCTAGGAAATTGGTCGCATAACATGTATTTTTTTTCTGACCAAGGATGCTACCCAATTTTCACTAAAAGCTAATAACAAGAGTTCATCATCACAACATCAATAAGCCATGTCCAAGAAATTACATTTTGACGGCTGAAATAAAGGGGTAATACCTATTGAACCTTAGATCTTGGTGAAATGCTGACATAATGTAACACTAATACATATGCTCAGGTGGACTCGATGGGAAGCAGAGCATATTACTCAGATGAGTTATCTTTTGCATAATTTTCTGCTGCACGGCATCGATACGGCTGAAAAAAGCAAACCTCGAGTGACTACAGGAAAACAGTGCTCCAAACCACAGCCAAAAACCAAAGACAGCTCCTGCCATTACTGAACAATACATCCATAGAGTTTCCAGTTCCTGGTGATGTTCTTTTACCGCAACCAGTGTAGCCCTATAACTTGAATTGTTTGAACATGAGATTTTCAAAGGAAATCCACAAAGCCCCAGATTATTGCCATAAATCGAGGGGTCATCCAGTGTTTGAAGTTGATCACCTGTAGGTATCTCTCCTGATAAAAGGTTGTTTGAGAGATTAAGCTTGCAGAGGCTCATCAAGTTTGATATGCTAGGAGGAATAGGACCTGAGAGTTTATTCCAAGAGAGGTCAAGAGACTCTAAATATGTCAGATTACCAATTTCCAGTGGGATGCCACCACAAATGTAGTTTCTTGAAATATTTAGGTACTGAAGGCCTCTAAGGATTGTCAACTCTGAAGGGATCTCGCCAGAGAGAAGATTGCTTGAAGTATCAACACCAATCACACTTGCACGTATTCCCTGAAAAGTGTACTCCATCCCCTTCCAAGTAATGGCAATGTAATATAATTGAATAGGGCTATATAATTTGTCTCTTGTTTCCGGCTGCATGGAGGATAAATTGGCGAAACTACTTGGTATAGGACCTACAAAATCATTTTCAGCTAGATCAAGAAGTTGGAGATGGGAAAGTTTTGATATCTGCCATGGAATTCTTCCATATAACCTGTTTGATCGCAGCTGGAGAATCCTCAGCAAAGGATTGCGTTCCCCTATCCATGAAGGAATTGTGCCATAAATCTTATTGTGTCCAAGATCCAAAACAGCTAGACTTTTTAGGTTCTTCAACATCGTTGGGAAAAAACCTGAGAAGTTATTGTTTGATAGGTGCAGTGACTGGAGAGCTGACAAATTTGACAAGCATTCAGGGAGCTCACCAAATAAATGATTCTTTGAAAGATCCAAGAAATTCAAACTGGATATTTTGCAGATGGAAGAAGGAAATTCACCCTTAAGATGGTTCTTGCTGATGACAAGGTATTGCAAAGATGACAGATTACCGATACTAAACGGTATCTTTCCAGTAAGATTATTATTAGACAGGTCCAATAACATCAAGTTTGGCATGTTTCCCACCTCCACGGGAATTGAGCCAGTAAATTTGTTGCCCGAGATATACAGATAAAGTAGGTTCGTCCTGTTGCTGATCTGCAATGGGATGTTTCCAGTCAACAAGTTGTTGCCAACATCAAATGCCTCGAGCATGGTCCAGTTTGAAACCATCTCTGACAGGATACTACCATTGATATAGTTTCCATATAAGGATAAATACACCATTTGTTGCATCATAGCAAAAGATGGTGGTAAACTTCCAGCTAATTGGTTCTGTGACAAAACCATTATCTCGAGATTAGTAAGGTTCCCAAGCTCAGGTGGAAGAGTAGAAACCAAACCAGCATCACTTATATCGAGCACTCGTAGCCTCTGAAGCTGCCCCAGCGATGCTGGGATTGGCCCACCAAGTGGGTTGCTACCCAGTTCAAGATTTTCCAACCAAGACATCGTCCCAAGCTACTCCGGGATTCCTCCGGTGAAGTTGTTCATCCAAGCTGATAGCGTCCGGAGCTTTTGTTGTCTTGAGAGTGAATGTGGAATCGACCCGTAGAATCCATTGGACGATAGATTTAGATATCTTAACCTTGGGATCATCTCTGACAGCGAATCCGGTATCAGTCCAGAGAAGGCGTTATCTGATAAATCGATGGATCTCATCCTCAAACTAGTGCGGTTAAGGAGGAAGTGTGGGAAGCTACCATTAAGGTCATTATTACGTAAAGATAAGAACTTTAACCTGGGCATAGAGAACATGGGATGTTCTGGGTTAGTCAAATGGTTATCTCCAAGATATAAGTTGACAATCATAGGGAGATTGCTGAGTTGGTAAGGGATCGCACCGGTGAGATTGTTGCTACTCAAATCCAGAACAGTGAGAGTCAGCAACATCGAAATATTTGCCGGGATGGCACCAATGAGATTATTGTAGCTTAGGTTGATCTTGGTAAGATTCTGGAACGCTACAGAGTACAAAGCATCAAGAGTACCTTTTAGGCCCGCGCTTTCAAGGTTGAGCTCAGTGACATGGCCGCCATGGTCGCATGTGACGCCGAACCAAGAGCAGGTAGAGTTGGCAACGGACCATGAGGTTAGCGAGCTGGCGGCAATCAAAGTGGATTTCCACTTGAGAAGTGCTGCTGATTCTGAATCCGCTGCCTTACACCTAGCTGTGCACAATAGCAGAATAATCGAGACATGGAAGAGGCTATGCAGCGCCATTGCTGCACTGAGGATTGTATGGAGAATGGCAAGTTTCAGTGGGCCAAATGGGCAAATTGCTGCCTATGGAAGTAGCCAGAGTGCAGATAAAACGAAGACGCGAGAAACGTTGATTCAGTGGTCAACAGAAGCAGTGTTGTTGCTGAAAAGGCGTGTGTAGACTGTAAAAAAGACTTGTGATAAGACTGGCGGTCGTCAAAGTGAGAAGGAAACTTCCAATCTTTCAGTGGTTTCGAGGCCGCTGTTGATCATCAGGTCACTAGATAAGATAGCAGCCTCGAAATGCTGCAGTCTTTCAGTGTTTCCAATCTTTCCCAAATCCCAACCTTCCATTGACTAGACTAGATCATCAGGTCACTCCGTCACTAGAATGAAGGCAATACCTAAATGGTAGGGGCCGCCACATCCAATTTTGCCAATTTCAGTTATGAAAACGTAACAATCAGATAATCTTTCTCAGGGTGTGGCTGTCTGGTCATCAATGCCAGAAGCCAACAGCTGCTTTGCTCGGTTAGCATGCTTCAATGTTCAAATGATGAGACTAATTTCCATCCGGGTGACAAATTAAAGCTGCAGGAAGAAAATAGAGGAAAGGAGAAGATCAGCAAGAGAGGCCATCGCACGATCTGTGGCCAAGAGAAGTAAAGCCTCACCTTCCTGCCACCATCCGAGCTGAGCCTGAGCTGGTGCCGAGGGAGTTCTTGCGCTCCCGAAGCTCCGGGAGCGATGCCGGGATGGAGGAGGAGGCGCGGCGGCGGCGGAGCCACTCCTTCAGCCAGAATCTCCGACCACTGGAGCTCCATCGAATCTCTCCTCCGCGTGCTCCCCTTCGGCACGCGGTGGTGTTTGTTGCTGGCAAGGCCGCTATGGTGTGGGCAGCGCGGCGGGGCAGGCGGCGAGGCGACGAGGTGCACGTGGGCGTGGCACGGACTTGGCGTCGGGCCGTCGGCACCAGCAATGTGGGCCGCCCCTACAGGCTACTACAACGGAAGGAATAAGTCCAAATCTAATCTAATCTGTGATTACTCTAGTTAATCTAATCTGCACAAACTAAACAACTCGGATTACTCTAGTTAAACAGGTCCAAATTACACTGTTAGCATGTAATTAATCTCCCTTATCTGCTAAACTAAACAGATTACTCTAGTTAATCAGATCCAAAATACACTATTAGCATGTAATTAATCTGCACTGTCGGTAGGAGAGACACAATGTAGAAGCTGTAGGATTAATTTCAGAGAGAAGAAAGCTTGTGTCTGAATTTCCCATTCTTTGTTTGCTGACTAGGCATCTGCATGTAAATTGTAAAAAGGAGCACGAGTAACATTTTTTTTAAACTAAACCGGCAGTAGAACTGCCAATTATATTTTCAATAAGCAGGAGTAAAATCCCTAGACGGGTTACAAGAAAAAAAAACAACCACCGGCTGGCTGAACAGCTGCACAGTATACGCCACACAACTCACTAACAACTAAAACCACTGACGGAGCCCAACATAGAGCGTCGTTACCAAGCTTGACCAAGACAACAAAGGGGTTCCGACATTGCAACCGTATCATCGTCGCCGAGCTTGCCGCCTAGCGACACAGCAGCTCCGACTTCAAACCAGTTGCATCATCTATATCTAACTCATTGTCAATGGTCAAGTGGCTTCAACTTCCCATGAAGAACTTCAGCCAAAGCTGTCAAAACGCCACATCCTATTCACGGTCAACAAAAGTACCCCTAGAAAGAGAATGCAACGTGTCATCGTTGCCCAGCTTCGTCACCCCTACGAAGCTTTCTGTCTCTCAGTTCGTGTCTGTGACTAGCTCAAGCTCATGAGTACATATACTCCCTCCGTACTCGTAAAGGAAGTCATTTAGAACAGCGACACGGTCTCTAAGACACAATTTTGACTTTTTGTTTCTATAAAAATATTTATTGAAAAGGGATATATGTATACTTTTATGAAAGTATTTTTCAAGATAAATCTATTCATATAATTTTTACATTTTCAAACTCAACAACAACAACTTGAGAGTTATTCATGATTTATATTCCCAAGGTTTGACTTAAACATTGCCCTAAACGACTTCCTTTACGAGTACGAGTGAGTAATAAACTGGAAGTCTTTAACTTTACATAACTATTTACAGTGTACCTCATGAGTCAGCATCAATTTAACCAAAATTTTGAAGTTAGCTGCAGTATCTCTCACGCATGTCCTGAAATTTTTATATTACAATTAACAGAAAAAAAAATGTACGTTGTTTTTCTATAAGAAAAAAATTGCATTGCAATTCAGTCGTTTGGATGCTCAATTTATGTCCAGAAAGTGGCGATCTACAGCAAGCTTTCTCTAAAATTTTTTCCAAAAACATCACATCGAATCTTTGGACACATACATAAAGCATTAAATATAGATAAATGAAAAAACTAATTACACAGTTAGGGGGAAAATTGCGAGATGAATCTTTTGAGCCTAATTAGGCCCTGTTTCTTTGAGGGTGTAAAAAAAGAAGTCCCTCCACTTTAAGTCCCTTTAAGTCTGTAGAGTCCCAAATAGGAGGGACTAAAAAGGGACTAAAGTGCTTTAGTCCATTAGTCCCTAAGAGAGGAGCTCATTGGGACTAAAGTAGCTCTTTTCCATCTACTGCCCTAATGCATGGGCATGGTGCATTTCTCTTTGCATAATTTTATGGGAAACATGGTCATTGTACAGCGCATTTAATGAACTTTAGTCCCTTTTAGTCCCTACAATCAATTAGCCATGGAGTAAAGTGATTAGTCCTAGGACTGATTCAGTCCTAGGACTTATGGATCCAAACACCACCTTAGTCCATGATTAGTTATAATTGCTACAGTATCCCATATATACTAAAGATGGTTTAATTAGGCTCAAAAGATTCGTCTCGCGGTTTTAGACGAGTTATGAAATTAGTTTTTTCTTTCGTATCCGAAAAGCCCTTCCGACATCCGGTCAAACATCCGATGTGATATCTAAAAATTTTCTTTTCGCGAAATAAACAGGCCCTAACATCCTTAAAAAAGAATGAGAAGATGTGTGACATTAAAAACAATGAATTCTTTTTTAGATAATGAAAAAAAAACAATGAATTCTTGGATGTAAAATGATTTCTGATCGCGCAGGCGCGCACACCATCGGCATCGCCCACTGCTCGTCCTTCGCCGACCGCCTCTACGGCGGCGCCGGCGTCGCCGTCGGCGTCGGCAATGCCAACGGCAACAACACCGACCCGCCGCCGCTCGACGCCGCCTACGCCGCCAACCTGCGTGAGCGCAAGTGCAGGACGGCCGGCGACGGCGTGGTGGAGATGGACCTCGGCAGCCACCTGACGTTCGACCTCGGCTACTACCGCGCGGTGCTCAGGCACCGCGGCCTGCTCCGGTCCGACGCCGCGCTCGTCACCGACGCGGCGGCGCGGGCCGACATCGCCGGCGTCGTGGCGAGCCCGCCGGAGGTGTTCTTCCAGGTGTTCGGCCGGTCGATGGCGACGCTGGGCGCGGTGCAGGTCAAGACCGGATCCCAGGGGGAGATCAGGAGGAACTGCGCCGTCGTGAACGGCGGCCACTGATCAAAAGGGGAGTTGATTTGCAATTCTTCCTGGAAATTTTCAGTGGATAGCTTGATTCAGGTCAAATGAAGTCTGTATGCATGCACAGGTAATTACAAAGCTTGCAAATACATCAAAAGACAGCCATGATGTATGCTACTTTATTTGGAACTTCCTGGCTTACATGCTACTTTCATCTCCAAACACAACCATGTAGGAAATTGGTCTCATCATCAAAACATGTAATATTTTTTTCTGACCAAGGATGCTACCCGACTTTCACTAAAAGGTTAATAACAAGAGTTCATCATGACAATAACAACAACAAGCCAAATCTGCCAACAGAAAAATGACAACAACAACAACAAGCCAAATCTGCCAACAGAAAATTACATCTCATCGATGGCTGAAATAAAGGCCATACCTACTGAACCTTAGATCTTGGTGCAGTGCTGACATAATGTGGCACTAATACACACGCTCAGGTGGACTCAATGAGAACTTGAGAAGCAGAGCATATTACTCAGATGAGTTATGTTTTGCATAAGTTTTTGCTGCATGGCATCGATGCGACTGAAGAAAGCAAGCCTCCAGGCATTACAGAAAAACAGTGCTCCAAAACACAGCCAAACACCAAAGACAGCTCCTGCAGTTACTGAGCAGTACAGCCATAGAGTTTCCAGTTCTTGGTGATGTTCTTTTGCCCTTTCTAGTCTACTCGTAGAACTTGAATGGTTTGAACATGGAATTTTCAAAGGAAATCCACAAAGCCCTGGGTTGTTGGCATAAATCGAGGGGTCATCAAGTGTTCTGAGTTGATTACCTGTAGGTATCTCTCCCGATAGAAGGTTGTTCGAGAGATTAAGCCAGTTGAGGAACGTCAACTTTGATATGCTAGGAGGAATATGGCCTGAGTTTATTCCAAGAGAGGTCAAGAGACTCTAAACTTGTTAGATTGCCAATGTCATTTGGGATGCCCCCGTATAGGACATTTCTTGACATATTTAATAACTGAAGGCCTCTAAGATTTGTCAACTCTGAAGGGATCTCACCAGAGAGAAAATTGCTTGAAAGATCAATACCAATCACACAATCATGGCTCCCCTGAAAAGTGTACTCCGTTCCCTTCCAAATAATGCCAATATAATTCTCCGTGTGAAAAGGATTGTGATAATAATAATAGGATATATATATGTAATAAAAATCATTCGGTCCGAAGTCACATTATATTTTGTCTCTTGTTTCCAAGTGCATGGAGGATAAGTTGGCAAAACTACTTGGTACAGAACCTATAAAATTATTTTCAGCCAGATCAAGCAGTTGGAGTTGGGAGAGTTTTGATAGTTGACAAGGAATACTTCCATGGAACAAGTTTGATCGTAATCTGAGAATCCTCAGCAAAGGATTACTTTCCCCTACCCATGAAGGAATCACACCAGAAATCTTATTATGCCCAAGATCCAACACGACTAGGTTTTTGAGGTTCTTCAATACCGTTGGAAAACGACCCGATAAGTTATTATTTGACAGGTGCAGTGATTTTAGGGAGGATTCATAGTTACTTGAGGTTGGAACTTGCCCAGAAAAACCGTTGCTTGACAAATCCATGAAGATGAGATTTGTCAAATTCCACAAGCATTCAGGGAGCTCGCCCTCTAGATGGTTGTCACTGATTGCAAGGTATTGCAAAGATGCATTGCAGATACTTAATGGTATCTTTCCAGTAAATCCATTTTTTGACATGTCCACTTCATGTAAATGTGCTAGGTTTCCTATCTCCCCTACGATTGCACCAGTAAATTTGTTGTTGAAGAGGACCAAGTACCGTAGGTTTGTCCAGTTGCTGATCAGTGATGGAGTGCTTCCAGTTAACATGTTGTTGGAAACATCAAACGCCTGGAACTCAGTACAGTTTGAAAACATCTCCAACGGGATACTACCATTGAATCATTGATGTAGTTACTTCCTATCCCAAAATATGATAATCGTTGCATCCTGGCTAAAGATGGTGGCAAACTTCCAACTAACCGGTTGCTTGACAGGCCCAGCGCCTCAAGATTGGTTAGGTTCCCAAGCTCGTCTGGGATTGCTCCGGTGAGGTTGTTTCTGTGTAGATATAGTGCTTGGAGCTTTTGCAGCCTTGAGAGTGAATGTGGTATGGACCCATGGAATCCATTGTTCGAAAAATCTAGATGCCTCAAATTTGGAGCAATCTCTGGTAGTGAGTCTGGTATGGGCCCTGAGAAAGCGTTACTCGATAAATAGAGGTCCTCAAACTAGTGCTATTGAGGATGAATTCTGGAAAAATACCATTGAGATGATTATCATATAGAGATAGGAATTCCAAACAGGGCATGGGTGTGAAGAACATGGCATACTCTGGATTGGTCAGGTGGTTATCTCCAAGATCTAAGTGGGCAAGCCTAGGGAGCTTGCTGAGTTGGTAGGGAATTGCACCAGTAAGATCATTGCAGCTCAAATACAGATAGGTGAGGGTGTGCAACATACAAATATTCGCTGGGATGGTGCCGACAAGAGAATTGTCTTGGAGGTTGATGGTGGTGAGGTTTTGGAATGCAGCAGAGTAGAAAGCGTCAAGCGTACCGTTGAGGCGGGCCCTGGGAAGGCTGACGTTGGTGACATGGCCGGCGGTGTCACAGGTGACACCGAACCAAGAGCAGGTGGAGTTGGCCATCGACCATGACGACAACGAGGTGGCGTTGATCAAAGTGGACTTCCATCGGAGTAGCGCTTCTGCTTCAGTTTCTGCTCCTGAATCATCGGTAGCCTTAACTGAGCATAAAAGCAGCAGAAAGGCTGAGATTCTGAAGAGCATCGTCATTGCCATTGCCATTGCTGCGTCCGAGAGGAAGGAATATCGGTTGGAGAATATATACTAGTATAGCAAATTCATTCAAATACTGTCAGCTTAGCCACCTAGATTGACTGGGACTGGAGTGAGTGAATGAGTGAGCTGAGTCAAGTTACCGAGGCTGAGTTTACTTCCAAAGTTTAAACCCAAAAAACGTCGCATCGAACTTTTCTATACACATAAACTTTCAACTTTTCCGTCACATCGTTCTAATTTCAATCAAACTTCTAATTTTGACGTGAAACTAAAAACACTCCGATTGAAGTTAAGGCCAGTGGCGGAGACAGTATGGGGGCTAAAACAGATTTTGTCTGAGATGGTTAGAAGGTCTAGAAGACTGAGAAGTCTTCACTATAATTTTATCCTAACTCCACCACTAGGCCAATCTGATAATGGCGTTGCATGATGCATGTGTGTGTGGGTTGACTGACCGTCAACGCAACGCAGCAAAGACTGCAAGGTTTGCTCTGATCATGCATATGGGCTGTCTGGGTTTACAGACGACGCTCTGGTCTCTGCTAGCCAGATGGACCATGAAAATTTGTAATGCTGGTGTGAGTGCCATTTCATCTTCCAAACTGAATGCTAGGATCAAGAATGTTTCTGGAGCCATGAAATGTTTCTGGAGGTTGCGTTCGTTTATAGTAGCTGAGAACTCCCATGCACAGAAAATAAAGCAGTGGATTAACACTTGATTAATTAAACATTAAAAAATAAAAAATAGATTAATATGACTTTCTAAAGCAACTTTCCTATAGAAAATTAAAAAAAACATACCGTTTAGTAGCTTGGGAAGCGTGCACATGAAAAATGAAAGAAAGGTTAGGAAAGTTGGGAAAAGAACTAGCCTAACTAGATCATATATATTCCGGGTGCTGCTATACAAGATGACTATGTAGTATTTTTCAGAAATGGTATCAGTACGGTTGGGAAATTTCCACACCGTTTTTACCCCTACTACGTAGGCTATGTAGGGACAACCGGCTTTGAAAAGATATGCAGCTAAACAAGTAATTAAATTTGAAAATTATATTGTTTGATTTGTTTTTTTCTTAGAAATATTCGGGATGTAATTATTTTGACAGAAATATACCATCGGTCTCGTCGTTGCGCGAGGTGTGACGATGCGGGCGGTCTCACACGGTGACAGTGCGAGACCGCGTGTTGACGCGCAACGATAGCTTATCGTGCGGTCTCGCGCGATAAAAACAGGGAGACCGTACGATCTCGCACAATAAATGAGCGAGAGCTAACGGCTTGTCTAGTGAGCTGATGCTTAAATTAGGGACTAATTACCCAATTAGCAATTAATTAATAATAACTAGTGATTTATCATCCTAATTAGCTATTTGCTATTACCTTAGGTCACGAACAAAATCGGAGATAGATCAGAAAGAAGTGTTTTCCCGCCTATCCTTAGAAATAAGCTCAAACAGCAAACACAACTTTTGAGATTACTTTTGTATTAAAAATGTCTTGTCTTACTACAGGGATTTGACCGGCTTTTATAGTCTACGATCTTACATGTGATATTACATTTCTACTCTCATGGGCTTTAGTGAACTTCCTATAATACCCTTGCCATGTCAGCAACCCTAAGGGCATTATGGTACGTTCTTGGGGTCATTATAGTCTTTTGACTCCAGCTGGCAAGAGTGGTTGAGAAGTGGCTACCATAGAATCTTCTATTCGACTCATTCTTAGCTCGAAATACATTTTCCCTTCGAGTTCTCTAGCCGAATGTCTTCTATGCTTAGGGGCGCACACGTTCTTCACCAGCTTCCCAGTCGCCAAGATTCACCTGCCATGTATTTAGAATTCATCTCCAAACCAGATAGGTTACATGCAAATGGTGAGAAACAAACTCATGTATGTCCTCCCAGTCGAGAGTGTTTTCCTGCTCGAGAGTGTTTTCCCACTTGAGAGTATTTTTCAGACGGGAGTGTTTTCCCACTTAGAGTGTTTTCCTACTCGGGAGTGTTTTCCCACTCGAGAGCATTCTCCCGCTCGAGGGTATTTTCCTACTCGAGGGTGTTTTCCCGCTCGAGAGTATTTTTCCCCCTCGAGAGTATTTTCCAGGAGTGTTTTCCACTCGAGTGTTTTCCCGTTCGGGAGTGTTTTCCCACTCGAGTGTGTTTTTCTGTTTTATACTTAGAAACTTTCTAGAAATCATCGCTTTGGTGTTTTGATCGGATAGGGGGAAGGGCGTTGGCCCCCTGCTACAACACTCTTAATTAATACGTAGTAATTAATTAATCGCTAATAAGATATTCGAGCAATTTGAATCGGCCAGCCATTCGGTGTCGCTCGCTATTTCGTGGAGTGAGGCCGCGCGGTCTCGCGTCGTCTCGCATGCGTCTCACTTTTGCCTGCGCCATCTCACCCGCGTCGTTATTTTCGCGCAATGTTTATATCAGACCGATGATATATTTCTATCAAAAAAATATTACATCCCAAAAATTTCTGAGAAAAAAATAAATCAACATTATATTTTTAAATTTAATTTGCTAAACAAGTGTCGAACATTCAAAGATATGCAGCTAATATAAACAAGGGTCGATCAAAAAATAATAATAAAGGGAGGCCAGGGGATCAATTTCTAACTGATGAATCATGCCATAGTTACAGCGATGAAATAAGTTAGCGAGTGAAGTTAAGGCCAATCAGACAATGCGTTGCATGATGCATGTGTGTGTGGGTTGACTGACCGTCAACGCAACGCAGCAAAGACTGCAAAAGGTTTGCTCTGGTCTCTGCTAGCCAGATGGACCACTAAAATCTGCAACGCTCGTGTGAATGCCATTTCATCTTCCAAACTGACTAGGGCCATCCCAAAAAATTTTGGTAAAAAACGTCGTATCAAATGTTTGAAGACATACATAAGACATTAAATATGACACATTAAATATGAGAGTAAAAAAACCAATTACACAGTTTATATGTAAATTGCGAGACGAATCTTTTGAACCTAATTACGTTATGATTTGACAATATGATGCTACAGTAAACATTTGCTAATGATGAATTAATTAGGCTTAATAAATTCGTCTCATAGTTTACAAACGGAATCAAATGTGTGTCCGTATTTAAAAATTTTATACCCAAAAAACTAAACACACCCTTGGATCAAGAATGTTTCTGGATAAGCCATGGAATGTTCATATAGATCAAGAATGTTTCTGGATAATAACTAAACCAACTTTTTTTTTCTAAACTTTCAATTTTTCCGTCATATCAAATATTTGGACACTTGTATGGAGCATCAAATGTGGATAAAAAGAAAAACTAATTGCACAGTCCGACTGTAAATTGCGAGAGGAATCTTTTGAGCCTAATTACGTCATGATTAGCCATAAGTGCTACAGTAGCCCACATATGCTAATGACGGATTAATTAGGCTCAAAAGATTCGTCTCGCAGTTTACAGTCGGAATATGTAATTTATTTTGTTATTAGTCTACGTTTAATACTTCAAATGTGTGTCCGTATACGTAAAAAAAATTTTGTCAAATTTTTACAGCATCTAAACACGGCCTCCCCCATCGTTCGTTTGTAGTGGTTGGGAACTCCTCCCCCATGCGCGAAAAACGAAGCAATTGATTGACCCTTGATTAATTAAGTATTAAGTTAAAAAATAAAAATTGGATTAATATGACTTTTTAAGGCAAATTTCCTATAGAAAATTTTCTTAAAAAAAATTGTATCGTTTAGTAGTTTGGGAAACGTGCGTGCGGAAAATGAAAGAGAGACTAAAAAAATTGAGAAAAACTAGTCTAACTAGATCATGTATATTTCGGGTGCTGCTATAGGATGACTATGTAATATTTTACAGAAACTGTATCGGTATTGTTGGAAAATTTCTACACCGTTTCTACCCTTACTATGTTGGCTATGTAGGAACAAAGGACTTTGAAAAGATATGCATCAAACAAGGGTCGAACAAAAAATAATAATACAGGGAGGCCAGGGGATAAATTTCCAACTGACGAGAGAATAGAAGAGAATGAAAGGCCTTCAGTTTCACATTGGCTGAGATGACTTCCTTTTAGCGGCCGAAACGGGATTCAGATGAGCAAGGATTGATAGGCAAGACCTTCTCCGTTTTCACCCGATCTTACAATTACTTTCACATGTTAGCGACAAAAAAAAATGATCTATGTTCCCAGCAGGCAGGCTTAGTGGCTTACTACACCACTACACCACTGGATAGCTCAGTTACTAGGGCAAGTACTTCCTCCGTATATTTTAATGTATGACACCGTTAACTTTTTTATCAACGTTTGACCATTCGTCTTATTCAAAAAAATTATGTAATTATCATTTATTTTATTGTCACTTGATTTATCATCAAATATTCTTTAAGTATGACATAAATATTTTTATATTTATAAAAAATTTTGAATAAGACGAATGGTCAAACATTGTTCAAAAAGTCAACGGTGTCATAGATTAAAATACGGAGGGAGTATAAGGTAGAAACAGTAAGCAACTCAAGGCAAAATTTACAAGGAGCTGCAGCCTTTGATTAATTATTATAATGAGCAGATAGTATATACAACTCCTCTCAAGACTAGCTCTATCTCTCTCTAAACCCTCCTAACCAAAAGCTCAAAAGACAAAAATTTGAGATCACCATCTCAAGCACCTATATGTTAGCCACATTGCTCTAGATCTTGCGATCTTCCTTTTTTTTTCCCTTCTTCCGTATGAAACAACAAAAAAATTTCTGACTCCTGTGGTTGCCAACAAAATCTGCCAACCTGTTCATCACACGTCCCAATTCGCTTTACACTGTACAGGACCGGTGATCGTGTGTTCAGCCGTTGAGCTTCGCCAAGAACTGGTTGAGATCGTACTCGTCTGCATACTGAGACTGATCCCATAGCTCGTCCAGACCATTCAGAATGGACTTCAAACCCTTCCCACCAGATTTCCCCTTGGAATCTTTACTCTGATCACCACCCGAACTGCTTGGGAGTACAGACGCCTGCGTATGGCCATAGACAAAGGATCATAAACCCAAAGAAAGAATAAAAATTACAAAAGTTTTTTCTATACGAGATATATGGTCACAAGGGATTTACTTTTCTGGAAGCAGGCGTCGAAGCAAACAGATCAAGCAGTTGGTCAGTGTTCATTGTCTTCAGGCTGGCGTTCTCAGCATTGATGACCGCATTGGCCACCGACACCTTGAACCTTTGAAGACTCATCACCTTCTCTTCCAGGGTACCGCGCATGATGAGACGGTGCACATTCACCACTTTCCTTTGACCCAGACGGTGTGCTCTGTCCATTGCCTGTAAGAGGGGAGGGGAGTATTGTTCGTTTGTCTCACAGAGGATAGCTTGAAAATGGTGGAGGAAATTTAATGGTAGCCTTATCGTTGATAAAAGATGCAAAAGCAAACCTGAAGATCCTTCATTGGGTTCCAATCATGTTCCATGAAGACCAATGTGTCAGCAGATGTCAAATTCAATCCAAGCCCACCGACTGCAACAGGAAAGAATCAGATATAGCTTTTCTAGTATATATATATATATCTAGGAGTAAATCCCTGATCCATACGGCGTTCTCCAAACCTACCATGAGTTGTTAATAGGAGCACATCAATGGTTGGATCTGAGTTGAATGCCTTCACAATTTCAAATCGCTTCTCTGGTTCAACAGAGCCGTCCAACCGTAAATATGTAACGCTGAATGAATATCAAAAGTTTGCTGATTAGATGACTAGAGTAGAAAGCACAGGCAGGAAACTGAGAAACATAAGTGTGTATTTTTAGTCAGTTATCAACTAGGCCAACGACAACCTTATATTTACAGTTACTCAAAGATAAAACAGCACTGCAGTACTCTAGAAAGTACAAATATCCAAGCATAATAAAACACAAGATAAAACAACATAAAGCAAGATGCTTAAAATAATTTGCATCAGCTAATATTAATCTCTACTATATAAAAGAATCTGCTACTGGTGATGGTTGTGAAACTGCGATCTCACCGTATCTTCTAAGACCGGATAAATATGTCTTTTGTGCATATGGCTTGAGTTTTTTGTTGATTGATGTTTGATTGAATATTATATGATTTTTCAAAATATATAAATATATATATAATTTTTCAGTTTAGAACTCATGATATATTTTTTTCAAATCTGTTGCAACACAGACAACACACTGGCATGATGAATTCTTCATGAAGCTGATGTGCATCACAATATATAAAACTCACCTTCTCATATGGGATTGAAACAGGTCCTTCTCAATAATGTCAAGCAAAGCCTGGAGAAAAGAATATTTATAAACATGACAAGGATGAAAATATATCAAAAGAAACAGGGATACATAGTCTCAATAAGAGAACAGACTCAGTACCTTGTGTTGAGCAAAAATCAAAACTCTGTGTTGCCCAATAGCTGCAGAAGCATCAGGGCTTGATATTTCTGACCCTATACCACACTCCTGAAGTATCTCTTGGAGAGCAACAAGTTTAGGGGAATGGTGTAGGTCATGAAGCTCATCACCAGTTCCCATACCGATTTCCTTTAGAAGGTCCACAAGATAATCAGGTGGGCTTTCCCCAGTTACAAGTAAAGGATGGCTACAAAGTTTTAATAGATATTGCAGTGCCTGCATTACAAAAAGCATATTCAATTAAAACGCAAACACGATACCACATAAGAAATGCAGAATGAGAAAGCTAAAATGTTTGTCTAACTGCAGTACCTGAAACACATGACGAGTTGCCTTTGGTTGAGAAGTGGATTGCTCTAATTCATTTTCTTTTACTATAGTGGAAATCTCTTGTTTGGCATTGGAGTTGGAGAATTTGTCATAAAGTTTGAGCTGCAATAGACTGAGATTGCAATATCTATCCTGGATAATCTTCTCAGGAAGATCAGATAAAACCTCATCCTTTGTTCTTCTAAGTAGAAACGGCATGACCTAGTATAGAAAAATGACTTTTACTTGTCAACAAAGGTCACAAGACTCAAAAACCCCAGTTATTTTTAAAGACTTCAAGTCTACTACAGAAGATAAAAAACCTGTTTATGCAGTGCCTCCATCGCAAGAATGCCAGCTTCAGCATCCTTTGCTGAACATTTTGGATCTTTTGCTGCTAGCAATGGTTTTCCATATGTAGCTTGGAACTGCATAATTAACATTTTATTTAATTTCAGCACAAATACTTCATATCAGAATAGACCAAGGTAATTATCAAGAGTCAGGACTAGTAAAAATCCATCCCTTCATGAAAGCAGAAACAATCTCATCTTTGGTTGGTTTAAAACATTCTATGTCCACTTACATTAATACAATATAGTCACCAATGTCTTTTTCTACAGATGCATGTCATCAAACTACTAATGATTTATCAAGCAGCCTAGCACCTATAACACAACTAAACATAGATATCATTTGCAAGCATCATATGTAAGAAAGTGTAACGGCCCAGATCAGGCAGATCCATATATCACCTGTCGCTGTGAGCAAGTCCACAGTGAATAACAAAAAAACTAAACTAACTAATAATAAGCTTGGAACTAACTAGCAAGTCCACAGATCCATATATTATTCCTGAACTAACTAATAAGCTTGGAAGCTAGTGTAAGAGTAAATCAGGAACATGTTAAAAACTAAACTAAGTTCTTGAACAAAAAAGGCATGGTTCATGTCAATGACCAAATTCTTAGCTTTCAGTTCTGTAAGTAAAGTTGAATTCATAGCACATTTACCTGTTTTTCTGTCCCAAGAAATCCAGGCATAAGAAAGTCAAATAGAGACCAGAGCTCCAATACATTATTCTGCAATTATAGTGGAATGTGTCAAATAAATAGTAATACCAATTTCGGTACTGGATCGATGAAATTATCTACAAAGAACATGAACAATGAAATAAAAAGTGCAATGTAAAGCGAACCGCAACAGCTAGACGAAAAGCATACCAACAAGATTCATGAATGAAATTTTACCTGAATTGGAGTACCGCTGAGGATAAGACGGTGTTGTGCTTTCAATTGTTTCACAGCAGATGTTATTTTAGATCTTGAGTTCTTTATTATGTGCCCCTCATCCAGCACACAATAGTTCCAAAAGACATTCTCAAGAAAATCAATATCCTTGCGTATAATATCATATGACGTTATGATTACGTTGAACTTATCAAACTGAGAACGGAGGATAATCCTGTCTTGTGATGAACCGATGTACTGAAGAGGTTTCATGATAGAGCTGTCTATGTACTTCTCTATTTCATATTCCCAGTGTGCTACTAATGTAGAAGGGCAGATAATCAAAGATTTTGGATCTTGCTCATCATTTCGTGCACGTGACTCAGCAATATCGGCTGCTACAATAGCAGACGCCTGGAGTGTTTTGCCAAGACCCATGTCATCACATAAAATTCCATGTAACTTGAACCGTCTAAGGAATGCTAGCCAGTTAATTCCTTCTTGCTGGTACCTGTAGCGATCCACAACATTTTGTTAAAAGAACATCAAATAATAATCATTATAACAAGTATTATTATGTATGGTATCCACAATAGCACTCAATACACTATCTCAAACTAAGTAGAATAACGTCGTCAAGCCACATTCCAATAAAGGAGCTTTTAAGATAGTTACAGACCTTCGCAGTTCAACACTGAGATCAATGCTGAGCTTGTAATCATCAATTTGGGAGTTGTCGAGGAGCTGCTCTAGAAACTGCGCATCTTCTGCACTGCTAGATAAGCGTTCACTCAGTCCATCCGGTAACAAAGAACCTTTTGCTAATGGCAACAAAGGAACCAGAGCAGCAAAACTGTGAGTTACAGTCTGTCTAACAGAACCATCAGGATCACTCATACACCTTAGAAGAGGAACAACAAGGAAAGGAGCATAAGGAACCAACTCCACAGCCAAACCCTGAACAAGAAGGCTCAAAAGCATCCCAGCTCCTTGCCTTGCACAGACAGAAGATGAATCTGACAACATCGGTATGACATTTTCTATCACAATTACCATTACATTAGCAGTCAATGATTTTGCCATTGATGTGATGCACCTTGCAGCAGCTAACCTGACAGCGACATGAGGATGGCGCACACAACCAAGAATACAGGGAAGGAGACTTAGCAATTGAGGCCTCAAGGGCTCAGCCAAATGAGGTGTAACCGAACGAACAACCTGTGAGGAGGAGCAGAAATGGCATTAGAAATATGGCAACAGATGAAAATGGAACCAAACCAGTTTATACTAAATAGTAGCAAGTAACCAAAGATATATTGATTCATATTGATATGACATGATAGTCTAATCCAACATCATGTAGCAGTTTTATGCCAAAACAAATGGGAACCAATTGAATTCAAATTAATTTATAAAACAAACCTGGATATTATTTATAAGGGACTGCGGTTCCTTGTCCTCACAAGATCTTCCTAACTGCGCAATACTTGGATCTTCTTTCATAAGATCATCCCCAGTCTTGACGGGTTTAAGAAACTCCGTAAGGCAATCCCATAACTTGGGAAGCTTTTCAAATAAGGATGCTCCAAATTTCTCACAAAGATGCTTAAAAGCCAACTCCGATCCACGCCGGCTTATAAAACCTTCCGACTTCGATTCACCACCGGAAGTCATCTGGCCCCTGGATTTGTGATTGCTAAAACGCTTACCAATCGACAGCAAGTTTTGGTCCTCAATAACCTGAATTGAGTTTATAACTGCAGCTTGAGGTGTCTCACTTGCATCAGTGCATGTTAACGTGCAGAGGTTCTTTGTTAGTTTGTCGTTTGGGCCAGGTTTGCGGCCAACACAACTAAAAATGAGCTCAGCAAGTGCATCTGCAGCTTTGTCCTGAAGTATTTCCTCCTAAATGATATGGAACCATTTGAGCTTACATCTAAGACAAAATTTAAGAGCATAAGAATACTATGTCTTACCTGTTCCCTTTTTACAGCAGCCATTAAAGGCAAAATGACTGGGTTCAACTTACTAGGCAGCCCTGCCATCCAGACTACAGCAGAGGCCACTAAAGAGGAAACTGTCACATGCAAATTATTCTGCAGAACATCATCAAACAAGGAAACTTATTTTATGATATTGGTAATAAAAAAGATAAAAAAAATATCAGAACTAGACAGATGCAACAAGTAATTCTAACACATTAATATAAATCTGAAGACACCCTAATTAGAAATTTCACATACCTGAACACATTTCAAGTAGCCTGACGTAGACAATAGACCTTGTTTTGCTGACTCTATATTGTTCAAGACAATTTTATCACTGTCCAAACTAAAATCAGGTTCAGATGGTAACAAAAGCTTTGAAGCGAAGTTAATAGCATCATCAACACTCAGCATGTCAGCTTCAAAGTTTAAGTTGCTTGTATACTCTTTAAGAAGAGCACAAGATTCTATTGACTGGAACAAATTATTGGCTTCATTGCGCATCTTCCTGTATGTTCTTGCAAGCTCAGCATATGGAAGCGGAGAATCTTTTGTAGGAAATGAAGGGTCAGAACAAGCCAGTAAGTCCAACATCCACCCTTTCAGGGAGGATAAGAAAGCTAGCAATGTACCCACCACAGCAGGATCACTTTTTCTGAGGTCTTTAAACCAAGAAACAATAACCATAGAAGCCACCTGGAGCGATAGAAAATTATGAGTGCAAAACAAGTAGTTCAATTGAATGCTTTTATGCACTAAAACATAAGGTTTTCTTACCTGTCTCTGGACTCCTGAGAGAGACATGAGATCGCTTGCTAGTGGACCAAGAACAACTTGCCACGACCCCTCTGTCAACTTAGAGGCAAACAGACCAAGGGCCATTGACGTAAGCACTCGCGTATGAGTAACAGATTTGTCCGAATCAGACCCCACAATTATTTTTGAAACACTCAAGGAAGCTTCAGAATGCTTTTCCTGTGAAGTGTTCTCTCCGGTAGAACCAAAAGATATCATTCTCGTATTTTCATGTTCTAACCTTGCAGATTTGATCTTTGCAGCAGCTCTTGAACGACTTCCTCGTGGAAGTGCAACTGGCAAAAACATTTTTGCAGAATCCAATGCTGTGCCATATGGAGTAGTGGCAAGTTGCACCCAATTACTAAAATATGAACTTGCAGCAGACTCAAGGTCCTCCGTAGGGCACTACAAGCATAGAAATATTTTTGTTTGTTACTATCATCCTGTACTAGACATGATCATTAAATTTCTATGAATTGAGTAAATTCACAACACCCGGAAAGCCAGAACATCAGTAACCTGAAGTAATAGTTTCCAAGCCCTTTCAGAAGATCGAATAATCTCATCATTTGACTCCAAGAGCAGATTCTGGAAGACAACTTGCAGCGCATCACCTAATATAGATGCAAGCCATAGTTTAGCTGAATTCCTGGTGTTCCCAACCTCGAGAAGCCTCTCCTACAAAAAGTTTGAACTACACGGTTTTTAACTAGGAAAGCATAACAAATGGCATTCAGAAGCTTACAGCAAAAACCAATTGCATAATGGGAACAGAGTGGAATATCCAACTCCAGATTAGCAAAATCCCAAGGATAGGTTGGTTTTTCTTGGCAAAATAATGTAGAAAACATACACAAGATGGCTCAAAACTGCTATTCCACCCGGTAAATTATTGCAGATATTTTTCATTACAATTCTGTTTCTCATTTATATAACTCATACTCAACTCGAATGGGCACCTGATACTGCAGCACAATCAAACTACAGTGGATCTCAAATTCCATGTAATTCTTACCAATGTTCGTACAGCAGAACGCCGGACTGATGTAATACTATGTCTCATAAAAGGCCACAATCGGGGTGTCAGAGTGGCTAAGACATAAGGATTATCATTAGAACCCATTTTTTCTTCACCGGCAACCAGAGTTACACTGTATAGATCAAATTCGTTGTCTTTACCTATGGCTGTTGTGCCAAGCATCTTTGGAACCATCTCTGGTTGAGAATATATCTCAGCTAACAAATTCATCACACTGAAACAAAAATGAAATTTTGGGCATGAGAAATACAGAATATTTATTGCGGCATGAGTACAGTCAACTTTAAACGGAATAAAAGAGCAACGAACAACTATCCAACATTTTAAATTCCTTATCTGAGAACAGGTGACTGGATTCAAAATAAGATTAGAAATCGGAAGTAGATGGACCATATAATGTATAACATGGGCTCAGTGTTCAACATTACGCAATGTGTTTACTAAATGAGGAAAGCATGATTGAACATACCTGCTTGTAGAAGGGCTTAGATCATCAAGGTCAAGCAATATATCCCAAAGCAACATCACAATTGAATGTAGCATTTGATCATTTAGTCTAACTAAAGAAGCAGCAGCTGGGATCAGAGCCTCTGCAGCCACAGCCCGGACATCATCATCTGGATCCTCCAGACCAGCTTTACAGGCATGAAGAACATAATTAAGCAAGTCTTTAAGCATTTCCTGGTGGGGAAGGAAACAATATTATAGCAATTTTACACATAAATTAGGCGTCAAAAACAAATATTAGTAAACAGAAGAGGATGTTTCTCTGAACTCCTAAGTTCCTCTAATGCAGAGATATGAAAAGCAAAACTTGACTTGGTAGCAAGCCAACTACTACTGCCCCTCTGGCATATATGCACCAAGACGATTGAATTAGCCTATTAGGTTATAATTTTTCTCATTAGCAATCACCTGACGAACAGCAACTAAATACTTAATTCCAAGGAGACTCCCATGACGAACTTCCCACTCCTGCCTGCGCTGAAAGAACAAAGAAAAGGACAGAAATGGTGATGACCATGACAACAGAAAATGTACTGTTTTGAAGTTGACAACAGCAAGACAAATAATTACTACAGGACACACCTGCATTTGCAGCAAAATATTCAGTGTATGGCATACTAGAGTCGGATGCATGTACTTCAGAACTGCACCAAGAGCTTGAGCACAAGTTTCACGAACAGGAGCAACCACTTGATCAGATACATAATCACCAAAGCTACAGGCAGAACAAAGGCAAAAAAAAATAATAAGACTAATAGCCAAGACAACCAAATACATACAAAAAGTATAAGTCCAGAGATACATACCGGTCCAATGAAAGTACACAAAGGAAACGAATTGCACAGTCTTGAAGAAATTCCCAATTTTTTACCGCTGAGTAGTTTGCCAGTTTCATCAGCTTTATAAATTTTGAATTTTCAGGGAGATGGGTAGAACTCAGTTTGGGCATGGAGTTGAGTGTTTCGTGAGGTGGTGTACAATATGGATCCACCTTAGAGGGGTTAGCTGAACCATCAACCTGGAAAGGTGATTCAACCTTTGCATGAGCAAGATTTGGTTCACCACTAGATACAGTAGGCTCAGTACTCAGACTTGCCTCTGTTTTGGAATAATCACCGTTACTTGGCTCCTTATCCAACTGAATGTCCATAACCTCTGGATTAGACTCCTCTTTCTTTTGTCTTTTCAAAACTGGCTTGAGCTGTCCCGAATCAATGTCTTCATTAAGATCAATACCATGTGCTCTTTTCAGGGAGTCCAAATTGTTTTTATCATCAAGGTCAGCGAAAGGCGAGTTCAGATCAGGAAAATATACTCCAGCACAAGCCCCTTGATGCGTCAAAATTTCCCTCAAAGCCATAATGGTGCCATGGCGAACTTCCCAAACTACAATACAACACTCAGTTAAAAGATTGTAAGCGAGATAAGAACGGGACAAATTTCAGAGACAAGACAGATAATGAACTTACTAGGGTCAAACATGTCATGAATAAGTTGATCTACAAACTGTTGAAAAGGCCATCTCCCATTCTCACTGTACTCCAGATTGTCCTCATCTGTGATTGCATCAACTGTATCCTGAAAAAATGTAAGTGGGGTGATTAGATCATCACAGATTGAAGACAAAGCCATCCCAACAGAATGCTCCAGTGCAACTGCGTAAATTGCCAAACAGGAATGCCAACAATAACAAGTCAACAAACCACACATGCATGATGCATGGAAGAACACACACCCACAAATGCACTAACTTACTTGCACTGTGCCACATATTCAGACATGATAGTTTGTGCTAGCAATTGAGAACAATTCAGAAACAAAGTTTTACAATCTCTACCAAGGCTCCCGATAATTTAAGAATGTGGAATTAATGACCATCTCATAAATGACTCCAGAAAAATAAAAATTAGTGCGGGAGGATACTAAAATCTTAGAAAAATATAGTACAATTGACAGAACATGTGTTGTGTGAACCAACTTGATCAGAAGAGGCCCCGTTAGACGGTCCAGAACTTTTTGGCACAACGTCATCATCCTCAGGTACAGCCTTTGTATGATC
Source organism: Oryza meridionalis (assembly GCA_000338895.3). NCBI lineage: Eukaryota > Viridiplantae > Streptophyta > Magnoliopsida > Poales > Poaceae > Oryza > Oryza meridionalis. Next base: position 3,395,410 of record CM002525.2, on the reverse strand, counting down.
TTTTGCATTGCTTTTTGCTTTACGCTTCAGCATATTGAGCTCCCTGGCGCTTAATCGCCTGGAGCGAAAATTGGAATGTTTGGGATACCTGGGAACCATAGATGCAACCAAGTGCTGAATATTCTGACCAGTATTAAATGAATAGAATCCATTGTTTTGCATATTTGCACCCCAATAATTCTTTTGGGCAAGAAGGTCCTCGTCTTTGATAACATCATTGAAATCCATGAACTGCTCACATACATCCAGACCTGCACTAGAACAGAAACATGAAAGGAATGAGAAATCCAAAACAACAACAAAAAGTTCAAAGATATATCAGAGTACAACGATACTTTGCAGAATACAGGTGCAGTCTTCACTATAGAAAGAACCTTGTGGCAGTGGTGCGGTGAGTGCCATAAAGTGAAAATTAAAAAGTAGCAAAAATAAGATGTAAGAGAGAAGTATAACCTAAACGACGCCGGAGATTTTGCTTTTGGCGAGCTAAACGCTCTGCTGGATTTTTGCCGTTATCATTTGCAATGTCATATTCCTAGTAGCAAGCACAAAAGCAATAATCCCCATTAGCTTTCACATGTTGCATACCATGAAACCATAAATAAATAAGAAATGGAATGGAATTGCCAAGTACACCTTAAAACAAAAATTTAAAAAAAAATCTTGGTATAGACAAAGAAATTCGAGGTTATTTTGTGTGTATCTCCAGAATTTGAGAATATAATTATATTGAGGAGCTTCAGAATATGTTCCTAGATTTAAACATTATCCACTAAAATTCTTTTCCTCGAGTTAGAAGCAAAGTAAGTAACCTATACATTACAATATTCAATGCAGTTTTATGTCAAAAACGAAAATTCAGTGCAATGGAAGAGGCTTGATCTATTTTACTTCTAAGTGTCAAGTGCTTTTGATTCACTATGTTCCTAGTAAGAAAAATAGAAAGCCCTCAAGAAGTTGACAATGGCAAAGAAAAACAAACAATAGATGGATGCATGACCCTATCAGAAAAGAAAAAAATGGATTGAATCTGAAAATAACATTGCCCTGAAAAAAAAACCGCAGTATTTTAATTGTACTCATTAAATATGACGAGGCAAAATAATGGTAAGAAGAAAATACACCTGTCCACCTGATGCCAATAAAGGAGACCCAAATTCCAACACCCTGTTTATATCGAAGCTGTAAAAAGAAGTTAAACGGAATTAGTTTGTCTATTTCCAATGAGGCAAAAAAGAAGAACGGGAAGGCCTACTAAGCACTAGGAAAGTTTCAAAGAATTCTCAACAAACCTTCCAAAAGCAAGCTCAGATGTTGCAGTAGTATCAGCATGCCGCAACGTTGACCCAACATCACCAATTCCACCAGACAACCCAGAAGCATGTTTTTCTGCTTCTGCAGATGCGAACAAGTCTTTCACCGATGTGTGTTTGACGTTCTCTGCTATGGCACCAATCGCATGGGCTGCTGCGACCCTTGTGTCCCAATTCTTACTACGTAAATATGGAGAAACCTAAAACCAGACATAAAAGCAAAAATATCAGCCAGCCATTCTCCGCAGAACATGTGTAAAAAGAAAACAAACTTATTCTCCAGTGGATGAGCATGTTACTAGCTTGATATAATAGATAATGAAGACAGTAATAGTTACTTCTCATAGAACGAACATCCATCAATCAATGCATGGGAGGGCATTGCATCTTACAATAGACATCACACAAAATCATATATCCCTCAAAGTTTGATATTTAATCTATAACTTCAACACCCTCATTGCGACCAAGCTGACGAAATAATCATCTATCCACTCACTAGTTGTGTCTTCGCGAGGAAATTTTGGTTCTCACTCCGACAGCGCTTTGGTCAGGGTATTTTGGTGGAACAGGACCAACGAGGCAACCAATGGTCCAGTGCAACAGGGCCTTAATTCTCTAGTCATTCCTGGTGCTTGGACGCTTTGGAAGCATCGAAACCGATGTGCCCTCGATAGTGCTGCTCCAAACTGGCTAGTGCCATCCTGCTTGCTGAAGAGGAGGGGCGGTTTTGGTGTTTGGCTGAGGCTAGAGGGCTATCCTTCTTAACTGTTCTACAGCCTCGTATTTAGTTTCAGGTTGAAGAGGGGCAGTTTTGGTCGCTGTTTACTTTTCTGCGTGTGGTCCTTGTTAGCACGGACAGGCATGTAGCCTGAGAGCTGGGGTGTGTGGGTGTTTTGTAATCAGGGTTCTTTTACCCTTTTCCTTCTTAATATAATGTGATATGCAGATATCCTGCATGTTCGAGAAAAGGAAAATCTATAGCTTCAACACCACTGAAAATTCAGCATAACATAAAACTGCAGGGTTCATTTTTGTGCTACCAAGCAAGTGAAGCATGAATTGAAGAAACTAAAAGTTGGGCATTTCGCACATCACACGTCATAGCTTACACACATTATATTAAGCAAACATTTTCAGGTAGAAGGATCCACAAAACTAGCAGGTGGTGGAATTGTTGGTATACCTTTTTGAGTAAGACATTTAGCTCCTGGGGGTGGGACTTGGCGATTTCTCCAATTTGCCGTGCAGCAGCGAACCTTGTCGCTTGCGTGGAACCAGCTAGTTGTGTTAAAGGAAACTTTGCACAATAGATAGATAAACCAAAGGGGATATCAAAGCATAGACTGTACGTTTTAGCCCAGATAATTTGCACATTTCATGAGGCAATTTTGCTTAGTTTATCAGAGAATCGGTACAGAGTATAACCTAACATAGCAAGTGATCATCTGTAAAACTACAAGCATAGTGAACCAATAGTCTTGCAGAAAGGATACTGTCTAGCAATGTGAGCAGGCGGTGAAGCCGGGACGAACTCTGTGCCATAGCTGACGCAGACTGGCAGACTTTTCATCCGAAGAAACAAAATTAGGATAGGGTATATTCCACTTCTGGTTGGCGGCAGTAGGCAGGTAAATTACCGCACATGTGAATCACGTAGAGCCGCTCTGCAAACAATGAGAGAACACAAATTAAGGCATCAAAAATTAGTGAGTCTCTGATAGAATCACTCACAGTAATTACTAGCACATGGTAATCTTATGAAACGAAAAAAATTAACAGAAGGAAAAAAAACAGATGGTACGCCGGCAACATGGAAGCGACATGCGCGCATCTGCATGTCTGAAAAGTGAGTGGCTCATGAGATCTCATATCCTCATTCGAAGAGCAAAAATACCGCAAGGGTTGGTTGGTACTCGAAGAGTTTGAAATCGGAGTGGCAAATCTAGGGAGCAAAGCAAACAACAGAGCGCAGGAAACCCCTCGAATTTCTAAGGCGCGCTCCAAATCCAATCAATCCAATCCCCACCCCCCACACACACACATACATGCATACAAAATCTCATCAAGTAGAAGAGAAGGAAACCCGAGAGAAGAGGAAGGAAATATCCATGGAGGAGGGGGGGGAGAGACGGGATGGAGGAGGACGGAGACGAACCTCTCGCGCGCGCGCGGTCGACGGCGATGGCTGGAGGCGAGGCGCGGCGCGGCGGCGAGAGGCGGAGGAGGGGAAGGGGATCGCGGGAGGGAGGAGAGGCCGGAGCCCTCGCGGACGGGGAGGGGAGGGGGTGTGTGGTGTGGGGTCGGGGACTCGGCCCAATCCGATCCGCACCGCACCGCACCCGCACGCGCGCGCCTCTCTCTGGTTGGGGTCGGGACTTCGGGTCGGGTCGGGGTCGATCCTTTCCTCCTCTTGGGGCTTCAACTCGGTCGATATATATAGACACAGAGGAAAATCAACCGGGTCGGTTTCTCTCGATGAGGATAACCGCCCGGGTATGATAAACTTAAAATTTAAATTTTTGAGTCGATTTTAAATTATAAAGTTAATTTTAGAATATTTCCAACATGGTTTCTTTTTTATATATTATATTTTTTTAAGTCGTTAAAAATACATATTGTTACGTCTTATAAAACCGACCGATGAAACTAAAAATGCTCTTTCCGGCTTAGGTCAATATAACTGCTCTTTCTAGCTTAGGTCAATATACAACTGATGAAACTGCTGCTCTTTCTGCTTAGGTTAATCTGGCCCAGGCCGAAACAGAGGAGACGAATAGACGATAGAGCTGATGATAGAGTGACGATGATCGGCGATGGAGGAGAAGCCGACGACAAGAGAGAAGATTTTGATTTATACTTGGTTCATAAGTTAACCCCTTATTACACCCTTAACAGCGAGGGAGAAAGCTGGCGCTCATGCCCGCTCCGCAGCACCAGGCCAGCAGCAAACCCTAGCTTTTTCGGGTCTTGGGGAGGCTGTACAAATACAATTCAGGATATCTTGCTTTGCCCAGTTTACACGCTCAGCTCGACTAGCCAGATGACCATGCAATGTTCGCAATTAGCTTAGCCAAACCAGACACCCCATGGAGTATTTATACGGCTGCCCCACATAGTTGATTAAGGCTGTCTCAGCGCCAAGGATGTTACTACAAAAGGATTCTTGATAAATAAGCTGAATTCCCAATGTCAAATAGATAGCACTTTGTACACCAAGATGCTAATAGTACTAATTATAAGGAGCTGGGGAAGATGCTAATCTCGCCATTGCTTCATCAGAGGCCTCTTGTCTAGAAACGAGGCCATCCACTTATTCCACATCGACTTCCTCATCATCACCCTCATACTGGGAAAAGATGAAACAAATTATGAGTTTGCTTTTTCAGCAAATTAGCAAATGCACAGGAAAAAAAAGGAGGAGCTTTTTTAGTACAACGATTTTTTTATAAACAAAATGCACTGTCCAGTTCCATGCTGCCGACTGTGCATGTAAGCAGGTCCAATATTTTTTTTGGAAAGGTGAAAATTTAGTCACCTGCTCATAAGCATTCTGTACCGCTGGTGGTGGCTGCAGGGGAATAGTAGGTGATCTAGTTTTGTCATCAGCATCATTTTCTAGTAATGCGTCTATGGATTCATGTCTGTCCTCCAGTTCAATAGCTTCGTTGAGATCATCAATAGCATGAGCAGCCATGCCAGTGGAGGGCAAAACATGTCTGACTGGAGAACCTTTGACCTGCAAGTTAACAAAATATTTGCCTGTGATAAGCACAATCAAACAAGATAAATACAGATGCCAACATAGCCAAGAAGGGCTTTAGGACCTGATGATCAAGGAAGCCTATCAGTTTCAATACAAGGTCAGGCAATGACCAAACTTTCCAAATATCAACTAGGCTTTTTGTTTAGACTAGTAATAAGTTTGGTCTTTCGGTTTTTCACTCTCTCGATGTACGTGGGAGGTGGGAAGAGGGGAAGGAAGGACAACTCCACTTTTACACTAGTAGAGACATATACAGTGCAATCAAATGCATAGGCTAGCAATATGTGATAATGTTTAAACAAAGCACTGGACTGAGTGTACTAAGTATGATATGTAGTTCATCATAAAATTGAGAGCGCACGGGAGAAATGGTGCACCTTTTCTGTGAAAATGTTGGCTCCTAGCTTACTTTTTTCATCTTCCCATAATTTCTTCTTCAAATATAAAGACTTGGTTGCCTCAGTCCCCTTGCTTGTTTTATCAAAATCTGTACCATCTGACCTATATTTATCTGACCTAGTCATTGTATCAGAGTCTCGCTCTCTTCTCTTCTTCACTGAGGAGACAAGCAATTAGGTTTAAGTACATAATTAAGAGACTTCTTCAGCAATGTGCAGAAAGAATTAAAATTCAATTATAAAAGAAACTAGGCATCCTTCAGTGCTACTGTAAGAAAACTAAGCACATCAATTTTAATGCTTAATATTAAATAAAGGAACATTTGAACTACTTCATACTAGGATCGACTGCTTACTCCATAAAGAGGTACATATATCAGTTTAACAGAAGGGGAAAGTTGGATGCCGCATAACACCAAGATCCATATTGTACAAATCACAACCTGGCAATCAGAGTGTCCCGAGAAACTAAGCTACATACCAGCTTTCGCCTCTTCACTTGTTGAGTATGGGATTGATCTCTTTTTAGTTGCTGCAGTATTAGGACTCCTTTCGTTTAGGTCTTCATTGACACTGGACCCCTCTTCATTAGCACCACGCTTCAAAATATCTGAAGCAAGTAAATCACCGAGCCTCTCGAAACGAGCTTGTGACCTGCATAACTCCAATTGGTGAACACTTATTGATTGATAGTTATGCAAAAAGGAGTAATCTGGTGTGTACTAGCATTACAAGGCCAAACATGATGAAAACATAAAGCACCTTTTCACTTCTTCTTGTGCTTTCAAAAACCGAGCATGAGCTTTAATAAACTTCTTCATCTTTGAGGTCATCCTACATAGGTATAGAAAAACAATATAGAACTATTGGATAACACTGTCAAGATAATGTGCCATTGTCATGTGGAAACATTGCTTAAGTACCTATGGCATTCATCTTTCTCCCTTCTAAGCTGCACCTCAAGATCATTAACTTTGCTAGAGATCTTGCGCACTTCATCTATCTTCTCATCCAAAATGACCTACAAATAGGTAAGTGTGTTGACTAGAGTTAAGAGTTTGGAGCAAAGATTCAGCATGATCTAACATTATAGACGTGAATGGAACTAAGTACAAGCAATGGGTAGTGACTGTTATGGAGTAGCTAGGGTAAGGGTCCGACGACCCAGTGATAGGGCACTCGCTCACAAATAGCAGCGGCAAGGCTTCTCCCAGCTCAGCTAAAAGAGGCTCTGAGGATTAGGGCTAACTTTAGAGATTCATTGATTGATTAATGATAAGAGTACATGGGGTCCCTTTATACATAGGGAGGACAGGCTTGACATCCAAGGATAGTCTATAGTATCATAGAAATCAATCCCAACTAGATAATAAACTTCATCTCTTTCCTAACTAGATAATCTCCTACCATTATATGACTTATTCCTAATTTATCGTGCCTAAACTGCTGCATCGGCCTGGCCCATGCCCATAACAGTGATGAAGTAGGAATATTATAATGGTGTCTTTAATGCAAGCTTTTTTCAAATTATAAGGAACCATTTATAAATTAGTGTACATTTATTTATGTAACATTTCTAAAAGCTTGACTTTTTCTAAAAGTCTAAAAGAGAGACATGGCCAAGTAGGATGTTTTGTAATATCATTCCATGAAACAAAAAAAGCAGGAGTCTTTTCTAAGGTAGTAGTTAGCAAGTACTGCGTTCACGAGATGCTAAAAACAATGTGAAATCAAATTCTTGCAGCACCATTGAAAATTTGAACTATTAGCACAGCCATAAAATAGAAAGCATTCGAAACAAGAGCGCAAGCACCACATAATAATGTGCCTGCTGAGTGCTGACCCGCTCCAAAGCTCAGTTGGAAAATATAACATGACAGGAAGACAAAAATAAATAAACTCAAGTACAGTAAGTCAATGAAGGTCCAAAGTGGCCACAAGACTAGAGGGTACTCTTGGGGTTATTCATGGAAAGACGCACTGCCAACCAATTCGTCAAGCATGACTACTATTAAATGATTGGAAGATGTGCAATCTCTGTGCCAAAAATGAAAAGAATGGAGAATATGTCTGAAATTAAAGATGCTAAACAATACCCACATAGTAAGTTCTACATGCAAACACTATTAGTTGATAGTTGGCACAGCAGTACTGGACTAGTGAAAAGTCACCTACGCTTTGAACACTTGATGAAATCCATGCATTACCATTTCTCAATTTACACATTACTAGCATAGTGCTCATAAGCTCATTCATTGCAGCATACCACAGATAAATATGCCATTAGTTTTGAACTTTTTTATAAAAATACATGTCTACATATGACAAATTAGTAACAAATTTAAAATAGAATATATGACTTGCGTCAATCGATCATCTTATGCATGTCTACATGTGCAGAAGATGTAATCCTTTACAAAAGATCCTACAATTCACACACACACACACACAGGTAGATCCATCCACAAAAGATCTTTTAAAATGGCATGGGATGGTGGAACCTATCATCACAACCACCAACTCCTTTTTATCAGTGAATAAAGAGTGGCAGTCAAAATGTTAACATGGTAGCATGTGCCTTATTGTAACAAATATAGCGAGACAAATAGAAACTGACCTCCATCTGAGTTTTATCGTCACGCAAAGCCTCCATATCCAGCCGTATTTGTTTCAGCTGCACAATATTCATAATTATGCAATGAAGATTGTGCCAAATGTGCTTGTATAAGCCATGAATTTGATTACATTTTTCTCATACCTGCTTTTCGTGGTCTTCTTTCTCGTCACCACTTGAGAATTTGTCCTTTTTCTTTTCATCGTTGTTATCAAAGAGACTTAAACTCCTAGATGAGTTGGTTTCTCCATCGTCAGTCTTCTTTTCATGCCTCCTCTCACTGGAAATAAAGGATAGATTGTGGAAAAGTAAATTACCAGTTCAGCACGACTCAACACGTTCAAGGCATCTAGAATAAATCTAGTAAACCCAACCACAATTCCAACGGAAATGCCAGTGTTCAAATATCAAGTTCTACTTTGATCGCAAAATACAGCTTATACAAGTGCTTGCATGACCTTCAGGAAAACATGCTTATGACTATGAAAACAAAACAAATAATTTGAGTGATAGAAAGTAAGTATCACCAGGTACAATCTGCAGGAAGAATACAAAACTTTACCGTTCTGAGCAAGATAATTTTAGCATTATAATGGAATAAATATGTTGATGATAGTTTACAGCACCATTAATACAAAACTACAGAACTAAAATTGTAGCTTGTGTGGATCTTAACTCAAGCATATCAAATGGTGATTAACAATGATGAAAAACTAAAATTGCAAAACCAATAGAAACACGACAAGGCATATACTAATAAATCAATGATAAAGATAAGCAAAGACACCATAAATTGAACTTTGATCAGGGCTTTAACATGCACTCACAGCATATTTAGAATTTAACTTCAAAAGATCATGCTCATATGATGAAATGAAATATGTACCTCTTCCTGCTAGGAGATCGTGAATAGCTAGAATCTGCAGTAAGAAATCACATTTTTATGAGTTTATAAATAGCATGAACTTAAAAGCAATCAAAATGTAGAAGCGACCAGAAACAGTTGTATACACACACGCAAATACACACACGACAGAGAAAGAAAGCAGTTATTACCTCTTTCTCGAGAAGATGGCCTTCTATCATAAAGGGGACGATGACCCCTGGACTCTCTTCCAGGGGAATGCCTCCTCCGAGGTGAAAACCTCCGATCAATCCTGCCTCTGAAATCACCGCCTCTATAATCTCTTCTCCCTAGAAGTCAGGGAGGTGCAAGTTTTATACAAAGGAAGCAACTTATGAAACAAAAAACAAAAAGGAAGTAATATATAGATAGTAGGACACCCATAAGCCTGTTAAGCTTACCAAGACCATTGAGCTACAAGATTATTCAATTAGCAATAAGTAGCTGGGGCTCCAGGATAATGCCATTAGCCACAAAAAAAGTAGGGCCAAAAAATAATGCACAAGCATATACCAAGATACGACAAGAAACCACTGATTCACCCATTAATATAATAACGTTGATCGTCTGAAGTGAAATGGATGAGTGCTCCATAAATAACCTCATATAGCAAATATGATGAAGAAAGGTCTTCCATAATGGCATAGTCCCAATATCCCATACATATACTAGCATTTGCTCAGATATCTTCAATGGCGACTTGTGAAGAATCACAAAATGTTTGAATCACCAGTGAGAATAATACTTCCAATGGAACTAGCTGATGCGCCATAATCATATAATGTGTGACCCAGTAATTGCAAAGCCAGCTAATGGCATGATTGTATCACATTGAATATATTATTGGCAATCATTCAATGGAGGCATCATCCAAGATCCTCACAAGTTCACCTTCTGGTACAGCACAAGCATTATCGTCAACACAAATCGTCGAAATACCAAGTGAAGAATTTATGAAAAAGGTCATGCTATCCTCTGGCAGCAGTTGAGTCAACATATCTGCAGAGTCTGCTAGTTTGAATGATAATTAAATCAAAAGACAACCAGTAAGAATGCCACCTAATTCTGCAACAAGCTTCCACTTGTTAGAATTATTTTCTATCTGCAGCAACTGGTGGTTGAATTCAAGCACTGGTATAAAAAATACAGTAAAAATCACAAACACAATAGAACAAGACAAAAAAGCCAGCAAACTATTGCGCGAATCATAAAGAAGGTTTACAGCATGACTGGATTCTCTCCTAAGTGCTAACTCCTCCGTGGGTATCGAATGTCCTCTTTAAAGACAACATTCCAGCAATTTCCACTTTTTATGACATTCCTTTTTTGCATGGGAAGCCAAACATCACATCCGGGCTTACCGCCCAGTATGTCACGTTCTCCAGAAGCAGCCGCTTAGTTCCAAACTTCCAATGCTCACTCTTATAACATTATCACTTGGCTTTTCTGAAAATACTACTCTTGTCATAATCCAATAGTCCGGTTTCCGCACTTCCATTTCACATCTAGCCATCTAGCAACGCATACATCTAATCTAAGCTTATCAACAATCACGACGATAAAATAAAAAAATTCTAGGACATCCAACGCCCTCCGCCTCCTGCACTAAACACCAGAAACCCTAAACCCCGGGGCGGGGGATCTCGAAGACAAACAACGAACAGCGGGACAGGGGGTCGCGCGAGGGTAGGGGTGGGGGGGCAATCCATACCCGGGTGGTGCGGGAAGGCGCCGCCGCGGGAGGACGGCGGGCGGCGGATGTCGCCGTGGCCGTGGGCGAAGCTGCAGGTGTCGCGGTTGCAGTTGCCGCGCTGCCACAGCGCGCACAGCTTTGTCTTGTACGCCGGCCCGCGGCGAGGAGGGCCCAGCATCTCCGCCTCCGCCGTCGCAGCCTCCTCCGCCGCCGACGACGACGACGATCGGTGGTGGATCCGGCGCTCCGGGGTGGGGAATTCCGATCTCCCGCGAGGGTTTGGAGAATGGAAGGCGAAAGCACACGAGTGCGCGTTTTGGGGGAGAGGAGGCGGACTGGGTTGCTCTTGGGTGTCACCGGTGCCGTCCGATCGGAAATGGACGGGTTAGATTGTGCATCCGGGAAGATCTTATCCTATTCTCGAGAAAATTTCACAAAACTGCTTATTTGGCAACGGATTTGCTAAAACAACTACTTCCAAAACTTTCAGATTTATAACCATCGGATCACCCCACGATTTATACATGAAGGGAAAAAAATCACACATGTCACACGTAAGATTCCAGTGTTAATTAACCAAACCGCAAGTTTTATATAAGTTACATCGTAGTTACGATGCAGTACAGTTATATCTGAAAGTTTTTGACTCAAAAAATTTACAGCAATTCTTTAGATACTCCCTCTCCCTCTAGCAAACACCATCTCTTTGTGTAACTTTAGCCAGCTATTTTCTTAAAATTGTAACTTTAGCAACGGAATTTATCATATAATTACTAATTTATCCCCTATGTGTGTAAGACTAAATATAGCAACAGGTATACACCCGCCAGTTCTTGTACCCCGCACGCACCTATGCAGGTCAAAACTTTTTGCTCTAACACCCACAACTGTCATGGGTGCAATATTTCCTCCGTACCCATATCCACCACCGATTGGAATGGAAAATGGTAAGAGACAGTGACGCGAGGGAGACTATAGATGTGATGAGAGTGCGACTCCTCAATCCCATTTTCCCAACCCCCTATAACCGCATGAGCCCGGCTACCTCTCTTGTCTTGTCTTGGTCGGGTAGCAACTCATGAGCACGATGAGCCACGAGTGGTTCTAGCCGCCACCGTGAGCACTGCCTCTTACTTACGGTTTGTGTGGCAATGGAGAATATTGCTAAGATTGATAGGTGGTTAGGTGGGATGATTTCATACTAAGATTTGGTCTTTAATGTTTATCGGGTCTTAGGCAACTGTAATTTTTTTTGCTAGATCTACGGGTGTTTTTGACCCATGGGAGACGGGACGGGTGCTTATAGAATGGACCCAAACCCATCTACATGATGGGATATAGTTTTGCCCAACATTAGACACATGGTTATAAAAACTGGACTATATCAAACTACTAAAAGACTAAAAACCTACCATGGTCACGGGACCAATTGCCACTTATAGTATGATATATTGCCACTTATAGTATAACATATATCCAACTTATAACGGACAGTGTATGTGTATGTAATAGGTGGGTTTAAACTTGTCACATGGATAAAGTTGTATCTTTCTGCTAAAACCATATGCTAATATTGCAATTCTCTAAAATACGTGGATAACGTTGTAGCAAAGTGATAGATTGATAAAATAGATCCAGTTTTCTGAAATCTACTATATCCTACTAATTATTATTTTTTCGTTTTCAGGGTGCTGAAGGTTTTGGTTTCCATCACGCGGTTGAAAATGTTTTGGCTTTCAAAAAATTGAAAAGAAAAGGTTTGACTTTAAAAATAAAATAAATATATCTGGGAAACGACACATGTGGGGAGGGGTCGGGATAGGCTGAGTTCAGAACTTCAGATTTGATACTGAATGTTATAGCATAGCATGTATGAAGTTTCAAATCTATCTATGTGATTATGTATGAACAATGCCTCTTCAAATGGGACTTTTTACATGGTCTTGGGTGAAAAAGTAAAATATCTAACATAATGTATGTATCTTATAGTAGTATCTAAGATTGTATCTATCTGTCAATCATTAGAGTCTGAGCTATCAAAATGATGGTCCAAAACAGCAGGAAACTGTTGCTCCTGAGGATTTGATTGGGATGATGGGTTATTACAGTTGCCATTGGTTTGAGATTTATTCGCTGCCTTCTTTTGTGAAGCACCAACCTCCTTGCATGCCTTATCTAGCATCACCATAAAATCTCTTACAATGACGAACAACCGAAAACCATCATCCTTCTCATCATTTCCATGGAAATATCGAATTGTTCTCTTCACTAACATCCTCAATCTCTTGTCTTCTTTCAGGAGAAAATTGGTCTCAGTCTCTGCATGTTCTATGAAACTTTCTAACGAGCGGAGGAATCCACTGTTCTCTTCTAGCGATGCCATGTCTGAGTTCAGAAATTCTTTGGCTCTCAACAATTCGTGTCGCAGATTTGCCACACTTGTAGACAAAGCATCAGCATCCAGTGCTGCTACTCTCTTGACATTGTCCAGCTCATTACTAAGCCCTGATACAATCTTAAGGCCAAGGTTGGAGTAGTAATTGCCATCTTCCTGTAGAGATTCATTGGAATTGTCATCTGAAGTACTAGGAAATGGTGGACTTCTTCCATTTTCCATGGCGAGTCTTGCTTCATGAACACCTTCAGATCGAATGATCTCTTGAACAACAAAGTGCAGCAATGTGGTCTTCCCATCAGCTCCCTTGACATCTGATAACTTAAGAAGAGTGTCAAGTTTGAACGCGTTAGCACCACCACGGAACGTCCCATCATTCAAACGATTTCCAGTTTTGAGAACGGCTTCTAGTAGTTTCAGAAAAAGGCGGTGCTTGAGTTCACCGCAAGCAGCCTGGCACAAACAGATAAAAAACTGAACACTTGGAGAAAAAAGGTTGGAATACTTCGCAGGTTTAATACAGAAGTCAACTACTTTCAGATGGATTACCTCCAATTGGAGGAATGATTCCCTTAGACTCGAAGCATCTTCCTGCAAAGAGGACATGAAAAGCAAAGCTCTAATCCTCTCGAAAGCAAAAGGAATATCAATTAGTGCCTTCATCACTTGTTCTGCTAGGCCTAGCTGCGAGCAGTCCCCATTATAAAGCCTGAGTTTCTGTTCCTCCTCAACAGTCGGTTTCATCCTCAAGATTGTCTCAAGAAGTAATCTAGGAAGTTCATTCCCTTCATAACATAATGTGACAGAAGACAATGTCAGAAGTATATTGAAGTGAATTAGCACAGCATCAACTTTGTGTGTACTACTTAGATCTCAACAGCTACATTTAGTGAACAAGAGAACATATGATATAGTAAATGACCAATGCATACACAATATGAAACATGTTTTCACTGTGATTGCCTGCTATGAAATGAGACGGGCCACAATCACAAAGACGGACAAGAAACTAAAAGAGGATGGCCACAAATACATGTGCTTAGAAATGCACAGTATATAGTTTAATAAGTAAACTTGCTATAGTTGCAGTCGAATTCTTGTATCAGCTAAATAGAATGCAACGAGCATTCCATTTTTTCAAAAGGCTCATTTATAAGTGCAATGTTATCTTTGGCGGTGCAAACATATTGTATTTACAGCGATAATGGAAACTTTAGGAGTTTTTTTTTTTGGCAAATGGGTAAGTAGGCTGCATGTAAATATATGCAATAGTTCAACTACCTTCAACCAGAGCATCATGAATTTCCTCTGCCCTCACATTCATTGCCTTAAAAACAACTGCCAGATTGCATGATTTCTTAACATCAAGAAGAGAAACATGCTGAGGTGAAGGATCTGCAATGGAAATTTCCTTGTCCTTGACATTGTTTTGGTTGCCAGCACCATAACCAAACAATTCTTCTATCATCTCCTCGTTCACACTGCAGAATGCAATTGTCAGTTGCAAGCCTAAATGAACTTAGAATGCATGCAATTGCTAAATTTAAAAACTTACTGAAAAGAACCAAATTTGATGTCATGCCAGGCCATTGACTGATCAGGATTAGCAAGAACTTTATCCCAATAGAAAGGCCGTAGCTTGGCTCTTGGAGCATTCACTTCAGTTTCAGACGATTCACTGGCCAGCTCGCTTGCAGATGACTCCTCAGACCGACTTGACTCTGTAGGTGACAGCTTAGGAAATCTTGCCATGGTGCCTTTAGGAGGTGCAGGTGGTGGAGCACCCTTCTTGATAGGTGGAGGCGGAGGAGGTGGACGCGGAGGAGGTGGAGGGGGAGGTGGAGGTGGAGGTGGAGGAGGTGGGGGTGGCGGAGGCATTGGTTTCGGGGCATCACTTGTGGCATTGTTCTCCTGTGTTCCTCCAGTTACTCGTGTAGGTGTTGTGGCATCACTTGAGGTTTTAAAACAACATGGAAAGCACTTGTTCATGCTTACACCAGCATTGGAAGGCCTAACCCCATGATCATCCTTATGAAGAGGGCTGGCAAGAACATGCACATCAGGTGACGAACCTGCCATTCAAATGATAGATGATATAGTACCATACCAATAATAATCTACCATGTTGATAGAAGGGATGTATCCTCACCAGGCAAGTTAGAGAACTGCAAGTGAAGAAGAGGATGGTCATCTCGTTGCTCACCAACCGAGACCTTGCTTTTGTTGCATCCACAGCAGTAGAAACATAGAAATGCAGCTAGGAATGAGAGTGCGGCTGTTGGAAGAACAGTGATCAAGACTACTTTCATGTAGTCATGATGCTCCTCTGAAGGTGAAACTGGAGGTGGCACTCCCTGATGCTTGCGTGCAGGTTTACTGGGATAATGTGGGCTAGGAGGTTCCACGTTCAGAGAGTTGGAAGGTGTAAGTGGTGCCTCTGTCACAGAAAGGGGAGGGTGAACTTCACCGCCGGAGGACATCAATGGTGCAAAAGCTGGAGCCATGGAAGGAGCATCTCCGATCAGTTTATCTACCAAACGCCGTCTCGGATAGAAGTTTGAACCGACCAATGATTTCTGGCTCTCAAGATAGTTGCTCAGTGCAACACTGAATATTTGTGGAACACCCAGGCTGAACCAGTTTGCACGGATACAATCATAAGCGTGAGAAGATTTCTCAGGTGGAAGAAGAGCCATAAGTTCCATGAAAAGTGTTGCCTTCAGTTCATCCTCCGTGGAATGACTCGATAACTCATCCCAGGCAAATGATTCCCCAAAGCCAAATGTATCCTCTGGGCTAACTATGTCTTGTAAGCAAACTGACCATATTTTGTCTACCTGCATCACAGTAAGGATTATTTGTTAATGCATCAAGCTATTTGTTAAGTTGTTCTCATATAATATATATGAACTAAGTAAAATTTACTGCTCATCCGGATTGACTAAAGTGAGCACGATAAAGATCAAGAAACAATCAGTCATATTTCTGTTATAACGAAATATACTAAACATAACAACGCTAAATAACAAAAAAGGCCTGAATGCCTCACTTTCAAGAAGACAAAATGGAAGTCATATTCGAAGTTCTTGGCAGATAACAAGTCCAAATCAAGCAAAGTAAACTAGAGCTATTGAATCGATTACTTCTATCTAGCATGCAAAGGAGAAGGTTTATGAACGTCTTACGAGATCCCCACTGAGAACCAACGAAGAGGCAGCTGGTCCAGAAGAAAGATGGCGCCGCCATCCATCCAAGAACTTCCCCAACTTCTCCTCCCCTCCTCCTCCTTCTCTTGACGACTCCACCAATGCAGATGCCGCCACAAGCAGCAACAGAAACACCACCCTCCTCATAGCCACCTTCCCCCTATTCCCCTCGAAAAAGGACCATCTTTTTTTTTGCCATCAAAGATGAAGAAATCTTTGCGGCTGTGCAAAATGAGATTTGCTCCAAGAAATGGCCGCGGAGGAGGAGGTGTATCTAGAAAGAGCTCAGTGCTATCTTAGCTTCTCCTTCTCCAGGAGTCAAATCCTATTGCTTCGTTTACCACTATTCATTAATCAGAAAGGCAATAAAAGAATCGAAGTCGTAGATACTCTTACTTTGGAAGTCACACGAGTTAGGCCACACGGATGGCTCCAGGAGTCGGCAAAGGAGAAAGAGGAGGTGGTGACTGGTGACTGAAGCAAGTGCACCTGCATCTGCCTGCAAAGATGGAATTTTTTTATGCTGAGAGTGAGGTCTCCCTCTATCTCTGCCCATTATTAGTATTTTTTAATTAATTATTTAGTAGGATCGGATTTAAATTTCAATGCGATTACTAACAATTTTCAATCGCGTCGCCATGATTCATAATCTCTTTCCTTTTGTGTCTTGGTCTTGCCAAATGCGTAGGAAAAAAAAGATTTGGCAAAATTCCCAAGTCGACGCAGTAGAAGAAGCAGTGACTTCGCTTGGAGAGGAGAAAGCAAAAGAAAAGACGTGGCCTTTACCTGTTCGGCGAAGGGCACTCGAGCAAAAAAAAAAACAAAAAAGCGTAGAAAACACGGTGCTCTCGAGGTTTCGCGCCGAACTTCACTGCACCAGCCACCGCGCGGTGACCGTCGACGACGACCTCCTCCTCTGCCACCGGCGGCAGCCTCGCCACGGTGGCACACTGACTTGTGGGCCACGAGGAGAAAGCCCACCTTGCAGCCGGTTGGGCCCACGTGGGCCACGGCCCACCAACCAGGCCCGTGGCGAGGGTGGGGCCCACTGGGCGGTGCGACGCGCTGAGCTGCTGTGAGCTGAGCTGCCGTGCGAACGTGGACTGTGCTCTGGAGGCATCAGAGCATGTGGCTGCGACGCGGAGCGGAGATGCCACTACTCTACTAATAACCAAAAAAAAGGTGATAAAAATTAATTAAAATACTAATAGAGCTGTGCTTGTAAGAGGTCAAAGCCCAGGGCGGCTGCGCTGTGGTTGCGCCGGCTTGGATTGGAGCAGACTTCACCTGAGTATTCGGGATCCCCGCCTCTCCTCCGCGGCCAGTTCATCTCGATCAGGTTGGTAGTATCAGCCTTGGTGATTGCTTAGTTGTTTTTCATGTGGCCGCAAAGAGATCTGCTGCTGATGCGGTGCTTATGCGGTTTCTTTGTTTGGTTAGGTTAATCATGGCTATGATCTCTGCGGCTAAGGTCTGAGAAGGGTAAATTGCTTGTTATTTTGATTGGTTTATGGCTGGATTTATAGCTATGTGTCCCGGCGAGGTAGGGTTTGGGGAGCTGGGTGTTCGCCCTAGTATGACGGGTTCTACCGGGGATTGATAAATGAATTGATTCTGCAGGTTTTTCTTTGTTGATTCCTTTATAGGAGTAGCCTGGATTCCTAGAACACCAGATCAATTGTCGTGTGATCGACCTTCTTGGGATGAATCACTACTTAGTTTCGTAGTCCTTGTCATCTTGGAGTATGTCTTGTTTGGTGTGATTTTAGGTTTCTTACCAAGAATGCTTGGTGGGTATTCAAAGTATAGTGAAATGGGGAATCCTAAATTTTTTTTTACTAAATTCGTAATGCTATCTTAAATTTGGGAATGTGCCTGTAAATAACTTTTATTACTCCTTAATATAAAGATGCGCTCCTTGCATATATAAAAAAAGGAATGTGAATGCGCATTTACAGTGAATTATTGTTTTCAATTTAGGTTACCTTTGGACGATTGGATCTACATTTGCGTTATATGTTTGCCCTGATTCGGTTTGTTCATTTTCTGTTTTGTTTTCAACAGTTAACACTAGAAGATATTTGTCCTTGAAAAAGCCAAATTATGTGCTAGTGCACCGGAAAGCTTTGCTCCAACTGTCCCGTTGAGTTCAAATAAGAGCAGCGCCTGCATGCTGTTATAATGATTTTTTTTCTGTACCCTGGTCTCTGAACCACTGAAGATCGGGGCATTATATCTTTGATGGACACGACCTTGGTGGTGATAGTGTTCATTTAGTCATTTATAAGCCCTGCCTTTTGAAATATATTGTTCTATAAGTAGTGCCTAGAGGATTTTCTTGATATAGATTGCTACAATGGATGAGAGGAGGACAATTTTGGAGCGATATCCTTAGACATCTATAGTGGAAGAAGAATTGCTTAGTGAAGAATTCTTTATCCACAATATATACATACATATAATAATGAAAACATCAAATACATAGTATGACGTTTACATAGGTTAATAGTACATACTCTAATGACTATCAAGTTTTACAACCTTATAATATAAGGGAGTTTGTACTTATCTACTTATTACAACCAATATTGTTTTGACAAACTGTAGGATATCAATATAATGTCTCAAACACATTGAGATTAAAGCAACTTTATATCTAAGTAGGACGCACTGAGATTACAGTGAATCTCTAAGTAGGTCCGTTGAGCAGTATTCGATGAGCATGTCATCCATTGCAGAAAGTGCAGCGGTATCCTCTGGGAGAAGATCGAGGGTGTTCTCTGGTTCAATAGAAGCCTGGTGAGAACTTTCAACCTCAGGTCTTTCTTTTGTAAGATTGAAGTGAGCTTCAAATCTTAGTTCCTCAGAAGACTTTTTCTCCTTTAGGGATTTCTGATACAGTGGAGTAGATCTCTTAATAGTGGGCAAGTTATACTTGCTGCCTAAAACATGGTCTCCAGGCAAATATATTCTGGTGAATATACCGCAGCCAATGTTTAGGACTCCACTACCTTGTGTTCAACCAAATTTCAAATAATCTCATTTTTCAAAATATATGCTCGGAAAATAACACATGTGGGTAATCATCGTGAGATGTAGACCTCTGTGAGATGGGCGAGATACTCGCTGCCTAGGTTATGACCAGTGCGGCCAATTTGTAGGGCTCTATCGGGTAATCATCTCAAAATGTAGACCACTTGATGATGGGCAAGATACTCGTTGCCTAAGTTATGGTCGTGATGCTACATGTGATTAATTTCCGAGTCAAAATGTGAAGTGGAACATGCATTAAATCCACCATTAATCATGTTGTACATAATTAAGAGAATTTGCTAAATCAAAGTACAAAATTTATAGAATTTTGTAAATTAATGAAGCGAGAAAGTAGAGTGTGTCTTGAAATAAATAGGTGAAACCCCGCGCATTGCTGCGGAAATTCAGTATAATAACAATAAAAAAATAACGTGTAAGATAGCTAGATAACATCAGATTAAGTAAATTAATGTGGTTTATGATAATTTAAATTTAAATAGTATGTAGAATTGTAATTCAAATGTAAAAAGTAAGGTGGTATGACTTTATGGAAGAAGAAAAGTAGAGAGATAGTTTGGACCGTAAATTAATCATCTAAAGGCTAAAAACAATTGATGTGATATGACTTAATTAGAGGAAAAAAGGAGAAAGATAATTTGTACCAAATGAACTAACTAAGTGAGGATGAACTATATAAGTATATAGGATATCATAAAACATAATAAAGATATACATTGAAACATTATGTGAATTATGTTAGATGATAATTTAACATGTTTGTATTTGAAAATCTCTTAAATTATAAAAACTATGAAGATATAGCACGTTTGCATGATGTTTAAATGTAATGATTGTTAGTGGATGATGATGTGACATCTTGTTAATTAGTGGATGATTAATGGATGATGATGTGGTATCTTGTTAGTGGATGATGATGTGTCATCTTTGCATGTTAAGCTTAAGGAGTTAGTGGGGGATAACTTTATAGTAAGATAGGATATGCAAAAGGCATGTTATTAAGACAACAAACAAATTTAGTGAAACAGGGTATTTGAATAAACACCTATGTTAATTAACACATAACATCAGTGGTCTATAGGAGCATTACTACATAATAATGTGAACAACTGATGAACTGTTTCCTCTAAATTGCATAAAACATAGGGACTAAAATGTAATTGCTGCTAAAAATAAAAAATAAAAGCAAAAAAAGGGTAAATTGGGTGGTGGGCCGAAACTATAGGTTTCAGCCCACCACCGAACAGTACTGGCCCGGCCCAATTTGGCCGGCAGGCAAAAAGGTGGCGGGGGGGGGGGGGTTAGGGTTAGAATCCTAACCGCCCCCCGCGAGATTTCCGCCGCCGCCGCCGCCGTGCATATCGCCGCCGTCAACTGCCGTTGGTCCGCCGTGGGGTGCGCCACCGATTCCACCGCCGCCTCCCGCACCCACCGCCGCCTCCATTTCCGCCGCCACCTTCTCCTTCTGTTACGCCGCCACCGCCAGCCTCCGCCATCCGCCGCCCACCACCGCCAGTTGGGCCACGATGAGAAAGCCCACCTTGCCGCCGGTGGGCCCACGTGGGCTATGGCCCACCAACCAGGCCCGTGGCGGCTGTGGGGCCCACCGGGCGGCGTGATGACGCGTTGCGCTGCTGTGAGCTGAGCTGCCGTGCGAACGTGGACTGTGCTCTGGAGGCATCAGAGCATGTGGCTGCAACGCGGAGCGGAGATGCCACTCCTCTACTAAAATAACCCAAAAAAAGGTAATTAAAAATTAATTAAAATACTAATAGAGCTGTGCTTGCAAGAGGTCAAATCCCAGGGCGGCTGCGCTGTGGCTGCGCCGGCTTGGATTGGAGCAGACTTCACCTGAGTATTCGGGATCCCCGCCTCTCCTCCGCGGCCAGTTCATCTCGATCAGGTTGGTAGTATCAGCCTTGGTGATTGCTTGGTTGTTTTTCATGTGGCCGCAAAGAGATCTGCTGCTGATGTTGTGCTCTCTGCGGTTTCTTGGTTTGGTTAGGTTATTTGTGGCTGTGATCTCTGCGGCTAAGGCCTGAGAAGGGTAAATTGCTTGTTATTTTGATTGGTTTATGGCTGGATTTGTAGCTCTGTGTCCCGGTGAGGTAGGGTTTGGGGAGCTGGGTGTTCGCCCTAGTATGATGGATTGCTCTGGTACGTGGATTGATGGATGAATGGATTCTGCAGGTTTTTATTTGTTGATTCCTTTATCGGAGTAGCCTGAAATCCTAGAACACTAGATCAATCGTAGTGTGATCTACCTTTTTTTAGGATGATCACTGCTTAGTTTCGTAGTCCTTGTCATTTTGGAGTATGTTTTGTTTGGTGTGATTTTAGGTTTCTTACCAGGAATGCTTGGTGGGTATTCAAAATCATAGTGAAATGGGGAATCCTGCAATTTTTTTACTAAATTCGTAATGCTATCCTAAATTTGGGAATGTGCCTATAAATAACTTTACTCCTTAATACAAAGATGCGCTCCTTGCGTATCAAAAAAAAAAAAAGGGGAATGTGAATACGCATTTACAGTGAATTATTGTTTTCAATTTGATTTACCTTTGGATGATTGGATCTACATTTACCTTATATGTTTGCCCTGATTCAGTTTGTTCGTTCTCCGTTTTGTTTTCAACAGGTGACACTAGAAGATATTTGTCCTTGAAAAAGCCGAATTGTGTGCTAGTGCACCGGAAAGCTTTGCACCAACTGTCCGGTTGAGTTCAAATAAGAGCAGTGCCTGCATGCTGTTATAATGATTTTTTCTGTACCCTGGTCTCTGAACCACTAAAGATCGGGGCATTATATCTTTGATGGACACGACCTTGGTGGTGATAGTGTTCATTTAGTCATTTATAAGCCCTCCCTTTTGAAATATATTGTTCTATAAGTAGTGCCTAGAGGATTTTCTTGATATAGATTGCTACAATGGATGAGAGGAGGACAATTTTGATGGATCGCTATGAAATAGGTAGGCAGTTAGGACAGGGAAATTTTGCCAAGGTATATTATGCTCGGAATCTCACAAGCGGACAGGCCGTTGCAATAAAGATGATTGATAAGGAGAAGGTAACAAGGGTTGGGCTAATGGTGCAGATAAAGAGGGAGATTTCAATAATGAGATTAGTAAGGCATCCAAACATTCTTCAGCTTTTTGAGGTGATGGCAAGCAAGAGCAAAATTTACTTTGTTTTGGAGTATGCTAAAGGCGGTGAACTTTTCAAGAAAATATCCAAGGGAAAGTTCAGTGAAGATGTTGCGAGGCGGTATTTCCATCAGTTGATCAGTGGTATAGACTACTGCCACAGCCGGGGTGTTTATCACCGTGATTTGAAGCCAGAAAACCTACTTCTAGATGAGAATGAGAGCTTAAAAGTCTCAGATTTTGGTTTAAGTGCCCTTTCTGAGTCCAAGAGACATGATGGCCTCCTTCATACCACTTGTGGAACTCCAGCTTATGTTGCTCCTGAAGTTCTTAGTAGGAGAGGCTACGACGGTGCGAAGGCTGATATATGGTCTTGTGGAGTAATTCTGTTTGTGCTTGTATCTGGCTACCTTCCTTTCCATGACACAAATCTTATAGAGATGTATAGAAAGATTGCCAGAGCTGAATACAAATGCCCTCGTTCCTTTTCTGCTGAGTTGAAGGATCTGCTATATAAGATACTTGATCCAGATCCAAGTACTAGAATTTCTATCCCGAAGATAAAGAGAAGCGCTTGGTACAGAAAATCCAGTGATGTAAATGCACTGAAGAGCAAACATGAAACAGGAGACAAGGTGTATAAGGGTGAAGCCACAACCTCTGACACAACAGAATGCAGTATTTTTGAGGGAAATCGTGCGTCATCAAGAGACAAAGTGTACACTAATGGTGAAGCCACAACCTCTGACTCACCAGAATGTAGTAATTCTGATGGAAAGCAAGCTTCATTAAGCCTCCCGAACTTGAACGCGTTTGACATTATTTCTCTGTCTACCGGGTTTGACTTATCCAATTTGTTTGAAGAAAGATATGGCCGGAGGGAAGAGAGATTTACCACTAGGCAACCGGCGGCAGCTATATTTGCTAAGCTAAATGAATTGGCCAGACGCTTCAAGCTCAAAATTAAGAAAAAAGAAAATGGGGTTCTGAGATTGGTAGCACCAAAGGAAGGAATAAAAGGATTACTTGAGCTAGATGCTGAGGTTTTTGAGCTTGCTCCATCTTTCCATTTAGTTGAATTTAAAAAGTCCAATGGGGACACTATAGAATATCAAAAGCTCATGAAGGAAGATATAAGGCCTGCACTTAAGGATATAGTTTGGGCATGGCAAGGAGGTCAGCACCAGCAACCTGAGCAATCTATGCAAGGAATGCAAGGAGATCAGCAGCCGTCACGTTTACCATCACAGCAGCCACAGGGCTAATTAATCCGCTACATTGCCGACAAAAGCCAGGACAGGCTGCCAACGCAGTTGCCGCCTGTAAAACATGTGACCAGTTGCAAATTCCACGACCAGGTTTACAATACAACTTCTTCAGCTGCAGAGCTTGTTCCATCAGAGGCCAGAGTCACAACTTGTTCACATACATTGGATCGTCGTTCAGGTTTACCCTGTTCTAGTTTCTCCATTTCGTACCATTTGGCTTAATTTTTTTGTTCCCTAGCTTCTTTACATTTCAGTATTTCTTCTGATATTTGTATATTCCATTTTTACTAAGGATACAGAGTATATATGAGTCAATTTTGGAACATGTATATATGAGTCAAGCAACTGTGCACTACAGGAGTTTGTTTCAGTGTAACCAATGATGTTGGCCAGTCCAAATGTAAATTTTTGCATGCAGCCGATTTGTAGATTGTTGATGGCGAAGGCGGCTTAGGAAGTAGATAATTATTGTAAAGTGATTAACCTTTTGTCATCAAGACCTCTTCACCTACAAACAAATATCTGGGCAAATTCTGGGTACCAAATCTCACTAGGATTCAGCACATAGTCTAATTCTTTTTATTTCCAAATCTTTATTATGAATATTTATCATTCATGCATAATTTTAGGATCTCAGTGACAGTGTATGTTCATATATGTGCCAAACAGTGAAACAGGATCATCTTCTGGTGCATCAAAAGGAATTTCTTTGCTATGTGAGGTGTTCAAATGATGCACCATTAGCTTCTGGCCATCTATAACTTACCTTCCAACTAACAGTCCTTTTTCCCCCTTTTTGAGGGCAACTCGCAGTCTTTTTTTTAGATGAACTAGCAGCCTTTTTAGTTTTAGTTACTTTCTTTGGCTGTGCTGGGTGCTGCTGACACTTCCATGCCAGAGATGTCAATTGTTCAATAATAACGTTTGAGAATTTTCTTTTCCCCTTCTGGACTCATTCTGATATTGGGACTATTTGTAAGTACTTGAAACATTCTGATTACAATGGGCACGATTTGTATTTTGACCATAGTATACAGATGATCTGAAGCTTTAAAACTATATGTTCAGAAGCATACTTTAGCATACAGCTGTTTTTATTTGTTGAATAGAAATTTGTGTAAATTCTCAACAGATAAGTACAATCTCACCAATTCTGCAGCTTCCATTTCCTGGTGGCAATAGCGAGATGTTTGCACATTCAAGTTTGGAGTTGTAGTTATTTATCATTTCTGTGTACTGGACCCAAGACTGAGGTATACTGCAAATCCGCAGTTCTGAAATCTGTAGAGCTAACTTTTCTGTGGGAAGAAAAGAAAAGGTCTTTGGAGCTAATTCCTCCTGGAGGAGGAAGATTTGTACTACACGCGAAGAAAAACCTCACTAGCACATGATTAATTAAATATTAACTATTATGAATTTGAAAATTAGATTTATTTCCTTTTATTAAACTTCTATATAGAATTTGAAATTTTGAGTCGAACTACTTTTTAGTTTGATAACTTTATAGAAAGATATAGCAGCATTTTCAACACAACAAATACACAATAAAAATGTATTCAATCGTGGATTTGATTAAACTAATTCGGTGTTGTTAGATGCTGATATATAGTGCTCCCTTCGTTTCAGGTTATAAAACGTTTTGACTTTGGTCAAAGTTAAACTGTTTCAAATTTAACTAAGTTTATAGACAAATATAGTAATATTTATAATACTAAATTAGTTTCATCAAATCAATAATTGAATATATTTTCATAATAAATTTGTATTGGGTTGAAAATATTACTACTTTTCTCCATAAACTTAATCAAAGTTAAAGCGGTTTGATTTTTACCAAAATCAAAACGTCTTATAACCTGAAAGAAACGGAGAGAATATATATTTTGTGATCATGGTCAAATTTGAAGAAGTTTAGCCTAGTACAAACCCCGAAACTTCAATGCAGCGAGTACCACATTATTCTGTACTCCTACTATCGTATTCATAGTTTTAAGTGTTCGTTTGCGACACTGCTTGACAAAGTATTAGTACTAGGCTACTAGCACTATCAAAGATTATTGATAAAGATTAGTTAGCGCATGTAAAACGGAAGCATGATTAGTTAAGTTTCAATTACTACAAATTTGACAAATGAATATATTTGATATTTTAAAACAACTTGTACATGGATAACTGACAAATGAATATATTTGATATTTTAAAACAACTTGAACATGGAAAGTTATCGTACAAAATACATTCGTTTAGTAGTTTAAAAAGCGTGCTAATAGAAACTGAGATAAAATCTGAATCTTATTCAGAAAAGGACAGGCCCTCATATTCTGAACTTGCAAATTGTAATGCAGTACAGTTTGTAGTTGTACTGATCTATAGTCTGTACTTGCCGTGTCCGTCCAGGTTCAGGACGGTCACGGTCATGCTGTACTGCCTGCCTAAAACTTCATCGTTGTATTGGTCAAATCATCTCCACAACTCGAATTATTGGAGAGAAGCGTATGCATGATTCTTTTGTTCTGAAAAATGCTGCACCCCTAAGAAAAATCCCAATTTTCTGTCATAAGTATTACATGTATGTGGAATTTTAGAGAGCTCATCTAAAGTCTGAACTCTGAATTAGTAGTACGTACTACCTGATCGATCAGGACGTGACAAAGTACAACACATAGAAATTAGTACAATCCGAGGATGCTGCTGCATCGCATGGTAGTACAAGCAACGCCGTTAGGCACAATGCAGATGCAGTAGTACAAAAGGAGGAGGTGACCTGTCTGAAAAGCAACACACACACACACACACACACAAATGCAGTGCAGATGCAGCTACA
The DNA here is from genome assembly GCA_000338895.3 of Oryza meridionalis. Lineage (NCBI taxonomy): Eukaryota > Viridiplantae > Streptophyta > Magnoliopsida > Poales > Poaceae > Oryza > Oryza meridionalis. Next base: position 3,368,836 of record CM002525.2, on the reverse strand, counting down.
CAAGCACAAGCATGGAAGCTGCCTAGCCAAGTGATTGCTTCCTGTTCCTGGGAATAGAGCTAGAAATATTGGCAGATTCATGGTCGAAAGAGAGATGAGATCGATGTGTGATGGAAGAGAAGGGAAGGCATTATTGAGTGCAGCGTTGATGAACCTGCCGGCCGGCTAATTAATTAGACTGAAAGTCTGAAACTGGCTCAAAGGTTCACCAGCACTGCACCCAATCACGCCTTTGCTCTCTCTGGGGAAATTAATTAGTTTGTGCTAGTTCATCAGATGCACACACAATCCATATCCATATCCAAATCTTGTAGTACTACTAGTTCTCAATTCTCATTACAGATTTGACAAAGTTCATATGAGAGAAAGGGGATAGATGCAGGGATGCATTTGATAAGTTAGCTCTCTTCACTCTCACAAGATGCGTTCTTGTCCCAGGTTTGTTGCTTTATCACATCCCTCCTCGTCTTCAAATACTGTCATCTCGATTTGGTAATTAAGCATGACAAAACTGAAATTAAGGCGCTCTTGACTTGATTAGTACTCCTTTCATCTCAAAAGATAAGACGTAACTATTTTTTCGATGTCTTATAATACAAGCATGTATGTATACATGCAATTAGCTAACATATTCTCTCTCTTTAATTTGGTTTTTTAAGTCCAGTCTCAAGATCTCAAGATGGTACTAATTTTTTTTTTCCAAAATTAGTAAATGAGAAAATGGAGGGACTACAAGGACTCCAGTCTACTCTTGTACGAACTCCAGTCTACTCTTGTACGAAGTTGATTTATTTTCGGAAACGGAGGGAATAGGAGGCTAGCTAGATCTCCATGCATAAGGATGAAGATACATGTAAGCGGCAGAACATTTTCACAAACGGATCGAATCTGCATGAAACTGAACATGTAGCAGCAGCCAGCAGATCGTAGAGACGGAGGATGGAGCAAGCAAGCGATCGATCGAGATGCAACACAGCTAAAAGAGAATAGAAGAGAAGAGCACCACACTGCACAGAGATCAGAGGAAGACGACTCGACGAGTAGCATATGTTCTTCAGGAAGATGAGCATATAGTATATAAATCAGTTGGGCCCCCAGCAGACGAGGTGGTGGGCCTTGCGCAGCCTCACGTCGGCGGCGTCCTCCGCCGGCGTCCGCGCGGCGGCGGCGGTGGTGTTGGAGAGGGGCGCGCGAAGCCTGGGCGCGGCGGCGGCGGCGCGGAGGTAGAGGGAGCGGAGGGCGTAGTCCCAGCGGCAGAGGCCCGCCTGGTCCTTGAGCGCCTCGACGGCGCCCATGCTCGCCGCCACCACCAGCGACGGCGCCGCCGCCTTCGCCCCGCAGATCGCCATCCCGACCCGGCCGGCTACTCCGCCTCCGCCTCCGCCTCCGCTCGCTCACAGTGCGCGGCGCTTGCGCTTGCTAGTGATGCGGAGGTGGTGGAGGCGTGGTGGTCAGGGGAGACGCCATGTTTTTATACGCGAGATGAGCGGAAAGCGGCGAAACGGGGAGCGCGTCGCCGCCGGTTTTGGGCGCTCACTCTGTTTCCAAGGATGCTGGGCGGTGCGAGCCTCACTACGAGGACACGGGGATATTGTTTGTTTTCGTCTGTCCAAAAATATAATAATTTTAAATAAATAAAATTTATTTTAATATTACGAATAAGAACAGTATGATCCCACTAACTGTAATTAAAACTAATTTTCTGCTCTAGGAGTGATTCACGTCACCTCTATTCCACCTGACCGTTGGATTGCAGATAGATTCCACCTAGCAGCTGGATTGCAGATGAGGGTGTAAGGGCATTTTCAACCCAAGACACTTTCGACACTAGACACTACTTTTTCAATGCAAACGCTATTATTCTATACTTAAATTTAATGCTACTTATCTCATATAATGTCTTGGATATTGTGTAGAAACCATGTCTCATGTTTTTTTTCTCATTTATTTACTTGTCATATCATTTTTTATCCTAGGTGGTAGCTTATTTAATGCTATGAACACCATCCTAATTATTGGGTTGGAAATGTCCTAAATAGCGATAGTGGGATGCACCTCTTAGTTTTTTTTAATTCCGATCATCATGGACGACAGTAATTAACGGGCCTATTCAACAGTTAAACCGTTTGTTCCTGACGGGTCATCTCCTGATTGAAACCAAAACGTTGGATATTCATTCATTGGCTCACGCAGCAGGCCTTCCATCTTCCACTGCACTTGCACTGCATATATTCCATCCTCTAGTCAGGTGAATACTCGGCCTTCATTCCTGATTCCTCTGAAAACACCATCGCAGTGGATTGACATGCTGACCACAAGCCCTCCTGTCCAGAGTCCAGTTGCTATACTTGATCGTTGCGATCAATCCTTCATTCCTTTAGCCATGCTGCTGCGTTTATTTTGCCGCTATATATATGCTCATGCTCCAGCGGATCAACATTTCTTTTAGCAATTTGTTGTTACATATTCCCTTAATTTGTTTTGTACAATATGAGTGGAAGGGAGTGCCAGTTGAGTTTCCCTCCAATGGTACCAATATCGAACCCATGCGTTTGAAAAATATTGTTTGCAGGCGTATTATAAGGTGTTCCGTTTTTTGAAGTTATTATATTTTAGAATGGAGGAAGTAACCTGTTTCAGATTTAATATCATTAAATCACGTTCTATATTGCAACATTTTAAAATGAAGAAAGTAGAATTTATTTCGCATATATGATGTGAAAATTTCATCCTCGGTATTTTTTTTTAGATTGAACGAATAAGGTCTAATGTAAACTAATACCATATCCTTACGTTACAATAAGATGTAGAATAATACTTTTCACTCCTTTGAGTGTGCCGGTTCTTTTTTTATGGATAATAGGAGAGGTTAAAGTAGTAAAGATAATCGTGAAAAATTATAATAAAGTTTTACGTAAATATACTATCATGTACTATTCCACCAAGAATTATATTTAAACATAATCTAGGTAAACGAAAAGGACAAATGTTTTAGTTTTTAACGTGAGTTGAGTTCAGCATATGTGGCTAGGCTATATTTGTTTTTCTTTCACTACTAGGAAAAGCATTTTTGCAAGCGGCCAAAACCAGGGAGGACCGCCTGCAGACGAACGACGGTGAAAATCATCCATTTTCGCAGCGGGCAAATGGCCCGCCTACGAAAATCCAATAAAAAAACAAAAAAAAAACTGCCTCGCTGCCGCCGCAGCACCGGGAGCCGCCGCCGCCGCCCTCCCCCGGCCTCCCTCCGGCTGGATTTGGGAGGGGAGGCCGGGAGAGCCGCCGCCGCCGCCACCGTGTCCGCGCGCGCCGCCGCTGCCCTCCCCCAGCCTCCCTCCGGCCGGATCTGGGAGGGGAGGCCAGGGAGCCGCTGCCGCCGCATCGGGTCGCCGCAGCGTCCGTGCGCGCCGCCGCCGCCCTCCCCCGGCCGGATCTGGGAGGGGAGGTCGGGGAACCACGTCGCCGCTGCCCTCCCCCGGCCTCCCTCCGGCCGGATCGGGGAGGGGAGGCCGGGGAGCCGCTGCCGCCGCACCGGGTCGCCGCCGCATCCGTGCGCCACCGCTGCCACCGCCTCCGCGCGCGCCGCCGCTGCCCTCCCCCGGCCTCCCTCCGGTCGGATTTGGGAGGGGAGGCCGGGGAGCCGCCACCGCGTCCGCGCGCGCCTTCGCCGCCGCGTCCGCGCGCCGTCACGTCCGCACGCGCCGCTGCTGCCGCCGCCGCGCGCTCCGCCGCCGGTGGAGGGAGGGGAGGGGAGGGGATGGGGGAGCTGAGAAGCCGGTGGTGGAGGGAGAGAGAGAGAGAGAGTTCAGAAGATAGAAATGAGTGGTAGGGAGGGGTTGGAGTACTAGATAAGGATTGAAGTTTTTTTTTGGTAGATACGATTTTTGCAGGCGGACCACATAAGGTGCGCCTGCGAAAATAGATTTTCGCAGGCGCGGCTTAGGTGGTCCGCCTGCGAAAATGATTTTCACAGGCGCCGCTTAAGTAGTCCGCCTGCGAAAATAGATTTTCGCAGGCGGACAGCGAACTTCACCTCGATTTATATTTTTGTAGGCGGTCATTTGACTCCCAAGCTTATGTCTGCCTACGAAAAAAAGACCCCTACGTTGGGAAAAATGATTTTTCTAGTAGTGTTTCTTTCTCTTTTGCAGTAGACGAGTAGTAGAGTGCTTCCAAAACAAAGTTCAAAAAGTATCAGGGCATTGTTGACGAAAAAATCGAACACACTGGCCTGGGAAATCTACTTAGCTCCTGTGCAGGTCCAAAGATTGTTGAGATGCGGGCGTGTCAGTCAGTTTGATCCTGCAACTGTCAAGATATGCAAATAGGAGATCAAAACAGCCGATCGGCTGACAAGTCGATGGAGTAGTTCCAGCCGATAGCCGATAATAGCCGATGCCAATAGCGATAGGGTTTAAGCAATCGGCTATATGTCTAATGTAGATGATGATATAAAGGCAATCGGCTGTTGATAATAAAATATAACAATAATATAGTCTAGTAAAAACCAATCGGCTAGCATTGATATGATATAATAAGCACTGATCCGAAGGTTAAAGCATACATCGGCTGGAGATCCGACGTCATGAAATCCACAAGATTAGATTAAACAGTGAAACCTTTGTTATCATCGGCTAAATCCAACTTATATGTATATGCAATCCTTATGAGCCGACGCAACGTCCAGATAACTCACCGGCTAAAACCCCGATGAAACCCTTATTGGCAATCAAGAAGCAGGCTAAAGATTATGGTTCTAAGCACGACTTAGTAGATCAAACTTAACTGATGCAGCACTAAGTATGAAAATAAACATAATATCTAGACAATCAAGCCGTTGACTAAGTTTTCAGGGTGGTAGATGTCTAAGCTAATCTAATCTAGCAACATAATTTAGCCGATACCAGCAGAAACCCTAAAACGAGAAGCAGCCGATAGAGCTAAATTGATATGCTAAGACTAGATTAACAGAGACATATGATAAATAGCCAGGCAAATATATCATCCAAACCAGAGTAATCCAAGAGGTCGAATGTCCTGATGCAGCCTTGAATGACGCCGACGTAGACGATACAATTGCCTGGACCGGCGGAACATTGGACATATCCCTTCGCCGGAGATCGAAGACGATGCAACCCCGTGTCGAGTGCTAAGTTCCGCCGGAACGTAAAAACAAAAGTAGAAGTAAAAAAGGGTGGCGATGCGCCGAATTGTATTGATCGTGAAGATAGATTATAATAACCCCGGGTGTATATATTTATACCCATAGGTAGATACTAGTCCTTGTAGGACAAGAAAAAAACTTTCCTAAAGATAAAAGGAAAACATAAAGTTCTTATAGGACACTAAACACATTTTCCTAAAGATAAAAAAGAAACTAACAAACTATTCCTAATTAATAGATAACTTGCCATGCCGCATTCTCTTTGAACTCGGTCTCTTCTGGATAAGCTTCCTTTAGTAGATCAATTTCCTTAACCGAATATAGCAAGAATCCGACAACTGGCGACTTGATAATTCTCATCGGCCGATTCCAGGACTTTGAAGCCGATACGGACTTTAGGCCGATGATAACTTTGGACTTACCAAATTTCGTTGTTAACAGGCATATGGTGTGAATGTAGATTGTGTGGTATTTTATGTTCTCAATTTGTTTTTACCACAGTTATGTGAGGGTACGTAGAAAAATGCAGTTTCAGTGTAGAACCATTTTGATTTTTTGTAGGATACTTGGTGATTGAGAATTTGTAGGATATATTATTTTAAAAAAATGATATTTAGCGATATTGTTTAGGCTATAGCTCCACAGCATGACTTTTAACCTAAAGACTCTCGTGAGTTCAGAATCTAAAAGCTGCGTTCGGACATCGGTTTGATCTTAGCCAACACTTAGAAACGAGACAAATTATTAGCGTATCATTAATTAATTATTAATTATTATAAACTTAAAATTAGTATTTGTTTTTCAAAAAACTTATATATAAAAAACTAATATTTCGGACATTCACACCTTCTATTATCTGTGTGCCTTGTCTAAATCTCCATGAAGATACTGTGGCATAGAATATGATACATCAATTAGTTGTCCGAATCCAACTCATTTTCATCCTTGACTCACACCCTAATTATGTTTCGGCAATGCTCTTTTTTTTTTAAATTTGAAGCTGATAATTCATATACTTTTTTAACATGTATAATCATAGCGTCATTCACTATTTCACTGATAAAAATCTTCTCTATCATCATTTATCTTCTCGATATGTGTTTATAGCTGGCTTATAGCATTGTACCTGCTCTAAGTGGTTGTGTACTCCGTTCAAGCTTGTCGCTGGTCACTAGCTAGCCATGTTATAGGTTAAAAAATCTAGATTAATTTCGTTTTAAAAATAAAAATAGTAAGATTAATTAACTCAAATTAACTGTTGTTTCACAGGCCAATTTGTTGTCCTTCAACCTTATTATCCCGAGCCATGCAATCAAATAGTGGAAGTATAGTAGTTTGTAGGTGAACGGTCCAAATCGTATTTATAGCTATGAGATTATTTATAGCTATGTAATCTCACACGTATCCCTCTCTTTAATACGATATTGTATATATCTGAGACGTACCATAAATCAAACCTCAACATTTAAAATCACTAATATATATACAAAACACTAATATGCAGTCATTTTTCAGATAAATTTTACTAAATCATCAAAAAAAAAGGACTAGGAAAAAAGTTTGTGAGTTACAACAGGGAAAGGCAATTTTAGTTGTATATATTAAACCACTCACATGGATGACTATAACGAATATGTTAATACCACGATAAAATTATGTTGTATAGAGTACTAAGTTTTTAATCATAATAAGTTTTTTCTAGCCTAGTTAAGTCATATAATATTATTTTCTTGTATTAGATAATTTACATCGAATCTTTAGCAAGTTAACAATTTTAGTTTGGAATTCATCTTAAAATTGGATGATACGCATTTTTTCCGATCGTCACAATCCGTTTTTGTTGTTCGTCATCATCCTTGTGTACCCCGCGACGCACTTCATCCATAATCCGTGCCAATGCAAATAATTCGCTCGCTTTGACTCTCTTCCTATCTATAAGGCATAGTTGGCTATTTCTTACCTACTCAAGAAGATACTTACTCGAGAAAATAGCTAGCTAGCCAACTATGCCGTATAGAAAAAGGAGGGGAGTCTAACGGAACGAATTGCACGGGAATGGGGTTTGGCTGTTCGTAAGTATGTACTTTTCTTTTACACGCATAAATATGTACTTACGTACGGGATTGGGATTAGCCGGTTGTATCCTAGATACATAATCTAGTGGTAATTACAGGTACACCGGTTTAAGTGAAAACCAATGGTTACTATTTGTTTTTTTCTCTTAGAAGTTATAAAATTTCTCTAATTATTAGAGCTACAAGATATTTTTTTTTTTCAAAACATACATGTGTCCTGAATTGTGGTAATTTAGCCGTCTACGCTGGCAAAGTTATCTTGAATTTTTTTGACTATTTGGATGATGTACAAACAGCTATAGTGTTGGTTCATTTTCTGTTTTTCATAATCTTAAATTATTGATTTAATCATGAGAAATAAAATTATTGAAATAATTAGAAATTAAATTTGTAGTTTAGCAGCTATGGTTATTGCTGAGCCAACTATACCATAAAAAGGAGAGGAGACTTTTTAAAAATAAATAGGGAGAAAAAAGAGGAGAGAAGTCTAAGGGACGAATAGGAGGGGAAGGGGTTTGGCGGTTTCTAAGTACTACTCTTTTGTTCTTCTTCTTCAAAACGTACTATTCTTTTTAAAAAACACGAATATTACGGAATGATCTAATATTTAATATTAAATAGTTAGAAGAAGCGGGGCATCGAACCCATGTCAAATATTATGGAAGGACCTGATATCAAATAATTAGAAGAGGTGAGGCTTTGAACCCAGATCGAATATTAGGGAAGGACCTAATATCAAATAATTAGAATGGGTGAGGCTTCGAACATAGGTCGTCTAATTCACCACCTTGTGAAGCTAGTCGGAAGACCCCTGGGTGTTTCTCTACTTTTCTTTTACGCACGTACGTACTTACACACATACTCCGTATAGGTTAGGAAGGCGGTATTACTTGAATGGTGGATGATATGTGTCGGCGTTTGATGTCGCGATTCCGGTATTTGCATAGTATAGGGATCGTTGGTACCAGGATATATGCGAGATTGTAGTAAAAAAAGATGGGGACGAGGATTTTTATATAGGTTCGGGCCCCTAAATTGTCAGGTAATAGCCCTACATCCTGTTGGCCGAAGCCGGTCGTTGCTCTTATTCACCATAATCGCGCTAGTACAATATTTGGGGTAGCCTATCTAACTGTTGTCAACTTAACAGTCTGAAGTATTGACTCGTAGTCGACAACAGGGTAGTCTTCCTCCTCGAATCCGTATCCGGCGAGATCAAAGACATAACGCTATGTCTCTCCTGACAGTATCCGTAGACACCGTAGGGGAGTAGCCATTCTTATCTCTGAAGTCGATATCCGGCGTTTTGTCTTGGCGCATGTTGGCTTGTATGTTGATCTTGTGTATTGATCTATTGTTCCGTGTCCCCTCTCCTCCTAGGGGACCTTGTATTTATACCTATTGGTGTCCTCTTGTCCAAGTAGAACTAGGAAAACCAATATGGATACAATCTAAGTAGTACTTGTCGTTTCCATGTAGAACTCTATTCATCCTTTCTTATGCAGAACTCTTCCTATATGCGAAGGTTATTTCCGTATGTATAAGACATGGTATGTGGTGGGTCCTGCCGAGATTTAGTCAACTACTATTAGGTATGTGGTATCCATAACCATGACAATATGCATCCAGGTTTGGCGGTTCGTATAGTACGCGTACTTTTCTTCTTCTTCTTCTTCTTCTTCTTCTTCTTCTTCTTCTTTTTAGCGAATTAAATTTTGGATCATCTTTTATTTTTAAAAATTTATTTTGAACTATTATTTACTCAGTCTTTTCAATTTTGACTAGGACGGTCTCTATTTTCATTTTTTGGATTTTATAATTACTAGAAAAATGCCCGTACTTTGCAACGGGTGAAGTCTATTTTTAATCTTATTATTGTTATATGGTTAAGTTAAGATGAAATTTATTGTGGGAGTTCGCTTGGATATATATATTTTTAGAAAATCATGAGCTGCAGTTAGAAGTCTGATTGTCTCAAGTTAGCATGCGAGTTTTTTTTAACACATTTTTTATATGATTCCTTCCGTATTACCAAAAGTGAACGATCTTAAAAACCGACTCATACACGGATGACGTACCAAAATACTGACAAAAATATTTTCAATTTTTATAAAAGTAGAGTTATATTCTTAGAATCCGAATCCGAATAATAATATGAACTTTTTGGGATAGCTAAAGAATCTGAGAACCTGCAGCTGGTTAAGAACTTCTCCTAACATGCCCTTTACCGGAAGAACGAGCCCAAATCCAACCACTGGTTCGGTTCATTCCGGATTGGTCGAGAGACCCCGTTTTTCCAACACGCGCATTACTCCGCGCCCCTTTCCCGACACCGACCGCCCGCCTCGCCGCATCCACGACCTCCCCTCCCCTCGCCGCCGTGGAAAATACACCCCCCGCGCGCACCGGCGATCGCGATCGCTGTACGTACTGATCACCAAGCGCGTGGTGATCCCGCGCCGTGGCGTTGGGTGCGGGATAAAAATCCCGTCTTCGATCGTCTCCCGGCCACTCGATTTGGAGGGGTTCATCAATCATGGTGGCTGATATTTATTGCTGACTATTATTGCCCCTGTTGATTGCAGGAGGTGACTCAGGACTGGGCTTTTCACACTAGCCATGAATCTGAAAACATATTTTATAAATAAATCCTTAAAAAAAACTTAATCTCTTCGGCACATATTATAACAATGTAGAACTAGTGATATGAGGGCTTTTCACACCATATATTTGTCGATAAATTTTCTTCCAAAAACTTGACATATATAATTACCGTATAATCGTAGTGTAATTACATTGTAACTTGCATGTAATTACACTGTAACTATAATGTAACTTATATGTAACTTTCAAAAATCTCTCCGAAACATGCTATTTCGGTAAAATGGAGATCGTGGGAACAAATCCTTTCACATATATGTGTGCTGTGATTTTTTTCTTCCCCACTAGAACAAATCTTGTAATAGATCTAACGATTCAAAATTACGTGAAACTTACATACAAGTTACAATATAATTATATACAAGTTACAGTGTAATTATATTACGATTGTACTATAATTACATCTGTCAAATTTGTCGACAAATGTATATGTGGTCCCTTTCACACTAGCCATTTCTAAAAACATATTTAATAAATAAATCCTTAAAAAAACTTAATCTCTTTGTCACAAATTATGACAATGTAGGACTAGTGATACAAGTCTTTCCGAAAGAACGGAAATGTGTCTATTCTAACTATGTACTAGTACTAGCATCTCATCTAATTTAGATTGTTATATTCTGGAAAGAACCTTTAGCTCGGTGCCAGAATATTTCGTCCATTCCACAATATAGTAATCTTGTATCGTATTGGAGATAAGATGTTGTCCAAGCTCATGGTGCTACATTCAGTACCATGTTATATTTCGGGATGGACAGAGTAAGTAAGTTTTCTGAAGGGTCTATTTATAAAATAAATTTTTGTAAAAGGCTAAAATGTAAAAATGTGTGTGACTCAAGTGCAGTGGCAGTATAAGAGGTGAGGTGAGGTGGCTGGGAGAGAGAAGAGACCGGACTGAGGATGAGCAGCACGAGCTAGCTAACATAGCAAGAAGGGCCAAGGAGAAAGTGGTGGTTGATTCGCCATGAGCAGCGGGCGCGAGAGCAGGTGGGAGCTCCCGGCGACGCTGCGGGCGCTGGCGCGCGACGCCGGCCAGCAGCTGCGGCTGCCACGCGCGGCCGCGGCGGCGGCAACGGCGGGGCGTCGCGCGGCGGACGGCGGCGGCGGTGGCAAGGCGGACAAGGTGATGCACCTGCTGCTTTGGGGGCCCAAGTGATCGATGGGCCTCCGCCGCGCCGGCCGGCCGCCGCCGGCGGGTCATCGTCTCATCTCCGACCAGATCACGGCTGTACAATATATATGTACTAGTACTAGCTGGCTGATTGCTCGCTTGCTCCGTTCTCTTTAATTTCTTATGGTGTTTTTGCCTATGGCTTATGGTGTTTTTGGTCCAGTATCCATGCACTGATGATGCTTGTTGCCGGGTCAGTCTACAGGGGTTTCCACCGTTTTTTGTACATACGAATCAAGTGGTTTTCCTCGTGAAAATCATATGCGTTCTAATCGGTCCTTTTTTTTATGGAGCAAAACTTATGTATCATCAATCATGTACTACTACCTTGTAAACTTTTGCCTTGAGTTTGGGGCAAGTAATGATCAGATCGTGTAAGACTGCCACTTTTAATTTTTGTTTGGTTGGTAAGATTCACAGAATCACAAATAACCGCAGACACGGACGATTCTAGGCTTCCAAACGGTACATTAGTACTCCTCCGTTCTAAAATAAAGAGAGTATATGTTGATTTTTGTAAAAACTTTCTTCATCGGTAATTCTTGTGAAAAGAGATGTATACGGTTTAATATTTAATTCACTCAGCTATGTCTTGAAATAATTATTATAAACTCAGTTTAACTTATAATAATTCATCCTGCATCAACTACAAACATGCCTACCAGTGAGCTGATTTACGCATAGTTGTGTCACATATGTGCTCCTTATTATATCTCGAGCATATGCAAGCCCTTTTTTCCCCTCTTTTACAACCGGATTTTTTTTCGGCCCTGTTATTTGTGACAGATTTTTTTTTTTAATCTTGTGGCAGATTGTTACTTGCAAAAGGGAAAAGGGGCTAAGCAAAAGCGAAAAGACGGGGATGGTAAATATCTTGGGCTTGGGCCGATTTGTGGTAGCAGCAACAGCTACATAACGAATCATGGAGGCAATATCTCCTCTCATCATCTCCTACTCTGAGAGGCCAAAGCCCACAGAAACAATGAAAAGCACCAAAAAAAAGTAAAAGAAAAGAAAAGGCCTGACTATACTTAAATAAATTAATTTAGGTCCAATATTTGCAGTGTGAAAAAGCAACATTTTTGTAATTATTTCTATATTTTTTAATTTAAATCTATTCTTTATTCTTACAGCTAAATTAATCATCCAATAGAAATTATGGGCTGAGAAATTTGGGCCAGACAAGGTCTCCACGGGGGATGATGATCAAATGAGAGTACTGATTTATGGGCCAAAGCCCCAAGGAAAACAAACTTGTCATCAATTCTTCATTTACAAATTAAAACAAGCTGACATCAAAGTGACAAACTTACATGGAAAACAACAAACAAAATGGTACACTTACAACGACATGCTATGATCAGTCCTCTCTTCGTCCTAAAAAAAAAGACAAACCCTAAATTTCCATGTCTAATATTTGACTGTCCATCTTATATGAAATTTTTTTATGATTAGTATTTTTATTGTTGTTAGATGATAAAACATGATTAATACTTTATGCGTGACTTACCTTTTTATTTTTTTTTATAATTTTTTCAAATAAGACGGACGGTCAAACGCTGGACACGGAAACCCAGAGTTTGTTTTATTTTTTTGGATAAAGGGAGTACATACCAGTAGTACAAACAACATCAGAATCCATACTATAGTACACAACAACATCAGAATCGGCAACAAGTTTAATTACCAACTAATCAATGAGTGAACCCATGCTGCACCCCTAGCTATTTAAACCCAACCTAGTATCTAGATATGACATAATCTAGATAGGCCGCCTATCCAAATTTATTATAGATTATGTCCTATCCAAATACTAAGATGAGCTTTTTGATGAAGAGAGTATGTGTCTTCTTTGATCATAATCAGGCAATTAATCAATTAGCTTAACTGAAATGATAGATCAATCCATCAACATTGTTCATGTTAGCTAACCTTTTCTTCTCCTCTTTTTCGCCAACGCGTAAAAGCTTTGCACGTCAGTATATTAGCAGAGAACTCTAGCTCATCTCTAGGGCTATCCTCTTCCTCATCTCGGCGCCGCCGCGGTCGGGGGAGTCGACGATGAACTTGCGCCAGAACCAGTGCTTCCGCCAGATGTGCGCCACCTCCTCGAGCGGCACGCACTTGGTCTCCGGGAGGAGGGTGGCGATGAAGACGGTCATGAGGAGGACCCAGGCGCCGAAGAAGTAGAAGAGGCCGAAGCGGAGGTGGCAGAGGAGGGTGAGGAAGATCTGGCTGATGAACGCCGTGAAGAACATGTTCACCGCCACCGTCACGCTCTGCGCCGCCGACCTCACCGCCAGCGGGTACACCTCGCTCGGGATCAGCCACCCCATCGGCCCCCACGACCACGCGAACCCGGCCACGTAAACGCACACGAACAGAACGATGCACATCGCGTACTGCTCCGACATCGCCCCCGTCCCGCTCACCCCGAACTGTAATCCGATGAATGTTCCCACCAAGATCTGCAAAGAAATCAAACAAGATTGTTAATAAATTAAATCTTTGGTTTTGCAGACAAGGTGTTTGATGAAATGGGTGAGTGCTTGCTGAATAAATTAAATCTTTGGTTTTGCAGTCAAGGTGTTTGATGAAATGGGCGATTGCTTGCTGAATAATTAAATCTTTGTGTTTTGCAGACAAGGTGTTTGATGAAATGGGTGGTTGCTTGCTTGCCTGGGAGATGATCATTTGGGTGCCGCCTTGGAGGAAGAGGGCGCGGCGGCCGACCTTGTCGGCGGTCATGACGGCGACGAAGGTGGAGAAGACGTTGACGAGGCCGGTGATGACGGAGGAGACGAGGGAGGCGTCCTGGCGGAAGCCGACGGTCTTGAAGAGGACGGGGGCGTAGAACATGATGACGTTGATGCCGGTGAGCTGCTGGAAGAAGGGGATGAGCACCGCGAACGCGAGCTGCGGCTTGTACCTGCCGCCGAAGAAGAGCTCCCGCCACGGGTGCGCCACCGCCTTGCTCTCCTCGCTCGCCGTCGTCAGGTCCTCGAACTCGGCGCGCACGTCGTCGACGCCGCGGATCTTGGCCAGCGTCGCGCGCGCCGCCTCGCCCTCGCCGCGCGCGATGAGCGACACCGGCGTGTCCGGGATGGCCAGCGACCCCAGCGCGATCACCGCCGCCGGCACCGTCCCGAACGCCAGCCCGACGCGCCACCCCCACCCGCCGGCGATCTTCGACGTCCAGTACGTTGTCAGGCTCGCCGACAGGATCCCCACCGTGATCATCAGCTGGAACAGTATGTTCAGCATCCCCCGCTGCTGCGCCGGCGCCATCTCCGATATGTACAGCGGTGACGCCTGTAGGCCAATCACCGGCGATCGATCAAGAACTGATATATTCCCTCCGTTTCGAAATATTTGACACCGTTGATTTTTTAATACGTGTTTGACAATTCGTTTTATTCATAAAATTTAAGTAATTATTTATTCTTTTCATATCATTTGATTCATTGTTAAATATACTTTCATGTGCATATATAGTTTTACATATTTCACAATTTTTTTTAATAAGATGAACGGTCAAACATGTGCTAAAAAGTCAATGGTGTCAAACATTTTGAAACGGAGGGAGTATATAGTTTTGAGTATTTTCTACACCTTAGCTATATACATGCGGTTTAAATGGTTATATAAAATTTTCATAAAGTTTGATAAGATAGATTGTAATGACATAAGACACTATAGAAACATACAAGTTAAAATTCGATAACAAAATTAACAAATTTTATATAGGTTGTACATGTAGTCATGTACTATTCGCTATTTGATTTTACTTTTTTTTCCTATATAGTTGTAGATCAAATTTAAATTTAATTTTATATGCTTATCTATAGATTTATTTCATTCCAAATATTATTGATTTTTTTAAAAAAAATTACAATTATTTAAGTTACGTACAAATAATAATGAGTGTCATGGCAGGGAGGTGATCGATGTGACATGACACGCACGTGGATGCAGAGGCCGACGCCGACGCCGAGGAGGAGGCGGCCGGTGAGGAGGACGATGAAGTTGAAGGAGATGGCGCCGAGGATGGCGCCGATGAGGTAGGCGACGGCGGCGACGAAGAGGGTCCACTTGCGGCCGAAGGCGCGGGACATCGGGGAGGCGAAGATGCCGGCGACCATGGCGGAGAGGAAGAGCGAGGAGCCGAACAGCGTCAGCACCTGGCTGTCGAACTTGCAGTACTGGTTGGTGATCACCCGCTCCTGCTGCTGCTCGAAGATCACCGGGAAGAACATCGCCAAGAACGACTCCGTCGACGTCAATCCGGCTGCATCAATGTCCATGTGCCATGGACGTGATCAGTCAATCACAACCAAGAAGAATTAATCGTATGTAATGGCGGCGGCGGCGGCCGGCGAGGTTGTGTTTACCGGTGAGGCCGATGTCGTAGCCGAAGATGCAGCCGCCGACGGAGGCGATGAGGCAGCAGAAGAAGACGAAGCCGGTGACCTCGCCGGGGTACGTCTTGTACCGCGTGTGGTGGTGCACGATCACGGCCCCCGGCATCTTGCCCGGCCGGCCGGCGGCGGCGGCGGCGGCGGATCGATCGAACGGCGGCGACGTGGGAGATCGGTCGATCGATCGATCGAAGCCGCGAGCTGCGCGGAGGAGGAATCAATGGAGGAAGAGAAGAGAGAGAGGAGTACTTAAGAGAGGGGAGGCCTCGGCGAGCGGCGCGACGGCAATGGTGGGTGCATGGCGAGCGCGAGCGCCCTAAATCGTAGGAACGTCTCCTTCGTTTCAAGGTCAACCAGAAAAAATGATTTCCATTCTTAGCAAGTTTACAAGTTAGCATCTTTGCTGGATGCTGCAAAAAAGATGAATTTTCGTTTAGTTCTTATTTATTTGTACCAAGGAACACTAGCTTGTGTTATATTTTAGTTTGGTTTTGTAAAATCACCTGGTCATGAATTGAATGTGGCTTTATAGCAGTAAGGCATAACGACTTGTGTTCAATTTTGTGCACCTAAGAATTGGGGGCAATAAAGTATGAAACACTACAGAAAGCTTCAAAAATCATAAGTTGGATGTGACAAACAAACGATTGATTGATTATAGGCCGTGCGATCTACACAAAAGAATTTCATGGATAGTACAAAAGAATTGTAGGGATGAGTAGTGAGCACTGAACAAGAATGTAACAGACAAAGAGGAACTATGAACAGCACGCAGCCACGCAGGGTAACAAAAGCTGAATCAATGAATTCTGTGGTTCAAAACTGGAGCCATCAGGTAAACGCGAGAAGGAAGTCATGTGATCCGGATTCTCGTAAGAATGCTTTGCAACTTGTTAGCACAGAGTTTCTTCACGATCTTCTTGGCAGCAAGGTCACCGGAGTCTGCGAGTCCTTTCAAGCTGACAAAATGTTGAGACGATATGATCTTCTTCCTTCCAGCACTGGTCTCTGCCAACGACACGAGGCAGGAAATGGTCAAATCCTTCGCCATCGTCTTGCCGTCACCGAGCTCAAGCGACTGCAGCAGCCGGTTCAGATTGTCGCCATCTTGGATGAAAACGACACGGTTAGAGTGAAGCAACAGTAGGTTGCAGAGCACTTGTGCTGCCATCTCCCTGACCTGACAAGATTTGGCTCCAAGTAAGCTTACCAGGGCAGTCATGAGCCCTGCCCTGCCAGCCATCTTGCTGTATTCCTCAGAGATCCTCGTTAGCCGTACCAGGATGTTGAGGGTGCATTCCAGGATAGCATAATCACCATTGTTGAGATAGTTTAGGAGCCAGCTAAGAAGATTGGAGCTGATGAGATCATCTGTCAGAGCTTTGGAAGGGAGGCAGAAGAATGCAATGGCTGAGAGAGCAACCTCCCTGGCTTTGGATGAGTATGGAAGATCAGGGTTCATCAGCTGAATGAGTGATTGGATCATCCCCATGCTGATTGCTGCTTGTCTGACATTAGCATCAGCCAAGGCCATGTAATGGAGCAGCTCAACTGATCCAACTTTGCGTTCTTCCTCATTTTGCCGGGACAGCTTCACCAACTCCATAATTGCACCTTGTTCCACCATGAACATCTTCACCTCCTCCACCCTGCTCAGGTTCTTCAAAACCGCGAAAGCGGAGCTGACCAGCTTGCCCCTGCTATCGACATTGGCGCAGACGATCAGGAGCACGGTGACGCCGCCTTGTGCGCAGACGGCCCAGACGTTGTCGGAGTTGCTCGTCAGCTCCCTCAATGCATGAGCTGCTCTCTCCCTTGATGAAACAGTAGTGCTGGTGCAGCTTGGACTATCCAGTAACTGGACAAGTGGAGCAACCACACCTGATTTCACAAGCACTCCTCTGTAGGAATCATAGCCTGCAATAAGGGAGACAATTCTTGCAGCCTGTTCTTGAATGCATGCATCCCCTGATTCAAGAAAGCTGATCAGGAGAGTGATGCTGCCATCTATGTCAAGAGCAACAATCTTGACATACTCGATATCTTCAGATAGGAGCTCTCCAATGGTGACCAGGGCTTGTTTTCTTTGAGCCAAATCACCAATCCTCACTCTCAAGAAGAGATCATTGATGTAGAACCTCTTGTTGCTTAGGCTGGCACCAATGGCAGGCCTCGTTGCGATGACAGCTTGAGAATGCACTGAAATTCTGGAGGAAACCATCTCCTTGAGGTCTTTAAGGTGGACATCAAGCTTGGAGCTGATGCTGTCCAAATCACTCCTCAGACGAAGCCTTCCACCATTGTAAGATTCATCGCTGCATTGAGAAGCAATAACTTGAATATGACTTACTGTTGCCATAGCCGTCTGAAGAAACTGAACAAGAATCATATGTTCATCGCAGCTGTCGTTGTCTCCTGGCGCATTCAGGTTGGAACAGAGTTGCTGAAGCTTGTACTTGATGGATTGCCACTTGACTGGGAACTGAACAATCGAACAAGCCATTGATGCTGAAGCTGATGCCTTCAAAATTTGCAGCTTCTCACTGCATTCTGCTACCTCCATTCCTGCACTCCTGTTGGGATCAAAACTGGTTCTTGGAGTTGGAGACATGGAATTGAAGGTATGCAGATAGTAGTTTTTCTGTTTAGCAAATGATAAGGTTCTTATAGTTCTAGTGGTCTGCAATGTATATGCAAAGCCCAGCTGGCCTGGCCAGATGAATGGATCAGTTGGTGAATCCATTTGATCTGTCTTTTTGCTGCCTGCTTTTGGTTTCTTCGATTGGAATTTTGCACTACTCTGCCTGCCACAGGCTCGAGGCATCTTTTGCTGCACCGAAGTGGGTAAGATTTAGTGGGATAGGTGGGTGGAGTGCTGGGGTGTGAAGCATATCCTTAATATAAACCTCGGTAGGGTTGATTACACCTGATGATCATATATAAACTGCTTCTCATTGTGATATGTGCAAACATCAACTCTTCCATAAATGCCTTTATTTAGTAAAATATTAATATTCAATTTACCTTTTCCCTTCTTTGTTTTGTCCTATGGAAAAAAAGCTGGCTGGCACCAAACAAACAGTTCTTTTTCTTTTCCCTTTTTTTTTTCAGATTGCAGTAGTACCATACAAACTTGCATTGAAAGAAACACTGTATAATGGGGTCATCTATGATGCAGAATCTGAGCGCTACTGCATGGTGGACCTACAGACCCCAAAAATATGCATGACAAAAGCAACTTGGAATGGAAGTATTAAAGGAAAGATTAATGTTTGCATCAAGCCATGGCCCAATGACCAGTCCTTTCACAGTTCAAGTGAATAATGCATAACAGTAATAGGCTGTAAAATGCAAATGTGAAATGATAAGAGGGTGTGAAAGAAGTTTATCACATGTTAGGACCTGAGGTACTGGACCTGTTTCAGACTCTCCCCATGCTGCCCTCTGCTCGTCTGTATCCAGCAGGTTTAGCTGTGTACTGCATTCATTTATAAAGGTAGTTACAAAGAGATTAGATACGGTACGGAGAGCTAAGATAAGAGCAAGTGCACGTGCTGGAAAAGAGCTAATTGGTTGGTGTGAGCATTGAGCAGGGAAAATGGACCAGCATGCTGGAGTAGTAGAGACTGTACGACCACTGCCCAGTACGGGTGGTACCTAATTATCCCAGTGGCACACCACCTCCCATGTGATGTACTACTGATGTACCCTCCTAAATTCAGGATTGGATAAGCTACACATACTGTCGTCGCTAACCCTGTAGAACAAATTAAAAAAAAACTAGGAGCTTGAGACCACACTTTATTTCTAGATATATATGCATCTAGACAAATATTTGTCTAGATTCATAAGAAAAAATTGAAGTCTAAGTAGGACAGAGGTAGTAAGTAAATAAAGAACAAGTAAAGGTGCATCCTCTCCCTACAAAGGAAATCCATAGGAGAAAATTGTAGCTACATTATTTTATAGAAGTATGTTTATACCTAGAAAATGCATTTCATATTAGTATAGTAATTTGCAGCGTGCAGTGTACGTGCTAGTGCTGCTCCTAGATACTCAAAGGTTATTACTCTCAGCTACCTCCAGAATCAGATATTAAAAGGTCATACGGATTGTAATGGGGACCATCCAATCAGTCAATACAGTGCTTTTGCAGTTTTGCTCCCGGAAGAACCCAATATGGGATAACAAGATATGCCCAGTCGTCTTTGTAAAATACTTCTCCAGCTGCCACTACTTAAAAAGTAAACCCCCAAAATAATATGGATGAACTTGGAAGTAACATACATCTCCTTCATGCTGAAACCTGGTAGCTTTGAGCCTTTGAAGAGCAAGGTAAATAAAATACAAAAACTGGTCACCAAGTGAAGAAAGAGAAGAGCACCAGTAGGACTCAAAGACTACAAGTAATTGGCTAATTGCTTGTGCCTTTTTAATTTACAAGTTTCCCCATGATTTTGTAGCCCACCTTTTAAGGGAATTGTGAACACTACCCAGACATGTCCACCTGCCCGCACCACTTTCTGGAAGAGAGGGGACTAATTATATTATTATGGCTCTAAATCGCCACTTCAAATAACTTGATCCTGTAGCCCCTGTAGCAACATAGCTCGACATCAAGGAATACAAATACTAAAAAGTAGTCTCAACTTTCAACATAGACCACCACTAGCACAGTAGCACGTATGCTGTAGACTGATTTAAATAAGATGTGCACATACCATTCATCATAAAGTAAATGGTACAGTGAAATGGGAGGACAAATGAAAAGGCAGGTATACTAGGCAAACAATACAGTGAAATGGAAGGACAAAAGAAAAGCAAGGTACTGCAAAGGACACAAATATTTAAGAGACGTTGAGAGAGCATTCATATGTATGTACCAGACATATAATTGGTTATTTATTATTATATTTATTACAGGTCAGTAGTATAGACGTATGGAACAATGAAAATACGCATGGAAGACTGGAAATAGAACTGTAGAAACCACCTGAGCTGTTGAGCAAAAAACCTTTCCCAATTCATGTCTTGATGAGCCATATATGATATATGATCACCAACAAGGCATTTATATGAATAAAATCCAAAAAAAGAGGTGATTCCAAGACCAGCAGCCCAAACAACAGCCTCGAATAAGTTTCCCCAACTGATGTTTGATGAGTTCATCGCAGTTGATCATTATCATACAGAATAAGAATTGTGCTTCCTCTGCAGGCTTTGCTTTGACACCAGGGAAGTACCATCAGAAAAATATCGAACTATGGAGTAAAAGACCAAAAATGCATTCAGCTCCTTGTATAAAAGGCCAAAAGGACAGGGTGCTGGTATTACCATGTATATAGTCAACGGTCATCATATTATTTTAGGGCAAAAGGTCCAGGGAATTGGTCTAGTGTGTACATGTTGACTGCCAAACCAAACCATTGGTTTCTAATGGCTAATTAGTCATCTACTGTTCCAGAACAACTCATCTGTTACAAAGTACCCTATAAAGCTCAAAGCCCAAAATTAGCATGAAGTAATACTAGCTTATTATTAAAATTATGTAATTAAATTAACTGAACAAAATGAGTGGTATAAGAAAAGAATTTATCAGAGGCAAATAATACTCCATCCGTTCTTGAATAACTGGCAATTTGACCAAATCATTTGTTTCAGAATATTTGCCACCACCATACTTTCATTAGTAAAATCCAATTTTGCCCCTGCTTTCCCATGGCTACACTTGTGGGTCTAAATCAATCTTCCACCATAGAGAAAACCTCTAGATACTTCTATTTTGGATCCATTCCTTTCCCCCATGTTTTACCAGTCCCGGATCTCAGGGCCGTTTTGCCCGACATGAACGAAATCGAATTTCTTCTTTTTTTAATACCATCTCCTAACAATTGCCAAGGGCAAATTGGTCACAAAATTTGTTGCCTTGTTCTACATGGTATGGTCAAATTGTCTATTGCTCAAGAACAGAGGTAGTATAGTGTTCTACTAAGATGTTATTCTAATTGGCAAAGGCTGACTTCGGTTTATATAAGAAATATTAACGAGGCTGGGTATACACTTGTAACAGGAAATTCTTTACCCAGTCTTTCTTGATCAAGTTAGTAGCCATCTTGAAAAAGAATTGTAGCTAGTATTGAAAATAGGGGTTGTCATATGCAAATATGTACCTAACATATTCAACATAACATGCAGACTGAATAACTTAAAGTTGTGGGAGACCTTCAATAATAAAATCATGTACCTCTGCTACAGGGGCAATCACAGTAGGCCCACCATGCCACCATAGATCACAAAAAGTAGGACATCCCTTCATTTCCTCACCGACATATGTGAAGGCGTTCCAAGTAACCAATCACATTCCTTGAGATCTTGTAAGCTGCTCCTCCTTCCTGATTTTTTTGCAAGGTGGCACTGTTAGTAGAGGATATATGTAGCTCATGTATCTTTGAAAAGTTAATTTTAGATAGATTGCAGACTAAAATAAAAGAATATATAGATTATTTCTCAAGTATTGAGAAATCACCAACGGTAAATTTTATCAATGGAGGTGCTACCATAAATTATTTCTCAAGAAATGATTAGGTTTACATGAAAATGTCTAATTAAACACAAATCACCCCAAAAGTCTTAGGATTTTAAAGTGAGTATTTGTGTGCAATAGGTTACCAAACAACTAAATCTCCTTGGTCCTCCCAGCCACAATCAGATCTGTACAGGTGCTTCTAGTGTAGTGTAGTGTACAACCCCTTGAGTCAATAGGCATTGAACATTAAACGGTGAAATTCTCAACACGTTGCTTTCAACTTCTGATAAAAACCCAAGAATCTATATTAATATAAAGCAGAAGTATGAATTAACTTGCAGAAATTATGACATGGCATATCAAATTTGTTCTGGATGTAACGATATTTTACTGTGCTTTGGAGAACAATCATAAGTAGCTATGTAAGCATGAAAAAGTCATCAAATAAAGTCATCTTTGAATGTGTCAGGCAAAGAGAAGGATTTGACATCAAAATGGAAAATTATCTAAATATCCATAACCTAGGAAGGCAAAGAGAAGGATTTGACAAAAAAAAATGAAAATGCATATATTTACAGAAAATTATCTCACAACTAAATACCAATAACCTAGTTATTCTTGTCATGGTATGTTACTGTTTGTTGACCAGCCTTTAAACGCCTGTGAACCAGTAGGTAGAAAAATGCAAGTACTACTACAGAAACACACGACAGAGAAAGTGTGAATCCCATAAAGCTTAGAAATCACTAAGCCCAAGAAAAGTTAACGTTATTCTTTTTTTTTTTTTGCAGGGCAAGGAAAGTGTTATTCAATAGACATGTATGTAAGGTTCATATCCTAAAGGGTTCAAAATATAGCAAAATACAAACACATTAGTAACAGTGCTTTTCAACATAAAAATGCATAAAATAGGTTGTAGCATAATGGATACCTTTATCAACATTACCCATATCATTCCAGAAATCACAATGCTGTGTGGCTCAATAGTTCTATGTGGCACACTGGCAGTATAAGGTGCAAATGCAAAACAATAAAAGGTGATATGACTTTCAGTTCATATAAGGAGCACATAAGAAATTTCATAAAGATGCTCCACCCAGGTCCCCCCAGCTAACCCAACTGCCCAAGGGTAATACCACCTTCTTAGGGGCAGTGTGAGGTTACATCAGGAAATCATCAGCATGAAATGGTTCATTCAGTCATGCCTCCTCCAACACTGCAAAGCCAAGAAACAAAGCTAGCTAAGAACTGTTCATCAATTGATCTCATCCCTCAGCATCCAAATGACCCAAACATTCAAGTATTTAACATAACTAAGAGGCCATGATACTAGCACAAATAAAAGCAGGTATAAGAGTCCCAACACCACATTTTGAGCATGAGTTATATAGCGCTTCCATATGACTTAACTTACCACCATATGTTTCATCAGTGCCCTTCTCAGATATATGATTGCATGAAAAGTCAATGTTGCTAGTATCGAGTAAAACTGGCTCCCACCAACACCACAAGTAATTCAGCTTCCATACAAAGCCGACACAAAGCTATCTTTCATCGTAACTTTGTCACACTGACTTAAAATAAATGTAGATCAGAAAACTAAATACATTGGTTGGAATTTAGAAAGCATTCCATCCATTTAAAATAATTAAAAAGAAAGAAAGAAAGAAAGAAAAGGAAGGGAGAGAAAGAAGAATCAAACCAACTCCTTCAGAACTCAGATGCATTTCATAACAGCAGGAAGCAAGCAACCACCACACGAAATAGAAATGCATAAACATCAGTACAGGACTCCCTCTATTCCAAGCACCAAATGAGCATAGATGCTAGAAATCATCAAACAAGCATATACTAGTATATATTTGCATGAAGTATAAAAAACTGGAGTCCAACTGACTAAAGAACCTCTATAGTGAATAAAGAGTGAAGAGCAAGAGTTCATTCAAATTTACATTCCTATTTGAGTACATCTGCGCCACTTTTTTTTCAGCTTCTATACTGAAATATGTTTGCTATTGATGAACATAAGTCAAGAATATACACAGAATACGAATTTTAAGAAAGTATTTGTTTCTTAAGAAACTCCTTGGGAACTTTCGTGCATTACCAACTTAAACAAGATATACACACAGTTGCACAGGCAAGAAAGGCATGCTGAAAGATGTATAAGACACATTATACAAGACCAGGATTCTCTGAGGACCGCTAATGAAAACCACTCTTAAGGTTGCACAGGTAACTTAATTCGTGACATACAGTCCAAGGAGTGGGAAAAAGAACACATAGCCCATATCAATTCACATTAGTTGAATGTAGAAACACGTGTTCTGTCATCCGTGCCACCTGTCCTATCTAAGTTCAAACCATATTTTTCACGTTCACGAACAACTGAATACGCTACATTGATGTCCATAACTTCTGTAGTTTGTCCAAATTTATAATCGGTAAGACCCTTTCTCCGTGTTCATTTCTTCTCTAATGTATTTTTTTACATGTGTCATGAAGATCAGGCAACAGAATAGCTCACCAATTTTAGAGTGCAAAACATACCAGTCCACCTCCAGGGTAAATCATTTTTACACATGGTATCTTACAGATAGTTGGTACCACATAACACACAGTTATGTTCATAACACACATTGGTGTATGTTTTAGCTAGATGGCATGCCAAAAGCAAATTTTAAATAAGCTAACTCTTGAGGGGATTTTGGACAAGGAAAATTCAGGCATTTGAAAACACAAATTGCAATTATGTTATACCAAACTATAGTTTCAATCATCTTGCCAGAACACGAGGATCATAAGAGGACTGGAATACCACAAATTTCAACCATCTTACCCAGACATTTCAAAACATAAATTGCAAATATATTATACCAAACTTTGTATGCTTGCAGATCTTTTTCATGTCTGTTGCCTAAAAGCTATAATGGTAATAATTAAGGAGCAGCAATTAAACTACGGTGCAATTGTTTATTTCAGCTAAATTCTGACAAAGACCTCCGAATGCAAGGGTAGTATCTGAGGACTAACAGACTCATCAAAAATTATCTGGGCAATTGCTGAAGCTCTTTCAAGATGCAATACATCTGTCTTGAGAAAATGGGGCAGTGCCTCCGAGTGGACCTTTCGGAGGCCTTGTGGGTGAACCTCCTTGGGAGCAATCAGGAACAGTTTGTTAAGACGGCTAGCTTTCCTCAGCAGGAAATCCACCAGTCGTAGTTCATTGCGATAACCCTTGAAGTTTGTCATCTTGACCAACCGAAGGTTTTCTAATCCGCCTTCAGGCGGTTCTTCCTCTGCTACCTCCAAATAATTCGTCGTGAACGAATCATAAGTGTTTGTTGGGAGCTGTAATGTTGAACACAATATGTTAAGTACATAAATGGCACACACCTATAAGTAAACTAGCAACAAAATGCATTTTGCCTAGAAATAACAACCTGCACAAAGAGCCTCTCCAACTGAGGACAACGGCAGGCCTTGAGGAAGCTATAGATATCTGCGAGGTTGGAGTTGGCCATTCCGAACATGAGCAGCTGGAGCTCTCTCAAGCTGTTCAAGCTCTTCTCCACGTTGGGGGTGGCTACTGAAGCAGAGACATACTACAAGGCGTGCAAGTATAAGCACAAAAGCAACAGAACGAAACGCAACCAAAGACGGCATAGATGCTGGGGCAGACCTGGAGAGCAATGCTGCATAGGGTGAGTACGGTGAGGTTTGACAGGCGGGGGACTGCCGACGGCAAGTTGGTGCGCGGCAAACCTGTCTCCGGCCCACCGGAGCAGAGGTACAGATGCTCGACACAGTCCGCGGTGCTACCGAAAATGTTGCTGCAGAGGAACGCGCCGCTGAACCGGAACGACCGGAGGCAGGGCGCCGATGGCACGCGCAGCTCCGTGGCGCGGGAGCAGTCGACGACGGTGAGGCTCTTGAGATTGGAGGCCCCTACGGTGAAATCGATACGGCGGAGGTGGCGGCAGTACCGGAGCTCGAGCTCGCGGAGGCGCGGGCAGGCGGAGACCACCCGCCGCAGCGCGGCGTCGGTGAGGGAGACCGAGTGGAAATGGATCACCTCGAGCGTGGCGACCATCGCGTTGGCGGACGCCGTGAGGTGGAGCCCCCGCACCGACAGCCGCGCGAGGAGCTTGCTCCCGATGGGGAAGTGCACGGCGAGCGCGCCGGGCCGCCGCGTGCCCCCTCTCGCCCCACGCCCGCCGCCGCCGTCGAGCCGCAGCCGCACCTCCTCCACGTCGCACGCCGCCGCGTACTCGATGAACCGCTTCAGCTCGGGGGGCGCGAGCTGGCCCGCGTGGAAGGCGAGCGAGAGGAGGTCCATCCGCCGCCTCCCGCGCCGGTCGATGCCCGCGAGGTGCTCGGCCCGCAGCGCCGCCACCGACGCCGACGCGGCTCCTCCCCCCGACGGCAGCCGCACGTCGAGCGACGACGGGTCGGGCCACCGCTGCTCCCACAACCCCCGCCACCGCGAGGAGAGGGCCCCCGTTCGGATTGCCGACTTGAGCGGCAGGAGGCTCAGAATCTGGAGCCGCAGCGCGTCGGGGAGGTCCGAGATGCGGTCCTCCTCCTCCTCCCCCCACCCCCGCCGCCGCCGCTGCTGCCTCCCCCCCTCCTGATCCCCCACCATTTCCACCCCCTCCCCGCTACCGCCGCCGCCGCCGCATCGACGCGGATTGGATGGATTCGCCGCGGCCGCGCGGGTGGATGGCTGGGTACTCCTCCTCCTCTCTCTCTCTCTCAGTATCAAGGAAGAGGAAGAGGAGAGACGTGTGGAGGCGTCCGTCTCTTCGGCGGGGCGAAGCGGTGCGTGTGCCGTCTCCACCGTGCTACTGCCGCTCGCTAAATACACGCGGCTCGTACGGGTTCACCAGTGTAGTGTACTACCAGCCCAGCCTCGGTGCGCCGGTCTACTTCTGGCTCACCGCACCGCACCGCACATTCGCATCACCCGGGCTCTTTTTTGGCCCGGGTCGCCGGCACGGTGCCGAGCCCTTTTCACACGCTGGCCCTCTCCACCTTCCTCCCATTTTTCCTCCTCCTCGTGGTTTTTTCTCCTTTTCTTTTCACACCCTTTTTTATAGGGATGTTTATGAAGGACGAACATTCGCGCGGAGTGGTATATGTAAACGTGTGTATAATGTATAGACAGTATAGTATAATGCACGAAGGTTTAAATATTTACGCGGGAATGGTGAACCGTAACATGCACGCTGGGTGTTATGTGCAGACATTCGCGCGGGAATGGTGCATGCAAGCATGTATAGGGTGTAGTGTGCAAACATTTGCATGGGACGCGGTGGATATGCAAGTGTGTTCCGCACGGCACATGGGTGTGCGCAGATCATGTTTCTATATGTAAAAATGTTCTATGTAAAGAAAATGTTCGATTAGAAATAAAGTTTTGATGTTGAAATTGGAGCCATGTCGAAATTATATGTGTCCTCTGTGTGTAGAAATACTATTTTAGGAAAATTTTATGTATATAAGGTTTCAATGTGGAATGTTTCTTTGCATAAAATGGAACCAAGTTAGATTTAGATATTGAAGTTCATATATATATATTTTATCTATATAAAGTTTATGTGTATAAAGTTTCACGCTAGAAGTTTGATCCGATTCAAAAATGGGACATTTGGGTATGCATGAATCTTTTTGACCCTTTTTAGTGCCTTCCGTTCACTGCCTGCTTAGTTTATCCTAGTTAAGCCAGGGCAAAAATAATTAGGCACCAAATTGAAATGGCATTTGTTTTTGATAGTGGGTTAATAAACAATAAACCTTTTTATAATATCCTCACTGCTGCTTATTTTGAGCGAACTTTCTAATAACCGTGTAGATGTACTAGCTGGGACGGATAATATAGAGAAAAGCAAGCATATATTTTCCTTTTTTTTTTTCTGATTGGCAGCGGATGGTACACAGCCACACCGGGAAAAGGGGGTTACTACATGCGTCTCCATGGCTGTCAAATCATGCGGTTCCTTTCAATAAAGGTTAATTTTTACAGGATTTGTCCAGCTAATATGTTGATTGACAGATTCTGAGACTGAAAATTAACCCTGACCTTTGGTCTAATGATGCACCCATGCGATTCTACAGCTGCTACACCACTATATATACTCCTACATCAGTGGTTGAACAACTGCACCGTAAATTGTTTATAGGACAATTTTGTATAAGAGCATGTAATCCCTCCGATTCCATATTAATTGACGTTTTAGATAAGGTTGTGGTCAAACTTTTATAACTTTGACCATCAATAACTTTAAAATATTTTAAAATATTTAGTTTAAAGAAACTAGAACAACATATATATATTTATTTATTATATATATTATAATAGAAAAATAAGATCAAAAGATATATTTTGTAGACTGTGTTATTGTCCAAAACGTCAATTAAAATAAAACCGGAGGGAGTACAATAGAAGGCTATAAGCCCGATGCGAATATATTTTGAGAAATAAATGAGGAGAGAGAAGAGCAGCGGGCTACAGATTTGTAGCCAGGTGTAGCACGGACTACAAGACGCAGTGTGTGTATGACTGGTGGGACCAGGTATTAATAGTGTAGAATGTAACTACTGTATGAATAATCTATTAGGCCATTCCCAACCCAAGACACTAGACATAGTTTCCATAAACTCTACATCATCAATAAACTAGTACTAGACACTACTCTTACAATACAAACACCACTATCCATACTTAAATTTAATGCTATTTATCTCACATAATGTCTTGGATGTTGTGTAGAAACTATGTCTCATGCAAGACATGGTTTCCTTCTCTTTCCTCATTTATTCACTTGCCACATCATTTTTCATCTTAGGTGGCAGCCTATTTAATGCTATGGACACCATTCTAGTCATTGGGTTGGGAATAGCCTTAGATTGACTATAAATGAATTGGAGTTAGTAGTATTAAACTTGCTCTAAGTACTTTGCTACAGCAAATAAACAGATGCACCAATTCTGAGGTCTATAACTTTGCAAGTGCACCATTAGAGCAAGTTTAATAATATAGCCAACTACTAGTTCCAATTCATTTATAGTCAGTCTAATAGCTCATTTATACAATAGTTACATACTATACTATTAATACCTGGTCCCACCTATTATACATACATTGTGTCTTAGAGTCCGTGCTACAGCTGGCTACAAATCTGTAGCCCGCTGCCATTCTCTCTCATCATTTATCTCTTAAAATATGTTTGCAGCTGGCTTCTAGCCTGCTATTGTAACTGCTCTTACTGCATCAAATTTTACAGGAAAGTGTGGTGCTTGATCTGCTATGCCACTATCTGTCGCTTTCATTCAACTTCATTTTTTTTTCAATACGCAAAAACTTTGCACACCAATATCTAGATAAAATGGAACTTACAGCTTTTACCGTGATCGGCGGAATTTGGCTCCAACCATGTTTCGTTGAGTTTTCAAGATAAAACCAAAGTTTGTGCAGTATTGCAGTAAACATGTGGGATTAATTAACAATACAAATATCATTTCATTATCCACATCATAACCTCTGGCTGTCCCTCTCATCTCACCATCCCTCATCTTTCTCCCTCGCCTACAGTGGTCTTCGTTCCCGCTTTGAAGCACACGATGACACGGCCGTTCAACATCGAACCACAGCATGACACGCATCCAAATCTTGTTGCAAAGGCAAGTGATTTCATCCATAAAACTTATGATGTCAAAAAAAGTTGGTTTGATCCTGAGTTGAGTACCAGTGCCAGTGTGCCACCTAATCTCCTCCAACTTTGCCATAGAGCAAGTTTAATAGTATAGCCAACTACTAGTTACAATTCATCTATAGCCAATCTAATAGTTCATTCATACAATAGTTACATACTATACTATTAATATCTAGTCCCACCTGTCATATATACACTGCGTCTTAGAGTCCGTGCTACAGCTGGCTATAAATCTGTAGCCCGCTGCTCTTCTCTTTCCTCATTTATCTGTTTAAAATATGTTTGCAGCTGGCTTATAGCCTGTTATTGTACCTACTCTTAGCTGCATCAGGGTTGTCACCAATTAGGGAAAGGGATCTCATGTTTGTGAGCACAGTAAAAGATGGCATTATCAGATGTTGGTTTGAGGTGAAAAAGGAAGAAGGGACATTATTGATGGATCTGTCCATACAATCTCCACCGTCCCAAATTGTGGTTAGCAACAAGAAAAACGTGGATATCACTACAAATCTCTTGGTCTTGTGTAGTTGTGTAGTAGGAGGTCAATTGCTATCATGGGTTTTGGTTTGCGTCCTTCATGGCAGGTGACCACGAGCTTTAACAGCGGTGATATTGTGAAAAATTGTTCAACAAAAAAATGTAGTATATGTATTATGAGTGGTTTAAAGGTTAAATATGAAAAATTGACCTCGACAAAAAAAATCAAACTCTATATTTAAGTTTTCTTTCTTTTCGGTTGACAAGTCAACAAGTATAAAATAAAAGACGTAAGCTAGTTCTTTTAGTTTCCTCCTCACATAAGGGTATTAAAGGTGTTTTTATTTGCTCATACCGTCTCCAACACAAGGTCGTCGAGATGTTTACTTATCTAAACCATGAGACCAAATGATTTTTGGTGTTTAATAAATAGATGCACCATAAAATCAGTACGGGGATTTGATTGACGCGATGAAACATAACATTCTTATTTCTATTGGTGTTTTTACTCTGCACTTTTTAGGAGGTTCTTAGCATTTTAGCAACCTTTATATCAAATACATGCCTTGATAAAAACATCACATATGTAAAACCAGACTGGTTTTTATCACTACAATAAACAATAACACACACATATATATGATTATACGTTATGTGGTTAAATCCAGCATATGCTTCGATGTCTTCCCTCTAAATCTAGCTCAGCAGCCATGGCTTTCCGTAGCCGAGCTTTGTAATCCTTCTTCCACATGCAAAACTTTGACTTGAGCTTCTTGAGGTCATCAATGGAATTCCCACCTTGAGTGCTTGGCTGCCATGGCTCCCTTGACTCCACGAGCGCTTGGCTCTGTTGTCGGAACTCCATGCATGTACCATGAGCAATGCTTGCATAATGGCGAGAGCCGTGCGGCAACCTCGCCGATGTTTCCTTAGACATCTTCACGTGGGATTCCGAGGATTCTTGACGATCATATACTGACAACATTTCACGTGATCTCTTTTCTACACATTCTTGAGCCACCTGCGAGATTCAGACAATCAATCGAGGTTAATTAGATTATTGTCACTTTGTCACGTGAATGGTTGCAAAAATGGTTTGAATAATTACGTAGCTGGTGATAGTGCTATGATGCTGACCTGTAGAGAAATCATTTGTTCATCAATGGTTTCCCTGAGAGAGCTGAGCCTGATCTCGTATTGCAGCCACCTAACATGGTAACCCTCAAACTTTCGTTTCAGTTCAGCATTCTCCTCCTCTTTCTGCCTCAATCTCGCCTCTGCCATGGCCGCCTTCCCCTCAAGCTCCTCAACCAACGTTGTTGTTTTGTCATTTGCTTCTTCTTCCTCCTGGCAATCCAAGCCACACTGATAACTTGATTTGCACTTATTATTATGATTAATTCATCATATAATTCAAATGATGGAACCTTGAGATGTGATGATGACCACGGGTGCAGTGTCCATGGCCCTGAGAATTCGACAATGACATGCCTTTGTGGCCGCGATGGATGTCGTCGGCATCGTGGGGTCGGCCGCATGGGAAGAGGTGGCAATGGCAATGAGTCGAGGACATTGTCATCGATTAGCACATTGTCGCCTCCTCCTCCTCCTCCTCCTCCTCCTCCTCCTCCTTCTCCTGATGATCTCCCCATCATCGGATCCAGCATCACCTGCAAGGAGCTTAGAGCCAATGTCACTATGATCGGCGGGCTCTCTAAAGGATCCCAAGGCCGGTGACCCCTATGACATGGAGTATGAACGATTGATAGATTATTGTATTAGCATTAAGAATCAGAGACATGCGATCAAGCATTGCATGATCGTTGGATAAAGAAAGCTAGAAAAAAAATGTAGATGCATGCATGTATTGATGAATTCTATGAGGTGAATAGGGAATGGCATGTGGGATGATAGCACCATGGATGTAGGATCTTCGGAGAGATTGAAAAAGTACAAAACTCTAAATTAACCATACGGCCCCTAAAGATAGTGCTATTAGTTTGTTAATTTTAGAGTTTTTTTTCTTCTTCTTCTTCTTCTTCACTTCTCTTTCCAATACCTTTTTAAAATAGGCAGTTAAAGTAAGATTAAGAATCCACTAGAAATTATACTGACCACAAAAACATCATATTCTATTTAGCATCACAGTAATAGATTTTCTGTCTCGTGGTTTGGATATTTAGTCCAAATATAAAGCAGAGGTGAGACTTTGATGGCAAAAGGTGCTACTCCACGAGCAAAGGTGGAAAAAAGATTGATGCTCCATGAGTATGGTATTTTGATAAGATTACAAAATTTTGTTGATGTCGGTGAGCGGTAAAATACACACCAATACAATCACTTGATAATATTCAACATGGAAAATGGTTTACCATATCTAGTGGGTTTTTTTTTAAAAAAATAATGGATTACATTGTTGCACGGATTATTGTGTAAATTTCGTCAAAAAGGGTATTTCTATGGCAAATCGTGACAAAAAGTACATTTCAAAAAAAAAACATTTTCCTCCCAATGAAACTCAAAATAGGTGGAGTATGTATTGTTTCGAGAAATTGGACATTCCACCACTGCCAAAAGAGGGTTTCGCTCAAATGCCACTCCGCGGATTGGATTCGTTAAAAAGTCACTTCCAACCGATGCCAAACCGTTGTTTTTCCATATTCGTCATTTTACAGGATTTCCACCATTTTTCGCACGACTTGCCCAAAATACCCCTTCGTCCAGTTAAACAAGACAAGCTGGACGCGCCTAGCGGGCCACTGGTAACGACCACGGAGAGGAGGAAGGAGGGTGGGTTGGATACGGCGGGTTGTGCACCAGTTGTTGCCATAGAACAGTCTCTCCGAGCTTGTCTTCGGCAAGAGCGGTGCGTCATTGGCAGGGACGACATCGGCCGCCGCGGCGAGGGCGGGGAGAGCTCAAGTCTTCAGCCGTTTCCTTCGACAACAACAAACGGATGACATGTTTCGTTCATGTGAGCAGGAGATGGAGATGCCGAAGGAGTAACCGACGATGACCGAATGGGCATTTTGGTCAGACCAACTGCAGAAAATGATAGAAATCTTGTGAATAGCGAATATGGCAAAGTAGCAGTTTGATATTAATTTGGAGTGACTTTTTAACAAATCCATCCAATCCAAACAGTGATTGAATGTCCAATTTCTCCTATTGTTTCTGCAGGTAAAGCTGAAACTCCCCAAAGCACCAGTTCGTCTTCCGTCGAAAAGGGAAACGGACCGCCTCCTCATCGGCGGCGGCCTCCATGGGCGACCTCACCACCTCGTCGCCGGCGAGCGAGGTGCCGTTCCGCGTCAGCTTCTCCGGCCATGGCGGCCACCTCCGCCTCGACCCCTCGCCCAATCCGCCCAGCCCTATACCCGAGTTCGTCCTGGTACGCGACCCACTGCTCCCCCCATCCTAAATCACGCGTTTTACTCAATGTTGCGGAAGCGTAAACCCTAAACCCATCGGAGGTGTGATGGCGATCGCAGCCGCCGGCGTACCTGCCGGAGAGCCCGAGCAGCGTGAAGGAGTACCTCGAGGCCAACTACCTCAACCCGGAGCTCCACCTCCCCACTGCGGCCGATGGCGCGAGGGTGTGGGATTTGGATTGGTTCGAGTTGGCTAGGCCGCCGCTGGAGCCCTCCGCCCCGCGCACCATGCTCGTGCCCGCCTGGGAGCCGCCTTTCCGCCGCCGACGGCCGCCATTGTCGTCGTCGTCGTCGCCGCAGGAGTCGCAAGTGTGGGATCCTGAGTCCGTGCAGATGGATATGAGCGACGTGTTTGATTCGGGAACCGGTGGGATAACGCCGCGGATGCCTGGACCGGCGAAGGACTTCGTGAGGGGGAGCGTGAACAGCCGCCCATTCCGCCCAGGGGGCCTGCATGATGATCCGGCTGCGGCGGCTGCTTTGGAGAAGGCATTTCCAGAGGGTGCACGCAATGGGGATTGGGTGCGCGAGCTTATGACCGGAGGGCCAGCTCAGGTTAATCCTCCAGGATTCCGCAAGGGATTGGACCTGGGCAATTTGAAGGTTTGATCCTTAATAGTGTGTTGGTTTCTTTTGCAAAGTAATGTTTGCTGTCATTGTGCTAAGCTGCATCTGTGCCGCTATTGTGTGCACTATATTCCTATAGGAGTACAAAAGCCATTGGAAGTGTTACCAGGATGGAGAGCGTGTAGATGAGCAATCCACATCTTCATCAAATGACACCATGGTACCTCGGTTCATATTCTAAACAATTCAGGATTCCACAATTTGCCAGTTTTGCTATTATAAATTATAATCTGAATGTCTCGTGTTCTTGCAGGATAAGTACTCAGTGCAGTTTGATGATCTATTCAAGATAGCATGGGAGGAAGATGCTGA
Source organism: Oryza meridionalis (assembly GCA_000338895.3). Lineage (NCBI taxonomy): Eukaryota > Viridiplantae > Streptophyta > Magnoliopsida > Poales > Poaceae > Oryza > Oryza meridionalis. Next base: position 3,334,259 of record CM002525.2, on the reverse strand, counting down.
CGACAAGGTGCCGCGTGAAGATGATGTTCAGCATTTGGTTGGAGATGAGGAGACCAACGGTAAATTTATCATCCTCATACATCATATCCTCGATTCACATGAATATCTTCTCTTGTGGTAAATCATGATAACTGTCATCATCCCCATTTTTACTACAAGGTTTAAGTCATCTCTGGTTTCATGCTAACCTTCTCCCTTTTCTAACTGCAGATGTTGATAAACAAAATATTAGCAAACTGCAAAATGCTTCTGAAACTATAGAAAATCTGGACATTGAAAAACAGAAAGATGGTGCCCAAGGAGATGTTTCTGAACCTCAATCAGACTTGGATCAAATGTTATTGTCCTCAGTTAAAGATACTAGCAGAGATTCAAGTGGATCAGGTGATGGCAGTATGGCAAAGGAGGGCAAGGTAAGTGCATTTTGTGTTTCATTTTGTCAGACACTTTCTCAATTGTGCTTCTCATTCCATAAATTTCATTGATGCATAGATATGAAGCAGTGATGTCTATCTGTTTCTATTTCACTTGCAGGTTTGGGCACTTGTTGGTGGGGATGAAGACATTGTGACTAACTTCTATAAACTTGTTCCAGATATGGCAATTGAGTATCCATTTGAACTAGACAAATTCCAGAAGGAGGTAAGCTATTCATAAATGTCTGCACCTTTGTTTTCAATGTCTTATTTTTCAATACCGGCAGGAATATTTTCTTCTACAAGCACATTTTGTTAACATTGACTTTTTGATAGCACAACCATGTTTTACCAATGAAGGATAAAAACTCCATGCACCAGCAATACTAAAACTATGCATATTTTCCCTATCAAGTACCACATATAGTAAAAAAGAATAGTTTCAACGCAACCAGCAACTGCATTCCACTTCTGTGAGTGGCCTATGACTTGTCACTCTAAAGAAGTAAAAAGCCCCATATTTTTGAAACAAAAGGTTTGCCATTGAATTTTCAGATAAGGAAAAAATTATGAGAAAGGCATTCTTTCCTCCACATCTCCTGTGGGAATCATTTATTGTGAGCAGACCCTAATTACCATAACCTTTTTGTTAGTAAAATACATGCTACTAAATGCTTGATATAGTTGCTGATGTGTAACTTTCTATTCTGCCAAATATAGGCTATATATTATCTTGAGAAGGGTGAATCAGTCTTTGTGGCAGCTCATACATCAGCAGGAAAGACGGTTGTTGCAGAGTATGCATTCGCTTTAGCAACAAAAGTACGCTTGCTTCACTGTTCCTTTTGGGTATTCTACTTTTTGTTAATTTGAAACCACCGATCCCTTCACTTGAGTACCTCATTAACCCAGTGCTTGTAAAAATGACCATAACTTATATTTACTTTTAGTTGATTTGAATTCTGCATTTCTGATAAGAGCTCAGTTTTGCGTTTCCTCAGTAGATCGATATTTGCAATGCCTGATTTGTACATACTTCATTGTGCTGTTTCTATTTTCTTACTGTAGTAATTGATTCACACTCTCAACACTTGTATAGTACATCTCAATAAAACAATGTTTGCATGGTCCTTGTGATGATAGCTAATGTTATTATGCAGCATTGCACCCGGGCTGTCTATACTGCTCCCATTAAAACTATCAGCAATCAAAAATACCGAGATTTCTGTGGGAAGTTTGACGTGGGACTTCTCACAGGAGATGTCAGTATCAGACCAGAGGCAACTTGCTTAATTATGACCACAGAAATATTACGTTCAATGCTCTACAGAGGTGCTGACATCATACGCGATATTGAATGGGTACGCTGCCTCAGTTCTCAATTCTTCATAGTTCATAATGTAATATTTTAACTTCCCACCTTATATTTTAAAAACTTATGGAGCCGTGTGCCGTGCGTGGATTATTTTGCAATCAGGTAATTTTTGATGAAGTGCATTATGTAAATGATGCAGAGAGAGGTGTAGTTTGGGAGGAAGTTATTATAATGCTCCCGAAGCACATCAACATTGTCCTTCTTTCGGCAACGGTATGGATTTAGTGAACACTTGTGTTTAACTATTGTAACCCAACTGTGATATCTAAGTTGTGTTGCTATCAACTGCTAAGACTGTCACTCAAATTATTAAGAATCATTTCAAGTACGCAAAAGCATGACATACCATTAGCCCATTAATGGATTAACTATAGTAACTCAGAAATAGAATAATAGAACCGTTTATAGTTTACTGTCTCTTAAAATAATTAGTGGAGTACTCTGACCTTAAGGTGATTTTCATAGAAAGTATGGTTGTGCCAGTTTTCTACTAAGCTACTATGATACAACCACTTCAATTTCTTTATAAACATTCAACAAATGAAATCTTATTTGGAAATGGTGATGATCTGCTGGTTTTGGGTTGCTAATTCTGTTTGGTGAGAGCAGTATACCTGAATAGTGTTGTTCACTCTAAGGCTGAGCCCAGGTTAATATGGTTTTTGAATGCCAAAAATATCTTTTAAATACATCATAGACTATTTTTTTTTCTTTTCCTCATATCATCTCTCAGATTGATATTTATTTTGGAGTTGAGCTGTAACATTTCTATTTAGGTTCCAAACACAGTTGAATTTGCTGACTGGATTGGTCGAACAAAGCAGAAGAAAATTCATGTCACATCGTAAGTGTAGTTATATCACTTTTAAGCAAGCAAAATTGCATTGTAGGCCCCTTAAGGTATTTTATTTTGTGCGATCAAGCCACTGGTGTAGTTTTATTGATCTGAGTGCCTTTAATGTACTATCTTGTGCAACTAAAAACTCACCATTGCAACTATTTTTGTTGATTTAAACCCTATGGCCATGAGGATTCTCTAATCGGATTCTTTTTTTCCCTAAGGACCAATGATAAAACACAATAGCTTGCTAAATATTTTAGAAGATTTTTATATCAATAAAAGTAGCATCTTTGTTGTTTTATGTAGGTTTCTTACACAAAGCTATATCACTAATTCTAGATAGTACTCCCTCCATCCCCAAATATAAGCTTTTCTAGGTTGTTTAACAAAGATTGAGAAAAGACATTGGTGCCCCTCACTAAATGAGGGATGCATGGAGGTGGAAGGGTGGTTGGGGGTAAGATGGGAAGAAATTTGAATGAGACGTGATTGATGAGACAAGTATTTTTGTGGAACGCTTATATTTGCGGACAAATTTCAAACGCTTGGAATGCTTTGGATGGAGGGAGTAATTAGTATTTAATTGCCTTTTCTAGTTTGAGATTCCAATATTTATTGATTCAGTTGGTGCATGTACTGAAATACTGAATACATTAATTGAACTGTTGAAGGTGTGCAATTGGGCAAATCTCAGTAAGTGGAAGGGCTAGGGATTAATTGAGCAAACTCTGAGTACTGGATGGGGGTCATTTCAAGAAAATAAGACTAAATCACCTTATTTTCTTACAACTGAATAATACAGCGTATTATTATCTATTACTATTACATCAGTTGAGTGGATTATAGTGTCTTTACCTTTGTAAGTGCAGAATTTTTTGAAGCTACTTCCTATTACAGTTTGCATCATACCATATTGCTGCCATTTGTTCATCAGGACCAACAAAAGGCCTGTTCCCCTGGAGCACTGTTTGTTCTACTCCGGAGAAGTGTTCAAAATATGTGAGAAGGATGCATTTCTTACTCAAGGATATAGAGAAGCCAAGGAGGTTTTTAAAAAGAAAAATTCGAGCAAGCTTGGAATGAAACCTGGTTCAAAACCAGGAACAACTGCAGTACGTGCTGGAACTCAAGGCAGAAATCCAGATACATCTAGTAGAGGTAGAGATCAGAAAAATCCAAAGCACCATCATGCCAACTCATCAGCTGCTGCTGTTCAGCAAAGCACCTCTGGGCCACGGAGATCAGAGTCTTCATTCTGGATGCCCCTCATAAATAACCTTCTGAAGAAATCCCTCGTGCCTGTATGTGAGAATGATAAAATTATGGCATTTATCTTGAGCAATGAATTTCATAACATTTTGTTCTTTTGAGCATTAAATTTATATCAAATTTTATTATTCTACTCTCCATTGTGCATTCTGAAGTACGTAATCAATTGCGATCGTTGATTACTGTTCCCATTCATCATGCCAGGTCATTTTACATTTTGCAAGAGCTTTTCTGACATTTTATATGGTTCTTTGACAGGTGGTAATTTTTTGCTTCTCAAAAAATCGATGTGATAGATCAGCAGAGAGCATGTTTGGTGCAGATCTCACCAGTAACTCGGAGAAAAGTGAAATCCGCCTCTTCTGTGACAAGGCCTTTTCACGCCTTAAAGGATCTGATAGGAACCTTCCACAGGTGATCTAGTAGCACAAATGATTTTAGTCTGGCAATCTTATCCTTGTTTCTGTTTGAAACTTTGGTTTCCTTGTTAGGTTGTAGGGATACAAAGCCTTCTACGTAGAGGGATTGGAGTACACCATGCTGGACTTCTTCCTATCGTCAAAGAAGTTGTTGAAATGCTGTTTTGTCGTGGCGTCGTCAAGGTTAAACTTTGAACATGTTGTAGTTTTTTTTGGTAATTAGTTTCTTTAGAAAGTATCTAAACTTCTTCAAGCTTGAAGAGAACTATTCCATGTACATAATCTATACTAGTTTTTCGATATTTGCTACTCCCTCTGGTCATAAATATTTGGCGTTTAGGACAAGATTTAGTCAAACTTTTGAAATTTTTTACCATTAATAACTTCTCAAATGTTTAGTTTTAAAATGGTTCATGTAGATTTGCCTTGAAAAGTACTATCATAACATCATAAACTTATTAGATTCTATAAACATATTCTAATATGAAATTGATGGTCAAAGTTTCTAAAGTTTAACCAAATCTTGTCCTAAACGTCAACTATTTATGACTAGAGGAAGTCGATGTTATGAAAAAGAAGGGGCCATCATTTCCTGGATTTTCTAAGTCAGTTTTGCACAATACTCAATAAGAGTGTCATCTATCAAAGCTTTTACGTGATTCAACACATTGAATAAATGAACAGTGTAACACTGAAATGACATTTGAGATCAAATCACATCGATGCCATCTATCAGATACTACCTTATTCTTTTCAACATTACATTAATCAAATATTGCATGTCCTGATCCATTCATTTTTTTTAACTGAATGTCAACCTTGACTTGGAGTCAATTGTAGGTGTTATTTTCCACTGAGACATTTGCGATGGGCGTTAATGCTCCAGCAAGGACGGTGAGGCTCTATTTGTTCTTTTGTCATATTGAGGATTTAAATGCCTTTTCATCTTGTGTCAAAAAAAGCTCTTGCAATACTATAATTATGCAAGATCTGGCTCTATGTGAAGCATACCATACCACTTGCCTTTTGTCATCTACTTATTAGTTTTTCCCATATATGTTTGAATAATGGGAATGAAACAATCAGTTTTTCTATCATTTATTCGTGCATAACTTCTGCTAATTCTGATATTTAAACATTTTGATAGTTTCATTTTCACAGTAATGCAAAAGCTGAAGAGACTCTTTTTACTCATGATGTTGGAGGTGAAAGTCAACCTTTTATATTGTCGTGCTTATTGATGCTAGCATCATCTATAATTGCAATGTTGACCGCATGTACACAGACTTCTGTTTAACATGCTTTGGACTAAGCCAATTTTGAATGCATGACTAGTCTCTTTCCACATTGGTTACACACCTTTGTTGTTTTAAAAACTCAGTTTGTTGTGCACAGTTACCATGATTTTCAGTTTTCCTTTTGTTGAAAAGACAGGTTATGTAAACTATAAATGTTTGTCAGATAGATACATACAATTTTTCTTTGTAATAAAAATATCAAAATTAAATTAAGCTAACTGCAGTTCTTAGTTACTCTTGTTTTTCCCACGCTTAGCTCAAGGATCTGGTAAGCAAGCTGCAATGCTCTGATTTAATTTTGCAAATCTAACAGGTCGTGTTTGATTCCTTAAGAAAGTTTGATGGAAAAGAACATCGGAAGTTACTTCCAGGGGAGTATATTCAAATGGCCGGGCGAGCTGGTAGGAGAGGGCTTGATAACATTGGTACAGTGATCGTTATGTGTCGTGATGAAATTCCCGAAGAAAGTGATTTGAAGAATTTGATTGTTGGAAAACCAACTCGACTAGAATCTCAATTTCGGTTAACATACACTATGATACTGCATCTTCTACGTGTGGAGGAACTCAAGGTACACTTATATAGACCAATTAGAAAACTTTCTGGCTTGGCCATTCCTCTTTTTTCAAATTCAATTCCATATTTCAATTTGGCTATGTACCCTTTGGTATTTCTTGAGCTTTTGATCATCCAGTCACACATTAAAAATATCTGTTCGAACTTTGAAGAATGAAAACTGAAATATAAACTAAACATATGTTTTTTTAAGGTGTGATGAATTAGTCCATGATATAATGAAGCGTCTGCTATAAAAACAATCCTATTTATTATTTATTTGTTCACAAAGTTCCATTTCCAAGACTGTTTTGACTACTTGATCAATTATGCATTTGGCATTGACTCTGCATAGGCATGGGAAGAGTGTGTGATTAGCTTGTGCTATCTATAATTAGTTTATAATAAGTTAGGGAATACTGAATGTGATACAACTTTGTTGAGTTCCCTTTTCTTTATGAAGGCATATGCATGATTTGACTATTCAAGGTCCAGTAATGTTTCTGAACTACTGTCCCTGACCATTGTACATTATGTGTAGGTTGCACTGGTTACTTCACTATCTCTTCTTTAATGTAAATTCCGATTGTTATATTGCTGAACAATGGGTGAAGGTAGCCCCAGGAATCTTAGATGTGCCATTTACTTTTCTAAATGTACAATAGGAAAAAGTTCTCTCCTTGGCTTGTTCATTGATGGATTTGTTCACAGGTGGAGGACATGCTAAAGAGAAGTTTTGCAGAATTCCATGCACAAAAGAATTTGCCTGAGAAGGAAAAGTTGCTTCTGCAGATGCTTCGTCAACCCACGAAGACAATTGAGTGAGACATTAACCTATCTTCATGAAATTGATACCATGGGTACCAATGTTTTCAATGCAAATCCTACTTAAAAACTGCAAATAAAAACTAGCGTAGTTTCATTGACACAGGAAGTTAACAAACAAGGATGGTTGTGTTCGATTTATGATTTGGACATGCAAATTCTAGATACACCATCCTTGGTAGAATAGAACTAGCACACACCTTTAGCATAAGAGATTTGGCACAGTAAACTACTACCTCCGTTTCATATTATAAGTCGCTTTGACTTTTTCTAGTCAAACTTCTTTAGGTTTGACCAAGTTTATAGAAAAAATTAGCAACATCTACAACGCCAAATTAGTTTCATAAGATGTAACATTGAATATATTTTGATACTACGTGTGTTTTGTGTTGAAAATGTCAAACAACTTATAATATGAAACGGAGGGAGCAGTAAAGAAAGAGGTGAGAGAAAATACCACAGTAGGAAAATGTGTTTGGTGGAGGTTGTCTGAAGTTTTAGAAAAAGAGAATCATCTCTTCCTAGGTCTCACTCTGTAGAAATTATCTCATTGATGAAGATATTAATAAGCACCATCATTTTTCACACAGGACTTGATGATGTTACATAGATGCAGAGGTTTAGATGCTAAATCTGGGAGTAGCCTTAGGCCACTACGTTCCAGTTCTTAACCGCATCAGAATAGGGATGGGGGTACGACTTTATGGAAACATCTAGGGGAAAAGACCAAGTATCTGGTTGGGTTTGCGCATATAGCAGTCATCTGTCGATCTTTGGTTGTTAAGAAAATGCAGCAGGATGTTTATAGAATTCCATTGTTGTCTTCATATATTTTTTAGTGGGCTTTTAACCATTCCTTTGCAATATTATCTATGTACCATTATCTTACCTGCACTTTGTTTTGATAGGCATTGATTGTATGAAAGTACCCATGAAAAGTAGCACCTAGTATAATGCGAACAATTAACTTCTTCTATTTGTCTTGTTCATTCTTATATTATCAGGTGCATAAAAGGAGAGCCGGCTATTGAAGAATACTACGAGATGGCCTTAGAAGCTGAGGCACACAGGGAGTCTATTACGGAAGCAATTATGCAGTTGCCTGCTTCTCAACAGTCCCTTACACCTGGCCGTCTGGTGGTTGTTAAATCCCAATCAGTATGTATTCATCCTATTGGGCTGCCTCTTGTGCACAATTTCTATCTGTTTGTCTATTCCTTTTTTATAATAAATTTATTTTTTATAGAGTCGTTTTCCCTTCCCCCCAATTCTCGTACTGTTTATTCAATCGCTGGGCCGGGCTAACTGTTTATTCAATCAATCAGAAATTATCTTCTGGTCTACTGTATATATTTATGAAACATGTAGAGGTAGTGCATAAGAAATGAAAATGAGAAAATTAGAAGACAGCAATCATTATTTAAGTTTTGCGGATGTCTTCTATATCACTTCAAAATTAAGGGGTAGAATCTTCGGTAGTGTAAGCATCCAAACCAAGAGAAAAACATGTTAAATATCAGGTGACTCGCGAATACACACAAGCCACACTGGATCCCAATAAATTTATGTGGGCTTGAAATTAGTCTGGCACTTTTGGTCTTATTGCTGTCTCTTATTTTTATTTCGGAACTGTATCTAGCAAATGTGCAACAGATGCATTTTCCACATTAAATTTTTCATCTTTTGTGTCAGGATGATGATCACTTGCTCGGTGTAATTGTGAAAACTCCATCTGCTGCACTAAAGCAATATGTTGTTCTTGTACTAACCGGTGATTGCACATCGTCAGCACTAGCTCCTGATTCATCCAACCAGAATGAAAAGGAAGCAGGGGATTTTAAACAAGGATACTTTGTTATCCCGAAAGGAAAACGTAGCATGGAAGATGAATATTTCTCTTCTGTCAGTACACGGAAAGGTTCAGGTGTCATCAATATCAAGCTACCATACAAGGGAGATGCATCTGGAATGGGTTTTGAAGTTAGAGCAATAGAGAATAAAGAGATTATGAGTATATGCGCCAGCAAAATAAAGATTGATCAAGTCAGACTCCTTGAGGATCCAAGCAAAACAGTTTACTCTAAAACTGTCCAGATGCTTATAAAAGAGCAACCAGACGGAAACAAGTATCCTGCTGCTTTAGATGCAATAAAAGGTACATATTTTTTTCTATGGTTAAATTACATATGAAATCTGGTGCTATATAAAGTTCCAGCCAAGTTAGTAAGAAAAAATTCTCTGATATAGTGGTAATTGTGTTCTATAATTTACTACTACTTTCAAAATTATTAACAATTTAGTCAATCTTGTAAATAGGCAAGGTATAGGACTGCAGGGAAATTACCATGTTCTCATGGCTTATAATATGTAACCGTTAATGATGTTTTGACCGGCTAGATAAAATAGCCTTCGCTGTCTACCAGATAGTGGATAGTCCTATGCAGTAGCATCTGCATTATGTTTTATGTTTTATAATCTCAGTGATCATGTGCTTAGTTTTACTTGATGTGCATGGTTATTATAAATAGTATATTGTGTCACTGTCTAATTTCTTCATTTTCTATGGAATACAGATCTAAAAATGAAAGACATGCTTCTCGTTGAGAACTACTATGCTTACCAGAGATTACTGCAAAAAATGTCTGAAAATAAGTGCCATGGTTGTATAAAATTAAAGGAGCATATTGCATTGATGAAGGAGCAAAAGGTGTACAAGGATCAGCTGAATGATTTGAAATATGAAATGTCAGATGAGGCACTTCAACAGATGCCGGAGTTTCAAGGCAGAGTAAGATGTCAAACATATATTTTTTTCTCACGCTCCATAATAAGGAATTAGATATCTATTATTTGTGGCACAACAAAGTTCAGTCTCACTAGAACTGGGATTAGAAAAAAAATGACGTTTCATCCACTCACTTTTGATTTGTTTGGCATATTGGAAGTTTCACGGTGCTACTCTACTGTCTTAAAGAATGAGTTTGATTTTGATAAGCTGGTGTTTTCCAGCTGAGCGCCCATGGATTGGTTTGTGAAAGTAACATTTCTTACCTTTCCATGTGTGCAGATCGATGTACTAAAAGAAATCCATTACATTGATTCTGATCTAGTGGTGCAACTTAAGGGTCGAGTGGCCTGCGAAATGAATTCCGGCGAGGAGTTGATATCAACCGAATGTCTGTTTGAGAATCAGTTGGATGACCTAGAACCTGAAGAAGCCGTAGCTATTATGTCTGCATTGGTCTTCCAACAAAGGAATACATCAGAACCATCTCTTACCCCGAAACTAGCAGATGCCAGAAAGAGGTTAGATTTAATTCCTTTTTTTTTTAAAAAAAAAACTTGTGCTTGTTGTCATTTCCTATATGATGCATTCAAAGAATTTGTGCTTTCTGTTTCAAATGCCTGCAAAACACACTTAAGTGCCATTTGTTCTTGTGTTTATTTTCTATTCTAGGATTTATGATACAGCAATCAGATTAGGAAAGCTCCAGAGAGAGTTCAAGGTGCCTGTAGATCCCGAGGAATATGCCCGTGATAATCTCAAGTTCGGTCTTGTTGAAGTCGTCTACGAATGGGCAAAGGTATACATCCTCACGTCACGGGAACTCTTCTGCGAGAGTTATGCAGGATCAGTGTGTTCTTATTTGATCCTTCAATGCAGGGGACCCCATTTGCAGACATCTGTGAGCTGACAGATGTATCTGAAGGTCTCATTGTAAGAACAATCGTGCGGTTGGATGAAACTTGCAGGGAGTTCAGGAATGCAGCTTCCATAATGGGGAACTCCGCGTTGTATAAGAAAATGGAGACTGCCTCCAATGCCATTAAGCGTGACATCGTCTTTGCAGCAAGCTTGTATGTCACAGGGATATGATGCATTTAAACATGTATCCTAAATCCTAATCCTTTTGCCCGTGATGTTTGTAAGTAGAGAAATTTCATTTCTGGCTGGCAAATTTATGGGCAATCCCAGCCTTTAACACTGTAACAGTCCACGAACAACTCTGCATTACCAGGCAGATAGGAAATTATATGGACGTGGTAGCATCTCACAGCACTGATACTAAATGCGATTGCCCATGCAAGACTTTGTATCAGATCATTCAACTAATCCTGATGTGAATGCGCACAGCTAGACAGGCGCATATGTATATGAGTGTCGGTAAGGCCATTTACAGACATTTACAGGAACGAGGAAATATTTCTCAGATGTCCCAGTATGACAGTAAGATGATGCTAGCCTTCCTCGCCAAACTCTCTGGTGAACCTGATGTACACCTCCAGATCCTTCTTGCTCACCGTCGCCTTCTGCCTCGCCAGCACCTTGTCCAAGTCCGTCCTCGTGATCGGCGGCGGCGTGATCTACAGTAGACAAGGAGATCAGCAACCACAGTCATCGTCTCCCTTAGGACACGTTCTAAAGTGAGAATCAGTTTTGGCTACTTTCCCCGTTTCTATTAGCACGTTTTTCTAACTAATTAATGGTGTGTTTCGAAAACTTTCTTATATAAAAATCTCAAAATAGATAAACTTATTTTTTCAAAATTTTAATAATTAATACTTAATAAATCATATGCTAATCACGTTTATCCATAATCAGCGTTTTCGACCTCCGTTTAGACTTTGGAACGCGCCCTTATACATGAGCTTCAACGGCTTATTTACAATTTAAAAATAATTTATTAACAAAACTTTTCTCTATGTGTTTTTAGCAACTTAAAAGAAAATATTTGTAAATAAAATATGATGAAAAAACCCTTAAAATCAAGTTTAAAAATTAAATTGTAAAATTTAAATTTCGACTAAAGTCTATAGGCTGAAGGGTAAACGAAGCTATATGCCACAGAGATGGCATGGGCAGCCAGGACTCACCTGAGCAGCCAGGCCTTTGGCCGCGAGCTCCTGCATGGTGATCTGCACGGCGCCCGGCCGCGTCGGCCCGCACGGCGTCCACGCGCCGCCGTCGCCGTCGCCATCCGCCGTCCTGAAGAAGAACATGGCGTCCTGCGTCTTGCGCACCGGCTCAAACAACACGTCCTTCACCTGCACACACACTTCGCGCGCACGTACGCGATCGACCAAGAGATCGTCAGCTACCAATGACAAGTTTACATACTGCTACAGAAAATGGGATAGGTGGCTGTGGTGTGGCTTACGCAGACGGCGATGTCGGAGCCGGAGAAGCCGTCGGTCCGGCGAGCCAAGCTCTCGAAGTCGCCCTTGGTGAGGCTGTGAGGAGTATCGCCGAGATGGACCTGCAATGCGGATTTCAGATGCAGGTTCAGACTTATCAAAAGTTTCAGTTTACATGTTTGAGAAAATTTCATTGCTCTTTTTGCTAACTTCTTTGTACTTACCTTGAACATGTGCTGCCTAGCTTTAAGGTCGGGTAGCGGAATGTAGATACGCTTGTCAAAACGCCGCCGTACAGCCTGGGAAAAAAGAAGATCAATTGATCATCATCACTCAAGCTTATACAATAACACAAACAAAATGTAACTGGATGAGATAACTGATGGATGTCTTAAAAGTTCTACCTGATCCAGAGCATATGGAGTGTTTGTGGCAGCAAGAACAAGGATTTTATCATCGTTATGGCCAACACCCTGCACATTCCACACATTCAGAGAATATTAAAAAAATATGCTTAGCTATGGAGCAAAATTCACCCCACCCCCCCCCAAAAAAAAAAACTGAATTTTTTGCACCACTGTCTTATGGTTGCATTCATCAAAACAGATGATGCTACAACGAACATTTGAAACAAGAGTTATACTGCTGCATTTTGACAATCACCTGCATCTGCACGAGGAATTCTGTCTTGACTCTCCGAGAAGCCTCGCTCTCGTTGCCTTCCCCGCGTTGGCCACACAGAGAGTCGATCTCATCGATGAAGATAATGGAGGGTGCATTTTCACGGGCCATCTGGAACAGGTTGGTCACCAGCTTCTCACTTTCTCCCATCCACTTGGAGAGAAGATCCGACGAAGATATACTGCAGTGGGCATCCATCCATCACTTCAGATTAGTAATTACACTAATGACAGAACAAAGATGATAGGTTGATCACAGTAGCACTCCACAGTTTGGTCCAAATTTAACAATGCTTATGAACAAAAAACCACAAGATTGCACTATCGAGCAAAAGAAAAATAACTGAATTTGCTGAGTACGCTACAGAATGAATTGAACGCAGGCAACCAATTCGATCGTAAATGTGAAACAACGCACTAATTAATCAACTAGTACCAGTACAAGAAATGAGAAGAAAATCAGTCACCTGAAGAATGTGGAATCGGCCTCTGTTGCGACGGCTTTGGCCAAGTAAGATTTGCCCGTCCCCGGTGGCCCGTACAGGAGGAAGGCTTTCCATGGCTTCCGCTTGCCTGCAAGATTCAGTAATTTCACCATTGATCAATCGCCTAGTTACTGCAATTCACAGAGAGTACTCCCAAAATATAAAGATTTTTCAACTCCTTCGAGATTCTATTTTGATCAATAATATCTATAAAAATAAAAATAAAATATTTTAAATAAAAACAGTTACATGTTAGGATAGTTTGATTAATGATAAATCTAGTAACATCAATTTTATGTGATTGATATTTTCATATTTTTGCTATTAATTTGTTTGGGATCCCAGTGAACCAAAACTCACCGGTGAAGAACTGCGGGAACTCGACGGGGAGCACGACGGCCTCCTGCAGCGCCTGCTTTGCTCCGTCCAGCCCGGAGACGTCGCTCCACCTCACGTTGGGCTTCTCCGAGACGATCGCGGAGTGGAGCCCCGCCCGCAGCTTGGCCCGATCCGACTTGTCTTCCCCCCCGCCGCCGCCGCACTTCGCCTTGCCCTCCTCCGCCGCTGCCGCAGGCGGCGTGGCGTCGTCGCCGGCGGCGGGGAGGAGCGCGTCGCGGATCTCCTCGGCGCGGGCGATGTACCCGGCGAGCTTGGCGGTGATGGCGTCGCGGACCCTGGGGTTCCGCTCGTACTTGAGGTGCGCGGCGAGGTAGTCGAGCGCGTGCACGTACAGCGGCAGCGCCCGCGCGTGGTTGCCGGTGTCGTCCTCATCCACCGCCTTCCGCACCAGCAGTATCCCCTGCTCCTTCATGCCGCCGTCCATCTCCCTCGCCGCCGGCGACCGGCGACCTCCACCGATCGATCGATCGACTCCTCCCCTTCGCCGATTTCCACCGGGAGATTTCAAGGATTCGAAGCGAAGGAAACAAAAAAAAAAAAAAAACAACGCGAAATTCCCTCGCGATCGTGTAGTCCGACGTGGCCTCTGATGCAAACCACCCGGCCCCACATGTCAGAGAGCGAATTCGTGATCGTGTCCGACGTGGCCTCAGATTAAAACCATCCGACCCCACATGCCAGAGTAACAGCAAGTAACGAAGCCGAGTTCATGGGCTCAACTACATGGGCTGTGCGAGGTTTCAGGCCCAACCGCCCAAGCAGTGGAAGCCGCGGCGCAGGTTGCTGCTTTGCTCTTCGTTGCGAATGTTAGTACCACCTCGCTTGTTCAGCTCGGTGAGGCGGTCGCGGAAGGTATAAAAGGAGGTGGAGGGCTCCGTTCCAAAGCATACCTTTCTCGGCCTTTTGGCTAAGATCAAGTGTAGTATCTGTTCTTATCAGTTTAATATCTGATATGTGGGCCATGTGCCTACTTTGATATTAAATTTATTTTTTTGTGGGGGAGGGTCCACCACAGTGGCTTGCCACTGGGGCCCTCGCGTGTCGCCCAGGCGTTGCACTACAGCCTGGGCCTGGCGCACCCCAACCAAATCAGATTTAAATATTATATTGTTCTAATCAAAAATCAAAATCAGTCTGAATCGAACACAAGCTTATAACCTACCTTATGATTTCAAGTTTGAAATTATTTCTAGATTGTTAATGAAATAAATGGAACAATTTGTTGAAACAATACATTTGGTAGTTAGGAAAATTTCTAGTGTGGTACTGGTTGTAATTAAAAATAAACTGGAACAATTTTGTAAATAATAAATTTGGTATTACTAGAAGTTAATTATCTTACTTTACTAATTTGAACAGAAATTTTCTACTGCTGTGGTATTACTGTTTTGCCCTTGCAATGGGAGAAATTTGAGAGGAATATGCCGGCGACCACCATCTTGCATCGGAAGCAAAGAGAGGAAAAACCTCTCGACCCGTCTCCCCCAAAACCCACGGGCGCCGCCGCTGCGAGGAGGCGGAGCCAAACGCTCGCTCGCGCAGTAGCTGACCAATCCCGTCTCCTTCTCCGATCCGGCGAGGTGGACGCCGCCGCCGCCGCCGCCGCTTTGAGGTGACAACGATGAGGCGCGCGTCGCGTCTCCACGCGCTCCTCTCCCGCGCGCTCGCGTTCGGCGGCCTCCCCCCTCCGCCGCTGCCTCGCGCGCAGCTTCAGGTGAAACCCTAGGAACACCCACATCGGTCGGGAACGCGGTGGCAACGAGATGGTCTGTGTTGATTTGATGATTTGTCGATGTGTGTTCGTGCTTGCAGGGGATCACTGAGCCGGGTGCCGCATCTCGGCTCGGGGCCGCGTTCCTAGCCCGCGCGCTCGCCACCACCGGCCTTCCTGCTCCGCGGCGTCCTCGCGCGCTGCAGGTTCAGGTGAACCCTAAGATGCCTCGTCCTCTGCTCCACATCCAGAACGCGGTGGCACCTTGATAGGCTGAGGGATTTGATTAGTTGTTGATGCGTGTTCGTGCTGCAGGGGATCACTGAGCCGGGTGCTGCATCTCGGTTCGGGGCTGCGTTCCTGGCGCGCGGGGGCTTCTCCACCGACGCCTCGGCCGCGGCGCAGGACAGCGCGAAGCCTGCCGCGGCGACCGGCGGGGAAGGGGGTGATGGGAAGACAGGGAAATCTGAGCAAGGGGACGCTGGAAAGTCAGTACGAGGAGGGGTAAGTTGTTCAAAATGTCTTTTACTGGAATCCTCTGTAGCGGAAATCGGCCCAATTGCTTGAAATGGCATTATTCAGTGCTTTATTAGAAGAAATTTTGCTTTCTCGCAGCCAGTGTCGTGGTTGAGCTTTCTCCTGCTTCTTGTGACTGGAGGAGGGATAATTGTGTACTACGACAAGGAAAAAAAGCGTCACATTGAAGGTAGATTACTATGGTGAGTTTGTTTTTGTTTGTTGTGGTGCTAGGATGCCTCTTTAGAAACACATTACAAGATTGTCATTGTGTTGTGGTCAAATTTACTTACTGGAATTCTATCTGTAACACCTAGGAAGATATTACCTGCTTAACGTTTGTGCCTATGGTAGAGTAACTTAGTGATGATTAATGTATTGTTGTGCATTCTTTTTCATGGTTGTTACTTACTTCTAAACTAAAGTATTGAAAAAAATACAGCATTTACTGCAAACTTTCTCATGCTACATGTAAGATGGAGAGGCAGAACCAACTATCTGCACCAGCATATGAGCAGCCAATTTTACAGAATTGGCTTGCTGTTGTTTAAGTTCATTTATCCTGTAATGCATAGGGGGCATGACTATAGAACGAGTGTGACCATCAGTTTGAAGAACAAGAGAGTACCCTTTATATTATTCTAAAACTACTCCAGTTGCTTCCTCCATAGCTGCATTTTACAAATGCATACACTTAGTACTTTCTCTCAATCTACTCCAATTGATTCACTTATATAGTCCATAACTGCACTTTGTAGACTTACCTTCATTTTTGTTCTTTAAAACCACTAACATTTGATTCCTCCATAGCTGCATTTTCTTTGCACGCATTATTAGAAAGAACAGGAGGGTGATTATAGTCATTAAACAAGAGATGTAAAGGCTGTTGGTTAAACTGCTTACCACTGTAACCCTCGTAAGTCGGTGAAAGTACTGCATGATATGGAAGCCTAAAACCTTATAAGCCAATGAAAATTGAAACCCCTATATTACAAGCTCTGTACATTTTTATGTGATCTTTTCTTCGGCTAAGAGTATATTTTATTCAGTTTTGCCAAACCTCTATGTGGTAGGAATACAGGCAAATGCTTAACATGAATTTAATCTGTGGTATGAATTTGTCAGGCTCTTATTCGCTTGTGCTCATTGTTGAATTTCTCATTTAATTTTTCTCTTGTCACATCTTTGCCAGAATTGAAGAACAGAACAAGTGCTGTCAAGCAAGAACCATCAGTAGGCACTGCAGCCATCGGTGGTCCATTCAATCTTTTGAACCATGATGGGAAACCTGTCACAGAAAAGAATTTCTTGGGCAAGTGGACTCTGCTATATTTTGGTTTCACACACTGCCCTGACATTTGTCCAGATGAACTTCAAAAGATGGCTTTGGCAATTGATAAAATAAGTAAGTCAATTTGATTTTTGTGCATTTGGTACAATTTTGTTGATAAATCACTGTATATATTCATGATGCTGTCACTGAAAAGTTCACTGAAACCAATTGGAATGCTCTAGCCTACCCCTCTACTTGCTTGGGACTTAAGTCTAAAAGTGTTGTGGCTGTGCATTATTCACTACCTTAACAATAAATTGCGCTAAACTAAAATTTATATACTGACATCCATATAAAAGAATATGAACCACCTATACATTTGTCGACAAATTTTCTTCTAAAAATTTGACAGATGTAATTATAGTACAATCGTACTATAATTACACTGTAACTTGCATGTAACTACAATGTAACTTGTATATAAGTTTCACGTAATTTTGAATCGTTAAATCTATTACAAGATTTGTTTTGGTGAGGAAGAAAAAAAATCACAGCACACACATATGTGTAAGGATTTGTCCCCACAACCTCCATTTTACCGAAATAAAATATTACAGAGAGATTTTTGAAAGTTATATACAAATTACACTGTAGTTACAGTGTAATTACATGCAAGTTACATTGTAATTACACTACGATTGTGCTGTAATTACATCTGTCAAATTTTTGGGAGAAAATTTGTCGACATATATATAGCAAAATCGAAAGAATATAATTTATGTACGAACCTAATTTTAATAAGTTAACTTAGTGATGGCAGTATCCACTTTCGAGTGGAAGTCTAGTGTATTCAATTGAGCAGTTGATATTCCAACTGGTGCATGTCCCTGGACACAGTATATTTTTCTTGTTTTTGTCCTGTTACTATGTCTTTGATTGAGGTCTGTACATGAACCCAATGTAATAACTTGTGTTGATTTCAGAGGAAAAGGCAAAAATTGAAGTTGTGCCAGTTTTCATCACAGTTGATCCTGAGAGAGATACTGTTGAGCAAGTTCGTGACTATGTTAATGGTACGTGCTTTTGCTTCAACAGTCCATTTTGATATCAATACCTTTTTCTTCTAGTAAATTTTATTAACTTTTCAAAAACTAGTTGCAGCTTCTCTTTTATTTGCTTTCTAATCATGTCAAGAAACCCGTTTTTGGCAGAGTTTCATCCAGATCTA